>JAZDUH010000271.1:2335000-3600000 GCA_036419115.1 Scarus forsteni
GTGGTGCTCTTGAACCAAGAGTATAACTTGATTCTACTGTCCTGATAACCTTGTAAAGCAGATGGATTCTCCTATTTCCATTTCTGTTATCAGACAGATCCATCTTGCAAAGCTAAACGCGGGTCCTGGTCAGAAAATGACAGGGCTATTCAGCTCCCATCAAGGACGTAGAGGCTGTAGCTGTAGGAGTTTTTTAGTTGTGCTGAAAGTGAGTATAGTCTCTGACTGGCCCTTAATGAATGTGACTTAAAGCTCATCAGCTTATTGACCTTATATTTTTATCAAGGTTCTGACCTTCTGACAATCCCAATGCAGTGTCTCTGTGCCTGGTTACTGAACTGTAGCAAACTAGCCAAATTTCGGCTTTAAGCAATTACTATTGGCCCTTTTAGACATAGTTTTTATAAATGTATACAGATTAATATGCTTTTGGGCTTTTTTCCTTTTATTATGTCAGAAAAACATGCTATTAAAAGCAACTGTGACGTGCAATTATTAAAGACAAATGCTTGAAATGACAACTCAATTCAGGAGAAAAAGTGCTGAGTGAATGGTTAGTGTTTGGGATTTGTTAGTTATAATGTTTGCTTATTGACTATATCAGCTGATGAAACTGTTTCGAAGTAATGAATTGATGTTAATGTTAGGGATAAGTACCGAATTCGGTACTTTAAGAGGTACCGACCAAATTCTGTTGGTACTACCGAGTACCGATTCACGTAAAATCAAACTGTGCCATGTTTCGGTACCTAAACGCATCCTTGTGACTGTGAGGGAGTGGAAGAAGCAGGCATACTATTGGGTAGAGTCGGTGAATTTCCATACCCGACTTGAACGCAGCACAGCAATAGCGTAATGACGTCAGCAGCCGCGGGCTCAGTCAACAAAGCAAGCATGGCTGAGAGAAATTGCTCGAAAGTATGGCTCTACTTTATTAAATGTGATGCAGATTATGCTCGCTGTAATATTTGTGATGCCAAGTGTAAGGCCAGTGGTTGAAATACGTCAAATCTGAGGAAGCACCTGGTGATGCACAAAATTTTCCTTAAAGCTGAAGAGTGCACAATTTTTGATAGCCTCAGATCTACGACCACCAAGTATTCATTCAGCACTGTTAGCACGTCTGTGTCCAATGGCGACTAGTCGTCTGGAGTCAAAAACACAGGAAAAGAAATGGCTTTAACATTTGGTGATGGCAGCAAATGGGAAAAGGAGGATACCTGGTCCAGGTAAATAAGCCTCGTGTTTAAGATGGTATTAGCTTGGCATTTTAATGTGCGTCAGTTATCATTATCAGGTCGGTTCCTCGTACTTTGTAACGTTAATGTAAATGCTTTTTTTATTTACAGCTCTGTCGGACCCATTGTTAAACTGCCCTAAAGTTAAAGTGGGGGCTGCAGTTAATTTATTAAGTTAGGGTTCATTTTAGTTACTGGTTTTCATGTTGAAGAAATTTTTGAAACAACTACAGTGTTACAATACAAACAGTTGAACGTTGTTTTGGCATATGTCTTTCAAATTTGATATATTGAAAAATAAGTTTACATTGAAAAATTTGAGATCTCAATATTAAACAAATTAATATTTATTACCCCATAAACACACGCAAAAGTACCAAAAATTGGTACCGTTGAGTACCGAGGTACCGGGCATCAGTACCGTATCGGTTCAAATGTGAAAGGTACCAATCCCTAGTTAATATATGTGGATAACTGGACTCTTGTGCTGCCTGCCAGGAGTGTGAGTGTTCAGTTTTGCTTTGGTTGCCTCTAGCTAACGCCTCAGGTTTAACAACGATCCATAACTCAAACAGGAAATTGTGTTGTAATTTCCCCGTGAAAACTACATTTAAATTGTTCAAAACAAGGCAAAGTTAGCTAAGGCAGCAATACTTAGTCATTCCCATTAACATAATCTGTCCCCTTTCTTGTTATCGCTGGGTTTTTGCAACACTGCCTCAGCAATGGCAGTCTGTATTTAGCTCTCAGGCTGTCGGCTGGTCAGCACCCAGTTCCTCCTTGGTGCTGCTCCAGAGATGAATTCTGCTGGGGAAAGCCTGATTAGTGTTACTGACAGCCCCATAGATCTTAGCAGGTCCATCGCCGACCCAGCCTCCCTCCCCACATTTCCTTTGTCTCCTTAACTATCTCTGCCTGCACACTCCAGGCCAGTGTGACTGGCTTCTGAGAGAATTAAATCAGATTGATAAATACAAGGTATTAAAGCTGTTTGATTATGTTAATTTTAGATTTATGTGCTGTTCGGCTTTAGCTACACCAGCTTTTTCATCTCAGCTCGTGCTTTTTCCAGGCAAATATAGTTACAATAAAGAGGGGAAACTGCAAATAGCTTAAAAACAATAAGATGACCTTGGGTTTTAGTCAAGAATATGCAAAGGAGGAAGTACTTCAATTATCCTGGTGGGGTGACTATTCTATCACTTTTACATAAGAGAGTTGGTAGACTTAAATCTGAAGCCCTGGAGCCATGAGGGAATCTTCCTGACTGGGCAAGGCTTTACAAGAAAACCTTGTATATAAAGATGAAAAAGGAGCAGAAAAACAAGATGTCCGGGATCTAAAAAAAGCGCTTCTTTTGGCTCACAGCGATTTGTGGAATTCAACTTTTAGAGTTCTGCACCAGTAGGACTATAAACAAGTGGAGATAACTGGAACTTTTAATAGGTTCTGCTGTGGTTACCTCCTTTGAAAATACCTAGTTATGAGCTTTTGAAAACATCAAAAAGTCAAATTTAGACAGATTTGCACACAGTGATTCAAGGCAATACCATAAAAAGGCTTTGATGATAGAGGAAAAACTAATGCCTCTGGAAAAAAGGATTTCCTCTCATCGGGGGCCAAAAATTATGTAGAGGCAGAGGAGGAATGGCACATGTGCATCTCTCACACGATGCACCCCTTCAGACAGATATGGTTGCATTTATTAGTCTATGGGGATGCCCTCAGTGCGAGTGTGAGTGTCGTGCTGCTACAGTGGAGGCACTAATGGGGCTGCTCTTATCTGCGTAGGTACTTAAGGGTACAGGAAGTAACGGCAGAGGAACATCATGTGATATGGATTAAATGTATCAGTATGCCTACTTAAGATAGTGTACAAGATGAGTTCCATGACACCAGCGGCTTAAGGCTACGTTGTTAAGTCATTTTATCGTCTTCTTTTTCCTTGTATGTCTCAGCCATTTTCCAAAAAATGGTAAGATCTATCAGAAGCTTGAGGTTGTGAATATCTCTACTACAATGTTTCTGATGTCCATTTCTACTTTTAGGTTTTTCAACTGAACTAGAATAACTAAATGTGTCATGAAAATGTGCCATTATCTTTCAAAGTGGAGATTCTTAAATCCTAACAAGTGCATTCATCTTATATCATCACAACATATTACGTAATACTTGTTTTAAAGAGCTCATATCATGCTTTTCTTTTTTACTTTATAGGAAATATAAGTGCGTTTAACATTTGTGATAGGGCACCTCTATGAACTAAACAAAAGGTCTAAAGCATTAAGGCTGTGTTTACACGGACACTCTCTAACTTAAAAAGGCAAAGATTTTTCCTTTGCGTATTCAAGTCAATCCGCTTTAAGACGGAGATGCTAGAGACGAATGAAACTGCTGTAATATACATCCGGTTCAGTAGATGGCAGTGTAGGTCTGCAGAGAGGCAGCACTGCTAGAATACAGGTATGAAGAAGAAAAACTTTTCACAAACAACAATGGTGAGTGGACACACAAAGTCGCAGGACTTTCTTTTCTAAACAACAAATCAGTTCAGACAACAAATCTGTCTGGATAACAAACCCAGCATGGTAAGCGGCACACACGTTACTCGGTAGACGGCCGAAGCTGTTGTTGTTCCTGGTATGCGTGCGCATCCTTCATGTGAAAGAGTACTGTGCATGCAGTGACGTCAACGTTTCACCCTGAAACGCTCTGATTCAGGTTTACACAGAGCTGCATGGAGAGCATTTTGGAAACTATCCACTCTGGAGCCTGTTTTCAAAAGTTTCCGCTTTTGGGCAATCTGCAAAGAGTTCCCATGTAAACACAAGGCCAAAATGCAATGAAAACTTACTGGATCTGACCGTATTCACCCCTGTGTAAATGGCCTCTAAGCCTCTCTCTCCCCCTCTTTGCAGCACCAGCAGCTGCCTAAAATTCTCTATGTGAACCTGATTTAGGGCAAAATATGACTTTAGTCTGACTTTATATGTATGTTGTAAGTTTAAATGAAAATCCTTGGCAGCATTCTTGAGATATCAGGGTCCTGTACAAAGGATAAACCTAAACCAGTAAGCTTGACCTTTTAGTTCAAAATGTTGTCAGTTCATTTAAGTTAGGGCTTGCTCATGTGTTATTCTCATGCTCTCTGAGCATAGAACTCCCAGAAACAAAAAAAACAAAACAAAAAAAACACCACACAAATTGAGATTCTTAAAGCAACACTGGGCTCCATTTCTATTATTTGTATACATACAAATAAATGTCACCCATAATTATGCAGACAGCTAATAATACAGGCTGTTGCTTTTAGTCAACAGATACTTTATGGGCAGTAAACATTAAACAAAAATTAGCCAAAATTCAGACCAAACAATAAATTCTCAGGCTTAAATGGCCATAGAGCTGCCCAGTGTGCACTGAATCAAAGACAATGAGATCCAACACTTAGATTAGTTTGAACTATGAGAGGCCCAAAACATGCCCGTGTATGATCAAGGCACATAACCCATCCTGTTTGTGCCTTGCATCAAACTTTATGCTAAGAATTTGCTTTGTCGAAGTAGAAAAATATAGACTGACAAACACCTTTTAGACAACACACTACATGCGGTCAAAATAGAGCCCTTTACAATTAACATTTTGTTTGTTTCAAGCACAGGTATTTTTCCCCTTTTACATGAAACCCAAGCTTTATTATTCCTTGTACTCCCTGAACTTCCAATTAGCCACACCTGTACTGAAACAGCCCATTACATACATGAATGCAACACCTCATCCTTCATGAATCTTAGATCAACGTTCATGCAGAGTAGACATTGTGTCCTATTTGGCATGTTGAAGCCCACCGCCTTCATGCCGATGGCTAGTTTATCTTCACCTGGCAGACATCTCCCCCAGTCGCTCTCAGGGGCTTCAGGGAATTCCATCAGTCTACAACAGAAACAACAAACACACAAATCCTAAAAACACACACACGAGCACGCAAACAAACATACACATGCAGTGAGCAGTATTGGGTTGCCCAAGGCCGTTGCTGAAATGACTGGATAACCACCAAGAGTTACACTGAGTGCTTGAACTCTATCAGTCAATAGTCCATCACCCCTGGCCCACTCTGCCACAGTGGTTTGGCTGTAGCCCCGGGCTGTGTGTGTGAGAGAGCATGTGTGAGTCTGCCTGGAGAATCACAAACACACATCAAATGAACTGATGTAAAACACAGACAGAGAGTGACGGAAACTATGAAATATTTCTTATAAGATGAAGAAAATTGTTTTCCAATATTGAGCGCCTTATTCCTTTCCTAATAGCTCCACACTGGCTGAGTTCCAACAATGCTTCTGCCCAAACTTTGCTGAAATGGCCCATATGATACGAAAGGGCAACTTGTTTACTGAAGAAAATACACTTACATTATCAACATAAAAAATCCAAAACAAATGTGCCACTGTGTCCTGTGGCATGTGTGCCTTATGACGATACACTGGACGGTCACGTTAGGCCTGGCTGCCTGTATAAAGACAGTAAGGCTCAAGCTTGTACAGTTTTGATTAGATCAATACAGGATCCTTGGGACACAACTGTATGTGTCCATCAAAGATTGACTCGTTAGTGAGGGCATGCAACTCTGAGGCCGAAATGCTAGTTATCATTCACTGCAGTCAATAAGATGGGGGGAAAAAGGGAAACGAAATTGCTCAATCGATTGGGACTGGGTCTAGTTTGAAAGTGTAATTAAGGACATGAATCACGACAGAGGGATTACTGTGAGACTTACAGGCTTTCCACACATCACTGATTACACTGAAGAGAAAATGTTTGATTTATTTACTGTAGTCTGTTGATTCTTTTTGCTGTTCAGAGAAGAAATATATTCAAATTCCAAGTAGTCCTGAAAACAAACAGATATAAGGGAGGCTTTTTTGTTTATCACCATCCATATGTGCAGTAATTGGAAAGGGCCCTATTTTGGCAGTATTACGCATGTTGTGCAGAAGAGGCTTGTACACAGCGGTTTGTTGGGCTATACTTAACTATTTTGTTGACATTAGTCCTGCACTTCAAGTCAGGTACAGAGTGCAAAGAGGAAGGACTCTAAGCTGTGATTATTAATGAGTTTTTTTTGGCGTATTGTGAACAAACCAATCAGGGTGTCAGCCATCATTCCTTTTGAACCAACCAGCTGACTTTTTTTTAATGTATTTTTGGGGCATTTTGTGCCTTCATTGATAGGAGAGAGACGGTGGATAGGCTTGTGAAAGGGGGTGAGAGAGTAGGGGAAGACGCTCTGCAAACTGGTCACAGGCTGGATTCAAACCCAGACCGGCAGAAGCATGTGCATGGGATGTGCATGGTTGCTAACCACTCCACCAAACCAGCACCCCCAGCTGACATTTTGCTTGATGATTAAATTCCCTTCTTTTTCTGTGATGCTAAATATACACAGAACACAACAAGGACACTATATGAAATACGCTGATGTTTAGATTGAAATTCTATTTCACTGAAGCATCCTCGAACATAAAAAATGACCCAAGAGCCAAGGTACACACTTCTACATGAGAGCAAAATGGAAACCTCATCAATGATCAAGATATCCAAATAAAACAGTCATAAACAGACAGGTTAATGTTTATGGTAGTCATGCTAACTGTTCATCACTTGATAGCCTGTATTATCTGTGATCACAGTTGTGGTTACTTTTAAAAGAACGTAAATAAACATTCTAGAAGAAGCTCCATGTTGCACGAGAATAATTAACTTGTGCAGATTTTTTCAAATGTATTTTTGCGTATTTTGTGCCTTCATTGATAGGTGAGAGAAAGACAGTGGATAGGCTTGTGAAAGGGGGTGAGAGAGTAGGGGAAGACACCCTGCAAACTGGCTTGATTCAAACCTGGACTAGCAGGAGTATGTATATAGGACGTGCCTGGTTGCTAACCACTCCGCCAAACCAGTACCCCTTTTTGTGCACATTTTTCTTGTTTTTGTGCCAATTATGTGCACCACAGTGTTCATCTCTCTCTCAGGTTTCACTCCCACTATAAACTTTACTTAACTTTAACAACAAGTACATGGTTTAAAATGGTTGAGAAGATGTGCTGCTATGTATCTAATGTGAGTGAAACAAGTTTAGTGGAGTATGTGCTTTAACTCTTTGAATAAGTGCACTTATTTCTACATCTCCTCTTACATCTCTTGTTCTGTGCCCACAAGATAGAAATATGCCAACTCCGGGCCTGACCACTTCAAATTTTTAGACAGACACACCTCAGGGCAGATACAGAGCTGGCCGCTTTAACGGCATGGCCACACAGGGTAACAATGACATATTCAGGGAGAAACCTGAAAAGACACCTGCGATGCACTTTAATGCTTCGTGCTGAGCATGGACAAGGGCCAAGGGCCTTACACAGAGTTAAAAATGGAGATCAGGTTAGGAGTTTTGAAAGACATGATATGACATCAGACATTAGAAAATAAAACATGTTGAAGTATAAGAGGAGCAGTGTGTTAACAATATGTAGACATAAATCCTTCAAAACTTCACTAATGACACCTTTACTTTGTGATAAATGATGATGTGTTACCAGACCAGTGGGTGTTTAAGGTAGAGTGCTAAACACTTCTTGTAAAACTTCATTTCCAATAGTCTTAGTTAGCTAGTACCAAGTTAATCTGTCAGTGTTTGGCATTTTGGTTTTTGCAAACACTTTGGTGTGCAGTGAATTTATTGGCTTTGGAAAGTAACTGTTTCTATTCTCATTTTTCACAGAGAAGCTTGAAGTGCCCCACAGTCATAGCTAAAGCTTTGCCCCCAAATTTGGAAAAAAAAAAAGAAATGCCTGTGCCAGAAACTTTATCCGCCCTGGAGTAATTCCTCACTCTTTATCCACTCCACCATGCATGGGTTTGCAAATATTTTACATCCACTTGTTTACCTTTATATTCCAAGTCCTATAAGAATGGTCTAGCCTCTGAATCAGATCCAAAATATAGTTCTCATATTTCCCACCAAGTGAATTATGATAAATGCTTTATAGTTGGTAAAAATGGTAAGTCATTGGAACTGAGAAAAGACATCTTTTTTCTCATACACACAGAAACAAGTTTTGCTTAAATTGGGGTGTTGATCTTTAAGTGAATTAACACACTTTGAGTGTGTGCTGGGATCCAGATCTGCATAACCATCGGCTTATGTAGAGGCTGTGCATGTTGGCCTGACCTCAGTTTCTCTTATTAAAGGCTTTTGTCAGCTGTAAACTTTTATTTGGTCTGGTAATTTGGGTTGTGGAAACTAAGTTCATGGAATTCTATCTTTTATCTTTTGCCATGTGTGCTTCTGGAATGAGAAGCACAGTTAACAAAAATAGTGATTATTGGTCTGGACATTTTGGATGACTTATTAATCAGAATTTTTATGCACAGAGAGAGGTAATCTACTATCTCATGACCCTTTGAACTTTACTCATTTCAAAGCCATTTTTCTGTCTTGCATATTGAAACAAGCGACCATGTGTGTATGACAGGATGGATCTGCATCTTAAGTCTCTTAAAAAAATGCTCTGCTTGATCACAACTTTATGCAAAAAACTAAGATCAGCATTCAAGACCAGGAACAATGGCAAAGGCAACCCAAAAAGCAGATGAGGCAGATCCAATGTGCAAAAAAATCTGAATTTATTTGAAAGTCCAGGTTCAGTTAAAAAGGCAGAGGTGGGAACAGAGGTGACAGTCAGAATAGCAACATTCAGCAGAGATAAGCAGAGGTATCAAAAAGGGCTAAGGCAAGAAACAAGGTCTGTGAACAAAGAGGGTCAAGATCAAACTGTGACTATGAAGAACGCCTGGAGAGTGACTTGAACAGTGCTAACAATCTGACAACAAGACAGAGGAAGACATGAGGTTTAAATACAAGAGGAAATTGGGGGTAACGAGACACTGCTGGGGAGGAACAATCAGGGAGCAGGTGTGACACGCTGGAACAGGAAGTAAAGCATGTGAAGACAGGAGACAGGGGCTGCGGTGGAATAGTCACCTCCTAAGCCCTTTCCTATCTACTTTTCCTTAACCCTGATGGAAAACGTCATGAGGTTAAAGAAAGGAGAATCCAGAAGGACTTAGGAAAGGAAAACTGCCGTGCAGAGAGAATTCGACTACACTTTCACTACGCTACGTCATCATGTGACGGCGGATGGTACTGCTGCGGTGAAACTACAATTTTCCAAAGGTGGACTACAAAAGGCGCATCATGTATCATGACAATGTTGTTCCTTTCAGACAACATTGAACATAATAACCTGGTAAACATTACATCTGCATAACTGATGTTGTAAATGAGGATTTAAATAAATTTGTCTACTCATTATGAACATGAACACCAGTCAGTGCATGAAAATAAATGGGAACTGAATGAAAGAAAGGCAGAAATTAAGACCACAATCTAATGATGTACACATTATTAATATCGAACCAAGTTTGAAATATAATCAACATCAAATGTCTCATATCCTGCTCTCTTCAGAGAATCAGACTACTGGAAAGTTAAGGCAGGTTTTGGTAAACTTTAGAAAGGATGAACAGCAGAGGTAACTCACATGGTCTGTGTGATTTGTTCGATATTCGGTTGAATTCGGAAGCAGTCGGAATACGCGCCGTTGATACAAGCTGTTGCCACGGAGAATTGTGGGACAGAGTAATCTCCTCCCCTTTCGTAAATGATGGTCTGGTGCATCCTATGCTAAAGGAGATAATAAAGGAAGCATTGAGCCACCTTTCCTATGCATTTAAACAATTTCGAACAGCTCTGATCACAAACTACTTCCGGTTCATTTCACTCCGTTAGGAACCTTCCTCAGCAAAAATGACTTTTCGACCGCAGCCAGGGTGAGTTTCAAAATGAACAGGAAGCACGCAGACAAACATGAAACATGAGGACAAACAGGGTAACTAGACAAAAGAGCAGGATCATGACAGGAACCACTTTAGAAAATGTTTTAATGAGGTAACCAAATGAGGGGAGGGTCTTTTTCTCATCCAGTTCTCTACAGTCAGATTTTTTATGTACTTGGTTTATATGCCCCTGGCGGGCTTTGAACAGAAAGCCATTTTGAGGCACCCCCCATTGACATGACCTTTTGAAACCCACAGTCTGCATCAGTGATGGGATAAGGAATCCATACTTTCCAAGACCTTATTTACTGTTGCAGCAGAGAAACTGTTATAAATTCTTTCAATCCTCATAATAACACAGTTGTTAGCAGCTAATTAAAAGGCAATAGCTGTATAGTTTGTAACGCCTTATTTGTCTATCTTCTTAATTTTAAGAATCAATTGCATTTTTGAAATGCACAGCTGTGGATTGCCGGTGAAGTCAACCAACCCTCCAGCAGATGTTTAGGTATTTGATTTCTGGTTCCTGATATGTCTGTGTCCTTCGTAGGTCTGGGAATCACAGTGTAGCTCTTGATATGATACAGTACAAAATACAGGGTCTACAAAATAGCACAATTTAGGTATACAGAAAGAATAAATGTAGTGCAACAATAGTATCAAAAATATGAATCGTGATATCTGATTAACTGGATTATGAAATAGACCCAATAAGGTAAATTGTAGGATAAATATTTTATTCAGCTATTGTCATTAAAAATGACTAAGACAAAGTTATGTTTTTGTGTGATGATTAGATTTAAATATGAAGACAAGTAAGCTTCAAAAGATGTAAAATTAATAACCTACCTAACCCACAAACTCATCTACTTCTCCCTACATTAATTGCCATTAACTCCCTAAAAAAATAAATCTTAAAGTTTTACCTATTGATCTGTTCTATGCAGCAGTTCTCTGCACATCTGTGCATGTAGGGCCCATTTGTAACAGCGAACTGCATTAGCTTCTCCCATCAATGTGCACTGTAAATGGAAAATGGAATTGAGTTAACAGCCCTCTTTCAGCCTTTCGGACTACTCAAAGCACTTTCACACTGCACACTGTCACATCCACCCATTCACACCCATTTGCCTCTACATTCACTTATTGATGGTTCTGAGCTTTTATAAAATTTGCCCATCAAGATAACACATCCTCACTCTTTCACACCCACAGCAAGTTTCTTTGTGTACATTTGATTGGTTAAACAGACAAAACAGCCACCCTGTCTCCTCCTTTCAGGATGTATCTTAAGGATGTAGCTTCTTCCCAAACAGACAAAGACAAGACATTGTCAGACCTCGCTGTGTCACTGTGTCGGGCTACAAGCTATGCTGAGGACTCCATAGTGGAAGTAATTTCCTGCTTCCCTCTTGTTAGCGACTATTGGAGCAGATTTTGTTCTGTAATTGAATCAGAAATCTCAAAGCTTAGGAGAGATATAACAGACTTCGTGTTCTTTTCAGCCTATTATTCCTCGGGTCGATTTTGTAGACGTCAGACATTGTAAAGAGGAAAATGAACAAAGTGGAGAGAGGGAACTCAGTGAGGGCGGTGCTTAAGGATGCTGGTGCTGTGCCTCATTCTTTCTGTTGTAATATTGTACCCATGTCCTAAATTTGGTCTTTGGTTCTTCTCCCCCACCCAACGTTTTACACTGCTTATCCTCATATGTGTACCCACGATGCCTCTCAGTTCTGCCTACATTAGCACCTCTTTCCAAATTAAATCTGTTGAAAATTTTGTACCCGACTGCACTGAAGTGTCACTCTGAAGGCGTTCCAGCTCGCTTGCTCAAGTGACATTTGATATAAGCATTCACTGAGAATCCAGAAAAGAGTCACGACAAATTGACAGGCTGACAGCTAACACCTGTTACCTGACACCTCTGACAGGTAGAGAAGGGTGGGGGGTGGACAGAAATGCATGGTTTAGTGGGTATAGATGGCAGATTTGCTGCAGCAGACAGTGACAGCTATGAAATCTGAGACAAACAGTAAGGAAAGTTAGGGAGTCATACTTGCATGTTAGTAATCAGTAGGGATGTAACGATATGAAAATTTTGTATCACGATTATTGTGACTGAAATTATCACGGTTATCATTACTTACACGGTATCGTAGCAGTGAGCTCAAAATGTTCAAAAAGTACTTTAACACACAATTGAAATCATTTAACCCCTTTAATATTGTAATCATAACAGTTCTTTTTTCTTTTTTGTCAATAATGTGTCAAGAAAGCTCTTTGAGTACATTTTTTTTACCCTTCTTTCATGAGAAATAAAAATAAGCAATTCTAGCAAGTATTTGTCATTATTATGTTATAAATGCTTAAAGCAGCACTACGGAAGATCCTCGCTTGACCGGAAGGAGAACTCAACTACCCATGAGCTCTAGCGCGTGCATACTGCCGTAAAGGTACAGATCTGCCGGTCGCATGCATTTGTTTTGTAGGCGAATCACAGAAGCCAGAACTTTGCTCAAAAGTATTCTTCTGTCTTCAGCGGCTGTTTGCAGGATGGATAGCGACGAGGTAATGTATTTATTTTTGACTAAATGACAATGTTAAAAATCGCTAAGTTCAACTTGGTTTTATTACCGTGAAGTCGCCTCCGCGCTCGTCCTGTTGAAGCGATAAAGTGAATAAAAGTAAAGACAAACACGAGCTGGCGATATCACACACTTGAAATAGGTCTAAACAAAACTACATACTGGTACGTTCTCAAGAATACTGTAAACGGATGGTAAACAATCAACAAGTATTTACAAGTCCAGCAGTAACAGGGCCAAGTCGGCGTCGGTCGGACATCCCTCCTCATCTTATATTTCACGCCAGCGAGTGAACACCGAACCGATGTTTATTCTGGTTCGAGCATTCAGCTTGTTTTTCTCTCCCTTTCTTTGTTTTGTATCCTCAAAATAAACTTTTCTTTTTCTTGCGTTCTTTGCTGCCTCCGCCATGACTACAGCTCTGCGTTTGGCTTTCGCCGACACTTCCGTGTTTTAAACAAATCGGGACTCGGGGGAAGTGACGTATGCCGTAAAGCAGTCCAAACTTGTAGTTTTTTAGTGTGGCAGGGTTCCCACCATCCACCCCGAAGTTACATAGCGCCAGCGAAAGCGATACAGACCACTTCAGAACACGACAGAGGTGTCATTCAACTCATTGTAAAGTGGTGGACCATGACGATGAATATCTAAGGACTATATTATGTTTGAAAAACTACATAGTGTTGGTTTAAACTGTGTGTGATTACAAGAAAAGAAAAAAAACAGATTTGAACTTTAAACAGGATTCTCTTTATAAACAATTGAAAATGGACAACAAATAACCTACTTTACCAACACTCACACACTTTTGTTTGCCTACAGCATTAGTGTCCATGTCACAGCTCGTTATTTTAGACCATGTGCAGGTTATTTTTGTTTGCTTTACTGACAACAGTCCCTGAAGCAGTTAGCCCCCTTCATGACTCTTCTCTGGTCTCCCCTCTCCCTGGCAGATATCCTTGATATTTCCAAATTACAATCGATTAAATCCACAAAACACAAACTTTGACGGAAAAATACAATCAATTTCAAAATTAAGGCGAATACACGGCAAAAGAACAGCAAGAACACACTCTAGATTGATACTAATGCTATTATTTACAAGATTTATACATTATTTGGACAGAGAATACTGATAAACCACCTGTAATTCTTTCGAGTTTGGCTCATTGAATCTTTTCTCTCTCTCTCTCTCGCTCTCTACCTCTATGACTCCGTCAGTTCATTTACTCAAGGAGTTACAACAGTTTTAATCACGCATGTCTTTTTTCTTTCGCTGCAGCTTCATGTTTAGACAGGGTGGCTGTCTTCTATCAGTTTCCCCACAGCAACCTTGTAAAATCCAACAATCAACCAGACTCCAGAGTCTGTTTTGAGAGGGAAATCTCCGCTGTGTCTAACTTTTGCTCTGAAGCCAAACAATGCAAACTGCGCATGTGCGTCCCCATTAGGCTGCTTCATTGAGTAATAGCCTCGTAGTTCAGACCTTTCTAGTCAAAGAGCAGCATCACTGAGCGTTATTGACACCATGTGGTAACCAAACACGGTAAAACGGCAATTTTAATGGGACACGGTAATGATTACCGTGGGAAATTTTACCGCGGTTTATCATTTTACCGGTAACCGTTACATCCCTAGTAATCAGTTACTCATAAAACAATTTTGGTCTTTTACGGATTGATTTTTAGAAGTTTGGCTGAGCATCTGCACAGTGGGATAAAACATTAAAATCTATGACCAGTTTTTGATTCATGGGCTGGACTGAAATATGGACAACACGACAACAACCCTTAAGTGAAGCCAAAGCACCTGAAGCTCTCCTTTTATACTTGTTGCAGTATAGGCCATAAGCTCTGTGAATCACGGCTCATGGTAGAGCTTGACAAGGTAGCCTAATCATCATATTAGAGTTTTTTTTCAAACTTTGAGGTTGTGAAGTTACAGTAGTGAACAAATTTGAATCTATCATGTTAGGAGTCATGAACTGCATTTTAAATTTCAGTAGGATATGAAATTACATGGTCGGCCCATCACAGAGGATGTCTAAAATGCAACAAATAAATCCAATGGAAAATATATTGTAAGCATCTCTGCTTTATTTCTCCCCTATGTACTCTGGGTTACATCAGAGTGCTGAGGGGCTTTGCTGTGTCCCATCAGGAGTACAGATGATCTGTTTATGATGCTGCTGTTATTTGAAACACTTTATGGCATGATTTTCTGCAGTTTTTCAGTTTTCGATATAGTCTGCTGCCAAAGTGGAAAGCAAAGGTTATAATGCAGGGGTGGGCAAGTGGCGGCCCAGGGGCCAAATGCGGCCCTCCACATCACTAAATGTGGCCTGCCATTCATTCCCAAAAACCAGCAGCTGTAAATATGAAGAAAACTCAGATATCCAATAGAAATCATTCTATATAATCTTATGTAAGTTATTTACAACCTTACTTAGCTCTTATTGTGTCTGAATCTCTTTCATGAAGCGTTTAACATTATATCAAGTATTACTCAATACTATAATTAAAAAATGGCAGCAGCAAAATATTTGAGCTTTAAAAATTTGAAAAACTACATCATTTTATTGATTTGAAAATAGCGTTATTGGCTTTAATGCCATGCATACTAGCTAAATTTGCTTGAATTCAGTATCAAGTTCATTTGATTATGCATAATAACTTGTATTTATGTTGTAATATATGAATATTGGAAGTCTAATTTTCTGACAAATTTATATTCTCATTTGTTGTTTATCCAAAATTCTTTTTCATTATCGAGAGTTTCTAAAAATTTGTAACAATGTGGCCCTCAGGCTGGGAAAAATAGTTTAATGTGGCCCATTTGGTAATTATAGTGGCCCACCTCTGTTATAATGCATTTAACAAGGAGGGAGGCAACCTCAGAGTGGTGACAACCTCTCTGTTTTTATTTTTTATGTAGCACAACAGCCATCTGAGAGCCAGTGAAACTTAATTTTGATGGGAAATTACAGTCAGCCTGACCCAAACAATTTCTTATCTGTTTTGGCTCCCTTGTACTGACCTTAAAGCCAGTATCTCTCCATTTTCCTGGAATGTCATGCAGACAGAGGCTCGGACCCCAATAGACACAATAGTGTTATGGCATTTTTCAAGTTGGCCAATTTATTGACCCAATGGACCATGTGAGACTTTTCTTTCTTTTCCAGACTGTGTTTAACCAGAGGAATGGGAAATTATGTCTTTCGTGGAAAAAATCAGATGCTAAAGTATTGCCCACTCAAACTAACTCATAATCATAAAGTTGTGAAAATACTGAAACACTGATAACAACCACTTTTACTGTGACATTTGAGTTCAACTGAATTTAATTGACACTAATGCTGCATTCACACCGCACTCTACTTGTACTACCTCGGCAATCACTCTCCATGCAAAGTCAATGTACAGCCGCGATGTGTTTGCCGCGTACAAGACGATCACTTCACTTGTCGCGCGATCAAAGTTAAAAAAAAAAAAGATCTTTTCAGGCGATGTCATGTGTGGCTGTGCGGTAACAGCCAATCAGCAGTGTGTGAGTGTGTGACGATACCCGAGACCGGCAGTTTTTCAACCGGACTACAGAGGAACAATCCATGTCTGTGTGGGAAACATTAGTCAGTGAGGACATTAGTTGCCTAGACGGACCGCGGTAAACTCACAGATAATGCTGCTGCAGGGCATCAGCTGCAGTGTTTTGTGGTTGATAAGTGAATGAAAAGGATACAGCTGGAATAATGTCCGCTTATACATCCTATCATATGGTATATGATATCACGGTGAAACTCAAGCGGAAGTGACGTCACCGAGCGATGGCCGATGGCAACGGTGACCGAAATGAGGTATTTGAAGACGCACGACGATACTTCAGTGGGCGATGCGATTTTGGTAGCTGGGTCGCTTGCGATGTGAATGCAGCGTAATAGTTGAATAATTCTAGCATCCATAGAACACACTAACATATCAGGAGTTTTTTTGCAAGGTGCTTTGTTCTGCATTTCATCTGCCTCACTTGTCTGACTATTTGTTTCCCTCCACTGGTGTGACAGTTAGAAGATGAAGTCAAGGCCTTGAAATGACCTTTATTTTAAACAACTTCAGCTCAAAACTGAAATCAGGAGTGGGAGTGATGGCTTACAGCAGCAGACAAAAAGCAGAGTATCTCAGGCTGTAGATATGAATACATGATTTTAAAATTATTCTGGACAGTTCGCTGCAGACTGAAGTAAACAGGCTGCATTGATAGTGGCGTTTCACATTTCACTGTTGATTTACCAACAAATTCTGACCTTGCGTGTCCAATTTCCAGCAGTGTCACATATATCTTCCTTTAATTTGTGGGTAGAGCATAATTCTGTCCAAAATGCCACAATTAATTTAAATTCAAAAGTGTTACTGAATATATGATGCCAATGCAGGCGTAAACAGATGGAGGAATTGGTCTCTTTGGACAGAAAGACAGGATGTGGAATTTCTATTTAAAATTATGTTGACATGGAGCATATTGTTGTGACATGAGTTGAAATAAGTGCAAATTTTAGACATTTTACGACAGCAGATCACTGCACGAGGGGTGAGCTATTAGAGTCGGACTGCTTCTTTTTCAGTCCACCTTGACCAACAGACATCTCCTGTCCCTCTTGTTGATGCCTTGTGCTCTCTGTTAGCAGAGAGATCACCTGCTCCTCTTTCTCATCTCCCTCTTTGTTGTCATTTTCTCTCCTCTTTACTTTTGCTTTTCAAATCCTTCTGTTGTGCCTCGTCGTCGACCCACTTGCTGAGATTAATCAACAGTAAGTCATCGCTCAGAACGCAGTGAGACCTTGCTTTTTGTTTGGTGCAGAAACTAATCACCACCATTGTTGGTTCTCCAAGACATGCTGCCTCCATCCCTCTCTCATTGTACTGTAAATCAGCGAATGATTCATAACGAGTGGAAGAGGCTGGCAAGGAGGAAAAACAAATAAGATTTATTATTGAATGAAATTCTGGGAGGCAGCAGGCTGAGTTTCTTTTGGTAAAGCTGAGTTATTTTTTTGCCGAGAATGCCAAGCCCCCTAATGACAAACAATTGACATTTTGAGACTCCCCGGGTAACGTTTAGTTCTAGAGTCAGGAAATGCCAAAGCTGAAGGAAAAACATAATCAGAGAGTTGAACAATTTGGAGTGTTTGTGCCCAAGTGAAATGGCACGGATTATTTCTGTCTAAATTGCTGCTAATGAAAATAGGGTTTCTAATCATTTAAAGACCAGTGCAAGCTCGTCATTTGCCATCACATGGAATCAAAGTTCATTAAGTCTTGTTATTAATCCCACAAGTGTTTTTTATGCAAAGGGAAGCACTGGTGCTACAGCAATATGGACTTCAGTGTCATTGAAAATGTTTCAAATAGTCTAAGTAATTATTGCCATGCTCTAATTTTGATGCATTTATCTTGTAACTTGAAGGGGTTTCAGTCTGCAGCTTTCAGTCCTCCCGTCCGCGTACTGACAGGTTTGTGTGAATTTCTGTTTGTATCACATCCCTACCCCCCAGTGAAAAAAAATAAGTTTTACAATGTGAATAAAGAGGATATCTTCCTTTGTTTTAGCATGGTTTTGTGTCAAAAACTATTTTTGTCACAAATTCAATTTTAAAAAAATCTTTATTATCCATTTTATTTAAGAAAATCCTGTTTTCTAATTCAAAGTTACATAGCAAAGCACAAATAGTAAGGAAATATGTGTTTGACAGTTTATGTCTTTGTTGTAACAATTCTTCTCAGCAATAATTTGGAAATGTTTGAAAGCCAGTGTATTTCCCCTTTTAATGTTGCCACATTTTTAAAGGACATGTACATGAGCAGCAGAGCTGTATATGTTGGTTGTACCTTGAGAAATTTGACTGATATTCTCAGCCAATGCAAAAAAACTTTTTTGCCTTTGCTATTGACTCTTGCTTTATGCTTCTGGTTTCCCGGCATGCTAACAATAGATGTCTGATTGCCTGTGACTGTGAGCATGGACCCTGCTGCAGTAGTCAGTTGCTTGCCTCTCCAAGAATAGACAGTTGAACTGATCAGGACAGGGCTGAGGCATCTCCAATATTAAGTTCCTTCCTGACGGGGATATAAGAGACAAGCTGAAAGTGGATGTCCCAATAAGTTTGTTTCATCACTCTGTCAGCACATAGGAATAGGCATGTTTATTTCTTTTTGTGCTACGTTTATATGCAATATAGTCTTTGTACAAAATTACAGACACAGACGTTATAAGGGCAGAATAAGAGCAGAAACACCACATCTTTTAAAGTATACAAGCTTTGAAATGACTTTACGTATTATTGAAATTAAGTATGTCCACTAATCAACAAAATGGATGTAAATACACTAAAGAGGATGTACAACTAAGTTCTAATTCTAAAGAATAAAGCCAAAAAATACTTGAATTTGTTCAATAAAATTGTTCATAAAACCGGGAAATACTAATTACATGGTTTTAATGGTAGGCCTCCACACCCTAATTACACAATAATTCCAGCTGTAAAATGGCAGATAGTTAGATACTCCATGTGTTGACCAAATTTTGTTGCTAAAGACAAGTAAAAGCTTTAAATAAATATACTTTAACATGTATTTTGGGTTCAGTATTTGTGCTTTTAAAATAATAATTATAGATGTAAGTTAGGACCAGGTTGGAAGTCAGCAAATAAGTGTTAACTATGACTATGAAAGTGTTTTAACTGACTGTGATACTGCCAAGTAGGGATGGGACTATACACTTAAAGTCACGATACGCTGCACCTCGATATGCCCGGGTCACGATACGATACGTCGCGATACAATATCAAAAAAGTAAAAAATATTACTGTGTAATTACAACTTATTTATTTTTGTTGGAGTTGCACACAGGAAAACACAGGGCCTGACAGGCCAAACACAAACAATAACACTCTCTCTAACCCTAGAGAGGTTAAAGAGAGTGTATGCTAACGAGCAGTAGGCTCATTTTGCCGTTTTCGTCTTTTTTAATGAGAAAGCAAAAATACTGCCAGACAGATCACTTGTATTCAGTCGGAGCGTCCTCAATTTGGACTTCATTCGGCTTTTTGGAGGCAAGGTAGTTGGTGCTAATGTTTGTTGTCGTCACTTCTGGTCACATGCGCTATTACCGGACGTGACGTCTTTATTTTGCGATCCATTTTTTTCAAACTCGATGCATTTCGTCACGTACTGTATCGCGATATATTGCCAAATGATATTTCATCCCATCCCTACTGCCAAGAGAAATTGTAATTACAAGTCTTTTTCCGATCACCTACGTCTATAAATACATATACCATTTGATTCCTGACTCAACCAAAGCTTTAATAATCTTTGTAAAGCAAAATACTAACAATTTGGACTTCCTTTAGCTCGACTTGAAGAGCTAGTCATCTTAAACTAATGATTAATACAAATTAGGAAATCTTAGACCTGAAATAACTTCACTTAATCTGTTTCACATGCACACCCCTGACAATATCAAGAAAATTCCTGCCATAAGGTAAAACCCTGATATAATGATGTGGAGGTAGCAGACATAGCAACAGACACCATCACATTATTAGATAATAGTATTTTCAAACATGTCAGTGCCACATATATCTATACTTGTCGACATCATTAACTAAAGTGCTGAGAATAACATACTGGCATAAAAATTAAATTAAATGACGCAGTAATGTAATGACACAATTTCACTGCATGCATTAAGGTTTCACTGGTTGCTATAATAACTATAGTCACTTGTTGGAGAATTTAAATGTTATTAACTCCCTTTACTTAATAATACACGCTGTATTCTCACACAAACAGAGATTATAACTTTGAAATAATTATTGTGTCTGTTTGGTTGTTTGGAACTTTTTCCTGCCTGTAATGTTCAATCTAAGATGTAATGCCTCTGGTAACTTCCAGACTCTACATTTCATATACAACCAAACAGCAGAGCATAGATTGCTATTTTCTCTGTTTTGGATCACTTCAGAGTTGTTACTTTCTGTAACAGCTCTACCCACTCATCCTCCATACTCTCCATAGGATTCAGCTGACTCATCACATCCCCCAGAATTAGAAGCCCGCTGTGTTTCATCTCACTCTCGCAAGGAGACACAACAAAACTGCAGACTATTAACTTCCTCCTGTACATCCTTTTCTTCTCTCCGTGATTATATATTTCCCTCACCCACTTTCGGAGTCTCTGCCAGCCGTGAATTCATATTTATTCTCTATTTTTTTAGCCTGAGAGTGTCTAATTTGCAAAAACACTCTGTGCTCAAAAAAACTAAACTGTAAACTTATTTATCTTCTTTGCTTATAGATTGGCATGTGAAAAAGATTTGGTGGCAGTTAAATAACATTATCTCATTTCCCTTTGTGGTAGGTTGAGATTGTGTCAACACCAGGGGTGACACCAAATAGTCTAAAATTCAATGATTTGTTTGACAGAGCCTCATTCAGCTGCCAATCCCACAGTCAAACACCTGCTAACAGAACAAGGATTATTCTATTCCAGCTGTGCGTGGGTGTTAAATGTATATTTTTACATGGTTTTGCATATTTCCTTCAAATAGATCACAATTTATAGGATCCTATTTTGACAACAGCTTGTGGTGCACAGTGATTTAGGTTGTTTTTGCCCTCATTTTGTTGTCTGAAGAGCACACAATCAACAACTGTGGGGTGCACAGAAGTTGGATTTACTCATTTGGTTGTTTTGGGTGCAACACAACAAAAACAGAGTGTCAACTCTTTTTCATTTTAATGGCCATGTGTCTGCATGCTTATACAATTGCTCTAATCTTGTTTGGAGTCAAGTCCACATTTTCTGACTCATTTAAGTATTTTTTTTTTATTGGCAGCAAATACACAGAACGTATGCTAAGTGTGCTAACGATTGAAGATAAATCTCACTAAAGTATTTATTCACCTCTAAAAGCAATTAAAACTGACACTTCTAGCCTCAAATCTCTCATTAATTATCAGAGTCTCCAGACATACTGGGCTGCATTGTCTCTATGTGAGGCAGATAGTACATGTGCTAAACATCCATTTAACATTAAATAAAGACAGACAGTAAACATTCAGTCTTAAATTTCAATCTTTCCATCCATCCACCCATTTATTCTTGTAGAGTCAGCTACTGTTGAGGACCCTCTGGGGCATGGAGGCACGCTGCCTTTCAGCCCTCCATTCTGTTAAAACTGATTGACATCAAACTGTAAAGAGTGTTTGCTCGTGTGCGCCCTGTGTTTCCATCTCCCAATACATCCTCTAATAGCCGTATAATACTGGACGACATTCTTTAGACCTGGTTTTAGGTGAGCTACGGTGCAGTTGCTGGTTCCTAAGATAGAAATGCTCTAGCTGACCCACATCTGGACTGAGGGCCATGTTTGTCTGCTGTTCAATGATCCCATATAATGCTCTTTTGAATTTTAATGTTTAACATGCCTCATCTGCATGATAGAGTCCTACTCACAAAACAGAGTCCAAAGCTTCAGGACTTCTACCCCTTCCCTGCTTTATGGCACCAGAAGCTATCTAAGATAACTGATTCTCGTGGCCCCTCCGAACAGATCTATCAGTGTGACATCCTACCTTTGTTTCATCAGCTGTTTAAACTCACCAGCTTGGGCTTGCAACCCCAGTGCAGAGCATAGTCTGTAGAATGAATGTAGAGTTGTTGCTAACATGGCACCGAGCAGGGCTGAATTTACTAATCACATCAGGGCAAACTGGATTACTCTTTACTAGTAATCCAGGATTTATTTTTTGTTTTTTAAATACTGGAATAGATATGTAGCTGGATGTGTCAGGCAATTTAAGCTTACGATAAGTGTTGTGAGATTGAACTGACTGAGTAAACTTTCTCAGATTTGAGTTTCTGCAGTGTTCATCCTGAGGTCTGATGTTCGTCCTGAAATCAGAGCGGACTGGGCCCATGGAGGGGGGCCTTACAGAGGCAGGAGCTCCAACTCTTATACCGCGTGAGCATACAGCTGGATCAGGAGTGCTCAGTTAGTTGATTTCAAATTTGCGAGTCCAAGTTGTGGTGAAACATGAGCTCTTTAAACAAACGTAGTGCTCAGCGTGAAACTGACAACTGCCCTAAGTAGGAAATTGGAAAATTGTCTATGCCAAGATGCTTTGCACTGGGCATGAGATGGTATGAAATTATGAATGCCTTAGACCTGATTGTAAAACCAATTTTTCAATAAGGCCTCTAGACTATTTGAGAAGTACAAATAAAGAAGTCCTGTCATGAATTATTTTTTTCAAATCTAAAGGACATGTTGTTGAATCACAATGCAAATTTCATATGTTGCTAATGAGCACCTGTAAATCCATAGTCTGGGACCCCCTTGTACAAAATAATTATATTAAAGGAAAAAGAGGAAGTTCATTGGTGGAGAGTAATGATAGCAAAGCAGTACCTCATATATCGCTCAGAAAGTAGAACAACCTTCAAATGTCCTTTTGAGATTGTTTGCAAAGCCAAATTAAATCAAAATCCCCAAACACTAATTGCCTCGACTACAAGGATAAGGGCTTCATAGCTTTTGGTTGATGCGGATCAGGGTTTATGGCCCAGTTAATAAGTTGTTGAGAAAAAAAAACAACACTTAAGAAAAACAAGCATCCCTGCTTGCAAATCTCACACAAGGAGGAAGAGTCCTGGGAGGGAGGAGGTGGGAAAAATCAGCTGCAACCTTGATCTGCTCAAAGCACAAGACTAATTCGCAGCAGTCAATATGCCTAATTACTCAGTCCTAGCTAACGGCATCTTACTCCACAGCTCTGGGACTGTAGAAGTCAGTGGATGCTCACAGTACTTATGGACGTAATGTAATGATTTTGTTCCTCCAGTCTCACAGGGGTAGGGGTTTGTAGTTCATAATGTACTGCTACTGTGGGTGTATCCCTACTTGGCCTTTTGCAAACAAAGCATTTTAACTGCTGTGCTGTTATGTGTGTCATATTTCTCTATGCTGGTCCTACACCCACCAATATGTGAACTCTAATCAGCTCAGTTTACACATGGACTAAGAAGATGCCCACCTGGAATGAAGGAAGTATTTTCCATCACATGTAAAAACTCCATAGTATGAGAGTTTTTGCATAGATTAATAATTCAGCACCAGTCTCGGTTGCCCACTCAAAGTATCAACTCTGCACCTGCAGGTGTGAGGATGTTAGGTCACACATATGACAGACAAGTCTTTCACAGCTAAAATGGTCTGGGGTCAAATATATGTGACAATATGTGTTCAGCACATTGAAACAATATCATTATAATAATTTTATGCTCAATCAATTGTCCCCATCAAATCAGGAAAAATCATGAAATCTAAAATTAAAAGTCTACAACACAAAAATGAATGAACAATGATCGATAAACAAGCTGAAAAAGCTCCATTCAATCTGTGCTAAAATTTGTTCAGTGAGACCTTCCCCTCATGTTTACCCTCATCCATGTCACAAGCAGAAAGGTAGTCATAAATAGATCCTGATAATCCTACCAATGCCCCGAACAATTTCATAAATCAAGAACCCATTACAGCTGAGAATCGATAATAACCAGTCTAAAGTATAATACTTAACAATTCTCTTATCATCTTATCAATGCTTTTCCCTTGTCCTGCATGACTTGCAGGACTATGATAACATGCTGCCATGAGAGGCAGTCAGCACAAACAACAATGAAAATACGGAGGAAAAAAACATAGTGGACTGTAGAATAGAGAGTCAAAAATACATGATAAATGCAGACGGGGTCTTTTAAATGGACTCGATTTTCCATTTCCATCCCGAGTCATATCAGTGTTGGGCAAGGTACTTAAAACTTATTGCACTACTTTTAAGCATTACTTCCTAAATAGCAATAAAGCACTTGTCATTACTTATGCCTAAGTCACACATTCCCGTTTCTCATGGCGATCTGTACACGATTGACAAGGCTGGTGTGATCGCTATGATACGGGATGAAATTACTGTCTCACCCCTGGACACACCCCGTAAATACACCGTCAGTAGCGCTTCTACAGCGCTTTTACAGTGCCTTGGGGGCGTTCGTCCCGCTCCAGCTAGGTAATTACAGCGATATGACGAGGATTCCTTGAATTTTCATCCCGCTGACACGACGTCAGCCCTGCTCAAGCTCAGTTCGCGTCACGTAAGCCCCGACTGAGCCCCGTCACTTGTGCCGTCTTGAACAGGACACAGTCAGGGCACAAACAGATACATCCTTGTCAGTCGTTCTCATAAAGCTTTTAGGATTGAGCCACGATCAGCCCGATTGAGCTCCATACATGCCATGCTAATACTGTTCGCATTAGGACTGCATTAGGCTTCCATCCCGCTATACTGAGAGCGGTGATTCTCCACGACAGTTTTGAACAGTTCAAAACTGTCGGGACCCTTCCACGTTCTCCGCCGCCGTTAATCCACGACTATACAACGGTGATCCAGACCAAGTAGCGCACGCACCACGACCAAAGCACGTTTTATCAGGATTATGACAATCGTGCACAATCGCCATGAGAAACGGGAATGTGTGACTGGGGCTTTAGTATCAACAGCTACAACAACAAACCTTACTTTAAGTAAATACCCCACCCTCTGAAAATTGATCTACAGCAGGTTAAATCAAAGTTGCCAACAGACAACGTTCAGTCACATTATCTTTGTAACAGGTCGCTAAAGTAATTTAAGAACTGAGCATTTCTTTGATAAGAGAAGGTTGTGTTGTTTCTTTATTAGATTTTGTTATTGTTTAAGTTAATTAAAAATAGATATGTAACAGTAATACGTTATGACTAACTCTACTGCCCACCAGTGGTCAAAAGTGGCTTTTAATTGGTGACATGGTGAGCTACATTGGCCGGCTATCTGTTAAGGACAATATAGTTTTCAAAATAAAACTTCAACATTTTGTATCAACAATTCTATATCGTAGACAACAATGTAATGCTGCTTCCACATTTTACTCATTTAGCCAAGATATCAAAAAGTTCCTAAAAATTCCCGGTCCCTTGAAAAAGTTTTTAATTGCCACTGAGCACAATATGCATGGCGTCTTCTGTCATTTCCTGAGGGGCATCTGTAGCCGCTATTACAGCATCAGTCTGCACATAATGGAGGCTCATTCACTTACTAAAAGAAATGTGGATCACGCAGGCCACTGGCTAAGATCTGATGTGACAGTAATATGAAAACAGAGATCCAGGAACAAGAAAAGGCTTGGCAGTGAATAACATTACGGCAGGGAATTGACAACTTGTCCATCTTGGTATTGAACTCAAGATATCTGTTTGTGTCCTCTCTGGGGAGAGAGGCTCATGAAAACATATTACTGTGGGGACAGAGATGTTTGATAATCTATATTCAATTTGGGGCTCAGCTTTTATTCCATGAGTCACTGCAGCCATTTGTGATGTATTCATCAATTATGTCAATATTGTCATGTCCAATCATTTGTAATTTGCTTTTATTTGATACCCATGATATTAGAGAAGAATAAGGATATATCGTCATAGCCTTTAGTAGAGCATACCAAGGCAAGGAAACCAGCAACATAGAAGAGATTAAATGAAATCAAGATGTGAGAGAAAAGAAAATTGAAATTAAAAAGGAAATGCAACATAATATTCTCTCTGTGAATGTGTTGTAAAGTTTTATGTAAGCTGTACCAGATTTCCACTAAAGACGCTGGCTAAAAAAGTAACCCATCAAGAGACAGCTGTGAAAAACCGTGGTAGAAAACCTCCTTGCACTTTGTAAATAAAATAATGCACATGGAAAACTGTTGAGAATTTGATGGTGCTTCAATGCTGTTAATTAAAAACAAGTCAATCTCCAGAAAAAAAACATAAGAAATATATTAAGAATGATCATGTAAGGCATGCAGTGGTTTAAAAAAAGGAAGCTAAAGGAGGTTGAATATGAGATTACACATCAGTAAAAAGTGCATCAACATTGCAGGGTGATAACTTATTAATAAGGGCATACTTGTGTCATGAAAAGGTGAGGCGGCGTACTTAAACCTGCAGAAGCACAGCGACCTCCAGCTGCTCTGATACAGTGAACAGAAGCAATCGTGACAGCCAGGAGAAAAAGGAGGTGAAAAGGTAGATGAGAACTAGAGTGAAAGAGGTAAAAAGGCCAAATGGGGTTAAGGAAAGGACAGGAATAACTTTCTTCAAAGACCTTAAAAGTCTATTTTATTTTCCTTTTGAAATATTTAACTGAATTGCCAGTCAAGACATCACAAGCTTCTGATCGTATATATCATCAAGTTATGTCTGCAGTAAAAGGGCTGCATTGCTCTGTGTAGTGAGGTACAGCAGAGGGTTTAAAATTCATTATGAAGGACAAAGTTTGGAGATAATTGTTTTAGAGGGAGACAAAACGATTGCTGTGTCCAATTACAGTGGGAGCTTTCTTCAAAGGACCTAGCCTACAAAAGACTGCTAAGGCTGATCTGGATTAAGACAGTCCAGTCTACAGAGGATTCCCATTTGTGTCACTGAAGCTGCATTTTCACCAAGCAGTTTGGTTTAGTGTGGCTTGGTACGGTACAAAATCATATACGCTTCTACTGTCAGATTAGGAGAAAATGTACTCAAATAATTGACCCGTGTCATCTCACCTTTTGGCCCACGCTGAAGGGCTGCCAAGCTTACCAAACTGAGGCTAAAGGGTGGAGCTAATAGCGCTACAGTCTGTTGATTGATCAAAAGGATCTGGTACTGGTAGTCATGCATTATTGCTCTGCTTACAATCATGCTCTACATCAGGCCGGTGGAAACACAAACAAGATCAGGATTAACCATTCCAAACTGTACCGAATTTTACTGAACTGAACTAGACCACTCAGTGGAAACTAGGCTTTGATGGCCCTGCTTCACCCCTGTTGCTTTTTTTAAGCATTTACCCTGTCAGCTAGCAACCTCAAAAGCTGGATTTGAACTAGCAAGTGCTACTAACATTAAGGCCTGGACCACACAAATACGATATATTCCTAAATCTACATTTTTCTGTCCAAATGGGCCTCTCAACCAAACGAACACAGTGATTTCACCTACATAAACAGAGATATTTTAAAACGGATAAAAAGATGGAGAAATAAAAAAATATCCAGTTGACAAACATGAGTTTTAAATAATTCTTCAACTTAAGAACTTTAATTCAGGTCCCCAAAGATCGTAGACCTGAATTAAAGTTCTTACATATGTTTTATCTTGTAGCTTGGATTCTACTTTAAACTGTGCCATTGTTAATATTACCCAAAGTGTATTTACAACAACTGTCGAAACATTGAGGCCGTATTGACTCTGTAGAATTCGTATTGATGCACGTATCCCCAAGAAGTGCATGACGATATTTTGCCATATCGATATTTCAGCACAGGCCTAGTGATGCCATCAAGTGCCTTGCAACAAGCCAGTGTAGCAACGGTTGTCTACAACAACAACGGTTAATGTAACATGAAGTAACAAGTCCACCTCATCGTCTGTCCACACAAAAGACTATTTGATTAGTTTATTTCGCCATCTTCTGACTGGTAACTTCAACCATTTGTTTGTTTTGTTTACACCGTTAAACTCCTTCTTCTTCCTGCTTTTGATTGTGCATGCTCAGAACGTTCTTCTTCTGTGGCTTTCACATTTTGCTAACCTGCTACCTATCGGCCAGGCATGGCATTGCGACGAAGATATCTAGTTAAAAAAATATCCATATATGCGTAGTCCAGACCTAAAACTAAATAAAGGTGTCAGGTTGAAGATAACTGAAGATTAAAGCCTCTTTCTTTTTTTAACTGGCAGATATTTGATTGATTTTAAACTTAATTCTTGCATTTAACGGTCCTGAGCTGAGCAGCTTTAACACCCACAGGCTCCTTTGATTTATGTTCAACAAAATTTCAGGATTTGTTGAGCTGTGAAGAGTGTGTGAGGTCAATCCTTTGATGGTTAGCGGTGGAAGGATCCAGTTGTTAGGGGAATGTGTTAGATTTGGAAAATGTACCACTGAAGTGTTTTGTTGATGTAATTGGCATGTATTATGAGCCCTCTGAAGGAATGAACTTCCTGAAATGGGACATAGCTAAAATTTCTGGTAAAAATAATATATATTTGGTCAAGCTGTTTCACAAGAGGAGACCACAGCCAAGAAAAATCAGACCACTAGCAGGTTGGGTACCAACTGTTGTACCAAAATGATCTGCACCAGATGGAAAATGGGGTATGAGAATTAGCTGACTTTACAACATAAGTGGGATCTCTAGTTGGCTCAAAATTATTCGATGGTAGACTTCTAATAGATTATGAGCCACTGTACTATATTATAAGGATGACACTTTTCCAGAAAGTCAAAGTTGAATTTTTTTCGGACATGCACCCAAATAATCGAAGATATTCAATTTCGGTGCTGTTAATATCCGCTCGGAGTGGGAACTCTTTGTTTACTGAGGTCAAGAGAGCAGCAGATATGTCTGACGGTCAAGCTGCACTCACAGCGCCCTCTGTTGGACGGAACGGTCTACTGCTCCAGGTGCCCTGATGTGCCGCCACACTCAATATTTTACATTCGAACATTTATTTACAATTCAGTTACCGATATTTAACCTCATATTCGATCGGTTATTCGAGTATCGAATATAAAGTGACAGCCCTACTATATTAAATGCCTTCTACTGTACTGCTGTATTGCTGCCCTATTCTACCTAGACGTAAACAGGCATAGTTTATGAATTTGCTGTGATAGCATCTCATAGGACTAGCACTGTCTAAAGATATTCTAATATAGTAAAAAGAGTTGTTGTTGTTTGCTGTAAAGCTGCATATAATCTCTTGGTTCTGGCAATGTTTAATCACAATTAACATAGGCAAGAGGATGTGAATCTGTGAAGAGAACTAATTCTGGTGATGCATGCTGCTGGCATTAGACACATTTTGCAAACCAGTCTTTTTTTTTTCTGCAGTCTTGTGTTGAATAAACCGTGCTCGCTCTGTTTTAACAGTTTCCATGTGTTGTTTAAGTTTAATGTTTTGTGGCTTATCCTAAAATTAGATGCAGGAGGCACATTCACAGAAGAATACAGCGTACTTGATTGGATTATATTTTTCAGTTATTCTATAAAAACAATTAAATAATTAAATATGTGAAGAAATATAAATGAAAAAAAAAATGAACATCTTAACAAATACATCAGTGATCTGTCAGTAAAAGATAAAACAAACCGAAATGAGTTGATGGAGATCATTGATCAGATGTGACAGAAAAGGGCCCTCATCATTAATGTTTTAAATTGCTGATTATTGTTTAACCTTAGCATTAATCATAATTCATTTCATAATTACAAAAGCCCTTTTAAACATGAGGGTCCGTATGTGGAGCGATGGTTGATTTCTTTCTTTTTTTGCCAGATTAATCAACTGTTAGTAAGAAAATGAAATGTTACTGACCTTCTTCATTGATCGTTTCTCCTAACTGCTTTTAAGTTTACACGACTTTCTAAGCACAAAGCAGATGATAAAAAAAATACTTTTCCTTGAAAAACATAAATCAAATGTTCTCCCCTGACATTAACTTTGACATAACAACTTTAAAAAGAATCTTTTGTACTCAATTTTCATTATTAGGGCTGTCTAAAGAAGTTTTTTCTGCCATGCCTCCACCAGTGATGTACTTGAGTGGGAAAGAGGTTATGATGCAGATACTTGACCAGAAATGGTCGAGCTTTTCAGCCTGGTTAAGAGGTGATAACTGCTTCAGTGGTAAACTGATTCTCGGTGGATTACATCTCTGACAATAACAGTTAGTCACATAACACTATAAAGAAGTTTAGAGTGTCACACTTATTACTCACACAGACATAGGCTGACATTTTGTCCTCAATGTGTCTGAAATAACCTGGACATGTATTCTCAGATATATTATTTCTAGGCGTATACAGAAACAACACCTCTTTGCAGATGATGAGATGTCTAAGATATGAAAGTCGAAATATGAGTATAGAGATTTTTTCACATGTTGTAGGCGTGGGTCTGAAAATAATGCTTTAATCAACCAAGGTTGACCTTAAAACTCAAGCAACAAATGGCACTGGGTTGTTACTTAGGCTTAAATGAGAACAGAGAAATTACATTGCAGTGATTTTATATATATTCTTTTTTTTTTTAAAGGAAACTTTTCTGATAAATAACTTAAATTTGACCTTTCCCTTGTTTCCTTTGCTCTTTTGTTGCACACTGCCATGATTATGCCTTTGTTAGTTTTTATATCACCTCTCCTGCCGTGTGTCTGTTTCACCCCTGTGTGCTTCTATGTAGTTTCTATAGTTATTCATTCATTCATTTTCTATACCACTTATCCCTTTTGGGGTCACAGGGGAGCTAGAGCCTTTCCCAGCTGTCAGTGGGCGAGAGGTGGGGTACACCCTGAACTGGATACCGGTGGATCACAGGGCCACATAGAGAGACAGACAATCATTCACACTCACACACATATCTAAGGGCAATTTAGAGTTGCCTGAGAATGCCTTTGGTCTGTGGGAGGAAGCTGGAGTGCCGGGAGAGAACCCTCGCATGCACGGGAAGAACATGCAAACTTCACAAAGAAAGGCCCTGCCCGACCCGGGGATCGAACCAGGGACCTTTTTGCTGCAAAAGGTTGGAGTGGAACGAATTTCCATGAAATAAACATATTTGAGTCTTAAAACAGATCATAAACAAGCCAAAAGAAGGTCTTGTTGGTGTAAAGAAAGATTTGAGACATACAAGTACAGAGGGAGCTCGATCTCGCTCTCTTTTTAGAAACTTTCAACTCAGCACAATTCAGTCTGGACATTTGATATCTGCCTGAGCCATTGCTGTGCTCCTTTTAGTTTTATATGTTTAAAATGTCTTCTCCGTGTGATAGATTACTTCAGTGCTCAATACTAAAAGTCTGTGGCATCAGGATATCTCACTGTCTGCCTGCTAACAGCTGAAAAAGCCTGTCCCCTTTGCACCCACCCAAACAGATCTGCAAGCATGACGTCCTATCTTTGTTTTGTCAGCTGTCGAAACCCATTGACTTTGACTGGTAAGCCCAGTGCTGAGCAGAGACTGAAATCATCAGAACATAAGAACCAGAGTTAAAGAAGAATACAACCTTGTTAAATTGGGGCTGCATGGCTGTGTAGTGATTAGCTGATGCCTGCTGCAAAAAGGTTGCTGGTTTTAATCTTGGTTGGGACTTTTTGTGTAGAGTTTGCAATGTCTTCTCAGTACACGTGGGTACATGGGTTTCCTCTCACAAATGAATCTACGTGCCTGTTTGGTTAATTGTTACCACTTAATTGCCCTTATGTGTGAGTGTGAGTGTGAGTGTGTCTGGTTAGTTGTCTCTGTCAGCCCTTTGATTGGCAGGTGACCAGGACAGAGTGGAGCCTGTCTCATACAGTGAAGCTGGGATAGGCTCCAGCCCTCCACGACTGTCATGAGGCAGTATAGAGCGATAGAGCTTATGGATGGATGAGTATTATAATGCTTTAAAGTCTGGGTTATGTCTCATCTGTTGCTCCAGTATATTTCCTTGCAGGACAGATTGCCTCGGGCTGAATTCTCTTTCATCAAATTTGTGCTTTCCTCAATATTTGCTTCATTTCTGGCACTCAGTACAAGTATGTCAAGGATGAATACCTTGAAGGCATTTCTAATGGCTTTACAGTACCACATGTCCTGAAAGTCATTTTAGAAATAGCCCATTTCCATGCTCTGATGTGTGCTCTTTCTACAAAACAGCTCTTCTATTAGACTCTCCCTAAAGAGTCACAGCTCTGCTGCCTTCACCACCCAATTTGTTTGGGATAAATGTGAGACCTTGAGCCAGAAATTGAACCTGCCATCCATGAGTAAAGTGCAGTAGCTGTGGGCTGCTGCTAGACTCGGTGAAGACATCTTTTAAATGTAAATGAAAAGCTGTGTGAGCATGATGGATTAATATGTATTTACATTTGCAAGTGCAAGCTCAGAGAAATGAAGTCTCACTTTTTATGAGGCCCATTTTTACAGTCTTTTTTTTATGGTCACATTAGTGCCCTAGTCTAATATGGTTCTGGTTTTGAAGAGTCTCTTCGTAAGATTGATTCAGCTCATTTCCTGCTGCTTTTGGGTGACATTTTCTTCAAACTTGGAAGCGTAAAGTATGAATACAATAAAAGTCTGAGGCAGCTCCCACTATACACAGTAAAAGCACTACTGTACTGTAACACATGGATTTTTCCACCACTACGTGTAAAATATTTCAAGTGTAAAAGAATCTTTTACACCTCTAGCAAAACAGACCTCATCTCTGACTACTTTCCAGCAGAGCAGAGCCCTGCTGTTTGCTGCAGTGCTTTCTGTCTCCAGCACAAGCATGAGATGAGACTCCGAGTATGAATAATGCTCTCCCTTGTGGCTTTCTTTTTCTCCCCATAATCCACTCTCTACTCTGGTCCCAGCAGGTCCACAGTCCCATCTAAAAGGATCACTAGTCATCAGTCTCTGTCTGTGAAGTAGAGGAGTGGGAGGCAAGTTTGAATAAGAAGTAAAAGGCGTGCAGGATTTTCATTTCTTTAATTAAAATTCATCTTTTTGGGACTTTTTCCTGAATAGCAATGCTATACACTTTTTAAAGAGGGTTTGTAAATACAACCTCATTTTCTAAAAGTTTGGGACAATGTGTGGAGAGCGGTGAACTGAGGCAAAGTAAAAAACTGTCTTAATGTCTGAAACGTCATAACCTGAAATCCTCTTTGAGAAATAATGGACGCCACAGTCACCAAGTGGATGAATCAGAATCAGAATGGAACTTCACTGTTATTATACAGAATGTATGACGAGATTGGAGAGCTTCCCCTTTTCAGTGCAATAGATAAAATAGTATAGGTGAAAAGGTTCTAAGAATACTTTAAATGTAAAAGGTATATACAAGATGAAAAACAGTTCAACTGGACAACACAATTGAAGCTCTACATACAATTTGAGCTAGAAGATAAATATTAAGAATGAAAATAATGTGTTACTAGTTCTCAGTATTTCTTTGTGTATGGCAATGTCTTGCACAGGATATGGAAAAGTATTGCACAGGATAGCTAAACATATGTTGAGTACTTATAGTGCAAATGGTGGTTAGTATTTACAGATGAATATATGTCACATATGATTGTATTGCCCGGGATAAATAAATATAAATATCGAGGTAGTAAGAAGAGAGAGACCAGTTTTTTGAAGATGGAATTGAGATCGCTATAAGCTGCATCAACGTTTGTTCAGTGTTTTGGTGTGGTCATTACATAAGAGACTGATTATATTTACAAGCTTTTTTATGGTTGGATTTGGAAAATACTGTCTATTATGTCAAGGAGAAGCACAGGGTTTTCCTTTTAGGATGGAGCTCTGTGGTAGCATGACCTAAGCGTGTCTCAGCACAGGTCAGTACATACAGATGCAGCTGTCTTTGATTGAAAAACCAGGGATAACAGAAATGATCAACGTCTCTGGAGTATAAGGCAGAGGAAAATGGTTCCTGCCCACTTGTAGAAAGCTCTTTAAGTACTAAACATTATCAATATTCAAGTTTGATAAATGTGTAATTATTTCCATTTTCACCACACCACAGGTAATCTAACCTGACACACCATGAACCATTCTGTATATTTCACTGGTCAATGTGGGGTGCAGCCTCAGAAGAATATTTGGTAGATGATTGGATGGTCAATCCTTCAATCACATCCATTATGCACCAATCATATAGTAGGCGGGCTCTAAGCAAAGCAAAAATGTTTTTTTCTAACAAGAAATGTGTGAGGAACAATTTGACTCTTGTATGTATTATATATAGCTTTTTCTTATATGTTTGAACTATCCTGAAATGCTGTAAAATCATTGCTGAGAGACATGACCTAACATAACCTGTACATGACCTTACATAGCCCCCTCTTTGCTAGAGACTGCTTTCCCACACACTACTTGACCGTACATAGGCCTCTTGGTCCTCTCATTACCTTTTCTTCCCACAAACTGAGACTTTCCCATGTTGAACTCGATGAACCTCTTGCACCTGCAAGGCCATCTTTCTCACCAAAAACACCCTCATGTGACCGCATACAATGCTATAAAAGGAGATGACACTGTACTAGTTTTCAAATCAACTGTCAGACTGCTTTGGCATTCTTTGGTTGTAACTCTCTTGTCCGGACAAGAAGAAGAAGGATTAAAGCTCCATTTGATTGCATCTAGCTGCTTTTCGTCATTTTTATTCTGAATGAATGTCAGGTAAAGGTACGAACCAACTGAGCTATCGAAGGATTATGAAGGGAAAAATTCCTGACAAAATGCTTTGAGTGTTATTTGTTCTTCATTTCATAAAAATGCTGTTCAGACCTGATAGAAGTGGCCCTGAAGCTGCTAAATGCACTTCCTGCTCCCAAAGATGCTGGTTGGAGCTTGGCATGATGGATCTGGTTACAGATTGACATTGCTCCCTCATACTGCTGCTGCCCTTCACTACTGACCTTGTTGAAGTTAAGTTTGATTTCTTCCCCGATTCAGTGTTTTGTTGAGGATATTCAGGCCCAAGTTTTCTTTTCTCAGCATGTTGACTCACAAACTAAGCACAGCAAATACATGAGAGAGCTGCTGTTGTGCAGAACTGAAAGTGCAGCAGGCTAGAGCATGTGCCTCGCAGGAAGGAGGTTGCTGGTGTGACTCCTTGTGTTGGCCTTTCTGTGAAGAGTTTGCATGTTTTCAGTTTCTTCAGGCATCCTGGTTTCCTCACGAAGATTACACATATGCTTTGTTAGATCAACTCATGACTCTAAAAACCCTGAGTGAGTGTGAACAGTTGTCTGTCTCTCTATTTGTCCCTGTGATTGTCTGATGACTAGTTCTGGATTTAGGGTGTTGTTCCTCTTGCCCAGTGTGACTTGGAATAGGCCCCAGCTCCTCACAACCCCAAAGGGATAAGATAGATGGATAGATTCAGATAATGGATGGATGGATGAGTTACGGTGCAGTGATTCACAAGCTGCGTTGATCCATGAATGCCATGCTGAGCTGGTAAATATTTTGTTACATCTTTTTCTCTGATATGTGAGTTTCAGCATTTTGGAAATCATCAGTTTCTGTTCCACTTACATCCAAGACAACAGTCCAACTTTAAAAAAATGATTTTGTAAGATGCCAAGTTAATTTTCCTTAGTTTTTGTAGTTATCAAACTCGCTCCTGTTTCACAGGCAAAAACCGTGTTTCCTTTCTTCTTTCAATCTGACCCTGTTCTCTACACTCAGCGGGGCGACAAGCAGAGAGGGAAAATGGAATAGTAGGACAAAAGTACTGAAATTTGTCCAAACAGATGAAAAGCTGCGAGAAGGTTTTAGGAACTGTTTGATATATTTTAAATCACTGCCAGCTGGACGTGTCATCTGCTCATTGGCATGAGACGAAGCTTTCTTCTCCAGTGGATTGAAAGGTCAGGTTGACGCCCCTGCTTCCTGCAAAGAGTGACACTTTGTACACTGGGGAATTGAGACGCAGTACGTGCGAGTGAGTGTAAATGTGGTTGTTCCTGATTCTTCTGTGGTCCCTATCTACTCGTCCTGATGAGAGGAAGTGGGAGGAAGTTTAATTTACAGTGTCAGAAACTGTGCGATGTTGATCTGTGTTAATCTGCGGCTCATCCTGCTAAGATTTAATCAGATTTGGTGTTAAGTTCTTGATTTTGTGGAACATTGACAGAGAGGCAGGAAATAGATAAACAGAAAGAAGACCAGTTGGGAGGAAAAAGTTTATAGGACAGATCACAGGCTTTAGAAAAGAAGGACGTTGTGTCAGAAAGAATTAAGATTAAAGTTCAAAATTATCACTGAAAAAAAAACCATGCATTATTAATTTCACCCTCCTATTTGAGCTGTGAAATGAACTGAGTTTTAAGATATATCAGCCTCCTTTCAAATGAGATGTGGAGTGTTGCAATATCCTTTTATCAATAGTATATCAATATCAAATGTTCATTTGATTTTATAATATTTAAATAACTTAAAGCTTTTTTAACTTTATATTGCTCTTGCTAAACACAGTTTTGAATACTCAGAGTACAGTCAGAATACGGTACATGCAATATGCTGTATGTGTCATATATGTCAGCATATATATCAACATGTTTTTTTCAAAGCATTTGTATTGATTAAGTAGAAATTGCAAATTCAATTTATTATTTAACAACAGAATGTACTATCCAAATGGCACTCAGAAACATAATCTCAATTAAAAAATGAAGTTTTTCTATTAGAGAAGTTTTTCTTGAGTATACTTCTGTTATTATGGGTGAAAACCAAATATATTACCCTGGAACCAAGGTGACCAACAGCTTAAAATAACAAGTTGTACAAATTATACAAACACCCAGAGTAACTCTTACGATTTGTAAAAACAGCATTTAAATTCTGTGTCGTCAGTAGCCCCTGTTTACTTGAAATAAATGCACAAATATTCTGATAACATCTGGAGAGTGAGTAGAACTGGTGAATAGTGATGGGTCACCTTTGTGTTTGAGAGCTTTGGTTTAATAATATGACTGCATTACTTCTTTAAAGGCTTAATTTTCACTCCATTTTAACCAGTTTACACTGGTCTCAGATGCTACCTGAACATTATTTTTAAGCCTCTAAAAACTGTTGGGTTAAAAATAACCCAATTTGGGCTGTTTTATAACCCAACCGCTGGGTCATTACAGCAACAGCCCAGCAGTAGTTAATTTAACCCAGCAAGATGGGTTGGTCCACTTTACCCAGCAGATGAGTTAAATATTCTACCCAAATTCTAGGTCAAATTAACTGCAAACCTGGGTAAATTCAACCACACATATTTGTTATATACTCTACCCAAATGCTGGGTCAAATTAATTAAAATAAAAGGTTGTTTCAACTACATATTTGTTATTTACTCTACCCGAATACTGAGTCTGACACGTGGGCAGTTAGGACCCAGAAGCGAGACAGATTTAACCAGCTTTATTGAACAGACACAGGAACGGTTGAGTAGAGAACGGGGATCAAACCGGCAATCTTTGGTACTTGAGACGGTTGCGTTATCCACTCGGCCACGCAGGAGCCACACTCTCTTATTGCCACTCAGAGTCTATAAAGTGAAGCAGAGTTGGACTCAGTTGAATGGTGTTCATTATGTCTTCACGTTACATAGATAAAGTTCTCTTTCTTTTATCTCAGACCTGTAGATTTTTCATGTACCTTGACGTGTTTCGACGGAACTTACGCCTTCCTCAGAAGTGTCACCAGGTGATAGGTGTGACGTGTTAAATCAGCTGTCGTTATGGAGCTGACGGGTACTCGGAGCCTGGCGCGGTGTGCAGATTTGTGTTGGAGCACGTCTGTCGATATGATGAGGTGATGACGTTCAAAGCACAAACAACCCAGGTGCTGAGTCAACCAGTGTATGTTGGGTTGATGGATTTTGACCCAGCGCCTGGTTGCACAAAAATAACCCAAATACCATACAAATAACCCATAAAGATTAAACATTTCATAACCCTGCAGTTGGGTGGATAAAATAACCCAGCTGTTTTTAGTGTGTACCAAAATCCACTAAGGCATTTGGTTCTGGCATGCCTATAAACCCCTGTGTTTTAACCCTGCTCAGAACAAACTGTTTAGTGTAAATCCTCATCAACTGTGTTTGGCTAAATCCCTCTCAGGAAGTGGGTGTGGCTTTGGCTTTCCAGCACTTTGATTTAATGTTTCTAGAGAATTCTCAGTTATGTTTTCCATGTGTATTGGTGCACTGTTAGAAACTGGTGTAGAACAGTGACATGGAAAATCTTCGTATTTTTAGGCTAACTACATACTCCGAGGGGGATTGCAAAATACTTGTGAAATCATTTTGAGGGAGAAATGAGGAGGTACATGTCAGATATTCCCAATTTTCCTCCCACTGAGTGGTTTAGGTCTTCTTAATCAGACAGCAGTAGCTCCTAAAAGTTTGCATTTTCTAGACATCTTTGTTTAAGTCTATTAACCTTTTTAAGATGTACCTGCCTGGGCAAAAGTCTTACACACAAGTTTCTTTTCAGATAAGCATGTAATGTGTACCAAATTCAAAATTAACAGGTATTGTTAAGTTTTAAGCTGTAAAAGTTTTGAAGTATCACCAAATTAGACCTAATTGTAGACATGCTTGAAAGCAAGATCACCCAGAAAGGGGGAATAAGGGTTAAGCTTTCTAGAGACAGAGTGCTACAGGGGCCTGCAAAAAGTGAGCAAAGAAGTGGGAATTTCTGTATGAATATTTTAAAACCTATTTAGAAAACAGAAATCCAAGCATTACTTATAAATGAATACATTTTATTGTTGCCTGTTTGACCAATAAAATGTTTTATGTCAGATAAATGTCTCCTTTTTGTTTTTGCTCATAAAACTGTCATCATTAACCAGCAGAGATCCATCCTCAATATTAGGCATGATCTCAACAAAACATTTAAAAAGAGGAGGTATGATTTCTTTTGGGTGTCTCTCGTAGTGACCTCCACAAAACCACAATAGCTCGTGAATTGAAATGAAAACAATACAAACACAGTCAAATTTACTGTTTTCTCCCCCTCTTCTGTTGTCTTCCACAGTGAATAAGCACAAGCCTTGGATCGAGGCGTCGTACCATGGCGTGATCACAGAGAACATGGACACTGTGCTGCTCGACCCACCGCTCGTGGCTCTGGACAAGGACGCCCCGGTGCCCTATGCTGGTAGGAGAATCAAACAAACACATTCAAGAAGAACAGAAATGAAACATCTGGTGTGCATTCTCATATCCACACACGTTTGGAGAGTGTGACACCCATACAGTAAACACATCCTCCCACACACACAAGGCCTGGCGAGGCGAGGATGCCTCAGAGCTGTGTGCAGGCAACTGTGGCAACTTCTCACCAGCAGACAAAAACAGATGATCCAACAGTTCTATGTGCTCGCTGTTTGTCATGGAGACTGAATTCCATTTATCACCCTTAGCAGTGTTAAACAGACGCCTTTCTTTTTTTCCATCGCTTCTCTCTGTTTTCTTGTGTTTGCAAAGAATCAAATCAAGTTTCTTAAACTTAAGAGGATTTGGTAGGAATGACAAACAACTTCACTAAACTTTTGATTCAAAACTGGATCAATATGCTTATTCTTCATACCTTTGTATATAAACACAGCCAATTACCCTTGGTAATCCATCTGGCTGAAAACGTTCACGTCTTCAAGAGGTTTAAATACAGAGGAGTCTAGGCTTCCCCGGGAAAGACAGGTGGCTGATTCAAGCTTACCGAGGTTCATCAAAATGCATTTACTTTTATAATCTTGTCAGCCTTTAGATTTTCAGTTTCAGAGTCATGTTCTTCACTCCCCCTAACAGGAATCCCTTCACTTCTGATGGTAATTACATCTATGCATCATCCTTTTTCTGCTTTTTCATATCCTCATATAACCTAGAGGCGCGAAGATTCTTCTCATAGGGGGAAAGCATCAAAAGATCATCAGTTTGACTGCACAATTTTTACTTTTCAAAGCTTAACACACATAAAACAAGACAATACTTTGTCTTTTTTGAGTGTAGTTTTAGGCAGTAGTACTTTGTTTATTAAGCTTGGAGAGTTCAACTTTGTTTGCTTTTTTATCCAACATCTTTTTATTGTTTCGGCACCGAGTCAGCGGAATTTTAACGGTAATGTTACAGTACAGTGATATCAGAGTGCTCCTAATAGTCCCACCCATTACATTCATATTAAAAAGGACCAACCCAAGTATAACTAACAAACAAAAATGGGAGAGGATGTATACATAACATTAAAAAGAAAAGAGAAAGCAGGGAGTCTATAGGATCCAAGAAGGGTTGCCAGGTCTTGTAGAATTCATTAGTGGAACCTTTACCAATCAATCAATCAATCAAACTTTATTTGTATAGCACTTTCATGCAGGACTTTGTAATACAAAGTACTTTACATGAGAAAAAGATAAAATAAAATAACAGTAAGTGAAATAAAAAGCAGAAAATTGCATGATTGCATAAAATGAAAACACAAGACCCCCACAACCCCCCTCCCCCAAACCACATTCAATATACACACTCACTTACTCAAACACACAAAGACATAGAAAAGGAAATTCTGACAGAAAGCTAAATTAGAGGACAGAGGAAACGCTAGCTTGATTTAAAAATGAGGAAACACAGGAGCTAAAACTAAAATAATAATTAAAAATACTCGAAAAATACTACAGGGTTATATTAGTGAATTCGTAAATAAATAAGATAGTATAACAATATAAAATAGAAGTTGGATAAATAATATAGTAAAATGAGAAAGTGTTACATCAGGTGCATTATAAAATCAGCTAAAATATAATAAAAGGAAAAGCATTTCACAAAGAATAAAATGCAAAATAAAAAAATCTGAACTGAAATGTAGAAATAAACAGGATAAAATTGTCAAAATGAATAAAATAATAATAAATATAATCAGCTAAAAAGCCAGATGAAAAAGGTAGGTTTTAAGTTTTCTTTTAAAAATATGAACAGTAGGCCCAGCTCTCAGCTCTTCAGGTAGACTGTTCCAACAAAAAGAGGCTTCACCATATGTTTTAGTTCTTACTCTGGAAACAGTTAAATGGTCACTACCCGAGGACCTGAGGGTTCTTCTGGGTTCATATAAAGCAAATCAGATAAATAGACAGGAGCAAGACCGTTAGGAGATTTAAAAACTAATAATAGAACCTTTATGGAGAACTTAATGTTAACGGAGAACCTAATGTTTCCAGTGAGACACAACACAGTATCTCCTGGATCCATTTGTTATGGATTAGGAGTCGAGAGTGGTCCACTTCAATAGGATGAGCCTTCGAGCCAACAAGGTAGAAAAGGGGACGACTTGTCGGGTACACTTGGGCATACTATGAGTATAGGTTATCCCGAAGTGGGAAACAAGGGGCTTTGGCTCAATGAGAAGTCCTGAGACTTTACTTAATGTATCATAAACCTCTGTCCAAAACTCTGCCAGCCTCAGACAGGATATGAACATATGAAAATAATCAGCAGGGGACTTCTGTTAGCTTTAATTAACAATTTAAATTCCTCCAATACCCTTGAAGGTTCATGTATTTATTAAGATTTCACTATGTCTCAATGTGTAATCCAGTCCTTGAATTTCTCTCAGGGTTGATAAAACACCAGAATGTCAAACTTCAGTGTTCCTACAGGTGCTTGAAATCCCTGAAAAAGTGCTTGACATTTCGCATAACGTCTTGAGGATTTGTACAGAGTGTTAGTATGACAGTGCAATATGTTTTTTCAAGTCAAGAAAAAGGAAATATGATTATTTATAGGCGTGTGTTGTCAGGTTGATCCACAGCCTTTCTTCCCAGTAGTTGAAGTCCCCTGGTCCAGACAGTGGGAAGGCATCTTTGAGAGTTCCTTGTTATTAACAGGGCCTTCTCCTTGCTTTACTGACTTCTCTTTAATAAGCAAAGTCTGCTTTAGCAATCTCAAAGATGATCATCTTTCATAGTTTTGTTCAGACTGGGGCTGAGGAAGACAGTGTGAGGGAACCCAAGTGTGTTAGAGCTTCATATACCAGAAAAAAATATCCTTGGCTGTAAAAAAAATAGGATCATTTTCTTGAGGTGAAAACTTTTTATGTCTATTTTTTTTAATGTGTTTTTGGGGCATTTTGTGCCTTTATTGATAGGAGGGAGACAGTGGATAGGCTTATGAAAGGGGGTGGGGGAGTAGGGGGAGACACTCTGCAAACTGGTCACAGGTGGGGTTCGAACCTGGACCAGCAGCAGCAAGTACATGAGGTGCCTGGCTGCTAATCACTCCACCAAACCAGCACCCCTTTTAATGTTTATTTAACCTTTATTTAACCAGGTAAAAGAACCATTGAGGTTGAGACCTCTTTCACAAGGGCGACCTGGCAGCAGCACATGTCACAGAAGACATGACAGACAGGGTACAGCAAGGAACATTAAAATACAAGCAATAAAATGTATCTCTCTGTTCCTCGTGTTCGAACTGAAACAGGAAAAAAAGCTTTTAGTTACTCTGCCCCCTCTACCTGGAATGCCCTCCAATCTGACTTGAAACTGGCTGAATTTGTTTCTTCAAACAGTGTTTCTTCTGTTTCTTCAAACAGTGCCTGTGTTCTTATATTGTTTCTCAATTCTTTCATGATTCCTTCATCAATTCCTGGTGATTTTTTCTGTGCGGGCAAAAGTTAGCCCACATAAATTTTCATCGGCAGCATCGTCAAACACATTGTACTACTGATATTCAAGAAGTGCTGCATAGGTACATGGTTCAGCAAGTCACTGGTATTTCCATTCACTGAAAATTATGCACCAAACATCTTTTTGTCTAAAATTAAGATAAAATTTAGACCACTTCTGCCTCCTGATAGGGTGACGTCCTTGGTTTGCAAAGCACACAGAACAAAGTGGAGGGAATTGTGTCATATTGAAACTAAAGATATAATTTCCATGGAGGGGTTATTATCAGTGCTCAACTAGAGCTGTTTTTTTCATTCCCAGTCTTAGTTGCAGCTCAGCAAGAGAAATGTGCAATGATGAAATCAAATGATTTACTGACTATTGAATCAGCCAACATTAGGTTGTGTTGTCAACTTTGTTGATTACATCATCAAATCATTACACTGAGAATAAGCCACCTCTCCACCTCTGAGTCAACATACTGTTAACAAGCAGGAATTACTCAGTAACCATTTTAGGAGCTTTTGCAGAAACAGCTTTGACCCTGCAGAGCCTCTGTTTGGTCATATAAAGCACACAGAGAAAGCAGAGGCTTTGCTTCCCAATTATGCCTCAATAACAGTCATACCAAAGGTAAAACAACACAAGTATGTAAATATCACACCCAGAAACAGTGTGAATACGTTTTATTTGGTCATTTGAAGCAAACCCAAAAGAGTTTTCTCATACAGAGGACTCCTTTTAGCAGAATTTAATTTGTTTTGAAAATGTGCTTTCTTCTGTTAAGAATGTTTCTTTAAAATCCACAGCAGCTTCTGGAGACGAGGGTTTCTTAGTCTTGAACTATCAGACCTACTATGATTTAGAAAACAAATTAGCTCAAAGAAAACATTAACTCTGTCCATGCCTCTGTTTCTTTGCATTTTTATGTAGCGTAAACCATACCACATTAAACTTGTACAATCAAACAGTCCTGTTAGAGCATTATCTGGTTTTCACAGAACTGATACATCTGAAATAATCAAAGTAAGACACATTAAATAATGCCTGAAAGTGAGTGTTTGAGCTGCTGCTGATGTTGTCTAACAGGAGCTGGAATCAGACAGTCATCATGAAGGTGCAGCGGCGCTGACAGCCACAGGAAGCAGAGCGACAGAGAGCTGTTTTAATTGGACAAAGTATTCTGAGACTCAAAGGCAAACCAAGAGGCTTTTTGGCAGCTAACACTTAACAGCTCATTATGGAGAAATGGCGCCTATTAATCCCGGCTCTGACAACCGTGAAAAACTGATACTCAGCTATTTTTCTTCATCTCTTTTCCTCTTTTCCTGCGTGTGTGCTTGTGTTGTGCTGGCACAGCTTCAGTGTTCTGTTTTTCCCTTACTGTAACATGTGAGCTGTTTGTAAACAGTGTGTATTTACAGTGTGTCGATGCTGACCTTGAGGTGTGTGAAATAGCCTGGATCAATGTAAAGGCCTTTAGCTGTGCTTTGCCGGTAAGGGCTTTTAAAAGCACTGTTCAGTACATTCATACAGGGCTTTGCAAGATTACCCACATAATGTAAGTATATTTATTGTGTGGAAGATTTAATTATGATTTGGATGACAGTGGGTTGATGTATGGTCAGCAACAACATGAAAAAGAGACTTAAGGAACCTTGCAGTGCATTCGCAGATCTTGGATCATGTTTTATATCAGGACAAATCAGGAGGAGCTCAGGTCATGAAGAGTCAGAACGTGTTGATTATCTGCCAGAACAGAGATTGTACTGTTAGCCCTTCATGCTTTCTAACCTGTTGTAGTAAATGGATCCCTCTATCATTTTGCTTCAATTCAGAGTGGGAGTCATGACTGAAATGAAAAGCAAGTCAAAAAAATATATGGTAGAGTGATGGTTAATTTCAAGACACAGGTTTCCACTGTGCTACAAAATAAGTAATTTTATCCTCACGCCACATTGAATAAGATCACAGATCACATTTGTCCAAAATCAGACTCAGAAAATACACCATAAAGTGATTTATCATATGATTGATTTTATCCGTGACATCAAATATGTTGATCAATTTAATACTCAATATATTGATTTTCTGAATTTAAACCCTTTATTTGCCCAGATGAAAACATGGTGAAATACAATTTAATTTAAAAAAATCACAAAAGATTCCTTTCTATATAGAAACTGTTTCAAGGCTGAAAATGAATGCTGCCATCCTGAAACGTTTTTCTATTCAAACTTTAAAAAAAAAATAACATAGCACATTATGTCCTAAAAATTGATACAGAAAACAGCTATGAATTTAATATTTGCTGTAATAACAGTAATAAACGACTAACAACTAAGAAGACCTGATATAATAAATAATGTTTAGATTAAAGACTTGGTCAGAAAAGCACATTTATGTCAAATTACATGTTCATGGTAGATTATGGAAAAAATAGTAGGGCCCGACCGATACATCGGCCGGCCGATTTAATTGGCAGATTTTAGCCCTTTTCAAAGTATTCAACATCAGCCAGAGTTTTGCTGATGTAACGCCGATATATTCTTAATTTCTCATAAAACAGTAAACGCTGTTCGGTGTCCAAGTCGTGCAGAATGATGACATGCAAGATGGCGACGTGCATTGGTGGCGGCTCTTCTTAGCTCTCTGCTGGTGCTGTGTATATGGATGACTCACCTACACTCACACGAAGTTGTTCTTTTGAGCCGGAAGGGTCCGACATGACGAGCAACTTTCCGCGGTGTACGTTGTCCCGCTGCTGCTGGACACAGAGAGACCACCAGAGCCTGGTGACCGGGCTCTCTGCTAGTTCAGCTACCAAAGCAGCCTTGTAGACAGGCCGGGCACCGCTGAACAGTTTTCTGACCGACGCCTCCTCTGTCGTTGTCAATACTGATGCATTGGACCTTCTGATGGCAGGGGATAAGTTTAGCCGTGACTGTTTTATTGTGATTATGACGGAAATCCGGCTTTTTCTGCTTTTTCCCGACACGGCAGCTAAGCTAAGCTAACTAGCGAGCTAACTATGCCAGCGTTAGCCCCTACATCATCATCAGCAGACTCATCCAGGGGAGACTTCATTATAGCTTGGGAGTTTAATCAGCCTCTTTAAATAAGTTTGTGAAATACGTGCAGTGTCCAACAACATAATTTGATTTCCTCATGCACATTACCCCATGTTTACTATAAAAAAGGTGGTTCTACCTGAATTACAACATACTTCTGATAAACTAATGAGGACTGAAAGGCAGATGTGACATAGAGTTCATAAATAATCTATATATTTACATTTCTAAAAAGGTAATTTGTTTTTTTTTTTTGTCGGAATTTGTCTCAGTTTAACACACTCTTTTATATTGTACTTGAAAGCTGCAGAGAAGGAAAATAAAAGATGCCTATGAAAAGAATGTTACCTTAAGTGTTTTTGTTTCTTTCCTGTTTACAACTTTTTAAGAAGTTGTTCTATCTTAACTATAATCTTCCTCTAATTTTCATCAACAAGAAGTACAAGATACCTTGTGATTTAGATGAAATTTTCAGGAAATGTCCGGATTGGGACAAGGAACAAATGATTAGATTTCAGTCAGTCAACTCACGTTTAATTGTTTTTTTGTAGCTGCAAATACATGGTATAGGTTTGGCGCCCAGGCTCCAGCCTCATCACTCCTTGCTGAAAGGTTTACATGAAGGCATGGAGGAGTGATGAGCAAAACATATGAACACCCCTGGAGCCTGCAGGTGGATGCTGGGGTGGAGGTGGGGGTGAAAGAACATGCAGCAAATCAGTGTCTGGCAGCATAGACGTTTGCCGGGCAGAGGAAGAGATGGGTAAATTCCCAGTATAAATGTACCGCCAAATTGAGAGGTGGAGAGTGTGATTGGAGGATGGATGAGAGGAGTGTGACGTGTGACATATGCATAGCAGAGCAGCTCGAGTTGTCTCCTGAACTTACTTGCAGGCTTCGCTTCATTTTGGGAGTGATCTGGATCACCGTCTGGGTCCAGGAATTTTTTAAAGGATTCTTTAACATTGTGAGATAGGACCATTTTTGGCATTTGTGCATATTACTCCACCAAAAAATAGCATTTGGAAAAAAAATACAGGACAAATTTCCAACAGGTTCTATAAGATATCAAAGACTGATCTGGATCCTGGCAAAATTCCAGATTCTCTGATCCAGAACACGAAAAATGTAGATATCCTTGGAATTTTCAGCAATGAAAGGGAACAGATAAAGGCATAGACTTGCAACAAATGCCAAAAACGTTCGAGTTAGAACCAGAGGAAAACCGCCATGATGAAAAATGTGATTTTCATGAATTACTACTGAACTAAAATAGATATCAGTATGAATCCAATTGCTAATGATATTTTCTCATGGTCAAGGAATCTAAATATTTAGATGAGATAAAGGTAGGACTAATATTTATGGTGAAAATCGAAATATGGGTGAGGACTGTGGTGCTGGCAGAGGTCAGCGATCTCTGAGAGCTTTTCTAGTTTCTGTTTCTATTGCTCTCATCTCTCTACATCCAGTACACCTCTTTACAATGTTCATGATGACACTAACTTCTTGAAATAAATTGAAACACATTTTCTCATGAAATGGAGGGGGCAATTACACCAGCCAGTCAACTGTTACTATATTTCTACAATGGTATAATAAGTGCTGTCAGACGATTGAAAAAATTAATCTAATTAATAACCGGATTTATGATTAATTAACCTAATTAATCGCATTTTAATCTCATATCTGCTTAAAGTACCCAAATAAAGAATTACAAACTTCAAATTACACTTTAAGTGTGTTTCATAAATCAAATTCAAAATAAGAAAAAGGTGGAGGACATCCAGCAAACTAATCAGGCCTGATGCATTGTTAAAGAATGTAGTACAAATATAGATAAATTAATTCAAAAATAAAATAAGACTAAGTCTTAAATATGCCATTCCTGTTGTCAACTGGGCTTTGTTTGGCTTGACTAGAGATGCATGTGTGAAGTGACGTGCCACTGCCATGTACGGGTCCTCCAGCTGGACAATATCAAAATGTTTGTGTGCTATGATTAATCTTGCGATTAATTTTTATAACGCATTAATTTGCGTTGTAATTAATTAATCTAATTAATGCACTAAAGTGACAGCCCTAGGTATAATCATTTATTTCCTTGCTAGCTGTTACTATATTTCTATAACGGTCTAATCTTTTATATCCTTGCTAGCTGTTACTATATTTCTATGACGGTCTAATCTTTTATTTCCTTGCTAGCTGTTACTATATTTCTATAACAGTATAATCTTTTATTTCCTTGCTAGCTGTTACTATATTTCTATAACGGTCTAATCTTTTATATCCTTGCTAGCTGTTACTATATTTCTATAACGGTCTAATCTTTTATTTCCTTGCTAGCTGTTACTATATTTCTATGACGGTCTAATCTTTTATTTCCTTGCTAGCTGTTACTATATTTCTATAACGGTCTAATCTTTTATTTCCTTGCTAGCTGTTACTATATTTCTATAACAGTCTAATCTTTTATATCCTTGCTAGCTGTTACTATATTTCTATAACGGTCTAATCTTTTATTTCCTTGCTAACTGTTACTATATTTCTATAACGGTCTAATCTTTTATTTCCTTGCTAGCTGCTACTATATTTCTATAACGGTCTAATCTTTTATTTCCTTGCTAGCTGTTACTATATTTCTATAACGGTCTAATCTTTTATATCCTTGCTAGCTGTTACTATACTTCTATAACGGTATAATCTTTTATTTCCTTGCTAACTGTTACTATATTTCTATAACGGTATAATCTTTTATTTCCTTGCTAACTGTTACTATATTTCTATAACGGTATAATCTTTTATTTCCTTGCTAACTGTTACTATATTTCTATAACGGTCTAATCTTTTATTTCCTTGCTAACTGTTACTATATTTCTATAACGGTATAATCATTTATTTCCTTGCTAACTGTCACTATATTTCTATAACGGTATAATCATTTATTTCCTTGCTTGCTGCTTGAACTGATTTCAGTGTGCAGCTCCCTCTCCTCTTGTTCAGCCGTAATAGTAACCTTGTTACAGAAGAGTCTTGTTCACATGGTTTTTTCATTTCACTTCATATCATCTCAGCAGAGAACTTCAGGACACTTTTGCAACATATTTTCACCAAGCAGGATTCACAGGAATATCCAACCTAAGTATTTCCTAGTAACCAAATCCATCACACAGTAAGGGTTTAATGGAAGAGCCACAGAAAAGAGGAAATTAATTTGTTTTTTTTTTCTCCATGATTAACACTCGCCTTGTTTGCTCGTGAAGGTCACACCAGGTGAAATATGGCCCTGGAGGAAAAAGAATCAGGGCGGCGCTGGCTGCTGACTGGTGATATTTCTCTCTTTGTTTTTCATTGCACGTGGCCTAATGAATGAAACCCACATGGCCGCTACCAAGGAGACTGAAAAAAATGCTGTTAAAAGAGGAGCTTGGCCCCAGTTTATTTCCCTTCAAATGGTCTACCAGTTCAGCTCACACACATACCTTTTTTCTGGAACTAGACCCTCAAATCTTTTTTTCACTTTCAGTGTTTTCTCCTCTCCACATCTTTTCTGTTTTCAATCCAACTATCCCCTCTCCTCGTCTCGATCTTGACACTTTGCTCCCAGTGAGCTTGTGTACAGACAGTCAGTGCTCTGCTCTACAGAGGCTCTCATCAATCCTAGTTTTGTTTTACTGCAGAGAGGAGCGGCCCATCCTCCTGGCTCCACATTAATTACAGTGTGGGAACAGAAAGCAGGATTGTTAAGTACCTGCCTCTTCTCTGGCACTCTTCTTCCATCCAGCCATCCATCACCACTTCTTTTCTGGATGCCTCTATGTGTCTTCACCGTAGCATAGATGCTGAGGCTGTTCAGCCAGCTCAACCTTTGCTGACAAAAACGGATGACTTGAGTGTTTGGTCTTTATTTACCGATCATTTTCTATGCCCTGCAATTTTAAGAACACCGTCAAATGACTCTCGGTTTTTGTATTTATACATGAATTTCTGCACAAGAAAGCTGGACAAACGGCCCATTCTGCATCACATTCTGAGTAAATTTCATTATTTTGAGTCTTTAAGTATGATTTGTGTCTGTTCAAACAAAATACTGAAATTATCTTTGAAGTCTGGTGCGCTGTGACATAGGAAAATGAGGATTTTATAGCAACAACTTATTGTGTGATCAGTCCAAGTAGTTTTCTGTTCTCAGCTGACAGGAGTGGGATGTGGTGTTGTCCTCTGCTGCTGAAGCCTGTCTGCTTCAACATTTGATATTTTGTGCATTATTCAATAGCAGTCTGCATATCTTGGTTGATATACCGTAAAATACCAAACAGTAGCCGGGGCGTTTATTTGCTTCAATCACTGAGCAGACCAGGCGTTTATTTAGGACCAGGCGACTATTTGGGACAGGCGTTTAATTCCTTTTGCACAAAAATTTTACTTAACAAAAAATGAAAAATATGTTAAATATAATCAAATTATCTATTTACACTGGTATGAATAACACCTGTCCATTTTCAAGGCAAGATTACTGTACCGTTGTTACACTCTTGTCTGGTCATACTGGTCATGAATGACTGGTAGTTAAGTTAACGTTTTTTTTCGCTGCACCCTGGCCATGGAGATAAGCAGCAATGTACCGCTAACTGACGTGACCGGCCTCCTGATGTTAGTTAAGGGCAAAAAACAAACAGCGGCAGTGGCAATGTCTTCTTCGTTGAATTTTTAAAGCCCTACTCTGTAAGATTCAGGCTTTCTGCTCTCTAGTGCCCTCTGTGGATGTAGAGTGTAGCTGCACTGTTGTGAAACGGAGCGCCTCACACCATTTTGCATTTGTTGACATACAGAGGGAGGAGAAGTGAGCCGACAGGATGTCCAGAGAGAAAAAAATAACTGTTAAGGTTCAGTCTGATCAAGTTTCTTTTTAAGTGTCAGCTGTCAGTTGTGAGCTCAGCATTTGCATGTGTGTTATGAAACTTTGACCGTAGCTTGTACGCTGCGCCAAATAAATTACGCCAGGCGTTTATTTGGAATGGGCGTCTATTTGTCAAAATGTACTGCTACACCTGGCGTTTGTTTGGGACTGGGCATTTATTTGGGATTTTACGGTACATTAGATACTTTTTTATTTATTATTAGAGAATATGTTTTATGAAGGCAGATACCTTACTCACGTAGGCACTCTTAGATTTTATAGGGAATCTCAGATGAGGCTGCCTGAAAACTCTGACATGTTATGTCACAAGTTAACCACTCATGGGAGAGATTTGATTGAAAGTCAGGGGGAGAAGAGAGAGGCAGTAGGCAAATATGAAATTAAGAAAGGCAATTTGTATATTGCAGGCATAGCAAGAAAGAAATGAAGCAATAGTGACAGTTTCACTTTAATGTTTTAATTAGGGATGCCAAATTATCACGTTTATTGAGATTAATTAATTACAGTCATAATAAGCGCAATATGTTTTTTAAACGCGTGATCTAATTTTTTTATCTATTTTCACTATTTTGGTATTTTCAGATGGTAATACCTTAAAATAACAGAGTAACTGGTGATCCTCTTGTCAACTTATCACAGACCAATCCATTTCAAGCCACATTATGACGTAGCAGCTCAACCCTGTTGTTAGCCGTTAGCTCAAACTTCGAGAATTTCAGTCTTTAGACCATCGTCCTTTCTTACATTAAATTATACCACGCAGATGTATCATCTGCCACGTGTAACATGAATTTGGACAAAGACAAAGCCCACCAAGTTCTCCTGGTAAACTTTTGAGGAGGGCATATTTCATATCATAGGGTTACCGTGACTACGATGCGGCATTGTTAGCTGCTTCTCTCTCAGTGTCTAAGCAGGGATCTCCTGTTGGGAGAAGAGCAAAATCATGATTTCCCATAAGAAAGCTTGATGTGACTTTCTTTGCTCCTCATTAAAGGAGAAATTGAGTCCATTTCTGATAAAACTGTAAATCTTGCTGCATCAATGCAGATGACTTTTACACGCCGCTGTTGTTTTTAAACATGTCACTTCCTGTTGTCGTCACATCTGCAGCTCCACCTCTGTCCCCTGATTATCCGTTAAATTTGGAGAGTTTTTATGTGTTGGGCTTCTTGTGCTCGAGTTTTTTGGGAGGTGGAGAACAATCTTTTGATTTGCCACAATAATCTAATGAATTTCAATGAAAGTACCTCAAGTTTTCAGCAGTTTTTAAAGCGAGATTAATCAAGCAATTAATTAGATTAATTAATTACAGGTCATAATTAATTAATTACTCATTTAATTAATCTACTGACAGCTCTAGTTATAATTGTAAGCTAATGTATTTACTGTACTAGAATAGTAGTAAGGATAATACTGCTGAGTAAGAAATGTAATGAGGATTCAATTTATGTGCAGTGAATATGGTGGCAGCTAAGTTCAGGTGAGTTGGACATGATCATCCTTGTCTGCAGTTTTTTTTGTTTTATTTGTGACCCTGGATTCACTGAAATTTATTTTCCATCTGCCCGTCAGTGTATTCCAGTCAATGTATAGAATAACCATTGGGCCTTGAGAGAAAATGTCTTGATAACAAGATATATATTTACTTTGTTTATGACCATTAAATTTCCAAAAAAGCCCAGTTAAGTTTGGGTGCATTAAACCATTTTGCATGTCTGCATGAAATCAAAATCTTTGAACCAAAAACTTTAGTGATGTGCTTTTTAGGCTTCACCCTCGTACAAGAATATTTACGATGAATCATAATTGGTATACAAAATTCATTATTATTTGAACCAAAGAAAAACTTGTTTAAGTGCAAACGAGGGTCAAGTCTGTGCAGTTTCAAAAAGCTAAATAGTAGGAAGTGATGCCTTTAAATGGTCGGAGAAAAAACTTGACATATAAACCACATGGAGACAAATTCAGGTGTATCTGCATGTTTTTAATCACAAAGGTGTTTTGTCCACATGGATATGCCGTTTTAGATGCCCAAAAATGCACATTGTTGAAAACGGGTCCCAGGGTGGATAAATCTGAAAACTTCGTCCTTGCATTTGCATGTACACAACGAATCAGGATAGTTCCAGTCATAGGCCAACCTCTTTCTTAAACCCATCCACGGACCCTGACAACAACAGAAGCATTGGGATGCTTCATGTCTTCTCTGGTTTTGGTGTACGTATGCAGGAGCGTTAAAGTGTTACTATTTACAGGCCTGGCATATGGCCCCAGTGCTTTCAGTGTTTTGTGTGGACCAACTCGTTTCTTCGTTTCTCTCTTCTCAAAGAAAGTTTTCAGTGCAAAAATATTTTCATCTCCGTGTAGACAGGACCTTTGTGTTGCTTTACTGTGATGGACCTTTATTCTTGCCTGCCAACCAACAGATGTACGAGGCAGCCTATGATGAAAAGCTCCATCAAGCATAACACCTAAAGGACATTATATACTCATTAATCCCCTCATCTCCACTGCTTGCAGAACCTCACCTTTTTATCTATGAATCATTTTTCTCCTCCCTCTTCAGTGATTCCACATTTCACTTTGATATAAAATACCCACAGTGGGCCTAACTTCAACATTATATGCTGAGACAGGCATCCTGCAGATAAATTGTTATTACTCCATGACACGATGGCATCCTCTCTCCTCCAACACCTCGCCTGAAGCAAAGGTGTATGTGCAGGTCGTGGAGTGTATGTGCTGATCGAGCGTTCTCAATCAAATTAGCATGAGCGATGGTGGCGGTGGACCCTTGGGTGCTGCGAGGTGGGTAGGCAGTTTCATTTGCTTATTCTTTATCTCAAGGCCGCAGTCAACAGGCACAGATTCTCCCCATTCATCACAGTACCAGAATAATGTGCTGTATGCTACATTGTTTCCTCAGTAGAACTCACACCAGCAGAGGGAACAAAAGTAGTCTGAAAAGAAGAGGATAAAGGAAAATGGGTAGTAAAGAGAAAATTCCGGAAACTGGCCGATGATGAAAATGACAGAGGTGATCAGAAGCAGCGTACACAAAAAACACCCTGTTTATTGTGGTTGGATAGTTGCCAGTGTGCACTACATCTCCTATCAGTCTTAAGTTCATAACATTATGTATTATTTATTATATATTTGTGTTAGAATGTGTTTCTGGAAGTGGAAAACTTAAGACGAAGGTAAATAATATGTATGTGTGTATGTATATATTTATATATATATATGTTAGGGCTGAGAGATATATTGCTTTTGTATCGATATCGAGATATAAACATTCAAGATATTAATATTGAAAAAGCAACAATTTAAACTATATAGATTTGCCCTGTGCTTGCCCTGCACGTACAGCTCTGTAAGTCACAATCAAATTAATTTTTATGATTTTCCTTGAATGCAATGCTTGACGCACATGTGCTGCAGTGGTAATCTGGTTCAGCCATGGTGTCACCGGGAGAGTTAGTAAACAGTTTCATCGCTGTCTGGCAACGGAGCTCAAAGTTTGGGAACATTTTACCAAAACAAAAGAGAACAATGTCCAATGCACAATCTGCAAGGCAGAACTTGTCTTCCATATCAGTGACAGTGATCCATAAGCATCTGAAAAAGAAGCACCTCATGGCTGATTCAGTTTCTTACGAAGTGGGACAGTTGTCTCGATAAGCTAATTGGCTTGTTAGCTGCTAACATTAGTGTCAACAGTGTGGTGAACAGATGCCCCCGATTCTGAGGACAGTCCCTGTTTTGGATGACCTGTCCCCGGATAAAGCTGACCCTGAAAATGTGCCTGATTTCAGTGTTTTAGTATTGTGCGTCTACTAGAACAAAGGTTATTACTACAGCTATGTAGGAAGCAGAAAACGTGAGGGGGTAAGTTGCGTGCAGACTAAGACAACAGTTATTGTGTTGCCTGGTCCGCTCATTAAAAGTGACTTTCGGCTTGTATTTCTACTTGTGTGAATCCCACATGATCATCACCCAGCTGCCCACTACAAAGCAAGACATGAGTGTAGTAAGTAGTTTGTTCTTTTCTCACTTTCCGTTTCCTGGTTATCACGCCCACAGGAATCAACCCAGTACACTCCCAAACACACTCAAGTATGTGGCACAGGCACAACTACGCAGGGACCATATTTGCCAGGTCTGCTCATAATAAGAGATTTGGGCTTCTGTATGATGCAGTTCATGCATGATAATACTCATAAGTAAGTAGAGGTGTCCAGGTTTATTTAAGAGAAGAAATTTTTTCTATCAATGTGGAGCTTGTTCTTTCCAACTGGAGTACATTAGTTAAGTCATCCAGCCACATTTTAGAAGTATGAGTGACGGCACTTCCTGTGTTATTATTTTTTCTGCTGTAATTAAGCAATAGGAGAGGAAGTGTTGCTATATGTAATCAAATGAGGGAGATGATCAACATGGCTACAAGTCTGAATTTAGTTCGTTTGCTCTGATAGCTTTAAGTTCTGCCCCAACAAAGCATATTTGTCTGTAAGTAGGTTGATCTAAAGTTTGTTTGAGATGGCATGCACAGTCTGATAACTGATGTCACATGGCGTCATCTGGGTCTATCTACAGTGGTTTTCATTAAAGCTTGTTGGTTTACCATCCATCACTTCTCTCCCTCTCCTTCTCACAAACAATCAAGCTCAGTTGCCCACAGAAGATCGCTCCCTATGCTTGAAGTATGAAACATAGCAAAAGTTTTTGGGGGATTTTCATGTAAGATTAAGGCAGGTTTGATACTTAAAACTGTCTTCATCCAAAATAATAAATGTAAAGGATTAACTCAGGCATAAATGCAAACCTACATCCCAAGTGGATTTCTTCACATCCAGTAAATGTATATTTCTACTGTTTACCTTTGCGTCACGGTGAATGATTTTAACAGTAGCTGTTGTGACATTTCCCTACACCTTCAAAGTAACAGCATTGAAGCTTATAAACTGCCCTGGTGAGCATGGACATTTGATAGGCTGTCAGATTCACAGGTCTGTTGCTTAACTAGACCTGCAAGGAGGTCTTATGAGCATTTTCTGTTAGTTTTATTTTTTTTTTCTGAGGCCCATGGCACTAGTAAATATCAGTGCCATTAAATGAATTTGCATGCTTATCCCTGGGGGGAGAAATCCAGGAGCCGATGCTAGCCAGTACATGGTGCCAGCAAAAGCCTCATAATTAATTCACTTATAGGTTAATACTACTCCAAAAATTATGTTGGCTCAATAATATGATACAGTAAGATTCTTTATAGTGTTTAACTTTTCCTAAACAAAGTCCCTGTGTTTAGAAAAAGTTTGTGATGTGATGAAGAACTACCTATCGCTGCTAGCAACTTCCCTCAATAGATCAGGTCAGACTGCTGCAGCAGATGTGGTCCCTGAAGCACAAACCGATTTATGTCTAACTTCCTGGATATTCTCATAAAATTGGATTGCTGTTTTAATTCGGACATCAGAATTCCTCCCTCTGCAGTGACAGAGCATTCCCAGTGCCCATTTTGAAGATTAGGAAAATGACACATGTCAGCAATTTGGAGGCATATGATCATAAAGAGATCTGCCAAGAGGTCCAGGAGAAGACTTGTCACTGAGTCCCTCTCATAACAACCATGAGCCTTCGAGTTTGAGGACATGGGCTCACAGTTTATGCATTTGCACCACCAGGTAGCTTGTGATCTGTCCTGCTCCTCCATTCTCCACCCTGCTTTGTAACTGTGACCTCAGCTGCAAAATACGTACACAGATAGCCTCTACCTTGCAGTGAAGATGGATCAGCCTGATTCAATGTCTGAAATCGTGCAGATCCATCTCGCCGAGCTTCAACCTCCAATGTCCTTTATTGGCACTCATAATAAGTAGTGCTGTGGGTCTCCTGCAACCCCACTTTAAATAGTCTGAACTAACCCTTTAATAGTCATAACTTAGAGTGCAGTCAGATAGTTTTGTATTGTATATAATTTACTATGACATAAAAACAAACAAACCTTTTTTTTAATCTTCATGTTATGTTCTTACTGCAGCTAATATATTGATTTATGTAAAGTCTTCATGTTCGACTCTGGTAAAACTTTTTCTCTTGCCTATGACTTCCTTTGATGATATATTTTGTATCTTAGCAGAACTACTCTTGATAAAGAGGATTAAAATTAGATCGAATTTTCGTCAGAACCTTTCATCCCAGTTCACCCAGCCCACGTTAAAAACCGTGTTTTGCTTGTTGGCTTGTATGGTAAACAGCGTCCTCATTATCATAAGTTTAAAGCCTTTTGGGAGAGAAGCATTTCCAGAGTGAAAAAAGTGCTCTTGGTATTTTGTGAGCCTGCATTATTCACAACACCTGAGTGAGTCACAGTGATGGATGATACAATAATTGTGAGGGAGACATTTTCAAATTCCTGCAGTTCAGTCAGGAACAATTGCATTACAGTTTGCAAGTTGCTGCCATCAACCACAACAAGAAAGTGTTTTGATACCTTTCCCAACCATAATTACACATCAACTGCATTGTAGCCTTCTCAGTTCTTCATAACAACCCTTTGTTCAGTTGTTTTGTGCCTTGTATATCTCTGTGGTAACAATAGCCAGGTCAGGAGGCATTATGTTTACCTACTGTCCAGAAAGTCCCGCACCTGTTTATGTGAATATGACATCTCATAAGTCTTTAAGGGATTTAATTATACTTTTCACATATTTCACACTGATTTAGGCAGGAAGTGACTACATTTTGGAAATCAAAAGGTAGAGTTCATTTGGCCTCATGTCTTTACCCTTGCTTTGAATTTTGTATCTCAAGAATGCTTTGACGAAATTTCTTCAAACTCCAACCATTCAACTCAATTATGAACTAATCTAAAAGTGGAATAGGTAACTCTTAAGCTGTCAAACCAGATGGACCTTTCAGTATATTTCACTTTGCGATCTAGAAAAGTACCCATTAAATGTGTTTGGGAATGGGCAGAACCTTTCCAAAGCTTATCCAGCAGGCGATTAAACTATCATTCTGTCAATCCCATTCATAACAGGCGGATAATGTAGTAAATGGGTGCGACTGTGGCGCTGTAAAGGACAGAAAGTGTGCTACTCTGTAAAGCAAACTTGAGGCAAAACATGTTAGAAATGGAGTTAAAATATCCTTTCTATAGAGAAGTTTGTTGTTATTTGCTTTTCATATAATAAAGAAATGCAGTATAAATCTGTTAATACTGCTACTGAAGCTGTTAGCATCTATGCTAGTTTTTGTACAAGCGGTCCCTTCTTGCTGTTGTCTTGTTTTTAAGCTCCCACCTGATCCCACTACAAAGGATTCTGATTGGGCTCTTCCATTTTGGGCCACTCACAGTCATTGTAGATTGGAGTTTGGCAAGACGGGTCTGCCTGATTACAGACATTGAATCAGGCAGATCCATCCGCATGACAGGGTTTGATGATTCTAGAAAACTAACAGAGCACTGCTGCCTAATCTAATCTCTCATCAGTCAACATGGTCATAATCTGAGTTGTTTGTATATAAGGTTTTATGATGTGATTTGAACTAAGGCTGGGTATTTCCAGCAACCACACGATACGATACGTATCCCGATACACATAAATTGTGAACATTGACTGCGCTTTTAACAGAATTCCCAGCAACTTTTGTTTTTATTACAAGAAGAAAAAGAACAAGCATGAGTTTTAAATGATTCTTCAACTTAAGAACTTTAATGCAGGTCCCCAAAAGATGGTAGACTTAAGTTGAAATTTGGAACCTGTGTTTTATCATGTAGCTTGGCTTCTACTTTGAACTGTGTTGTTAACAGTACCCAAAGAGTATTTACAACAACTGTTCAAACACTGAGGCCGTATCGATTCTGTAGAATGCGTATCGATACATGTATCCCCAAGAAGTGCATGAGGATATTTTGCCGTATCGATATTTTGAGCACAGGCCTAATTTGAACCCAAGAAAATGCGTGCCTTAAAGGGAAACTCCGGTATTTTGACACCTGGACCTTATTTTTAGGTTTGTGCATGCTCATATACTCACTCAGACAAACATCGTGCAGCTCGGAGTCCTTCAGAAGTTATTTAGATCCAACCGATGTAGCCGCACTTGGCGGGTCACATGAGCTTCAGCGCGGGACATAATCTCTGCAAAATCGCCCATCTCTACCACAGCCGGTTTGTCATTGCAGAAAATCCTCCAGAGTAGTCAGACATATATTCCTGGATAGATCCATCTGGCGTGTCAGCGGTTTCAAGTCCCTCTGAGCAGCTAACACACTCCTCTTCTGTTGCTATAGGTGAACACTGTCCTGGCGCACCGCTAGTTAGCATTGAGTCGTGGGCGTACTCCTGTTTGTTGTTCACGAGCCAGCTGTTAGTCTCTCTCCCTCCTCATTCTTCTCTCATGGAGCTCCTCGTCCGTGTACTCAGACTCAAACGGTAAATGCGTCGTAGTCTGACTCTTGACATCAGATAAATATTCTGCCATGTTGCTGAGCACTGCCGGCTAAAAGTAGGTCAGCTGAACCTTTGTGTCATGGCGGCTATAGCGTCATCAAAAAGTTTGTTTACCAGGTCAGCTGACCCACCTGAAAGAGGTAGATGAGCTGACTTTATGATAACTTACTGGTGATGAATGAAAAATATATAGCGAAATGGCGATTTTGCCCTATAAAGAGCCTCAGCGGCGGGACATAATCTCTGCAAAATCGCTCATTTGGCTATATTTTTCATCCATCACCAGTGTTATCATAAAGTCAGGAACAGGCTGGATTCCTTAAGTCATGCCCATATGCACAGAGAGGAGTCGATTTGTTAAGCTGCATCCCAGAGGGTCTCAGGCAGCAATTAGTTCAAATTTTCACCGACATACAGCAGCTTCAAGTGATAAAACTTTCTCATCCATTTTTGTGAACCCATTAAATGTTAATTGCCTCTGGAATGTAAGGACAGTTTCATCCAGTTCCACCAAAAATCATGTAATTTGATAAGACTACCCACCCTACTCTTTAAGTTTTTGGGGTAAAAGGTCATGGTCATTTGGGTCCCCTGCGTGTCTTATTGCTTTTGAATGCGATATTTCGCCAGCTCTTTAATCATTTCATGCATGATTTAATAAATCACTTTTTAAAATGTTTGTTTTTACTTTCAAACAAGTTAAAAATCATTTTGATTTTTGTCAGTGTTGCATTTTGAGGGAGTTACACATCTGCTCACCTCAGTGGATACCATGCATCAACGTTATAAAAAGTAATTTAGTGGAACTTAAAGAGGCTATGAGGAGTTTCTAAGTAATTACAAAAATGTCTCACTTTTGGATATCTGCCTGATCGAAATACACACTTTAAGATGAGTTTTATAGCATCAAAATAGGTTATCTATAAATGTTATTCCTTAGCTAAGTGGTTGGGTCGGACAGCCAGCTACAAAACTACCATACTAAGTTTTCTAAAAATTGCTTGTTGTCACACATCAAAAACTACCGCTACGTAACTAGAAAGAGATACATTACCTCGTCGCTTTGCATCCTGTAAGTTGTTGAAAAAAGAAGTTGTAAAGCAATGCAGAGTTCTGAGGATGGTTCGAGCTGCATTTATTAGCATCACAACAAACACGCTTTGGCTTGGGTCACGTCTTTTCGTGCGTTTCAGTTGTAGTAACTCGGTGAAACCTCGCCACCCCCAAGTTGACAATAGAAGATGGATGCCCCCAGTGTGAACAGGTATTTAGCTCCTGTAATAATCAATTTATTTGCACTTCTGACTGGGGTGTGTCGCTCTAGATCAGCTGTATACATGGTATTGTTAGACTTATATTTACAAAAATGCTGCCATAGTGATAATCACATTCTTCATGTGATATTTGTGAACAACAACGCAGGGCGTGCTAACAACAGCTAAAAATAGCCTGGTAGATCGGGATGTTTTTTCAGACTTGAGCTGGAACGCTGATAAGTCGGAGATGATGTCACTCCCATTTCCTAGGTTACTGGAACGCAGCATTACAACAGTTGCCGCACGTGCTCATGGGTAGCAGAGTCTTTATGTCGCTGGAAAGAGATTCTCCTCATAGCACCTTTAGTAAAGATCCACAAATGTGAACAATGAGTCAATTTAAAAAAAATTATAAATCTGAAGTATATGTATTATTACTGATTAATCCAACTATTCTTTTTGTGAATCCCACCAAAATATGTGAAATCTGAATACAGGCATAATGTCCAATTTGTCCTTCGCTGGCTTTTTTGGATTTATAATGGAATATCTCAATATGGTAAAAATGTGAAAAGACAATATTTTTATGAAACTCGAGGTAAGGGTTTGGGAATTTACCTCCTGGTTGTTGGACATGGTACTGCAACCTAAAATGTATACATTTTTTTCCAAATATCTGTCTACTGTAGGGGACACCATGCATGAAAAGGTTAAAAAGTTTTCCCAGACCTTAACATAAACAACCTCTTTTACCAGAGAATGTTCAGGTTTGATTTTGGAGGAAAGAAGGCTAAAGGTCAAGGTCACTGTGCCTCTCACGTCATTCTCCATTTATGTATGCATGCACCATAGCCACATTGTGTGACATGATGCTGATCACTTTGCACCCACTTCAGTGTTGGCTAATGGAGCCTTGAAATTGCTGTTTGTTTGTTTTATGTCAAATAGTCAATGAAAATCTGTTTGATATCAGCCTCAGCAGTTAGAGAACAGAGCTGTGCATGCAGACTTTTTTGTCTTCTGTATGCAGAGTTTACCAATGATGCTGCTCCAGACACAGACACATCACCATGATGCACAAGGCAGACACTCAGTTAAGAGGGGCAGGTTGTTAGTGAGAGGTTCCACTTTCCATTTTCTCTTTTCCTGCTGCTTGCCAATGCCTTTACTGAATAAATGGTCCATTAATGGCGTTAAGAGCTAACACACTTCTGAGGTCATTTTTTCCCTCACTGTAGGTGCACAGTGGAGTGTTTCGCAGCCCAGCACCGAGAGCTTTTTTTGTTTTGAGTTACAGTCATGTTGACCAGACATGACTTTTCACACTAAGAAATGAGAAATGAGACTGAACCCCAAAACTGCTCGGAAGTGCTTCTTCAGGAGCAGCAAGCCATCACTCTTACGTCTCTCCATTAGTGCATGATCATAGGACCTGCTTCTTCTTCTTCCGTTTCTTCTCCTTCTACTCCTCCTTCTTCTGTTCCTTCTTCTTCTGTTCCTTCTTCTTCTGCTCCTCCTCTTCCTTCTCCTCCTCCTTCTTCTTCTGCTCTTTCTTCTTCTTCTCCTGCTCCTCCTCCTCCTCCTCCTTCTTGCAATTGTTTACCTTGAGGAGGCATAAAACCACCAGGAACCAACCTCCTAGTTCCTTCTGCAGATCAATACTCCCATGACACTAACAACCCCTGATGTGTTTTGCACAGGTTGTTTTCCACCCATTCTAGACAAGAAGGTGGAAAAGAATTTAAATCAGTATTAAGACAGAAGAAAGAGAATAGAATGGGAAGCAGGGGTAAAGAAACACGCAACGCTGTTACATGATTGTGCTACAGTTCCTCCTTAGAAATATTCATCTTCTAATACAACAGTCTCGCTTTGCCAAGTACCCATCTACCTGAGAGTGAAGCTGCACCAAGGTGACAACGGTGGAGGTGCTAATTAAACTGTAGAGGCCAACAAAGCAGCAGCTATGACACACTTCAAACATTGTGAAGCAGAAGAGCGAGGAAAAAAGTGTTGAGGAGAAGGGGGTGGAGATAAAAGAGGGAAACAAAGGTGGATATTGCAGGAGAGAGGAAGAGAGAGAGAGGGGGGGGAAGGAATATGTAAAGAGATAACGTGAAGGATCATCAAAGGATAAGCGAGGGCATTAAAGGGACAGTTTGATCAAACCACACAGGTGTCCGTCCATCCCTCTTCTCTCCCACTGAGAAAAAAGAAACACATCACTCTCTCGCTCTCTCTCTTTGTTGCTTTTGTGCACCAAATATCTGCAGGGATTGCTCAGTGCTGAGGAAACAGTGAGGCAGGTCTAAAACATGAAACTGATCCAAAGCATCAAACATTCAATACACTCTTTTGAGACCAATACCAGCCCCACAAACCAAGCCCCCTTCTGTCTGCCAATATCTTGAAAAGGCTTTTATGAACATTTAGCTGATGTTCACACCTAGATCTTTTGTGAGTTGTTCCAATTCAGGTGGGCGTTCCCTGTTTGACATGGATGTTTGAATGCATATGAGCACAGCAATTAGTCTTCGTTTTGGTTCAAACAGCCCGAAACTCGCCTGAAAGAGATGGTCTCAGGTCACTTCCAAATTGGCCCCTTTGTTTGTTGGCAGTGAGGACACATCCAATCCAGCAACTGACACGACCAGAGTGACAAATTAAATTATAGGACTGCTACTGAGCAGTGACCTTGCGCAACAGCTTGATCTGCATGATTCAGGGGCCATCTACATGAGGCTGAATGCGGTCAAATCCAATACGTTTTCATTTAGTTTTGGCCATGGGTTTACATGGGAACTCTATACAGAGTAGAAACTTTTACAACCAGTGTCCTGAGTGGAGAGTTTTCAAAACACTCCTCGATGCAGCTCCGTGTAAACCTGAATCGGAAGCGTTTAAGGGTGAAACGCTGACGTCACAGCATGCGCAGTACTTTTTCACATGAAGGCTGCACGCGCATACCAGGAACAACAACAGCTTCAGCCAACAGCTAGTAACGTGTGTGCCTCTCACCATGCTCGGTTTGTAATCCAGATAAAACTATCCAGACAGATTTGTTGTCCAAAAAGATTTGTTCTCCAGAAGAGAAACTCCTGCGTCTTTGTGCGTCCACTCACCATTGTTGTTTGTGAAAAGTTTTTCTTCTTTGTACGTGTACTGTAGCAGTGCTGCCTCCCTGCACACCTACATCGCCATCTACTGAACCAGTAGGCATACCACATTTTCATTCGTTTCCAGCATCTCCGTCTGAACATGGATGGCCATTGAATACGCAAAGGAAAAATCTTTTTGTTTTAAGTCACAGAGTCTCCTTGTAAACATAGCCACAGTGTCTATAATCAGGCGGATCCATCTTGCCCAGTTCTAATCATAGTGATTGTGAGCCTCCTCAAGCAGCAGATTTTGGATCACTAACAAAATTGTCACTTCTTTCTTTTGCCATGACCAACATTCCCGGAAAATGTCATTATTTGTTCCTAACTTTATGAGTTAATCTGGTCACAAACTAACAAACACACAAACTAACTAGTAAGCAACTGCAAAAACATAACCTTCTTTGTGGAGGAAATAATAAATGTTGGATCCCACAGAGTGCTTGCCTGTGTACAGGCACAACTTAAAAAATCTGAAACAGTTAACATTACTTACTGTCCCCACTGCAGATCTTCACATTAGCTTCACAGAATTTAGTCCTGCTCAGTCAAACGAGATTTTGGCTTTTAAAATCTGCTCTCTAATTTAACACATTGCTGACAGTTCTCTGCGTACATTTCTATAGGTGTTATGGAAGTAAAAAAATTGTAAATGGACTTGAGCTTTTATCGCGCTTTCCTTGTCTTTGACTTCTCAAATTATGTGTGTATTATGGGACATTCTCATACCCCTTTGTTTCAAGTGAGGTCCCAGTCTGTCTTTGTTTCAAGGGCTATGTGCGACCCTTCATCTTAGCCCTTCCCCTTAACCCTACGGAGAATTGTGACTCTGCAGTCAAAATCACGTTGCTCATGGAAGTCGGTCCCCTGTCCATAAATACCTAATTTTGGTCACCGTCACCCGTCCTCATGGCTCATTGACGTCATGTCCAAGTGTCACCGCGACCATATATATCACATAATAGGATTTATAAGCTGACTAAATTCCAACTTTATCCTTTTCACTCACTTACCAAACACAAAACACTGCAGCTGATGACCTGCAGCAGGTCAATCTAGGCGGAACTAATGTCCTCACTGACTGATGTGTCCCATACGGTCTTAGATTGTTACTCTGTAGTCTGGAAAAAAAAACTGTCTGTTACGGGTACAGTCACGCATGCACACACACTGCTGATTGGATGTTGCAGCACAGCCACACATGACATTGCCTGAAAAGATCAGCTTTTTTCAACTTTTACGACGAGAGACATGGTCAAATTAAACATGGCAGTCGCATCACCGGAGGGTTAACCCCGCCCCATCGCGGCTTTACATTGACTTCGCATGGAGAGTAGTTGTCCAGGTCGTTCAAGTCGCTTTCTGTGTGTAGGCACCTTTACACAGACAATGTCCATCACAGACAAGAACAAAACACACATTAGAATACAGACAAGAACACACTGTCAACACTTAACAGAGTTCACACTCTGTTCAGGGAGGCGTTTTGTCAAGGCCTCCACAGCAGCAGGGCCCAGGCTTTACCGCGTATATGCTTACTGCTGTCATACTGCAGCTCCAATACAATCCATCTGTTGTCTTTAAATTCATTATCTCTGCCATTTTGAAGACTTTGGTCAAATACTTTGCAAACACACCATCAAGTGGGCTGCCATGGTAACATTTATGGGTCATTGGTCAATGTTGTTTTACTGAAAATAAAAAAAAAAACTTTAGAAATATCAACTGTGGCCCCAAAAAATAAAATTAGCTATTTGTTTGATTACTTATGTGTAAGCTGTCAATGGCTTATGGATTCAAAGAGAATAAGAAACCAGGTGCAAATTATTTGTGTGACAAATTCCTGTCTGGTGTGCAAACGCCTTATTTCTAAACTCGCTGTTGAAATTATGACCGAACTAAAAGCAATATCAAGAATCAATTTCATTTGACGCTTCTCTGAATGCTTCAAAAACTTGACAACAGATGTCCAAAATAAGCAGCACATTATTTTTAAAATGTTTGCCATGGCCCACACACACAGGCACGCTGTGTTTTAAGGTTGTAGTTCATGTTTGTCAGTGTGAGCCCCCTTCCTTAGACCCAATATCCCTCCATTCTTCTTGTGTTTCTGTCAGAGTGTGTGTATTGATATCTCCTCTTTGCCCGAGGACATGAGGTTCAGCACTGCACTTTCATAGCCATCTCCCAGTGTTTGCTCCCAGCAGGATGGATTCTTCCCCCCCTTTTCTCCTCCCTCTCAGTCCTCTCAATACCTTTTCGGCCCACCCCTCTTACCGTCACTGTCTTTTTCTCTGCTGCTCTTTTTCTAACGCCTCAACCTCAGTTGAACTTCACTGTCATATATTTTTAAGCCACAGACAAGCAGAGATATGAAATTTGTCACATTTTATTGATTCTGCTCTGACTTGACCTTTTATCTGACCTGAGTGTTGGCCCCTTTTCATCATTGTGGAGAAGGGGAGAAGTTAACATTATGCTTTTAAAATGTTAATCCTATCAAATTATCTTAAAAAAGGAAAGTAAATGTCAAAGCACAGTAACTGACTGTACTTTAAATGGAAGCTGTTCTACATATTTATGACTCCATTAGTTTCTCCTGATGATGAGAATTTGGGTGTGAAATGTATTCTGCTTCCCCAAGTTCTTTTAACCAAAAAAAGAAGAAAGAGACGATAATAACAAACACTATAATAACAGTCTCTGAAAGTAAGTGTCAAAAATGTTTTATTTTTACTATTTCATATTTTGGCAGCTTTTCAGAGCAAATCTGAGAAAGACTTCAAACACACCCAACATCACAGGGAAACCTGGCAAGATAATCTTTGGGACCATCAGATAATCAGGCCTTTGCTGACTTTGGTCCAAGGGGGAAAATCAGGCACAAAATCAGCTTATGTTGAAAGGCTCCTAGTTTATGGAAAAATATATTAAACAGAAAGCCAGGATCAAATAACAAAACTACTCCTTCACACTAAAATGAAAAACAAACAAATAAAAAACTCAAGGGAACTTACAAAAAAGTGGAGAACACGAGGGTTCCTTTTTTAGGGTAGAGCCATAGAAAAACACACAGGGATAAAACAGGACACATTTACCCCTTTTCCACCAAGCTGGTTCCAGGGCTGATGCTCGTGCTTGTGCTAGAGCTGGTTCACAATTGGTTCAAGAGCAAACAGGTTAAGAACCATTTGCTTTTCCACAAATGGATGCCGGCCAGAGAGCTACGTCAGCACGTCAATGTATACGTCTGTATACGTCACGCCAGTTTCCCATAACAACTGGCGAACAACAATAAACAAAACAATAAACTTACCTGGCTCTGTGGAGGTTTGCTCCAGGGTTGTGTCCTCCTGCATAGACTCCAGCATGGCTGTGGCCGAATTCAGTGCCCCGGTAGCGCTGCCGCGGTCGGTCCCGAGAACAGCATCGAGCATTTTGTAATGCGGGCTGTTAAAACGTGGCGATCATTGCCACTCTGACGGTCTTCTGGTCCCTATATTCTTTCTTTACATATTCTTTATAGATATATATTCTTTTCAATCTGTTTTTCGCTTACTTCAACCTCGTCTTTTTAAAAATGGCTCTCTTCTGTGTTTTTACTCTGCTAATCCCGCCCCCACCCCCTGACGTAAGCGCGTAGCCCCCGACGTAACCTGGTTCTTTCTGCTGGCCCAGCAAAAAGTTGGTGCTTGCTAAGCACCGGTTTTGAGAGCCAGCAACCGGTGCTTAGTCTGTGGAAAACCAAAGAACGGGTGCTAAGTCTGGCTCTAGCTCCGAACCAGCCCTGGAACCAGCTTGGTGGAAAAGGGGTAATTGAGGTAAAATGCAGGATAAATGTAGGACAAACAGACAGGGGGCAGTAGACACACAAAGACTTCATGAACAGAGACAGGTAATCAAACACGTAAGTCTGACAAGGCCCGGGTGAGACAGGTCCCTAAATATCAGGGTAACGAGGGCTGAACAAGAAACACTGAGGATCAGGGCGGCAATGAAATGACGCATAAACTTAAGAAACAAGAGGTTAAAAACATACAAAGTAAACTAACTTACAGCAACCATGACATATGTATGTCTGTGCATCCACAGAAAACTTTTAAGCATAGCTCAGAAAAGCTGAAACCACATCCATGTAAACCAAAGCAGTCTGTTTTAAGCAGGGCTGAAACATAGAGGTTTGCAGTTTGTTATATTTTTTTAATAAAAATAGTAACACTTCGAGTATATACTCAGCTTACTCACGCACAACACTGTAGAGCAGACATGGTGCTATGAGGGAAGGGAGGGTGCAGCTCATCAGTTAGAGTTGACAGAACACATGAAACATGACATTGTAAGGCTGTGTTTACACCAAAAGCAACTTGAGCATCCTCGGCGATCACTCTCCATGCAAAGTCAGTGTACAGCTGTGATGGGGCGGGGCTAACCTTCCTGTGATGCGACTAACTTCACTTGTTGTGCGATGTCAAAGTAAAAAAAAAAGTTGATCTTTTCAGGCGGTGTTGTGTGTGTCTGTCAACAGCCAATCAGCGGTGGTGTGTGTGTGACAGTACCCATGACAGACAGTTTTTCTTCTGTACTACAGACAAACAGTCTACGTCTGTGTGAAAAACATTAGTCATTGAGGACATTAGTTCCGCCTAGGAGGACCGCAGAGAGCTCACAAACGATGCTGCTGCAGGGCCATCAGCTGCAGTGTTTTGTGTTTGATAAGTGAGTGAATAGGATACAGTTAAAATGATTTCGGGTGGTACACCCTTTATATGATACATGATATGATCTCGGTGAAACTTGAGCGGGCGTGATGTCACCGAGTCACTGTGATGGGCGTTGGTGACCAAAATGAAGTATTTTTGGACACGCGATGCGACTTCAGTGGGCAACGCAATTTGATTATGGAGTTGCATTTGGTGTGAACGCAGCTCAAGAGTTTGTTAACAATTAGCTTGTTTGTATAATTCCTAGGGGGTAATCGTAATTACGCCTGCCAAGGAGATTATGCTTTCGCCAGGTTCCATCTGTTTGTTTGTCTGTTAGAAAGACTAAGCAGAAACTACTGGATGGATTTACATGACAATTTTAACAGAGGTGTGGTTTGGTCTGAGGAAGAAGCTACATTTTGGTGCTGCTCCAATCCAAAATGACATCACACAAAAAACACTGAAATTTATAACGGCAAATCCCATTCATTTACGTCACTATGGGAATTGTTGTTTGAATTGACGTCAACGTTTTTCAAACCTATGCCACTACATGTCCCAGCTTCTTTAGCTATGCCAGTGAATGACTTCTGCTAACACAGTGACTAACAATAGCCTGGTGGATCGGTACGTTTTTTCCGACTTAGTAACTGGAATGCTGATAGCTCAGAGATCACGTCATTCACAGTGCGCTCTTCCCAGTTCCAATGTAAATGGGACGCAGCATTCTTCACATGGGCAGACATGAGCGGACATTCGGCTGCTCATTGACAGCAGAAAAGTCACTGCTGTAACTGAGCTGCTTGGCGGAGGTCTGCGCTCTCAGAGTGCTTTTCTAGTTGAAGGTCATTTAATCATGTGCACTACATGAGGTGTGTACCCTGTTTTACTTAATCTGCGTATAAGTGCCCAGTTTAGTTAAAGTGTGTTCATGATTTCAAAGAACTTCACTATAGTATTAACATGCTGTGATGAAGTGTGCACATCTTTAATTTTAAAATTCCCATCTTTATTTGTTTTATTATTTAGGAAAACATGCAAATCAGATAGTTTGTGCATTATTGTCCTGTCCAGATGATAGGCTTGTTTTCTTTTTTAATTTAGGGTGGCAAAATCTAAAAGACACTTTGACCATAAAGAGGAACAGTTTGTCACATCTTCCTATACAATGAAACACGTTTTATATGTTATTCATCTCTTTAAAGTCCAATCTAACCTACATCCAGTATTTTGACAAATAGTGAAAAAGGCCACATCTATTTCCCGAAAAGAAAGACATCTGATGCCGTTTTTTTCCTGTAATGCATTTTAAAATGTGGAAATCCATTAATATGATGGAATCATCTTCCCTTGCTCTGTTGAGCCAAGCTAATTGGATCCATATAAGATGCTCAGAGTAATTACATGTCCAGTAATGCTTCACTGGAGCTCTATCATCGATGTATTGTCAAGCTGCTCACTGTGTCAAACAACCTTTTAGCTTCAGATTGATTTAATAAAGGACCTGTTCCATTCATTCATTATACTTTTACAGTCTGCCAAACCTCTCATGTGTTGACTCATGTAATTATTTTCAATTTTGAAAATTAGCCTGTTAGAAGGTTAGCTGTATTCAAAATAAAATGGAACAGGAAGAGGACAATGACAGTTGACAAAGTTGAAAAAAAAGCAATGATCTTTACATTTATATAATAATCAGATCACCTACACAGCAGTCTCGGGGCTGAAGTTGGATCGTTTTTCAGCCCTGGACTTTCTTGGTTTAGCTCAGCCTACTTTAACTCACGATGTTTGGATGGAAACAAGCCAGAGTTTTAGTCTTAACCTTGTTTTTTCCTGTTAAATATTATATTGGGGGTTCTTTTAGGGTAGGCAACAGCTCAGATATTTGCTGTGAATCTGTGGGGTTCTACTTAAAGTTTTTTTTTTCCTTTTAGATTACAAGAACTTTCTTTTGATGCTGCTTTTATACACTTTAAACACTTAAGTTAGAATACAATTGTTTTTAGAATGCATACAACATAATATGCAAAAATGCATTGCTTTTAATGTGAATAGATTACAGTTTATTTACATTGCCCTTGGAGTGTAGAAGTCTCAAGTCCCTTAAAAGTGCAATTTATCAGTGTTTTTCTATTCTAAATAGAAAAGGATATATAAATTATTTACTTGCTATTCTAGCAGTGACAAATCTAGAGACTGTATGATGTACTTTTACTTGAATGTATATCTATGTACTCAAGAATAAGTAGTTATCTCATTTAGATTCAATTTGTTTGAGAATCAATCTGATTCTTGCCATAAAAATGTAATATCAATGAAAGCACTATTGTTCTGCTAACATCAAATTTTTTACACGATAACATGTCTGCTAAACCTTGTGTTCAAAGTATTTTTTGACCCTCATGTGGTCTGCTGATCTCTCTATTTTCTTTTCATTATCTGCACCCGTCTGCCTGTTCGTTTATCCAAATAAATGTGTCTGTTAACACTGCTTCACACTTATTAGCTTCTGCAGCTCTGATAAGGAAAAGTTCTTTGTGTCATTTTCCATCTCATTGTAACACCAGGTCTGACTATCTTTCCCTCTCTGCTGATGTGGAAAAATCTATGGAGATACACTAATTGTTTTTCTTCAAGGATTGGAATACCACGCAGAGAGAGAAAAGTGTAGAGAGGCTGGATCAGTGCAGAGTGAGGGTCAGTATCAGTAGTCATTGCAGCCTTACAGCCAGCCACCACAGTCTCCTAATTCTCCAGAATAGCAGCTCTGGGCCTGCACAAACTCCTACAAACTGAAATGTCTGTGAAGATATGCAGAAATATCCAAACCATGGGTTGCGTGTGCAGCATATGTGGATGCACAATAAGGAGGGGTCAAGCTCTCTATAAAATGAGAATACTTTTTGAACATCATCATATTAGTCCAGTTTCTTGCACATGACTAACAACTGGAAAAGTAGTGTGCATGTCCTCATAGTCTGTGTTTATGTAGAACAAGTGTCCTTTTCTCTTTCTGATTTGGATGAGACTGGAATGGACACAGCTCTACTCCCCCCTCCCTATTAATGCCTCAAGTTGCACCTTTCCCCTGATAGCCTAGAAAGGAGCAGCACCCTGAAGGGAGGACCCTTCTCTTTAGGGCTAAGATAAGATCAGTATTAAAGCTTTAAAACTTTTACTGCCACAGGTTGTCTGGACCTGTATTCTACTCACCCCATTCATTTGGATGAGAATAGCCAGGGGGCCTATTTGGGGTACACCTCCTTTGAGGGGTCCTATTTGGAAACCATTTGAGAACCAAAAAATTCCATCAAAACTATTGATCAGCATAGCCACCGCTGTCATCTTTCCACATTTCAAGATGACAATATTTACAGTCTCAGAGAAGATACATGTTGTGTCTACACAAAAATTTTAAATGGAAAGGCTATTTGCCGGCTGCCTGTTGCAGATAGACCCATGGATGCTCAATGGCACTTTTGTATTTAGAGGAGAAAAACATTTTGACCTTGGTTTGTTCTCCCTACGACATTCCTACTATAAGTTACAGCCGTTTTGGTGGTGGGTGGGTGGGGGGGGGGGGGGTTGTCCATAGGAGGCACTCGAGAGCTCATTTTGGGATGTTGGGGGTTAATTTTTTAATTTGAAAAACCTTTTCACCACACCTCATAAGTTGTTGAGCATGTTCATGTAGGTCAATTGGTGCCCTGATTTAAGGTCATGGTTACAATTTAACCCTTTAGGCGCCAGAATTTTTTCAAGAAAATATCACATCTTACTATCAAGATTTAAACAAGGCTGTAGTTTGAAAGTGGTTACAGATCAAGGCAAACTGTCACTGAGAAAAATCTTTAGTTTGACCCAAATTTTGGATGGAAGTAAATTCACTAATCTTATTTGCATATTATGACATCACCAGGTGGCGGCTATATTGGAAAATGTGCACAAATGAAGTGACTTGAAAGCTTTCACCTCAGGGACTGTAACATCATACCAGAGGAATCTTCTTAGAACCCGTTTACAAACCCCAGAACTTGGGATGTTGGGTCGAAGATAAATAACAACTGAGTACAATAATATGCAAACCCTTTTGACCTGCATGTATACTCGGTTAAATATGCAACAAGGACAAAATATTTTATGTTCAAACTGTTTTTCCCCAAATTTCTCTCATTTTGTATTGGATGCCTGCAACAGGTTCCAAAAACCTATTATGGGGGCATGTTTACCCCTCGTGTTACATCACCTTTCCCTTTAACAGCACTCAAAAAGTGTTTACGACCTGAGGACAATAACTTTTGGATTTTTGGAATTCTTTCTCATTCTTGCTTGATGTACAACTTCAGTTGCTCAGAAGTCCAAGGTCTCCATTGTCATGTTTTTGCTTTATAAAGCTCCACACATTCTCAATGGGCGACAGGTCTAACAGGTCTAGCATCAGGCAGCCCTGTCTATTACCTGTCTTCTTTTACTACAAAGTCATGCTGTTATAAGGCATGTTGAACAGGGTCTATTTTGATCTAAGACGGAGGTCCCTAACCACTGCGCTGCAGATGGGCATCTAGCCGTAGAGCATTTGGTACTACAAAAGTAAATAATGTGATTACCCATTTTGAATAACTTAGATTGAACTGTGTTTTATTGTGAAAGGATGACAATATGCAAAAAAATGTTTAACTGTTTATAAACAGAAACATGTTTTAATAGCCTATCCAAACACTCCACCCCAGCATTAGAAACATTAGAAAATACTTGCTCAAACAGGTCATTTGACAATATCCCCTAATTATTTCACGCGAGTTTATCACTTCACCAAGATATAAGGGTATATGGTCAGTCACAGCTCATATTAATAACAGTCCATTCTGAGCAGTGCTGAAACAGGCGGGTTCATAAGCATGCCAGCAGCTAAGAGCTTCGAGGATTCTAGGGATGGGAATTGATAAGATTTTATCAATACCAATGCTGTTAACGATCCTGCTAATCGATCCAATTCTTTAACGATTCCCTTATCGATTCCTGCAGATTTTGCATGTGGGTAAATGTTGCTCTGATTTTCAGTGGCAACAATGTCAAACACATCACAGCATAAATAACTGCTTCTGCAGATTGCTGGTGTGTCCACTCACTTAAGGTTGTGTAGTAGGTGCAATTAAAATAAAGTCACAATGCTGACGCTTCTGAACCCTGTCTGTGGATGGAATTGGTAAGGGAATTGATTAGCAAAAAAATTAATGATACCGATTCTTTGATGCAGCTATTAACGATTCTCAAAAGGAATTGGTTTTCGATTCCCATCCCTAGTGGATTCTTAGGCAAGAAAAATGGTCAAAATTCAAAAATATGTTCTGTGGACACCAGTGACAGCTTTAAGCTTGATGGAAAGAATAAATAATAATACATTTAAAATGACACCGTCTGTGCCATTCTGCTTCAGATGTTTTGTTTTATAATATTTGTGAATATATGTGTTCCTTATTCTCGTCCTTGTAGTGATGACAGACAGATTGTATGGTTATAGGCAGAGCTGATTCAAGTGCACCCTCTTTTCTCAAATGACAGCTGAGAGAACCTGCTCTTAAAGAAAGGGGCTCTGACCCATGGTGGGGATGTGAACTGGAATGACTTAATGAAAAGTGTCGTGAATGGCAGCTGAAAACCAATCCAGTAATTCTCCGTGTTCTCAGGCTCCCTCTCAGACAGTGGTTTGACAGGGCCTCAGTATCCTGACAGGCCAATTAGACAGCAATTTGCATATCCTCCTTGCTCCATTTGCCTTGTTCATGTGAGCATAAAATAGGATAATCTTTCTCTTGGACCTGTGTACGACATCAGAGTCTCACAGAATAACTTAATCCTCCATCACGTGTGACCCCCTCCACCTTTTCAGCTTTACTTCATCTCTTCTTTATCGTTGCTGACTCTGAGCTCAGCTGGGTTATCACCTCTGTGCTTTAGATTCTTGTTAATCTTCGCCTCAACCTTTCAGCCTCCTCTCCTCTCACATCTTTGTCTTCATCCTAATTATCAAAGTAAACAGGGAAGGAGCGCTTCCTGACTCAGTAATTAACAATATCTTTTTTTGCATGATATCTTTCAGTGCCAGTTAATATTTACTGTCCAGCTGATCGCACATGGCAGGCTTTTTACGATTTCAAGATGGTGCTCTTCAGCCTCAGGGAGCTGATGGACTATGATTGTCTCTCTTAAGCAACAACAGTATTAACAGAATTTATGTCGATTTGACATGTGCTTAAATATGCATCTTATTCTCTTATTTAACAAATCCAATTGTTGCAGGCTGGATCCAATTTTACACCTACTCACAATAATAAATCTTAAGTCTTTGTGTTATTTTTTGGCAGTAAATGATAACAGACAGGCAGGGAAATGGTAGCAACAGTGGCTACTGCTTAAAGTCCTTACCTGTGCAAAATGTTGAAGTCACTAAATAACATGTACTTTTTTCTTGACTTTTACTCTTAATTCGTAGTCCTGACTAATATTTATATTTAAATCAGAAATGTTCCATCTGTGTTGCTTTTATTTCATCGCTCACTGCAGTACATTCAGCAAAATTTAAAACAGCTTAATGGCAAAAGGAGACATGCAAATTGCTAATCTTTTTTATTGACATCATTATGCTGAAATGCTTAAAGGATAAGTTTGGTTTCTACAGCTTTCACATTGTTTATAAAATGAAGTAGAACAATATACTCACCCAGAAGGCTTTCCTGATCCAAACAGTGCTTCGGGAGATATTTAGATCCAATATCGAGTGACGGACATCCGTATAATGGTAGCACATAGGGCATGTATAGCGCCGCTCCTAAAACTGCATTAATCGTCCAAAAACTCATTAGTTTCACCGATATTGCATCATGGTCCGCTCGGGCTACTCCTCCATTACAGTCTGTGTCTCTCCAGACATGTCTTTGTGTCTGTACTGACCTCTGAACTAAAGAAGACGAGCGCTTGCTCCGTGCATGCGCAGTACGGCTCATTGTTTCAGGGGTGACCGCCGGCTTCACAACGACTTTCTTCTTCCAGTTTTGTGCAAAATGGACGAATATCTATCTATGTTGTGGACGAGAACTTTGAATATGTTGGGTGTCCTTACAGTTTCGAGCCAGAGTTTACAGATGAGGAGCTCATCGAAAGGAGGACGCGGAGGCAGCTCTCCAGAGAGTACTGTGCATGCGCGGAGACAAACTTTCTTCTTCTTCAGTTCAGAGGTTAGCACAGCCACAAAACATGTCTGGGGTGACACAGACTGTAATGGAGGAGTAGCCCGAGCGGACCATGAGTTTTTGGACGATTAATGCAGTTTTAGGAGCGGCGCTATACATGCCCTATGTGCTACCATTATACGGATGTCCGCTGCTCGATTTTGGATCTAAATATCTCCCGAAGCACTGTTTGGATCAGGAAAGCCTTCTGGGTGAGTATATTGTTCTACTTCATTTTATAAACAATGTGAAAGCTGTAGAAACCGAACTTATCCTTTAAAGCTCCATTTACAGTCAATGCAATGCTGGGCAGCTATCAGGGACTTTAGTTTGAGACTCAGACACAATAAAAGCAACACTTAAGTCTCACCCTGAAAGACTTTAGAATCAACTTGGACTTGTTGACTCATGCATAAGCTTTGTAATCTGTATTTCTGACCCTCAGTTAAATAAGAGCAGAAATGCATGTGAATTCCTCACATCACATATAACCCCCTGCATCTACTGCGCAGGCAGCCAAACTCCTACAGACGAGCACGGCATCTGCATCCAGCACACACTGACCGGCCCGAGACTTCTATCTGATGGAGAGGAGTGCAACCTCAAACTTAAAATTTCCCTCTGAATGTTGAGAAGAAGCCCCCGATGATGTTACAGACAGTAAAGTACATGCACTTTCCGACTCTCCTCAACTGCACTGCTTCCTCTCTCTGTGAGTCTCACTCCTCACACACAGCCTGACACAGGTTATAAGGAGAGAAAATATAATGGAGGATTCAAAGGAGTGCCCCAACAGAAAGAACAAAAGATCAGTGCCTCAACTTTTTTAAAACTTCTTTCTTTCTTTTTAAATTAGAGATGATTTTATCATAACACAAGTCTATCTTCATCACTACTGGGCCTCTGTCATTAAATTTCGAGAGGGGTCCAGCTGCAGACCTCCACTCCTAGCCGGCTTACGGCTCCTCCAATGTGAATCGGGTGCCACCTCCAATGGGAGACGGACAGGACGTAAATATATACAATAACTATATAGCCCGCGAGGCAACGCACCACCTCCAGTCATATTGATGAGGGACTGGTAGCAATTTTAACAGTGGTGGTGGGACCCAGAAGCGGTTGCCACCCCCCATGAGCCTGCACAGATTTTGTGATAGAAATTACATATGTATAATATATTATGTATGTATACGTGTAAAATCTGTATTATAAACATATAATATACGTATATAACGTCTATGGATTTTGCCCTGCCGCACTGAAACTTTCTAGCGGCAGCCGCCTGGCAGCAGCCAATCACATCAAAGGAGGGAGAAAACCTGGAAATAGCAGGCTTCACGGGTCAAAGCAAACATTAAATGAGCTCTACCAAATGGCTCTACATTCGTACAAAGACAATCAGGATTAAAACTTGGCCTTGAGACAGCATTTCACTTAAGCGTGTTTAGGGAGGGAGTGTTGTGGAGGACTTTTGGGCTCTGCTGTGACGTTCACCGAATCAGCCCTCCATCACTGCGGCCTCGGACTCTATGCTCGTACCAGTTACAGGCACCAGAATACCCTTTAAAAAACGCTTTACATGCGGCAGGGAGGCTGTTTTTGGGGTGGTTGCTGGGCGGCGGTGTGAAGGGGTCTTTACTAATAAAACCTTTATCCCAGTTTTATGGTTAAAACAGCAGTGACTGTAAACACAGAGGGTGTGATATAACGGTCAAGCAAACAAAGCAATTGTGTCTCTCTGTAGGAAACGAAAACACGAGATCATTGCACCAAACGGAGGTGCCCACACACATATGTTGCTCTACTGATGACCTGCATTTTTAACTTTGTGTTTTTAATGTAACACAACTGGGGAATTAAATTACCAAGGTAATCAAAATGCAGAAAAACTTAAGTGTCTGCCAAACGCTTTGGAGACAATGATCTCTGTTTTATTTTGTAGTATTTTACTTTAATATCATGTCAATACCATTTCCTTCTGAAATTGGAGGTTATCCTGATGTCACTTCCTTCTGACGTTAGAGGTGTGGAGCCTCCAAGACAGTCGGCTGAGGGTGGAGGTCTGCAGCTGGACTGTTTTGTAAATTTCAGCTGCCCCACAGACACCGCTGACTTGACTTGAACCTGCTCTCAAAGACTTGCATTCAGTGACATGTGCCTATCTCTGTAGTCATTCTTGTAAAAGTGACCCAGCAAATAACTGTTTAACATTAACCTGATATGTCAGATGAACTAAATTAGATATCATGGGAAAAATGTGCAAGCCCACCCAGAAAGTGTTTGGGGATGGCAAGACACTGAAAACTAAAACAAAATCTGTGGGGCCTGTGTTCATAGGGAGCAGGTTTTTTTATCCATTGGAAGAGCTCTCTGCCTTAGTTGGTTCTTAATGTTGCTGGGTAACTAGAGTTAACTTCTTTGTCTCTTGGCAACACCCTTTAGGCCATTTAAAATTGCATGTGTGTTTTATTTTCCTAAATCCACCAAAACATCACCAAGAAAAACAGAAGTCAAGATATCATTCCCTAGCTGGTAGAAGCTGAAGCCCAGGATAAAGTTTCGTTGTGAAATGCAGCAGGTTGTTTCTACCTCCTCCACTGTTCACAAACAAACAGCAGAAGTTCTTGATTTTGACCTGTAGATTTGGCTTTGACATTGGTTTCTTATCTTCAAATGAAAAAAAAATCACAGTTCTGATGAAACTGCTGCCATAGCATCAACCATACTAATCTCTGCATAAGCAGCATTTGTCGACAGACTTTGCAAACAATACACCTACCACCTCTTTATCCTCAAAGGAGCTAATTGACTTTCTGACTTGTTGACAGGATGTATTAGCCTGAAGCCTTCCAAGTTGGATTTGCTGGAGGACAGATTTGAAATATAGAAAACCTGGCTGATTTTCAAGGTTAGCTTCACATACTAAGAGGCAAAGTGTTTCCGAACCAAAACAGTTAACCTTGTAAACATGTAATCCCTCATTTTTACAACAAGGTTTAAAGCACTGTAAATGTATGAATATATGAAGCATATTGTTTTCATCTAGACGCTTTAATATGCCCTCAATCTGACAATGAACTTACTGTGGTGTAAAATTTGGTGCACAATACAACAAGAACTTCTAAGATTACAAGTTATTATCGTGCTTTTCTTGTACCTTAATCCAAAATTCAACATAATGGGTATATAGCTGTAGCTCGCTGCTGTCTGTCAACTTGCTTTCTGAATTTTCTTACAAACACCTATAATGACACAGCTACCTTCCCCTGCTATGTAACCAGTGTTGGTCAAGTTACTTCAAAAATGTAATGCATTATTTATTATTTATTACTGTCATTTCAAAGTAATTAGTTACATTATAATATTACTATATTTGAAATGTAAGACATTAAACTATAATCACATTCCTTAAAGGTGCTATGAGGAGAATCTATTTGCGGCGACAAAAAGACTCTGCTTCCTATGAGCACACGCACGGCGACTGTCGTAATGCTGCGTTCCAGTAACCTCGGAGCTGGGAGTGACATCTCCGATTTATCGGCATTCCAGTTGAAGTTGGAAAAAAACATGCTGATCTACCAGGGTACTGTTAGCTGTTGTTAGCATGCCCTGCGTTATTTTTCACAAATATCCCATGAAGAATGTGATTATCACTATGGCAGCATTTTTGTAAATATAAGTCTAACAATACTATGTATACAGCTGATCTAGAGCGACTCACCCCAGTCAGAAGTGCAAATAAATTGATTATTACAGGAGCTAAATAACTGTTACACTGGTGGCATCCATCTTCCATTGTCAACCCGGGGGTGGCGAGGTTTCACTGAGTCCCCAGTAGGAAATTCCGACTTCGGGGGATGTTCCAGTTGCAGTTTCCTATTCGGAACTCAGAAGTTCCTACTTCTGACTACAACTGGAACGCACCAAAAGACGTGACCCAAGCCAAAGCGTGTGTTTGTTTTGATGCTATAATGAATGCAGCTCAGACTTCCTCAGAACCCTGCATTGATTTACAACTTGTTTTTTCAACAACTTGCAGGATGCAAAGCGATGAGGTAATGTGTCTCTTTCTAGTTATGTAGCTGTAGTTTTTGATGTGTGACAACAAGCAATTTTTGGAAAACTTAGTATCGTAGTTTTGTAGCCGGCTATATATCGCTACTTACAGCCCGGTGCTCCAAGACGTGTCTGAATAATATAAATTTGCTCTAGTTTTAATTGTCTTGTTCCCGAAGTTGAGTATCCAGGCCAGTCCAGCCCTGTCCGACCCGACCACTTAGCTAAGGAATAGCATTTATAGATAACCTATTTTGATGCTAAAAAACTCATCTTAAAGTGTGTATTTCGATCAGACATGTATCTAAAAGTGAGACTTTTGTGTAATTACTTAGAAACTCCTCACAATCCCTTTAAGTTAACAGGAAATATGGATTTGGTGTTCTGAATGTAGCTCATTATGCTCAAAAAGCTCATTACACATCCAGTAGAGGGTGATGTGATGGCTATCTAAGTCTGGCTTAAGGTTAAAAACAGTAGAACGTAATAGCCACATTGATGGTTCATGGCCCAATACAAGAAACGGTCATAGCAAAAACAGACAAAAGGTAAAATTCTGGTAAATTGTGTCAGAGGTACTGTAACTTTAGGCCTAGCGGAGGACTTTCTCCTTTGCTGATCTCACAGAGTATTTTGGCGAATTTGTATTTAAGCAAACAAAAAACACCTCTTTACATCAGGTTAAATTAAAAAGGCATAGTAACTTGCATTACTGACATTTGTATTGAATATATATGTTTTTTTATAATGCATAACATTACTACGTCACAGTAAAAAGGAATGCATTACAGTAATCACATTACTTTTGAAATGCATTACTGCCAACACTGCATGTAACTAACTACATGTCTACTGATGCGTAAGGAACAACGCACACACTTCTTGGATTTTCCTTTTTTTAATTTTTCCACAAAATGCAAATTCAAATAGGGCTGTTTTTTCAGCAATGGCCAAGTTCCAGTGACAAAATGTGCATGACATGCAAAACTTATTGTGGCATTACTTTAGACAGGAAGTATCTAAGTGCTCCAACACTATTTTACAGTATGGTATTCAGTACAAACACATCTCAGATAGTGATTCACTGATGCAAGTTATGCAATGGTCTCACTCAAATTTAGTAATTACTTATGAACTTTTACAAAACCATCACACTTCACAACCCGCAACTTGACAAGTTTCTGTATAAAGTGGGTATTTTAAAATCAAGCTAATTTCCCCCCTGTGAATTGTGTAGCGGTACCAGAAACACTTGAAAAGGTGACCTCTGGTTTGGACAGTAGGTCACAGAGCATATTTCAAAACATGCCTTAATCTGATTAATGCTTTTTTGTGGCAAGGTTATAGAGACAAACTCCCCTTTTTATCCCATGATGCTTCAGCCTGAGAGACCTTGAGATTAACATCTGAGCTTAAGAGTGGAACAATAGATAAAGAGAGAGAGAAAGAAGAGTCAAATGAGGACTAACACGTAGGGTAGAGGCAACAGATTTGGTCACTGAATAATCAAGTCTCCCAGCTCCATTTCTCAAATCATGACACTTTAAAATGACTACCTGGATAAGATAGAGGAAGCAAAAGCCCACCAGGAAAAAATATTACACAAATATTTCCCTTTGGGCTACACTGCAATATGAATGCATGTGTGTGTTCATTTTACTTCCTTTTATTGTTATTGGTCTTCAGTTGAGATGAGGACAACAGTCCAGGTAATGTAAAAGTGAAACCTTACTAAATGAATAGACATTTTCAATTAACCTCTCAGTTTCTGAAATCATTGCACCTTACAAAATGTATCCAGCAGCTTTTCCTCCTAAGACTAGCATGAAACTAAAATACATGATACTAGTAACAGTCTGCAGATGAAACAAACAACCCGCTGTTATAAGACAACTGTTTGCTCACACAAACATCACGTTTGACCAGGCAGGATTACAGGCTGCGAGTTTAGAAGCCCATGTTAGTGAGTCGCTTTGTGTGTAATGTGCTCTGTGTATCTTCTTGTGGTTCCACATTGCACACTTCATGAACAAAACTGCTAAATCTGTCACCAGTTGTGCTCATGTGTGGATCTCCAACAGTTTAAAAATCAGTTTAAATCTTTATGTGCATCCTAGGCCTTAGATTGTTGATTTAAATTACAGGCTGAATTTGACTGCAGGCTGCTCACCTCAAGGACAAGTGCCTTGGCACTTGAGGCACTGCACATGTGAATTACCACTAGGGATGCAAAGGTATGAAAATTTCATATTACGATTATCGTGACCAATATTATTACAGTTGTCATTATTATGGCGACATTGATGCCGTCTGCTCAAAATGTTCAAAAAGTACTTTTACACACACTTGAAATCATTTAGCCCATTTAATACTATGATTATAACAGACCACCTGGTCTGTTTTGTCAATAAATGTGTCAGGAATTGTCCTTGGAGCAAATTTTTTTTGCCCTTTTTTTCATGAGAAATATAGGTGAACCATTCTGGCAAGTATTTTTCATTATGTTATAAATGCTGTGTGTAATTGCAAGAAAAGAAAAAATGGATTGGAACTTTAAACAGGATTGTCTTCATAAACAACTGTAAATTAACATATTCAAAATTTTGAGACAACCCAAAATGAACTTATCTCTTTACATACACTCACACATTACTGTCTTTCTTTTCTACTGACAATAGTCCTTGAGGTGATTCCTGTCCAGTTAGCCCTCTTCCATGACCCTCCTCTGGTCTCTTGTCTCCCTGGCAGATCTCCTTCACGTTTCCTCCTCCAATATTTCCAAATTACGATTGATGAAATCAAGAAAAAACAAACTATGATGGAAAAAGATAATCAATGACAGACATGGCAAAACATGACAAACTGCAAAATAATGGCAAGTACACACCCCAGAATGATACTAATGTTATTATTTACAACATTTATACATTATTTACACAGGAATACTGATAAACCACCTATAATTTACTGAGGTATGGCTCACTGAATCTTCTCAATCTCACTCTCTCCGGCTCTGGAAGCTCGAGGAATTACAGTGGTTTTAATCACACAGCTTTGTGTTTTAGACAGGGTGACTGTCTTCAATTAGTATCCCCTCAGGATCCCTGTAAAATCCAATGTGTAACCAGACTTCAGACGTTGTCGTTTTGAGAGGGAAAAATCTCCTGTACAGTGTCCACCACTGTACTTTCGCTGTCAGAGGCGAAACATTGCAAACTGCGCATGTGCACCTATGTCTAGGGGACTGTGGCTGCTTTACCGAGGAGCAGACACATATTTCCAGGCAACAAGCAGCATCACTGTGAGTTATTGACACAGTGAGGAAATTAAACACCGTTTACCTGTAACAAAATCAGAAAACAGTAATAATGTCCGAAATTTTACAGCGGTTCATCATTTTACCGGTGACAGCTACATCCCTAATTACAACTAGGTGATACTCCAATCTGATTAATCTCTGAGTGTTTTACTATCTTTTACTGAGCAACTAGTCTTAACTTATATTTGAATTTAATCGCAGTAAAAATTGGTCGCCTCAAAACAACCCCAGTCCCTACTCTTAAATATGCATAAAAAAATGTATAAATATGCTATTCCCCCCAACTTTAGCTGTTTTTTTTTTCAGATTTGTCTTAAGCCAGTCTGTTTTAGTCTTGGTTTTGCTTTCTTATGATAGCATCTCAGCTGTTTCTCTCTCCAGTTATCCCCATTTACCACCAGTCAGCTGTTACCGCTGCTGTTCAATAAATTAGATTTCATCCTCATGGCCCAATCTCCTCCTAATTAAGTGCTGCAAACACATATACACACACACAACTTTAAGGCTGTGTGTGTCTTTTTGTGTGTATGCATGTGTGTACTGCTGGACATGGGTCTCCAGGGTCAATTATGGCAGTGTAACGATTGTAATTGGCTAATTTTCAGCCCATTACCCTATTTTATGTCTCATGCAGCAGGTTGTAATTTAGTGGAGAAGTGATGGCCAGTCTGGCTGGGAGTGATAGATGATAGTCAGTGTTAGAAAAGGCAAGCTTGGTCATTAATACTGTCAATGAATGAGCTGTCGTGTCAGCATGCCCACGCATGGGGACAGAGGGGGAACAGACTGCCCTTGTAGTACCTTGTAGTAAGATTTGTAACGGTTTTGAACCAAGAATGCTGAAACCAATGGATTCAAAACTCTGCGGAAGTCTTAGTTATAATTAACATACTACTTACAGAGTCCAAAGAATTGGTTTCTGAATACTCTGGATGTGTTTGAATAATTTTCTCTTAATTTGGATGATTTAATTTTTCCCCCACAGGTTCAAGTTTTCAGGAGTGGCCAAAGATTACATTAATTACAAAAATGATTGTAATCTTCTAATTTTCAGTGCTCAGTCTACCTGCCATGATGGCAAGTGGATTAGTTAAAGTAATAAAATGGAGTGATTTGAGAAGTAAAACAGCACTGTTCCTGTCAGTTGGGTCGGTGCTATTTGTTTGCACCATAAAATTATTTCTAACTGGAGCCTTTTTAATACTGCAGTTTCAAACAATAATATGAACCCTGCAGTGATGCTTCATCTTTACTTTGAATGTCACAGAGAAAACAGGAGGAACAAGTTGAATCTAAATAGTTTTGTAGTAAAAGCGGTGTGATATTTATGAGAGTGGGCCACATGGAGTGGAGGGGGCAGGAAAGCTGCGACACCCAAGCTCTACATCGTCCACCTATGAAGCGTTCTGTACATGCCACACACTCCACTCTGCTGGCATCTCACTTGTAGCTCTCACCTCTTCTGGCTCCAAAGTTTTTGATGCTCACAATTGTTGTAGATTTGAGCATAGTAGGATGAATCTGTCTAAATACAGACAATCTGCACTGCAAGGTCATATTTTCGTCAGGGACCATCTGAACCCCATGTCAATATCTGCCAAGCATATCAACTCAAAACAGGAGAACAAGATTTTCAGGTAATTTTAAAGTACAGTACTATTCCAATACCTGAACACATAGCAAGGCACACATTACCGGATAGCTAAACACTTTGACCTTGACTGTAGTATTGGTGGATAGCTTAAATGATGTAGAGACGTGGAGTGAGTCTGAATGCTCTTTAACTGAAGGTGGCAATATGAATTATATCATTACCATCACATGAAACTGAAATCAAACAAAAAGGTTTACCTACTTAATTGTACAAATACTAACTAAAAATATTTCCTTGAATACAAATGAACCAGTTACTTACAAATAATGCTTCTCCAAGGCAGATGGTGCTGACAGGAAAAAGGGTCTTGGCTCAAACCTACTGAAGGAAAATGGCTTCCTAGGCCTCTTAGGATAGGGGTATGCTACTGATCATATGACAAACAATCATGCGACTTTTGAGATCCAGTGATCATAAGACTAAGTAAATGAACCAAAACAAGCTGTATTTTCTATGACAAAACATAGAAGAGAACAAATAATTGAACAAGTACAGTGAGGAAATAACATTAGTGCAGACAGCAAATCAATGTGAGGCAGACTATATATTGGCAATTTACCATGTTGTATACACATTGGTCTTTCTGTTATCTCATGATCTTGCAACAAACACATGAAGTTGTAATTCCCTTGTGACCCGGGGCCCTAATTTTTCAAGCTGTTCAGCACTTCAAATGTGTCTCCAGTTGTTGCAGATATGCACTGTTGGTTGGAGGACAGCTGCAGCCAGTGCAGGCAAACTTTGTGGAAATTATTTGTGTGGCTGTCTTTTGTGTCTCCTGTGCAGCATGTGTTGTGTCTGCTTGTTCAGTGCATCCAAAGCTGTATCGCACCATGAATTGTCACAAACATCAGTCCCTGATAGGAATAATGCCTGGGAATGTAAATGAAAAATGGACTTGAGCTTACATAGTGCTTTTCTAGTCTTTTGACTACTCTAAGTAGCTTTACACCGCAGGTCACAACTACTCATTCACACCCATTTGCTCTCACATTCGCTTATGATGGTTCTGATTTTTTGTGTTAGTTATCCATAAGTATCAACTTTCACACCCTTTCGTGCTCATTTACACGCCACTGACACAGCAGTGGGAGCAACTTGGGGTTCAATGTCTTGCCCAAGGACACATCGCCATGTGACATGCCGAGCTGGGTTTGTACTTGCACGACTGACCACGCACACTATTGAGGGGGACCGATTAGCAGTTGTGAGCGAGCTGTGCTTTTCTTAAATTTGTAGGCAGTTTGCACTAAATAATGGCCTTACAAATGAATGGCTCACTCACAACTGTGATTCAGTTCCTCAAGTTCATTTAATAGAGCTGTTCAAAAGACTCAACACGTTTGTGAACGTCACATCTCTTGCGAAAACCACCACAGAAGTAGGTCAACAAAACAAAACCTTTGTTTTAGGAGTAGAAGAAGATAAGATGAAGATAACATAATACAAAGAAGTCATCACTAGCACACAGGACTGCTAAGAGTTGCTGAAGAGTTTATCTGATGACTGTAGGCAGAGGCGGGCTAGCACTACCAGAATACTCCTTGAGTTTGAGCTAAGCTAATTAGTGGTTGACTATCTGAGGTAAGACACGAAAACATCAAAAGTGTTGGAGTGTTCCTTTAAACCCACTTGCAAATCTGGTGTTTACCGTGTTGATATCTCAAATTAACAGTTTAGCTAGCATAGTGCGCATTCCAAGTAAGATTCGTAGACATCCCATAATCTCAGTGTATCTCCAGTAATGAACACATTTCCATCAGTCCTGCCTGTGGTTACCTCTACCAGGAGGTTATGTTATTGCCGGTGTCTGTTTGTTTGTTTGTGTGTTTTTTTGCTAGTTAGTTAGTTTGTTTGTTTCTCTGTTAGCAACATAACTCTAAAAGTTATGGATGGATTTTGATACAATTTTCAGGAAATGTCCAGATTGGGACAAGGAACAAATGATTAGATTTCAGGGGTGATCCGGCTCACCGTCTGGGTCCGCCATGATGACAAATATGATTTTTCTGAATAACTACTGAACTAAAATAGATATCATTATGAATCCAGTTGCTAATGGTATGTTTTCATGGTCAAGGAATCTAAATATTTAGATTGAATAAAGGTAGGACTAATATTTATGGTGAAAATCCCAATATGGGTGAGGATTGTGGTGCTGGCGGAGGTCTGTGCTCTCTGAGTGCTTTTCTGGTTTCATTTTATTTCATGGACACACCCACAGCATTCTAGAGCAGACATTACTGCCTCTTTTCATTATTTGAATACATACCTTAATACTATCTTGGTTTTGTCATTACTGAATTCTGGTGGTTTATTAAACAGTCTTCTGGGGTGCTGGTTTGGCGGAGTGGTTAGCACCCCATGTACTTACTTCTGCCGGTCCAGGTTTGAATCCCACCTGTGACCAGTTTACAGAGTGTCTTCCCCTACTCTCTCTTCCCCTTTCACAAGCCTATCCACTGTCTCTTTCCTATCAATAAAGTCACAAAATGCCCCAAAAAATACATTTAAAAAAAAAAAAAAACAGTCTTCTGTTATTATAGCAACACAAATACATGCATTTTAAATCTTAACAGGATCTTTAACATATCTTAGCTACACTTATCCCTGGTTTTAAATGTCTAGTTATCTCTGCATCACCTGTATGAATTTGTCTCGACTACCTTGCTTAATATCTTTGTTTGATTTCCTTTGCACACATATCTGCCGACCAATCACAGTCCGGAGCTAAGATCAGCTGAAAAATTGCTCACATAAGCTCTGACATCCTTGCGAGTGAAATGCTTTTTTATTCGTTGTATCTGCCACGATGTCTTCTCTCAGCAAGCCGGACAGACACACACACACACAAAAGGAGGCAGCTCACTTTCCCAAAAAGTGCCAGAATGTGTGAAAGGCAATTTCAAACGAGTGACAGAGTAATGGATGAGGGCAGCAAGGGCCATCAGTCAAGTGCTGAACAGAGCTAAGTCAGAGTTCTAGCTAACATGTACTTATAGCCACTCTCCTGCTGCCGCCGCTCTGACTTCAAATGACTCACTCTCCCCCCTTCAGACAGAACAATACAGCAGGAAATTACTTTGAAAAGTTCACAATACACATGCATTGCCTGAAGAAGATGTCCATTAGGTGTTTTGACAAGGCTGTTAGAGCTGTAGAGTCACGATGATTTAGTTTTCAGCTCACTGTCCTCGGTGTCACCATCAGTTGTGGCAAAATGAAGACTGAAGGATTTTATGCATGAAACAACGATGAACAGAGAGGCAAGAATCCAATTTTAGGCATCTCTACTCAGGCTGAACAAGTTTAAACATTGAATCCTTTTTTGTTTTTTCTCTCGCAATGCAGTTTTGTTTTCCTCTGTATTCAGACCACAATTCTGACTGGTTATGTTTTTTTGAGCACTGTTACTTGATAACGGGCATAGTGAGAAAAAAATATAGTTTTCTTTTTATTATTGAATTTTACTTTATAAACAAAACACAACATTGGTCTGCTTATAGAGAATGTACTTCACTATGTCCAGAAACAGTCACCAATGAGTATTTTAAGTAACAAAGTTGTAAGCTTTAAATGTATTTGTAAAATGTATGAAGAAACATGAACATAAAGTTGCTGTCAAGGGGCAGTCATGCAAAAGGCAAGAATATGTGGGTTTATTTGACATGGGATTAACCATACAATTGAATGGTAATGGTAGCAAGTGATACTGTATGTTGAAAGACTACATGTATCTGGAAAAGTTTCCTTTTAAAATCACAATAAATAGCTAAGTAGCAAAAAATCCATAAAATATCCCCTAACCCTAACCTATACAACAAAATAAGTTTTTCATTTTTTTTCATTTTTCACCCTTTATCTACACTGGAAACAAGATAAACGCTACAAATTTAAATGCAATTTTCCTCCAGATCCATATATTTTTCAAAACAAGAACTTAAAGATTGTGCTTAAGTTTAAAGCACTGCAGCAGTTGTCTTTTTTTCACTGAGTTTTCTTATTGAGTACAATTGTTCAGTGGTTTTATGTCCCTTACTATGAGATGACAACACGTTAAGATCAAAGTGAGAAAATGTACCAGGGGGGTTTGGGACAGAAAATTCCATGAACCACGCTCTCCAAGCTCCACTAACACAGAGAAATAAGGGCAGTGTAATACCAAACCGCTGCTGCCCTTCTCAGACCTTTTCATTGACCTTTTTGTGTCCTTTAACTCTTATCACACATGGGGCTGTCACAGCGAGGTGAGAATTTTATTTCTCACTGTTCATGTGTGTGAGAGATTACATGGTGACAAAGTCTGGTGTCCTGATGAGTGAAAAAAGACATTTCTTTTTTCATACTTTTTCCAAGTCATTTTCTGCATGTTATTTATTGATGAGGATAGTACTTATTTTATGGTTTGATGGGCTGAGCATTAGGGGAGTAAATCAACAGTTTCATCATGAAAGGATATGATATTTATTTTCTGGACATGACACAAATTTGCCAATATTGAAAAGCCCCATAGTGGCAGGATTTCAAACCTGCAGTAGACATCTACAAGCAAATTTACAAATTTAACACAGTTTTATTTTTGATAAAAAATAAGTGGTTCATTAAAACACGTAAAGTGATGAGATTTTTGGCAAGGGAGACACGTGTGAGATGTGAGGATCACACTGGCAGACTAAAAACTGACGTGATAACATGCTTGCCAAAATGAAAAAAAATACATGCACGCTGCTATTACGCAAATGAAATGCATCTGGTACAAAACAATCATAAACAGTCTCAAATGCAGGAGCAGATAGGAAGTGCTCAAAGGCTTCACAGGTTCAGGTTACTTAGTTTGTACCTGTGGGTAAACTTGCAGACAGAGAGAAAGAGACATCCATCATAACACACAATTACAAAGTAAAGGAAAAGACATTTCGGGGGGCATGTTGTGCCTTTATTGATTAGCAAGAGACAGTGGATAGGCTTGTGAAAGGTGATATGGGCTGTGCCTGGTTGCTAACTACCCTGCCAACCCAACACCCAGAGAGGAACATTTTAAATATAATGACCTCAAATAAGACTTACAAAACTTGTTAAAAATATATATATATATACTGTATATACATACATATATACATATATATATATATATATATATATATATATATATATATATATATATATATATATATATATATATATATATATATATATATATATATATATATATATATATATATATATATACAGATATATATATATATATATACACTATACAATATATATATATATATATATATATATATATATATATATATATATATATATATATATGATGGACTTAAAGATCTGAAATTCATTCCAGATACACAATATTACCATTTCTCTCGGACATTGTTCACAAATCTGTCTAAATGTGTGATAGTGAGCACTTCTGCTTTGCTGAGATAATCCATCTCACCTCACAGGTGTGCCACATCAAGATGCTCATCAGACACCATTATTAGTGCACAGATGTGCCTTAGACTGTCCTCAATAAAAGGCCACTCTGAAATGTGCAGGTTTTTTTGCTTTACTGGGGGTCTGGGGACTCAGAACCAGTCAGTATCTGGTGTGACCACCATTTGCCTCATGCAGTGCAACACATCTTCTTCACATAGAGTTTATCAGATTGTCAATTGTGGCCTGTGGAATGTTGGTCCACTCCTCTTCAATGGCTGTGCGAAGTTGCTGGATATTATTGGGAACTGGTACACGCTGTCGTGCGTGAGCATTTGCCCACTCAAGTCTGTTACGGCGACGATCTGGAGTCAGGTTAAGACCCCGATGAGGACGACGAGCATGCAGTTGAGCTTCCCTGAGACGGTTTCTGACAGTTTGTGCAGAAATTCTTTGGTTATGCAAACCAATTGTTTCAGCAGCTGTCTGAGTGGCTGGTCTCAGACGATCTTGGAGGTGAACTTGCTGGATGTGGAGGTCCTGAGCTGGTGTGGTTACACGTGGTCTGCGGTTGTGAGGCCGGTTGGATGTACTGCCATATTCTCTAAAACGCCTTTGGAGACGGCTTGTGGTGGAGAAATGAACATTCAATGCACGAGCAACAGATCTTGTTGACATTCCAGCTGTCAGCATGCCAATTGCACGCTCCCTCAATGCTTGCGACATCTGTGGCATTTTGCTGTGAGACAAAACTGCACATTTCAGAGTGGCCTTTATTGTGGACAGTCTAAGGTACACCTGTGCACTAATCATGGTGTCTGATGAGCATCTTGATGTGGCACACCTGTGAGGTGGGATGGATTATCTCAGCAATGCAGAAGTGCTCACTATCACACATTTAGACAGATTTGTGAACAACATTTGAAAGAAATGGTAATATTGTTTATCTGGAATGAATTTTAGATCTTTGAGTCCATCTCATGAAAAATGGGAGCAAAAACAAAAGTGTTGCGTTTATATTTTTGTTGAATGTATATATATATATGTATATCTATATATATCTATATGTCTATATATCTATATCTATATCTATATATGTATATATATGTATATATCTATCTATCTATCTATCTATCTATCTATCTATCTATCTATCTATCTATCTATCTATATATACATACATACATACATACATACATACATACATACATACATACATATATATATATATATATACATATATATATATATATATATATATAGATATATATATATAGATATATATAGATATTTATAGATATATACATACTATATTACCAAAAGTATTAGCTCATCCATCCAAATGATCAGAATCAGGTGTTCTAATTACTTGGCCTGGCCACAGGTGTATAAAATCAAGCACCTAGGCGCAGACTGTTTCTACAAACATTAGTGAAAGAATGGGTCGCTCTCAGGAGCTCAGTGAATTCCAGCGTGGAACTGTCATAGGATGCCACCTGTGCAACAAATCCAGTCGTGAAATATCCTCTCTCCTAAATATTCCACAGTCAACTGTCAGCTTTAATATAAGAAAATGGAAGAGTTTGGGAACAACAGCAACTCAGTCACAAAGTGGTAGGCCATGTAAACTGACGGAGAGGGGTCAGCGGACGCTGAGGTGCATAGTGCAAAGAGGTCACCGACTTTCTACAGAGTCAATCGCTACAGACCTTCAAACTTCACGTGGTCTTCGGATTAGCCCAAGTACAGTACCCAGAGAGCTTCATGGATTGGTTTCCATGGCCGAGCAGCTGCACCCAAGCCATACATCACCAAGTGCAATGCAAAGCGCCGAATGCAGTGGTGTAAAGCACGCCGCCACTGGACTCTAGAGCAGTGGAGACGTGTTCTCTGGAGTGATGAATCACAATTCCAGACATGGATGACAGAGTCTGGTGTGGATGAACTTGACTGGCCTGCACAGAGTCCTGACCTCAACCCGACAGAACACCTTTGGGATGAATTAGAGCGGAGACTGAGAGCCAGGCCTTCTCGATCAGTGTGTGACCTCACCAATGCGCTTTTGGAAGAATGGTCAAAAATTCCTATAAACACACTCCTCAACCTTGAGGACAGCCTTCCCAGAAGAGTTGAAGCCGTAATAGCTGCAAAAGGTGGACCGACATCATATTGAACCCTATGGGTTAGGAATGGAATGGCACTTAAGTTCATATGTGAGTCACGGCAGGTGAGCGAATACTTTTGGTAATATAGTGTGTATATGTGTGTGTGTATGTACATATATATGTATATATGAACAGTAAACTGACAAAGCACTGAAGGTTCCAAAAATCAGGGCAAAGGAAAAAGATATACCAACTCATAAAATCATACAAATTTTCAGGTTTTCAACTTGTGTATAAAGCCAGGGTGTATAAAGAAATTAAGGCTTGACTGAATAAAAAATCTGTAATAAATTTGTGGATTTTGTGGGTTGTAAATGCATGCATTTGATGATGACCTTATTAATATCAACATCCTGAATATCTTCTTTACCAGTAGCATCAATCCTCAAGTTCTTAGTCGTTAGAATTGTCTTTTATTGTGCCTCTAGTTATTCCATCTGCCAGCATACATGTCAAGAGAGATGATCAGGTGATAAACTATGAATTCATTTTTCAAAAATTGCTTGAAAACATTGAACTTTAAAACTTGAACAGATCGTATCTCGTCATCTGTGGTAGTTTTGTGTGCACACATCCTGAAGTTCACTTCACAAAATCCTGTTCTTTTATGGTTTGTGGTTTCACACTGATTTCTGCACGGAAATGTTGCTAATTAATGAAGCCATTCCCTCTAAAAACAACATGACACTTACACATTTACCTCACCTGAAGAGCTGACAATTGATCAGACACGACAGCGAGCCGCATCTCTGCCATGCGTTATGAGAAACATTACTAACATGCAGAGATAAATGGAAGATGACAGATTAAGTTATGATAACCTCCACAGCATATCAAAACTTAACTGCTCATTACCGTCTTTCATGACATTTTGCTGTGGATTTACTTCCTGATGAATGCGTGTGTTACATTTCACAGCACACACCTCTGCCGCTGCTGCCGGCCTGACTCACTGTTTAGACATGTCATTTTAATCACCATGCTTTCAAAGGCAAAAGGTCTCCTGGGGTTTTCAAATAACACCCGTCAGATCTCATAGATGTTGTGTTTGCTAACATTCTTAGTTAAATACCTTTTAGACGGACTATGATAATGATTGTGCACATTTATTAGTTGCAAATGGATGAAAAAAAATCAAAAGAGTAAAAGGAAAATTACTCTGGAGGACATAATTAGTCATTTCAGTTAAGGTGTTTTATTAAGTGCTGCCTTTAACTGATTAGAGGACAAAAACATTGTCTCTGTTGGGGGAAAACTGTGAAAACAAAACATTTCCACATTAATTAAGTGTATCAAATGCTGCAGAATTAAAAATGCTCTTTGTTGCATTATTCATACATCAAAAAATGATACTCTCTAAAGAGCAATTTCTATCTTGGTTTTAAAAAGCAATATCCTAAACTTCCGGATCGATTCTAGCTGTTAATTACAGGCTGACACTACCAAACAAGCTAGAAAACAAGAATATACCTCAGAATTAAGAATATAGCTCAGACTTATCCAAAAGGTGCATTACTAGTCAACTAAACAGATGAAATTGGGGCTAAAAGGCCTCTTTATATAATTTTTGCATATTGCTGGAGGTGAGAAAATGACCTTCGAAGAAATGCTCCTCTATTTGTATATTTTCAGCCATGAAAAATAATAAGTTCATTTATCCACACAGCAAACGCTGCATATGAAGATTAACCCTGTCAAAGTAGTGCCATGCTCACAGACACCTTTGGCTTGTGTAGACATGACAAGTTTTACACAACTTCAACTGAGAAATACCAAGAAGAACCAAGATGCATCATTGCAAACTGCACTGAACTGAGCCAGAAGTACCCCAGTTTCCTCCACCTACATTTAAAACATTTGTCGGCCAGTAGATAGACTATTTCAACAGATTTTCTAAAACGTTTATTAATGTAACTGACCCTACCTCTGGTTCATGAAAAGATAGACAAAATTCAGTTTGAAGGTGAAGGTGGGTAAGGTAGGCTGACCATATGTTCTCTTAAGCTTGGACTTATCTTCCTTTTAAAATTATGTTCGGGGAATTTGAAATTTGAGAAAATCCCATAAAATGTCCAGGTTTTGCACAGCTTGTTCTACAGACATGTTTCAACTTCACTTTGTTGTCCTCTAAGGGAAATTTGTTTGCAGGCAGGTACAAAACATGAAACATAAAAAACACAGTCATACAAATGCAGATACAACACTGAGATGGATAAAACACAAGAACATAAGGGACAACTGAACAGAGCCATCACTGCAGTTTTACGCACAGTTAGATTTGGCCTTTGGAAATCTAAATCTTCTTCCAAGGGGTAACAGTTCAAACTCAACATGGAGAGGATGCACAGGACACTGTATGATGTCCTAGACCTGGACCTCCTTTTGTCTCCAAAAGAGCTTAGATACATGATACATTATGATAGAAGATTGCCTGAGGGGGAGGTACAGGAAGTGAACTGACTAAGCCGGAGAGCAGAGAGAGGATTCAAAGACAAACATGTGAGTCACTTATTGATGAATTTTCTGCGCAGATAATGTAAACACATTGTAAAAAACAACAGAAGTATCATTCTGGAGTGTGGTTTTGCCATTCTTTTGGCGTCTTTTTGCCTAGTTAATCTTTTTTGTCATCTTTTTATCATTGTTTGTATTTTATGGACTTAAAAAAAGAAGTAGACAAATAATATTAAATAATAATAACAATAATAATAATAATTATAGTAATAATAACAAAAACAACAATGATAATGACAACAACAATGATAATAATAATATAATAATAACAATAATAATAAAACTACCACTAATAATAATAATAATGATAATAATAATAATAATAATGATGATGATGATAATAATAAAGAATACAAAATAATTTGACTTTTGGTTTTGTCTTCTCAAGAGAGTTGTACATGCTCATAAAGAATTATTTCTAAAGAGAAACCTGTCAGTAATTCAAAGCTTTTTTTTCCTTGTAATTATGCAGTTTTAATAATGTGCAACTGAATAATGTCAAATACTTGCTAGAATGTCTTATTGTTACCTGAGAAAGGTCCCAAGGGGGTTTACTCAAAGGGAATTTTTTGATACATTTATCAACAAAAATGACAAAAAAGACATTGACATCTATAAAGTCTTGCCTTCAACCTGGTGTTATTCTTCCTTTCAGTCTTTAGATTCGGATTATATACTTCTACAGCACAGTGAGGGCCTTTATAATGGCTTCTGTGTGAAATAAGGTCCTACTTACCCTAATAAGGATGGACAGGATGTGTAAGTTGTATGTCTTGGATGTAGATAGCTGCCATTGTTAGTGCTGTTTGGGTGGGGCTTAACAAAAGGTCAATAAGAAAACAATAAGTGTAACATTAATGGTGTCACAGGTTCAAGGTATAAGGCAAAGCTCTACTTTATTCACATAGGTTCAAGCAGACAGTCGGACTTCAGTGTTCAAGTTCAATGTTTTGACTCTTCTTCAACATGAAGTACCAGACATGGTAGTCATGTCAGATGAGGGGAAAAGATGAAAGTGGAGCTATTAGAGGCTAATAATTTATCTTCATTCCCTCTCGTCTGTCAGTGTCCTTGTGACATAGCTGTGGGATATCTCTGTCCTTTCATAACTAGATTAGCCAAATGTTACTTCTGCAGCTCTCTCTGTGACATTGTTGCTGTATGGAGCTGAAATTTTCAGAGTTTTCTTAAACTTTTAGATGCAAAATGAAATATTTTATCGACAAGGCTGGGTATAAAACAACAACCCGTTTTGGAAATAGTTCAATTTTAAGTCTTATAAAGAATTCGGTTCACATGGTTTAAAATATTGGAGCTTGGCAAGTCTTAAAATGAAAACTTGGCAGTGACGTTTCTTCTCCCCTTCTGTTTAACTAACCATTTGGCAACGGTTCCAGAGAGAATTTGATAAACATCTGTTGTTTTGGACAGATTCACGATGTTAAACACCTTTTTTTCTGCATTACCAATTAGTTCAAAACATGAAACAGAAACCAAACACTTCTCAGAGGGGATGAAAACAAATATTTGAGATTAGTGAAGGTAATGAAGTGTGGGGGGGATCTGTTTTTGCATTTAAATTGCAATCTGAGGTAAATATTCCCGGGTAAATCCGTAATTAGGAAATATTATCTGATAATGGTTATTAAAGCAGTTAATGCTGGATTTGAGAGGTTTTACATACCAAAGGACACATATTTAGAGAGAGATAATGTTTTAAAGCTGTTTTAAGATTTATTAAGCTGCAGTTGTGTCTGTTAATAGAGGGATTTTACAGACATTTCCACAGACGTTGAAGGAGTACACAGACAGTGGTAAAAAGTAGTAAACCCGGAGGGCCCAGCAGTCCTGCCACTAGTTTCACTGAACTGCTGTTTTGTTCTATAAAATCTACAATTTGAACATGTTATAGTCTGAGTTTGCTCTTTTTGAAAGGTCTTAGCTTTCTAATGATTCCCTTAAACACTACTTTTTTAAATCTAAAACATGGTGGAAGTGAAACAGAATTCATCAGTGCGCTTATGTGGCTGCCAGTGTCCAATCCTCCTGAGAGCAAAGGAGTTGAAGCCATTTGTAAAGAGGAACAGAACTTTTGAATCTCACTCTTCTGATGCTATGTGACTGCCACCATATGGTGACATGTTTCCTGAAGCAGCCCATTGTATGGTCGTTACACTGATCATCTCTTTAAGGACTGCTTTTTTATGTCTATGTCTATGTTTGTGTACTTGACTTTGGCAGCTTCCTCATGAACTTTTGAATTTGAGCAGGGGAGAACAATATACAGGAAAAGTTAGTTGGTGTTGTCGGGCAAACTTCTTGATTGTGTCAGCAATGGGAGGTTGTCAGCGGCTGTATCTGATTAAGTGGCACACTAACAAGCAGGCAGGTGGTGTTTGTGGAAACCCCTAATATAACAGTTCATAGTGGTAGAAAGCAGGAATAGAGGGTGAGAACCCAAAACTAGTCTTGCTATGATGAAGTCAACAGCCTCTGGACACGGGGTGAACAGACATTACTGCTTGCTGACACTCTTGTCCCCACGCACAAGAAACAAGGACAAAGGGAGAGGTGGATGAGGAACTGGAGGGATTTTCTTGGACTTTTCTCATGCAGCAGGGTTTGTTAATCTCTTTAACCTTGCAAAGATAGTGGAGCATTCATATTTTTAAATGAGTATAAAGTTTTAGTTTCGCTTTCATCATTGAGGAAGAAACTTAAATTGACTTGAAGAGGGCTATGATTTGATCGGCCCTTTAATCTCTTCCTGCCAACACGAAGCACAATCCTTATTTTTCTCCACCTGCACAACCAAAGCACTTGATGCACTGTTTTAATGGGCAGAAATAGGACTCAGGGTTAGATCTTTTCAGCATCCAGTGAAGACTGCAGACATGCAAAACCGGGCAATGCCACCCAATATTGATGCTCATATTTGATATAATAAAAAAGGGTAGACATTTTCTCTATCTAAATAGTTTTCATAGTGTTTTACTTGTATTGCATTGCAGATATTCTTAAACATTGCACATTGTTACTTTACAGGATATTAAGCTCATCCCCCAACAGGAAAGGGACTAAGTAGCTCCTCTTTCCAATTTTGCTTGTGCAGCCAAAGAGACAATCCACCTTTTCTGGATTAGACACAAACTGGGTTTAGCACCCAATGCAGGGTGTTTGTGCTATGTCCAGCTGAATTTATATGACCAACAAGTCCAGCATCCTGACCTTCTCTTGGTGGCAGGCTGTGGCTGTAACTCACTGTCAAATGAGTAGTTGTAAATACATACACTAAGAGGCTTTACCGCAATAAAGTAAAAAACTGTGACTTCTTCAAACATTTACTCTGTTCTCTTTTTTACCTTAATTGTTCTTATGATAATAGCCTGACTTCTGTGTTTGCAGTCCTTTTTAATGTATTTTTGGGCATTTTGTGCCTTAATTGATAGGAGAGACACAGTGGATAGGCTTGTGAAAGGGGGTAAGAGAGTAGGGGAAGACACTCCACAAACTGGCCACAGGCTGGATTCGAACCCTGGCCAGCAGAAGTATGTACATTGTATATGTGAAGTGCCTGGTTGCTAACCACTCTGCCAAACCAGCACCTTGAGTTTTCAGTCTTGAACTATCTCTGTGTAATAGTGCCACACTGGCCAGCATCTGTCATCCATTGGCATATACCCTGTACAGCCTGGTTTTTACACTTTGAAATTAAGTCCAGAAATGTACTATTTGGTTGTACAATTGGAGGAAAAGGAAGCCTTCTAAAACTGAAAGAGTCTTGGCATGAATCCACACAGCAATAGATATTCTGCTGAAGGAGCTAATCCTCTGTAATGAACACCCACAGGAAAAATAGTCCCAAAATTTGGTAATTTAGGAGGAAAAGTGTAATGATACATAGCCTCTTTTCTAGAATACACCAAGAAATTGTGCCAAATATCAAAATAACTTAGTTCTAGTGATAAAAATGTGTTCAGTAAAAAGCAACAAAAATGCAAGGGTATGTGGTAGCAAGACAAAAACACAAAAAACCCCAAATACAAATAAGAATCAAGATGAAGATTAAAACAGACTTATGTAGATAAATATATAAATAAAGGGCAAAGTAAATGTGTTTTGAAATCCAACTACAAACATTTAAATCCATGCTCTTGAAGTAAAAATCAATAGGTAAGATCATAGCAAATAGACATATGACGGACACTATGTGCGCACCTTTGTCGTCTCTTCTTAGTAAGCTGCAGAGCTGATGAAGGTCGCAGTGAGCAACACTGTGACATTTTCAGCTCAGGGGCTCATGGAGGTTTCCTGCTGCACCAACAGTATGTGATTATCTCAAAAGCCTGCGGTCCACCAGCAGGGTGGCAGAGAGAGGACTAGAATTACAATGGTATGAATGTCACCGAGGAACAGAGGAGATTAGATAACAAAGATAATTGATACATGATGTGAGGTGTGAAAGGGTTGACCAGGAGAGCACATTGACTTCAGACAGGCGGTGGTCAAAGTAAGGCTGTTTCATGGAGGGGCAACTCTTTCTTTTCCCTCTCTGTCTTTTTCAAAGAGTGTTTAAAGGAACACGTTGATGCAAGCACCTAGCAAGTCTCGAGAAGGAAAAAAAAAGCCTTGAATTGAGTGTTCTAAGTAATTTTGTCTTGAAGAAGGGGTTCAAACGTTGTACCTCCTGTGTGGCAGAGAAAAGCCTGTTTAAAGCAAGAGAAGCCTTTTTCCATGGGCTGCCTTTGCTGATTGGTTGTTGTTTGGTCCATTATTCAAATCTGATTGACTGATTAATGGATTTAAGTCAATGCAGATATTCTCAATGGACAACTTTCCCTTATTTACAGCTTTGTTCCACATGTGCCAACTTTTTTTGTATAGGACAGTTCTTAACATCTATAAAACAAGTTGGCTTAAAGGACATGCATGATCTTCAGAGGATGAAATTTGCACAGATTTAGAGTTTTTTTCATGTACTGGCAAGAAATCAATCTTGGAACCTACTGGCTATCACTTGACATTGTTCCCCTTTTTTTCTCTTCCTTTAAAAACAACAGTTAAAAACTTCATTATTCTCTTTATTCTATTATTGCCCTGTAGTTGGTGTTGTAGCAAAATTAAGAGTGAAGTATATATTTTAAAAATCAGCTTTACGAGAATTTTGAGCTCACATTTAAGGAGAGTTGTAGTATATCTGCAATGTCCCTTTGGTAAGTGTAGGTGACAGCCTTTGTTAAAAATAAATTAAGTTATAAAGGCTAAACAAGTTGTCATTTAGACATCAATAGTCACATTGAGGGACATACAGTGTCACTCACATGGCTCAGTGTGACATCATGCCATTTGCTTTATTTTGGATGGATGTTTGGTGCCAAAAAACCACCAGTTTTCTCAAGTATTTGACTGCAGTAGACGTCCTTCTATTGCCACCATCACTAGGCTTACTGAGAATGACACATACAACAGTGTTACAAATGAAAGAGACTGTGTTAAATGGATACATTCAACTGTTATTTTCTTTCTCTGACCTCCTTTGAATCATAAAGACATTATATCTGTCTTTAGAGAACGTCACCTGCAATGACCGCAGACATTCAGCAGGCAAAGCGGTGACCTTAAAGAAGGCAAAAACATGGAAGGGCTTATGGAGAACTCACTTCGAACATATTTAGAAATTCACTTGAAAAGAAAACATTTATCTGTAATGTTTCCTTGAAAAAGGAAATTCAGTTTCACAGGAGGGAGAATTCAATCCCAATATCTTTTAGCTTCACCAGGTAATTCAGTAAAAGGCTGCACTTTAACTAAGTGGTACAAAATCACTTTTAAATAACATTGGAGTGTTAAATTGATTATTTTTTTCTCAGTAGCACAGAGAGTTAATAGTAAGAGGCAAAAGTTCTGCCAACAACTCCCAAACTGCATGTTTCTGATTCTCTACTTTTATGAATGAAGACCACCGATCCAGGCACAGTGATAAAAGGCTTCCACATTTCTGTCAGCCTCCCTGACAAAAAGACCACACAAAATGTGAAGAACTTCCAGATATAGAGGTGCAAACCAAGATTCAACGATTACACCACAAGCCAAACAAAAACTTAAACAATAAGACCCTTTGGCACCAATAGCCTGTAGGAGCCATGCCCACATGTGTTTGGTCCTGGCCTCTTTCTTGCTGTGATTCTTTGCTTTTTTTTGCTGCGTTTCAGACTCTACCTGCCATCTCTGTATGAATATGTCAATCTGTTTTTCATTAAACACATAAAGAGTCCCAAAACAAATCTTTAAAATTTGAATAGACTCAAAGAAATATATATATAAAATAGAAACAATAAAAGCTTGACACTCTGGACAAAAGCAACAAAAGGTTTTAGCTGCTGGGCCAGCCATGCTGTATATGGATTCAGAGAGCATCTCTTGTTTAAACCAACTTAACTATCAAACTAAATGTACAACAAAGTAGAGAACCAAAACTCTTCATCCCAAACAAAACTCCCTGCCTGTATTTAAGAAGAGTTTACTACCTATCTCCTCCCCACAGTTAAAAAGTGATTCAATGCTGTCAAAGACTAACATACATTTGAACTGTTTTTATTGATTTATCAACATACCATAGGCCAAAAGTTCTTGTAAAAATACTTTTGAAGAGTGTTACCTTAGTTGAAGTTAATGTACAGTAGCTCAACCTACGGTAAATTTCAACCCAGACCCCAGGCACCATCAAACTAAATCATGCTGAGGGAAGAAAGCAAAGAGATTACGTTGACAAACAAAAACAATCCTCACCTCAAGCTGCCTAGAGTGTTTGTGTCAGCCTTCTCCCTATCCTGCTGCCCTAAATCTCCCTCCTCCTTCTCCACCCTGAGTACAAATTGCACTCAGACAAGAGGCTGGCAAAGGAAGGAGCGAGACCAGAGAATAAGAGGGATAGAGACTGGGACCATGAAAGAATGCCTGGAGTAAATCTTCTCAAACTTTGGGCAGATGTCTGCAGTTACTTTATGGAAGTCAGAGGTCAAGGTTCTTTAGTTTTTGCTTGTGAAAGTAATATCCCAAGAAAGGTTGAAGAGATTTTTCTTTAAAGTTTTTCTCAAATTTAAACTAAGATTCAAACATAAAGTGTGTACATTTTGTGGGTAAAAGGACTAAGGTCAAGTTAATAGAACCCAATGGACATATTTTTTGCTTATGTAATCAATTGCTCATGAACACTTCAAAAGATTTTTGTTTAACTTTGCACTAATGTCCACTCTTCCTTAAGCCCCAGTCACACATTCCCGTTTCTCATGGCAATTGTGCACGATTGTCATAATCCTGATGAAACATGCTTTGGTCATGGTGCATGCGCTACTTGGACTGGATCACTGTTGTATAGTCGTGGATGAACGGCGGGGAACGTGGAGGGTCCTGACAGTTTTGAACTGTTCAAAACTGTCGTGGAGAATCGCCGCTCTCAGTAAAGCGGGGTGGAAACCTAATGCAGTCCTAAGGTGAACAGTATTAGCGTCGCATGTACGGAGCTCAGTCGGGCTGATCGTGGCTCAATCCTGAAAGCTTTATGAGGACGACTGACAAGGATGAATACGTTTGTGCCCCAGCTGTGTCCCGTTCAAGACGGCGCAAGCGGCTGGACTCAGTTGAGGCTTACGTGACGCAAACTGAGCTCGAGCGGGGCTGACGTCGTGTCAGCGGGATGAAATTCAAGTTTCAAATTCAAGGAATCCTCATCATATCGTTGTATTAACCTAACTAGAGCGGGACAAACACCCCCTGAAGCGCTACTAACGGTGTATTTACAGGGTGTGTCCAGGGGTGAGACAGTCATTTCATCCCATATCATAGCAATCACACCAGCCTCCTCAATCGTGCACAGTCATGCACAATCACAATGAGAAACGGGAATGTGTGACTTAGGCATTAATAATGACCTGATTCGGTTTAATTAATCATGGATCAGCTGTCAAGGTCATACACTTTAATGATCATCCCTTGCTTATTAATGTTATCTTTTCAAACCTGATATCACTGTAGCATTGGGATTTTACTCCAACTTGCACAAACAAATAACATGAGGCAGCACGAACAAATTGGACTTTCTGGTCATAAGTCAAAGTTAAGGTCGTAATCTCTTTTGCTTTTGAATGCAGTATCTCAAGACAGCTTTTGGGAATTTCCCTCACAGCCTGATATTTAGGGCGGGTTATGACCAATCACTTCCTGTTGGGTGTCACAGTGAGGACAGCGACTGTCCATCTCTGCGAGCTAGCTCTTATTGTGACGACCCATCTACATTGCTAATCTGTAGATTGTCGGAACTTTTCTCTGTAAATGTTGATAATATGCCAACTTGTGTTCTCTGTTTAAGGCCAAAATAGATTTTAATTTGATTTGTTTTTGTGTTTCTGTTTTCCAGTATTTCATGTAAATTTCTTTTTGACAGTAAACAGCTTTATTTGGTCTAATCTCAAGGGTGCTGGCAATGTAGCACATTCCAAAAAGACTTGAGTTGGAGACCAGTAGGTAACCATTTCCAGTTGAATCATTCTTGAAAGTGGATTAGGTAGCTGGGAAGATGCAAGCTGACTTCCTGGGATGCTGCAGCCAGTTACAGCAGTTGGTCACGCTGCTCTGTAACCACTTTTGTATCAGGCAGGGTTGACATTGCTGATGACGCGGATGAGATGTCAGGAATGATGAATGACAAATAGCTGACCTGCATTTGCTCACAATCCTCACCTGACCTGGGGTCTTGAGTCTGATTGGTTGTATTGGGTGGTTGTTGTGGTGTCCAGGCTGGTTTAGGTAATTTTGGGAGAAGCCTTTGGACTTGCAGGTTGAGGGGACTTTTTCTGGCTTCAGCTTTCAGCAGCTCAGAGCGATGTAATGGTAGCTACGTCACTAGCTTTCAAATGTTGTTTAAGTATAATTTGGCACTTTTACTGGCCTAACTGTGTTCTGTGTAATGAGATTTACTATGACAGCATGTATTTATTTCTCCAACCTGAAAACTCATTCAAAATAAGAACGTGAATCTCTGCCTTCACCTCAAGTTTGAGCAGTTTGACCCGACTAGCAGCTCCCATCATGCCACTGCTCCTCCTGTGTTTTTGTGTGATTCCAAGTACTCGTGTGTGCTCGTGAAAGAGCATCCACACACATGCCTCCCCACAAAGTGTAAATTTCCCTCTTGTTCGAGAAGCCATTTAGCTGTCAACCGGTGACCCTCGAGGAGCATTGAACTGTCAGCCGCAGCGAGCAGCAGGTGACGGAGGAGGAGGGGGAGAGAGGTGAGAGAGGAGAGCAGACGGAGTCAAGAGTGGGCAAGGCGTGTCGGAGTGAGGGAGGGCAAGGTTGAGCCGTGCATCTGGGTGCTGATGCTAAGAGCTGAATAATTGCTAACCTCGGTGAAATCTGCGGCAGAAAAGAGGGGAGTAACACGAGGAGGAGGGGGTGGAGGAGGAGGAGGCGATCACACTGAGAGGTTGTTGGTGCTATTTAAACTTGAATAAGTTATCAGTCAGACTATCTCCCTTTAGTCTCTCCATCTTTTCCATCTCCCTTGCAGCTCCCTCTCCTCTCAAAGGGTTTTATAGTCTGTCTTTTTGACATCTGTTGCAATACCACAGCAGAGCATTTCTGATGTAGAAAGTGGTATCTGATACTGTTGCTGAACACATGCTATTATTGACATGTCCTCAATCATATCTTCTCTGCTGTGTTGATGTCTCAGTGCTGCAGCTGGTGGTGTTGAAGAGCACCAAAGAAAAATGTTTTTTTTTCTTTTTGGGGGAGGAAGGGGATTGAATGAAGCATCTTTTGAGTCTTCATTTTACCACCTGAGAGATGTTTTGTCATGTAAGATTGTTTCAGCGTAGGTTATGTTTTCGGGAGAGTCTGTTTGTCTGTCTGTCTGTCTGTCTGTCTGTCTGTCTGTGAACAAAATAACTCAAAAAGTTATGGATGGATTTTGATGACATTTTCAGGAAATGTTCAGCATGGGAAAAGGAAGAAGTGATTCAATTTTGGTGTTGATCCGGATCACCATCTGGATCCGCCATGACGAAAAATGCGATTTCTGTGAATAACTACTGAACTAAAATAGATATCATTATGAAACCAGTTGCTTATGGTATGTTTTCATGGTCAAGGAATCTAAATATTTACATGAAATAAAGGTAGGACTAATATTTATGGTAAAAATCACAATATGGGAGAGGACTGTGGTGCTGGCGGAGGTCTGCGCTCACTGAGTGCTTTTCTAGTTTCTACCTGTCTCCCAGGCAGTGTTGAGTTGTAAGCCCTCTGTAAAACATGATTGCCATGGTATATTATTTAGAACGGTGGGAAACTTGAATATTGAGGAGAAGCAGAGGGTCTTCGAGGCTGTTTAGTGTCAGCAGCATAGATGAGATTCCTCAGAAATATATGTCGACTTTCTTGCTCTCATTGTCTGTTTTTAATCAGCAGGGGAAAAAAATCAGCTGTTCAGCAAAAGAGCAATGTTAAATTATCTCATGCTGTTCTTTTGTGAATGAGGGCTTTAGGCTTGAATCATCTTAAAATTTAAATATTTTTTAATAATTATGCACATTTTCACCCCAAATTCATCCATTAGTGGCAGTATCCTACAGTCATGTCTAGCTGTTAGTCAGTGTTGAGATATGTTGTGTTACCCTTGTCTCAGAATTCGAAGGTTGCACTGAATAAAAAGACAGCTTTTTACTGATTTGACAGTTGTAGTTAAAATGTCAAAACGGCAACATTGTTTAACATAATCTGGCTGTTACACTCTATTCATGAAGACAAACCTTGGCCAGTTAATGTTCATGTCAATGTTATGTTTTGGACGTTAAATGTCAAGATCATTGTGACTTATGCTCAGTCCTTGTTTTTAACATTTCTACCAATGACAATCCAAAACTAGAAAAGCACTTGTAGAGCGCAGACCTCTGCCAAGATACACTTCTGGGTCACCATGCACTCCAATATGATGGCCAAGTCTCCGCTCATGTCTGTCCATGTGGAGAACTCCTCTGCTGGCATTGCAAGTGATGCTGGAAAATGTAAAGACATAGACTTTGAAAATGATGACTTGCGTTTGCTAGGGATGTAACAGGACATTATCCATGCCTATCCACTCGAAACGGACGTTTGGTTCGGTACAGTGTTGTACTCGAACAAGTATAGTAAGTTTACGTTACAGTGCCTATCATAAGTATTCACCCCCTTGGATGTTTTACCCTTTTAGTGCTTTCATAAATCAATCATGGTCAATAAAATTTGGCTTTTTTAACACAAATATTTATTGGAAAAAACTCTTTAATGTCAAAGTGAAAATGGATTTCTACAAAGTAATGTCGATGAAATAAAAATAAATAAAGAAATATCATTGTTTGCATAATTATTCAGCCCCTTCAAGTCAGTATTTTGTAGATGCACCTTTGGATGCAATCATAGCAATGAGTCTGTGTGGATAAGTCTCAATCAGTCTTGTACATCTGCCTACAGCAATTTTGCTCCATTCTTCTTTGCAAAACTGCTCAAGCTCTGTCAGGTTGCGCGGGTATCGGGCATGAACAGCCCTTTTCAAGTCCAGCCACAAATTCTCTAAAGGATTGAGGTCTGGGCTTTGACTCGGCCACTCCAGAACATTTACCTGGTTCTTTTTTAACCATTCCTGTGTAGCTTTTGCAGTATGCTTTGGATCATTGTCTTGCTGGAAAATAAATCTTCTCCCAAGCCGTAGTTCTCTTGCAGACCGAATAAGATTGTCCCCCAGGATTTCCGTGTATTTTGCACCATTTATTCTGCCCTCTATCTTTACAAGCCTTTCAGGTCCGGCTGCTGAGAAACATCCCCACAGCATGATGCTACCACCACCATGCTTCACAGTGGGGATGGTGTGTTTTTGATGATGTGCAGTGTTTGGTGTCCGCCAAACATAGCGTCTTGTCTGATGGCCAAGAAGCTCAATTTTGGTCTCATCAGACCAAAGAATCTTCTTCCACTTGACCATGGAGTCTTCCACATGCTTTTTGGCAAACTCTAGTCGAGATCTAATATGACTTTTCTTCAACAGTGGCTTTCTCATTGCCACTCTCCCATAAAGCTTTGACCAGTGAAGAACCCGGGCAGCAGTTGCTACATGCACAGTCTCTCCCATCTCAGCAGCTGAAGCTTGTAACTCCCTCAGAGTAGTTGTAGGGGTCTTGGTTGCTTCTCTCACCAGTCTCCTACGTGCACGGTCACTCAGTTTACGAGGGCGGCCTGATCTAGGCAGATTCACACAAGTGCCATATTCCTTCCATTTCTTGATAATTGATTTCACTGAACTCAGGGGGATGTTCAGTGCCTTGGAAATTTTTTTGTATCCATCCCCTGAATTGTACTTCTCAATAACCCTTTCCCTGAGTTGCTTCGAGTGTTCTTCTGTCTTCATGGTAGCCAGGAATACTGATCCAACAGTCTGGACCCTTCAGACACAGATGTTTTATACCTCAATCACTTGAAACACACCCACACCACTCAGGTGATCTTCATTTCACTAATTGTGAGACTATTGGCAACAATTTGATGGACCTCTATTGAATTGGACCATTTAATTAAAAAGGGGTGAATAATTATGCAAACAATTATATTTCTTTATATATTTTTATTTCATTGACATTACTTTGTTGAAATCTGTTTTCACTTTGACATTAAAGATTTTTTTCCAATAAATATTTGTGTTAAAAAAGCCAAATTTTATTGACCATGATTGATTTATGAAAGCACTGAAAGGGTAAAACATCCAAGGGGGTGAATACTTATGATAGGCACCGTAGCTGCTGCACATGGCTCTTTAATATTCATATTATACTCGTCTACGATTGCCGTGGTTAGGGAAGGCTTTTCAATATTCATGAAGAAAGTGGTCTGTGATTCGTGCTCTTGCGATCATGTACATATCATGTGGACGTGACATCCCACAGCGAGCCAATCCTTCCGTGGTAAGGAAAAAAAACACTGTAGTGCAAATTCAACTGCCGTCTGCATTCAAGCAGCCTCTCCCAGACAGTTCAGATCAGGCCAAAGTAATAACAGCATCCATCAGCATTTTTATAGCATTGGATCTAAGACCATTCAGTTGTGGAAAATGCTGGTTTTAAACACATTCTAAAGGTGATTGAGCCCCGCTATAAAGTACGAAGTTGTCGACATTTAAGCCAGGAATTTAAAAAGAAACTCATAATTTTTAATTTCATACATTTGTTGCTGATTTATTTTATTCAACTAATTAGTATTACCAAGCAGCACATTGAATATATGTTGGCTTTTACAAATTTCTGGTTTCATGAACGTGCGAAACAAGCAAATGGTTTTGCGTTGTTCCCATTCTGTGCTGAAAATGTACCAAACCGTGACCCCAAAACCGAGGTACGTACCAAACTGTCATTTTTGTGCACCGTTACACCCCTAGTGTTTGCTAATAACTACAATTCCCGTAAATGACCCTGCGCCAAAGAAAATGAATGGGATTTGCCATTATAAACTTCAGTATAATTTTTGTGATCCAGATGAAATTGACCGTGAAGATGGATTCATATTATATCTACTATCCTGTACATTTTAAAGCCAATCCATCAAGTTATGTCAGAGATATGTTTTTTAAAATATGGCTCAATGTTAACTTATGGGATTTTTGGCAAATTTGGGGATTTTTTGCATCCAGACAAATATGCAGATCACCATCAAAATGTTATGGTTTCTTCCTAGGACCATTATACACCTCTGGTAAAATTTTCATGTAAATCCCTCTTGTAGTTTTTGCATTATCTTGCACAGACAAACAAACACAGACCTTGGCAGTGGTAACTGAATTCCATCTTGAACCATCCCCTTTCTGTGCTCCACTAGAATAACTCTGTGGCCAGAAGGCACACCGTGCAGTTTTCTAGTTTCTTTGATATATCTTCACTGAGAGATTTGAGGTCAAATACCCAGGTAAAGTCGAGTACTATTCCAGTCTGCCATGGCTCTCAGACCCACGATCCTTGAGCCACAAGTGTCCTCTTTAAAAGCAGCACATTAAACTATTCATAGTTGTGTCTGACTTCAGCGGTCAACAGTCCACTCGGCTTTAAACACTTGGACACAACTGCCTCTCCTCCTCCTCTTCTGCATTGAAGTCACACAGCAACATCCTCACAAGGTTCAATTAACAGGCAACACCGACGGTCTCGGTTCATCTGATGAATTCTAATCCCACAACTTCAGAGGGCTGCAATTAACACTAATTGCATTGCTGCCCACCAAAGCCCCCAGCAGAATGAGTGTGTATTGTCTCCGATATTGAATTCTCTACTTTCCCATATTGTGTTGTCCGATGCATGCCGTGTCCCGGGTGAAAGTTTGTGTGGGTGTGTTTGCATGTGTGCATATGCGGCCCCCTTCAGAGCGAGCTGTTGATTCGTAACCCTGGGGTCAAGTGGATGGTGCGACAATCTCCCAAATGCAATTAGGAAGTGGTGGGCTATCTGAGGGAGCCCAGTGGGACTCTGATAAATGGCTCCTGCATGTCTCTCTTTAACTGACTGGGAGCCCACTCTGGCACACATACCTTTCATTGAATTCCAGAGTAAAACTAAGTTGGATTGATTCATTTGTTATTTCTCAACAGTGGAAAAACATGTTGACGCATATTTCTGTTGTTTTATTTTCTGGCCTCTATCCAGACCTTAAAGAGACTGTGAGGAGTTTTTAAGTAATTACAAAAAAGTCTCACTTTTAGATGTATGCCTGATCGAAATACGTACTTATCGATGAGTTTTATAGCATCTAAATAGGTTATCTATAAATGCTATTCTTTAGCCTCCTGGTCGGGTCGTACAGGGCTGGACTGGCCTGGATACTCAACTTCAGGAACAAGACAATTAAAACTAGAGCAAATTTATATTATTTTATTATTTATATTACACGTCTGAGAGCACCGGGCTGTAAGTAGCGATATATAGCCAGCTACAACTACGATAATAACTTTTCCCCACATTGCTTGTCGTCACACATCAAAAACTACTGCTACATAACTAGAAAGAGATACATTACCTCGTGGCTTTGCATCCTGTAAGTTGTTGAAAAAGAAGTTGTAAAGCAATGCAGAGTTCCGACAAAGATCCATGCTGCATTTACCACAACAAACAAACACATTTGGCTTCACGTCTCCAGTGCGTTCAAGTTGTAGTCAGAAGTAGGAATTTTGAGCTCCGAGTGGGAAACTAAAACTGGAACGTCCCCCGAAGTCTGAATTTCCTACTGGGAACTCGGTGAAACCTCGCCACCCCGAGGTGTCAATCGAAGATGGATGCCCCCAGTGTGAACAGTTATTTAGCTCCTGTAATAATCCATTTATTTGCACTTCTGACTGGGGTGTGTCGCTCTAGATCAGCTGTATACATAGTATTGTTAGATTTATATTTACAAAAATGCTGCCATAGTGATAATCACATTCTTCATACAACAGCGCAGGGCGTGCTAACAACAGCTAACAATAGCCTGGTAGTTAGGCATGTTTTTTCCTGACTTCAACTAGAACGCCGATAAGTCGGAGATGATGTCACTCCCATTTCCGAGGTTACAGGAACGCAGCATTATGCTAGCGATAAATTCTCCTCATAGCACCTTTAATTATTTGAAATGTGCCAAAAGGCTTGTGCTTTATTTTTGTGCATTAATATGGGAGAATATTTGTAAACAGGAGCTTTTAATCAATACTGTATGTATTTGTTGGTACTCAGCATGTGGGTGAGTATGTGGGTGCACTTACAGGTTTCTATGTAACAGATATTCTTGACTTTAACCAAGTTTTTTTTAACTATAAACTTTGCTTTTTGTGCAAACTTTCTAAGGCAAGGCTGAGTCAGTTTATTTTTAGAGCTCCATTTGTGCACAAAGAGTTCAAATTGTTTTATAGCTTTGACAGACAGAAAAGCAGTGAAACTGAATGAAAGTGTGCAATAAAAGACAGTAATGACACTATTGTTTCTTAACTTTTTACCACTTGGGATGCAACAATCCTCTACAAAACATTCAGCTGTTTGGTACACCCGTGGCTCAATATGTGCATGTGCACATATGCAGTATTTACAGGTTAAAGTATTAATAGGGCCAGTCTACAGGAAAAATTCTCCTCATTTGCTTAAATAGCAATGAAAAGCTCACCTGAACTTTCTTGAAAGTCCCATAGGTTAAAAATTGTGATCAGTTTTTCCCCACCCTCTCTGTTGACAGGATAACCGTTAAAAACAAACTATATGGTCTTAAAGACTTGGTCAGTTACATTATAAAGGGTTCAATGACAGCTTAGAAAAAAGGCAGTGAGTTGCATAAAGAATATTTCATGATGATCTGTCAAGAAAGAAAATAATATTTAGTATTTTTAAACTCAAATTTCAGTTATTAATGGTTGTTTGGAGGTCAAATTTGTATTTTTTCCACCATTTGAAAAAAAATTGATAACACATTTGCTAGGAGCCAAAAGCAATTATTAGCTTTACCTTAAATTGTTTTTACACATTCATAATATTTCAAATCTACATCACGGATGTTTACGTAAAGGACTTATTTGCCTTAAAAAATAATAAATAAATAAAAAAGTACTTTTTCAGCTGAACAACTCCTTTCATTCTACCGTCATTAATGATCTTTGACGAATCCTTTTTGACACAAAAGTTGGACTAATAGGTTTTTAGTTGCAAAAATGTCAGATACATGACACTGGTATTCAATGTTATGCTACATAGATACATGCTTCTGTGAGATGCTGTTGTTTCCACTTAAAGTTGTGCAGCAAGCCTCTCTTTATTTATGAAAATGAAAAACACAGTTCTCTTTCAAAACAGAGCCGTTCCAAGACTTACCAACTATTGTCACAGTCCACCTAGTTTTCCAAGAACATTTTATTCACACAAAATGTTGCCCCCATAAAAGCAAAAAAGTAAAAGTAAAAGAAGAAATCTGCAGTCGCTAAAAACGTTTATTTTTATTTACTTATTTAAAAATTGGTATGTTTAAAAGTTTTATATTATTAATGTTGTGTTCTCACAAACGATGAAACTCATGACTCATTTAACTCAGTTTTCTAAAAATGTTTCATTTCTGTGCAGCAGTGACGACACTGCTCTGAATTTTCTCTGAAGTTTCTGATCTTCAGTGTCACAAGCCAAAGAGCTCCTTTGTTGTTTTCCCAATGTTCACATCCTGTCAAACAATTCTCTCTCTGAAGGTTTGGACTCACAATTTGCTACATCTGTGCCAAACACAGCCCGAGGCTGACCTGGAAACAGTGTTAAATCTTCGACACGCTAAGTTGTAATAGAAATGTTTCAAACTCATTTCCTTTTTAGTTTTCTGCTATTTCTGAAATACAAATTTGAAGATTTGTTACAGTTCCATTTTTCTTGTCTTGTTCTTGTGAATTTGGACAGATCATTGATGTTCTTTGAAGCAGTGAGCACAAGCTTTAAAATCTTTGCCTGTGAAATTTCAATAAGCCAGTTAACACCAATGCTAACTTTACCTTAAAGGAGACATATCATGCTGATGCATGATTTAATACTTACATATAATATAATAAATTTGAAAACAAGACTTTACACCCCCTTAATTTTCAAAAAATGAAATATTGTATTTTTTCTGATATCCTACAACGAGATTTGATGCCTCCGAAAATAGGTCATTGCGAGATGACCGCGAGATTTAAATCGTCGTGACGACACGAGGTACCTTTCTTTTTATTGGAGTAATCTGATAAAACACTTCCTCCTCTGTGATTTCCGTTAGCCCCACAACCATCAGTCAGAAACACATCCACCAACCAGCAGTATATAGCTCCCTAGCTCATATTCACTCATTACCAGCTCTGGCCTGTAGGAGGACTCAATACGCGGTTGCTGCTTTGAGCCTCCCGGAAAATACAGTAGTAGAAGAAGAAGGACAGGCTGGCTCTACCCCCGATAGAACTGACCAATCAGAGCACAAAGGACTGTGACGTTGCGAGGTTACTGTAGGTCTGCCTGAGATCCTCGCATTTCAATGAGACCTTGTTAATGGCCTAAAATGAGGATTTTGAGAACGCTATTGTGGGGCAATGAAGGAACTAAATGACTTGTACTGAGGGCAGAAATGCTTTACAGGCACCCTAGTCTGGCATAGTGAAAAGGAGAAACAAGCATGATATGTCTCCTTTAAAATCTAAACCTCATGATAAGTCATCATAAAGTCCTCAAGAAAAAACTTTATGTAGGAGAAAAAACTTGAAATCTTATGTGGGAAAGATAAAATAGAAGGTTTCATCAGCTCATTTATTTTCATCTTCAGCTTTCTCTTCAATACCCTCTTTTATTAAAACTGCCACTGCAGCACCAGAAGTGTAAGAGATATTTTTCATGTTCAGGGAGTGTAATAAATTTCAATATTCCACATAAAAGCAGATTCAATATTGGAGTGTAATGCACTTTTTTTATTATATCTCCTGACAATTACCATGCTTTAAAAATGTTTCAACAAGTTTTTTTCAGATGCAATTCATATCGTATTTTGGATTTTGGAATGTACTTTGTATTTTTGTGAAAGTATTAAATGGGTTAATACTTTTGTCATTTTTAAGATACTAGCAGATTTGAATATGCGATTTCAGTCTTTTTTTTTTACAACAGTATCATTTTGTCTAATATCCATCATTACCCTGTTTCTTCAATTATGTAAAATTAGAATAAAATTTAATGAGCCAATTTACAGCAGAAGACCCCATTATGTCACAGTAGTTGCACCATAATGGTGAGAAGCAGAGAGCAGTAAGCTGGATATCTAGTACAAGAGAAAATGTCTCATTGGATTCATTTTAAAGGTCAACCATGAGGGTGAACTGTTAGTTGAAGAAATATGAAGAGAAAGTATGCCATCTAAATAAAAATACCATAGATAATAACATTGTGCTCAATTAACTGCTGAGTTATGGTAGGGAATAATAAAGGGATTGATACCAGACCACATACCAGTTAGAAACACAGCACAAGATCTTAGTAAAAATTATAGAGTACAAATTCACATGAGAAAATGCAAAAGTGACATTTTCTTCTGATTATTGAAATACCCATCTTAGAATTTCACTGCATTGTTTTTGCTTTTTTCAACATGATCCCCTAAAAGTTGAAACAGATGTGCTAGGTCAACAAACATGGCTTTACCATTAAGTCTGAATTTGGTTTGAGTATGACAAACCATATCTTCAAGTTACTTACTAGTAACTTACTTGTTGGATGTTGCTCCAGATCAGATGACATTATGCTTTTAATTGTTCTTCTCAAATGTCTTCTATTATTTCATGAAAACTGACTTTTTAAAGATGCTCAGAATTCTGGGATAAATATCTTATTTATTCAGAAATACTGAGCAGATTTTTGTGTTGTGCTAGTATGTCGAGGTCATTTCACACATTTTTTGTCTGTTATGATGGTCACCGTGTCAGGATAGGTGAACACAGAAAATAAAATCATGCCATGAAATAAGCTGACATGAATTGGGATTCAGTGCAGGGTTAAAACTGACTTCACTGAATCCTTCACTTTTTGCAGGGTAAAATCAAATATTCATACTTGAGGACCGATTTTGTTGCTCGTCTGATACACATAGTAGCCAGAGGGCCCCGGACATGCCCATCAGCTCGGCTATAATGGTGATGATGAAGTCTGACCTGAACATTGAGCAAAACTTTTAAGAAACCTTGATGTCTTGGGAAAGATAAGTCACATTTTAGATCATATTACTCTTGTCACATCATCATTTCTTTTCTTTTATTTGCGCATTAGAAACAAAAATATTCAATCCAGTGGTTTTATTCATGCAACAGAATGTAGACAGAAACTCCAGACAAAGTAGTCTGACATTGCTGTGACATGAGAGACCTGTACAATCTGAGGGGAGGCTAAAAGTTCCTTAATCAAAACTTCCCTCTGACAGAAAACTTACCCGGACAGCTGGAGCAAATAAAACTGCGGAGCGAGAGAGAATGATCACATGCGCCCTTGTTTGCTCAGTCAATACAGCCATGTGCTCCGTATGCCACAAGGAGATTAAGAGTGAGGTGCTCCTTCATGGGGAAAAGAACTTCTAAATTTAAACAGAGAGCAAAGAAGACTGAACCAGAAAACCAGGACCCTCACCTAGTTAAAGTGATTTATTAGAATGAGGGTCTCTGATTATATATGTTGAAAATAGGCTTGTCACGATAAAAAATTTTGCTGAACGATAGCTGTCCTACAAATTATTGCTGATATACGATATTATTGACAATTGGGCTGGAACGATTCACTTTTCTCCCGATTCGATTTATTGTGATTCTTTAGGTGCCGATTTGATTTAGATTGCGATTCTACGATATTGCCAATTTTTGCAATCTTTAGTTAGCTTTTTTAACACCAGCAAAAAAGATGAACAATGATGATGCCTACAGACTATATCAGGAAAATACACATCACATGTGAGTCAGTTTTTAGGATTTATCCAGCAATATTTTTTAACCAGCTGTTTATACTCTCTCTTTAAAAGCCTGGATTGCATTTAAAAGTGGCTTATTAACCCTTCAGGCACCAGAGTTTTTTCAAGAAAATATTAAACTTTGCTATGAAGATTTAAAAAGGCTTTAGTTTCAAAGTGGTTAGTTTTACCACCCATCATCATCACTGTAATTTACGAGCCAAGCATGAACGCCTCTGCTGCCTTGACTGTACTTTTTACCCCCGGCTTCTCTCTCGTCTGCCCAGAGCTCCGCGGTCTCATTCCCGCTAACACCGTCACTTTTCGTGGTGTTTTGAGCTTCCCTGCATCCCAGACTAGTCCCCTACTTAGCACTCACTGGCCCCGGAGAGGCAACGCATCAACCTGGGTATGTGCTGCTCGGGGACTGTAATGGCGTGCGGACCCGCTGCGCGCCCACGCGCCGCCAGTTTCGTCCTCACTGGCCACCTCAGATTCAGAGTCAGCCAGTACTTGACAAAGTACTCCCAGCATTGTGAGTACTTTTACTCACTCTCTTTCACTCTGTGCGTCTCTGTCTCCGCTCTGCAGCCACTACAGCCGCACTCGTGTCCCTCGGTCCAGTGTGTGTTTCAAAATAAATATACGCCAAAACTTTGAATAGAAACCTGTCATCTGTCCACTATCTGCTGGTGAAAAGTAGTAACACTATTCAGCACTATTTTAACAGCTATGGCCTGTTTTATTCAGCAATGTTGCTTGCTGCAATTTTGGGACTTTAGTGCCTAAAGAGTTGGGGGGGGGGGGGTCGATTTTTGAACAAAACAATTGATTTGAAAATCGGCAAACAAAAAATCGCGATACTTATGTGAATCGAATTTTTCTCCCACTCCACATTATTTTAGGACAATTTTTTAATGTAATGATAATATATTGCGTAACAATGTGAGTACGCAGTATCAAAAGCAATAATTTCTCAAGCTTATTTAACATCGTAATTGAAATGCCAAGAGCTTTTAAAAAAAATAAATTAAACAAACAACCTGATAAATTAAATGGAGTTTATACAGTTCATGAATTGCTGTTTGTGACGTGCATTCTTCCAGTCAATTTGTACTATCTGTCAAATGTTTGTAACATTTCCCGAAATGCTGACTTTTCAGCCGTATTGAAGGGCTACATTTCTTTTGCAATGCAGCGAGTAACACTGTCTGTGAGTGCACACCATTTTTTCACTGTTTTATTATTTTGCTGACCAAACACCTTAGTAAGTGTTGACTGTCTGGACGAAGGCTCCTTAGGGAATGCACTCAATTCCGTCATATTCCCTTTCTGTGTCACCACTTCTTTTGAACAAATGTGACATATCAACTCTTCGAATGTTCATAGACTCACACCTTGTTCATTCTGTTTAAAACCGAAATATTCTTGTACTGGGGCGGTGGCTTTCGGCTCAGAAACCATCACTTTTGTGCCTTCATACTTGCGTTTGCTTCCTTCTTACTTCTCATGCCGCTCAATTGCAGCACTCAAAGATTGAATGACCGACAAGAGGGTTCACTCTGTTCATTGTACCTTAATATAAACACGCCCAGGTGTTGAGACAGATGCACAGAGTGAACCCTCTTGTCATCCAGCTCATGCTGGGAATTCCGGCTCTTTTTAGAGAACCTGCTCTTTCGTCTCAGCTCACTAAAAAGAGCTGGTTCTTTCAGCTCCCAAACGGCTCTTCAGATTTTTTTGTTGCTTTAATCAATATATTACCAATAATAATGTACAATTATGCACAAAGGGAATAATAATGTAAAAAAAACCTGCATTATACTTTTTTATTTATATATGTTTATTATATAAAGATGTCTTAATTTTTTTCCCTACAGTGCAACTAAAATATAAAATACAAGCACAAACTTTTAACTATTTACAATTCAACTTTCAACAAATTTAAACTTTTAACTTTTTTACAATAAACAAATTTAAAGTCAAGCACTGATGGATGGACAGTTCTCATGTGCCTGTGAAGGTTGTTTGTGGAGCCGGCATGATAGGAGATTTTAATATTGCAGACTCTACATTCTGCTTTTGTTTGATCAACATAATTAAAGTGGGTCCAGATTATACTCCTTTTCCTGCTGTCACTCATTTTCTTTACTTTTACCTTTCCGCTTCAAAGAGCCCGCTCTAAGAGCTGTCACGTTCGCGACTGACACATCACTACATCCAGCCTGTTTGGTAGAGAGGGGATGAAAAAAACATGCATGCACATGTCAATATATCGAGACTGGCAAAATTATCAAGTTTGTTTTTTTTTATTGTGCGGTTAATTGATTTATTGATTAGCGTGACAGGCCTCGTTGAAAATAAGTTTTAATGAAAAAAGAGAAACAGCAGGAGCTTTAACAGAGCTTTTGACACTTTGGATCACTAAAAAATAAATAAAGGGGAGGGTTATGTTGATGAGGTAGTTATTTTTTTTTTATTTTTTTTTTTTTAAATGTATTTTTTGGGCATTTTGTGCCTTTAATGATAGGAGAGAGACAGTGGATAGGCTTGTGAAAGGGGGTGAGAGAGTAGGGGAAGACACTCTGCAAACTGGTCACAGGTGGGATTCGAACCTGGACCGGCAGAAGCAAGTACATGGGGTGCCTGGTTGCTAACCACTCCGCCATACCAGCACCCCATGAGGTAGTTATTTTTCACTGTACGAGTAGCTTGTTGTAAGTCAGGGTGTACATGAGTCATCATACAAGTTCATTAAGTTTACAGTTCCTTCAAGGTCAATATTGGGCCCAAAATGTTTTAGACTTTAATGAACATGACTTCCAGTATACCAGAGTTATTATATTGTTAATGCACAGCCTGCAACCTCATGGGGCTGTTTCCTTTTTATTATTAGCTTATAAAAACAGGCATCCAAACAGAGCGAAGTCAATTGAGTCTAATGAAAATCTACATCACAGTAATAAAACCCTCCACTCTAAATAGCTCTCACTTTGAACGGTATGTGCTTGTACAGTATATCTGTTTTTAATGAAGACCTGTGTTTCAACAACTGTGTACAGTGTGCTTTTGTGTGTCTGTGGGAGTAGCGTGGTGTCTCCATGGGTCAGTAGTGGGATGAAGTGTAATCCAGTCATTAATTTAAAAGCAGACCATGGGAGACTGTGAGTTCAGCACTAAATGCAGGAGACTGAAAGAATCAAGGCTTAGAATGGACTCATGGTGTTTCTACGCAGAGGCTCACTTTAATCAAGGTCTTACAGCCCACACGCACTCTCACAAACACACACACTGAGGCTTAGACATCCAATACTGTACGTGGAGACAGACACAGCAGATGGAGTCACAACAGCACTTGATTAAGAAGAGGAGGAATTAACATGATTGAAGTTTCTGTTCAAGCATTTCTGAGTGACATAGTTTAAGTCTTCATCACTTTGGAACACAACTTCACCACAATTAAAGCTGAGGTTGGCGATTTGATTTAGATACACTTTTTGTAATACTGGTTAAAATGGTCTTTATATAATAAACATATAAAAATAAAAAAGTATGGGTGCTGGTTTGGCGGAGTGGTTAGCAACCAGGCACCCCATGTACTTGCTTCTGCCGGTCTAGGTTCGAATCCCACCGGTGACCAGTTTGCAGAGTGTCTTCCCCTACTCTCTCGCCCCTTTCACAAACCTATCCACTGTCTCTCTCCTATCAGTGAAGGCACAAAATGCCCAAAACATACATTTAAAAAAAAAAAAAGGTCTTTATGACCCGATGGTAATCAACTCATAATGTGTTCTTAAAACAGAGCGAAAAATATCCACTATCTACAGCAGGAGTAAAACAGGGAAAACCCCAACCAATAATCATGCCGGGATACCTGTTTTTAAACCAATCAAATCCCGTCGCCATTCTGCCCGCCTACTGTGTGTGCATTTTCCCCGGCGTGCACAGACTCGGTGCGTGTAGCCGAGCTCATACGTATCAGAGTCCCCTGGAGAATGCTTACCTTTTAAGTTTTGTCTTTAGAAATAAGGGAACCCCGCCGTGAGCCGTCCCACAACCCCAACCAAGCTCCAGTATCCCTCACGTTTTAAGACAGATGTACAAGAAATCTAAAATAAACTCTTTGTTTTTCTAAGTTTGTTCTGCTGCTCTAATCTCGCGACAGCTGTCACCCAGGCTACTGCAGGTGGGCATTCTCGCGAGGCTTTTTCTTCTTCTTTGGTTTTAGGGCGGTTGGCATCCATCATTTTGGAGCATTACTGCCCCATTCAGGCTAGATACAGAGCTCAGTTTGGAGAGGCAGAGGAATGTTTTTATTATTATATCATCACATGGGAGATTTATGAGAGAATACTGATACAGGAGGACAGCGGTAAAGAGGATAAAATACGGAAAATACGGTAGTTTCATGGCCAAAACGGGAGATTTGACAGCTATGTGGAGAATGTCAGAGGAACTACCTAGGCGGAGCCCTGAGGAGATGCTACTTTCAAATTCATGCTAGTTTTCCAAAATCGCCAACCCCAGCTTTAAAGGGTCAAAACTATAATTGAAGTTTACAAATCCACAATACACACAATACATTTCATTTGACTGATTTGCATGTTTCTGTTTTTTTTAATAAACCTTTATAGGAAGGAATGTTCCCAAGTCAAATGGCCTGGCATTATTTTAGAATTAGAGCTGACTGTATCCCCTAAAAGTTTCAGTTATAATTCAAGTGAAATTGGTTCAATGGAGGCCCACGGCTCTATTTAATATAATTGCCAATAAATTTAATAGCCATCTTCCCTGAGATAAAATAGCCAGGTGTGGATGCTTGTCAATATATAGTAGTCAATGAACACTCATTTTTTGAGGAAAAAGTACACTGATTCAGCACTTGAGTCAAATTTTTTTTATAGCCTCTAATTTTTTTCTCACAAAAGCCCTTAAGTTTGGAACTATTTCCTGAAACAACAAATGGGCTAGGTAGCCTTCCACCCATCGCACAATTCTCTTTATTCACAATTTGATGAACAACTGGAAATATTGCCAAAATGTTATTTTTGACATTATGAACCTGATAGTGACTTGAAGGTAACATAAGGTACAAAATGTTAAAAAAAAAAAACATTTTAGGGTATACTATACAAGGTGGTCGCCTTAGGAAGATGCTTGCTTCACCTTACCTACTCTGTTGAAAATATTTATGTCATTTTACAGTAAATTACTGTTTTATAATTGCAGTGATTTCTCTGTAAATAGTTTTTCACAGTATCATAGTTGAAAACTGGAATGAATTGTTGGGTTTTAAAGAAAACCTGGTCTATACAGAATTGTTGTGAAGTGTGTTTAGAATCTACACGTACAGTAAAACTACAGTAAAGGTCATACAATAGCATTAAATTGTTATGAATCCACACTTGTATGTTAACATTTAACAGTATAATACTGTGATTTTTACAACATTTTTCTGTAACTGTGCAGTGACCCAGAAATACTTTTACTGTGAATAAACAGTGAACTGTGTAAAATCACAGTATTATACTGTTAAATGTTAACATACAAGTGCGGATTCATAACAATTTAATGCTATTGTATGACCTTTTACTGTAATTTTGCTGTACCTTGTCATCTGATCATGTATGACTGTAAAATCCCAGTGTTCTGAAAAATTATTACTCACAATAGTCAGTTATTTAATAACATTCTGTATAATCACTGTGATTCGGTGGCCAGTAAACTTCTGTTAATTTACAGAATGCATGCCTATGCATGAAATTCTCTAATACTGCTAATATGTACCCATCATTAACTACAAAAGCCTATTGGAGTAATATGCTTTATACTAATTTTGATTTTTAAAGCTTTTGAACAACAAATTAGGGCCCCACTTTGGCTGGATCAGCAAATGGACCAGCTCTGCATTCAAACACACATTTACAGCACAATAGTACACAGTACAATATTAACTAAATAAGTAATATTGAAACCCTATTGTTTTAATGCCACTGTAGTTCCTATGGTGTGACATATTTCCCTGAAGTGTGTTGATTAATTTGTACGGGAATGTGTGCTTTATTGAAGGTCACAAGAGTGAAAATTTCACACCTTAAATGCCATTGTGAAAAAAAGTGTTTGTGTGTTAGTCATGTGACACCCTGACAATCAGACGGCAGGTAAGAAACAAAAGGTGCAGCTAATTTAAAGTGCAGAAAACTTGTCACCTCAGTCTGTCATTCCAGGTGTAATGTCAGAGCTTCTTTTCTTTTTTCATGCTACAATTAAAGGTGTAGTCAGCGATCTCCTAATCTTCTAATCTAAGGCAGTATTTGTCAAATTTACCGTATTTCTCCTCTCCATCCACAAGATGTCACCACTGACAGCATGTTGAAAAAAAAGTCTGGTGCTTCACATAACAGTAACAGCCGTCGGGCATTCATCTTATTGTCTGATCTGCCAGAACGTACTGTTGTTGTGATGTTATCAATAATGGAAGCCAAGTTGTCTGATGAGTCAGGGTTACCTTAGCTACGTTGTCACACACACTCGCTGTGGCTGCGTGTGGAACACAGAAGCGCTGTGAAGTGCAGGAACTTGCATACACAGCACTCCACACTGTGTGTGGAGTGCCCCCCCCAAACACTCTAAAGTGCAGTTTAAGACAAAGATAGACTTTCAGCTCACAGATCCTGACCCAATTGTCTTTATTACTGTAAGTTGAATGCAACTTCCATGTTAATGAGCATTCAAGTGGGGATTTTTCTTTGTGTTCTCTTATTTTATTTTGCTGGGGTCATCTTTATCACTTTTGGACAGGTTTAGAGCTGTGAACAAAGCCATTAGAGTGTTAGAGTGTTGGTTTTGTGCATGCTCCTTCACTGAGGCAATTAAAAAGAGCAGCACCGTAGTCATGTTTAATAAGCTTTGTGGCTGTCCTACTTTGTCAAAAATTACTGCAGGATTTCGTGCAAACCTGTATTTTATTGCTTTTGATGCAATTATCCTCATCTGTTTTTTATGCAAATCTTTTTAAATGCACAGGGAGCACAGCATTTGCTTGAATGCAAAACAATATGAGGGCTTGTTTTATATAAAAAATGTAGGTTAATCACTAATAGGCCAGCACTCAGGCCGTTGAAGGTATTAGATGCCAAAAATGGTAAAGTGCACAAAAAATGTCATTGAGGAGAGGAGAGAGTCACTTTTCAAATATTACATTGCATTTAATGTAATACCTAACAAAGCCCAAATATTTTTATAAAAGGCATTTATATGACTTAAAGTATGCTCTTGATCTTTAGATCCTTACAAATAATTACAATCTTTATTCTTTTTCAGGTTGTCAGCATTTATTAGTTTGTGTAATCAAAGAGTTAGAGACAGATTTTGATGAGGGAATGTTGACCAGAGGAAAAGGAGGATATGAGTAGATTTTGGTGGCAATCCCAGTCTGGATGTGGATCCAGAAAATTTTGTAGAGAATTTCTCAGTATTTTGAGCTAGGCTGGTTTTCCACTTTTTTACTAATAACTCAACAACTTCCCAACAGATTGTAAACTCGCCCGACAATGTCGGAAATGCTTTGGCGGAGGTTTGTGCTTTCAGAGCACTTGTGATTGTCTACTGACAACCAAATTGTGGGAATAATCTGATTAGACAGTCAACCTAAAAAAGCCAATTTACAGCAAAACAATGAGCCATGCGCTGGTCCAGGCCTCAGCTGACCCTGAAAGCTTTATCAAAAAGGAATGTTTTAAGTCTAACCTAAAAGATAGAGCGGGTGTCTGCCTCCTGAACCATGGTCAGTAAATGGTTCCAGAGAAGAGGAGACTGATGATTGAGAGCTCTACCTCCCATACCAAATCTAGAGACTGATGGTACCATAAGCATGCCAGCATTTTGAGAGTGTAACATTGTAGAGGGGTTGTGCGGCACTACCAGATAGTTAAGTTAAACTGGTGCCTGAGAGCTTTGTATTTGAGAGGAAGATTCTTGAATTTTATTGCCTCTACCAAGGAGGTTGTTTTCGGGAGAGTTTGTTTGTCTGTCGGTCTGTCTGTCTGTCCGTCTGTCTTTGAACAAAATAACTCAAAAAGTGATCGATGGATTTTGATGAAATCTTCAGGAAAGGTTCAGCATGGGAAAAGGAAGAACTGATTCGATTTTGGTGTTCATCCGGATCAACGTCTGGCCGCCATAGCGAAAAATGTGATTTCTGTGAATAACTACTGAACTAAAATAGATATCATTATGAATACAATTGCTAATGGTATGTTTTCATGGTCAAGGAATCTAAATATTTTGATGAAATAAAGGTGGGACTAATGTTTATGGTAAAAATCACAATATGGCTGAGGACTGTGGTGCTGGCGGAGGTCTGCGCTCTCTGAGTGCTTTTCTAGTTTTATATGTTATGGGAAGCCAACGTGAAGTGGCCAGTATAGGACTAATATGGTTTCTTCTCCTAGTTCTAATCAGTACACATGCTGCAGAATTTTGAACCAGCTGAATTGTCTTGGACAACTTACCTGGAAAGCCTGGTAAAAGAGAAATACTATAATCCAGTCTAGAGGTAACAAAAGCATAGATTAGCTTTTCAGCACTGTTCTGAGACAGGATAGGCCTGATTTTTGCATTGTTACCAAGATAGAAAAAGACAGGTTGATCAAATAGGACCTCAAGATTTCTAACTGTTGTGATTAGTGCCAGATTAATGCCATCAAGAGCAGTTATATCATTGTGAAAGGTTTCTCAAAGGTGTCTGGGGCCCAGCACAATGACCTCTGTTATGTCTGAGATTTGTGGCCATCCAGATCCTGATGTCCTTTTGACATGCTTCTGTGTTTAACATAGCTTCCTTGATACATACAGCTGAGTGTCATCGGTGTAACAGTGAAACTGATGAAGTGTTCTGTTGTAACATCACCATGGGGAAGCATATGGCACAGAACCTTGGGGAACTCTGTAATTGATTTCGATGTCCACAGAAGACTTACTGTTCATGTGTACAAATTGATATCAATCAGATAAGTAACTCTTGAACCAATTTAAAGCAGTCCCTGTAATTCAAAGTAGTTCCTCTAGTCTCTGCAGAAGAATATGATGATCTATGGTGTCAAATGCTGCACTAATATCTAACAAGACATGTACAGACACAAGTCCACTATCAAAAACTGAGATTAAATCATTAGTTACTTTAACTAGAGCAGTCTGTGCTATGGTGAGCTCTAAATCCTGAATTAAGGCATTAGAAATGGTCTCTCTAAATTTAGCAACAGCACCATTGCACAGATTTTCTGCTTTTCACTCTGTTATTACAGAAAGCACAGTCTTTTAAGAAGATGTTACTCAGAAATGATCAGATAAAAAGAAGTTTGTTGTAATACACCAAGCACCAACACAAAGACACAAAGTTTTATTAGTTAAATTACAATTTTTTGAAGACTTATCAGGCTTCATGTGATGTTGTTGTGGAGTTGGTATTTAACTTTTCTATTAACATGTTTGTGTTTTATCAAAACAAATTAAGCAAGTGGATTCTGTTTATGATTCAGTTTTATTTAAACATTTGGTAACACTTTACAATAACTATACACTATTAAGCATTAGTTAAGCATAATGAAAGCATTAGTTAATCCTTAATTCCTCATGAACTCATCATGAATTCATCATTAGTATTGCATTACAAAGCATTAGTAAAGACAGCTATCAATCCCCAACTAAGACATTACTAAGCATTAGTAAATCCTTAATTTTTCATGAATTAGCCATTAATTCAACATTACTAATGCATTATAATGCATTAGTAAAGACAGTTTTAAATGTTCAAATAACACATTATTAAGCATTAGTTAAACATTAGTAAAGTGTGTTATTCATTGTTAACTCATCATTTGTAAGTAATTACTTACACGTTACTAAGCATCAGTAAACACAATTATAACACAATTATAACACTTTATAGTTATACACTATTAAGCATTAGTTAAGCATTAGTTAAGCATAATGAAAGCATTAGTTAATCCTTAACTCCTCATGAACTCATCATGAATTCATCATTAGTATTGCATTACAAAGCATTAGTAAAGACAGCTATCAATCCTCAACTAAGACATTACTAAGCATTAGTAAATCCTTAATTTTTCATGAATTAAACAATAATTCAACATTAGAAATGCATTATAATGCATTAGTAAAGACAGTTTTAAATGTTCAATTAACACATTATTAAGCATTAGTTAAACATTAGTAAAGTGTGTTATTCATTGTTAACTCATCATTTGTAAGTAATTACTTATACATTACTAAGCATTAGTAAACACAATTATAACACAATTATAACACTTTATAATTATACACTATTAAGCATTAGTTAAGCATTAGTTAAGCATAATGAAAGCATTAGTTAATCCTTAATTCCTCATGAACTCATCATGAATTCATCATTAGTATTGCATTACAAAGCATTAGTAAAGACAACCATAAATCCTCCACTAATACATTCCTAAGCATTAGTCAAGCATTAGTAAATCCTTAATTTTTCATGAATTAACCATTAAATCAACATTAGAAATGCATTATAATGCATAAGTAAAGACAGTTTTAAATGTTCAATTAACACATTATTAAGCATTAGTTAAACATTAGTAAAGTGTGTTATTCATTGTTAACTCATCATTTGTAAGTAATTAGCTATACATTACTAAGCATTAGTAAACACAATTATAACACAATCATAAGTTCTCAAGCAGCAGTTGAGCATTAGTAAATGCTTAATTAATCCTGAATTCATGATCTGTATAGCATTTATTATGCATTACTAAGCACTTAATAAACCCGGTTATAAATTATATGTTGCTCATTGATAACCTGAATTGTTAATACTTTATAAAGGGTTAGCAACTGTTAATAAACATGTATTCATACTCAATAAATAACTTATTAATGCCTATTAATGCAGTTACTACTCATTAGTTACCATTAGTTAAGTATATTCTGTGAGCCCATCTAAAGTGAGGACTATCTATGCTTTATAAAGCATTTATAAAGCATTTATAAATGACACAGAAGCAAAGATATACAGTACAAAGTGTCAGTTTTATTGGTCCCAAACACCAACAATTTAAACAAATACAAACGATAAAATTTCAAGTAAGCTTGACAAACATCTTTAAATAACAACAGTCTGTGATAAAATAAAAATAGAAAAATAAAATTCAAGCTTAAATATACACTTTGGAAACCTTAACATTTCAAGTAAACAGGTGAACTATCCCTATAGGGCGTACGTGCACACAGACACACACACACACACACCAGAAGTATGTGGCTGCCTGATTCTGGGATTCCACCAGTTCATTTAAAATTCCCCATTGAAATACATTGGTGGAATCCCAGAATCAGGCAGCCACTACTTCTTGTGTGTGCCCTTAAAGTGAACAAGTGCTTTTCAGTAAAACAAATATACAGTTTTCAAATATTGCTAGACAACAGTGTGTAAAAAATAAATCAGCTGACACACTCTAGCTCACAGGCTACATAGTGTACAGCTCTAAGGCTTTATGGTGGAAAAATTAAACATTCTTATCTGACAAATAAAACTGGCCAATTAAAAACACAATTGTAAGCAAAGAGCAATCGCACTCCAAAGAAAAACAACTTGTGGATCACAGTACACAAGTGGATCACAGTGCTATTCCAGTAGGTAACCCGTCAAGTAAGGATAACTGAGCACACAAACGTAACATTTTTCAAATATAACTTTTTCTTTTCTAATATTGGACAAAATATCAAATTTTATGTTGGTGTGCCCACTTGACTGGTATTCTCACAGTGCACCCTAGCCCAAGCTCACTTCTTGGTGAGGGGCAGCAGCTTGTTGTTGTTTTTAAGTGTTTTTACATTCTCCTTTATAGCAGAATCCTGTTCAATTGCCAGAGAGCACTCAGAAGCCAACACTGCTAGTTTTACACGACCATTTTTGTGACCATCTAAGATGTCTTTGTACCTGTTCGGTGCAGCGATAAAAAGCTCAGCGATGGGTGCAGTGGCCACCACTGTGTTACGATCTACACCGAAGGCTGAGAACGCAGCACCCATGGTGGTCCCTCCTTTACGGAATGCCTTTAGTATTTGTTGATACCTGAGCACTGCCTGCTTTGGATTCAGGGCTGCAATACAGAGAACATAAAATTAGTTTTATCCACATTAAAAGACACACACACACACACACACACACACACACACACACACACACACACACACACACATACTGCACACACACACACACACACACACACAATCTATATCAAGATAATTAATTGATCTATATCGAGATATTGGCTGACAATAAATACATATTTCCATGGGACAACCATAGAGGAAAATGTAATTGTGTTTGAACTATCCCTTTGATATCTTTGTTTTGCATTGTCGACTTTGAATTTAACCCCTCTTCCCATCGTGAATGATCTGGCAATGTTTGCATAGTTTTTCATACAATGGAAATGGGAGGCGCTTGTAATGTGGTTAGCTTGTAATGGGCAGGGACACTCATAGTTAAACAATGTCTGCATTTATTCATTTGTGTGTTTTTATTTATTTATTATATATTTATTTATTTTTTTACCTCTCTGACGTGCCTTTGGGCTCATCTCCTTTTCCTTTGACTTTTTCACCTTCTTTTTCCCTTTCCCCGTCTTCTTTTTGTCTTTCTTGTTCTTCTTTTTGTCCGGAGACGAGTCAGGCGAGACAGAGTTAGACTCCGACTCAGACTCACTCTCACTGTCGGAGGACGATTCCATTGAGTCATCAGAAGATGAACGTGAAGTCTTGCGTTTCTTGGAGGAGTTGGGTGCTGTGTTCAGGGTGGAGGTGGATGCTGCACCATCTTTTTTAAGAGCTATTTAAAACAGAAAGAATTCATATATGTGGCATCATGTCACATGAAAGAGTTTAAAGCTTCTTTTGTATGCATTCATATAGTTTGACAGTTATTGAGTTTATCTGAGTTGTGAACCAGTGATGCACAACTCAAATCAACCACCTCAATGATTCCCAAACAAATAATGATACAAAACTGGTTGGCTGTGTTCCTTTAACCAGAAAACCACGCCTCAAGACCCTTCCCCTTACTTGTTAAATGAACACTTTTGAGGGCTTCAGAACTATGTACAAACGAGACGGGTCTGTATGCAGTGCACAGAACGGTTGCGGAGACCAAGAACGGTGGCCTGGCAGGGAGCGGACTAAGGAATAGATTGAGGGCCCATACTATCCAATAGTGTGCTGGTTTTTTGTTTCTGTCAGCAAAAAAGATTTCTGAAATTTGTTTACAGTTGCCTTCCAAATAAACATACTGCCTCTGAAAATATTATGGGTACGATATGACAGCGTGATGGTGCTTGAAGAGTTCAGCCACCAGAAATCTTATTGTTGATAAGGGAACTAATTTTGTTGCCATACTAGCAGAGCTGGCTTCTCCCTCCTCAAGTAGCCTACCTCCATGGCTGGGAGATGTCCTTGTCGCAATGCTATCCACTAGGAGTGGGAGAAAAATCGATACACCTAAGTATCGCGATTTTTTGTCTGCCGATTTTAAAATCGATATTTTTATTCAAAAATCGATTCCCCCCCCCCTACACACACACTCACACTCACACTCTATAGGCGCTAAAGTCGCCAAACTGAGGCAAGCGACATTGCTGGATAAAATAGGCCATAGCTGTTAAAATAGTGCTGAGTAGATTTACTACTTTTCACCAGCAGATGGTGGACAGGTGACAGGTTTCTATTCAAAGTTTTGGCGTATATTTATTTTAAAACACACACACCGGACCAAGGGACGCGAGTGTGGCTGCAGAGGCTGTGGAGCGGAGCAGAGAGAGAGACACAGAGTGATAGAGACTAAGAGTACTCACGATGCCGAGAGTACTTTGTCCAGTACTGTCTGGCTCTGAATCTGAGGAATATTTACTCTCTGAGGATGACGGTCAGTTGTCCAGTGAGGAAGAAACTGGCAGCGAGTGCGCGCAGCGGGAGCGACTCCGTGCGCCATTACAGTCCCGGGGCAGTACATACCGAGAAGAGAGTACATAGTCTGGGATGCAGGGAAGCTCAAAACACTGCGAAAAGTGACGGTGTTAGTGGAGAATGAGACCGCAGAGCTCTGGTCAAACGAGGTAGACCGGGGGTAAACAGTGCAGGCAGCAGAGGCGTTCATGCTTGGCCCGTAAATTACAGTGATGACGATGGCTGGGAAAACTAACCACTTTGAAACTATAGCCTTTTTAAATCTTGATAGCAAAACTGAATATTTCTTGAAAAAACTCTGTTGCCTGAAGGGATAATAAGCCACTTTTTATATGCAATTCAGGCTTTTGAAGAGAGGGAGCATAACCAGCTGGTTAAAACATATTGCTGAATAAATCTTAAAAACAGACTCACATGTGATGTGTATTTTTCCTGATATAGTCTGTAGGCATCACCATTGTTCATCTTTTTCACTGGTTTTAAAAAAGCTAACTAAAGATTGCAAAAATCGGCAATATCGTAGAATCGCAATTTAAATCGTATCGCACCTAAAAAAATTGCAATAAATCGTATCGGGAGAAAAGTGAATCGTCCCAGCCCTACTATCCACAGCACTACATTGCAGGGGTCAAAATAATGAAGGGTCTGCTGACCGCTAAGGGTCAATGTTGTTTCATTTTCTTCTAAGTCTGAAAATTCTACCTAGTAACAACTGATACTATTTGATACGATGAGTCCTCAATCCTTCCCTTATCTGTCTCTCCCCCTTATTTGCAAGCCCGTCCCGTTCTGCGCGCTGCATACAGACAAATTTTGTACAAAACCAAACAAAACAACTTTACTAAAATGAAGAAAACCACAGATTAAAATTAATTACAAACAAAAATTAATAAAATATAATATAGCAATATTTAATACATTTGTAGTGGCCTTAAGTTGTGTCCAGAGTCGTAAGTCTTTTGACTTACCTGCTGCCAACTGTTCTTTCAGAAAATCTCTCTCCCTGGTCAGTTCATCAATCCTCTCCTGTTGCCAGCCTGCCTTCAGCTTATACAGCTCCAACTCGTCTGCAATTTTTTTGTTTGCCAGGACTTTAGTTGGGGCAATGGACACACCTAATGGAAAGTAAAGTTCTGGTCAAGTCATACTACTACAGATCTATCACACAGTGCAGTAAACATCAAAAGGATACAAGTCAATCAAAGGGTACAGTACACACCAGAGCATCTGCGATGAGCCTCTCTTCCGAAGAATCCATCTCCACGCTTCTCCACTGCTACTTTCTTCTTTTTGGCATGTCCTCCCGCATACCTAATACAGAGTGAAGTGTTCATTGTATTAATAAATCATCTAGATTACTGGTTCTCAAACTTTTTTCATTTCAGGGACACCAAATTGGCACATATCAAACAGCTGTAGGCCTGTAGCAGTAAACTTTGACCGTGTGAACTTTGACATTGATTTATTGAATTATGGCACATAAAATCGCGATAGTTGAATGAATCAATTTTTTGTACACCCCAACTAACTACATGTAGCCGCGAGCAGCCGGGCAGACTTGTATAATGAATAATACACGTTCCGGGGTTGTATTCCATGTGGAAAGGGAAACATGAAAAAAGAAATGTACTCACCACGATCAACGGTATCTCTGTTTTCCGCCGTTAATATGTCACTCTCCTCCGTAGTGTTTTTTTTGTTCCGTCCCCGCGTACCAATGACGCGCCCACTTGACACTGACGACAACTCCATTTCTGCAATGTGTTTACCTCTCCAGCGTAAGGCTCTCTCTCCGACTTCCGTATTTGGACCATGCGCACTAACGTTTTGAAGGTAGGAGCATGCGCAGTAACGTCCTACACGTCCCAGTGTCCTACAAGTCCCAGCCTCCTTTGCGGTAGACCGCGGGCTGTTTATTTTTTACATATTGATGACAGCTCTAGAAAAACACCCCGAGTCGCTTTTTTTATTCTATTTATATTATAATCCACTTCAGACCGCACGTTTGAAACAATGAGCAGGTTCAGAAAGTTCAAGAATCTTATCAGTGGGGACAGGACAAAAAGGAAAACCTTGAAGCTAATAAAGTGGCTTCAAAAGAAGAAACTTCTTAAAAGGAAAATTAAATGCACAACATGCCATCACCAGATGAAATTGAAGAGGAGGACAAACAGTCAAGATCAGTATTCCTGGTAAGAAGTCCAATTATATCATCTTATAACTTCAATGTGTCTGTGTGTCTGTCTAATTGTATCATGCATTTGCATGGGATTGCATGCTTAAATTTGAATTTTTTGGGGAAGCTTAATGTGGAGCTGCAGGGTTTATGCAGGGAGGTCTCTCCCCAAATTAGGTCTGTTACTCTGTTAACCAAGTGGTTCTCAACCTGTTGGTCGGGACCCAAAGGGGGTCTATGATGATTAGTTTTTATGTCAAACTCCCATGTAATAAAAGATAAATTATGGCAGATGGGTAACTGCAGGACAAAACCTTGTCCAATGGTTGTCAGTTTAGGAGTTATAAAGACTTTGAGAACATGTGATTTAGAGCAATTAATAAAATAAAAAATAAATAAATGATGAATGAATAAATTCCTTGTTATCATTCTTCTTATTATTCTTTTGTTCCCATGTTGCTTTTCTTCTAGGGTCTGTCGACGACCAGAACATGGAGCGAAACAAATTTCGGTCAGGCACAAATCCATCTTCAGCCACTCAAAAGTATCCATCCGTAACTGGATGGAATTCATCTACAGGTAAGCAAGTAATAGCAGTATCATTAAACATGTGTCATGGGCTCACAGCTCACTACATTTCCAGTGTCTTTGTAGTATCCATAAAATATACAATATGAAAAATCATGCATGGAATGTTTTGTCAATTATTTGGATTACGTTGAGTTACTGAAATCTGTACACATAGCATGTCAGGTTTGGTTTCAGTGTCCTTCAGTCAGTGTCCTTCACTCTCCCTCAGTATCAGTGCTTCTAAAGAGTTCCCACATGGTTTTAGTGGGATCTCCAGCTGATACTGAAATCTTAAGACATCCAGAAAAAAGACATGAAAAAGGCACATCAACACATCAAAGAAAAAACTGCGCCCTGCGCTTCTGGTGGCGCTGCATGGTTAACTAAATAACCATACAGTGTACAGTTAAGTTTATGGGCATAGCAGCTGGATCTGTGGCTCAGGACAACTGGATCGCTGTCAGTCCTGGCTTGTCCCTTGTGTGTGTATGGAGATTGCTGATGTCATTATAATACAGTATACAGGTATTTGGGCATGTCTCGTTAGTGGCCATATATGGAAACAACTGATATGTTTGCACCTGATGCATGCCATGGTCACACATTAAGGTTAGACAACACACTCCATTTTTGGGCATTGCTGCACTTCAAGATATGTATCCAGTTGGGGTGGGAGGGTCCTCAGTTCAAATGTGATGACTTTGGGGGGTCTCGACATGAAACGTTTGAGAAGCAGTGCTCTGTGTAATATGTCCTCTTGCATCTGCTGATTAGATCATAGGCCATGGTACAAACAGACAGGATACACACAGATCCTTGTGTGGTGCACAGGATCTGTTAAGAGATTATCTTATTCATTTATAAATGTTATGTGAATACATGTTAACTATTTATTTTTTTGTCTTTATAGATTTGCTCAGGGCTACGCTGCAGATCGACATGCTAGATGACACCATTGCAGGCAGCTCAGCAACCCTGAGCAAAATGGCCAAGCGATTAAGGGGAGTGTGTATAACAGCATTGAAAAAAATGAGAAGACGTACAGGTCAGAGGATGGGCGGCAGACAGGAGTTTGTCGCCATCGATGAAAGCCATTTTCGGCACAAATGAAAGGTGTGTATTTCTAATATTTACTTCCCATGATTATGAAATACAGTCAACTGATGTTTTGTATTTGTTCATACTGTACCTAATCTGTTTGCATGTTTGCTTTGTTTCTGCATCAGTATGGGAAAGGAAGAATGGCTGGTGCCTGGAACCGAAAAAAATGGGTCTTTGGGATGCTTGGTGTTAAGGAGAACTCTCGAAGGCCAATTCTACGCCTGGTAGAGCGGAGAAACCGAGCACATCTGGTGCCTCTGATCACCAAACATGTGCGGGTTGGGTCCAACATCATCAGTGATGAGTGGCGCCAAGATACCGTGTGCTCCCTGCATTAGGGTATGTGCACCACACGGTAAACCATAGCAGGTCCTACGCTCATCCCCTTACTGGAGCCCATACCCAACATATCGAAGGGCCTGGAGAACTTACAAAGAGAGGATTTGGAGGCTCAGGGGAACCGAACAGAAACCTTGCTTCAAGAACACCTTGCAGTCATTGAGTGGACTGATGAGCCAAAAAGCACCGTTATGGTGCTTTTTGTAGGTTAATTCATGATGTTTCAAGAAAATACAGGTAGTGTGTTGTTTTTTAGCAAGCCATTCAGTCCACATAGTTATTGTGTGTGTGTATGTGTGTGTGTGTGCGTGCGCCTCTAAAGGGATAGTTCACCTGTTTACTTGAAATGTTAAGGTTTCCAAAGTGTGTATTTAAGCTTGAATTTTATTTGTCTATTTTTATTTTATCACAGACTGTTGTTATTTGAAGATGTTTGTCAAGCTTACATGAAATTTTATCGCTTTGTATTTGTTTAAATTGTTGGTGTTTGGGACCAATAAAACTGACACTTTGTACTGTATATCTTTGCTTCTGTGTCATTTATAAATGCTTTATAAATGCTTTATAAAGCATAGATAGTCCTCACTTTAGATGGGCTCACAGAATATACTTAACTAATGGTAACTAATGAGTAGTAACTGCATTAATAGGCATTAATAAGTTATTTATTGAGTATGAATACATGTTTATTTACAGTTGCTAACCCTTTATAAAGTATTAACAATTCAGGTTATCAATGGGCAACAAAACATTTATAACCGGTTTATTAAGTGCTTAGTAATGCATAATAAATGCTATACAGATCATGAATTCAGGATTAATTAAGCATTTACTAATGCTCAACTGCTGCTTGAGTACTTATGATTGTGTTATAATTGTGTTTACTAATGCTTAGTAATGTATAGCTAATTACTTACAAATGATGAGTTAACAATGAATAACACACTTTACTAATGTTTAACTAATGCTTAATAATGTGTTAATTGAACATTTAAAACTGTCTTTACTTAGGCATTGTAATGCATTTCTAATGTTGAATTAATGTTTAATTCATGAAAAATTAAGGATTTACTAATGCTTGACTAATGCTTAGGAATGTATTAGTGGAGGATTTATGGTTGTCTTTACTAATGCTTTGTAATGCAATACTAATGATGAATTCATGATGAGTTCATGAGGAATTAAGGATTAACTAATGCTTTCATTATGCTTAACTAATGCTTAACTAATACTTAATACTGTATAATTATAAAGTGTTATAATTGTGTTATAATTGTGTTTACTAATGCTTAGTAATGTATAAGTAATTACTTACAAATGATGAGTTAACAATGAATAACACACTTTGCTAATGTTTAACTAATGCTTAATAATGTGTTAATTGAACATTTAAAACTGTCTTTACTTAGGCATTATAATGCATTTCTAATGTTGATTTAATGGTTAATTCATGAAAAATTAAGGATTTACTAATGCTTAGTAATGTCTTAGTTGAGGATTGATAGCTGTCTTTACTAATGCTTTGTAATGCAATACTAATGATGAATTCATGATGAGTTCATGAGGAGTTAAGGTTTAACTAATGCTTTCATTATGCTTAACTAATGCTTAATAGTGTATAGTTATTATAAAGTGTTACCAAACATTTTCTCAACATTAAATGTTGGCCCATTAGTTAAACAACTTTTAATAATAAAAAGCTGAATTTGTGGAAGAGTTTTTCAAAATTAAACCCCCGTCAAGTCATGTTATTTACGCCAGAAAAGCATAGATTTGTTTTGGCTCATTGTGACAATGTGTTATTTTGTGAGGAATCATTTTCTCATTAATTTCATCCATCTTGTCTGTCTCTATTATATCGACCATTTAACACCCATGAAACACCCACTCCGACAGCTTGATATTTTCTGTCGATACACTGCACACCATTCAGCCTTTCTATGGAGTGCCATCTATTTTAGATGAATGTTATTATCGAACCATTTTGCTGACTCCTCCACTTCACTTGCAGTCTGCCATGGCAACGGGCCAACTCCCCAGAGCCAAAATCTATGATATTTACTTTGAAAAGCGACCCCCTGTTCCCTTGTGACGTATAGGCCAAAAGATTAGACTTCATTTCATCCATGCGCCACAGTAGGGTGAAATTACAGCATTCCCTCTGAGAAGAAATCCAAGTGGAAAGGAAGAAAGTATGTGTGTGAAGTACATATTTGCTGACACAGGAGGGATCCGGCTGAAATTTATGTCATAACCATTTACATATACATTGGCACATCAAATTCCTTCTCATCACTTTCTCTATTTCTCTCTCCCTGCTCTGTCCATCCTCCTACACTCGTGACTCTGTTGTGCACTTCTGTAAAAATGTAATAGAAAAAAAATACATTTGCGACAACAGATGGAGCGGAAAATGGATTAGCTTCCACCCCAAACTATTAAGTGGGCATACCTTTTCCTCCTCAAGCTACAACCAATACATCAATGTTTATACATAAGGGATGCAGTTGTGTGCTATAGTGCCATATGCCTTCATCATGTTCCTCTCTCTCTTTGGTCCTATCTAAAAACATATTTGCTCAGTCTGTATGAATGTGTCGGCAGAATCAAGGTGGTGCTTATCTGCCTCATTCCAAACCACCCGCTGTGTTTATTATCATCATTTTTCTATACATACAAACAGGGTTCCTGTGCTACCGTGGGCACCATTCCATTTCGATAACACCTCAAAGGGGCCACCATGAGAGCTGGCTCCTTTTAAAATTGGTTTGGGATCAAACCAGGGGTCTGCTTCTTTTTTTATTTTTTTTTATTTTGCTGCTTTGTTGTTTCACCAAGACGGGGATTTGAAAAGTTGAACTGGGTTAAAAGGAAGCCAAAGCAGGAAAATAAGTGAATAGACTTTGCGTACAGTGATGGGATGCAAAGACAGGGTGAACAAGAGAGGAAAGAAGCCAGCATGAGAAATGTGTATTTGTCAGCAAGGTTTGAGATTGCGAGGCAGAATCCCAGCACAAGGTAGCTTTTTGTCTCCTCTGTGTGTTGCTCTGTATTCTCTGAGATATCAGCCGGCGCAGGGTCGAAACCGCTGCAGCTTTTTATTCTCTGTGCAAGAAGATTTCCCAAATCCTTGAAATGAACACTTGTGCAGAAGATGAGCTCTGTAGATGATACAAGACTCACCAAGTGATCTTTACACACACACAAAAAAAACACACCAAATGTGGGAAAACTCAGGGTATATGGTGATGCTATTTTGTTGAGCTGGCACAGTCTGACACAATTTAGAAGTTATATTCTTTCAAAGCCCTTGAAAGTAGGTCTGATATGATTAGAGTGAAAACACAGTCTCAAAGTTGTGTTTTATTTAACATATTGAGAAGCTGAGTAGGATCAGTTGGAATGTGGTTTATCAAAATGGGGAACAACCATGCACTAACCTTAAATAGGGGCTTTTAAATAATGTGTGTGGCCTGTGTTTGATTCCAACTTGAGGCCCGTTTGCTGTGTGTGTCTTCCCCTATTCTCTACCCACTTCCCAAGTCCATCAACTGTTTTTTTCCCCCACTACCAATAAAGACACACACACACACGCTCTGGCTTGCCACTCAGTGAGAGTCATTCCTGATTGTTTCAGAGTTGCTCAAGTCATATAGAGGCTCCACCTGGCTATATTCATGGAATTTTACATTTCTGATGTATGAATCATAAATGCGTTTGTAAGCAGTTTGACCATAAGTGCAATTTCAGCCCAAATTCACCTGAGCTATATTTTTTGTAATCAAATAACCGACTACAATAGATAGGTGGATTAGATGAATGAATGAGGGCAAAATGAAATGGAGATGATTTGGAAGTCTTCAACATACAACTGCATTTTAGGGCCACTCCAAAATTTAAAAATATATTTTTAAATGATATAAAAAGTCTTTGTTTTAAATTGAATTTTTGGGGAAATTAAATGTGCTATAGTTTTTATAGAGCAAATATCAAAGCACTGTCTACTCCAGAATAGTTCTGTTTATTACCAGTATATTCATAACACTTAAAACAGAAGTTTTTACATTTGGTTTTTGGTAAGTTTACATCTTGAACAGACGGTTAGAATTTTGGAAGTGTGGTTGAGTGGGGTACGTGGCATTTACCTGAACACTAGTAACAGTGACAAAGATCAACTCTGCATCTGTACAGAAAGAGCTGACACAATAACAAGGGTTATAATTGGCTACTCATAGGTCAGGGTTAAAAACGAGCCACAAAAACAGCATGCATGCAATTGAGGACACACTGACAAAAACATACTCTTCCACTACCATCATAACTTAGTTTTGGTACTGCTGTGGCACACTGTATAGCCTTTGCAGCCTTCTGCCAGCTGTGCACCAACTTGTGGTGATCTGTGAGATCTAGTCTGCTGAATAATTGAGAGCAACCTAAGTTAAGATTACAATATCAGGGCTTCTGCAGTTGCCTGGAAATATCAATATGCACCCCATTTATAGATACATTTGAGATAACAGTGTTCTTTAACTCTTTTTGTCCTCAAATTTTCCATACTACTCAAGTGAAAATCTGTCAATATTGGGAGAATACAGGCCTCAGTTATCACAATCAGACTTTATTGTCATTGCACATGTCAAAAGTACAGAGCAACAAAATTACCCCTAAAGAACACAAAACATGAGCAACAACATTGACTTCTTTTTTTTAATGTTTTTTTATGTTTGAATGTAGCTATCACCATCTGATACAGCACACAAATAGGAATTGCCATTACTTACCCTTTATTTTTGTAGGACACATTCACAAAGTATTTTATGTATTTTACAGTCCAAACAATGTAGATGGGGATACGTTGTTACAGAATATGACTTGTATGGCTGCAGGGAAAGAGCAGCAAAGGGTAAGAGATGCTGCTTTGTCCACAGGGGGTCTTATTGTCGACACAAATTAAAAACGTCCCTCTTGCAGCACTCATTCATGTCGTGTGAATTGTTTGACATGGTTCTAACATTTGAGGTAGCTTGTTATTTTTATTTCATCACCAACAGTATTTTCGAACTATTTTGAAGTTTACACAGGTTTGAAGGGATAACAGGAAGAAAAATGGAAGGCACGAATGGAGCAAAATATAGTGTTTTCACCACAGTGTGAAGGAAAAATAATTGATATGAAAAAAAATCCAGTTATTAAAAATGCTATTTCATGCCCGTGTTTTCTCAAGTTTGTTTGTACAAAGTATCTGCCTTAAATGAAGTGAAATTTCAGACTGTTTATTTCCAGCATATTAAGCTGTGAGCGTCCTCTGTGCCTGTCCGCTGATGAGCTGCATGCTGGGGAACAGACGCGTTCAAGCACATTATTTCGCTGCAGTCTCTCATTTTGTCCCTTTTTCCTCTTTAGAACTTGTCTGGGTTAAAGATTAGGGATACTTCAAGATGTCTGACTGATAAACACTGTAGTTGTTCCAAAGAGCTGGTTTTATTTTGTACTTGATGTGTATCTCTTCTCCTCTTCATTTCTGTCCTCATGCTGTTTTTGTTTGTCTTCCCGATTTTATGCTTGCCCCTGACTCACTGACTGACATTGGTGTATAAATGAGATTTCAAGTATGGACTTTATCTTTGACATAAAACTAGAAAAATAAAGTTTGATGCTACTTCTCATAAACATTTTGTATTTATGTGGCTCTGTCTTTTTATTTTAGGGGAGATTTGTGCCTTTAAGGTGTACGGTCAGGATGCTCCGTTTGAGGCTGTGGTGTTGAATCGTACATCAGGAGAAGGAGTGGTGCGAGCCAGCAGCCCCGTGGACTGTGAGAGCCAGAAGGAGCACACCTTCATTATCCAGGCCTACGACTGCGGTGCTGGACCCGATGGGGCTGACTGGAAGAAGTCTCACAAGTGAGTTTGTGTCAAAGTTTATTTGATTCAGCTGCTGACAATGCATTATTTTCAGATATTTGCCAACAAAGTTAATTAAATTGTCAGTTAATCAGAAGAACTGACATTTTAATGGCTGTACCCCAAGGCACATTATCCAGCTTCCTGTTTTTGTTTGCAGAGTTAAAAGATGGCACGTGTCAGTAAAGACATGTTCCTATTTGTAAAAAGTTTTCCAAAATAACAAAAATGAATGAGGGTACACAGCAATTCACACCAGCGAGTGCCTCTACAAACATATTGATACTCATAAGAATATAAAAAGTAATAATGATAATAGTAATAATAATGTTAAAAATCCAAGAAAATATATGTGGGCTGCTTTCACGGCAAGCTTAAAAAGGAAATTTGAAAAGCTGATCAGGACATCCCTATTTAGTATGCCTTGAAATCGCTCTCTGTCTGCCAAGAAGATCCTTTTCTCTGTCTAGTCTTTCCAAATATCTGTTTGTGAGTGACTTTTCTGTTCAGGAATATGTAGGCCTGTCACGATAATCAATAAATCAATTAACCGAACGATAAATAAAAACGTCCTCGGTAAGTTTGCCGGGCTCGATAAACTGACGTGTGCATGCGTGTTTGTTTTCCTCCTCTCTTTCTACCAAAGAGGCTGAATGAGAAGATGGCTCACTCTGTCCATCTTTCTTAACACCGGGGTGCATCTGTTCTATAGCAGATTTATAGCGGAGTGAGCATTTGTCGCTCATGCGATCTTTGGGAGGGAGCCGCTCGCACATAAACACGGAGAGAGCTAAAGTGAGTGTCCTGAGGAGTAATGAGGAAACAAACGCTAATATGAATGATGGCACGAAAGATACGGTTCTTAAGCCGAATGCCACAGTTCCAGTGTGAGAATGTGTTGGTTTTAAACAGAATGAACAATGTGTGGGCCCATGAACACTGACGAGCTGATATGTGGTATTTGTTTTAAAGTAGTGGCGTTGAAGAAGGAGAGGTGCAGCGGAGCCTTTGTCCTGACAGTCAATGCTTACTGAGGCGTTTGGTCGGCAAGGTAAATACAAATAAAACAGCACAAAATGGTGCGCTCACAGACAGTGTCATTCGCTACATTGCAAAAGAAATGCAATCCTTCAATACGGTTGAAAAGCCAGCAGTTACAAACGTTTGACAGACAGTACGAATTGACTGGGAGAAAGTACATCTCACAAACAATTCCTGTATAAACTCCCTTTTATTTCTTGTTTTTATTGGAGTTTCGTTTTTTCTTTACAGAGACAGGGTCTATTTTTTTCATTGTTTTTGATTATTATATTGTCTGTTTAATTTATTTTATTTAAAAGACCCTCACTTTATTGTGACATATATTATAATTACATTAATGAAAAAATTAGGAAAAAAATCAAAATAATACTGACAATAATATCGTTTATCGTCAGTAATTTTTTGGACAATTATCGTCCAGCAAAATTTGTTAGCGTGACAGGCCTAGGAATATGCTCTTGCTGAGTTCAGCTGTCACTAGACATGTGTTGTGGTCAGATGACCCCTCGGGCTTTAAGATCCCATCCCTGTGACGTCCTAACTTGTACTATGTAAAGAAACAGTTTGAAGAATCACCAAGTTTTTATGACTTTCAACCTCCCCTTTTTGCATTTGAGCTCCCTACCTTGAGTGTGACATTATAGGAACATAGCTGCTGTAATGTTTCGAGCTTTCGATACATTAGGACTACATAAAATCAGTGTGAAAACTTTCCAGGCACTGGGGCAATATTTTAATTTACATTTGAAGAGTTTTAAAATGTATTATTTATACTGCACACTACTTGGGATCTTGGCAGGATGAAAAAAAGAATGGCAGAGGAATTATAACTTCTAAATTGAAACTTGAATTAAACAAGACTGTACATCCCTGGGTTTACAAAATAACATGAATATTTCAACATGTGATAAAACAAAGTATTTACTGGCTAGAGCTTAAAATACCTGGTGTTTAGATAGTAAGAGGGGAGGTTATTTTGGTTTTGTGATGTTATTCTCATACGCAAAAGCGTGTCATACACTTTGTCTGTTATTGTCTGTGAATCTGTCTTTAAGCAGCATACAAACTCTGAAAACACTGACCGTCAGAACATGTATGAAAGCTGCCACGTGCTGCCCAGCATTATCTATCTTGCCTTGTTGTTTAGCAGCACGAAACACTCTGACTACTGTACATCCTCAATTAGCAACCACTCCTCAGCAAAGACTAAAGCGGGGTACATGCACTAAGAAATAATCTGTCTTATTTTAGGCCTCATTGAACAGAGATGTCGCATAGAATGAAATGATGGCCAATTAGAAACAAACTGACTGAACAAGGAAGCAAAAAAAATGTTCCTACTAACTGCTTTAGCATGTACAGATCAGCTTAATACCAACTTCATTTCTCCATAGTTTGCTCTATTCTCCTACTTGAAGTTTCAAAGAAAAGTAGCCCAGAAAACAATCATAATTCCACCCGCCCATGTTAGACCATTTTTGTTTACTCTGGAGTCATGTTTAACAGCAAGAGATTTTGTAAGATTTACAGTTTGGAGAGTCATTGCCTGGTATCGATAAAAGGAATCTGCTTGTCTGTAGTGTGCTGGTTTGGTCATATCACTGTTCAGTCCAGATTAATGGGACAAAGCCGTGTAAGCCATCAATATTTGAGACATGTGTGAGTACTCTCACATTTTTTAATATCTGCCAAGACTGTTAATATCCTTCAGTGGGGAATGGTTTAACTTTAATAATAGATATGTGTTAGCTCAAATTTACGGCTAAATAACTTCTGTTGAACAGTGTTAATTTAAGATCAGTTGCATGCACAGACTTTTCCAAGGGCTGTGAAAAGAAAAAGGGCAAATACAGCTCTCATTCTCGTTTTTGTTTATTTTGGTTTTGTTTTTGGGGGCACTAGACCAAGGTTGTAATAGTAAACTAAAACGAAACTGAAAACGAAATCTAAAATTTGAAATACATTGCAGTTAACTCAAACAAATAAAAACTAGAAAAGTAAATAAGAATAAATAAGTAAACTAAAACTGTATCTTGTGTTCACGAAACTAACTGAAACTAACCAAAAGTATAGACAAAATGTCCTTCGTTATCGTTTTTGACAGTATTTATTAGCCTTTAGGATTTTAATTAATCCGACACATTTTCCCAACCAATTTTATGACAGTTTTCGGCAGTTGTCAGCGCCGTACGGCACCATCATAGCGACGTACTGGGATGTGCTTGTTTACTGCACTGACTGGCTGTGCTCTGTGCCTCGACGAAACGTGTTGTTGGAACAACTTGGAAGAAATGGTTAAAGTTGGAAGGAGGCGGCAGTGTCCCATTTGGGATTTTTTTGAGTACGAAGTGAGACAAACAAATGCAAGTGCCTAGCAGAAATTAAGGGCGTTTCACACCAACCACATTTAGTGCGCACCAAAGAAGTTTTGGGCCAGAGTTTGATATGTTAGTGTCAATGTGAATGCTTTTGATGATCTACTTTTGATGCATTACTTCCTGTTAATCCCGTGGTTGAATCTTTTGCTTACTCAATTTGTCGATTTGTTTATTCTGGTTGAGGATTACGACGATTTATGAGGGTCCAGAAGGTCGCTGATGCCGTCTCAAACACGATAAAAAAACACATTTGAAGGAAAATGTAGAAGAGAGCGGAAGTAAACATTGGTTGTCTGGTGTAGGAAGTGATTACCATGGTAGTCTCTTCCTCGTTCTTCTCCGTAGCAGGTTTGGTAACCAGTTACGTGCATATCGCCCCCTGTTGTTTCAAACTGAGTAAATATACAAGTGGGTCCGGGCACAGTTCGATGTTGCCAGTGTGAATGCAAGCCAGCGGGGGAGGGGGAGGGGGGCGAACCGCGCCGCAGCACGGTTCGAAACAAGTGGACCTAATGTGAAAACGCCCTAAAACTGGTAAGATATGTGGAGCGCTTCTTAAGGGGAAAAATCCCACAAACTTTGAAGCCCATTTGAGGAGCACCCATAAGGAGGCTTATATAGCCTATGAAAACAAGGAAGCCGAGAGTTTATATTGTTTATATTGATGTTTATATTTTTTATATTAAGTTTATATTATTTTCTTGTGTTTAAGGCAGCAGCCAACAGTACAGTATCAGCATTGACTGAGCAGTGAGCACTATGTTGGACTTAAAAATAAACAGTATTACAAAATACTTATTCTGACCTTTTTGAATCCTGGTATGAAATAAGGTAAATAAGGCATGAAAAAAAGGCAAAATACAGTATGAAAAAACTAAAACTAAGCCTTGTTGCAAAAATCAAAACTAAATGAAAACAAGAATGCCCGCTCTAAAACTAATTAAAACTTAACTGTATTGGAAAAAAAATGTCAAAACTAACTAAAACTAAACTATAATGACAAATCCAAAACTATTATAACCTTGCACTAGACATGCTTATATGTTACACAAATGGCACAGAATAAATAAATAAATTCCTAGGGGGTCTGGGGGTCATGCCATTTCTTGTATTTCAGAGCGTTTTAACACCATATCAGCATCAGAAAATCCAACCTGGTATAGAAATATAGCTCTGGTTGAATATTAATCAAAAAAGGGCACAACATGAAATTAATTGCAATAGTAATGTTTCATTGTATCTCTTTGTCCTAATGGTCTTTTAGAGTCAGTGTGTTTTTTCACCCAAGAAGGCAGTTTGATGTATTTTGCCAACCAGGAGGACCACTGCCCCCATTGACCACACCTCTGTGCACAATATAGCTTTTATAGCTGTATAGCTAACTACTCTGCTTCTCTAACACCTACCACCCAGTATCACTCTTGGAATCGCTGGAGCTTAAACAAACTTGTAGACAGGTAGGATATGGACTTATAAGGAACATAATTGCTGTTTAATATCACTATTTTAACAGCTTAATCCAAGAGTGTGGCAGTGAGGTGGGGCTGTGTGTGTGTGGGAGGAAGGGGATAAGCGGTAGGAGGTGTGTGCCCCAGTTGAGCTTTATGCCTAGCAACACTCCTGGTGACAAGCTATTAGAACTGAGAGCTGACGACAGTATGAAACATTTTTCTAACATTGTGAACAGCATAAATATACGGCATCATGAGCTTGTATGACGGGGAGAATTGAAGTCAGAATGCTTGAACATGCATTTAAATGTGATATCCCCTTGTTTCCCACCTGATTTTTTAAAGTTTTACAGTTCAGCAATGCAATTACTTCAGCAGATAAAAATGAATCCATCATTTTCTTTTTTCTGATCTCTTGTGTAGTCACTCTCTTTTTGTGTTCTTCTGCTCCATCAGTTAACCCTTCCTTTTGTCTCCTACCATTAGCTGTTGTATCAAACAGTATTGTGTTGCACGATTCGTTCTGCTAAAAGTCTGACTATCAGATTGACTTTTATACCACTGTTTTTAGGACTTCAATTCCACTCTAGATAAATAAGTTACATATGCTGCCTTAGGTCAAACTTTGACATCTGTGGATAAAGAAAGAGCCAAATATGTAACTTGTGTACCATGTTTTGAGTAAATCTTTGGGAAAGAGACTTAGGATTTATTAAAGACTTATTTTTTACTTTTTTTTTCTTCAGAGAATTCTCATGTATTTCAAGATGTTTCCAATAGTTTTAAAACTTATATTTTAGTCTTATATGGAAGAGTTTTGCAGACAAACAAAAGTCACAAGAACATTTGTCTTTAGTTTATTTTTTTATTACTTTCTTAGTCTGGTGATATTTTCCAGCACAGCATCAGTTCTCTCCAGACCTTTCCCCCCCTAATGGCCCATCAATGCTACACATCTCCTTATGTGTGTGCATGTGTCAGAGCTGTGTGAGATTGACATACAGACAGACTCACACAGACAGCAGCAAATCAAACTCTGTGCTTCTCCAGTCGGGGACGAGTGGATGCTAAAATAAGCTGCCGCAGGCTCAATACTAAAGGGAGGGAAATTTATAAGCTCAGGGATCTGTGATGAATTTCACCAGAGGATGATGAATGAAGCTGTGTGTGTTTCTGTGTGCGTGTGTATGTGTGAGAGAGACATTATCACTGCATGACATTCTAAATAGGCCTCATTAAGCTAATGTCATTAATTAGCCAGATGTGCTTCTTCAGATACACCGTGAGCTGTTGTCAGAGAAGGTCACCGGTGAGGAAAAACTTCATGATGCATCTAAATTATTGCTTCATTTATACACTTTGGTGCACAAATGTTATCTTTCTGCCTTATTAATAATCTCAGGCACAAGTTCTACCTGATGTGATGGTGTTTATGGACCCTATCAGACATTCAGTGCAATGCAGAGTTTTTCCTTATATCCACCGGACACAGTTGTCATCTTTTTCCCTGGCTAATAAGAACTTTTGCTTTTTTAATATGAATTAAGTAAATTACATTTTGAGTTATCAGGAACATGATCTGTGAGAGCTTCAGCACCTAAATAGTTTTTACATTGAATTATGTTTCATATGGGGCAGCACGGTGGTGCAGCAGGTAGTGTACGTGCCTCACAGCAAGAAGGTTGCTGGTTCAATCCCTGAGTAGGGCAGAGCCTTTCTGTGTAAGGTTTGCATGTTCTTCCTTGGCATGCATTGATTCTCTCTGGAGACTCAGACTTCCTCCCACAGACTAAAAAATTGCTCATTAGGTAGATTGGTGACTCTTAATTTCCCTTAAGTGTGAGTGTGAGCATGATTGGTTGTCTATCCCTTGTGGCCCTTGAATCAACTTGCAACTGGTTCAGGGTATATCCCACCTCTTGCCCAAAGACAGCTGGGGTAGCATCCAGCCCCCTTCCCCTGCGACCATAAGTGGTATAGGAAATTAATAAATATGTTTGATATTTTGCTCCTATTTGCACACTAGGTGCATGAATACTACACTTCTATTTAAGTTTAGGATAAACCACACTTAATATCTATACAATGAACCTGATTCATTGCATAAGTGACCTTGGAAACTTGCAAAACATTCTGACAAACAAGAGGAGCTTCTCCACAGATGAAGCCAAAACAAGCTTAAATATAGAGAGACACAGACAGGAAGAATAATTGGGTAATTTATATTTTTCTGTGACATGTTCTTTGCTGTGGATATACAGTGCCTGGCCAAACAGAACATCACCACCTGGATTTAACTAAACAAATAGGTACGAGCCTCCTATTGGATAATAACTGCATGGGCGATTGACTTTCAGCTGGCAACAAGTTATTTTCACCCCAGCTGATGCAATGAGTAGCTTCTGATTTCTTAAACAACCATGTTGAAAGACAAATCCTGTAGTTGTGGGAAAGATGTTAGTCTGTTTAAGAAGGGTCAAATCATTGGCATGCTTCAAGCAGAGAAAACATCTAAGGAGATTGCAGATGGGGAACCATCGTCTTCGAGTAAGAAATGCGATCTGAAAACAATCCTGAATGATTTTGATCAGCGATCACTTAAACATTTGGCCAAATCAAATTGAAAAGAAAAACAATAGTAGAACACTCGGGTGTGTTTAACAGTGATAGTGAAAGCATTTCTACACACATAGGGATCTAATTTCGTGGCGCAGCGCAGGGGGCACAAGCCTGGCACACCCCGCGCAGTGTTAATTTCGTCCGGCGCACCGCCATGCGCTGCCAGTTTGACAATTTGGTAGACCGTCTGCGCAGAGATGGGTGTGACGGCGCACCAAGGGGAGGTGACGGCAAACCAGGGGGAGGTGTCGACAGATTCGAGTAGCGCAGTGACAATTTCGTGCCAAAAAACTGTGCGGAAGGTGCGCTGAAAGCTCGCCAGCTCCAACCTGGTCTATCTTTGGCGCAGGGCGGGGCGCACCCTCCGCAGCTGTAATTTGGTGACAAGTGCATATGTGCACACGCCTCAGAGGCAGGTTTCCCCAGTGTCAGGCACATTTTAATGCAATAAACAATCACAGCAATCACTATTTAATGTAACCGTCTGAACCAGCATATACATTTGTATCTACATTAATTGTCCCGTCACATCTGATGTCGGATTAAAGCCGTTTGTCATCATGGAAACTTAACCTGACGGCAGCTGGAAGTTTGATGCACATCTTACAAGTCAACAATAAACAGCCTTAACATCTGATACTGAGTATATATCTGGCTTCTCTCATTTCATTAAATTCAAAGAAAAAGAAGGAGAAAAAAGACAAAGAAAAAGGAGAGAAAATAAATGTTTGTCACTCAGGATTTACCCGTGATTTCCCATATTCCTCTATTTTAGTCTTTATTTTTAACGTGATCTAAAAAGATGGAGAACATCATTGCAAGGAGGATGAGGAGGAGACACCGTTTACCACTAAAGGCTCTGCTATTTGGCGATGACAAACCAGGAATGCAGGTGGATCACAAGCATTATGAATGGATAAGCCAGCGGGTGTGAAACTGTCTCTTATTTTTTTTACTCCTATTAATGACAAAGGAACAGATTACATCTGTCCCAGGAGCTGGCCCACACGGTGACATGCCCCGCTGTCCATTCTCCTGCTGAAGGGACAGCGGCTCTGACTGTCTCCACTGCTGGGTCTTTCCAGCACACTGTTTCCGCGGTGGCGGGGATAATTCAGACCAATCAGACGCTGCGCCTTGGCCGCAGCGCATTTAAAGGCGAGGAGATCATTTGATTGGTGAAGACAGCGATCGGCTGTGTTAATCCCACTCACGTCTATTCTCCTCCCACTCTGACAATTGCGCGGAGAGGCAGAGACATGGGCGTGGACGTGCTCCTCTGCGCCCCTCTGCGCCTTGAGTGCGCCTCTCTTGACACTGCAGGAAACTTGCAAAGTGCGCAGGTCACACCCTGTCCGCGCGGCGAAGGCCTGCGCAGGACAGGTGCCCCTGCACTTGCGCCTGGTCTACGAAATTAGCGCCCGTAGTGTGAAGGGAACTCAAGTGATTGGAACTGAACAGCTGTGTAGCCTCAAGAAAACCACTAATCAGTAAGGTTAACCGAAAAAAAGGCTTCAGTTTGCTAGGGAGCATAAAGATTGGACTCTGGTGGACTGGAAGACGGTCATGTGGTCTGATGAGTCCAGATTTACCCTGTTCCAGAGTGATAGGAGCATCAGGGTAAGAAGAGAGGCAGGTGAAGTGATGCACCCATCATGCTTAGTGCCCACTGTACAAACCTGTGGGGGCAGTGTTATGATCTGGGGTTGCTGCAGCTGGTCAGGTTGAGGTTCAGCAACATTATGGCTCAAAGAATGAAGTCAGCTGACTACCTGAATATACTGAATGACCAGGTTATTCCATCAATGGATTTTTGTTCTTCCCTAATTGCACAGGCATATTCCAGGATGACAAAACCAGGATTAATTGGGCTCAGACTGTGAAAGAGCGGTTCAGAGAACATGAGACATCATTTTCACTCATGGATTGGTCACCACAGAGTCCAGACCTTGAAAATCTTTGGGATTTGCTGGACAAGGCTTTGTGCAGTGGTCAGACTCTCCCATCATCACTACAAGATCTTAGTGAAAAATAATCCAACAATACGTGGCAACAAAACTTGTGGCATTGCAGAAACGTATCAAAACAATACCACAGCGAATTTGACTCTTTTTTTGGCCAGGCAGTGTGTATGAATTAAGGTAAATATTTTTCAGAGACAGAGAAATGCATATGACAAGCCTCCTAATTTCAAGATTTTTGGTGTAGAAGATGCTAGTTTTAGGGAACTATTGGTGGTGCAAACAAATAAAGAGGGAGAAGTCCTGGTGCTGTGGACTTTTTGCCTTATGCATGAAAGTACTCTGTCACAAGCAGGAGACATGTGAAAGATGGAGAGTGTTGTCTAAAAGCACTTGGCTCACAGTGGGTTGGAACATTTTGATGTATATTTACCATTTTGGTGATACAAATTCTGGGCAGTGAGCAAGGTGCAAACAGGATGGATTATATGCCTTGATTATACATGGGGTTGATTTGGGTACAACATAGCTCAAACAGTCTGAGTATCAGCTCTCATTCCCTTTGAATCAGAGTGCCTAGGGCAGCTGGTGTCTTGCCATTTAGCAAGTGGATTTTATAGTATGGACTGAAAATGGATTATTTAATCCCACTCCTTTTATTTTATATTAAAAGAACATACAGGACACTGGTTAAAATATGTTAATGCTCAGATTAAGGTCGTTTTTGTACATTCAAGCAATACAGAAGAAACTTCCAATGAGACGACTCAGACAATTCCATATGAGCGTAAACTAAAAACTTTTAGTGTTTGAAATCTCTAAGTAAGCCAACAGGATCAGGCAGATTTATGTAGATGATAGACCTTTTTACTGTTAATTAAATCACTGTTGGCTTTCAAATTTAGATGTACACCTCGTGCTGAGCCCACTCCACTATGATTGGTCACACCCCCAAGCACTGCTGAAGTCCTGTCAAGCTCTACCGAGCTCCACCTCCTTATTTTGCCGGTGCTTGAGTTGAGAATAAACAGGGAACTTCAAAAAACTCTAAGAATTTCTCTTTCAATAATGTCAAGTTTTGAAATACAGCCATATATCGATAAATGACTTACAGCTTGCTCTTCTGACTCTTCAACACAACCAAGTAATGTCGGAAAGGCATCGGAAAAGCTTCCATCAGCAGCAGTTTACCGGCTTATCCAGCTTCATACAGGCTCATGTTGACAAAACAGTGCCTTTTCAAGAGGTATTTTTCTTTTACTGGCTGGGAAAAGCAACTCTGTCTTTTTCTGCCTGGCGCTTGCCTCTTTAGGAAAGTTAAACAAAAAACTTACTTTCTCTTACACCTGAACAAACATTTTCTGGGAGCCATTGCTCAGCTTGTTACATCGCTGTGAACGTGTTGAAGACAGCAGAACAGGGCACAGCGATGTAACTTCTGAAGCAGAGTCGGGAGGGGCTGTTTAGGACCATTAAGGGTAGTTCGGTACACATTCACATCAGTGAGACTGAACTGTAAAAAAAAGACTATGAAACAGAGCGTTCAGGGCCATCCAAAATAGCCAGCAGGGCTCACTTCCAAATGCATGATCCTCCTTGTTTGACACTTTGGCAGTGTTTAACAGGAGTATCCGACATTGTAACAACATTTATGGGTCAGAAAGAGTAAAAGCATAATGGTTCCCTTTTAAGGTTCCATATAATGCAAAATAGACTGAAAATATGTGCCTTGACATGCCTTCAAATCCCTTTAAAAATAAGATAATTCCCGCATAATTCCCTTTTGTTTACTTCACCTTTCTGGGGCTTCAGTTAAAGGAAATGAATCTTATATTCTCCAAAACACGCAAAAACACACACATTCATCGACTTTCATGCAGCAGAGAACTTTACTGATCTTTGTATTTTAAAGTACAAGTACAAGCGGCATTTATAAGCACTTAGTAAATATGTCAATTATTGTGTCCTTTCCTTGAAGTGTTTCTAACACAACCTATGAAAAATATTACGCCATTATGTGTGGTACCTTTTAATCAGAGCTTTTCGATCCTGTCTTTCAGGAATTAATCTTTATATCCTTGAAGATGGTACTATTTTTCTTGTTGCCTTCAGTTCACTACTGACTCTAGGATAAACAGCCAAAAACTGAGGTTCCTAATTAATTTAAATCATCTCTAATGAGTTAAAAAGATTTCTTTCTTCCCCCTTCTCTACCTTCCTCCATCCATCTCTTCCTTGCCTGTGTCTAAACAATTCTTCTTCCTCATCAATCATTTCCACCTCACTTTCTTGCATCCCTCTCCACCTTTTTTCCCTAATGTGGTTGCTTTTTTTTCTCTTCCCTCCTACCTTCCTCCCTCTTTCTCTCTCTCTCTTTCGCTCATTCTCCCTCACAGGGCGGTGGTTCACATCCAGGTGGACGACGTTAATGAGTTCAGCCCTATGTTTCGGGAACTGCAGTACAAAGCCTCAGTAACAGAAGGAAAGATCTACGACAGTATCTTACAGGTATGTTGGTTTTCTTGGACATCTACACAGGTGATAACCGTGATTTAAGTCTTTTTACCTCCGCCAATGAGGTTATGTTTTCGGGAGAGTTTGTCTGTCTGTCTGTTTGTCTGTCTGTGAACAAAATAACTCAAAAAGTTATGGATGGATTTTAATGAAATTTTCAGGAAATGTTCAGCATGGGAAAAGGAAGAACTGATTCAATTTTGGTGTTGATTCAGATCAGCATTTGGCCGCAATAACAAAAAATGTGATTTTGGTGAATAACTACTGAACTAAAATAGATATCATTATGAATCCAATTGCTAATGGTATGTTTTCATGGTCAAGGAAATATATATACATATATATATATATAAATATATAATAATATATATGAAATAAAGATAGGACTAATATTTATGGTGAAAATCACAATATGGGTGAGGACTGTGGCGCTGGCGGAGGTCTGCGCTTTCCGAGTGCTTTTCTAGTTCTTCTAAATGGTCTTAGTGTGGGATAGTTTGTTTGACTGACAGCCTCATAGGCCTGTTCAATAGAACCTAATTTGGTTGGAGAACTTTTAGTAATATTTGGTGCTATTACTCTACTACTTTATTGCTTTTCATCATAGTATGCCCTACTATGAAGCACTGCTGTTTTTGCAGAGGGCCGTGAAGCTCCTGGGAGTAACTTGGGGTCTGTGATAATTTGGCACCCCCAGGTCAAAACAGTACCTTGTAGAATGCTGTTTTCATGGATGTTTTATAGGATATATAAATTTGCAGGAATTAACTTTTTTCTCATGTTTTGAAATGTGCACTTTATCTGTCATGTAAGGTCTGTAGTGCTTTGTTTAAACAAAATAATCCCAGTTACCTTTAATGGACAAAAAGGCCACATTTAGCATAGAATCACAGTGCGTCTCATATCAATCAGTCCATCAGACTATAATTGTGTAACACTTTTCATACAAAGCTTTGTAGCACAAAGTGCTTCACATAAAAATGAAGAAACAAAAGAAATTGAAATAAATAAAAAGTGAAACAATTGAATACAATGAAAAATACCCCCCTTGCAATCTGCATACAGCACACACACTCAGTTACACACACACACACACACACACACACACACACACACACACACACACACACACACACACACACACACACACACACATACACACATACAAAGACATGAAGAAGAGATTCCAACAGGAAGCAGAACTAGAGGAATGAGGAAACACTATCTTAGATTAAAAATAAATCATCAAATCCTTTTCATTTGCAGGTCTGTTTTAAAATGAGTCTTTTTTTTCTATTCTCTAATTAATGACGTCTTATTTCAGTTGCCAAGGGCCTAAAAACATCAAGTCCCACCAATAACCAGTTGGGCAAAATAAACACAACACAAATAAAAGTCGTAACACTCACATACATGTTCCACAATATATTATTATTTTCATGCATGTAATTATCCCTATATTAATGCATGTATTAATGATTGAGTATTGTTTTACTAATGTGTTCAGTCTGTAACCTTGCAGTGCAGCTTGATCCTCCTGATTCTTGTCAGTATTCAGACGGGTCCATCTTACCAAGTTCTAACTTACAATGACTAATGCTCAAACAAAAGCAACATGGCCCAATTAGCATTTTTCAAAGCAGGAAGAGGTGGGAGATTAGCATACATGCTAACAGCTTTAACAACAGTTTTATCAGATCTGAACCACATTTCTTTTTTAAATGAAAAACAATCATTGAAGGATTTCTCAATAGAAAATAACTTTCTACCCGTCTTCTGATATGTTTTGGGAGCATTTGCTCTATGAAGTTCTGTTTTGTACTTTGCACAGAAGTAGTGGTGCCCACCTACTACATAATCTGACTGGCCCATAATGAATGTGATTGACAGAATGATAGTCCAGTCACCTGCTGAATTTACTTTTGAAAGGCTCTGCCCATCCCAAAACATGTCTATGGGCTGTTGCCCAGATGGACCAGTGAAATATATTGAATGGTTCATGTTGTGTGTGAGGCTCTTAAGACTGAACGTCGTACATTAATAAATGTATTAAGAATGGTGTCCCTTTGAGCTTTTTGTATGTTTTAAAATGTCATCTTTGCAGTAATAGATATCAGGGACATAATGTACCAAAAACTGGTAAAGGATAACATTTATGGCCAAAAAAAAAAATCAATTCCTGAACGTGACAAATTGGTAGTGGATGAAAATGTTTAGTTAGTAAAAGTAAAAAAAAATAAGTATTGGCACTTGCTAAAAAGTATTCTTCACTAATATTGAGTTTTTATTTTTCATTAAGAATGTCGGACCACCATTTATTCAGACTTGTGTGTAAAGGTTTAAGCTTTTTTTCTTACTCAGTAACAGGACTGAGTTTTGTAAAATGTTTGGAGCAGGAAAGTGTATTTTTTAGGAAAATAAAAAAACAGTAGCTAGTCATCAGATGTTGTGTGTTACATCTGTTTACCCTACCTTAACATGGGCTCAGTGCTGGTGTTTGACCGATGCCCATGTGAATCCCTTGTATATATTTATATTAAAATTAAAATATTAAATTAATTGTCAGTTTTCTTTTAGCTTGATTTGAATTGTTTATCAAACTACACATGTTGCTATTTCAGGTGGAAGCCTGGGACCAGGACTGTTCACCACAGTACAGCCAGATCTGCAACTATGAGATTGTCACAGCGGGAACACCATTTGCCATAGACCGCAATGGTAAGTTTTTCTGTGTGTTAATGTGGCCTGGCTGAATACATCGTTATAATTGCTGATGTCATAAATACATGTGTATTTTAAGCCCAAAAGTAAGAAATAATTGCAGAATTTGATTTCCTGCAGGAATTATTCAGTTTAAGTTTAGTATTAATTCTCTTTCAGGACCATGCCATCATCAACGTGACACTAATTAAAAGTGGGAATGATGCCATGTAAATTTGACTTGGTATAAAACATGAAAAATATGTTGAAAAACTTAAAAACTGATCAAAGCCTTGCTTATTCTGACTAAACTGTGTTATAAACCACCCCATTTAGCACATATAGGCTTGATCTTGGACTGAGAAAGGCAACAAATTCTGTCATTTTTGTGAGGAAATCACATCAAGTGTATTTTTTTGTTCTTTAAATAACTTTCACATTTAATTTTATTATATTTCTTTGTCCTGTGAGAGTATGTTGTTACACTCTGGATCTTTATCTTTGATTCTCTTTCCCCTCTTAAACTCAATCTTAACCTTTTGAATCAACAGTGGTTAAAGTTCCTGAATTTATCCAGACAAAATTTAACTTTAAATATGTACAGATACTTAATGGACCTCAAGATGAGATTTTTCCCACTGCTGAAACAGAAGAGGGTCACAGAAAGGCTGTGATTTAAAGCATCGTTTTGGTTAAAAATCTCTTTTGATCTCTTCTCAAGCCATGTAATAAATGTAAATCAGTGCTGCTGTCGCCATACATGAACAAAAACAGAATGGTTAATATCCTGATGAAAGAAAAAACCTTTTCCGGGCTAAATTTGAATACATTTAGTGTATGAGCTGAACCACATGAATTACATATGAGAATGAAGGAGTTTCTACAGAGACAGACATGAAAAGAGTGACTGAACCTAGAGATAAAAAGTGAAGCAGACAGTGAACAGTATGCTGCTGTCATCTTTAGTACTTACATCCTTTCCAGCACCATGTAATTTAAATGATTAAAAATTCATAATTATTGTGCGAATTGAATAAAAAAAACTAAAGATATATTTTTATGTTTTAACCAAAAGCATCTGAAGTCAAAGAGGAAGAAAGCAGAGGTCAAAAAGTAACAAATACAGGGCGTAAGGAGAATAAACATAGATAATGAGCACAAAAGGAAGAATCAGAGAATCAGGCTCTGACTTTTGAATTTTTCCCACAAAAGTAACACGCAAAGAAGAAATTAACAAATGTATCAGCTCCACTCTTCTTAGCTGTTTTTTTCTTTTCAATTTCCATCTGAAGTTTTTAGTGGCAGCACCTTTGATCCAATGAGAGCTGAGTCTGTATTAAAATTCAGTGTTGTGTCTGCTGATTGGTCAGAGAGTATTTTAAGTTGAAGCATCATAAGTAAATTGATTGACAAGAGAATCAAATCCCTCTCATTGTTGGCTGTGCACTTCTTTATGACTGTGAATTCCTCCCAACTGTGTGACAGTATTTCAGTATAGTCATTTATTTAATTTGGAATGGACAGTATGCATTAACTAACATCAGTAAATATACACATGTATATGTGCCAACGTTAGCAAAAAGACAGTGCATGTTTTCATAGATAGATAGATAGATAGATAGATAGATAGATAGATAGATAGATACATAGATACATAGATACATGCATACATACATGCATACATACATGCATACATGCATACATGCATACATGCATACATACATACATACATACATACATGCATACATACATACATACATATATAGAAATGTTTAAATATGTAGTAATGTCTCATCTCACTGTTTGCAGCTGTCACCACAACAAAACCTTTTCCTGATGGGACATTAAGCCACAGATCTAGAGCCAGACACAGTACTGCCTCCATTTGCTGTTGTTTTGTCTAGACATTACTGCATTCTGGTGCAGCCACATTTGGGAGTGCAGCAATGTAAAACAATACACCAAGTAATGAGCAAGACTGTATAACAAATGGAGAAGCACTTTTAAATGACAAACCCTGCTGAGGCCAGCAAAAAAGTGCAGAATTTTTTTTATACATACATATATGTATATATTTATAATCACATTAGTATGCAAATGCATTAGAATATAAGGCCACTAAGACCTAAAATAATATTTCATAAATAAAAAATGATGAAGTAAACCGGATTGACAGTGACAAAACTGGCTCAAAAGTCAGTAAGTAAAACATGCAATGTAGAAAATTGCATCTGTGATGTATGCAGATCATTCTAAATGACAATATATGTATCAATTGTGGATGCTCCATTCTTTTTTTTTTTTTTTTCAAATGTATGTTTTGGGCATTTTGCGCCTTCATCGATAGGAGAGAGACAGTGGATGGGCTTGTGAAAGGGGGTGAGAGAGTAGGGGAAGACATGCTGCAAACTGATCACAGGCTGGACTCAAACTCTTACTAACCACTCTGCCAAACCAGCACCACACTCTTATTGGCTTTTGTTGTTGTTGTTATTGTTATTATTGTAGGTAGATGCAGACCACTGTTTCTTTACAGTAAGTTCTTACAGCTGTTGTACAAACCATTGCATTGTCACATTGCAACAACCCTATGAAGAATAAGTCCACATTAAGACATTTTTTTACCCTTAAACTAATGTAAATCTTTAGTTGGTGACTGTGTGTCTTGAAGATTGTTTTTGAGTTCCTCGGCCTTTATTGAATTGGAAGAGACACTGGATAGAGTCAAAAAATGGTGGGAGACATATGAAACAGGGGCCAAGGCCCAGATTTTGCAGTTGTTTTGCCTAAGGCACACCTTATAAGCCAAAATCTTACACCTTATTCACATCCATACAAAACACTGTTGTATCTCATGAGTCTGTTCCACATACTTATTTCTTTATCGACAATATCTGATAAAAGAAAACATAGAGCTCATCTAGTAGTTGTTGTTTAGTTGTCACTTAGTCCCTACTGCGTGTATGGATACATCATTCAGAACTGTTACAGCTCCAAATGCAGTGACTGCAGTTGTGAAGTAACCATTTGTAATATCGTCCCATAGTGCTGTTCATAAGGTGGGGGCAGAGACCAAACTACAAGATGAAACAAATGTTCCAATTTTTTATTATTTCTATGATCTTTTGAAGACCCAAAATTCTAATGTCTTGGGTTGTACGATCTGTTAAACTAGTCCTAGCTGACTTTCTTTTCATAAATAAGCAACACAAGTTGTAAGGAATTCTGTAAAGTGGTATTCTTAATGTCCAAAGTTTAAACATAAAGCAGTTTGTAGTGTGCTTTCTGTATTTGGATAAATATTGTATCATAAGGTTGGTCAACATACCCAGCCTTTTAGTGGAGTATCAGCTAACTTTCTGTGACTGGAGGGTCACGGAGGGTTAGGGTGCACAGGAAACGTTGTACAATCAGCACACAATTCACTGTTCTTACACTTTACACTTCAGTGACCAGGAACAATGCAAGTTGTTTTGCTGAACAAGTGAAATCAGGGTGAAGTGTTGACAAATGTCATAAAGTTTAATTTAGAAAGTCCTACAGAGGTTGAATCCACATCTTTGTGCAGGCTGCTCCTGCTATTTCTTTTTCACATCTCCGACACAGAGAAACTGATAAACCCTTTCACTATTGTACACACAAACAGCACCTTATAAACACACTTGTCAACTAAAAAATGAAAATTTCCCTATTTCAGCTAAAGTTTCACATATATTTTCCATCTTGCTCACAAATCTTCTGGTATGAGGAGAGGAAATTTTACGTGGACATGTTTGCTGTTACCATGGGGATTGCAAGAAGCTGTCTGAAATTTTAATAGAAAAACACACTTGGAGAATCAGCTCATAGTTCATAAAATATCAATGATGCCAGAATTCCACCTGACTGGTTGAGAGGAGCTGGTTTGGCTATGATCTGCTGCCATGCTTCCCTGCACAGCGCTGACAAACAAGGGGTCAGGCTGAAATTCACCCAAACTCATAAACTAGTCACAAAATTCAATATCTGCATCAGAACTGCTTTATAATCTCATTGTGTTCACTGAACTTTTAAATGGATGGATGATTGGGGTAGCAGGAGATCACTAAAAAACAGTATGAAAAAGGTTTTTAGGTGAAATATGAATTAAATGGGACGTCGTATGGACGTCAGAAAGCCGACGTCGTATGGACGTCGGGAATCTGACTTCGAATGGACGTCTGAAATGCGACGTCGTATGGACGTCGGAAATGGGACGTCGTATGGATGTCGGAAATGGGACGTCGTATGGACGTCGGGAATCCGACGTCGAATGGACGTCGGAAATCCGACGTCGTATGGACGTCGGAAATGGGACGTCGTATGGACGTCGGAAATGGGACGTCGTATGGACGTCTGAAATGGGACGTCGTATGGACGTCGAAAAGGCGACGTCGTATGGACGTCGGGAATCCGACGTTGTATGGACGTTGGAAATGGGACGTCGGGAATCCGACGTTGTATGGACGTTGGAAATCCGACGTCGAATGGACGTCGGAAATGGGACATCGTATGGACGTATGGACGTCGGGAATGGGACATCGTATGGACGTCGGAAATGGGACGTCGTATGGACGTCGGAAAGCCGACGTCGTATGGACGTCGGGAATAGGACGTCAGGAATCCGACGTCGAGAAACTGATAAACCCTTTCACTATTGTACACACAAACAGCACCTTATAAACACACTTGTCAACTAAAAAATGAAAATTTCCCTATTTCAGCTAAAGTTTCACATATATTTTCCATCTTGCTCACAAATCTTCTGGTATGAGGAGAGGAAATTTTACGTGGACATGTTTGCTGTTACCATGGGGATTGCAAGAAGCTGTCTGAAATTTTAATAGAAAAACACACTTGGAGAATCAGCTCATAGTTCATAAAATATCAATGATGCCAGAATTCCACCTGACTGGTTGAGAGGAGCTGGTTTGGCTATGATCTGCTGCCATGCTTCCCTGCACAGCGCTGACAAACAAGGGGTCAGGCTGAAATTCACCCAAACTCATAAACTAGTCACAAAATTCAATATCTGCATCAGAACTGCTTTATAATCTCATTGTGTTCACTGAACTTTTAAATGGATGGATGATTGGGGTAGCAGGAGATCACTAAAAAACAGTATGAAAAAGGTTTTTAGGTGAAATATGAATTAAATGGGACGTCGTATGGACGTCAGAAAGCCGACGTCGTATGGACGTCGGGAATCTGACTTCGAATGGACGTCGGAAATGCGCCGTCGTATGGACGTCGGAAATGCGACGTCGTATGGATGTCGGAAATGGGACGTCGTGTTGACGTCGGGAATCCGACGTCGAATGGACGTCGGGAATCCGACGTCGTATGGACGTCGGAAATGGGACGTCGTATGGACGTCGGGAATCCGACGTCGAATGGACGTCGGAAATCCGGCGTCGTATGGACGTCGGAAATGGGACGTCGGAAATGGGCATCGTATGGACGTCGGAAATGGGACGTCGTATGGACGTCGGGAATCCGACGTCGAATGGACGTCGGAAATCCGGCGTCGTATGGACGTCGGAAATGGGACGTCGGAAATGGGCATCGTATGGACGTCGGAAATGGGACGTCGTATGGACGTCGAAAAGGCGACGTCATATGGACGTCGGGAATCCGACGTTGTATGGACGTTGGAAATGGGACGTCGTATGGACGTCGGGAATGGGATGTCGTATGGACATCGGAAAGCCGACGTTGTATGGACGTCGGGAATCCGACGTCGAATGGACGTCGGAAATGGGACGTCGTATGGACGTCGGAAAGCCGACGTCGTATGGACGTCGGGAATGGGACATCGTATGGACGTCGGAAATGGGACGTCGTATGGACGTCGGTAAGCCGACGTCGTATGGACGTCGGGAATCCGACGCCGAATGGACGTCGGAAATCCGACGTCGTTTGGACGTCGGAAATGGGACGTCGGGAATCCGACGTCGAATGGACGTCGGAAATGGGACGTCGTATGGACGTCGGGAATCCGACGTCGAATGGATGTCGGAAATCCGGCGTCGTATGGACGTCGGAAATGGGACGTCGGAAATGGGACGTCGTACGGACGTCGGAAAGGCGACGTCGGAAAGGCGACGTCGGAAAGGCGACGTCGTATGTACGGCGGAAATGCGACGTCGTATGGACGTCGGGAATCCGACGTCGTATGGACGTCGGAAATGGGACGTCGTATAGACGTCGGGAATCCGACGTCTTATGGACGTCGGGATTGGGACCTCGTATGGACGTCGGGAACCGACGTTGGAAATGGGACGTCGGTAATCCGACGTCGTATGGACGTCGGAAATGGGACGTTGTATGGAAGTTGGGAATCCGACGTCGTATGGATGTCGGAAATGGGACGTCGTATGGACGTCGGAAAGCCGACGTCGTATGGACGTCGGGAATCCGAAGTCGAATGGACGTCGGGAATCCGACGTCGTATGGACGTTGGAAATGCAACGTCGTATGGACATCGGGAATCCGACGTCGTATGGACGTCGGGAATCCGATGTCGTATGGACGTCGGAAAGGCGACGTCCTATCGACGTTGGAAATGCGCCGTCGTATGGGCGTCGGGAATCCGACGTCGTATGGACGTCGGGAATCCGACGTCGTATGGACGTCAGAAATGGGACGTCGGAAATGGGATGTCGTATGGACGTCGGAAATGGGATGTCCTTTGGACGTCGGAAAGGCGACGTCGTATGGACGTCGGAAATGCGCCGTCGTATGGACGTCGGGAATCTGACGTCGTATGGATGTCGTATGGACGTCGTATGGACGCCGGGAATCCGATGTCGTATGGACGTCGGAAATGGGACATCGTATGGACGTCGGGAATCCGACGTCGGAAATGGGACGTCGTATGGACGTCGGAAAGACGATGTCGTATGGACATCAGGAGTCCGACATCGAATGGACGTCGGAAATCTGATGTCGTATGGACGTCGGAAATGCGCCGTCGTATGGACTTCGGGAATCCGACGTCGTATGGACGTCGTATGGACGTCGTGTGGACGTCGGGAATGGGATGTCGTATGGACATCGGAAAGCCGACGTCGTATGGACGTCGGGAATCCGACGTCGTATGGACGTCGGAAATGGGACGTCGTATGGACGTCGGAAATGCGACGTCGTATGGACGTCGGGAATGGGACATCGTATGGACGTCGGAAATGGGACGTCGTATGGACGTCGGTAAGCCGACGTCGTATGGACGTCGGGAATCCGACGCCGAATGGACGTCGGAAATCCGACGTCGTATGGACGTCGGAAATGGGACGTCGGGAATCCGACGTCGAATGGACGTCGGAAATGGGACGTCGTATGGACGTCGGGAATCCGACGTCGAATGGATGTCGGAAATCCGGCGTCGTATGGACGTCGGAAATGGGACGTCGGAAATGGGACGACGTACGGACGTCGGAAAGGCGACGTCGTATGTACGGCGGAAATGCGACGTCGTTTGGACGTCGGGAATCCGACGTCGTTTGGACGTCGGAAATGGGACGTCGTATAGACGTCGGGAATCCGACGTCTTATGGACGTCGGGATTGGGACCTCGTATGGACGTCGGGAACCGACGTTGGAAATGGGACGTCAGAAATGGGACGTCGGTAATCCGACGTCGTATGGACGTCGTATGGACGTCGGAAATGGGACGTTGTATGGAAGTTGGGAATCCGACGTCGTATGGACGTCGTATGGACGTCGTATGGACGTCGGTAATCCGACGTCGTATGGATGTCGGAAATGGGACGTCGTATGGACGTCGGAAAGCCGACGTCGTATGGACGTCGGGAATCCGACGTCGTATGGACGTCAGAAATGGGACGTCGTATGGACGTCGGAAATGGGACGTCGTATGGACGTCGGAAATGGGATGTCGTATGGACGTCGGAAAGGCGACGTCGTATGGACGTCGGAAATGCGCCGTCGTATGGACGTCGGGAATCCGACGTCGTATGGATGTCGTATGGACGTCGTATGGACGCTGGGAATCCGATGTCGTATGGACGTCGGAAATAGGACATCGTATGGACGTCGGGAATCCGACGTCGGAAATGGGACGTCGTATGGACGTCGGAAAGCCGACGTCGTATGGACATCAGGAGTCCGACATCGAATGGACGTCGGAAATCTGATGTCGTATGGACGTCGGAAATGCGCCGTCGTATGGACTTCGGGAATCCGACGTCGTATGGAAGTCGTATGGACGTCGTATGGACGTCGAGAATCGGATGTCGTATGGACATCGGAAAGCCGACGTCGTATGGACGTCGGGAATCCGACGTCGAATGGACGTCGGAAATGGGACGTCGTATGGACGTCGTATGGACGTCGGAAATGGGTCGTCGTATGGACGTCCGAAATGGGTCGTCGTATGGACGTCGGAAATGGGACGTCGTATGGACGTCGGACAGGCGACGTCATATGGACGTCGGTAATCTGACGTCAAATGGACGTCGGAAATCTGACGTCGTATGGACGTCTTAATTAAGGATGCCCCACTGTGTTGATGAGATCACAAAACTGAGAAAAATAAAACAGGAACACATTTTACATTACGTTTTTCACAGGGATTTCTTTCTCAGCAATATATTAATCAAGAATAGGTTTGATAGCTGTGATATTAATGTGTAAATTGTCTCATGTCATAACTTTAAGTTGAACTAGAAAAGCACTCAGAGAGCGCAGACCTCCGCCAGCGCCACAGTCCTCACCCATATTATGATTTTCACCATAAATATTAGTCCGACCTTTATTTGATCTAAATATTTAGATTCCTTGACATGAAAATATACCATTAGCAATTGGATTCATCATGATATCTATTTTAGTTCAGTAGTTATTCATGAAAATCGCATTTTTCATCATGGTGGATCCAGACGGTGATCTGGATCAGTCCCAAAGTCTTATAATTTGTTCCTTGTCCCATTTCGGATATTTCCTGAAAATTTCATCCAAATCTGTCCATAACTTTTTGAGTTCTGTTTCTAACAGAGAAACAAACTAACTAACTAACAAACTAACAAAAAACAAACAGAAGCCGGCAATAAAATGTCCTCCTGGCAGAGGTAAAAATCAAGTAGAGCTGTGGCTGATTTATAATTAGCACAAACCACAAACATGACCTGACACAGATCAACCTTAATTAAGCAACAAACAAAGTTCTTCCTGTTTTCACATCATCCCTTGTAGCTTTTATTCTGTTCTATCTGGTAGGACAGCAGTAATTTGTTTGTGACCAAAATCTTTTCTAAGCACATCAGTCTGTATAACATCCCAGCGTTGGAAATTGAACTGCCTCTTTACAAAAGTGAAGTGTTGTGAGAACGGTGTAATCCAAACTGAAGCCAGGCTGCAGGTCTGTGTGTGTGTGTGTGTGTGCTAAAATCAGCCAATAGTTCAGACAGAGGGACTTGCTGCTTTCTCAGTCTTTTGGAAGGTAATCTTTCTTTATTTGTCTGTATGCTTTTTTAGTTAAACTTCATGATCCTTCACTCACTGTATCTTGCACTCAGGCTCATTTGATTTGATCCTTCAGAGGGCACAAAATGTTTGTGAGAAAATGAAGTCATTGCATATTCTTTTGATTCGGGCTTTTTTTATATATATAAAAGAGAGATGATTCAATGGGCTGCTTGTTCTGTTGTTCCAAACAGACTGGGCTGATTATACTGGAACATCTTTCTGCTTTCGCTTTAACTTGTTGAAACATCTGCGTCCCACTAGTTTAGCTTGCAGTCCCTCATTTACAGAATCACATTCCAGATTTCTCCCAGCAGATTTGATCACTTTAGTGGAGTCAGAATAATTTCTCATCTTTAGATTGCAGCAGATGTGTGATTATTTTTTATCATTTCGCTGCCTGTGTGATAACGCCTGCACCAATTTTCACGTTTATATTCTCACAGTTTTACTTCAGCACAGGTGAGGTTCGCACCTCCGGTTTGTTGGAATGTTTAAATTTACACCTTGTGTGGAACAAACGCTAACACACTGTCCTTTTTGATTTTACTTTAATTCGTTTCATATTTGTATCATTAAATCAGGAAAAGTGGTTTGTTTTCCCCTCACATACATCGTCCGACTTAACAACATGAGAGCTGAAACAAACATTTTTAATCAACAACTAATTCTCCACTTATTTACAATATTAATAATGTTTGCTTTCACACCAAACAAGTTACATTTGTTTTAAAATTGTTAACTGAACTCTGTTTGTTGTGTTGGTAGTTCTGCTTGGTTTTGTATGCTCAAATAAACTTTGGTGCAGACCAAAGAATAGGGATTGGATTTTACAGATATTATTGCTATTATTGATTCTGCTTAAAGGAAAAGTTCGGTTCCTGCAGCTTTTACATTGTTTATAGAATGAAGAACAACAATATACTCACCCAGAAGGCTTTCCTGATGCAAACGGTGCTTCGGGAGATATTTAGATCCAAAATCGAGCAGCGGACACCGATATAATGGTAGCCCGTGAGGTAGATCGCCGCTCCTAAAAACTGCATTAATCGTTCAAAAACTCCTGTTTTTCACCGATATTCCATCATGATTTGCTCCGAAAGGACCGCCATTGCAGCCTGTGTCTCTCCACACAGCGCTGTGTGGCTGAACTAACCTCTGAACTGACGAGCTGTTTACATGCTCTTCGCGCATGCGCAGTGCGGCTCATTGTTTCAGGGGAAGATCGGCAGCTACAAATCGACTTTCTTCTTCCAGTTTTGTGCAAAATGGACGAATGTCTATGGGATGAAGATGTTGTGGAGGAGGACTTTGAATATGATGGACGTCCTTACAGTTTGGAGCCACAGTATACAGATATACAGATAAGGAAGCGATCGCAACGCTCCAGAGAGTACTGCGCATGCGCAAAGAGCATGTAAACAGCTCGTCAGTTCAGAGGTTAGTTCAGCCACACAGCGCTGTGTGGAGAGACACAGGCTGCAATGGCGGTCCTTTCGGAGCAAATCATGATGGAATATCGGTGAAAAACATGAGTTTTTGAACGATTAATGCAGTTTTTAGGAGCGGCGATCTATGCCCTACGGGCTACCATTATATCGGTGTCCGCTGCTCGATTTTGGATCTAAATATCTCCCGAAGCACCGTTTGCATCAGGAAAGCCTTCTGGGTGAGTATATTGTTGTTCTTCATTCTATAAACAATGTAAAAGCTGCAGGAACCGAACTTTTCCTTTAACAGTTAAATACTATATTGATTCGCTTTTTGATTGCTGTGGAGTTTAAACATGGAAAATAGTCAGCCCACCTAGGCTTTTATTATCAATAATGTCAAACACATTACAATCCTGATATTTAATGGTGTTCTTTATTGACAAATTATTTTGCAATTTGCTAATGTGTCCACTTTTGCTTTAAATCACAGACACAGACAATGGATGTTGTGTAGGTAGCTTAATTTTATGTGAAATATGCAACAGTTTTTACCACATCTGTCTCCTGTCTGACATTACCAGATCTGTATATCTTTATTGTTTCTGCTGACTGTGATGTACCAAATGTTGAAAATATTCAGAACAAAGTGGATGGACATGATACGGGCATTGTTAAGCATATGGACAAATAATATATTTTCTTTAAACAAGTTACTATTGAGTGGCACAGTGGTGTAGCAGGTAGTGCGCATGCCTCACAGCAAGAAGGCTGCTTGTTCGACCACCATGTCGGTCAGGGCCTTTCTGTGTGGAGTTTGCATATTCTCCCTGTGCATGTGTGGGTTCTCACCGGCCACTCTGGCTTCCCACAGACCAAAACTTTGTGTATTGGGTTAATAGGTGACTCCAAATTGACCTTGGGTGAGTATGGGCATCAGTGGTTGTCTGTCTCTCTATGTGGCCCTGTGATTGGCTGGCAATAGGTACATAGTGTAACCCGGCTCTCATCCCCCTGAGACCCAAGAGCATGGCCGTAGCCAGGTATGAGGTCAGTGAGGTCCAGACCTCACCCATTTTTTCCGAGTTTTTTTTTTTTTTTTTTTTCGCCAAATATGCCCAACTGAATAAAATATAAACTCATAAAAAACTTGAAACCTCTCTGTGAAACATGCTTGTAAATTGTAAAATTGTGGTAAACATCCATGGGCTTTGTGTTCTGTTTGTGCCTGTGTGCTGTTGTGGTGAACAGCTGTTTGATCAGCTGATGCACGTTCCCGCAAATGTGCCCTGTAACCTGCTTGGCAGTGGGCCAAACCCCATTCAAAAACTAGAGTGTTTTTATTATTAGCACTTTGTAGACCACATCCCCGCCCATCTACACCTAGGTGACCACAATATATATTTTTTAGATAATTCGGCACTAGTTCGGCCTTTCAAATCATCTGATCAAAGCCAGTTTATTTACCTTATCCACAGCGGAGAGTGCGCCCGGCGCTTTTTTTTTTTTGATGAGCGCCTGGCTCATCAGCTGGCCGAGCACGTGTCACGATGATGCGACTACTCGAGGACCTCGAATCACGTGACGCGTGCTTTGTTTTCAGCTCTTATTAATTTCAATATACCCATTCCACAGAAAACAAGTCACAGAGAGCAGGGCAAACATGTCAAAGAGATTAAAACAGAATACACTGGATGCATTTCTGGCAAAGAAAAAGAAAGAAATTGACAAAGAGGAACATGAAACCAAGGAGAATAGAAGAGAGAATAGGGAAAGTAAGGTGGATCACAGAGAGGAGAGTCTTGTATCTTGTGACTTGTAGCCTAAAAAAATACAGAAATAAAATAGAAATTAAAAAAGACATCGAAAAAATTTTAGCGGGCGCCATGCAAGCGCATTATGGACCTCACCTATTCCAAAATCCTGGCTACGCCCCTGCCCAAGAAGGATAAAAATAGGCCAAAAACATGCTCATAAGGTTCACTGATGACTCTACATAGGTGAGAGTTTGAGACTGTCCAAGGTTTATCTGATCTCCCCCTCCGTGTCAGCAGGGATAGGACTGAAGTGGCTCTTGCTGAAAATAGACTTGCTGCATATTTGCAGTGGAGTGGTGCTCCTGACATGCTCAAGATAAGTGCTAAGTGTGTGGTATGTTTGAAATGCTGTGCAGCCTATCTGGGGTTAATAAGGAAAATTACAATTCATTTTTTCTGTGCTCCAATAACTTTATTGTTTAGAGCTCATCCCTGCAGTCTGAATTCAAGGATTAGATGTGCACATCACTCTTTAAGTAAATTTTACTATTGACAAAACAATAATATACAGAAGTTTCATGTTACAGTGCTTTTCACAAGCTGTGGATCAAACAATCCCTGTAGGAGTCTGCCTCTGACCTCAGCACCTTTCTCCCTCTGACATTTCCAGTTCGTCTTCTCGACTTCTCTCCTCCGCTGTGCTCTGAACTGATTCATTCTCCGCTCACTGCCCGCCTCTTCGCCGCTCTCCCCTCTTCTTTTCTTTTTCCCTTTTCTCTTTTTCTCTGTGACAGCCATCAAAGTGACAGCCTTTCATACATCTGAGGCTTCAGATACAAACAGCAGAAATAGCTTCAGCTGTCCTCTAAGGTCCAAGACAGACTGTGACGACAATGACTGATGCAAAAGAATATTAGTGCAAATAGGAATATGGCATTATTGAAGCCCGTTGTTTATCATCTGCATTAAAGCTTCACTTATAAATAATGTGTCTAATCATCCTCTCTGCTTTGATATTCTTCAGATATACAGCATCCTCTGCTGCTTTGTTAACGTTCAGATCAGTCAGTGCAGCAGAATATAGGATTATTGTGCCAGCATTTGTTGGATGTGCTCCCTTGTGAGTCAATTTAGCCCTAATATCTTACAGGCTTGCAGTCTTCTAAATAAAAAAGATTCCTTTATGTTTACAGTTTAAACTTACTGTTGCATACAGTCACTGTTTTAATTCTTTGGTTTTCTTAGGAACAGCATGAAATAAAACCTGACTCACTGACATGGCAGTGTGATATCTGCTGGTAAGAAATCTGTAACTTAACAGAGGCTACATTCTCATTTCATTTTTGAATATATATATATCTACTAAAATAGGATAGGCTCTGTAGATTAGCACTACTCTCTAAGCATGCTGGTCAAGGCTTTACAGATTTTTACTTGTGTGCAAACAATGATGCTGTATAAGTCTGAGTCTCAACATTTTTCACATCCACAGTCGCTCATTCCTGTCTGAGCAGATCAGAGTTACCAGTTAACTCAAAGAGCATGTTTTTGGTGTGTGGAAGTAAGCACATAAGTGCAAGGGGACAACATGCAAACTCCACACAAAGAGGCTCCAACTGACTGATCTGAACTAACAACCTTTTTGCTTTAGACCACCATCACTACCTTCTGGACCACCATGCAGCTCTGTTTAGAGTTTTTTGACTCTTTCATCCATTGCTTTAAGGTTTAGAAATCTTTTAAAAATTCAGGGTGCTGGTTTGGCAGAGTGGTTGGCAACCAGGTACGACCTGTATATACTTCTGCCAGCCTGGGTTTAAATTCAGCCTGCGACCACTTTCCAGTGTGTCTTCCCCTACTCTCTCTCTCACCCACTTTCACAAGACTCTCTCCCATCAATAAAGGCACAAAATCCCCAAAAATAAACTAAAAGAAATCATTTCAAATATCAACTTACCATACTACACCTTAGCCTTCATTCCCTCTAAAATAAAGTGTGCTTGTTGGCTGGCACTTTTTAAATGTTAGCTCCAGATTTCAGTGTTTGGTTCATATTTTGATCAGGTGATTGTGCTGCTAAACACATAGAGCACACATTGAATGCTGAATAAATTATTTTGATGCTCAGATTGAAGTTGTTTCCAATGAATCACTCCCACAGTATCAGAAAAGACAAAAAAATGCTTCATTTTCAGGTAAATGTTAACCCAAATGCTATTTATACTGTATAGAACCAACAGGATTGGACATATAGGTTTTGTTATACTCTGTACACTTGACATAGAATAACAAGAGGCTGTTAACATTTGTTTACTTGTTTTTTCTGCTGGAATCCTTGGGCTTATTTCCTAAAGAGTTTGTAAAATACATAGGACGACCTGTATTTATAGTTGTCCTCACAGTGAATTATAGCATTCATAATTCTGCAAACACAGGCATGAAGAAAGAGTGGTGCTGCTCATCATATATATGTTGAGCAGGCCCAGTGTAGAGAGGGTTTTGATCGGGAACATTTTTACTCCATCTCCTTTTCTTTGGCCTCAAGATAGGAACACAAAAGCTTCGTGCTTGACCACTCCTCCTTTCTTGGCAAATTCTCTACTGTGCAAAAATGTTGTGCATATTCATTGATGAGCACATTGCTTTAAAATGAAAAATGTGTCAGGAAGAAAATAGAAAAGACACCTGTACTGCACACCAAAATGCTCTTTGCAGGGCACATGATGGGGTCCATGTAGCCAAGCCAATACCATGTAATGAAAGTGTAAAATAAAAAAGGTAATCTATCAACTATACAAAAGATAACGTTAACAGATACATTTTTCTGATTTTTTTAAACATGTTTTATAACAACTGTGCTTGTGCAACTATTCAAAACATTTCATAAGTCAACCTGCAGTTTACATAAATATGTATAATTCATCCCAAGACAAACTGCTGATAACAATAAAGCCAGTTTTTTTTTTTTCTTAAACTACATCTTTGAATTTTCTTGACTCAAAGAGACTCTCTGGTCAAAATACAGCTTTTTTTTTTCAACTATTCGTCTTTTCTCCTTGCTTACTGACATTTCTTCTATAAATGAATACAAATGTCCCAACTATATCCTTGCCTGGAGATAGCCCTTTGGCTTTCCTTCAACTTTTATTGACTTTAGCCAATTTATTACCAACAACAGGCCTGTACACAGAGAGAAACACAATAAAATGCACTACTATAAAACTCAATAAATCACTGCAAGTTTTTGTTCATAAATCGTTCATTGCTTCTCAATTTGTAAGTTATAATTTTCCCTTTAATAAGATTTTGTCTGAGGCATCCAATTCACAACATGTCCACTCATCAATGAAATGCACCAGAGCTTGTTTCTCTCTCCCTTTGGCCATTTTTCTTTTCTGCTCTGTCTGACTGTGTTTGTGCTTGTTGTCTGCTTTTGATGAATATCCGACCAGAAGCTCTGCTTCTACAGTTGGGTAAATCTTACTGCACCTGGGGCCGCTCTCATGAAGCATGATGAGTGGGTTTCTGTACTTTATCTGAAATTCTACTTCAACGGTTTTCATAACACAAACATAAACTGACAAGGTAACGTGTAAAACAAGCTACCATTCCTGCGGTGTTACAGTCTTTAGCCTTGTCTGCATTAAGTTCAAATTCTAAGACAAAATTATAAACAGACATTAAAATATTCTACCAAAATGTTGAAAAAGACCAACAAACATTCATCTTTTGTATTAGAAATATAAACCCTGGATTTTTTCACCCTGAACACAAACACATTCTGCAGAAGTAAGTGTCAATCATGAACGTGAAATCATTCTTATGATAGATCGGTGGGATCATCTTTTTAGCTATTTAGGGCCATTACTTCATGTACTGATAAAGCTATAACCAGAAGGAACAGCTATACAGCTTCATAATGCTTTTCTTACTCTGTTATCTTCATATTTATACACAAATATCCTACTTAAATAGATATCACATTAACACAGCACTTAGATTTAAGGGCTGTCATTCAGCAAATGAAATAAATCATGTTTGCTTTGATGTGAGTTACTGATTTTTACTGGCAGGCAGAGGCAGGCAACACTGAAATAAAAACAAGACACACATTAACACACACTCATATGGGATTAAACTGCCTTTAAGAAATAACCAGAGATATTCAACATAATGAAAGTATGGCTTACTAAAAGGGTACATTCTGTGTTAAAAGTCGGCTTCATCAACAAGCAACTACAGGCTTCAGCATTATCAAACATCCAATTATACCAAGCAAGAAAAAACCCTTAGCTCATCACGGAGGGTTTTTCTTCTTTGTGTGTAGAGCGTCCCCTTATGTAAAGAAAACAGTATGGCATATCTGTCCTAAACAAGTTTTAGTTCACACACTGGCTCATATACAAGCTGAAAAACAGATGGACAGCATGTGATACAAGTGCTACTCAGAACACTGGTTTAAACAATGTCTGTATTTTGGATTTTAGTCAAAGAAGGAACAAAATCAGTGAAGCTTCAGTCTCTTGTTACTCATTGTGCTGACTCGAAGGTTTGCTTTATATAAGATGAAGGATATTTTGAAATAATAATGCAGTTATGTCTGGGCCTATTGCAGCAAGGGGGAACTTGGAGTACCAGACAGCAATGACATTTTTGGGGTCTTGCACCATCACATATTGGGGTCATTAGCACCTTCCATTTCTCACGGATGCCAGTCTGAACCACCTTTATTTCTCCACACATTACATCATGTCTGTTGCAATAGTAAGTATTTACTTTCAGTCTTTGGTGTGATGAAAAATCTGACTTGACATGTCAAAGGCCAAGGTCAGTCTTGTATCAGTCCCTTGCTTGTGAATGCAGTTTATCAGCCATGTTTTGAGGCATTTTTGTTAAATTTTGCTACAGTGTCCTCTAGGGATGGGATTTGATAAGATTTTATCAATACTAATGCTGTTAACGATCCTGCTAATCGATCCAATTCTTTAACGATTCCCTTATCGATTCCAGCAAATTTTGCATGTGGGCAAATGGTCTGATTTTCAGTGTCAACAATGTCAAACATACATCACAGTATAGATAACTGCTTATGCAAGTTGCTGGTGTTTCCACTCACTTAAGGTTGTGCAGTAAGTGTAATTAAAATTAAGCCACAATTCTGACACTTCTGAACCCTGTCAATTGAATGGAATTGAAAAGGGAATTGATTAGCAAAAAGATTAATGATATCGATTCTTTGAAGGAGCTGTTAACGATTCTCAACTGGAATTGGTTTTCCATTCCCATCCCTAGTGTCCTCTGAGTCAAAAGTTAGTGACTAGACTTCAGGAGATAAATGGCAAGGTCCAGTTCATGAGGCCACATGTTCATCCTTGTCTTGGATCACACCAGTTTTAGTGGGTTTTTTCTTTCAAACTTTACATGAATTAAAGGATTACCAAATTAAGTTTTGGAGTTTAAATGTCAAAGGAAAAGGTCATTCATGTTTATCCCTTGCTTAGAGGGTATTTCTGAGCAACACTCCCACAGAAACCACTGCAGCCCTTCTTTTGACCCACCTCTGTCTGATAAATGGTAAACCTTGCAGGGCCATATAAAGTCCGTCTCTTAGATGCCATTGTGTGTAACAGTCTCTAGCTTTCAGGCTAAGTACTGATTCTTTGCTAAAACCACTCAACCAGATTTCATTTTGAAATTGATTGTTAATATCTCTGCACGGCCCTGTGCCAGCTGATCCTCAGCCCTTTTCCAGTCCACAACCAGATGGTTGGAGACCCCCACCTTGCAGTGGCACACAACAGTATTTTCAGTCTTTGAACTTGATGGTGTTTTCTTTAAATTACCAAAAGTCTTTAGCATTTCTGTCTCACACTGTTTTGACTCTTATATCACACTGTTGCCTGGTAAACAGGTGAAAAGAATCCGTTGTTTTACATTCACATGAACAGTTAACACAGCGGCTTACATTATCAAAAGCAGAGTGAGAGGACCTTGAGTTTCCTGTGAAAAACCTCAATGAGAAAAGATCATTTTTTGTTTCCAAGGAGCCATTCTTTAATTCAAAGTCGGTCTCATTCACCAATTCATTAATTAAAAGTCTTTCCTCCTTTAAAAATGTAAAAAAAAAGTTCAACAGTCCACTTTTCCTCTGCATGATTTATTTTTGTTTTTTATCTTCCTTAGGTAACATCAGGAATACAGAGCGGCTGAGCTATGACAAACAGCAGAGCTACAAGATCATGGTGACGGCCTTTGACTGCGGTCAGAAGAGAGCAAAGGAGGATGTGGCGGTGCATATTGATGTCAAGCCTGTGTGCAAACCCGGGTGGCAAGGTCAGGAATAAAAACACACACAGGAATGCTTTAAAAAAACAGTTGAAATGAAAGAAGAGCACTTATATTAAAACACTGTGACACACTGCCCTGACACATCATTTAATAGTACTTAAATTATATGCAGTGCCTTTAAAATTGGTGCAGGTGGTACAGTGCACATCTACTCCCTCGAGGGAATTCTGTCTTGTTTTAGAACCAATGTCTCTCGAGGAATCAGAAGACTGAAAAACCTCCAGAGGGAAACTATGCGTTTTTTTTCCCCCCTTCCTTTAACACTCTAGCAGCTTGGCGTTGGAGCGCGTCTGTCTCCTCTGTCTTACCTGTCAGCGCTGACAGCTTCTTAGGAGTCAAGCTCACATAGGAATGAAAGAGGAAGACCGACAGAGACAAGAGAGGAGAGGGGGAAAGGAAGGAAGACGGAGATGAAAAAAGGGGGAGACAGGATGAAAAGTCAAGTCAAGGAAGGAAAGAGGCAAACAAAGTTACAGTAAAGGAAAGAGGTTATTGATACTCCTTATAGAAAAGTCATAGAGCCGGCTAAAGATCCATTAAGAACATTTTGTACTACATGTTGTGCATTAATTACTGTAAATCTCTGAACTGTGATTCTAAATTTTCCATGATAAATTAGACTTTTGTTTACTTATTCTGCTTTCCATAGATCCTCACCTAAGCTCCCATCCAGCCTAACACTTGGCATGAACAAAGGCTTTTTTAAAGATTTAGTTGTGAATTTTCAAGGTTTGACAGACAGAAAGTGATGTCCTGCACTGGTCATCATCTCAATGACATATCATATTTCTACAGTCATCAAAAGGCTTCCTGATAAAATGTCCCTTCATTAAATTTGCTACTAGAGACTTTGGGCCAAAGAGGAAACAAACATTGTATAATGAAAAAGCATTAACTTCAGTGCTGCACTGGATCAGAGTAAGTTATAAGCTCATGTACATCTGTGGTCCTTGGGCAGGAAACAGAAAAATATACAATACAGTAATAAAATATACAATACAATAATAAAAAACAATAATAAAATACAAAAGTAATAAACCAGATAAATTGGCAAGGACAGTTATGTCAAAGACGGTGCTCTTCAAGGATAAAGGACAATGGTTACATGTCAAAAAAGTAAAAGACTGTCCAGTTTTTAGCAGACAACGTTCTTAATGAGAAGAAAAGACAGTATTCATTGGAAATTTGAAACACTGCGAGTTATATTAAAAAACACTTTATTTACCAGGGATGTGTCACATTTTCCTTTTTTTCTGAAGAACTTTATCTGCTATGAATCTGGATAGTAATACTTATTTTGACCTTTAGCCATATGTTATTCTAAAGAAGACTTAATTTATGTTATTACTTGCAAGTCACAAATCCACATTTAGGTTGCAGTACTTCCTCTTAAATGTAAAGTTCAGGTTTTTTGAAGAAAGATTGTTTGAAGAAAATTGGATTCGCCTGAGCATTAAGCACAAGGGTACAGAGGCGATATTGCTGCAAATAGGGCCACCACCTCTGCATAATTCAAAGTATTTTGAGTGATAAGTAACTGCAAAAAAATGAAAATAAGAAAAAAAGAATGATTGCACGCTATATCTCATATACTGACAACTTACTTTACCACTACAAAGCCACATTGTTCAGACACGTGGTTTTTAATGATGTGCTTTCAATATGAAGTGTAGGTTTCACATTCAATTTTTCTAGTTTTCACTCTGTTCTCAATTTCTGTAATTTAATGCAGCGTAAGCAAGACATGCTGTCACCAAATGCTAATGATGCAGGAGATATAAATGGAAATGTTGTGAAAGTCAGTTTGAGATTTTATTTCATTTTAGAGCAGCAGCACTGAAGTTTGTGGGGATGGGGGGTTTGGAATAAAAGGAGAAAATATTCCCGTCAATATGAGTGGCCTTGTACTCATGTGCCCATTGTTGGGACACAATTGGCAAGTGCTGAGGTCAGACTACATGACTAAGCATGACTTTGCCCCGAGTCAACAATGGTAGCATTTTGGGACTAGTCAGCCACGAAAACGGTCATACTAACTTCTGTAGTGTCACAGTGACCAACAACAAAAGATCAGCCTTAGACACCTTAGAACTCCACAACAGAAGGTCTGGCAGGTATGATTTAAGTCCTGCCTCCTATTATTTCTTCCCTTAGGTCAGAGATATTGACCAATGAGAGCACTCATGTTAGACAATCATGGATTTAAACAGATCGAAGTTGATGCCTTGATAGCTGCATCAGAGCTGTGAGATTGAGAAAAAGTTTAAGAAAACTCAGAAAACATCCATAGCTGCAAGACATGTAGTGGAGAAGCTACTACCAGACAGAATAAAAAAACATGATGGAGAGAAACTGCAGAGGAACTTTAGTACCTTGGTGAGTGACTGCATTTCTCACCAAGGCAACCTAACAATCACCATAATGTTTGGACAAACATACAAAAAAAAAAAAAAAAAAAAAAAAAAAAAAAATATATATAGTACTCTAGATACAGAGTGTTTGTCTGCTGTCTCCATTGTCAACTCTGCGTCTTTGACATCGTCATGACAGTTGTTACATGCACTTGGTAAAAAAAATATGTTTTGTTTTGCTATGTTTTCTTTTTTTTTTTTTTCTTTTTTTTTTTTGCACAGTTATTTGGGGTCTTACAAAAAGTGACTAAGAGTAATGTCTCAAAATTATAGAAACCCATGACAGTTTCATTGATGAGATTTTCTGACATAAAGCAGCCTGCCCTGTGCAGTCACGTTGTATCATTTTGTTGTATAATAAAGGAAGACAAGTCAGCTAAAGGGATGACTCCAGATGTTACAAAAAAAAGCCCTGAGAAACAATATAGTGCATACTTACATTTCAGTTTTAGAGGGATTACGTGAGCCATGATTGATGAAAATATCAGAAGTCATGACAGAGGGGTGGAGTACAGAGAGGATAAGGGTCATACTGCTTGGAGAAAGTCTCAAATGGCATAATAATTTCACATGAAAGTAATCTTTAAAGGTGCTGTGAGGAGAATCTATTACCAGCGACATTAAGACTCTGCTACCCATGAGCACGCGCGGCGACTGTCGTAATGCTGCGTTCCAGTAACCTCGGAAATGGGAGTGACATCATCTCCGACTTATCGGCGTTCCAGTTGAAGTCGGAAAAAAACATGCCGATCTACCAGGCTATTGTTAGCTGTTGTTAGCACGCCCTGTGTTGTTGTTCACAAATATCACATGAAGAATGTGATTATCACTATGGCAGCATTTTTGTAAATATAAGTCTAACAATACTATGTATACAGCTGATCTAGAGCGACACACCCCAGTCAGAAGTGCAAATAAATTGATTATTACAGGAGCTAAATAACTGTTCACACTAGGGGCATCCATCTTCGATTGTCAACTCAGGGGTGGCGAGGTTTCACCGAGTTCCCAGTAGGAAATTCCGACTTCAGGGGACGTTCCAGTTGCAGTTTCCTACTCGGAATCCTGAAATTCCTACTTCTGACTACAACTGGAACACACCAAAAGACGTGACCCAAACTAAAGCATGTGTTTGTTGTGATGCTAATAAATGCCCCTTGGACCTTCCTCAGAACTCTGCATTGCTTTACAACTTGTTTTTTCAACAACTTACAGGATGCAGAGCGACGAGGTAATGTACAGTATCTCTTTCTAGTTACGTAGCGGTACTTTTTGATGCGTGACAACAAGCAATTTTGGGAAAACTTAGTATCGTGGTTTGCTATATATCGCTACTTACAGCTCGGTGCTCTAAGACTTGTCTGAATAACATAAATTTGCTCTAGTTTTAATTGTCTTGTTCCCGAAGTTGAGTATCCAGGCCAGTCCAGCCCTGTCCAACCCGACCGGAAGGCTAAGGAATAGCATTTATAGATAACCTATTTTGATGCTCTAAAAGTCATCTTAAAGTGTGTATTTCCATCAGGCATATACCTAAAAGTGAGACTTTTTTGTAATTACTTAGAAACTCCTCACAGTCCCTTTAAATATTACTGTAGAGGTCTGGGGGGGCTCGGGGCTTAGAGCAGAGTAAGACTGTGGGAGGTTGAAAAATATTCATTTTTAATTAAAAGAAGACTAATTCAGAGACTATTAAACTATTTAGAACACACTTAACCAGAGTGAGCCTTAATTTGAGATCCCTGTGATTTCAAAGCTTTATTGACTCCCTACACAGGAGTCACAAAACCACACAACTCTGCTAACACCCTCATCAGTGTTGCATAATTCTTTGAGATTTGGCTCATAAATGAAGCCGTGCTGCATAATCCTGCTGTAAAACCATTAACACACAGTGGCTTAAATCCATGAATTAAACATAAAGAGATGATGCATTCAAACAGCGAGTCTTTTGTAAATGTAACCTTATTTATCTCCTGTGGATAAAGGTCGGCGGCGTTCCTGTGGCTTGTTTTTGAAGAGAGCCCATGAATATGCCCTACTCCTCCTCACCTCTCACTCCTTTTCGCCCACCTGATCACACGTTGTTTCTCAGTGTTGGTGTCAGGGGACTTGATACCATTACGTTAGGCTTGGCAGGAGATGCAGGGTGTCCACCTACACACACATACAGCACACACATACACACACACACACACACACGAAAGCATTCTTTTACACAACAGGGCTTCTGAATCTCCTTTACCACCTTGACTTTGGGATATTCTTGCACTGAGGATAAATATAACACTTGTGTAATGAAAATATAACACCTGGTAACAGAACTGACAGTTACAAGAAGGATGGCAGCACTTCATTCCAACCTGTCATGTCAGCACTCCCCTCAGTTTCATTTTAAACTGACACACAAGGCAAAAATTCTCTGGAAAATGGCATTCTCTAAGACTTCTGTCTTTTAAACCAAATTCTAGAAGTTCTCACCCACAGAAAAATATGTTTCGAAAAAGTCTGTGAACTGATTAAACAGTGCTTTTACCCTGAAGAAAAAGATTGCAAGATTTATATGTGTGTGTCAGTACATCATTTAGCAAAGATAAACAATTACAACTCTGAGACCATAAAATACCAGTGTATCATTCGTTCATTCCATATCCGTTTTAGAATCCAAAATCGGAAAACGGATAACGACTTATTTCATTTCTCGTTTTCAAATCAAAATCGGAAAACAAATAACGGCCTATTTTTCGCTGTTTTGATTTTGTTTTGAAATTAAAAATAGAATATAGGAGAGTGGAATTATCATGGGATTTTTGTTCTATTTGTTTTTGGTTTATATCATTTTCGATGTGTTGTGACCCGGGAGTTGTTGACTTTTTTCTCAGGGAGGCCAGTCTTTGACCGAGCGGATCTTGAAACCTGTTCACAGAGATAGAGAAGGCGATATACAGTGAGTGACATATAAATAGACCACTATGGCCGTACTGGAACAATACCCCGATCTTATTAAGCAGTTGTTCGAAGCTGGTAAGACCCACACAGACATCATTACATTTTAAATGATTTCAAATGTATTTTTGCCCAAGACTGTCAAGTGCTTTACAAACCAGGAGTATGACTTAAAATCAGTCCTTTGACTCAGAGGAAGCCAGTGCCTATTTTAATGTGGCTGCTAAATTTAAAGCATGTGTCCATTAGTACACCAAAATGTACCAAAAATGAATGGGTTTATACAGTGCCCCTCACCATTTCTTTAAATTTCTAGTAATTTAGTCTAGATTAAGTCCTAATTTAGTTTTTATATATGCTTGGAGCACAAGTACATATAAAGCCAAAGGTAGTGAGTAATGCAGGTCTAAGCAAGAACCATAAACAGGACTTTAAGGTTTTATTCCCTGCCTAAATAATTCTTTGTAAAAAATGTCTGCTAGTGACAACAGCTGGAAGGTCATATATTATGAATGTTTGTCCAGCTGTTTTTTAACCCTTCTGGGGTGTCCTTTAGAGGCTCAAAAATACACTTGGTAATCAGGTTTACCTTCTTTCAGTAAAAGGACTGCATCTTTTCGAACACCTCAGCTTCATCTTTCTGGACTCTGTAGAAAGGTGACGATTAGAGAAGGTGTAGATGGGCTTCATTCTGTATTTCTTTTAGTTGTGGCTCTGAATTTAGAGCGCAGGACAGACAACAAACTCAATGCCCTGTCTCTATATCCCTCTTTGACGCTTGCCTCGACAAGGACCAAGGACAGAGTGAGACTGACAAGGTGCTGGAGGAATTGTCTGGCTTCTTTATCTCCTCTCATTCTGCAGAGTTTGTTAAGTTGTTTTACAAAGTCAAAAAAGTAGGACATGTATCTATGTCTCTGAGTGAAATGTTTTACTTTTGCTTCCAACACCATGGGTGCAACTTTTGTCTCACAGCAAGCTGTGCCTTTTAGTGAACCACTCTTCAATACAAAGCACTTTATGCCCGTTTCTTCACCAGACCAGTTGGCAGGATTTTGTCCCTTCGCAATACTAAGAGCTCAGTATAACTTTCTCGGTTCGTACCAAAAACCCCTGACATAACTCAAAATAAAAATGACAAAGACACAGCTGAAGGCAATCAGATGGAATTTACTCGCCAGCAAGGAGGACAACAATACAGGCAAAGGCTGGATGTTGAACTGAGGATGTGTAATGTTTTCTCTCTTTTATAAGAGTGACAAGAAAGGTGTGTGTATGTAGTGACCTCGGTACATCACTGTCTTGGAACAAGCCAGACTGAGCTGGTATGGAGGATGTCCCTCAAACTTGAAAAAGGCAGAGAGACAGCCTCCATACAAGGTTAAATATGGTATGTGTGTGTGTCTGTGTCAGAAAAAGCTAGACAATGATTAAAAGCATGATTATATTACAGGATTAGAACAGGGTTATAAAGAGTCAAATACATGAAAAGAATACAATATGTACAAGAGTTGAATACATAAAATATGTACAAAGGTCAAATTATTCTTCACACCAGTGAAAGCATCTGGTCAACTGTTTACAACGGGAAATATGACACACACATATTTAGTAAATGATGTTTGTAATGCTGCACAATGCAATGCCGTATCTGACACTCACATTCAGTTAGGACATGGTGTAAGGGGAGTATGCGCCATGGCTCCCTCTGCTCTTCTCTTAAATTAAGGGGAGAGCTGTTGAGGTGGCATATGCAGAGCACAAGTTGTGCTGTGGAACAAACATGCATATTTGATTTCGATCAATTACCCTTCTCAAAAGAATGTTTTCGTTTGCTAACTACAGACTTTCTCAATGTTTTCTGCTTCAAAAGCGTATGTAAAACATCTTAAAACACAAATCTGATCCTCCATAATTTTATAAAATTTGCCTGAGCCTTAACAATGAATAAAGGATATTCAACAAAATAGAAAGCTGTCTGCATCTAAAGCTCCTCAGAGGGACTGATCCAAGTTGATGCTGTCTAATATGACAATAGGGAATGTAACTGATGAACAGAAGTTGTTCTAGCAATGCTTTCTTAATAACAAATCAATTTAAATAAATGAAAGTGCTAAATAATTCAAAATAATGCGTCAAAAAGAAACAAACATCAGTCACACTCTGGTCTTTCCCCTGGTTTCACCTGTATTTTTTAAATCAAACATGTCACTATTGAATATACTGTGTATACCTCCACATCATTCGGAGTGTCATTTCCACTTTATTTTTACTTATATTTTCTTCATAAAGAAGTTGATATTGCTTAAATGCTCTGCGTGTTGCAACCTGCTTTCTTAATTTTCATGCTCTTTTCTTTTCTTTTCATTTTAGTTGTATTTATTTTATTTTATTTTTAATTTTACTTTTACTTTATTTTACTTAAATTTATACGACTATCTATTCTATGCTGAGTATAAGAGCAACTGAAACAGCCGGATTTCCCCTTGGAGATTAATAATGTATTTCTGATTCTGATTCTAATTATGATTGGAAATAAATTCATTAGTGAAAATGTTTTTTACATATCTTTCATTTAAGTGTAGAATTGAGTAAATTAGCATCAGTAAGTTATTTAGACTTTATCTGCATAGCACTCTTTTTACAACAAAAGTAGAACAAAGCACTTTACAAAAACAGAAAATTGAGGCTGTGATGCATCAGTCTTTTCACATATTATTGCAGTAATTGCATGTGAAGAGAAGATGCTCACTGTATCCTAACTTGTAACTTAACGTTGGTGCCACAGGCTGGAACAAGCGGGTTGACTACGAGCCAGGAACTGGAAGCAAGCAGCTGTTTCCCAAGATGCACTTGGAGACGTGTGGAGGGCCCCTGTCTGGTGTGAAGGCAATGGTAGAGCTGCAGACGAATCATATTGGAAAGGGCTGCGATCGGGAAACATACTCTGAGAAATCCCTGCAAAAACTGTGTGGTGAGTCAAATTAAACCGGAAGTACCTGCACTGGAGATGATGGGTGAATAAAGCACTGCAGGAATGAGAAAGTGAGGTGCTATTATCGAGTCATGGACTTTAAAGGAGCAAAGGGTGGAAATAATAATGAGCGACAAGGAAAAATTTAATTCAAAGCAGAAATTACCTCTTGACATCTTTGCCTCGGTGGTCTATTAATATGCCCGTTTCCATGCAATTTTAATCCTGGGAACTTTTTTGAAATATTTTCTTCTTTAATTAAATTTCTAAACTCTTCTCCGACCTGTGACATGTGCTCATTATTCCCTTCTATTTATACCCCTGGTACTCGACTCCTAACTGTAATGTATGGTATGCTTTTTAACCTGGTGTTTCTTCACCTACTGGATGAAATGTGCTGCAGATGAAAACCTCATTTCTCAGTAAGAAAAGTCTTTCATTCTTTTACTCACAAATGAAAAAACAACAGCAATTGTCATACAAGATGAGAGTAAACAAGATTAGAGTTAAAATATAAGATCTGACAATAAAAAAAAGCAGGAAGAGACTTCACAGCTATGGCCAACATTTTTGCCAGGGGTAGGTATTGATATTGGACATAAAATAAGGATCATGTTTTATGATAACTCATATGAGTACAAATCCTTAAAAAATGCAGGTTTAATGTATTTTTTTTATAAAAGATGCTGCAGATATTCACACAAGGGATAACAGAGAGAAAAGTGATGATTATTGATGGCTCAATGTTTTATTCAATACTGTAGTTTTATTAGTCCAGCAAAACATATTTGAACTTGGAAGGTCAGATTTTTTTTAAAAAAAGGAAAACATTTTTGATGGAAGAGACATGGACAAGAATCTTCCCTCCGCCCAGGTAATCTATTAATTGTAAAGAGAATGTTACCTTGAGGGTTTTATAACGATTCTTTCAAGATTTTTTACAGGTCTTGCAGCTTTATTTGGGAATGTATGCACTTTAATTGCCAATAAAGTAAATAAAAACCACACCAATTACTTTTTATGTGGTATTGTTGTGACTAACTGTTACACAAATGACAAAGACTTGTCTGAAGGCACATAATGTGATCCAACACACCACTTGAGAGCCACTGATCTAAAAGCTCTGTTTAGTCTGTTAAAGAGCCAGTCAATTCACAAGAACAGCCTGATTTAGCCTTTTAGTTGACCCTCTTACTATACCAACATATAAGGAAAAAACAGTCCTAATTTATTAAAGCCATGAGTTTAATGTGTTTTTTCTTAATAGTCATACTAATCAGTGATCAGCTTTATGTGTTTTTTTATTTCTCATAACATTTTCAGACCAAAAACAGACCACATTTAATGCTATCTGGGAAATATCAGATTTTATTCAGTGAGTAAACTGATCCTGACCTCAAGATCCCTTTGTATGCTTAATCTATAGTATGCATAAATACATCTGCTTAACATTAAGATCAATTTGCATGTTTGCGATGTAAACCTTATACACAGCTTTTTAAATGAATGTTATTTGTAACAACAGCGGTGTGGTATAAAAAGAGCCACAAATCCTTTTCAGTAATGGAAAAGCATTAATCATTCATAAAGGTATGTGCATCCCTTCTCATTTGTACTCAGATCTTCTCCTTTCAGTCATCCTGACAGTGTTGTGCCTTCTGATTGGCACATCCAGGTGCGGCATCGGGCAGCACCGACCTCCTTCCTGCCCCCAGCCCGTCCACCAACTGGACAGCATCTCTGCCGACTGACAGCGGCCGGGAGACCGACCTCATCTACCGATTTGACGGGCATCAGGCTGTGAATGTTCCCGATCACGTGGTGCCGCAGAACCTGACAGATCAGTTTACCATAGCAACGTGGATGAAACACGGGCCCAGTCCAGGACTTCGAGCTGAGAAGGAAACTTTACTGTGTAACTCCGACAAGACAGGTGCGGACACACTGTCACATATGCTTACTGTTGTCCTTGAGTTTAAAATAAACCTTAAACTTTACACATGAACATTTACACTCTGCTTTAGATCTTGAGCACTTAAGAAAACTTAAAAAAAAACTTAAATTTACAGTCTCCAAAAGATACATATTTTGTAGATTACGTTTGGGATGAGCAAAAACTTGTGTTTTTTACCATTGCAATTACAAGCAGCATATTATGCCACCACATTTGTGTTATTTATCTGGAAATCAAATCCTCCTTTCTCCTGCTTTCTTGACTGATCTACTGGAGGTCTGTTAGATGTACTGTACATATCAATCGTTAGAGAACTGAAAATGTGCATTTAAAGTCTGTGTCCCTTGCATAATCAAACATACAGATTGCAAATGATGTTTGCAGTGTCAACATGGATGGAAACATTACTGGACCCCCCATAGCCCGCCAGAGGAAATTTTTCATACTGTTTTACATTAAACTGCATCTTGATGGTATTTTTGACCATCATCCCGTGTTTGTGAAAAGAACAACTTGACTTGGCAGGGGAAGCACTGAAAATACAAAGAAATTCTATTTGATTATTTGCTGCAAGACTGATGCTCTGTATTCCAAAAACCCTTATCTTCCTTTAAAACTTGAATATCAAATTCTCTTAAGAATAATTACCTGAAAATACAAAACTTTAATACAAAATAACCTCTTCCAGTAAAATGAAATGCAATTACAATCTGTGGAGAAAACACCATCAAAAACAAAATTGCCAATTTCCTTTTGTGATTTATTGTAATTTGAACATTATCATCTGTAGAACAAGATGCAAGCTGCTGCAGCTGCTGCTCTTCTTGATGTGTCTGTGGGGGAAAACTGATTGACAATGGGCATAATAGCTTGCTAAACGTTTGTCTGCACTGATTATTTAACTAAAACAACAGTGAAATGTCCAGAGCTTTCTTCAGAACTATGAGCTAATATGGGATGAAAATTGCGCTAGTTGTAACTATGGACATGGTTAGGAATAGACAACCGGCCAGAACTTTCCATCACAGGAACCACTAACAGACCCAACCTGCCTGTGGAAGAACTGGGTGACATACTGTCGACCCCTTGCTTCCTTCACCTGTCTGAGCTTTTTTTCTTTTGTTTCTTGCTCCCAGACTTTTGATGCATCCTGCCATCCACAAGTAAACTTGCTGTTCCCAACACATTGTATATAAAATGTATGTGTAATTGTACGCCTATTACTGAGTATGGTAATTTTTTTTTGTTGTTATTATAAATGTATTAAAGGAACTGTGAGGAGTTTCTAAGTAATTACAAAAAAGTCTCACTTTTAGATGTATGCCTGATGGAAATACGCACTTTAAGATGAGTTTTATAGCATCAAAATAGGTTATTTATAAATGCTATTCCTTAGCCTTCCGGTCGGGTTAGACAGAGCTGGACTGGACTGGATACTCAACTTCGGGTACAAGACAATTAAAACTAGAGTAAATTTGCACTATTGGACACGTCTTAGAGCACCGGGCTGTAAGTAGAGATGTATAGCCGGCTACAAAGCTACAATAGTAAGTTTTCCAAAAATTGCTTGTTGTCACACATCAAAAACTACCGCTACGTAACTAGAAAGAGATACATTACCTCGTCGCTTTGCATCCTGTAAGTTGTTGAAAAAACAAGTTGAAAAGCAATGCAGAGTTCTGAGGAAGGTCTGAGCTGCATTTATCACAACAAACACGCACTTTGGCCTCAGTCATGTCTTTGGTGCGTTCCAGTTGTAGTCAGAAGTAGGAATTTCCGGGTTCCGAGTAGGAACCTGCAACTGGAACGTCCCCTGAGGTCTGAATTTCCTACTGGGAACTCTGTAAAACCTCGCCACCCCCGAGTTGACAATCGAAGATGGATGCCCCCAGTGTGAACAGTTATTTAGCTCCTGTAATATTTAATGTATTTGGGGTGTGTCGCTCTAGATCAGCTGTATACATAGTATTGTTAGACTTATATTTACAAAAATGCAGGGTGTGCTAACAACAGCTAACAATAGCCTGGTAGATCAGCATGTTTTTTTCCGCATTCAACTGGAACGCCGATAAGTCGAAGATGATGTCACTCCCATTTCCGAGGTTGCTGGAACGCAGCATTATGACAGTCGCTGCGCGTGCTCATGGGTAGCAGAGTCTTAATGTCGCCGGTAATAGATTCTCCTCATAGCACCCTTAAGGGCCTCTCTTGGCCCCTGTCAATCATGGGCCCCTTCTCCTTATTCTCCCCTTTTCGGTGCCCCAGAAGGTCGAATGTTAAGGTTTAAAAGGGTTAGTTCTGGCTTTTTGAAGTGGGGTTGCTCGAGGCCCATGGCACCAGTAACTATGATTGCTAATAAAAAAACTTGTCAGCTTTGTCCCTGATGTTCGGGAGGCGGACTGTAGCTGGCACACAGCAGCTCATGGTGCAATAAAAGCCTCTTTATTAACTCTGTTACATGTTAAAACTACTCAACGATCTATGTCCATTCATCAATACACTACAGTAAGATTCTCTACAGCATTTATTTTTCCTCAGCAAAGCTCCAGCATTTTATTGTGCTGTTTATGTCTGCATGATACTAAATATCCTTTGAGATAATCATAAAATAGAACTCGGGTTTCAGCCCAGAGAGGCCAATGCCGTTCAAAATGTTCAACTTATTACCATCACATTTCTCAGTTCAGCCACTGAACTGTGTAATTAAGAAAGCCATCTGCACTTTGCACGCTCTCACAATGCTGTCACAGATGGCTTATTAGCCTAAGAAATGAGTGGCCTGATCTTGTGGTGCAGAACTTCAGAGTTGTTTGTGTTGGTCCATCAAAATGATAAAAACTTTTTTCTTCATCTCTTGAAACTTCAGAGAGTGTGAATGGTAACAGAAAGCTCAGTGCGAGGGCCAGATCACCAACACTGTGCCATGTGTGATGTCATGTGAGCCTCTGACGGAAAAGAGAGAAGATATTAAACTTTCTGATTAAGTACTAAAGAATTCTGTCATGAATTTATCATGTTGAAAAAATAAAATTATTGCCAGTTCTATGTTTAGAACTGTGCCATGGTCTTTGTCTCTCCAGATTATTTTGTGTATTTTAAAAATGAATATTCTATTTGCTCTTTTAAAAAGTCCCTTCAGCAGTTGTCAAAGCCCAAGAGATTTTTAATTTTATACCTGTTATGGTTTGAGTATTTGTGTTGACTGTCATGACATCTTTATTATGACTGTTGAATCACTGAAACTCTCACCAAAGGCTGATCGTAAGGAAGCAGAACTGCCTCTGGAAGCTGCCCTGCTGCTCTGTATCTCTTATTCATGTTTTGTGCTGCTGACTTGTGATAAACCCACAGAAGGGTCTGAGGGCAGACAGAAGGAAACAACTTGGATGTTGAAAATGTTCATACTGCATTTATAGAAAAAGAAAACAGTGACTTTAACTGTTCAGTAATTGTGCAGAAGAAATTAGCAGGGCTGGGAGAGCAGCTCTATAGGTCATATTTTCTCCATGTTTTAATTGGAATCCCCACAGTCATAGACTCAATGTGTTAATTTGATTTATTTCCACTTTTTTTAAAGAAATAATTAGGAATATTTTCTTAACAATTTGTATGAAAGAGGACCACAAAGACTTACAATGGCAAGACTAGTGGACAGGAAAGAAAGCAATAAAAATGATGGCTTGATTGTTTTAAGAGTCCATTGGAGGTTTATTATTTCCAGAAGGTGCTGGAATTAACAAAGAGTTCTTTAATTGTACAAAATGTCCATACGTGGATAAAAAAGTCCAGAGATCAGGTAATAATTGCAGGCTGGTGTATCAGGTGCTAGCCTCCATGTAGCAGACAGTAAATACTTTTGGTTCCATCACAGTGAAGGTGACACCATGACCGTCTAGGACCTCACGACATGGACCTTTGCTCAGCACTGTAGGTGTGGTTGCTAATGTGGTAGCAGACCCCAGGTAGCCAGTTAGCAAAGTAAAGCTAATGGTCTAATTAAATTAAACTCGACATTCTATAGACTTATTAGATGTTTTTTTGAAAAAACATTTTGTTGTACAAAATGTCCATGGATAAAGGAGATTAAGGAAAGATCCATAGATTCAGTGCTGACAAAACTGTTTGAGGTCAAAGTTTTGCATTACAAGGCGAAGACAAACAAAGCTTTACACACGCTTTATAATCTACCAGTTTGACATTTATCTCTCCTGACGTGTAGATTTATTTCCAAATGAATATTTAACCCTAGTTAATCCGAATCTTTCCAAGCCAGTCTCTGTTGACATAAATTTAACCTTTTGTTGAGAGGTAGTATGACACTGATGCTCTTATGAAGTTGCAGACTGTGTGTTATAGAGGGTTCCTGCTGATCCTTAAATCTTTCCTGCTTGTTTCAACCTGTAGTCTTAAATCATCTATGTTACATTGAGGGTCTTGAAAAGTCTGAAACGTTTTTTTGTTGTTGTTGTTTTATATTGAAAGGCCTTGTATTTTAGTTGTCACGAGAGCTGAGAGATGTCAAAACACTTCTATCAAATATACACCCTCCAGTCAGGAGATTTTGGGGGTAAATTTGCTTGTTTTTGTCTCAAATGATGGACTTTATGCCTGCGTTCATCACAAAATATTCTGTAAGTATTAACAAACCATACATGGAGGAGAACATGGTAAGATATTTGCTGAATGCCTGTTGGCTTCAAGATAAGAAAAGAAAAAGATTGACAAGGGCAAACAACTGTTAAGAGGCTGTTTGAAAATTTTGCAGATTACCTTAAGAAACATGGGAAGGCAGGAATAATTGTGTTATTCCTGCCTTCCAGTTAAAGGATAAGTTCGGTTTCTGCAGCTTTCACAATGTTTATAGAATGAAGTAGAACAATATACTCACCCAGAAGGCTTTCCTGATCCAAACAGTGCTTCGGGAGATATTTAGATCCAAAATCGAGCGGCGGACATCTGTATAATTGTAGCACATGGGGCATGTATAGCGCCGCTCCTAAAACTGCATTAATCGTCCAAAAACTCATTAGTTTCACCAATATTCCGTCATAAAGACTGCTGAAGACTGCTCTCTGGCCAGCTGTTCTTCTCTTTGCCTCCGCGTCCTCCTTTCAATGAGCTCCTCATCTGTAAACTCTGGCTCGAAACTGTAAGGACACCCATCATATTCAAAGTTCTCCTCCACAACATCTTCATCCGATGATATTTGTCCATTTTGCACAAAACTAGAAAAAGAAAGTTGTAAAGTAGCTGGCAGTCGCCCCTGAAACAATGAGCCGTACTGCGCATGCACGACAGCCGTAACAAAAGTCTTCAGTTCAGAGGTCAGCACAGTCACAAAAACATGGGTGGAGCGACACCGGACTGTCTCGGAGGAGTAGCGCGAGCGGACTATGATGGAATATTGGTGAAACTAATGAATTTTTGGACGATTAATGCAGTTTTAGGAGTGGCACTATACATGCCCCGTGTGCTACCATTATACGGATGTCCGCCGCTTGATTTTGGATCTAAATATCTCCTGAAGCACTGTTTGGATCAGGAAAGCCTTCTGGGTGAGTATATTGTTCTACTTCATTCTATAAACAATGTGAAAGCTGCAGAAACCGAGCTTATCCTTTAAGACCCATATCTAAAACACAGATGTGACTTGGCACGAAAAGGTCTAAATTTATTTTGAGAATTGTGCAGCTACCTTAGTTTATGCCATCTACAATGTAGATACATTTTCTCAGGTGAGATGATAAAAGTCCAGTTGATGAAATTTTGGGCTGAATTAAAAAAAAAATTTTTAAAGTTGTTAGCTTTTTGCAAGATGCAAGTATTCAAAATAGATAACACCCTAGAATACTTTCTAGTGATATATTTGAGCAAAGACTCAGGTTCTCACCTTGATGCAGTGTGTAGCAGGGCTGTATGAGATGATAATCCAATTCAAAATTAGGGGGATGAGAATTTAATCAGCATCATATTTTTTGTTTATTCATGAAACAAGTAAATCAGGATCAAGACTAAAAGAGACATTAAATCGACAAAATCAGTGTGTGTGAAAGGATTGCCTAAGATGGTGTCAACCTCGCAGCCTGAAAAATTATCCCTGTCCGCCCCTCAGTTTTCATGCCATGTCGTGTCTGTCATGTAAAATACAGCTGTGACAGACAGATTTCTCTGCTTACATTTTGAACCATTTTTTAGACAAGAAATCAGAAGTGCTTATGCAATATTTTTACATAAACTGCCTGTGAAGGGTTTGCATTCATAGCTGTATTTTTGTGTCATTTAGGAGAGGATCTATTTTACAACCTACACTTCATCCAAGCTCAGGCTTATTTATCAAAGCAGAGCAAGTGGGACTCGCTTTTTGCACAGACATCAATCGATTTTATTTAAAACTGAGACAAACTGACAGCTTGCACTCTGTGACTCACTGGGCTCTTTGTGTCACACTGACAGCCATGTTTTTATGAAGAGAAATCATTAGCATTCTCTGAAAAGAGTTTCACACAGCTGTACAGTATCACAGTGTTTGGTTCCTTTTTGTATTGCAGTACAAAACACAAAACAGTGAGGCTGTCAGTGACTTTTTTCCTGGTGACATGTTAATTGTTACCCTCTTAGATGTAGAATTATGTTTCATTATATTTGTGTGAGTTTTTGTTTTGTCTCTTTGTTGCAGAAATGAACCGCCACCATTACTCTCTCTACGTTCACAACTGTCGCCTGGTGCTCCTGCTCAGGAGAGATTTCACTCTCATCGACACGTTCAGACCTGCTGAGTTCCACTGGAAACTGGAGCAGGTGAGGGTTGTGTGTGTGTGAAGATGTGAGTGTGTGGGCGTGTGTGTTTTCATATGTGTGTTCCAGCATTGATTCAGGGTGATTTTCTATGGCAGGTGAAGGGCTATCATTATTTGTGTAGCGAGGGGAGAGGCTCTCCATTCTAATAACCAGAGGCCCTTCATCGCTATCTGCACGCTGAAGGAGATAAGAGGGCAGAAGACCCTGTTATCCTGCACACAGGCATACACACAAGCACTGCCCCAAAGTGGAAAGTCTGTTTGGTTATGGGTAATAGCTCACCTGCAGCGGATCTCCATTATCTGTCACGCTTCTTGAGGGCTGTTGAACTAATTTGCAGTGAGGCTTTATGTTTCAGTCCTGCAGAACGCCTCTTAAAGGAAATATTTACTCAACCAGGGACATGCAGATAATATGAATTATGCTCTGACAGTATGCAGCACTCTGCTTTTCTCTCTGGAATTATCCTGATATGAAAGTTTGCTGCTGTACTCTTTGTAAGAAGAGTTAGAGGACATGCATTACTTTATGTACAGTTTCTAACATTAACCCGTCCTTAACATTTTCTTGATAGAAAGACAGATGCGAGAATGAAAGACATTAAAGGATAAGTTCGGTTCCTGCAGCTTTCACATTGTTTATAGAATGAAGTGCGGAGCAAGTGTTCTTCTTCTTCAGTTCAGAGGTCAGCACAGTCACACAACATGTCTGGAGTGACACAGACTGTAATGGAGGAGTAGCCCGAGCGGACCATGATGAAATATTGGTGAAACTAATACGTTTTTGGACGATTAATGCAGTTTTAGGAGCAGCGCTGTATGCCCTATGTGCTACCATTATACGGATGTCCTGCTCGATTTTGGCTCTAAATATCTCCCGAAGCACTGTTTGGATCAGGAAAGCCTTCTGGGTGAGTATATTGTTCTGCTTCATTCTATAAACAATGTGAAAGCTGTAGAAACCAAACTTATCCTTTAAGTAATTCATGGTAAATGTAGGGGTGCCTAAAAACAGAAAAAAAGTCAATATCAAAAGTTTTTACCTGATTTTGAGATCAGATTTGTCATTTATTGACCATTTGCATGTTCAGTCCATTTTGGCTAGAGATCTAAAATGATGCTTTCCAGCATATAACTTTTGAGACAATTGAGCTAAATGAATGTATGTTTCCCCATGGCGAACTTTAGCTTACATGGAAGATCATAATTATCTACTGCTGTATCATGGACAAATATAAATAGGCTTTAAATGTCATTTTTATTTATCTGTGAGACATTTTATGAAGCTTAAACTCTCAAATACAACAGAGGCTAATTTTTGCAATTGACAAGTAAATCTGTCATTTAAAACATGACTGTTGATAGCCAATGAAGAATCTGATAAAACCAAATACTCACTTTGAAGACGATCTTTCATTCTGCACTTCTGGTTTGTGTTTCGAGTTTTGAAAATGCTGATTTGGGTCCATACAAGGATAATTGTTCAATACAGCAAAGAGGATCTGTACTACTTATGCCACAAACTGCAAATTTTTACAAATCAGGCACTAGTTTTCCCAAACATCCAGAGGTGGTCCTGCAAAGTCATCCTGTTGTGTGTATGAATTTTGTTGTGTCACAGTTACAGAATTTTGGCTCATTATTTAACAACTGATCGAAAGTACAGAAAGCTGTATGTCCTTGTGTAGGTTGTCTGTGATCCATTTAGCCATTTAAAAGGGGAAGGTACTGAATATCAGGCCACAGAAGAGCTTAACTTCTTAAGGAGCAAACTACAGCTTAAAGTAAAGCAGCCATGGTGAAGATGAGCATTTTGCCTTGACATTCAATACATTGTCCATTGTACAGGAGGCAGTACGCTCTTGCTTAGGTTGCCCATAATCCATTTTTCCAAAAATGGATGGAAAAAGTTGCTTCAAGTGTGGAAAATGACATCACCAGCAAATTTATTGCAATTTCAAGGTTTTGATTATTTTTTTCAAATATGTTGAAAAATTTAAGAAAAATGTAACACCAAAAATCAAATGTATATATATGTGCTCAAGATTGATGGTGAGGTGGTTGTAAGAAAAGGGTCCAGGTCAGTAGACGGATAACACAATTTCATATTAACAGAGCCCTCTCTCCTTATAGTAGGAGTTAGATTTCTTGATCATGCCATTAGGAGAGAAATCCTCAAACCAGAGCAATATCTGAACAAGATCAGACACTGGCAGAGGACTATTTGTTAAAGCTCAATGTTGCACTGCATTTGAGTGATTCAAGCAAACAATACTAACAGACTGTAAGTACAAAGTAAGAAGGAGCCTTTTGTTGTATAGATCTCTTTTGTTTTGAAGGAGATGTATAGCATTTTTTATTTTGTCACCAAGAGAGACAAAAGGTATATTTCACTTCCATCACTTCTGACTGTCTGTGTTTACAACAGGGCTCATGCACCATAATCAGATCTGGTTTGCTGTCTGGCTGAATGCATCTCTATGTAGCCCTTTGCAAACAGTGTTGAATTGATACTCTGTTTAGTTAAATGGTCAGTGTATCCGGGAGCACAAGTCTTTACAGGTGAATCCCTACAGTGGCACCATACATATCCAGTAAATCAGCCTAGAGGAGTAAGGATGCAAAAGTTTTCACAACAAAGTGACGTCTGCCTTGAAAACATCAAAATGCAGAAAATGACGAGTGACTCTGGAGCAGGAAATATTAAAGGTCTTGCTCAAGGACACCACAGTAAAGCATACCCTTGAATGAAATCATCTGGCTGAAGGGTGTGCAGTCACTCCAGCTCAGCAGGCTATTGCTAAGCAAAGAAAATCCTTCTGCTTTAAAAAGAAAAATCCTTGGAGTAAAAGATTTTCATGTTAAGCCAATAAACTCCCTTTTGTATAGCAAGCCCTAATAACTCCGCCCTGTTCACTTTTAATGGATGGCAGATGTAAATGTAATCTTATTGTTCACCCCTGGGACACAGTACATATTCACCTGATCCTGGAGTTTTTCGAAAATGAAAATTGCTGCAAGCTTTCTGATTTTTTTGCTCACAGGGCAGATTATGAGAGGTTTGTATCTGGCTTGTTTGGTCATGAATCATAATCTTTTGTGAACAAGCTACTTTTGTTTTTATTTGCAGAATCATCAAAAATGGTTTAAAGGTGGTATGTCCAATTTTTTCACCATTTAACACAGCCCCTTGTGGTAAATCAGTGGTGCCTGGCCCCTTAAACTATGGTCTGGTTAAATGTACAGCATGACGCATAGTCACACATGTTGTCCATCATAAATGTAAATAATCGCTTGATCAGCAAGATGCACAAGTTTGCATCCCGGAAAAACTACAGTAAACATTTCTGGTGCATTGTTTCAACTAGTGACTGTGTATTCTAGAGATTTTTAGCTGAGTGTGTGGCTGTGCTTGTACTATCTTAGAATTCCACATTTTAAGGAAAAGCTAAACAAAGAGACATCCATGAGGTCTGGCTCTATTTCTAACAGAAGCTGTTAAAGACTACATATGGATGCAGTCTGCTTTAAGTCATGTGCTAACACTTATTAAGTAAACTAACACTAGAATGTTACATCTGTGCCAGACTTTGTTTACATTTTGCATTATGTTAGAAAACCAAAATGAAAATCCTTTTGAAAGCCAAATGACTGGCTCTTGTTTTAAAGCAGTTCTGAATTACACACACATGCTGAAGGAGACACATTTTCCAACCCCAAAAGCAAAGCTACAAGAACATATACAAGGACTGTCTCATATTATGTCAGCTGATGGGTCAGTTTGCCGTCTGAGTTATCAGGTATCAGCTTTTTTCAGTGTGTCATAATGACCTAGCCTTGCAGAGCAGACAGACCTGCCTTATTCTGAAATCCTGCAGCTCTGTCTTGCAAGCCTCCATTGTCCAACGAATTCATTCTTAACGGCCCAATCAGGGAAGAGAGGTGGGAGCTGCAGAGTGTGGACGTGACGACAATTGGAAGTTGAAAACCGGAAGTTGAGAACAGACATGCCGACTAGCCTATTGTTCTCATAGATACTTAGTAAAACTTGGCGAAATCTGTCCTCCTCAGAAGTTTACCTGTAGAGATTGTCTTTGACGAGGTTCATGTCACATATAAGTGTTAAATGAATCATCTGTGTGCTACAATTTAGTGTAAGGCGATAGTATAAGGCCATTAGCTGTTAGCAGCTAAGTTAGCGGCTAACGGCTAATGGTCATTTACTGTTGTTAGCTATTAGCGGCTAAGTTAGCGGCTAACAGCTAACAGTCATTAACTGTTGTTAGCTGTTAGCAGCTAAGTTAGCCGCTATGTATGCTACTTTTTTTTTCAATTCTTTATTCAGCCATTTCAAGTAACAAACAGGCACATTTTGCATCATACAGTCTTCAAAAATCACTGAGCAGCATCAGCAACCAATATAAACAAAATAATAAAATAAAATGTATATATAAAAGAAAAAAATAATGACATTCAGTGAAAACATTGCTTCATTATAGCAGGCAACCCTGTTTGCTGTGGATGGTCTGTGATGAATGTGACGAGCAGAATGATTGTCCAATCACAAGCTTGTGTTTTTTTTTAAACGTTCTGCCCCTGAAAACAAATTCAAAGGGCTCCTACCCAGATGGACTGGTGAAATATTTCTGTGGCTGATATATGGAGCTGTCCATCTGGCTTGTCAGGTTAATAATGACCAAGTTGGTATCCAAATGCCCAAAACTGATGTCACTCTACATGGATCCCTTTAGATTCAAATGAACTCCCTCTTTCTTTGCCTCTTCTTCCTGAAGTATGCTGACATAATTACAACTGTGTACTTATTGCTGTGGATGGAGATGCCAGGTGTTGGAGGGTTTTGTAATATTAGTTTTATTGGGATGACACAGGGAGTGTAGATTCTGAACAGGCCATCAGATTTCATGGTTTTAATCATTGTTAGACAACAAACAGACTGGGCTAGCTTATTTTACATTCTGTGAGTAGGCACAGTCTCTGGCTACAGTAGTGCATTTGCAACAACGCTGAATGATGATCTGTCACCCTGCAGTGTGCTGTCTCTGCTGGTGTGTGGGGATGTGAACCTTCTAACCAGGTGGTTGTTTTCTAGGCCAAATGGAGATTCAAAGTTTTTCCTCAGTTTAGTATACTTATTTCTGGAGGATGGCAGGGACAGATGTGAAAAAGAAAAGGAGCAGCCAGGAAGCAGAGTGCTTTTCTTTGCAAGCAACCCAAAGACTCAGTTTTGATCTCTGTCTCTGTCTTACTGTCTCATTACTTTTCTTTCATTCTCTCCCGCACATGAATACAGATCATGCTGTGGAGAGAGGAGATCCTATTTGCTCCTTTAGCTGGATCTTGAAGAGAAGCATGGAGATAGCTTGTAGAGCAGTCAAAGAGAATAGGTGATGAGTTACTCAACCAGTACAAATCACTTGTGTAGAAACTATCATGAAATATAAATTGAAACTGGTCTGAAATGGCAGAGGTCAACCAGAGAAAGGACGTCACACTTAACTAGTCTAGACAAGTTGATGAGAAAGGAGTTATTTATATTTATAATCTCTGATTCTAAGTGCTCTGCTGTAGTAACCTACTTTGCCTACTTGAGGAATGTCTGGGTACGGTTGTATTTTCTTGAGTTTTAAAAGATAAATTTGGTCTTTCAAAGACAGAGGAAGAACAGTGCATTTTCTATTGTTAGGAAAACGTCTTCAAGGGCTGGATTGCATTATTGATAAAAGGCTTCTGCCGATGGAGAAACTTGTTTCTCGAACTTGTTCTACAATTGATTTTGGTGTGTGTGGTTGGTGGGAAGTTGTGGGTCTAGAGTGTAACAGTTCTGCTAGTGTCAGATTATCTGAGACTGACATATAAATGTGGTGTGAATTAAAGTTGCCGGTGTTTTTTTCTGTCAGGAGTATATGGATAACTTTGCAGCTTTGTAATATACCTAATAATAGTGATCTATTTAGGTGTCTCTTCCTGTACATTTTCACCAGCTGTATCAAAGTCACCATCTATGTGCTTAGAGGTGTAAGAAAAACACCTCTCAGTACACAGAAAACACAATGGGCACACAATAACATTGACGGCACCATGTATCACACATCTCTTCCTGTAAAAACAAGTAAAATACAGTAAAATAGCCTAATCATTCTCTCAACTACATATACCATATCACCGGTACTTTTAAGAGCTCTATCTTTTAGTTAGAATTACTGAGAGCAGTAGGAACACAGTTGTCTTCTAGAGACAAACACACACCAAACTGACATCAGCAAACTGTTTGTATCGTGTGATGACTCCATGCTGTTTGTATGCTATGTATTGTCCTGCATTTCTTTAAATTATGTGAAGAATCTCAAGCCATGTACAGCAATGTACTGATTAAGCGCATGTCCCTGAATTTCTCAACAGAGGGAGAACTGAGCTGTGACACTTTGGGTCACATTCAGGCTCATACCACGGCCAGTACCTCACACAACCCTGCTTAAAAAAATGGAACTATCCCTTCAAAGGGACTGTGAGGAGTTTTTAAGTAATTACAAAAAAGTCTCACTTTTAGATATATGCCTGATGAAAATACACACTTTAAGATGAGTTTTATAGCATCAAAATAGGTTATCTATAAATGCTATTCCTTAGCTTTGCGGTCGGGTCGGACAGGGCTGGACTGGCCTGGATACTCAACTTCAGGAACAAGACAATTAAAACTAGAGCAAATTTATATTATTCAGACACTTCTTAGAGCACTGGGCTGTAAGTAGCGATATATAGTCGGCTACAAAACTACAATACTAAGTTTTCCAAAAACTGTCACACATCAAAAACTACTGTTACGTGACAAGAAAGAGAAACATTACCTCGTCGCTTTGCATCCTATAAGTTGTTGAAAAAAGAAGTTGTAAAGCAATGCAGAGTTCTGAGGAAGGTCTGAGCTGCATTTTTATTAGCATCACAACACACGCTTTGGCTTGTGATGCGTTCCAGTTGTAGTCAGAAGTAGGAATTTCCGGGTTCCGAGTTGGAACCTGCAACTGGAACGTCCCCTGAGGTCTGAATTTCCTACTGGGAACTCGGTGAAACCTCACCAACCCCAAGTTGACAACCAAAGATAAATACCCCCAGTGTGAACAGTTATTTAGCTCCTGTAATAATCAATTTATTTGCACTTCTGACTGGGGTGTGTCGCTCTAGATCAACTGTATACATAGTATTGTTAGACTTATATTTACAAAAATGCTGCCATAGTGATAATCACATTCTTCATGTGATATTTGTGAACAACAACGCAGGGCGTGCTAACAACAGCTAACAATAGCCTGGTAGATCGGCGTGTTTTTTTTCCGACTTCAACTGGAACGCCGATAAGTCGGAGATGATGTCACTCCCAGTTCTGAGGTTACTGGAACGCAGCATTACGACAGTCGCCGTGCGTGTGCTCATGGGTAGCAGAGTCTTTATGTCGCTGGAAACAGATTCTCCTCACAGTCCCTTTAATATCCTAAAATCAATCAATCTTTATTTGTATAGCGCCAATTCATAACAAGTGTTATCTCAAGACACTTTACAATAGAGCAAGAACTCTTCATTTCGTGGATACACATATATGCGTAGATACATATATACATATAAAATATAAATAATATAAAATACACATATACATATATATACAAATATAAACATCCAACACCCAACATGAATCCAAATAGCCAATCATGAATCCCTCCATCATGGCGGCAAGAAAAAACCTTCTGTTTAGCAGCAGGAAATCTTGAATGTGGATCCCAGTCTCATGATGAAAAGCAAATCCACACGATGCTGTGATGGGTGTGTGGGCAAAGAAAGGGAGGTAGGGGGGGACAAGTGGACTAGAATAAGAACTAAAGTTAGGGACAGGTTCATGAGCACAGACCTGTCATCTGATTTATTAGAGGTTAGCCTCTTGAGATGCTACATCTCATTTTCAGAAGGGTCCTCATGTCTGAAATGGTAGTGGTGATCATTTTATAGAAGTATAACCAATAATATTCTTACTGAAAATAAGAATTTATGGTAGTGACAAACTCATGGATGCCCAGACCACAAGTGCATCCCAACCATATTTGTCTCCATTAAGTATAAATGTGTTAAAGTCCTCTTGAGATGTGACATCCCATTTTCAAGAGGGACTTCATGCCTATGTGGTAATAAAAAATAGATACTGTAGATGTATTGATCATGGATAGAGAGATCATGCTAATATCTACATGAACAGCTGTAATGATAATGGGAATGGAATGTTCCATAAAAATGGCCAACTACGTGTCATGTCTATAATTGTAGTTAATCTATTCTTACTTTTCATACAAAGCATTTTCCAACATTTAAAACATTAGAACTTGTTCTTTACCTTAACCACTGATCTATCTAGGAATATGTGCAGCATCAGAGCCTTGTTTTTGATAATTAAAACAAGCACAGAGTGAGAAAAGGAGTGTGGTGGATTGAGGTCAAAAGGATAGAAGGTGACTATGGGGTGTCACAGCTGCTTCTCACTGTCCTTGTTCCCCTAGCACTTAGAAAGGACACTCAATGGCTTCCGCAGCAACTCCATTTAGCTCTATTGATTTTACAATTCACAGCCTGCGAAAGGATGGGCAGAGGGAGATGAAAGGAAGCTGGCAGAAAGAGAAAGAGCGAGCGAGAGACAGGCTTTCATTTTGCACGTCGATCGAACACAGCGAAGGAATGTCACATCTGACAGAAAGCTGTGTGCTCATCTCTAAAAATGGACTTATCTGTGAGAGGATATGCACATACAAACACACATGGGATGCCTTTTTAACGATCTTCTTTTGCAGCTGCGGTAATGGACCAGAGGATGAATCTCTCCTCTTTTGGCACATTATTCACTCCACCCGAGTCTAGAGGGAGTATCTGCTCAATCCAGCTGTTCAGAATATGCTTACTCACAGTTGAAAGCCCTGTGCAAATCATGATGCAATCTACTGATGTCAAATTACAAGAAGAATGTTGGAAATATGTAAAAACATGCAAAACTAAGGCAGATTAGACATGGGCAAAATAGAAGAAAGAAACTTACTTGGAGCACTTAATCAAGACAAGCTATATTTGTAACTATGTTGCTTTCTATGCACCATTTAAATAAGAACTGGCTTCACATTTGCACAGTTTATTTGCAACTTGGCATTAATCTAAAGGATCTAAACCCTTTAAAATAAGATACTAACACAATTAAAGAGACAGTGAAAAATCTATCAAGGGTTGGAGTTAGAAAATATGCACTGTACTTTTCTGAGTCGAAGCCAGAGACTTTTCAAATAGATGTAATTGTGCAGACACTTTTTCACATCCATCTAAGATAACTGCACAATTGATTATGTGTTTTGTATTGCAGATAAACTTCACACTTTCACCAATTACTCTGCTCCAAACAGCCACAGACACCCTGCAATTTATCATTCGTATCTGGGTTTAAATTAGAGGGCCTGAATGTTAGGGTATCAGAGCCAACTCACCCTCTCTGCCAGTCAATACAGCCTCTGCAATCATCCCCTTTATCTGCCTGATATTACCATGCTACTATGTTTGTTCCCAGTCTTGTGTTGACTCCAAGTCTGTCATTGTTTCTAAAGAGATTAATTGGACTGTGCATGTGTGTGCCTATGTGTGTTTCTGCCTATTTGTGCAAGATATCCAAAGAGATTGAAGTGATTTAGGTCCATCTCAAGCACATTGGACTGAAACACAAAAGAGCTGCACAGCTTTTTCACTCACCAAACCTGTGCAAATTAATCATAGGCACACTGTTATTCACTCACACTCAGGATTAACACTCTTCCAATTACTCCGCATAGCAAATGGCACGTCTCCTGTCCAGTGCTTCATGTGCTCCTTTAGGGAAAACTGGCCTCTTGTTTTTTTGATCAACCTCATTGCTGAAAGTGTCTAATTCACAAACGCTAACTGTCAGTAACTGTTTCACGTGTGCTCTTGGTTAAATAAAGGCAAAATTAACGAAAATTTTACTTTTACATTTTTCAGTCACATTCAGCCTGTGTCCTTGCTGTGTTTACTCACTTTTAATTGTGATATTGTTGACTATGAATCACTCTAATTACCATGACATCACTGCCCAAGGACACAGCATTCATATAGCTTCTGATAGCAAACGAGAACAAATGCTGGCATTGATGGAAGATACATCTTTCACACACAATATTGATTAACAGATGCACAGATAAACTGAAAAAGACAAATAAGGAAGACATTTACCCTGTGGTATACATGTATAAAGAGTTTGTGTTTTATTTCTGGCCATTATTTCCATTTCCATTTTAAGGTTTTTCTTGTGTTACTTCTAACATCTGTACAGCTCCTGTATCTCATGTTGTATGTTTTTACAGCACACATAGGGACAAAAGTAATGTCTGTGGTTTGTGTTTTAAAAAAGGAGGGGTCCTGAATGCTAGTATGCAGTACTTATAAACACTCTGCGGGTATGGTAAAGTGCACAAAAAATGTGCAATGAGCTTTCTTTCTGTAGGCTATGTATTACATTTGTCTTCCATCCACCCTTCTCATATTTTCAAGACTCCATGTCAACAATAGTATGGATGGGAAGTATTTTGCCACCAGGTCCTCTGATGGTACCTAAGGAAAGCTTTAAGAATTCCTTTGTTTTAAAAATGTGTTTAATGTCCTCTCTCACTCAAGAATGATTTGATTTGATTTTTTTGCATGGGTAAAAGGTCAGAGACTTAATGCCAGAAGCTCATCTTTAAGCTTTTGCAGTTGTGTCACTTTGTGGGTGTTTCATTAGACATTGCATAAATTATCAACGTAACTCTCAAATGATGGGGGGATTTGGGGGAGATTTGGGGGTTAAAGGTTAAGTGAAAATGTCCTCATATTTTTACTTGCTTGTAAACGCAAGAACTATAGAATTATTTGAAGAATAATCTTTAGTAATATTAGTTGTTTCAAAATAAATGTCAACTCCAAATTAAAGGATAAGTTCGGTTTCTGCAGCTTTCACATTGTTTATAGAATGAAGTAGAACAATATACTCACCCAGAAGGCTTTCCTGATCCAAACAGTGCTTCGGGAGATATTTAGATCCAAAATCGAGTGGCTAACATGTATGCCCCGCTCCTAAAACTGCATTAATCGTCCAAAAACTCATTAGTTTCACCAATTTTTCATCATGGTCCGCTCAGGCTACTCCTCTAAGACAGTCCAGTGTCGCTCCACCCATGTTTTTGTGACTGTGCTGACCTAGGACTGTCTGTTATAGTCAGTCTACTGTCTTACAGAAAACACACCCACAATGGGGTTGAAAAAGAGAGAAACACTGACAAACTGAGGATTCATGGTAAACTTCTGGTGACCTCAAACCATTGTAAAGAGTTGGACATATTTTGCAAATCACATTTACTTTTTTTTTGCAAAACTCGAAACACATTTTCACCCTCTTGAACACATTTTTCATTGTGTGCACTTGTGATGCTGAATGGTAACCACATGAGGCAGGAGTCAATCATTTTCACCTGCAGGTCAAAAGTGAATGTAGTCTATTCAGACCGTCCTGATGAGAGCGGATTGAGAGATTTTAGAAAGCTCAAGTGGGTTTAGTTATCATCAAAGATAAATACTAACGCTCTTAGGAATAATGTGTGATCTGCAACTCAGTTCATGGTATTGTTTCACAGTAAAAATGAAAAGTTTTCTGCACACTGTCATCTGCATGTGCAAATAAAAAATTTACTGTTTCACAACATTTACAGGGATTCAGTTCGCTTCAAAAGAGCTTGATCATCAGGGATATCTCAGAACCATATTGATTTAGCACTTTATGCACGTATAGCACGTACGAAAATGCAATAGTTTTGTAGAAAAAAATACATGACTTAGAATTGCACAGTAAAATCCTAAACTGTTAAATCTCTTCAGAGCTGCATCATGCACACCAGAGGCTTTTGCCCTTTTGCCTGACCAGGAAGAGCATTGCCTGTGATATAGATGAAGTCTTCTGGCCTGATCAAGCACAGAGGCATGTTCCTGTGGTTGAATGAAAAATATCCAATGCCATATGTCAATCACTTTAACTTAAGCCGTGAGTCTTTCTCTCTGGGGCCGTTTACACGGGCCAGAATACGGTCAGATCCGATAAGTTTTCATTGCATTTTGGCCTTGTGTTCACATAGGAACTCTTTGCGGATTGTCCGAAAACCGTAACTTTTGAAAACAGGCTCTAGAGTGGAAAGTTTTCAATATGATTTCCATGCAGCACCGTGTAAACCCATATCAGAGCGTTTCAGGGTGAAACTCTGATGTCACCACATGCATAGTACTCTTTCACATGAAGGCTGCGCATGCATACCAGGAACAACAACAGCTTTGTGAGCTTCGTGAACGTGTGAGCCTCTTACCGTGCTCGGTTTGTGATTCAGTCAAAACTATCCAGACAGATTTGTTGTCCGAACTGATTTGTTGTCCAGAAAAGAAATTCCTGCGTCTCTGTGCGTCTACTTCCCATTGTTGTTTGTGAAAAGGTTTTCTTCTTCGTACGTGTGTTGTAGCAGTGCTGCCTCTCTGCAGACCTACACCGCCATCTACTGAACTGGCATGTATACTACAGTGGTTTAATTTGTCTCCAGCATATCTGTCTAAACGCAGGTCGACTTTGAAAACTCAAAAGAAAAATCTTTGCATTTTTACGTCAGGAGTGTCGTAGCCTTAGTGGAAAAGAAAAAAATTGACTCTCTAGTCAACGGCTGCGGTTGAAAAGTCATTTTTGCTGAGGAAGGTTCCTAACGGAGTGAAATGAACCGGAAGTAGTTCGTGATTTGAGCTGTTTGAATAGTTTAAATGCATAGGAAAGGAGGCTCAATGCTTCCTTTATTATCTCCTTTAGCATAGGATACACCAGACCATCATTAACGAAAGGAGAGGAGATTATTCTGTCCCACAATTCTCCGCGGCAACAGCTTTTGTAAACAGCGCATATTCCGACTGCTTCAGAATTCAACCAAATAATGACAAACAAATCACACAGACCATGTGAGTTACCACTGCTGTTCAATCCTTTCTAAAGTTTACCAAAACCTGCCTTAACTTTCCAGTAGTCTGATTCTCTGAACAGAGCAGGATATGAGACGTTTGATGTTGATTATGTTTTAAACATGGTTCAATATTAGTAATGTGTACATCATTAGATTATGGTCTTAACAATTTATGCCTTTCTTTCATTCAGTTACCATTTATTTTCATGCACTAATTGGTGTTCATGTTCATAATGACTAGACTTTTTTTTTTTAAATCCTCACTTCCAACATCGGTTATGCAGATGTAATGTTTACCAGGTTATTATGTTCAATGTTGTCTGAAAGGAACAACATTGTCATGATACATGATGCGCCTTTTGTAGTCCACCTTTGAAAAATTGTAGTTTCACAGCAGCAGTAACATCCGCCGTCACATGATGACGTAGGGTATTGAAAGTGTAGTCGGATTCTCTCTGCACGCCAGTTTTCCTTTCCTAAGTCCTTCTGAATTCTCCTTTCTCCTTTCCTTAACCTCATGACGTTTTCCATCAGGGTTAAGAAAAAGTAGATAGAAAAGGGCTGAGGAAGTGACCATTCGACCGCAGCCAACTTCTCTGTAGCTCTGGGCAAAAGTTTTTGTTCGTATCTTTTAAAAATGTAATTACATTTATTTTCCTGGGTTTTATCATGTCATGATTACCTACAGGATATTTACAGATATATACACTGTAAAATTCAATTTGTTATCATTACTTAAAAAAAGCATGCAAACCGGTTGCACTTAAAAAAACAAGTGCAGAGAACTAGTTAATTTTAGTTGTACTAACTAGCACTTCCTTTGTAGAATACACTTACAAATGAGTTTAAGCAACTAAAACAATCAAGTAGAGTGTACTTGATATCTTGCAAACTTCAGGCCCCCCACCCCGGGAATCGAACAAGGGAACCTTCTTGCTGTTAGGTACATGCACTACCTGCTGCGCCACCAAGCCACCATGCAACCTGAACTCCAAAAATCTGAGTGGTTCAAAAATCACACGAGTGAGCTTAACTAAAAAAAAAAAAGTAATCTTCACTAAAAAAAAAAGAAGTGTTTTGCATTTATTTTGCATTTTTACACATGCAAGTGATTTTTACTTAATAAATACTAGTCATAAAGGCATATTTTTGTAAACATAGTAAAGTTGACTCATGTTTGCAAGTCAAGACAGCTATTGGATTTTTTCAGTGTGAGACTGTGTTTACTACTTATTGTTGTGAGTGAGCTTCACTATAAAAAAGAAATCTTTACTTAAAAAAGTAAGTATTTTGCATTTTTACACATGCAAGTGATTGTTACTTAATAAATACTAGTCATAAAGGCATATTTTTGTTAACTTAGTAAAGTTAACTCATGTTTGCAAGTCAAGGCAGCTATTGGATTTTACAGTGTAGTGTTCTTTTTTTTTTTTTTGAAGTGGTCACCAACTACTGTGTTTAGTTTTAAGGGCACTTCCTGCTCAGTAGCGTTAAACATATTGATTGCAGAGTGTGTGATGTTAAGACAGTGTTGGATTTTTGTCTTAAGAGTCAAAGTTTAGTGAACGTAGTTTGAAATTTGAGATTTATGTTCGCTGATTACACAAAAGGAGGGAAGGTCTCAAGAAATGTGTAAGCCATCATGAAAAACTGTATATTGGTTTTCACTGCTCAGGTCTGAGAAGCACTTCTTTTTTATTTTTACTTTTGAGCTGTTGGTGTTTAAGCATGATTCCTGTCCTGTGTTTGATTTTAGCCTGTTTATCTTTTTAAACCTAAAGTGCATCTGAAGGAAAAATGTATTTTACAGGATGAGAATGTGCTTTGAGCTATGCAGAGAAAAGTTAATAAAATTTACAAATTCTGTCTAACCATAGACGATGGTTAAAGGAACACTACACCCAAACAACGATTTGGTCTGGGGAATGCTCGCTGTCCACTGACATTGATATCATGACTTGCGTAAGAGCCGCAACAAACAGTGTCCTTAAAAGTCCACAAAAAGTCCACAAAAAGTTGGCAATATTCCTCCATACTGCTCGTGCGCTGTAATCCAAGTGTCCCGAGCGGATAACGTCCACCATTTACTCGAAACGACATCATTGAGCACATGTTTATAGCCTCAACAGTACGACTTCGCATTTCTATGATACACTTACAGGTGCTTCCTACGGAGCCGCGCTGACCAAAACCAAAGGAAAGCGCGACTCTGCAATAACTAGAGCGAGAACCAGAAAAAGAACCCAAGAAATCCCACATTCTGCTGCATCCTAGATGTTCCAAAACTACTCCACAGTGTTGTTCAGCATGAGGGTGAGTAGAAAATGAGGCCAAATCGTTGTTTGGGTGTAGTGTTCCTTTAAGGTTTTGCCAAGAAAGATGTTATATTCAGTAAATGAGTGTAGGTAGCTGACTATTTGGTTCAGAGAATGGGATTTAGTATTTTATCAGTATGGGAAAAAGTAGGTCATCAAATGCAATGCATTTGTGGATCTATTTTCACATGTGTAAACAGTTTTGAAATGATGATGGCCATTAATAATTTCCCTAGTTTACAGTAAAAGATGTTGCGTAGGTTTAGAAGACCTCTGCCAGACTGTCCAAATTGTGAAAATATGTCAATAATACTTTGATATCCAAACTTAGCCTGTATTTTTGTGCAATTTTGTCAGTGTGTGGCGGTTGCTTGCCTTTTTTTTTGTGAATAAAGCAATGGTTTACCCAAAAATGTGTGCCTGGGATATCTGTTTCTGTTGGTGTAGTTCTGTAGACATGTGTATCTGATATCATTAAATTTTTATTAGTGTCATATTGAAGTTTAAAATTGTGGTATCTTGGCTGTTATCATCACTTTACCCGAAATCAATAAAAGTCCAAAGAGTCTGCAGAGATCAAGCAAAGATCAAAGTTTAAAAACTGCTGAGCTCTCCTGATCATATAAAACAGATGATAACACCTTCTATCTATTGTTTGTATTCATACAAAGAAGTCTCCTACCAACCCCAATCTCTTCAGTGCATCAAAATAAACTTGACCCCATTAGAGGGTTTCTCCACAGCCAGCATCGTGTCCTCATTATTCTGCCTATGTCAGCAGCTTTAAATGCCTCCTGGCTATCTGTGAATAAGGGTTATATTTGTTTTTCGGCCTACCAAGATGCACAATCTGGATTATTACCTGAATTTCATAACCTGAATTTGCTTTGGGCAAGTTTCTTGGACTCTGCTCTCTTTATTACTTTCAGGCTGGGTCTAATTGCATATCCAGAGATCCTTTAGGTGACAACCTAAACTCTGCCTCCAGAGTCTGCAGTATTTTCTTGGTCCAGTCGGCTCTTATCTTCTTGTTTTGTACCAGTGTAATAGCAGCTCGTAAATACACCGTTGCAGATTCCAAGGAGATAGACCGACTTATCTCTGGTGTTTACTCTCAGCAACAAAATACAGCTATTACACAGTGATAAACTCAACAAAGAGAATTTTACTCTGGAAGATAGGACTTAGTCAGCAGCTTCTGCAAGCTATTTTTCTCATTAAATTTGAATAAAGAAATAACCTTTATTAGTAAAACAAATGTTTTCCAAAAACTCTAAAAACCAGAAACATTTATTTTGAGAGTCCTCTTTTCTGTTTTTGTTTAGTTTTGGGTGATACTCATACCTCATTCTGTTGGAGACTTCGAGTACTTGGAATTAAACTACCACAGTAAACCTCCAGTCCAGTTTATCTCCTCCTAAATGGACCATTTTACAAATTTTGGTGTACCACCTAACCAGTCATAATGGGCGAGAGACCCTTGTCAAAGCAGTTTGGCTTATTTAATGCACTTTGGTGAAACTGTTCCCTTAAATATGTTATTTTCACAGAAAATCACAAAGAAAACTTACCTGCACACAAAGGTAAGAAAAGCATTTTGACAATGACAGTATTTGATGTTCTAGGAATATTTAGCAGCACAGTCAATGGTAGATGACATAGTAAGGTAATTCACCAGTAATATTTTGTAATTGTTTTAAAGATTCATTAATAATTTAAATTTTCTTGATATACCCTAGTTAAGTCTATATCCTCTCACTGAAGCCAAATTTAAAAAAGAATAAAATTGATGGAACATTAATTAAAGTTAGTCCAAAGTGAATTAACTCGGGTTGTTTCAAATGGGATAGGGGCCAACAGCAATAGAGTCTGTCTAATCTAGTAGCAGTTACCAAAAAGGGCTGTACTTGACAAAGGTAAACTGAAAATAACTCACTTTTTAACTAACTTATACAAATGTTTGACAGAAATTATTATTTTAAGAATTTGGCTTATGTTAAAGAATAGAGATAAAACTACTTCAGTTATGTTGCGTACTATCTGCTGTTCACATTAACACAATTCTGTCAATGTTACCACCAAATATTAAAAGCACACCAAGTTTTCTGACTATGAATGTGTGTTCTTTTATCTGTGAGTGTAGAAACATTTGTTGTGAATTTCTATGTCAGAAAATTGAGATAGTTTCACAATGCTCTGCCAAAAATAGGGGTTCCTTTTCTTCTGATTGGTTGGCCAGTGAACCAATCAGAGAACCAACAAGGGTTAATTGACAGTGCGGATGCAGACAAAATTATCGTTACGCTGTTTACCTCATTTGAATTATTACCACAGCCATTTTCATAAAATCTATGTGAAAAGAGCTTTGGGGACTGTACTTCATGATTATTAAGTGCTTTTTCTAAACATTAAACAAAATAAGGATATATCGTTGGCAGAGTGCTGTCATCTTAACAAATAAGCTAGTGACATGCCCACACTGACACAGTAGTGTTTACAGTTTGGTTGCCAATGGTGCAGCAGGTAAAGAGAAATGTAAGTGATTGAGTTGCTTGCAAAATATTTCTTTCTGTTCTTTTAATTCTTGCCGCAACAAAAAGGAATCAGGACATTTTTTCTCAGTAACATCTTAGCTGTATTATAAAAGGTACTTATGATGGAATATGTGACCTACAGAACAACAAGCTACACACTTCATGGCAACAAAAAAAGTAATCAAAATACTGTATAACTGTCCAACACTGTGACCCAACTAAATATAACACAAGTGTGACTGAAAAAATAAAACTCATTGGCATTTGCCGGCTTTGACTGGAAATCATTCAAAATCTTTAGAAAAACATTTAGATTTACTGCATTTAAAGGATTTTTATCCATTGTTTTTGTTTCATCATAACTTTCACCTATTGACTGTGCTTTCACTTTTGATTGAATTGATTTTATGTGTAATTTCCTCTATAGGAATGAGACTGCTGCTTAAAAGACAGGGATTGTGACTGGACATAATATCCTATGGATGAACTGCACACAACACAGCAAGCTGTACATTTATCTCGGTTTTCTCCTTTACTGTAATAATAAGAAGCCAAAGCTGTAATGGAAACAAAGCATATTAAATTACTCAACATAATTTAAGGAAAGTGCAACTGCTTTGCTCAAAGTTTTTTTTCTTATGAACCACAACTTGTCTGAATAAAATGTCAAATTGCCTGTTTTCAAAAGTCTGTATAAAATCAAGAACACCCATGCAATCTCAGAATACATGTTGTCATACTAAAATAGAGAAAAAGTACAGTCGTGAGTAACAAAATTTAATGGTGATGAATTGAGTTTCCCTTTGCAGTCGCAGGGTCTCTGTGTAACACCTCAGCTTTTTTTCCTGAAAAGTCAAAATTTGCTCGGAGAAAAAGGCCTTAAAAAGTGCATCAGAGTAATCCAAAAGGTCAGTGTGGTGCCTCTGTGTGGGAGTGTTGTTGGATAAATATTTTAGTATGTCAGAAAGGTGTGATTCTTGCCCTGTAGGAGCTGTCTGTTATTTACCTGCTGAAATATATCTATTCAATAATCCTTTTGGCATTTTCTGAAAAGCAGCTGCTCATTCTGTCAGAAGTAGTTTGCTGATATAGCTGAAGATTTGCTCTGTCAGGGTGCAGAGCATCAGTGTAGTGTAGCATTCAGCTGTGAAAGGAAAATGTTACCTTTTTCACAAGTCCATGCTAGCATGATATGTTTACCTCTGTGGCTTCAAAATGTGTTTCCTTGAATGGATTACTGTCCCTAAGTCAATCTTTTACATCTATTTATCATATCTATATCTATATCTATATATATATATATCTATATATCTATATCTATATCTATATCTATATATATATATATATATATATATATAAATATATATATATATATATATATATATATATATATATATATATATATATATATATATATATATATATATCTATATATATATATATATATATATATATAAATACATGTTTCATAAATATTCTTTTCTAAAGTTAACTTTATTTAAATTTTACAACATGTGCACTGTAGGGCACAACCAGACTTCAATGATATAATTCATAAAACATTAACCAGATAAAGCCAGCTATGGAGAAGCTTCAATACGGACTTTGAAAGTAGGATTATGAAAACAGATTGCTCTGGTGGAATCTTCCAGTAAAATGGAGTACCAGCTTCTCTCAAAAATATATAAACACAATTGCAAAACACAGCATCGATCTCAAAAACGGCTTTATCCAAGATTAACAACTCAAAACACAAGAGTAACATTGGGTGATCTCATCTGCATCATCCTCTCCTGTCTCACCTATTCTTCCTTCACTCTCCTCTTCAGAAAGATCTACAATACCCAAAACCAGTGAAGTTGGCACGTTGTGTAAATTGTAAATAAAAACAGAATACAATAATTTCCAAATCCCTTTCAACTTATATTCAATTGAATACACAGCAAAGACAAGATACTTAACGTTCGAACTGGTAAACTTTGTTATTTTTTGCAAATATTAGCTCATTTGGAATTTGATGCCTGCAACATGTTTCAAAAAAGCTGGCACAAGTGGCAAAAAAGACTGAGAAAGTTGAGGAATGCTCATCAAACACTTATTTGGAACATCCCACAGGTGAACAGGCTAATTGGGAACAGGTGGGTGCCATGATTGGGTATAAAAGCAGCTTCCCTGAAATGCTCAGTCATTCACAAACAAGGATGGGACGAGGGTCACCACTTTGTGAACAAATGAATGAGCAAATTGTCCAACAGTTTAAGAACAACATTTCTCAACCAGCTATTGCAAGGAATTTAGGGATTTCATCATCTACGGTCCGTAATATCATCAAAAGGTTCAGAGAATCTGGAGAAATTACTGCACGGAAGCGGCAAGCCCCAAAACCAACATTGAATGCCCATGATCTTCCCCTCAGGCGGTACTGCATCACAAACCGGCATCACTGTGTAAAGGATATCACCACATGGGCTCAGGAACACTTCAGAAAACCACTGTCAGTAACTACAGTTCGTCTACATCTGTAAGTGCAAGTTAAAACTCTACTATGCAAAGCAAAAGCCATTTTATCAGCAACACCCAGAAACACCGCCGGCTTCTCTGGGCCCGAGCTCATCTAAGATGGACTGATGCAAAGTGGAAAAGTGTTCTGTGGTCTGACGAGTCCACATTTCAAATTGTTTTTGGAAACTGTGGTCGTCATGTCCTCCGGACCAAAGAGGAAAAGAACCATCCGGACTGTTATAGGCGCAAAGTTCAAAAGCCAGCATCTGTGATGGTATGGGGGTGTATTAGTGCCCAAGGCATGGGTAACTTACACATCTGTGAAGGCACCATTAATGCTGAAAGGTACATACAGGTTTTGGAGCAACATATGTTGCCATCCAAGCAACATCTTTTTCATGGACGCCCCTGCTTATTTCAGCAAGACAATGCCAAGCCACATTCTGCACGTGTTACAGCAGCGTGGCTTCGTAGTAAAAGAGCGCGGGTACTAGACTGGTCTGCCTGTAGTCCAGACCTGTCCGCCATTGAAAATGTGTGGCGCATTATGAAGCATAAAATAGAACAATGGAGACCCCGGACTGTTGAACAACTTAAGCTGTACATCAAGCAAGAATGGGAAAGAACTCCACCTGAAAAGCTTCAAAAATTGGTCTCCTCAGTTCCCAAACGTTTACTGAGTGTTGTTTTTATTTACAATTTACACAACGTGCCAACTTCACTGGTTTTGGGTTTGGTTTCTGAATCTCCCTCAATGATTCTGGTAAGAATCCTCTCACACTCTGTCATAGAGCTGTCTACTAAACAAATGTGAAACAAACATGAAGTAAGTCCTGATGTGCACTACAGTACACATGAATTAATTAGTAATTTTCTCCCTGAAAAAAAAAAGATTCAGCTCTAAAAACTCACTCAAAATGCTCCTTAGATGTTAAATCATCATAAACCATTAAAGTATTGCGTTGAAAAACAATTTAGATATAAATATCATGCTTACCTTTGCTCTTCCCATAAAATGTGCTTGTTGAGATGGATGCCATTTTGAAAAGGCAGGAAAAAGAAACTTGTCATAGCCACACCCCTACACATGATGCATCATTGGAAAGCTTTGGTTGTCCTCTGTAAGGAACATCAGGACTCAACTGAGTGATTTTTAAACTCTCAGAGAAATCAAGGAAAAACAAATGTGTACTACAGTGCACAAAAATGAATTGTCGGGTCTCAGGAGGATATATATATATATATATATATATATATATATATAGATATATATAGATATAGATATAGATATAGATATAGATATAGATAATATCATGTATTTTTTTACTTTTTCAATTAATTGGCCTATTAATCGGTAATCAGTATTTTTTCTGATAAATATCGGTTTCGGCATCGGCCTCAAAAATCCATATCGGTCGGCCCTACTTTGATATAATACTGGTTAATTTTAAAATTGATAGTCATAGACATTAGTGTAGATACTAGGCAGACACACACACACACACACACACACACACACACACACACAGCAGCAGCCCTCTGTACATAACAATGTGTCAGTTTGCACCTGCCTTTCAATCATGCTAAATCTTGACACAAAAACAGAGACCACAATCAGTTTCAGGTTTAACAGAACACATTGCGGGTGCTAAATGATAACATTTGCATCTCAGTATTGTGCACGTTCTGATGATGTGCATATATTCTGCTTATTCATGAAGGCAAACACACTAAATGGAATGTGCGTGCTATTTTGCTCTTTGAAAGATGCAATCCTGGGTTAACCTGATTAGTAGGTCAGCTTTGTGCGTGCTGTCACGTTTGCATGTGGTTTTTTATGCGCAAAAACCTTTAGTAGATGAGGCCCGGACTGTCTTAAATCTCCTCTGCGGGAATCTGCAAATGAATACTGGGGTGGTCCTACAGATGCAGGGCTGGGCTGGCAAAGGCAGAATAAAGAAGTACATTTTGTAGCTGAAATGGTGTTATTTAAGCTGTTGAGAAAAACATATGACCTAAACAGCTTTTAGCCATTTCATTCACCACTGGCCAGATGGGGTCAAGAATAATTTAATATAACGAAAATATACTATTTCAAAGCAAAATATATCGTCTCCCTCTTTATCTTACTCAAAATTATGTTAATGAGTCGATTTGTTTTTCACAGCTTTATCCAGCATCTTTACGGCTACAGCTGCTTCAGTGTCTCACTCTCTCTCTTTCTTTGTAACAGGACTCAGTTCATTGTAAACAGGCCTGCAGCCTGCTCAGGGACCTGCTCATTACAGGGTTTCAGCATTTGTTGTCTTGTTATTCTGATGCAGAGGAGAAATACTTTCAAATTTCCTCTGACTAATGTCCCTTTAGACATGCAATGTGTACAAACATGCCTTGAAAATTTAAAGTGTACTGCTGATGGGATTTGCGAATGCTGCGAGTATATGAGCTGGCTTATGTACATACCCTTTTGCTAGGGAGAATGGGTACATTTTTAGATACAGGAATAAGATTGCCAAGTTTAGAATACAAACACATTGACTGCTGGATGGGATTCAGGGCTTTCACTACAGTGGTCACGTACAAAGTCTGTGCATAAATTACCACACAGCAAGCCTCTCCGTATAGTTAACAAGAGGACTTGCCATCAGTGTTTTTAATGTTTACTATTTATTGTGTTCAACATAAAAATATACACAGTATTTCTGCTCATTATTTGGCCTTCAGTGTCTAGCCGAATGATACTGCCTGATTCATTCATCCTTTAAGATTTATGCATTAAAGTCCAAGGGGGGTGCGCTAAAATTTTTGCCAGTAAGGATTTTTGTAAATGAAATTTCTCAGCAGGTGTTTTTAAACAGGCACACAGAAAAAGATCTCATTGTTTGTTTGTGTCCTCTGTTTCAGCTATTCAGTGCAGCATGAGCTATCATTCAAAAGGCACAAACAGGGAGGGAAAATGAGAGAAAACAAGATAAGAGATCAATCATGCTACCTGTGTGGGAGAAATAATGTACCTCAGTTTGTTGTTGACATATTTCCATACTGCACCAAATGAAGGATAATCTGTCCTGTTGTCATTCCGTAGAAAAGGGCTGTAGTGTTACTGCTGATGTGTGAAATTGTGAAAAAATACAGTATTGTACCTTTGACATTAATGGTACATAGGTTTTTACTCTTCTAACTTCACTTAAGGAGCAACACACCCTTATTTTTCTTATGCTAAATTGCCTACAATAACTATTTAAGGCATTTTATGAAATGAATAACACATCTTCTTACCCGCCAAATAATAAATGAAAGTGCTATCAACCTTTAATTGCATTAAACTGCTTTGACTGAGGACGGATGGAAATGAACCCAGTCAAGATATAATAGCTGTTATTATGCTAATGCAACAGTTCTGCAGTGAGATCATCAGTATAAAGATAAACAAGCACCAGATGCTCATGTACACTATATTGTCAAACGTATTCGCTCACCTGCCTTGACTCGCATATGAACTTAAGTGACATCCCATTCCTAATCTATCGGGCTCAATATGACGTTGGTCCACCCTTTGCAGCTATAACAGCTTCAACTCTTCTGGGAAGGCTGTCCACAAGGTTTAGAAGTGTTTATGGGAATTTTTGACCATTCTTCTAGAAGCACATTTGTGAGCTCACACACTGATGTTGGACGAGAAGGCCTGGCTCTCAGTCTCCGCTCTAAATAATCCCAAAGGTGTTCTATCGGGTTGAGGTCAGGACTCTGTGCCGGCCAGTCAAGTTCATCCACACCAGACTCTGTCATCCAGGCCTTTATGGACCTGCTTTGTGCACTGGTGTACAGTCATGTTGGAAGAGGAAGGTGCAAGCTCCAAACTGATCCCACAAAGTTGGGAGTATGGAATTGTCCGAAATGTCTTTTTATGCTGAAGAATTCAGAGTTTGGGATTGACTGAGCTCCAGAGAGCGACCCATTCTTTCACAAATGTTTGTAAAAGCAGTCTGCATGACTAGGTGCTTGGTTTTATCTACCTGTGTATGTGAATAAACTCGAAGCCAAACAGTTTTATTCCCCCTCATGGTGCATGACAGAGAATGAAAGCAAAATGGTGGGTCAAGAGGGGCGTGGGTGGTTGTTGTTACAGTGTGATTCTTAGAAATCCTTCAGGCAGAAGCTGAGTATGAATCCCACCATTCCTGGCACTGACCTTGTACTTTCTTTATGTCAGCACTGCTTTACAGAGCATGGAGGAATAAAATTCCAGAAAGTATCTTTTTAAATATCATCCTCATTAATCAAATGTAACTAAGACCAAAATGTGAGTCTATGGTCATCCACGCACACGTGGGCATTTATTGGGCTGAGCCTTATTTGAATGTGGGTGAAGGATATGCCAAACTCTGATGTCAGGTATGACTTCTAGAACTACATCTTCACAAATTTATCGCAGTATAGTGACTTTAGGTACATCATCTAAAATATATTCATGTTCTCTTTGTCTAATAAAAAACATTTGTTAAATAACTGTGAGCAGCGTGAGCATTCAGCTGGTGTCTTTGGCCATATTTAATTATCGTGTTTTTTTTAATGATTTTTTTAACGAGAGTATGTGCTTTCAGCAATTACAAACATTCTTTTCCGAACAGTAAAATGTCAGAAGCAAATATTGTGAACTGTAGTTTTGAGTTTGAGCAGACAAGCACAAAACTATTGTAATATGACAGGAAATACAGCTTTAACCCACACTTTATTTCCAAAATGAAAATTAGTCCAAAGTAATTGATATAACAGAAAGAATAGAACAAAAAAGGTCAAGGAAACTTATCCTTCTAGTCAATCCTACCTCAAGCAAGAGATAACTATATGGCTCCTGTAACTTCATCTCTGAACTGTTACCTATAAAATTTAATCATAATATTAAAACCATCATGTCTCATTTACTCCTGATTCATATGCCACTTCTATGCTGTGCACCCACGCTGTTTGAATAGCAAAGCAACATTTGCTTCCTATTCAGTTTGTTTGAATGAGGAGTAGTAAGGCAAAGCTGGTATGCTTCTAATCAGAGGATGCAGAAATTGTCAGCACTTTAAACCCCCTCATGCCTGGTCTAAAGACTGTGGCGCGGACTGTTTTTGCTGTTTTGAGAAATCATGAGAGAGATTGGCACATGCCCACAAGAGCCGAACAAACGCTTAACTGACATTGTTTTATTTACAAAGGATGCACAGCAGCACACAGCCACCATTAAATATGTACGTATTTAATTTAAAGTTCATAACAAGATTGAGAGCTGACTTTTTTTTAGTGCTTTTCGATGCAAAGATAATAGGGCCAAAGATTCCTGCAGGGAAAATGAAAAATAAGTTGATAAAAAGCCCACAGCTATTTGATTTACAGGTGTATCATAAATGTATGGAGGTCTAATCCTGTCAGGTTTAACTGGAGAATTTAATGATTGAGTTCTTTTTTTCTGTAGCCAGATTGGAAGCATGAAAAATGGGACTCCAAATTTTGAACCTAGTGGCACACCTATAGTTTCAAGCATACTGTACAATTAAGGGTACAAAAATCCAATAAGTTTGTCTAACATACGTTTCTGACATTCTCTAGCATAAAATACTCTGACACCAGTTTTACACAACTTGGACTAATCAATAAAAGGACAGTAGAATAGTTCTTGCCGTCCTTGAGTGTTTTGGTGTATCATTTGCTATTGCCATGACAACAGCTGCTCCTCTGTGCTGCCTCCATTGACCAGACTGTTTTGATTTCAAGCTGTTTGAGCATAAATGATCTCTGAACCTGAACGTAGCTTTTCAAGGACCTTTGCCAAAGCAGGAAGCGTGAAAATAGGTCTGTAGTTGTTGAAGAACAAGGGACCACCACCTTTTAATAAGGGGCAAGAAGGTGCATTTTTTCTACTCATGTACTTAGAGTGAAAACATTGTTGAGTGGTTCCACAGTAATATTTACAGCCAGGGCAAAAAGGCAATGGAGATTTATTTTCTGAAGAAAGATGAAGGGCTGAGTGCAAGTAGAGAGTTTATAAAGACCATGTGATTGTAAAAAACAATATTTTAGACTGATGGCATTATGGTGTCCAAACTGAAAGCATGAAAGTATCTTTAATTTACAAAGAGTGTTCCAAAGTCGAAAAGATAAATGAGATTTCTTTTAGTATCTTGTAGTTACTCTTTCTAAATTAAGTGTCTATTTGATTACCTCCACAGTCAGCCAGTGAGCCGCAAAATGAAATTGGCGATTTATTCTGCCTGCCCAAACAAGTAGATAAATATATGAATCACTGAGGCTTTCTGGTGAGATTGAAGCACAGGGAAGTTATTTTGATCACACGTGCTTTGAATGATAGAATACCGTAAACAGTTTACAGAACAGGAAACAGTAACTTAAGCAAGTTCTATTTGTCTTTTAGTGCTGCTGTGGTGAATTCCATTTCTGACTAAACTTTTGATGTTGGAGCTGTGAGTGATTTTGCAAGATGTCAATGTTCAAGTTGGGAGCTAAAATACTCATGGTCACTTTAGATCATCTTACTTTTCTGAGGTTGTAATTTGAACTACGTGTTCACTACCTGTGATATTTCCAATCTGGATTTTTTAGCCCTGAAGACCCAACAGAATGAGCATCTATTCTAAGCCCAGATAAATAGTACTGCTTGTCTCTTGGACAGTGAGTCTGTCACCACCAGCTTCTCCCTGTGTGATGTATACTGCATGAAACCATAACCTGAGCTTCCTATACTAGAGTAAGAGCTTGCATTTCTATGAGGGTTGTGTGTGTTTGTGGGTAGCTCACTGCCAGGTGACTTTATTCAAGGTGTGACCAGCCTATACTCTGACTAACCAATGATGATGGTGCAACATGAACTGTGGCATGGGTAAGCTTAATGGGTGGGACTTATCGGCCTTATTAAAGGATAAGTTCGGTTTCTACAGCTTTCACATTGTTTATAGAATGAAGTAGAACAATATACTCACCCAGAAGGCTTTCCTGATCCAAACAGTGCTTCAGGAGATATTTAGATCCAAAATCGAGCGGCGGACATCCATATAATGGTAGCACACAGGGCATGTATAGCGCCGCTCCTAAAACTGCATTAATCATCCAAAAACTCATTAGTTTCACCAATATTCCATAATGGTCTGCTCGGGCTACTCCTCCATTACAGTCTGTCGCTCCAGATATGTCTTTGTGACTGTGCTGACCTCTGAACTGAAGAAGAAGAACGCTTGCCTCCGCGCATGCACAGTACTCTCTGGAGAGCTGTTCTTCTCTTTGCCTCCGCGTCCCCTTTTCGATGAGCTCCTCATCTGTAAACTCTGGCCGAAACCGAACTTATCCTTTAAGCTGAAAAGTCAAACTACTCTACCTCTCAGTAATGGTATCAACATGGACCCAGACTATTTTATCCTTCCAACCAGACTTGATACTATAGACACCAATCCAAATGCAAGCAATTTCAGGCCATACTTCCTTGCCTCTGTAATTGGGGGCAATATGTTTTTGGGTTATCCCTGTTCACCCTTCTGTCCATCCATCTGTCCATCTACATTTAATTCTTGTAGGTCGACTTTGTAGGCCATAGGTCAAAGTTGTTGTGCTTTGTCTATCCCATGCTCCTGAACTTGATATCACAGTAACACCTTGAGGGATTCTTAAAAAATTGATGCAGATGTCCCCAATGACCCGAGGATGAACTGATTACATTTTGGAAGTATAGGTTGAAGTTCATTGAGTCTCTTGATTCTTCCATATTCATGAATGTGATATTGTATCTTAAAAATGCTCATGGGTGGTATCAAGATGTTACAGCTACTTCACCCATCACTGCAGTATTACACTAAAGGTGTAACACCCCTAAATCTGCTTTTTAGACATCTTGGCGTAAGGTGTTTATTAAAATAGTGAGTGTGTTTTTTACAGGGGTGGAAAGTAACGAATTACATTTACTCACGTTACTGTAATTGAGTACTTTTTATGAGTAATTTGTAATTTTCTAAGTAGTTTTTGAAATATGTAATTTTTACTTTTACTCGAGTACATTTTGACCCAAGTATTTTACTTCATTACATTTGAACCCCCTATCGTTACTGAGTACAATATTGATAGTGAAAAAAATTAAATGCGGGCGGAAAACCCCTGTGTCCCGGAAGTGAAAGTCAATTGCATTACCTTGCCTTGTGCGCGCCCGCGCCCTGTCTCATAATTGGATCTACACGGTGGAAGATGGCTGTTGCTGACCAAGATATGGAGATATGGATATGGAGAGATTTATTGTGAATAGCAGGATCCTGCGGGCATTTTATTTTGAATTGTGGGATCCTGTGGGCACTTTATTTTGTGTGCATTTTGTGTTTTGAATACTTTGATTCTGGTTTAATTTTCTTTATTCTAATTGTAGTGTTGTCAGTTGGACAATATGACTGAAAATAGTTTGCACATTACAGTACAGGTTGTGACTGTCCTTGTTGTCCTTGTATTGTGAGGAAGTAAGAGAAGCATGTTACCAAGCTCAGCTGAGCTTTTACAAGTGTGGATGTGTACTTTAATATGCCTCGAAGTTGATGAAAACAACTTGTGCTGGATTTGATTCATGGCTCATCCTTTTTTTTGCATTAAATAACTGAAAGTAACTAAGTAACTTTTACTCAAATTCCATTTTAAATGATGTACTTTTGTACTTTTACTCGAGTAAATTTATAGATGGGTACTTTTACTTTTACTTTGAGTAGGATTTAAGCAAAGTAAAGATACTTTTACTCAATTACAATTTTTCAGTACTTTTTCCACCTCTGGTTTTTTATGAAGTGAAATAAGGTTTAGAGTTTACAATGTCTGTCTTTGAATACTGTATTTTTCTTTGGTAGTTAAATATGGTTTAATGGTAATGATATGTATTTAACAAGAAATAGAAAAAAATCACTCTCGAAGATTTGAGTTGGAGTTTCAGTGTGGGAGGAAGGGATGTCTTAAATCTCTGGAGGGAATATATGTCTCTTCACAGTTAAAGTGAGACTCTACACACTAAATTGAACATCCCAGGAGATTCCTGGTTCCACCAACACAGGTCTGAACCCCATTAGTTCATATAAAAGCTTGAATAAGCTACCAGTATGTGTGTGGCAGTGTGTCAGTGTGTGGCCACTGAGCCTTTGCAAGAATTCTTAAAAAAAAAAAAGAAAATCTATCTGAGTGCTGTATCCTCCCTGCTGTTCACTGTGCATCTCAAATAAGCAGATTTTCTCCTCTTCACTGCAAATGAATTGCTCAGTGCTCATTCAAGCAAGCTGTACACACCAAACTTATTACAGAAAAACAGATGCTGGCTATAGGAACAGGAACAATAAAATGAGGACTTAGAAATCCTTTATGACCTCTCTGAGGTGCTAAAGACATTAAAGCACATTTAAAGGAAGTACGCTTGCAGTTTGAATGGAGAATATTTGCTGCGGTTTGGATAGTAGGCATTGTAGCACAGGTGTTTTATTATAGAGAGCTTTTGCTACTTTCAGGATCCCATGCTGGAGTGTGGGTATCATTCCTCCTCTGGGTGGGCACAGTAGTTGAAAATTGGACTGAAATCTGCATAGCTGTTTCACAGTGCATCACATTTAAAGCATGATAGCAAATAATCCCTGCAGCCTGCCCTGGATGCTTGGGTTTAATGGTTTCTATCCTTCCTTTTGTTCCTCATCTACACCTGTTAATCCTGTTAAAAGCTATCAGTGTGCTGCAGTAACCCAATCCAAGCCTTGGGCTGGTAACCAGTTCATACCATGGAAAAGACAACTTTTCAGCCAAATAACTCATTTACAGGTTTAGAAAGGAGTTTTTAAGAATGCAGTATAAGGTATTTTTTGCCAATTTTTTATTTGCAGAAATTTCAAAAACCATTTCAGCCGATACCAGAACTGCTATATTCACACCTTTTTCACCAGACCTCTAAGATCTGAGCCATCATTCGATAATATGATTATGACCTCCGTCACTTGCTTAACCCCAGCTTTAAATTGCTGCCATCACAGTAGATTCAATACCAGAGAAGATCTTTAAGCAAGAGATTTGTGTCATTTGTCATAGCAGCACTTAACTTGGCATGCTGAGCACTGCTCAGATTTGCACTCTATGTATTTTTGTGTAAACAGTGTAAGCTTGTCTCTTTATGCATGTATGGTGTATGATGTGTTATAAATGTTTCCTTGTTTGGTGCAGACTGTAAGGGCTAAATTACCTTTGGGTCAATAGAGGCCATCTGTCAAGAAACCAAGTCTTTCTTTAGCAATTCCCTGGTAAAACTAGAAAATCTAAATTGAGTTCTCCCATACTTCTACCAAGGTAAGGTCTATTTTTCATTAACTCTGTTCTTGTAGAGTATTTTATTTTTTGTAGCTTTTGAAATTAATGACTGGAAGAAATTACTTTTCAGGCTTTATAATTCTAAGTTCACTGTTTTTTTGTTTGTTTGTTTTCTTTGACTTGACAAGTTTACATTTTGGTGCTCATTTGTAACTAATTTATATTACTCGTTTAAAAATATATTCTAATATGTCAGAAACACTTTCTTAAAAATGATTTTAAGTAGTGGTAAAATTAAACTGGAAGTGGTGCAAGAGCACAAACCTCACGCACATTTTTAAAAATTGCAGGATCTGCATCCAGATTCAGATCACCACCGAAATCCATTAAGTTCTGCCTTATGTCAGGACCAACAGTTGCTGGAATTTTCCTCCAAATATATTTAACTTTTTGACAAATCAGGCTCACAGACAAAAAAGCAAGAAATGGCAGCAAAAATAAAACCTCCTTGGTTATGGTTATATATATATATAAAAATACATATATATATACACACATATATACATATATACACATATATATCTATATCTATATCTATATATATAAATATACATATATATATACACACATATATATATATATACATATATATATATATATATATATACATATAGTTGTACACATCCTTGTGATGACATGCCTGCTTCAACTGACACATTTTTAAACAGATAGGTAATACAAAGTACTTCCACTGTGCACATCTCTCTTTGACCATCCTGTCTGCCAAGCTTTTCTTATGCTGTTTCAGTAATGACAAAAAGTCTCAGGTCAGGCTGCACTCAAATTTGTCCTGCCTTGACTGTGACATTATAAAGATGTCAGCTATTGAGGATGAAGCAACACAGTCTGGCACATTGACAGTTTTTACCTTTATATGAAAGCTATGTGTTACTGAACACCTTCGTTTCAATAAATGAATAGAAAAGAACATACAGTACCTACAAGTTGAAAAGAGTCTAAAGTAGCTTAATTATGTACATGGCAGTTTTCCTCTTCTCTACAATGTCCACTTGCTTGTTTGGTAATTCCCAAATTTTTTTCTGCTGTGTTTTTGAATTGAAAATTTGGTCATGGGACAAGCAGATAAAATTTAGGTAAAGCCAGGGATGAAAAACTCGGCAGTTTGTAATCAACATGCAGCATATTTTTTTGCATGCACAAGTCAATGCTCAGAATTAGTCACCGTCTTTGCTTAAGACTATATATTTATATTTTTTTCCTATAAAAAACAAACAAAAAAATATTTTGACCATAGTCACAACAGAAATAATACAACTTAAACTCTGAACAGGCAGTCCGTGTCAATCAGGTTAAACTCACCATTAGGTCATTCATTCTAAAAATTTTAAATATATTATAATTTCTTCATTCTCGCTAATGAATATTCACATCATAGGCTTCCAACTCTCAACATATTGCACAGTTCCAATTTCTGTAAAAAAGAAATGTGAATTATTGAAAAACTCTGATTACTTAAACATTTTATCCATTAATTACAAGACAGTCCACTGAAATACTAACCTTGCTCAGCAGCTGAATCCCCTGATTTAATGTCTGTAATCAGGCGGATCAATCTCACCAAGCTTCAATCTACAACAATTGACCAATCAGTATCCTTTAGAACGGTTTACAAGCAGGATTACAACAGGAAGTGACTGCTTCAACAGAGATTAGCATTGATGCTAACAGCTTTAGAGGCAGTTTGTTAGACTTGGATCACATTTCTTTATTAAATGAAAACAAAAAACAAGACTACAAACTTCTCTACAGAAAGGATATTTTGCTGAGAGTTTGATTTACAGAGTGACTTACATTCTGACCTTTACACCACTCCAGTAACACCAACTTACTACATTATCTGATGGCCCATAATGAATGTGATTGGCAGAATGATTGTCCAATCACCTGCCAGATATGCTATTAAAAGGTTCAGCCCATTCTCAAACACTTTCTATGCACTCTTTCCCACATAGACACATAGACTAGTAAAATATATTAAACTATCCATCTGGTGAGTCAGGTTACAAAGATTTGGGAAAGGCTGAAAGATTTCAGATGTCAACTAGCCACAAAACAGCAAACACTAACCCAGCTTTTCTTCATGACTTTTCACTGCACTTTAACTGTCACACACTTATTTTCACTTCGGCACATCAAGGCAGAAGTTTTAGTTTAGGAAGACTGAAAATTTTCTGACATTTTCCTTCCAAAACTTCACCAGTTTCAGCCTCAGAAATCTGACTGTCTACCATTTTTTGAACCTGGTTAAAAAATTGAAACAAAACTGAAAAGAAAACTTATGATGTTTGGATCTAAAAATGTCCTAAGAAACTGTTTCACACTGGTCAGTATTTTGTAGGCAATTATTTGTTGATCAATAATTCATAGCAATTTGTCAGATAACTGAGAAATGAAAATGTTAATCTCAGCTCATTTACTCCAAGCAGAATACATTTTTTAGCTTACTGCTGGGGCCATAGCGGGGGAGCGTGTGGGTGTGTGTTTGTGGTGGGTAGGGAGCCGAGGAGAAAACCATGAGAAAACAGGACATGTGCCTTCAAGTTCCAGGAATAATCAAAGAGACTGGGCTCCTCTATAGCTGTGTTTGCCACTCATCCTGTGCCTTTAATGAACAGCTCATTAGACAGAAACCTCATTAGCCATCTGACAACACAGAGCAAATGATGCAGTGATGAAGAGAGGAAGTCACTGCGTCTCCCTCATTGAAGGTGGTATCGGCAGTGCAAGAAACGTTCAAGGATGTGCCTTCGGTCTCTGCTGCATGATTGGAGTAAACATCATCTTCATAAAGACATAAACATAATCCTCCACGGGAAAAAAAGCACTCCAAACCTCTAAATAAGGCCCTTAAAAAGAGGAAGCCACCGCATGAATGTGTTTTTGAAGCTGTTCTAATTTTGTGTATTTGAATATCCAGGATGTTTTCTTAGCTGAATGCATGATAAGTGCACTTATTTAAGGGAGAATGAACTACAGCTCAGTGACATGATAACTGCTCCCTCTCTCTCCACAGATCTGTGACAAAGAATGGCACTATTATGTGATAAACGTGGAGTTTCCTGCCGTCACTCTGTTCGTGGATGGTGTGACCTATGAGCCCTACCTGGTGACAGATGACTGGCCGATCCACACGGCAAAGATTGATACGCAGCTGACTGTGGGTGCCTGCTGGCAAGGTCAGTGAGTCTGTCTGTGTGTGTGTGTCTATAAATACAGAGTAGCTTCAATGCTGAACTCTTTGGAGGCATTAAAAAGCTGAAAGCGGTCAGAAAATGGATGCATGCAGCTGCTGTCATTGGGTTTGTTTACAGCTACAACATAATTTGACACATGCTTTATGGGCAGCAGACATTTGCAGCTGGGTTCAGCTTCTGGGTTTTATTTGATCAACATTTAATTTTGCAAATCGTTATTTACAGATGTTATTTTGACAAAAACAATATTATGAGTTTATAGGGATGCAACGATATCAAAATCTCCTGGTACGATATCATCACGGTATTAAAGCCACGGTACTGTATTATTGCGGTATCGTCAAAGAAAAAAAATATGACTTGGAAAAAAGGCCACTGTGTGGAAAGCAAGTGCCAGAATAAACACACTTACTGTAATTGAAAACAAACCTAATGCTCAAATGTTCTAACCACTGGCTCAAGCACGTTCACCAACCTTCTAAATCCCTCATTGTCCACCACTGAAAACGGCTGCAGGCCTTTGACAATAAATTCTCTGATTCGCCTGGAGATCAGTTGAGCTCTTGTGCTGTCATGGGGAAAACCTGGTTGAAATGCCTCACGAATTGTTGTCTGGCCTCGCTTGCTTCTTGGTTTCACACCTAGAATCTTCTCCGGGTGATGGTTTATCAAGTGGCTTCTCATATTACTTGTATTCCCCGACTTGTAGACGATCGCGGTCTGGCATCGTCTACAAACACACTTTTGCATGGCCGTCATGTTTTCTCCGCGGTCGTTTTTCTTTACCGCGAACCCAAAATGTGTCCATACCTCCGATTTAAACTTCGCTGAAGGTTCCACTATTTCAAGTTTTCCGCTCTGCTCCCCGTCTGTGCTCTCCGCCATCTGTTCCTGGCTGCACTACGCAGGGGATCATGGGAGATGTGGTTTACTTCTCAGACCGGCCCACTCATTGCACCAGCAAAAAACTACAGTAGCCAGAGTACTCTGAGTCCTTGTTTGATACCGTCACATGCTACGGTATTATATTATAGCAAATACCATCCATAGGGTTCAATTATTTTTCAAGGAGCTTATTTGTGCCACTAAAAATGGTGTTTTAAAAAATGCCTTACATCAGTTTGCAAGCAGAAGTGAACAAAACAGAAGCCACTAAAAACAACAAAAAACAGAACAGAATGCCATAAGGTCCCAACTACAAAGCAAAATGATAGACGATGTAACACAGTGTGAACAATGAAGAGATACAAATGGTAACAGTCAATCAAATACAAAACCAATACATAACACAATAAGAGATAAAAGCCTCAAAGGAAAAGACATTATAATTACAACAGCATGAAGTGAGCAGAAGCAAATAAGCAATTGAAGAATGCTGAACAATGGAGGAGATGATTTGAAGAAAAAGATTTAGGCACCTAAAGGGAAATTTAAAAAACAATGATTTTAAATTTTAGCCATAAAAGAAACAAAGTGAGGACATTAGTAAGATAAAAGATGGTACACCTCATCCCCCAAAAGCAACCCTGTAACAATGAGATTTTTAAAAAATGTATAACATATGTATGACATTGCAGACAATAATTGATCAATGACTGATCATGAATTGATCCAAATGTTATTGTTTGTATGATTATGACATTTTCTTTGTGATTATAGAGACGGAAAAGGCTGGAAAATGAAAGCAACATATGGCAAACACCATCTACAAACAGGCTCTGCAGCCTCAAAGGAAGTCGAAAATTACATCTGAAGCACAAACAGAGAAAGAGAAAAAGCTCGAGTCATACTGTTTAGATAAATAAAGAGATTAAGATTTATGCCCCGGGGCTGCCAGTATTTTTCTTTGAAATGGAGGGGAGCTAGCTGAGTGGGTATCAAACCGGAAATTCTGCATGTCAGTTCCAGCGGCAGGGAGCGAGAACGGGTATAGAGATCACATTTGAATGAGTAAGAGCTACCCCACTGCCGTGTTTATGACTTGAATAATTACACCAAAGTGCCTTATGGGAGGCCAGAATGAGACGGTGGTGATCCTTTCTGCTGCTCCGCTAAATTATGCTCCAAACACCCGCCAGCAGCATCCAAAGCTTCAGTCCCGAGGACATTTTTGCTCTCTGTTTAAATTTCTTTTCATCCCTTGCCCGATTGCAAATTTCCCCTTTGTCGTCATCATTTTCTTTCTGTTCTCGGTACAGCCCTCTCTTTCTGCCTCTTTCCATGAATCTGTGATTGTGAGAGAAAGCCCTGAAGGAGGGATTAGCCCGAGTGAATAGAGGACAAGTTCGCCAGCTATTACATCCCAATGAAGCCGCTTTAAGCTTCACTAAGCCGCAACTGATAACTTTGCAGGCCATTAGTGAGCAAGATTGCCTTTCAGCCTCTCATTTCTTCTTCCCCCACTTTTTCCCCACAATCAACAACAAAATGATGAGACATGTGGAATGAAAGATGTTCAGACTGTACCTGAAAGCAGAAAACGAAGACGTGCGTGGTAACCTTTCGTGGTAGCTAAAGAAGACAACACTTTGGTGGGGACTGTTTTTTTTCTTAAGTGTTTCTGCAGCAATAAGCCGCTCTTGACTTTGATGGACAACATGTTTAATCATCTTTTTTCCAGTGGGTGTGAAATTTCAAAGCATCCCTCATAGCACAGTATACAAATACTGAACAACCACAGAGGAGGGAGAAATAGCCTCGGGTGATTTCATTTTGATAATGACGGGCATCAGTCCAGACTTAACATCAGAGATTTTTTTATATAATATGTAGCCGAAGTGGGAATAAATGCTACAACTTAAAATTTCTTCAAGCATTGATTATATGTGAAGAGTCACAGCTGGTGTTACAAGGCTTTACAAAAAAAAGTTATTCTTTAGAGCCTTTTTTCACTTCCTGTTAATTGATTTCTTAATATAAAATATGCAGACAACATATAACCTCTCCCTCCCCTTTTCCTTTAAACTTTCATTCATGTTTCTCTTTCATGGATCTATAAAAACACATATACCAACTACACAGGCACTCTAAAAATATCAGCCTGCACCCTGCCATTGAATCACAAAGATTTTGTTTGAATAAAGAGCCTTTAACAGTGCATTAGTCAGAAAGATGAAGACAGGGACTAAAGGGCAGAATAATGAAGAGGATTTGTACATTCAGAGAAAAAAGGGAAGTCAAATGTCTTTTATTTGGAGATATTTTTTCTCTTACTTTGCTCCTTCTCACCGCTGTCAGGGTCCTAACTAATCCAGCAAAAGTCTCATAAATTCTTGAAGTATTTTCTCTTCATGTCAGGGTCAAAAAGTACATATTTTCAACCATATAAGTAGTAATACCTTTGTCCCTGTGATACAGATCACCACCAAAACTAATAACTTCTTCATTGTTAAAAAACATCCCCTGAAAACTTAATTACAATCTTTGTAAGTGATTCTGTTCACAAACTAACAAATGACAGCAAAAACATTATCTCCTTGACAATGGTAATAAATGTTTATAACTTTTGCAATAAACATTCAATTGTTGTTTTTGTCATTTTTTACTGAGCATTTGTTGATGTCTGTAGAACTGACTGAAAAGACACTGTAGCTAATAGTAAAAGGCTGGTTTTGCTTAGATTTGACTGTTGTGTGCCTTAGGATTTGGCTTGGTATTTTGAAGTGTCTTGGACAAAATACGTTTCAGAACCACTGCTCTACGCCATGGTTTTAGATCATGCTTATGTTGCAGTTAAGCAGTTGAAAAATCCCAAACTGTACAGTTTTAAATACAGTTATTTGCATTTATTTGTCTTCCAAATCAACACACAGACCATGAGTTTGCAATAGAGTTTGATATAATACACCAGTGAGGACTGCTGTTTTCTTTGAACATTTCAGCATTTGCTCAACAGCAAAATGAAATAAAATTTTTGACATGAGATGAATGTGTTATTGGCATCAAATTAATCATAAAAAATTTGGAGATGATTCATAATTTAAAATGTTAAACTCCTGACAGCGATGGCCTGTACAGAGATGTATGTTTAATCCTGGTGTTAGCTGCATTAACCCTATGTGACCTTAAGCCCGCATATTTTTCCCCACCACCAAGGAAGTTATGTTCTTGCCACTGCTTTTCAGTTTGTTACTTTGTTTGTTAGTTTGTAAACAGGACAACTCAAAAGTTATGTACCGAATCAAGACCTTGGTGGTAGTCTGAATCTGGTTCAGATTCAGGTGTTTGTATTTTCCAAGGATTTAACAGTGGCGATTGGGCCGTTTTCCACATCTACTCATTTGCTTAATAATACAAGAAGTTTTCAAAAGATTCTCATTACATGTTCAGGACGTGTTGGTCATGGCACTAGAGGGACGTCACTAGAACTTAGTGGGGATCTGAGTCCAGATGCAGATCCAGGATGTTTTTTTTTCAAGGATTTGCCAATAGTTTTGGATAGGGCAGTTTTTAAACTTTCTGACAATAACTTGCACAGTGGTGCTGGAAATGCCTTGGCGAAGGTTTGTGTTCACAAAACACTTCTAGTAAAAATATAGCTGACTTTAGACTTCCATTATACAAAGATTGGTGAATCATATATCTAAATAAAAGTGAACATGGTTCTGGTGTTGTGTATGAAAAGAATGATGACAGGGCATATTTTGCAATGAATCTGACTCAACACAATGCCGTCATACAAGCACACACAAACTTATACACTTGTGTTTTTAATAATTTTGCATTAAGGACTGTTTTCTTCTATTCCTGCTCTGTGGCAGCTGCAGAAAGTTTTAGTCCATGCAGGCATTACACTTGTGAATCTACTTCTCACATATTGTCAGGATTGGGACACAATTGCAGGCCCGTGTTTATTAAAGCTATTTCTGAGGAATATCTGCTATTCCAACTAAAAGCTTGTAGATCAGGTTCCTTGTCAGTGATTATAAACCACACACACACACTAACTCTGTCATGAAGAGATTTCATGTTTGCTGTGGAAAGGTGTTTATACAAAACCTGTTAGTCACAACTAAAATGTGACAATACAAACATTGTGCCAATGAGATTTGTTTCAGTTATTTTTTGTCTAGACTGATGTTCTGAGATGCTTCCTTTCCTCTTCTCTTCCCTCTGTTGCAAACGTTTTGAAAATAACCTGTAAATTCTTTATAGCACACCCTCCACTGGGTCGTGTAAGCTTTTTGTGAAGCAGAGTCTCTGATGTTATTTTCAGCAAACTGTGTACACTTTCCCCTGAAAACATTTATAATACATGTTGTGTCTTTTATCCTGAAAAGTCTCTGCAAAAAAAAGAGTAAATAAATAAAAAAACAAAAACAGGTTAGATCTCCAAAGGACAACTCTCCAACCAGGTAGATAATCAAACAATCTAGTTTAGAGGAGGTCAGAAACAGGCAAAAGTCAAAACTGGGCATTCAAGAGAGGTGAAAGTGATCAAGAAACGGGATCAGCCTGAGAGACACAGCACAAAAGGCAAGAAAGAGGTCATTACAGAAAATAAAAACATCTGGACCGCTTAGGTAGAAGCTCAGTGGACAATCGTGCAGGAATGAATGGATCTGTCTCATATCTCTCTTCTCCACATTGAAACTCTTTTCTTCCCTCCCTTTAGGTGGAGAGGTCGGGACCCCGAGGTTCACTCAGTATTTCCACGGCAGCCTGTCAGGTCTGACAATCCGACCAGGACGCATTGAGACCCAGAAGGTTATCTCCTGTTTGCAGGCGTGCAAAGAAGGCCTGGATATCAACTCGCTAGAAAGCCTTGCTAAGGACATCAAGGTGTGTGGGGGAAATAACACAAGTGGGCCTCATTTACCAACACATCCTCAGAAAATATTTGATCACATGGCCTCATGGAGCATTTTTACATAGTGATTGATATTCGACAAAGTTTTCTTACTTCTGGCTTCTGCTTAGATAAAAAACAACAATCACTTGAGAGCAAGCAGGAACCTTTACGTGCTGATATGCTGTTACAAGTTAAAGCACTATGACATAACTCTTTCGCTTTAAAATAGCATTTTTAAGTTTGCAGTACATTATCTTTAAATAGGAGAAATGGCATCAGTCCCACTTCCACAGGGCAGTGTCCCCTGCCCAGTTTAACTTGAGCAGCACACTGCAGTTTCATGATGAAAAGCCAATGTGATTTCTCAGCACATGTTCACTCAGAAGCCTTCAGATACAATCAACAAATGACAATTAGCCCACCATTGTACAGTCTGATACAATAACTAATGCTAAAACACAGAAGAGGATAGTGACAAAAGACAGACAAAAGAAGAAGAGAGAAAGCGTTTTTGCTATTTATTATTTTACTGTGGGATCAAATGTTTTGCCAGTATTTGGGAATTAAAAAGTTAAATACTGTAGTTTTAAATTGTAATTATTTTTATTAGGTCTGCACATTCTTATTATAAATGGCAATATCATATAGTTATTATCAATTTATAAGTAAAAGTTAACATGCAGTCACTTAACATATTGAATTTGCAGTGATTAGTCCAAACCACTCCAATTAAAGGGCTCATATTGTGTTTTTAAGATTTATTTTCCCTCTGGTGCATTTTCTTCACCTTACAAGAGACCACTTCTTAGCACAAGAGAAAAGTCTGAAGCGTTTGGACTCTCCCTCCTCTGCTGTGATGCCTGTAGCTGCCTAAAATTGCTTGAGCGTTTTTGTTCACATATTTGTCTGTATGCAATGCAAGAGGATATCACTGGGGCACAGCTGGATGTAACTACTTGTGTGAGAGGTAAACTCTAAACATGGTAACAATAACATTTTATCTGAGATTAAAGCTGAGAAAATATACAACTACAATTAGATATGTGTTGCTAACCATAAAACAGTAATCAGACCTCACCATCAGTATCGTCTGCACTCTGTTTCTACATTACTTCCTTCTGTACACCATAGGGGTGGGTGATATGGCAAAAAAATCATATCACGATATTTTAAAAATAAAATCACAATCACGATTTTATCACGATTCTTTTTTACGTTGATTTTTCTAGACTAATTTGCATGTTTGACCATTTTTTCCCTATGTTTAACATATAAAACATGTAAAACCCTAAAAGAAAAAAAAGACAATTAAAGCCAAAGAAACTTTCTGAACAGGTTTTAATTTAAATAGTGCAGTTTTTATAAAAATGTGCAATAAATGTAAACATAAAAGGTAATGAACAACAATATCAACATTATCTCTTAAAGTGCAACAATTTAGAACAAATGTTATCTAACTGCAATGTCTATAATCTGAGTGAATAATACAGCTGCTTTAGAACAGATTTTTGTTCAGACATCTTCAAGCTTTTATCTCCTTTTTTCTTTCCGACATGGCTTCATGCTACATAACCAAACAGGAAGCCTTCCTGTTTGGTTAGGACTTCTTCCTCTTCTCCTGTGTGCCACGATTGGCTAGTCGGGTGCACGTCAAAGTCTCTATGCCCACACAGACGATCTGACGATCTTTCTGCTTTATGAGATCATCCCCACGTTATAATCCTTATCGATTTAATATCGTCATATCGCACACCCCTAGTACACCATAATTATCTCATTGTAATGGTCTAAAGATTGAGCTGGTGGCTTTCAGCTAACTGTGCTGGTAGAATTATGATCAGTAGTTGATCTGTTAAATATGACTTTAGGAGCTAAACTAACATAAACACACTCATGTAGTCAATTGAAAGTCAAATTTTCTTACACAATTAAAAAAAATGTACAAGTAACAAGCTGAACCAATCCTGGTAATGGATATTGGTTGATACTATTGTGACGATGTGCAAGTCTTTGGGGCAAGCAAGGAGCTTACAGTCCACTTCTGTGCTATTCTGTTAAAGAGGTCATATGATGTTTTTTGAGGTTTTATACACCATGCTGTATGTTTTATATGGCTCCTCTGTGTGATAGAGTACTTCTAAGCACAAGAGATAAAGTTCCCGGTGTCAGGACTTCTCCCTCTTCTCCTGTGAGCAGCACCTGTTGCTGCCAAAAAGCTGCTGCTGTTTGGTTTAATTCTGACTTTGCGCTCTGCACTGCATTCTCCAGCCTTTTACTGACATCAAAAAGGCATTTTCAGCACTTTTAGTGATGATGACAGAGCAGGCACAAGCAACTAGAGTTTTAGCCACTGATTTGCCAAGAGCACAACCCACTACGCACCAGCTGGAACTGCGAGTGTTGTGCACCTTTTTTGTGTCAGAGCATAGTCTCTATCGACAACAAAAAAGAACATGCTTAAGAATCCACCTGGACATGCTTTTTGTCACATCACAACTGCTTCATCGATCTAAATATGTCTGTAAAAAAGGTCTGCTTGTTCTATGAAACACATCATACACATTGTTTTTGAACGTTGTTTTATTACACATTGTTTATTTTCTAGGATGTTCCGTGAAGTCTTGTTAAAGCACACATATCAAAATCAAGTGCACACACAGTCTGAGTCAGGATGACAAATGTAAACACAGAAAGACAGAAACATATGCCAATGTGAATAATGACACAAACTTCAAAGAGAAATACCATGTCTGTCTTTTTATAGGGTGCACTACAGTTTATTTTGAACATGCAATAACTGATAAGCACTAATGACACTAATGTCACTGCTTCAAAAGTTGGATTCTTTGTTTCCTGAAATTCTTTTATCATTTCTCTGAAGCTCTTTTGTAGCTGCTGTTACCACCTTAATGGATCAGTAGAAGTTTTTAAGGTCTTATCGTGTTTGTATTTAGATCTCTCCTAAAAAGGTGGATGTTCAGTGATTGTTCTTATCTGCAGTTCCACTTCAACCCGGCTCAGTCTGTTCTGGTGGTGGAGGGAGAGGATGTGGACAGTATTAACACAGCCATGACCAAAGTGTCCTACATCAACTCTCGTCAGTTCCCTACGCCGGGTCTCAGACGTCTGCACATCACCACTTCAGTACAGTAAGTCCACTCTCTTCTTCTGATTTTATTTTGTGAACTGTGTTGGTCTTTTTCTTTGCTGCATTACTAGCTTAAACAATTTCCACATTCTCTGAGTCCTTGATTTGTTTACAAGATATAGAGAGATTGAATTTCCCATAAGTGAAGCACTTTGTTGCCATGAAACTGCTGTTTGTAACCATGTACATAATATGAAAAGAACAGAGTTCTGATTTTACCATCTCTTTCAGACAAATGCATTTTCAGATACATACAAACAAATGAAAAATAAAGAAATATGAAAGAAGACTTCCATTAAATGATAGTGTGCAAACGTTATTGATCAATTTTTAAGTGCTGAGAACAGAGAAAACGCACCTTTACTCAGTTATATATTACTCTGTCAGACTTTCAAACTGAAATTTACTGCATCATATGTGATCAGGTTTTTAATCCATGACCTTTTAACTGGCTTAATTTATATTTTAGTCATTAAGTTTTACATGGGAGGTACTTTATTACAAAGTTCATACACTTACTGAGTATGTCATAATGCATTAAACTTCATCAAACAACTTAATATCTCCTTTGTTGTTTGATTTGGTATTAAGTTCTTCTGTTGTGTTGAATGGTGCTGTTCATTCATAGCAGATAAGATATTAGCTCCTACACAGTTTGAGTTGCTGCCTCAGGGGAGCAGATAGCAACCTTAGAAGTACGACTTCTGAAACTTTGTCCCTTGTGGCAGGCAGCCTGGGGTTGATTCCCACCTGAGACCCATTTGTGGTGCATCATTTCCGACTCTCTCCACCCTGCCCTGGATATATTTTGAAAACATTTGTCAAAATTGTAGATACTTCCATACTTTTTGTCTTCTTATGGGTTAAACCATTTGTTCATTTTATTTTAGTACTGATTGGAATGATTATTGAAATACTCATTTTTTGTTATACTTCATGAAAACAAAATGCTTCACAGAGCAGAATTCTAAAACACAATCACAAATATGAAACGCAACAGTAAAATATGGACACACAGTTTAAACAAATCAAATAAGACAGAAACAAAACATGGCAATATGACACAGGGCAGTGTGTAACTGACAAATCACAAAGTAGTAGGGGTGGGAGAAAAAATTGATTCACATAAGTATTGGGATTTTTTGTTTGACGATTTTTAATTTGATTTTTTTGTTCAAAAGCATTTAAGTCTGTGTTAATAAGCCACTTTTAAATGCAATCTAGGCTTTTGAAGAGACAGTATAAACAGCTGGTTAAAAAGTATTGCTGAATAAATCCTAAAAACAGACTCACATGTGATGTGTATTTTTCCTGATATAGTCTGTAGGCATCATCATTGATCACCTTTTTCACTGGTGTTAAAAAAGGCTAATTAAAGATTGCAAAAATCAGCAATATTGTAGAATTGCAATTTAAAGGGACTGTGAGGAGAATCTATTACTGGCAATGTAAAGACTCTGCTACCCATGAGCACGCGCGGCAACTGTCGTAATGCTGCATTCCAGTAACCTCGAAACTGGGAGTGACATCAACTCTGACTTATCGAGGTTCCAGTTGAAGTCGGAAAAAAACATGCCGATCTACCAGGCTATTGTTAGCTGTTGTTAGCACGCCCTGCGTTGTTGTTCACAATTATCACATGTAGAATGTGATTATCACTATGGCGGCATTTTTGTAAATATAAGTCTAACAGTACTATGTATACAGCTGATCTAGAGCGACACACCCCAGTCAGAAGTGCAAATAAATTGATTATTACAGGAGCTAAATAACTGTTCACACTGGGGGCATCCATCTTCGATTGTGAACTTGTGGGTGGTGAGGTTTCACCGAGTTCCCAGTGGGAAATTCAGACTTCGGGGGACATTCCAGTTGCAGTTTCCTACTCGAAACTCAAAACTCCTACTTCTGACTACAACTGGAACACACCAAAGACAGTGCAATCCAAAGCATGTGTTTGTTGTGATGCTGATGAATGCAGCTCGGACCTTCCTCAGAACTCTGCATTGCTTTACAGCTTCTTTTTTCAACAACTTACAGGATGCAAAGCAACGAGGTAATGTATCTCTTTCTAGTTACATAGCAATAGTTTTTGATGTGTGACAACAAGCAATTTTTGGAAAACTTAGTATCGTAGCTTTGTAGCTGGCTATATATCACTACTAACAGCCCGGTGCTCTAAGACGTGTCCAAATAATATGAATTTGCTCTAGTTTTAATTGTCTTGTTCCCAAAGTTGAATGTCCAGGCCAGTCCAGCCCTGTCCGACCCGACCGAGAAGCTAAGGAGTAGCATTTATAGATAACCTGTTTTGATGCCATAAAACTCATCTTAAAGTGTGTATTTCAGTCAGGCATATATCTAAAAGTGAGACTTTTTTGTAATTGCTTAGAAACTCCTCACAGTCCCTTTAAATCGAATTGGCACCTAAAAAATCGTAAAAAATCAAATCGGCAGAAAAGCGTAACATCCCAGCCCTACAAAGTCGGCCTGTAAACAAAGAAGAGTAGACAAGACCCCTGTAGGGCAGGGAGCCCTAAAGAGGTTAGAGCTCTACACAGAGTATCTACACAGGGAAAACAGCACCATCAGGGGTACTTCATATATGAAAACCAGGCCATTTTTTGATACTAGCAATCGGAAACATACCCTTGAAGTCATCAAAATGAATATGCAGTATAAGCCTGATATAGCCTCAGTGTGTTCATAACTATGGATAGCCAATACTTCTGTTTTTAGTGCTGTGGTAGTAAACAATCAATAAAGCCCAATTGACTGATTGATTGACTGACTGCATTTTTTACAAAAAAAAGTCTGCAGCAGTGGATTTCTTCCTCTCCTCCTGTGAACAGCACTAATATCTGCATGAAACTGCTTTACTCTGGATTGAACCAGTTTTTGTCCAATACCACAGATCCCAAAGCTGATGATACTACTCGGTTTGTTTTCCAGTGTATATCCACTCAATATCTTCAGAGCAGCCAGTTTTATGAAGTGTATGTGAAACTTTAAACTGCGACTAATCAGAAAACAACTTGATCTCCTGGATATTTGTGTTGAATATTCAGGGGATTAATGAAAATCTCCCATGAAACCCCCCCTGACATTCCCTCTAATGCAGCCTCCAGGCAAACATCTACATTAAGGCAACACAAAAAATAAAGCACACCAAAAATTATTGACCGGTATGCCTGATGGTTCAATTTCATCTAATTTCCTAAATGGATCAAGTAACTTTGTCAACTGTCTCTCCTCTGTCTGAAAGTGTTCCCTTGTCCTGGTGTAACTTCCCAGCATGTGTGTGTCTATGTGCCTTTACTTTATGTGTCGACTGCTGTCTTCACACTCTGCCAGAGTGTGTTCATTTGTCGAGCAGGCAGGTCAGATCAGCTTAGACGCTGGTGGATCGATAAAGTGAAGCGAGCTCGAGGAGCCTGTCTGACTCTGAACAACACTTCAGCACTCCCCCTCCAGATAAAGATGGATAGATCCGCCTTTACACTCAGCAGATAAGTTTAATCTGCTGCCTGTGGAGCCAAAAATCACAAAAGACTTACATATTGTTGATATAATTTTATGTTTGTTAAGTGCCTAGTGTTTGAGGCAGCAGATAGTGACAGGGAAGTTTAGTTTTGATTGCTACTTCAGCGGTCAGGGTCACTGTTAAGAAAAATGTGTGGTTATAGCTTACATATTGAAGAAGTAAAATAAAAACATCAGAAATATTGTATTTCAATATTTTTTTTTCTTATTAGAGTGATCACAGAGGTCAAGGCTTGTTGCTCTCCACTCAAACTCTGAAGTGAGGACTCTCTGCATTGCAACATTTTTCTACTCAACAGTGGAATATTTTTTTATTATAATTGAAATGTTTTATAATACCTCTGTTGTGTGACAGATGTTTTAGTTTTACTCATATCATCAGTAAAGTAATTAACAGCAAATGTGAACCTTTTGAAAAGAAGAAAAGACCGAGCAAAGGATATAATACCAAATGAAAATAAAACCATTTCCATTTATGAAATAATTAAAATGAACCCCCTATGCATTTCCCTCCTCAGAAATTAGGGGCACAAAAGTGAACACCAAATAATTTCAGGGTCCATTAAACAACATTCTCATCATCATTATCTCTGCCTGACTGAGAACAAGACAATCACTTTAAAGACAAACTTTGAGAGAGATTATGCTGAATAAAGATGATCATTCTCCCATGGTTGGGAAACTTCTGTTCTTTAAAACTAATTTCTTTAGACTGCAGAGAGAAGTTTAAACAGTTACAAATTTTGGTCAAAGACAAAATTTGCAAGAAGGAGTAATAGAATAAATAGATATCTTCAGTCACATGATCATAGTTAAGAGTTGGAGTGTGGCAGGAATGTCAGGTAGCACTGACCTCTGTGTGGAGCTGCTTTACTGTAATGTACCTTTAATTTCATAAAAAAAAACTTCACTTGAACATTGAGGGGAAACTCAGATGGTAGTGTTGACTGTAAGTTTTTGGTACTTTGGACTAAAATCAACATTTTTATGAGGTTTGTTTCAGTAAGGTGATGTTAGAAAATACTAAACCTGTCATTGCAGAGTATTAAAGTCTGTGGACGTCCTGACAGCTGTATTTATTTTGAAGTTGTTTGGATAAATACTGATGTTTGGAAAGTAAAGATTTGCATCATAGCATCAATGCATGTGTTACAACCCTTGCTCATAGGAAGCAACATAAATATGGCACAGATTTTTAAACTGGCAGTGAAAAAATGTTTATATAGTAGAAAAGTCTTCCAAGGTTGAAACTGAGGTCATTCAGTTGCTGCTATGGGGCCTGCTGGTTCAGACAGAGAGGTGGTTATGGTTTTAGGATGTCCACGGCTGTTGCTGTTCAGTCCTGATGTCTGTATGGAGGCAGCCTGGTGCCATGATATTACAAGTATCGTGGCAAAGCGTGCCTCAAAGAAGAAATCCAAAATTAGCTCTCAGCATAACAGTAATAGTTAGCTAACATAGGAATGCATAAAAGTACTGTTATTAGGGTGTGCATTAACATCACAATATGTGAACAAGACAAATAGCTCCACCTGCTGAATGGCAGAAAACATTGTCTTGTTGAAATGCGTGGGAAGAAACATGAAAACACTTGACTGGAAAAGCGCCAGATTTATCGTAATATTGCTGTGACCCTAAGTCATTTTGATGTGTGACACCGAAATGTAACTTCTAAGCTTATATATCTGTTTAAAAATGACTAAATAAAACATGTGAGGTCATAAAGTGGTTGAAGGTCCTCCAAATCCTTACAGTTCAAGGTATTTTTGTTGTTTTTAAAGGGACTGTGAGGAGTTTCTAAGTAATTACAAAAAAGTCTCACTTTAAGATATATGCCTGATCGAAATACACATTTTAAGATGAGTTTTATAGCATCAAAATAGGTTATCTATAAATGCTATTCCTTAGCTTCGCGGTTGGGTCGGACAGGGCTGGACTGGCCTGGATACTCAACTTCGGGAACAAGACAATTAAACCTAGAGCAAATTTATATTATTTGGACACCAGGCTGTAAGTAGCTATATATAGCCGGCTACAAAACTACATTACTAAGTTTTTCAAAAATTGCTTGTTGTCACACATCAAAAACTACCGCTACTTAACTAGAAAGAGATACATTACCTCGTCACTTTGCATCCTGTAAGTTGTTGAAAATAGAAGTTGTAAAGCAATGCAGAGTTCTGAGGAAGGTCCGGGCTACAACACAACAAACACACACTTTGGCTTCGGTAACATGTTGTGGTGCGTTCCAGTTGTAGTCAGAAGTAGGAATTTCCAAGTTCCGAGTAGGAAACGGCAGCTGGAACGTCCCCCAAAGTCAGAATTTCCTACTGGGAACTCGGTGGAACCTCGTCACCCCCTGTAATAATCCATTTATTTACACTTCTGACTGGGGTGTGTCGCTCTAGATCAGCTGTATACATAGTATTGTTAGACTTATATTTACAAAAATGCCGCCATAGTGATAATCACATTCTTCATGTGATATTTGTGAACAACAACGCAGGGCGTGCTAACAACAGCTAACAGTAGCCTGGTAGATCAGCATGTTTTTTTCAGACTTTAACTGGAATGCCGATAAGTCGGAGATGATGTCACTCCCAGTTCCGAGGTTACTGGAACGCAGCATTACAACAGTCGCTGCGCGTGCTCATGGGTAGCAGAGTCTTTGTGTCCCCGGTAATAGATTCTCCTCACAGTCCCTTTAATGCAATTCTGATAACCCTGATGAAGGCCACAAGCCGAGACGCGTCAGTCTAAGAAAGTTGTTTCCTGAACTACAAGCGTTGCTGGAGCTTTTTTGATTACTTCAAGACCTTTTCTCTCCAAACATCTTGGAAGTTGGTGAAGTTATGCGAGAACTTTTGATCTTTGACTTTAGTTCAAGTTGTTCAAAAGTGTTTGTATTAACAATGCCGCTGTTTGAAGAGTTAAGGGGGAAAAATATTCTATGTAAAAGCTAATAAGCTAACATTAGCTAGTTACAATATCTAATGCTAAAATTCAGATCACTGCAGCTCTCACTTTTGGACAGTGCTATTTGAAAGTGATGTCAGTGAAAGGGCAGCCATAGTTTATTGAAGAAAACGTTATATTTTATGGCAGAATTAGGACTCAGTTCAGTGCTACTGTCTACTGCAATCTACTGCTACAGAGAGTCCAGGGAGCAACTGACATCAATGATCTGTCATTTGCTTCTCTCCGGTTTCCATTTGAAATTGTCTCTGTTAAAGTGTATCCTGGTCTTGTCCTGCAGCAATTTGTCTATCAAGTTGCAAAAGATTTTTATTTTATTCAAGAAAAAGGAAAATAAACTGTATTTTTAGTTTGTTTTTCCAGCTTTGCTGCTCGAGAGGGAAAGCTTCTTGTCTGCCAAGAACAAGTGATGTGGGGTGAACACTTAATTTACATCAAACTTTTAGGTGGAATACAAATCAGCCATTTGTCAAAGTCAGTAAAATGTTGTCAAGCCTTAACTGTATACTCTCGCTTTAATATTTTGAAGAGTTAAACTTTGTCTCATAGATGTTTCTGACAAAACATAAAACACCGGCCTGACTTGCTTTTTATTTTGTCATGAAAATTTGATCTTTAAGTGAAATGCTTTGGATTTGACTCTCTCTTCGGGACTTCAAATTCTGTTTGTCCTCATTTTTATTTCATCCTGTTTTCTGTTGTTCCATGGTTCTCCTTTCAGAATTTTAAATGAGTGTATATCTCATAAATAAGTGGGTCCCTTTGTTCCTTTCACATTATATACTTGTTTGAGTAAACTAAAAAAAAACTTAAGTGAAACCACCACTACAAGACAAATCAGCAGTGAAGCATCAACGTCATCACTGCCCTGTCCTGTAAGCTCTCTTTATTCTTTCCCATGTCTGTGTGTGTGTGTGTCTGTGTGTGTGTGTGTGTGTGTGCGTGTGTGTGTCAGGTGTTATGGGGAGGACACGTGTCTCTCCATCCCAGACATCAAGTCAGTCGTCATGGTCCTGCCGCCCAGTGAGCCAAGAATCACCATTGTGGGTTCTAATCGACTCGTCAGGCCTTCCAGTGACCTGCGGGGCCCTCTGGGTGTGGCCCCCTTCAAGGAGCTTCACATCACCAGCACGGTGATGAAGGGAGACGGCTTCGGTGGCGGTGAGTGAAGGATCTGCCTGTGTGGTTCACAGGCTGTCGTGTCAGACCAGGCATGTAATGTCTCAGTCTGTGTCAGAGTAATTCTGTTCAAAGTCTCCTGAAGCTAAGTGGAAGTTTTTGAAAATCTTCTCTGACTGTTGATACATCAAATCTTCTTTAACTGTGAAATTTTGGATTTAGCTTTAATATTGATGCATATTTTTTCTCCACAGCCCGCCGACCAGGTGTGACAGAAGTGATGCACAACCTGGACTACTGTGATGTTCTGGTAATCGGAGAAGAGCTGAATCCTGACAGAGAAAGTTTGGAGATTCATCACAGCGCTCTGCTGGGGAAGCACCTGGACGCCACCAACTCCACCTCAGGAATATCTGTATATGGTACGAGCTGCTAACAGTCTAATGCTGCGTTCACACTGCAAGTGACCCAGCTACCACAATCGCGTCGCCCACTGACGTATCGTCAGTTTCTTTCATCGCGTCCATAAATACCTCATTTTGGTCACAGTTGCCATCGGCCATCGCTCGGTGACGTCACGTCCGCTCAAGTTTCACCGCGATCATATCATATATCATACAATAGGATGTATAAGTGGACATTATTCCAGCTGTATCCTTTTCATTCACTTATCAACCACAAAACACTGCAGCTGATGCCCTGCAGCAGCATTATCTGTCAGTTTACTGCGGTCCGTCTAGGTAGAACTAATGTCCTCATGACTAATGTTTCCCACACGGACATGGATTGTTACTCTGTAGTCCGAAAAAAAATGTCTGTCACAGGCAACGTCTCACACACACACACTGCTGATTGGCTGTTGCCGCACAGCCACACATGACATCTCCTGAATAGATCAACTTTTTTTACTTTCACATCGTGCGACAAGCTATGTGGCAGTGTGAAAAGCGGCTGTCGCATCGCGGGAGGGTTTGCCCCGCCCCATCGCGGACGTACATTGACTTTTCATGGAGACTGATCGCCGAGGTAGTTCAAGTAGCGTGCGGTGTGAACGCAGCATAACGGTGTCTGTCATTAAAGCACCTGTCAAAACATTTTGATTTTGGCGGCATTCCCCACGCCCACTCCCACTGTGGACATGGTGGTTCGACTTCCTTCTTTGCTTTTTCCTTTTATGCATTTGTATTATTCAGAGCTGCCATTTTTCTTACAGTAATGAGGTGGAGGTCCCAAATTTAGACTTTGATTAAAAAATGTCATCAATCACTTGTTATGTTGTTGTTTTACGTGCTGAATTTTTCATGTTAGAGGAGAAAAAAATGTGATGGATTTTTTTCCCATTTAGGGAGATTTTTGCATTTTATACAAAGACTGTGCTCGTGAACATCTTAGCAAGAAATACAGGAAAGCAGTGTCTAGTTTTAGTCAAGGTAACTTTCTACTTTTGACTTAAATATTGGTATTGATATCGGTATCAGCAATTATAAGCTTGTAAATATCAGCAGACATCGTCAGACATTGGCAAAAATCCAATATTGGGCATCTGTAGTTACAGGCATACTGGTGTATCAGTGCAGCACCAATTTTAATCTAAAAATATAGAAATAAAATTAAGATGTTGGTAATAGTAGCCTAACAGTGTCAATGTAGACCAAGGAGAATTTCTTTAAATGACTAAATTACAAACATTTTGACTGTCTGATTATTAACATTCAAATGTCACCTTCATGATATTAAAAATGTTGACAAGGGCTGATTAGGCAGTATGCTGTCCTCACTAATTCTGACACCTACCTCTCCTCCAGAGCATTTTCAGTCATTTATAGCCATAATTTACCTTTTTAAACCTTTTAACCGATGCTATTTTTTTCATAACAACACATAAATACTCATTTCAGTCTTTTCATGAGCGGTCAAAAATTAATCAAACGAGCTGTAATTTTGGTGGTTGAGAGACAAAAAAACAACTTTTACATCTTTTAATCTTTAAGAACGAAATTAAATGTTTTGCTGTTTTTGCTTATTGATAAGAGTATAATCCATTCCATACATCAGACAGTTAAAGACGTTCCTGAAACAGACTCCTGTCAAAGTCTAAGCCGGTTACAAACCAACACAGTGCAGTAAATATGTTGAAAGCTGTTCTTTAACATGTTTTTCCCATGTGTGTAAGGTGTGGACTCCATGGCTCACTACGAGCAGGCACTCAGACAGCTGCGCTACAGAAACTGGAGACCGGCCACTCTGAGCGACAGAAGATTCAGACTCACCTGCTCTGAACTCAACGGACGCTACACCAGCAACGAGTTCAACCTGGAGGTCAGACTACGTTTCAACACGATGTTTTCACTGTTTTTTTTTTTTTTTTGCTCTCTTTTGTGAGCCTCCCCGTTATTTCTTTTTTTGTTGCTTTCATCCATTTATTTTTCAAGTCAAGCCTTTTTTTTTTTTGTCCTCGTGCAGTTTGGAGATAGATTTGAGGTAGCACAAATGATGGTCTGCCCTCCTTCTAATGAGGTCTATAATGGCGTTCTCTCCTCCCTGCAGGTCAGCGTTCTTCATCACTCAGCACCTGTCGAGCACGTCAATCACATGGCGGCTCAGCCTCAGTACATGAGACCTGTCCATCATCCGCTCATGATCCACACGCTCAACTCTCACATGTCAGGTACCGTAAAGTAGAACACATGCTGTCAACTTAAACTGTGTCATAGGTGAGAATTATTTGAGGCCTACTTAGTTAATAGATATGAAAGAGAGCAGATAAGTTATCAGCTTATCATGATTTTGAAAATGTCTGTGTTGCAACATCCCCCCCTGAAATCAAAAGTTGAAAAGCTGTTATTTGAGGAGCTGCCTGTCACTGAGTGGGTTACAGCTTGTGTTAGGATGGGCTCGTGGCCCAGGTTCGATTCCAATGCACCGCCCATTTCTCATATTTAATCTGCTGCTCTCTCACCCTAATGAATATCCACTCTTTCTCTACCATCAATATATCTGAAGTCCCTGTTTGTTATAATGTCAGTGCACTTCCGTACAGTTTTAGACTAGGACTGTCACTTTAGTGCATTAATTAGATTAATTAATTACACCACAAATTAATGTGTTATAAAAATTAAAAGCAAGATTAATCATAGCACACAAACATTTTAATATTGTCCAGCTGGAGGACCCGTACATGGCAGTGGCACGTCACTTCACACATGCGTCTCTAGTCAAACCAAACAAAGCCCAGGTGACGGCACGAATGGAATATTTAAGACTTATTTTATTTTTGAATTTATTTATCTATATTTACTGAATTCTTTAATAATGCATCAGGCCTGATTGGTTTGCTGGATGTCCTCGACCTTTTTCTTATTTTGAATTTGATTTGTGAAACACACTTAAAGTGTAATTTGAGTTGCCTGATTGAACTTAGAATTTTCTGGAGTAGTTGCCCTGACTTTGGTTTTATTCAGTCACCAATAAAAATGTGGATTTACAAATCTTCACTTCTTAGTGTATTCATTTGGTTAGTCATGCACTACAATTTTGTAATCTCCTGGAATTCAAATTCTTTATTTGGGTAGTTTAAGCAGATATGAGATTAAAATGTGATTAATTAATTTAATTAATTATAAATCTGGTAATTAATTAGATTAATTTTTTTAATCGTCTGACAGCACTATTTTAGACAGTCGTCATTTCTGGACTGGATTATTAAGGGCTACTTGAAGGAGAAGCCCCTTAAGTGTGAAATGAAGACTCTGTCCACATGTGGGCCAAGACTTCAAAATGTAGTCCAGGCCACTCTGGTGTAGAATTCAAAATATCTTTGTCCGCTTGAAAACACATGAAATTGTAGTTAAATACTTTTTGTAACCTTGTAATGATGTCTGTGATGTGTTTTATTTCAATTTTTATAGAAAACAGTTTTATTTTTATTTCTATTCCTACCACAAGTCTCACCGGTGTTTCTGTTGCACCTGTGTGCATGTTAACTGCTCAAAGCTCCTTTGCTGAGTAAATATTAGTTAACATAACATGTAAGAAATGTCTGATGTTATTGATCAGATTCTGTTATTGAAAACTTTTGTGGGTACTCCTGTTGGTTTCAACAACTGCTGTCACCACAGCAACCACAGACAGTTTCTGTGGTTGGAGTTTCTTTCAGTTACCCATCAGTGTCAGCCAACACTTTCATGCCCTTTCGTATCCATTTACACGTCACTGACCAACAACTTAGGTTTGGATGTCTTGCCCAAGGACACATATGACAGCTGGAGCTCGACTTGGACCTACAACCTTTAAATTACTGACCAAACACACTGACCACATGAGCCACAGACACATGTGGCAATGGGTCACCACTCAGCACTGACACTTGTGAAACAACAACACTGCATCTGGTCCAAAACATCGTTTTGCAGCATTTGTATTGTGTGTTTACATGCAGCATTATAGTGAGGGAATGACAAAACATATTACATCACTTTTTTCAGTATGACTATTGTTGATTATAATTCTATAAAATTATCCACACACCCAACACAGCATCATGTGGATTTGCTGTTCATCATGAGACTGGGATCCACATTCAGGATTTCCTGCTGCTTATTCATGATTGGCTATTTGGATTCATGTTGGGAGTTGATTGTATGTATTTGTAAATATATGTATATGTGTATTTTTTTATGATGAGACTGGGATCCACATTCAAGATTTCCTGCTGCTTATTCATGATTAATGAATAGAGCAGAGTTTTATGCTCTATTGTAAAGTGTCTTGAGATAACACTTGTTATGAATTGGGGCTATACAAATAAAGATTGATTGATTGGTTGATTAGCATCAGTGTTTAGCATGTGAACAGTCCAGCCAATAAAACACTTAAAACAGCAGCAGCTTCAGCAACACTAGCTGCAGCACATGTAAGCATCAATGATGATGTTGCAATGGGTGACATCACCCTGAGAAGAGGTCGGTGCAGAGTGATGTTTTAGGCCCAATACACTGTTTTTACTGACCACACAGAGACACCCAAAACTGAGTTTTTTTTTCCAAAATAGGTTGACATAAAAGATCTGGATTCAGCATCATACACATCTAAACGTAAAACACATGAAAATACATGAAAAGCCAACATACACAATTCATCTTTAATGAAACTATATAGTTAATGTAATATAAGATAATAAGCTGCAATATAAAATAATATAATATATTATTATATTATATCATATATAATAATATATGTTATAATATACAATATAATATACTATAATATAATGATATAATATAATATAATACAATAAAGTACAATACAATACAATATAATATAATAATATATAACAATATATAATATAATTTACAATATAATATAATATAAAAATATAATACAATACAATACAATACCATACAATACGATACAATACAATACAATATAATATAAAATGATGTTGTGTAATATCATGTAACATTGTTTGTTTCCTCTTGATCTCCTCCTCCTTTAGGTGCAGCACCTCCAGCAGCCACAGTGGTGATTGTGGTGTGTATCGCTGCCCTGGTGGTGATTGTCGTAATTGGCATTTACAGGATCCACGCCACACATCAGGAGGGGTCCAGAGAGGACGAGGACAGCGTCAAAGATCCTGAGGAAGACTGGGACAACTCTGCACTCACCATCACTGTCAATCCCATGGAGGTTTGGAGGCATTTTTCTTTGACTTTTTATGTTTATTTCTTCAGCAAATATCCCAAGGATGACAGTTATTGATTAATCAGCTTGTTGCATTCGACGCCTCTGTAAACTGGAACAAGCATCAGCGTGGATGGTGACTTAATCATGTTTTGTTTTGCAGAACATACAAGGAGCTCAGGCGCTCAATAAAGACATGAAAAAAGAAGATCGTGAGGAGGAGGCAGAAGAAGAGGAGGAACAAGTGGGAGGTATGACGAGTGCTGAATCAGACAACAGCGATGAAGAGGAGGTGGAGGAAGAAGAAGAGATGAAGGAGAGAAAGCAGAGGGGAAAGCTGGAGTGGGACAGTTCCTCCATAACATACTGACCACGCAATGAGACACACTCCTTAACACACACACAAACACACTCTTTACACGTTTGTCCCTCCTTCTCTTTCAAACACACACACACACACACACACACATGCAGATACATTTGCAAGCTCGACACAAAACATAAGCACACTCACAAATCTTAAAAAAAAAAAAAATACAATCAGTTGCTGGAAAAAACACACACTTGTAACTTCATTTTTAGTTAAATGTCTCCCTCTGCTGGACATAGATGGAACTACAGAGTCATTTTAGTCCCACAGTGCTTGGAGTATTTTCTGGACATCTATTATTTTAACAGCAAATTAAATTTAACAAGATGTGTGATGAAAATCAAACAAGCATGTTTTTATGTGCTCAATTGAAAATCTATTATTGATTTAATTCAAAATTCTTTCTTAACCAGAAAAGCCACATTAGCATTACTTCATTTTTAAAGGTACTGTGTCATCAAATTACTTTTTTATTGTTATATTTTAGCAAATGCTCCGTCATATGAGAGATTATTAACAGATCAACAACCATGTACATATCTATAAGTTAATGTAGCCATCATCTAATTCTTCAGCCTCTAAAGTAGGTGTAACATAACTGTGTTTCACAAAGTGTGTCTCTGATGTCATCTCTCTCATGCTAAGTTTCTACGCGTACAGTGTCACAGTACTGTCCTCCTATGGTCTGAACATTGAAGAGATATCTTAGAGGTAGATAAGCTGTCTCATGCCATGTTTTATCTATTTTTATTCATCTATATACAAAAACAGGCCGATAAACCATTCCCTGTTGTCCATTTGTTGTTTCCAGAAGTATTTTAAAGCTTGAGTGGACATTAATCCTTCAGTCATCAAAATAACTATGGAAAAGAGTTGATTTGACTTTAAGTACTTCAAAAATAGGGAGGTGGGATTAAAGACCAAAACGTGATTGAGTAAATGGCGGGGGTCTAGGCTCTCCTTACGGTTTAGAAAATCCAAAAGGCTCCCAGTTCTTTACTCAGATCACTCCCAGTTGTACCTAAGAAGAGCTGAGCTCTGCCTTAAACCCATGTATGAAAAAGTGCAACGTAAATAAATATGCATTAAAATAATCCACAGAGATAAAACCCAGATTAGAAAAGGCCAAATAGCTTCTTGTGTTTAATCTTTAGTGTTTCAATCTTTCAGTGTTTTAGTTGAAATATGGAAACAACATTTTGACAACTTCAACGCTGGCCGAGGCTTGTGCCCACTGAGACCCTCTTGTAGCCCAAACCCCAGTTTGAGAACCAAATCTTCAATGCAAAAGACATTAGATAGAATAAGAAACATTATAAATACACCAAATCTGTTTGTAGATTTTTAAGTTATGTTACTTGGAGATATAAACCAAATTGTCCTGGTGTCCTTTTTATCTTTATGGGTTTAAACATTAATGGCTGTAAATATTGTTTTTAACCACCCAGGAAAAGTTCACTTTATGATCCGGGACAATGATTAAAGCTTTCAGCAGTGACAATAAATTAGGGCATTAATAAAATACCAAAAGAGGAAACACTGCCATTTAAATGTCGGTAATGTAGCTCATTTTATTTTACTTTGCTGCGGCCAAAAAGCCTGAATGATGCCACAGTGACCAGAGGTTTTCACAAACTAAGACTGTTTACATGTGCTGATTATTTTGACATTAGTTCAGATTGAATTTTAGTAGAAAACAGAAAAAACGTTGACAAACACAACAAATCCCTTGTTTCACTGAGAATGTATCTTAATAAGCCAAGCTTTAAAATTGGTTTAGATGTTACAAAAACACAACAAGATGCCAACAGTGTGATTAATTGAATAATAAAAATAAACAGTTTGACAATATCATGAGTTTTGAGTGTGAAACACTCGTGACAACTCAGTCTTACTGACAAAAATAAAGAAACATTTCATCAGTTTATTCATCAAATATTGATCTTAAGACAGAGATGTTACCTTTATTAAATAATTATTATTATCCAGTGATGTGGCCAAAAAATGTAGCTGCAAAAGTCTCCATACAAAATATTCAGCAGAATAAAACTACAGCTCAGTGGATTTAGTGAGTACAAATTAAACAATAAAAAATTATTGAAACATCAAAACAACGCCACAGCAAACACACCTGAGGGCAACAATAGAAATAAAATGATTTTCTTTTTATTGAGGGATGTTTTAATTTTTGGAAAAGCTTTTTTATGAGCCAAAGTTTTGTTCTGATGCCATATAGCTCTCAATACAAAAGATTCAATGCCAGTTCAAATTTTTATTTTAGTTTTAGTTGTTTATGCCAAGGTCTTATGTCTAGCCTAATAATCCAGGACATCTTGTTTGGTTTGAAGTTCTTCCTCTCTAATATGATTCATTAGCCTTGATGGTTTGAGAGAGGACTGAAGCACTTCCACTGTCTCACTTTAACCTTTAAAATACTTTTGGAAACAACACGTGTGTTTTTGTCGCACATCAGTCTCCATCAATCTGCTGTTTGATGTCAGGTCGCTTACTTCCTGTGTATTTTTTAAACCGATGAAATAATGCAAAGATGTCACTCCATATTTTCTTTGAATGTCAGATGAAGTCAGCCCTCTATGCAATTATGGGCACTGTTTAAAAAGAAAAGTGAAGCGGAACAGGAGAAGCAGGAGGGAACTGAGAAGTGAGTCAACTTTTAAGAAACAGATTTTTAGAGAGGGTCGACAAATTCAAGCACAAGTGCAGGTCAGCTTGGCGGTTAGTTTGTGCTCCCCTGGTTTTGGTCCTCTGTAAAAGGCAGGCTTTGACTATGACTTGTTCCAGTCCCCCTCCACAGTTTCCTGCTCTATCAACCGTCTCTATCAATCTACTTTACAAAACCATAAACACCACAAGATAAACTTTGAGAAAATGAACATCAGGAGACAAGGTTAGACTGTAAACAGATGTTTAGAGCTATTGTTGATTTTTTTTTTGGTGGTTTTGTTATAACAGCTATCAAGAAATACAAAGGTCTAGAGACATTTAGACTAGTGCTGTCAGGCGATTAGAAAAATGAATCTAATTAATTACAGGATTTATAATTAATTAATCTAATTAATCGCATTTTAATCTCATATCTGCTTAAAGTACCCAAATAAAGAATTTGAATTCTAGGACATTACAAAATTGTAGTGCAGGATTAATCAAATGAATACACTAAGAAGAGAAGATTGTAAATCTACATTTTTATTGGTGATTGAATAAAACTTAAGCCAGGGCAACTTGTCCAGAAAATTCTAAGCTCAATCAGGCAACTCAAATTACACTTTAAGTGTGTTTCATAAATCTAATTCAAAATAAGAAAAAGGTCGAGGACATCCAGCAAACCAATTAGGCCTGATGCATTATTAAAGAATGCAGTACAAATATAGATAAATTCAAAAATAAAATAAAGCAGAGTCTCAAATAGGCCGTTCCTGTTGTCACCTCAGCTTTGTTTGCATGTGTGAAGTGACGTGCCACTGCCATGTACGGGTCCTTCAACTGGACAGTATTAAAATGTTCATGTGCTATATTTAATCCTGCGATGATTTTTTTTAATGCATTAATTTGCGTTGTGATTAATTAATCTAATTAATGCACTAAAGTAGCAGCCCTAAATTAGACATTTACACTGATGCCTCTACATGAGCTGAAAGAGCAAACAAAAATATGTTGTTAATGATACACAAGAGTGTATTGTGTCATTAAAAGGAAGGTGTCAGGTGGGTCAACCATTGTATATTCACACTGATGAAAAAAACCTTCATATTATTGAAAGCAGGTCTGTGTGAACAGGATCAACCATGACACCATCAGTGGGCACCAAAACATCACAAACTAAAAAATATCAAAGTAGAAGTCTGCTGCTGATAGAGCTGCTTTATTGAGTTTAGTTACTTCACAGTGACAGTGATTGTAGTTTTTATTGGATGAAGAAAAAAACAATTGGCAAAAGCCTGAGCTGCCCTACAGAGTATTTACTACTTAAATGAAGTAAACAGACTTTATTTCATTCAAAGACAGGGCTAATAACTCGAGAAACTACAAAGAGCATCATTTCCCCAGGCTTACGGCAGCCTCAGATAGCTTTTGTTTCTTTTTCTGAACACATTGTTTGCAGCTGAGACATAAAGACAATTTTAACCAGTTTAACAAAATGTGTTAATGATAGCATTTAAGTATCTGCCCTTTAATTTAACCATACAACCTTATAAAGATGTGGGGACTCAAGTTATATGACGGAGAACAGAATCGTGTGATGGATTATTTTGTGTGTCATCAAGTCATTTTCACATCAATTCAACACAACTTCAAGCAGGAGATTATTAATAAATCATAAATCCATCAGCAGCATCAAAACTGCAGATGTCACTCACTGGGAAAACGTGTTATTCCATGTGTTTTATTTTTCCTCATTCAAGTTCATGAATTCAAAGCATCAGTGACTGATCCGTCTCCTCTTCACCTCCTCCTTGTCCTCCTCCTCGTCCTCCGTCAGACTCTTGTGATTGTGATGTCATCATTGTGAAACGACTGCCTTGTTTCCCTCGTCGACCTTTGTCATATTGTGCTCCAGAATGATTACAGAGAAAAAAAGATTCTTTTACATATAAAAACAAACCCTGTAAAAATGTTTGAGACAGTTATTTTATATATTCTTTTCTTTTTCTTTTTGTAAACAAAACGGTGGGGATTTCTCGCTCTTTAGTGGTCGTCCCTCTGCTCTCTGTATATTGACCAATAAAGACTTGTTTTAGACTCTACTGAGCTGTTGTCTTTTCATTGTGTGTGTGCAAACACTGAACAGTGTGAAGAATGAGTTAAACTGAGCTACCACATGGCTGTGATACATCTTTACCTTATACCACCCAGCGATGATCAGTTCATGATGAAGTCAGAGGAGACGTGTTTACGGTCTGACACTGTCATCTGTCAGTTGTGTCAGTTTTTCATTAACTATCGTCACAGCTATGGAGATCAGTTGATCAGGTCGTTCGATCAACAGAAAACTTCAGACGTCACAATAAGATTTTAATTAGTGGAAATACTGTTGCTGCTTTAAGTTGAACCACCGTGTTGTCCCACAGCAGCTTACAAATGACTTTTCTCTGACGGATTACATTAAAGCTTAAAACATGAGGAAAAATAGGTTCATTTGTTAAAATGATCACAAAGAGCAGAACAGGTAAGTTTTACATTTTTGTTCTCTAAAGGTTGTCAGCGATGATCTCAGTAAAAAAGAAAAACCACATGCCTTTAGCACACAGCTAATTAAGAAGGATTTTTGTTATATCATAAAGATTAGAGTTAAATTTTCTCTAGATCAGGGGTGGGCAACTATTGATACCAAAAGGGCCACATTAATTTTTCTTAAGTGCCTGAGGGCCGCACTGTTACATATTGTTGGCACTGTCAACAAAGAAAAATATATAAATAAACAAAAAATTACAAAGATAAAGCTTAACCAGGGATTATACCAACACTTAAATATTCTAACTCAAACACAATTATAAATTAAAATTGATCAAAATGAGCATGACACATATTTTAAGCTAATTCTTCTTTTTAATGCCGTAAAAGAACAAATGTTTCCCAGTTTTTGAAGCTCAAATATATAACCATTACCAATGTTTTCATGTATGTTTTTTTCCAATACTATAAATTAAGTTTTAATGCCTCACAAAATATTTTTAGAGACACAATCATAGCTAAGTAGGAACTTAAATGACTTGTAAAAACAAAGCAGGTACCAGCGATCTGAGGTTAGTAAAAATATATAATCACCTATCCAGATTTATGTATTATATGGTCCTGGTTGATCATGATGTATCATATTTAGCAACTGTTGTTTTGTTTTTTCATTTTTCCAGTTTTTAGTTTTTTGTGGAAATGACTGGTGGGCCGCGTTGAGCGAGGTGAAGGGCCACATTTGGCCCCTGGGCCACCAGTTGCCCACCCCTGCTCTAGATGGAGTCAATTCCCTGAAAATTTACTCAGATAAAAAAGTGATAGTGCCAAAAAAATGATAGAAAGATGTTATGCTAAATTAAATTCATATAAAACAAACTTTAGCTTGAGAAGCTACATAAACATATACTCAGATAACGCTATATAGAAGTGTTGGTCAAAAGTCACCCTTGTAAGTAGTACTAGGTTTTAAATTTAATCAATAAAGGACAACGTTCACCCTTGAAAAGTGTTGAAATACCAACTATAAAAAAGTGAAAACAACATTCTGTGTTGTAGACTCATAGAAACACTTAGGGAGTGCTGATCTGAACTCTGATGGTGTTAATTTATCCATACAGATTTTGCTATGTCTACAAAAATAGGTCATTCCTGCATCTCTCCATTACTTCACCCCATCCTGAAACCCAGGGGGTCATATGGTCAAATTTCAATGAAATCACCCCTAAAAAGTTCTAAGATACGTTTAAAGACTTTACCCACATGGCTGTACTGTGCACTAATGGCCAAACTGACAGCTCAAACACACACAGTTGCATATCTGTAATGTCACAGGCCCTGGCTGTGGAGGCCTAAAAAGAGCTTTTGATACTCTGAGCTCTTCTCATACTTCAAGAAAAGTTTTAAAATGTATGTTTATACCTGAATAAATGGATCTGTTATAGATAATCTTTAGAAGAAACAAAAATACAAACTCCTGTGTCCTCTGGCCTTCAGCCAAAGTTATTTGATCATAAATTCAGTGGCTCATTTAGAGTCTGGCCAAGAATAAAAACAAACCACAACAGGAGGAGGGAGTAAACAGTGACGGAGCAAAAGTAAAAACCAGCTCTTAGAATATTTCTACAAACTTATGAAGCAGTGAGAGCGAGCTCTCCGCGCGTTTCCCACTGAAGTGCTGGTATGAAGGGCTGACACGTCTGATGATGTAACGCTCTGAAACAATTTGTCCGACACAGCGTTGAAGGAAACAGTCCTCTGCTGGTGTTTGGATCACTCCTCGGAGGATGTGGATGCTGTGAGGGCAACAACAAACACTGTTTGTGTCTGATAGATAAATGTTTGAATAAAGGCCAAGTCTTTTGAATAATCCCGTCATCAGATGGTCAGTCAGAGAGGGAGGAGACTGTGGTAACAGGACCTGCTTTAACCTGCAGCCCGAAATATGAATAATGAAGCACTTATATGATGAAACATTTTGAGGAAATACACTTATTGCTTTCTTTTTCTTTCCCAGATAAAATAATATTAGTTTCATCTGAAGTGTTTGTGTCAGAGAGAGTGTCAAACCATCACAGTCAAGCTTCATTATAATGTGTCCCTGAACCCGCTGGTGAAATGATTGAATATTTACATCAATTTAAAGTAAATTAAATAAAATATCAGCTTTTATCAGTAAACAAACAAAAAGTGTAAAAACTATATATTAAATAAGGCATATTCTTGTTTTAGTTTCTTAAATCATCTTGAAGATATTGATCTTTAACAAATTCTTAAAATAGTGCATGTGTTACCATAAAAGATTCTTGATTAGTTTATAAACAGAAGGAGAATTTATCACATTATTTCCAGTTTTTGTGTTCAAAAGAGTTTAATTTTAAAATTGTCAGAAGTGAGGGAGAGTGAGGGGCGATAACTCTTCCGGCAGCCATGTCAGAACGTCTTTTCTGTTTTTCCTTATAAATAAAAGAAATGATTGATTGATTATAAATAAAGATAACTGTATGGTTATGCTGTCTGTGAAAACTTGCTCTCATTTTGTGCTAAAATGATATTGTTCTTGGAAAAAATTGATGACATTTGTCAGGGCAGTTGATTTGATAGATGGAATTTGTTGCTGAAAAAAACCTAATATCATTTGGCAGAAAAAAATTTGTGTCATTTGATACAAAAGTATTGTCATTTATTAAAAAAAAAAAAGTCATTTGGTAGAAACAACTTTTGTTTAATAACCCATTTGATACAATACCCAAAGTCACTATGAAGAAAAGAATATATATTTCTGGAGACACTTGATATCATTAAACTGAAAACTTAAAGTCATTTTGAACCAAAAACAATATCTAGGAAACTTTGAAAATTCAGTGTCATTTGACAGGAAACTTCATGAAATTTAGTAGAAAACATTTTATAATTTTCTGGGTAAATATAGTGCCATTTGATGCAACATTTAGTGGAAACATTTTTGGTAGAGAACCTGATTTATGGAAAATTAGATATTTATTGTTCAGAATCTTTGATTGATAGGTTAGGAAAATTTGTCAGAGCCTTTCTAGTTCTAGTTTTAAGTTGAGACAACATGGTCAATTATTCACATTGATGCCTTGAACGTTTTTTTTTTAACATGATTTTTCTAAAAACATTTTAAAAATCATTAAAGCCTGTTCTTAACCTCTGAGTGTATATTTCCAATCGATGACTCAGAGCCTGCTGTTGACTTTAATAGTGCAGTATGTGCAGTGTGTGTGTGTGTGTGTGTGTGTGTGTGTGTGTGTGTGTATCTGCAGATAAAGTGTGTATCAGCTCTTCTGTGGCTTCCTGCTCTCTCTCTGCTGACTCTTCATCTCTTCACTCAGACGTCCCTGAGGAAGAAGAAATACAGTCGGCTAATTAGGAGCTTAATGTTCCTCTTTAACTGATGAGCTCCACACGGTCAATAAGCCTCTAATATACACACTGCAGAAACACACACACACACACACACACATACACACAGGCAGTAGCAACATTAATTGATCCTAAATTTGTTCCGATTTTTGGCTCAAACAAAGCTTCCACTAAACACAACTTTGTTTTTTTCTTTTAAATAAATGTCGCTGTAGTTTGTTCTCCTCGGTCGGTGATCAGTGCATCAGATCTGATCATCAAGCAACTAAAGAGCACTCAAAGAGCCCAAACCTGCACCAACACAGCTCACATTCTACTGTAATATCTACAAGTAATAGTTCCATGATACTTTGCCTAATTTTTTTAGAGTCCTTTTTCTGTGATTGTTGGTCGTGGCACATGGAAGACATGATTTGATTTTGGTCATGATCCAAACGCAGATGCTGACCCTGGATTTTTTCAAAAGTTCAATACAGTTCAATGCAGGTTGTTTTTTCACATTTGCTAATAACTTAAAAAGTTCTCAACAGATTTTGATAACAAATTTCAATAAATGTTAGACATTTGTTCCAGGATTTGTTAACATTGCAGCAGAGTTGTGCTGTCAGAGCTCTTCTAATCTTTCTTTTGTTGATTGTAGGAATTTTTCTTGTTCCTTTGGGTTCTATTATACCTCCACCAAAGAGGTAATGCTTTGCCAGTGTTAGTTTGTCTATTAGTTTGTGAATAAAATTTTAAAAAATATTAATGAATTTTAATGAAATTTTCAGCAAAAGTTGGTCAAGAATAAACAAATAGATTTTGGTAGTGATTCAAATCCAGGTGCATATTCATATTATTTTTAAAAGGATTTGTTAACATTGCAAGACATCGTGCTTTCTGAGGACTTCTACTTCACTTATTTTTTCATCATATTTTTCATCACCTGAAATTAACTTATTCTTTTCATTCAGGTATTCTATACTTTAGAAAACCTTTAATTACAACAAAAAACAGGTTATATCTAAGCTATTTTAAAGAATTTTCATAAGACCTAGTCTTTTCTGTTTATTGATTTACTGATCTATAATTGTTTAAAGCTGATTAAACTTCACTATGATTTCAAACAAACACAAAAATGAATTACAAATGTTGAAAAATCCCAAACTATCATGACCTCCCTTTTCTCAGAGGCTGTAAGTTCTCTTCTTGATCTTGATGCTTTTTTTCATGTTTATTGCATTTTAATTGCTGTGATATTAGATAAAAACAGCTCTAATATATAATCTATGATACTTTCAACAGCGTGTGTTCAGCAGAGGAACTCTAAGTGCGAGTGTTTGATCATCTCAGCAGGATGATTGGAGCTGCAGGACCAACATCACATTGTCTGTCTGATATTGATCACTCCGCTGTGTGTGTGTGTGTGTGTGTGTGTGATCCCACACTCTGCAGAAGAAACAGGGATCTCAGCATCCACTCTCAGCCTCCTCTGATGTCTGTTTCCTCTCTCTGCAGTTTTCCTTCACAGCCTCTGAACGTGTCGATCTCCCCCACAGAGTGAGAGTGTGATCTGTATTTACAGCTGCAGGAGCTGATGAGAGGAGCATTAGCACTTTATTCTCTGAACTGGAAACTGCACACTTTACAATCAGGACCACTCACAGCCAAACATTTTACAGCCCTATTTTCCTGCCAAGGCGTCTCTTGGTAGATTAAATGCTCCTCAGGCACTTTTAAACATGCTGAAGAAGAGAGAGGTTCAATGATCAGGATCTGCTGCTGTCACTGCGGCTCTGATGAGTTTGTGTTTCAGCCAGCAGCAGAGCTGATTCTAGACTTAAGGGAAGAGTGTTAGACGCAGGAATAAGAAAAAATAATTTTAATTGGAAGTTATTTTAATTATTATTTTTAAAAGATCAAGAAAGTTGGAGAAAAGCTGAAATGTCAGGCCTCTCAACCTCTGCACTGTTTTTACTGTTAAAGGCAAAGAGACCAAAAGATAGAAAATAAAATAAATAAAAGCTGAAGGAAACTAAAATGTCAATGTTAAAGAAGAAACAGAATGTAAACCAGAAAAGCACCTCCATCAAGCACCTCAGTTCTGGATTACCAGAGCCAGAAAAGTCCCAGGATCCGGACCAAACTCAGACCATTCATGGAGGATGTTTTCTTGTATTAACACAACAAGTTTTGGGAAAATCACTTAATATTTTGATTTTAAATGGATTATTGAATGTCTTCAATGGGATTTCCCATTAAATGGACTTGAGCTTATATATCGCTTTACTAGTCTTGAACTACTCAAAGCTGCTTTACACCGCAGGTCACACTTACCCATTTACACACTGATGGTTCTGAGTTTCTATGTTAGTTATTCATCAGTATTTCTAACACATTCATGCCCTTTCATGCACATTTACACGCCAGTGACGCAGCCGTGGGAGCAACTTGGGGTTAAGTGTCTTGCCCAAGGACACATCGCCATGTGTTGCCCAGAGCTGGGCTTGAACCTGCAACCTCCCGATCACTAACCAAGCGCACTATCCAACTGCGCCACCAACGCTCAATAAGACAGTTCAATGTTTTTTTCTGACATCAAACTGAATCATATCCAGATTAAATTTACCTTGATGATAGAGACTCAGATCCCATATCATCCTGAAAAATTGGAAGCATATCTGTAAAAAAATGGCAGAGATATAATTTTTTAAATTCCGCCCAATGTTAACTTCTGGGATTTTGAAATTTTGGAGATTTTTGCATCCAGACAAATGCATGTATCACCACCTAAATCTAATTATTTCTAAGTTCTGCCATTACCAACATCTCCTGAAAATTTCAGCATAATCCATCCTGCAGTTTTTGCATGATTTTGCTGACAAATAAACAAACAGACAATCACACATTGACAAAAACATCATCTCCTTGGTGGAGGTAAAAAGGTCAAAGATGAGAGAAAAGGTTAAAAAAACAACACAAAAACAATTGTCACCTTGTTTGCCCCCTGACTGGTTGCTGACAGCCCAATCAGAATCATGGAGCCCAGATCAAGCAGCTGTCGTCTGGTTGTCCAGTGAATGTCTAATATAATGCAGTTATAGTTTCAGTTTTTGAGTGAAATTCAAATGATTTTGAGTTTCTTCATACCCTACTGTCCAAAAAAGAAAAATAATAAAAAGATCAAAAATGAATTCAAGTTGGTTTAAGAGTGAGAACATTTCAATGGAAGAGAGGCCAACAACAACAGATTTTGTCTTTCATCATCTTTGTTCTCATTTCTTACCATCATATGTTTTCCTCTGTAAGACAGGAGCTGGCCAAATATTATTTATACTCAGGATGAAGAAAAAACAAAGAAAACAAACACCAACAGTCTGCAGAAACATTTGAATTCACTTGGCTTTTATTCACATTTCATCGCAACCTGTCCGTACATTCTACTACATTTCCTTTTCTTTCCATCCTAAGTGATGAAAGCAGGAGGTTAAAACACCACCATCACAAAATGATAATAATTATAACAATAATAATATTAAAATAAAGTCATAATAATAACAGTATCAATAAAACAGTAAAAGCAGCATTTGGAAAAAAAAAGATCTCTTGATTTCTCTCTCCCTTAATCGCCAACATCTTTGTATCAAGTTTACCTGAATGTAACGATCATTAAAACAAACAAACACAGAGCCAATGAGTGATAAATAATCTTCATCATCATCATCTTCATCATCCTCAGATTCCACACTCACAAATAGAACTGTTATTATAATAAACAAAAAGTCAGATACAAACAACTCAGGAGTAAAAAAGTGACTAAAGCCTTTCAGGAAAGAAAAATGATTGGTCAACAAAATGTGTGTGTGTGTGTGTGTGTGTGTGTTTGGAGAGGGGGTGTACATGTGTGAGTGTGTGTATGATCTTAATCCTATTTTGGGTTGCTGACACATCTGTCCGGGCAGATATTCCAGAAACTCTATCCTATCTGTGACTCCAATCCAGAGACACTAAGTCTGATCTATATGTTTAGATCTGTGTGGTTGTCCGTCTGTTTGTTTGTAGTCTTGTGGTATGTTCACCTGTTTGTCTGTTTTATTGTTTCATTTGTCTGTTAGTTTGTTTATAGTCTGTTTATTCTTGTCTATGTATTACTTTGGCTGTCTTTTGTTTTTAGTCTAATTGTTGTTGCTTGTCTCTTTTTTGTGTTTGTTTATTTGTTAAACACTGCCTACTCTTCTGGTTGTTTTTTTGTGTTTGTCTGAATTCTGTCTGTTTATTTGCCTAACATTTCGTTAGTAAATGCCTGTTTGTTTCTTTGTGTGTTGGTGTGTTTGTCCCTGTGTGCGTGTTGTGGTCTTTAAGACAGGTGTGTGTTAGCAGACAGGTGCTGTCTGGCTGTGGTGAGCTACAGCAGGGGCTACAGCAGCAGGTGGGTCTCCTCTGGAGCAGACAGCATGCTAGCACTGGTTCCACTGTGACAAGCTATGACAAAACACACACTCACAAACCCACACACACTTTGGTGTCTGTCATCATGTTGAATGTTTTCTGCCTCTCAGTAAAATAAGAAAACTTTAAACTGTCAGTGAGTTTACATGCACTTAGAGAACTGTCAGTCCAAGGCTTAAATGCATGCAAACAAACACTTGAATTAAACCAGTCCCACTAACACATCAAGATCGTGCAGTGAGCGACAGATTCACTCTTGCTTGACACATCTCACTGGGCTTCTCTGCAGGATTAAAACCGCAGGTTGAACAGCACATGTCCTGTTTACATAATGCATTAACATTTTTAAGGCAGTTGGGTACCTGATTGACTGTATGCCTGATCAAAACACCTTCAGAGTGACTTTCAGTTATCAGAACTCACTTTTCTGTCTTGCTTTTTGCCAAATGCAATGAAGTGGAAGTATGGTGGCTTATAGCCTTGAGCTAAGAGGTTGGCAGCACTTTCTAACAGCTTTTCTCCTCCAATATAGCCTAAAACATGATATAAAATGCAACAGCGATTTTACAATTTTACAACAATTGGAATGATCCTTCAGCTAAAAATAAAAATAAACAATGCATAGTAACATGCAGCAGTAGCACCCGTCTACTCTATTAACTGATTGGCCCATAATGAATGTGATTGACGGAACGATCGCCCAATCACTGCCTGATATGCTTTTGAGAGGTTCTCCCTGTTCCCAATCACTTTCTACCTACTCTTTCCTAGTTGGACGAGTGAAATACATTAAACCGTCCATATTGTACATTATAAAACTAATCAACAACCAATGAATGAGTTTTAAATTTAGCCTGAATATAAATGTTGGATTTTATTCATTTCAGGGCTGTCACTTTAGTGCATTAAATAGATTAATAAATTACACCGTAAATTAATGCATTAAAAAAATTAATCGCAAGATTAATCATAGCACACAAACATTTTGATATTGTCCAGCTGGAGGACCCGTACATGGTAGTGGCACGTCACTTCACACATGCGTCTCTAGTCAAACCAAACAAAGCCCAGGTGACAACAGGAATGGCATATTTAAGACTTAGTCTTATTTTATTTTTGAATTTATTTATCTATATTTGTACTACATTCTTTAATAATGCATCAGGCCTAATTGGTTTGCTGGATGTCCTCGACCTTTTTCTTATTTTGAATTTGATTTATGAACCACACTTAAAGTGTAATTTGAGTTGCCTGATTGAGCTTAGAATTTTCTGGACAAGATGCCCTGACTTTGGTTTTATTTAGTCAACAATAACAATGTGGATTTACAAATCTTCACTTCTTAGTGTATTCATTTGATTAGTCCTGCACGACAATTTTATAATATCCTAGAATTAAAATTCTTTATTTGGGTACTTCAATATATGAGATTAAAATGCGATTAATTAGATTAATTAATTATAAATCCTGTAATTAATTAGATTAATTTTTTTAATTGCCTGACAGCACTAATTCATTTTGCCTAATGATAACATATGCAAATTCGCTATGAGCTAACTGCTGTGCAATTACATTTAATTGTACTCTGCCTCTGTAAAAAAACAACAACAATAAAATAGAAAAAAAAGGCAAATATTTTGTTTACATGTAAGTAGTAACAGTGAAAATCTAATTTTGTGAGGTATTTTTGGATGAGAATAAACGTGAAGAAGACACTTATAACATACTGGAACACTCTTCACAAGGCTAGTTAGCATGGATATGAATTCAGTTTGTTTTGAGATTTTTGCCTGATTTTAATCGTGCCTTGGGCCAAACTTTGAAAATCACTGCTCTACTAAATTTGGATGGAATACCTCACCTTGGTATCCAAATGGCGAGTTGTCAAGTCATGCTAATGTGCTGCATAAACAGGGTCATTAATGCTAACTGTAGAGGAAGTCCCATTATCGTCTGCCCTTTGTTTGGAGTTCTTCTTCATAAAGGCCCTTTTCAAACATGCAGCTTGCTACGCTGAAGTCACAATAGGGATGTGGATTAATAATTCAGACCTGGAAACATTCTCACAACACGTCCCACACAGCTCAGGTTTAATTGAATCTAATCACATTAAGGCTGCAGCAGTTTAAAGCAGCACATAACAGGATTAAATGCTTCCTGGATTCTTTTATCAAAGCCCAATAAATGATTTTGTTTTTAAGCTTCTGGTTGTGATTTATGAGATCTCACATGAAAAATAAGTTTATACCTACATTTTTAAAGATTTTATAGACGTGCATATTGTGACAGACCTCTCTATCAGCATCACATTTGACCATTATTTGTAACAGAAGAATGATAGTTCTTGCAGTGGTAAACCTAAAGTCTGTGCTGTCACTGGTTTGTGAGGCTTATTAGGGAGTCTGCTCTGAGGCACAGCAGACGCCCTCAGGGCTTGACTGACAGGAGGGCATGGAGAAACAGAGAGTAGGGCTGGGAGGAGGAATGCCAGGTCAAAAGGGGTGAAAAGATCCTGGATGATGTTATAGGAATGCCAAAAGAAATGCAGTTGAGGTGTGGTCCTGGTGAGCTAAATGAAAAAAGGACAGTGGATGAAGGTGTAAACTTGAAGGAGAATTAAACAGAGAGAGGGAATGACATCCAGGGCAGGAGGTCTGAGTCCAGGCTCTCAGGCTTATCATATATATATATTATTTTTACTCTACACTACTGAGGCTTCAACAACATTTAATAAAATACTTGGCAGATACTTTGCAATTAATTTGTGTAATTTGGTATCATTTTTTCTTCCCTGTTTGTGTAGTTGGTTAAATAATTTAATGAGAAAGTCAAAAGTCTAAGGTGTTACGAAGAAATAAATGATGTGAATGACAGGAGCTTTAAATGCTATTTTACGTTCGGTAAAACAAAGACATAAGATACAATGTTAGCTATGATGTTGTTAAAATTAAGTTTACATATTTTAACACTGCATACCCTCCTCAAAGGTTATTTAATGCAATGTTTTGGTTCATTATGTCTAGATTTTAGCAGGAAAAACAATACAAATTTATGCTAATGTTGGACAGTAGCAGATCTCTTTTGAGTTCAACATATCTGTAGAGGAGGACTAAAGTCACAGAGACCTATTGTAGGGTAATTTCATGTTTCATTAAAAAATGCAAACAGACCCCTGCACATTGAATTAATTGTACACCAAATGGCATCATTTGGGGCCAAAACAGTGTGCTTGGAATTCTCCTGTAATTTTGATGAATGTATTTCTCTCTGTCATTTTTTAAGGCTTTGGATCTTTTTAGCACTACAGCTCATTTAGAAAGCTACACTAATCATAAAAATGAACTTTTCCTGCAGAATTCAGCAAATGCTATACTCTCCATGTAACATGCTGTACATCTGCACCAATGTTGGACTAGATAATATAAATAAATAGCACTTTAAAATAAATAGTGAGTTGCTGAGTATAAAATGTTCAATTGGTCAGTGATGGAGACCAAAAAGGCAAAATATTGCAATATTGCAAAACACATAACAAAGATACAAAGATACATTTTGCACTTCCCAAATCTAAAGTAGCTTTTTATCGAGACGAATACTTCTCTTAAGTCACTAACTTCGGTATTTTTCAACCTGGGTCCTATTGCCCCAAGTGTATGTGTGTACATTGCTGCAACTCGTTTTAAAATTGGCTCAGTATCAAGGGAGCGGATGCAGCCCCGACTCTGAAACTCAAGATCAGTTTGGGAATGCATTAAAAGGCGTCTGGAGGATTATTTGTCTATCAGGGGCGCTGTCCATCAGGAAACTCTCTAATTAGCATTGTAAGCATTGCGTTTTCCTTCATGTCCTCTGACCTGTGTGACGTCATCTGTGAGCTTGTTGCCGGAAGAAAACAGAGGAGCACGGCAGCTGACCGCTCGCAGTGGAACTGGTTATCCTGGAGGACAGTTGGAAGGTTTACTGCTCGGTATCATGGCTGAATATTTACCAGATTTGAGAGTGAAGCGAGCCTTTTCATTACTGACGGCCACTGTATTTATTTGAGCCAGAGTATGGACGAGAGCTGCTACAAATAAGAGCTGTGTTAGCAACTGTTTAAACAAGAAGGCACAATGAAAGGAACAGGCTGGATCTAGCTGTCTCTGACACACACATTTACTGTTGCCCTAAATCCTCTTCACTTTTTCCTCTCGTCCAGCCAGTACAGACTTATGGCCTACCGTGTTACAATGCTAATTAGAGAGCTAGCACCGGCGATCGCAACCGGTCTGTGGCAATTATAAACACTTACACAACACATACAATACTTATCGTATTGTATGCATAAAACTTATACTTACTTTATGGATAGTTGACCATTTGGTCCCTGTGGTTTTTCGCCTCCTCCAATTTATTTTGGGTACATGAAAAAAGGTATCCAGCACTGCCCTGTTGATCAGAGGGGAGGTCCTCTAATGTAGCCATGGTCACTTCCACTCACATACACCCACTCAGTGCTACTGCTGCAGCCCATCACCTGTGCCAGAGGAGACATTCAGACCACGAGGCTCTAAGAAAATGGACCCTCGTTCTTACAGACATTCTTCCTCTGTGGGCATAGAGTCACAGCAACCACAGGAGCACCACCAGTCCTCAGAAAGATGCTTCACTCGTCTGCTCATCGGCCCTCTGTTGCTATCCTCGTTAGCTCTTGAGTTTGTAGCAGCTCCTCGTCCGTATACTCTGGCTCAAATAAATCTACGGGTGGCCGTAATGAAAAGGCTCGTCTTCACTCTCGAAATCTGGTAAATATTCAGCCATGATACCGATGCAGTAAAACTTCCAACTGTCCTCCGGGATAAATTTCCTCTTTGCCAGAGAAAGAGACCATCCTGCTCCCTCTCTTTTCTGCTAATATCCTTATTTCAGCTTGATCTTCAGATCCACTGGCCAAGGTGTCCAAGAGAGAAGAAGGCCCCTCCGGGCTCTCCTGTGTCAGTCACTGTGGTATTGGAGGAATAAACACTTTTAATGCTCAAACTTATACGGGATGCAGTTGCCCCGATCAAGCTTCGCGGCTGCGGCTGCATCCGCTCCCTTGATACTGAGCCAATTTTAAAACGAGTTGTACCCGTCAATCGTATACACACATACACTTGGGGCAATAGGACCCAGGTTGAAAAATACCGAAGTTGCCCTTTAAGTCACTAACTTCTCAAACTTAGCCATAAAACATACAGACTACAGGCCTTTGAGCACTTCATCCATTTTTGTGTGACATTGCTGCATGCTTGAAAAGTGTGTCGTCTCAGTCACTGTTGCACCCCGACTCTGAAACTTTTGTCAACATCAGTTTGTTTGGAATGATTTTTCCCATACCTCCAAGACGTCTGGAGGATTATTTGTCTATCAGGGACGCTGTCCATCAGGAAACTCATTGATTTTCATTCAGAATAGAGTAATTTAAGGCAGACTGTCTAGAGCATAGAAAAATGCTTAACTTAGGGATCAGACAAAGAGACTGGTTACAGTCTCTGGGATTTGATAGGGCACTGATACTAAATCTATAAGTAACAGATGCACAGCATTATCACCACAATGCTAATATCAGTAGATGTGACATGCTGCTGTTATTTACAGCCATAAATAAGTTGGCAGAATCTTCAAATGTTCCAATCATAGATCACTTTGTCATCACTGTGACTGTCTAAACTTGAAAATATATGATTTAATTTATTGGGGTATAAAATAATGTTAGTCTTGTGTTACATCTGTTTAAACAAGAAGATGGGCACAATGAAAGGAACAGGCTGATCTTAGCTAGAAGAGCTCAAAGACTCTTGACAAAAAAACATCAGCATCAGTACTGACTCTGTATCAGAGATAATAAGTTCAAAGATATATTCATATGAGATATCAGAAAAAAGAACAGAGCTTGTGCATCCCTTTTAAGACTGTGGGCTTGAGAATGATTCAGTACAGGCTGTGCTCTGAGCAGCTGACCAAGGCTACGTTTGCGTTGTTTTGCAGAGCTGAGGCTCTAAAGAAAATGGACACCTCTACACCTGCATCAAAGAGAGGGTCAGGGCAGAGGCGGCAAAACAGAGAAGACAGGACAGTGTCCAAAGATCTTAACTATGAACTTCAAATACCATCGATCTTCAAGAGGAATGCTACTTTGTATTTCTGTTAGGGGTTTTACTTTTAATAATCTATATGAAGCCAACACAGCCATATTTTGATTCACTGTGTGTGAGATGTGCACTTTCGTCATGGTCACTTCACCACATACAAACCCACTCAGTGCTAAAATCCTGCTGCAGCCCATCACCTGTGCCAGAGGAGACCACCAGTGCATGCTCTAATATCCAACAGCTTTGATATGATCACTGACAGAGTGTCAGAAAGGCCTCCGGGGAAGGATTAGTGTGCTTTCTGTCTGCAGTTCGTACTCTCATCACTAGGTGGCGCTGGTCATCTTCGCAGCACCTCTGTGCCATCACAGGATGGGTTTTCTTTCAGGATGAGTGAGACGCTGATGGGATACCATCATCAATAATTTATTTCAAGTCAAAACTGGAGAAAAAAAAAAGCAGCTGTAGATCAAAAAGAAGCTGGTGCTGTCCTGCTTTTGTTTTGAAAGCCTGGACCTTCTCTGACAGTTCTCTCTCTCTGTCCTCAGTAATTTCATCTTTGAGAGAAAGACGGCCATCCTGCTCCCTCTCTTTTTCTGCTTTCTTTATTTCACTCCTTTCTTCAGACTTTCAGGTGGTCCGCCGTGTGTCCTTGTGTTCCCAGTGTGCTCTCCTGTGTCAGTCACTGGTATTGGAGGTAATTTTTCAGGGACTGGGGCAGAGGGAGGCTCTGTATCTCCTGCAGACGATCCCGACCCAACGCCAGGCGGGCTGCACGTCGACACAGGTCCATGAGAGGGAGAGGCTCGGCTGCAGGGAGAGAAAAGGAGAAAAACATTTTAGTTTTAGGTGTTCTTGTGCATGAATGAAGCAGAAACATAAGCAGAGTGTTAAGACACTGATAGTGCACACCTTTAAATATTTAAACCTCTTTACACACAAATGACACGTGTTTATCAGCTTAATGTCATATTATTCTCCAACTGCTACTAATTCAAAAACACTGCTATCCCTCAAAACATTTTACATTTGCCTCCAGAAAATCTCTATTTGTGTTCTTCTCTTTGACCTTCATCTTCACACTAAGGACTAAGGAGGAAACTGATACACAAGGCTGTGGTCTGAGCTGCAGGACACAAACACCACAGGACAGCAGGTAGAGGGAGGCTATTCTATACCACAGACTATTCACTGATCAGGTGTCTTTATCCGCTGTTGGACAACACCGAAGCCAAAACTAATGGTGAATGGACTTAAGCTTTTAAGCACTTTAGCAGTCATCTGACTGCTGAATGCTTTCCACACCACAGTTCACAACCACACTTACACTACATTCATGTACAGATGCTTGGAGTTTCTATGTTAAGTTTCCATAAGCAGGGGCACCAACAGAAATGTGAGCCAAAGAAAACGAAACAATTGTGGTCCCACTCCAGTATGACTGAAGCTAACCATGCACAAACTTCATCTTTTTTTAAATGATTAACTCAAATTCTTTGTAAAATACCACTTGGGGAGCCATAGCATGAATTAAACTGTGTGCTTTGGGGCCATTTTAAAGCTTCTAACTTCATTTTTTAATCTTTCTTTACAGAGGTAATCATAATGATGCCCTGTTGCAATCAAAATGAACAAACAGAAAGCCATTTTTTTATAAGATAAGATAAGATAAACCTTTATTAGTCCCACAGGGGGAAATTCCAGATTTACAGCAGCAGCAGGATACAAGAGAAATATTAGAAAGATTTACAAATGAAACTATAAGTAATTAGAATAAAATAGAAAATAGCATAAATACAACTCAATGAAAATAAATGAAAGAGCATGAGCCTTTCAGCAATATTAACAACATATAAAAGATCTGAATGAGAATAAGTGAAATGAAAATGAAAATAAATGAAAGAGCATGAGCCTTTCCACAATATTAACAGTATTTAGCAATATATATATATATAAAATCAGTATATATACAGTTTTACAGTTAACAGTATTATATAGTGCACTAAAAATTGTATTTTATTTGCACAAGTTGACGATTTGTGAAAAAAAATACTAATTGTAAATATAATTTAGGTCCCCTGTCTGTAGAGAGACTTTGGATTGTTCCAATGTTCCTCCTGTCCATCAGTAGCTTATCACCTTTGTACCCTTTGGACACGTTCAAACACCAGTGGGAACATTGTGGGTAAAGTGTCTTGCACACGGATAGATCAACATCTGATCACAGGAGCCAACCCCAGACCTTTTAGCTGAGAGATGACCAGCACCTTAAAGGGACTCTGGCATGGTTCACTGGTGACATTATTTGGAGTTGAGCTGGATTGGTCCGCCGCTCGATTTTGGATCTAAATATCTACCGAAGCACTGTTTGGATCAGGAAAGCCTTCTGGGTGAGTATATTGTTCTACTTCATTCTATAAACAATGTGAAAGCTGTAGAAACCGAACTTACCCTTTAAGTGTTTTTAACAACACATGAAGTTTATAAAAGTATGGCCAGTTTCATCTTTACGCTGATCATTGGTTTACTAGTGAGCTCGGTTTCTGGCTACTCTGTGAGCTGCAATGCATTGTGGGTTAGTTCAGTGCAACCTGTTTCCCACTTTTTTGTACTTTTTCATGCTGGAGTTTTAGTTGCTTTGACCTGTTTATAACCCTAATGTCCTAACAGCTTAAATGAACTGTGTGACCGCCCTCTGTCTTGAGATGCACATTATTAGTCAAAGGAAGAGCAATAACAGTAAAAGTGGGTGAGCTGAGCTTTTTTTCTAAAGTAAGCAGAGGGAAGATTTTTCTGATCCCTTCATGTCACTCCCAGAAGATTCTGCCAGGCCCGTCAGTTCTTAAAGTTTGCTTTGCAGCCTTCATGAATGCTGCAGCTGTTATTTCACAGTGTCATATTTAATTAATATTTCACATATTCCATTGCTTGGTGCCTCATGTGAGATGAGTTTGGAGCATTAATTAGACTGCCACTCAAAGTTTGAGCTCCTGACAACAAAGGCAGATTACAGATCTGTAACATGTCAGGAAAATCTCAATTAAACTAAACAAGGGATTTTGAAAAGGATTCAGCTTTGATTAAACGGACTAAAGCTGTTCTTGGATTTTCAGGATAGTCAGTGATTGTGTGCACTTCAGAAATGTTTAACATGACTTAAAATAATGTTACTGTTGCAGAGCGCATTCAACACAGAGTGCTGACAAATAAGTGTTTACACCCTGAATGTTACACTGACAGTAAATACCTTTGACATATTTTCTTGTGAGGGGGTTTTGACTCATTGTGAAACAGGCTGAAAAAAATACAAAAAGCAAAGGAGACGACCTATGACACAACTGTCTATTTAAAGGTGCTATGAGGAGAGTCTATTACCGGCGACATAAAGATTCTGCTACCCATGAGCACGTGCAGCGACTGTCATGATGCTGCGTTCCAGTAATGTTGGAACTGGGAGTGACGTTATCTCTGACTTATCAGCGTTCCAGTTGAAGTCGGAAAAAAAACATGCTGATCTGCTGGGCTATTGTTAGCTGCTGTTAGCACGCCCTGTGTTGTTGTTCACAAACATCACATGAAGAATGTGATTATCACTATGGCAGCATTTTTGTAAATATAAATCTAACAATACTATGTATACAGCTGATCTAGAGCGACACACCCCAGTCAGAAGTGCAAATAAATTGATTATTACAGAAGCTAAATAACTGTTCACACTGGGGGCATCCATCTTCAATTGTCAACTCGGGGGTGGCGAGGTTACACCGAGTTCCCAGTAGGAAATTCCGACTTCGGGGGACGTTCCAGTTGCAGTTTCCTACTCGGAACCCGGAAATTCCTACTTCTGACTACAACTGGAATGCACCAAAAGACCAGACCAAGGTGCCAGAGCGGCAAAACCTTTCTGTATTTTTAATGAAAAGTTTCTAGTCAAGGCTATAGAAGTCAAAACAACTTTGATTTGGATCACCTCCAGCGTCTCTCTGTGATCAGCATCAAGTGGAGAGTGTGACATGTGAGCGATTTTTCATTCTACTAAAATAATCCCATCACAAACTAATCCCATCTCACAGCTATCAAAAACTATTGTGCCTTCCCATTCCTGGCAGAAAGACCCCTGCTGCCACAGTGCTCCCATGTATCTGTCTCTTTTCTTTAATTACTTCACAGTTTCTGTCTGCCTGGAGGGTTTTGCTGTTTTACTGACAGCTCACCTACTCATGCTCATTCAAAATTAATGCATAACAAAATGTCAATTTATCTAAAATGCAAACACAGAGCATACACAAATCTTTGTTTCATACCGTGACATTTTTTAGCATAATCAGGTAAAATCAGAAAGTAAACAATCAAAAAACTGTAAATAAATCAGCTCATCAGAGAACATCATCTTTTTTGTCCTTCTAGCTTCACTACATGTGAAAAACTTGGCCTCTTGACTTCCTCCATGTAGATGCTATAGTGTCATTAGTTTTAATTAATAGTAATGACCATGTCTGATTGGACTAATTACACAGCCAAGTGAAGCGGGAGGGGCCTAGAAGGGCAAACTCTCTAATTCACTGTGAAGTCCACCATCTAACAGCCCCCTCCTCAAACCCCCATACATCATGATTCAAATGGGCACATACTGTACACACACACAGGGCACTGATCTGCACTTTATACGTGAAAAGCTTCAGAACTTTGAGAACTTATCCTACACAAAGAGCCAATCAGCAGGCCAGAGAGCAGGAGAAAGTGCAGGTGAATGAGGCAGAACGACAATGAAGGTCACTCAGACGGAGAAGAGCAGTCAGACAGGAGCAGAAACACAGAGTACAACGAAGTGTGCAATTGTGAAAAAAATTCAGGAAAGGACATCTGTGAAAAACACAGAGCTAAAAAAGCTCATGAATGTAACAGAGTATGAAATCTGACGACAAAGAAATGATAATCAGAGACATCTGTCAAACTCTCTCTTCAAATATCCTCCATGGACACACGATCGCCTTCATCACGTCTTGGTGTTGACTTTTATCATCTTTTCTTAAAATCTGATAAAGTCTCAAGTCCTTCCTTTAATATTTCTTAATAAATTCATACAACTACCATTTTGATATCAGTTTATTTGTCTTTCAAACTTTTATTTATATTTTTCTTTTTAATGCTTTTATCAACCACCTTCTTTACTGTTATTTCTTTATAAGTAATGGTCTGTACGTTGTGTTTATTTCATAACTGTTTTATCTTCATTTCTGACTGTTTTTAATGACATAAATTGATTTTGTGAGACAATAGTTATTTAAACACCTTTTGTTGTTTTCATTTTTTTATACTTTACATTTCTTGCTTTTTTCTCTTATTTATTTTTTATATTGCTTTCTTTATATTTATTTTACTCTAATTTAAAAGTTTCTCTATTTCTTCATATTTTCCTCTTTTCATGTTTTTTAAATTCTTAAAATTAGTATTTTTTTATCTATTTCATTTCTTCAAATTCCTTTTGATACCTAAATCGCTTTTGTTTTTTTCTACTTTATGACTTTGATTCGTTGTCTGTTTGTCGCTTTTTATCATGTTTTTAGCTCATATTTACTGCACTAATTGGTTTGGATATTTTTTTAAATTGATTTAATTTCCAAATGTTTTGGGTTCCCTGACAAATTCCATTTTTTTATTTTATCCAAAATTCTAATTAAAGAATTAGTTTTCTCTACCTGTTTAAATATGATTTCATTTTAGTTTTCACTTTCTCGACACACATATCTTTTATCTTCCTCTTTCTTGCCTTAATTCATATCACAAACTTTATTACTTTCATTACATTTTATAGATTCATCTCCTTACCTCTCTTTTCTCTGTTTTTCTTTTAATACTTTGAACAATTTGTACTGCTTTATTTCTTGATTCTCTAAAATAAATACTAAGTAATAACATAAATTCAGTAAGGTTCTTCCACACTTTGACATATGACAGCCAGAGCTTGAGCCACTGATGTACTGTTGAACTCTTATGAAGTGCTGTGATTTATTTGTATATAAAGCACCGCTGTATGTACTTGTTTTAATAGGAGCAACATGCTTTGTTAAAGTAAAAAAAATATAAAATAATAATTTAAAAGAATAAATAATTTTAAATTAAACTATTTCAAACTTTTGCTGATGTCAGAACTTTAAAAGTGATGATTTTCAGTTTAGTTTTTTTTGTCTTTTATGAAAGTAATTGACAAATTGCTGAATTGGATCATTGGACAAAAGAAGAGGATTGAACATGAAGGGTTTTTAAGTAAGAAAAGAAAATGTATTTATCAAACATGATGATGAAAAGGGTTGAATAAAAACATATGATTTTTAATTTCCTCATGTTGCTATAATCCACCCTGTGTGTCTACTTTTCAATGTGTGAAGAGCTTTGCGAGTCCTCCACGTGACATCATCAGTCTGCCTCTTCCTGCTGTTCTTGTTTTGGATAAAATCACACACCTTTATCATCACCTTCATCACCTGTTAGCATTCTGGACGTCCTCCACCCACCTGCTCCTGTAGCTGCACCGCTGTCTGTGTACGTCTGCGTTCAAGGTTAAACCAACAGGATGAAACACATTCCAGCCTTTATGTGCACAAACACACACTTACACGCACAGCAGCTCACATACACTCCCGTCCAACATGTATGTGTCCTTGAAGTGTGACTTCCACACTAATGCGTGTCCACGCTCACAGAAAAACAGTTTTTCAGCCACAATGACGCCTTTTCACCTCTGCTTGACTCTCAATTATTCCTCCATTATGAGAGCTGCTCTCATCTTACCATTCATCCAGTATCTATACCACTATAAGGGAAACATCCACAATCATACCAGCCAATTGCAGGGCCACATAGGGAGACAGAAAACCATTCACTCTGACACTCATACCTAAGGGCAACCTGGAGTCACCAGTCAACCTAACAAGCATGATTTTGGTCTGTGGGAGGAAGCCAGAGTGACGGAGAAAACCCACACGTGCATGGGATGAAAATGTAAACTCCACACAGAAAGGACCTGACCGACCCAGGGGTCAAACTGCACACCTTTGTGTTGTAAGGCACTACTTGCTGCACCACCCTTTCGCCATTTGAAAGGGAAATGTACAGAGGAGGAATATCTGTATGCTCTTAAAAGTATGAAAGGTGGATGAACAACAACAGCAGGAGAGTGATTTACAGTTATGAGCTCAATGAACACACACTAACAGCTGGAGCTAAAATCAAGGTATTTTATCTTTTGACATTACTTGCAACCTTGCACAATGCATAAAACTCAATTTGCAAAGAAACTTAACAAAAATGCTGTGATTAAACTTTGATTTTTAGGAGGGGAGTCGACTTTGTGTGGTGATTTGTAAAAAGTCTGATAATTATTTACCTTAAGGTCACATTTTTAACTCTGTCTTAGCAGGTTTACGCTGATCCCTGATGTGTTCAGAAAGGGTTCTTTGCTCTAAAGTCCACAAAAAAAAAGATTTTTGCAAGCACTCTGCTTCAGCCCTGCTCAGACCAGACGGTTTTAGGGGAAATCCTCATTAAATATGTGTAAACACGCCCCTGTCTAAGCCAGTTTTGTAGTATAAACAAACACCTGGTTCGGGAAGTGTCTTCTATTTGAAGGAGGTTGCATACCTTCAAGGGTTCTGCATCCCACAGGGAATTAATGCAATTATGGAAAAACTTACAAACTTAATGCAAAAAGTCCCCAACTGTGGTTTGAACATCTGCATTGCACTGCACCACCATGCCAACTTTTAATATATAGAAGATAGAATTCTAGGTTCCACATTATCAAGAAATACACTTTTATTGCAGCTGGATCTTTCTGTACCCGATCAGAGTCCTTTAGAGCAGGAAGAGGTGGGAGCCACGAGCCAAACAACAGAAGGAAATGAACTCTCGTCCAGACATTAGCATAGATGCTAGAGCTACTGTAATAGTTTTCTCAGTTCTGGACCAATTTTTTTTATGAAATGAAAATAAATAGAAACACTGAAAGCACTTTGTAAAAGAAAAAAAAGTTTTTGTGCCACTTCCAACATGTGTTGGCGAGAGTTTGTTCAACATAGGTTTGGTCTTTTGAGCTTCAGCAGCAGCACCCACTACATTACTACATTACTACATTATCTGATTGGCCCGTAATGAAAATCATTGATAGAACAACCCTCCAATCACCTGCCAGATATGCTTTTGAAAAGTTCTGTCCATTCCCAAATACTTTCTATGGGCTCTTTCCCAGATGGACCAGTGAAATATATTTAGTTCATATGGCCAACGTACAAACCAATTCTTTATATAACTCTGTTGCTTTACTTTGCAGTACAGCTGGATCAGCCTCATTCATTGTCTGTAATTGGACATATCCATCTTGCTAGGCACCAATCCACACTAATTTTGCTTAGCAGCATATAGCAGCATGGGCCAGTTTGCATCCTTGTTGATTTGGGCCATGTGAAAATAGAAAAGTATGTCTTTTAAAAATAAAAATGAATCACATAAGAAATAACTTAAGTTTGAAATGTAAAAATGGCAGTTTCTGCAGCCCTCTGTGTCTCACAAAATCCACAGCAAATCTAAAGAATAAAAAGAAAATAATCACATAAAACAGATTGACGTGCATGCAGAGAGATAATATTTTCTGCCTGTTTTATAATCAGCTAAAACACCCACACAGAAGCTTTAAACTACATTTACAGCCAAAATAACTGATAACAGAAACACAGGAAGTGCTGACTTAGAGTCTGATTTTATCCTCAGCTGATCTCCAAATTGATCAACAAATGGAAACATTAAACTTCACGTGAGTCGTGTGATAATGTGATTTGTTAACTCAAGACCTAGTTACAATAAAGCTAGCTGCAAAAGATGTTTCTACACACTGTGTGTAAAATAAAAGACACATAACACAACAGGTTTATTTTCTGAAAGTGGCCCCATAGTCCCTTCGTAAATGAGCTTACTTGTTATGCAAGGTTGGAGCAAAATGCAGCTGTTTGACAAGGGGAATCTGAGCCCACCGCAGACAAGAGCTCAAGTTAATCTGATCTTTCTGTGGCTAAAATCATCTCTGAATCTTAAAGAGTAATCTGTGTGTGGGCTCATGTGAGTGTGGCATGTGCGTGTTCCCATCAAGAGGGAGTAATTTTGTTTCAAATCACATTAATTCGAGCACGCTCGCTGGCTCTGCTGCTCAGCTATGTGGAGAAAATCTGTTGTTGCAGATTGTAGGAAAGCGGCATCTCTGTGTCTTGCCTCTTAGTTTTCCATTTATCAGTCAGTCTTCAAAAGGAAGTAAAACTGATAACTCAAAAGAACTTCTGAAAGATAGTCACCTTAAATATGGGACTCGATAAACCAAGACTGGCACATTCACACAGGTCGGTTTCTGTGCTCTTTTTGAGTATCAGGATGTTCCATTGAGCCCATAAATAATGATTTTTTAAACAATGCTGCATCAGTGATGTGTAAATGGGCATTCAGGGCGTAAATGTATTAGTTGATAATGATGGACAACTAGAAACTTCAACCATTAGTGACTGAATGTGAGAGTGAGTGGGTGTGAATGGATGTGACCTCTGGTGTAAAGCTTTGAGTAGTCAAAAGACTAGAAAAGCAGTATATAAGCTCAAGTCCATTTACCATTTTACAACCATTAACTATACTACATTTAGATATTAAAAGCAAGTTTTTATAAATGTTTTATTACATATAATTTTAAATGAATAAAATAATAGTTTGACCAACCTTTTAAAGATGCGTGATTTGGTGATAAGAGATTTAAGTTAGTCCCAATCAAGCTAAGTTTAAGCTTGGGCTGCGTAAAGCCAGTTCAATATTTGTTTCCAAATTGAGCCATGTTTTATAGGTCCAACATTTTATTTTAACTGTCTTAGAAGAATTGAAGGAACTTAGAGGCCAGTTGTTTCCACATAGATATTTCAAGATTCATGGTTCTGTATTGTCTTTTAGCTCTGTTTCAGTTTTACAAAGTTAAATTGTTAAATGATTGAAGTTTGTGAGACTAATTTTAACACTTTTCACCGATCTCAGTCAAATGCTCTGTCTTAACAGTAATAACCTACCACTAGCCAGCCACTAGTCTATAGCTTCTTGGTTTTGTCATGTCCTGAAACCATGCTGTAAAAGAAGGACATTGAAAACTGTAATGCAAAGAATGGAAAGCAAAGCTAGCATCTCAAAGTAAGAACATAGTAATTTGATCTAAAGTTGAACACCAAGCTGTCTGTTGGCTATGTCAGGTTATAGTCACATATTATCACTTGAACAATGCAAATTTCCACATTTAGCTCTGAAATATGGACATGATACTGAGCAGAGAGCTGAAAGATAATAGTGCACTGGACACACAACAACTTCAGAGAATTAATACTGACACTGTAGATCTGTGATAGAAGCATGCTCAGTGTTGATGCTTTAAGTCGTTTGATTGACTCAAGACTTCCATTGCACACAATTCTAGTTTGCTAGATTTTAAATCATCTGCCTGAGAGCATCCCTGTCCTCAATAACCACCACTTTATTATGATTACAGCAGTGTCAAAGTGTTTTTCAGATATGATTAATGCCTGAAAGAGCAAAATCTCTGCAGTAATATTGCTTTAAAGGTTAATCAGTGTGATTTTCCAAAGGTTGTGATCATTTGCTCAATAATCAGCCATTTTCCACCAGTTAACAGCTTAAGTTGTATTATACTGATAATTAGCAGGGCTTAACATCTACTGCAGTACTCAGAGCATTAAGCATTCAATGTATTCTTAATAGCACATTTCTATCATGTTTCATCCTCTCAGCATCTCCTCTAGTGGTGTGAAGAAGATGCTAATGAGGAGAGAGCACGAGGAAGATTGGAGGCAGGTCATTAATCCGAGCATCATTACACATTCAGTGCATTAGGAAGAATAACATTCAAAATGCTGCTGCAGGACTGGATTTCATAAATAACTACTTTACTTTCAGCTTAACGATAAGATTGATGGGATCAGGCAGAGGCTGTGATTATTCTGTCGGTGCACAGTTTTGCGCAGGTCAGGTATTCCTTTTTCAGAGTTCTGGGAGGGTCACTATTGATCTCAGAGCTGAATTTAATTTATCAGGTTGACCATGAAATGAATCCTGAACTACCCATGTGGAAGAGCTGGCCCATCGCTGCAGGAAAAGAAAGAGCCATGAACAACATGAATGTTAAGTACTTCCTTTTTTAGCTCTGAGCTTTTGATGATCTGGTAATTAAACCTGCAACCTTCAGTGGCTCATGCACAATCTGTTGTTTTGTGTGTATTCGTTATATGAAGGTAGCAGACTTCTATAAATCCTTTCAGAAGTTTTTACTGATTGAAGAGTACTAAATCAGTTTGATACCACGAGTAAAGGGATCCCAGAGAGTGCAGATGTGCCCTGATGAGATGTTTTATATGGATATGAAGTGTGACCCTGGGTCTGCTGCGACAGGAACAAGCAGCTACACAGGCGGACGATGTGACATGACTCCTATAATGAGATGCAGCACACAGCAGAGCAGATTTATTGTCTGTAGACGCTGATAGCGAAAGAGAGGGTGAAAATGGCAACAGCAGCATCACTTTTATGATGGATGTAAAAAGTGACCTGCAAGGAGGCTGCAGAGTGAAATAAAGTAGGACAGAAGATAAAAGAGTTTCACAGGAAAGGAGAAAGAGTCAAGAAAAAAGGGAAGTCAAAGTTGTGAGCAGCTAAAACATGAAACTAAAACATAAACAAGATATGTCTGATCATGTTTGAGGCATGGCTAAACTCTTTTACAGGACAGTGGAAATACTGTATTGAAGAGAGAGTGTGACACGGTACATCTCACATTCCTGTCACTTACTTAGGACTATGAGCCTCAATACAAAAACAACAACACAGCTAGGCAACTGACACCCATACATTTTCTTCAAATGGATCCCAAAAGCAATACATTTTCACATTTAGGTCCTGTAGACATGGAAATGGAAATGATCCATTTCTGTTTCATTTTCAAAAAAGTTTCCCATAAACACATTATCATTTTAATAAATGTCTGTCCACACATAAACATCAAAACGATGCAGAATACTGTATGTGCCAGGTCTTTACATTGCCATAAATGCTGCCACAGGCATACACCAATACCTGAGAAAAGGACATGAAGCGTGCTTGAAGTTGGTTGGTTGTCAGCCTTTCAAATGTTTATCTGGGAGTTGATTGGACAACTGTTCTCACCACAACAAGCTCTCACCAAAACATGTCAGCAGCGCAGCAAAACTCTCCTTTCTATGGAGGAATGCTTTCAGTATTATTCACTTAATAAAGAAATTTGGTCTAAATCTGACGAAACTGATAGCAGAGCTTACAGCATCTATGCTAATCTCTTGATGAGCAGTCACTTCCTGCTGCCATCTTGCTTGTAGCTCCCACCTCTTCCTGTTCCCTTTGGGACACTCAAAGCTAAGAAAAAAAGCTCTGTCTGATAACATCCATCTGCACTGCAAGGTTAGATAGCATTTAACTTGTATTGTCAAACACCTCCCTAGTTGCAGCATTCACAAACATTGATACTGAGGAAAGTGTTTATTCCAGCATGTTCTATTAACCTCCTCAAACTCCTCCTGGATTTGAAACAAACAAGTGCACAAGCTAATGTGCATTGTATTTTGCTTCTCCGAGATGTCGGCGCATTAACCTGAGAACACAGGGTTGATAAAAGTGCAGGTTGCAGGTTTAAGATGTTTGATGGAAACATGATCCTCTTCTCTCTCAGGTCTTTCTCCCTCTTTTATCCACCGCTCCATCTCTTGTGTAACACTACACCTCTCTTCTCTTTCCTCCTGCACTGCTCATAGCTAGAAGAGGCCGCTCTGCCTGCTTGCCATCAACAAAAAGGTTAGTTATTTATATAAGAAAAACATTGCTGTATTACTTTTTAATGGCCAATAAGAGACGGAATAAGGTGTGTGTTTGGCTTGGTGACAACGCAATTTTATCCCGTTGGATTGTGAAGTGCTTCAAAGCCCAAGAGGTTGATGAATGCAGGGGAGCATGTAATCCTTTAATCCTTTAATTAAAGTCAATATAATGAGGAAATGAACAGAACTGTAATAACAAGGCATTCAGGAGAAAATAACGACTAGACTAATGTTCCATGTCCAAACACAAAATAATCAGTTAAAGGTTAAAAACACCAACAGCTCAATAATTTATTTCCACAGCTAACCTGAGCCATTTCCCTTCAATCTAATGCTGTGCTATTGACCCGCAGCAGAGATTTCTTGTAAACACACCAAAGATCAAACATTTACACAGAGGAAATCCACAAACCAGCCTTGCTCACAAACTGACAAATGTAAACGGATGAGAAGAGCAGACACATGAGGTCATGATATGGGAAATCAAAGTGGCAAGCACCAGCATCTATAAATCAAATAAAAAAACAGCTGAGAAGTAAACAAACTGAGGCTGTGAGCTCTGCCAGGGGCAAATAGTTAAAATCTGCACCAGCACCAGCAAGTTCATAAAGATAATCATAATAATCTAAAGCAAATACATATCGCCAGCAAAGGGGTAAAGAACAAAAAGAAATCAACAACAACAAAAATAGGAAGTGTAGTCCTGCTATTTTAGTCCTTCTTTAATGACTACAGATGTCCTATTAAACCACTAAAAGAAGCTTGTATAACTGGCATCATGTTGTTGTTGTGCTGTTACCTCTGCCTGCACATTGTTAAACACTTCCACTTTAGAGCACAAACACACTCTAAAAGACATGCAGCCAGCGAGTTGTGCAGAACGAATGCTGCTACAATCCAGTGAGGATTTGTTAGAAAGCCCTTTTGTGCTAAAAACGGCTGCAGCCACAGGGTGGGAGGACTAATGGCTACAAGCACAGTTCTACTGACTCTGTCCCACACAGATTTCAGAAAGGAGGGTGTGAAAATCCTTTTCTTCTGTGAAGTCCTCCCTGAGCAATTTTAAGATATTTGGCTAAAGCGAACTTTTTTTTCTTTCACATCCTGCAGCATGAGTCATATCTCAGCGGCCACATTAGTGTCACGCAGAAAAGATGGGAGCTGTGGGTAGAACTGGCTGGGTAGAAGAGAGTTGGTGGTAATACAAGCTGCGCCAGAGTTTCTTTTTAAAGCTTCACTCTCTCTCTTCACCGTCCTGCTTTACTGTAAATCCATAGCTCACTGTCTCCTCCGGGAAGAGAGGCAAAGTGATAAGAGAAACAGGAGAGATGTAAAGGAGAGAGTGGAAAGAAATGAGCAAAGGAAGGCAGAGGAGAGGGTGAAGAGGAGAAAAAGACTGAAGAGGTGGTGAGCTGAGAGAGGAGGATGGACATGAAGAGGAGGGAGGAGGAAGATGATGAATAGAAGAGGAGGAGAGCACCGCCAGCTTGTCTGACCCTCACACATCCTTGACTGTTATAAACTGCAGGGAGGCGGACTTTGATCATAAAAATGTCAATATTAGAGGAATCTGTGGCTATAATTTATAATGCACACCCTCGATGAATATTCCTGCTTTCATGAGAGTTTTAAAACATGATAAAACATTTTTCATCAGAGTTTCATCGGTGGAAAATTGCTGATGATGATCCAAGGCATCATTTTAAAGTAAAACTGACAAACTGCGGGAGAACACTAACAATAAATAACAAACACTGAGGAAATTACCAAACATAAAATCAAAGTCTTAACTATTTATGGGAATGCTTGAAGCGTGATGATGAGCCCAAAGAGTGTGATAACTTAACACGGTTTCCTTGTGCTGTCTAAAGTTTATTTGGCTTCTTTTAGCTGTTTCTTCTAGCTGTTAGTTCATTTTCTTACTAACATTTGAAAAAATGTAACACTTAACGTATTTGTGAGGTGGTCTCTACTGATGTGCTTTCAAAGAGCTCTCTTGTTCAGTTCAGCTCAGTAGGCAAATACAGTTGTTTCCACTGTTAAATAAAAAGTACCCACTTAACCCACTTAACTGATCCCTACAGTCTACTTTTTTGGCACTCCCTGTTGAAGGCTGCCACGTGCTTATTGGTCACAAGAATCATCACTTCCCTTGCCAAGGCAGATAAAATTAAACAGAGGTTATAAAAGAACTGGACAAGGCCATGTGATGTCAGCATCAGTTTGACTGTCATTGAAGCCTTTGGAATGAGATGGATGCCCTCCAATGGACGCTGCCGTACTTTACGTCTCCTAAAGTGAACTTTTGCTCCATCTAAGTACTTATAAAGACAGAGGCTGGGTTGAGGCAGGACTTAGGCTGTCTGACCAATGGCAACGCTGCAGTAAATAGATTGGAAGTTCTCAATAAGTCCCTAATAGGGATGTAACGGTTACTGGTAAAATGGTAAACCGCGGTAAAATTTCCCACGGTAATCATTACCAGGTCCTATGAAAATTATCGTTATACCGTGTTTGATTACCACACTGTGTCAATAACTCATGGTGATGCTGCTCTTTGTTGCTTTATTGCTCTTTATGCTTACTTTTAGCCATCTCAAAACTTTCAACATGTTCATTTATAATTGTTCATGAGGAGAAACCTGTTTAAAGTACACATCTGTTTTTTCTGTTCTTGTAGGCAAATTACACACAGTTTAATAATTTATAACATAATCATGACAAATACTTGACAGAATTGTTTACTTTTATTTCTAATGAAAAAAGTTTAAACAAATGTACTTATAGGACATTTCCTGACACAATTATTGACAAAAAAGACAAACGAACTGTTAAAATTATAATATTAAAGGGGCTAAATGACTTCAAGACTGTGTTAAAGTACTTTTTGAACATTTTGAGCTCACTGCAACAATACCACGATAATAATGATAACCGTGATAATTTTGGTCTCAACAACAGGTGGTGCTGATTTGAAATTTTCATACCGTTACATCCCTAATCCCCAATTAAATAAATATGGGCAGCTTGCTAACCCTTCAAACTCACATTCCCACACTAAAGTAAAGGTACAGCTTGCAGTAGAAAGGGGCTTACCACTCAAAATTGTCCTAGACGGCACTGAGCCAAACTAGATCACCCAGTGGAAACACAACTTAACATTTAGTACAGACCTGAGCTGGAAGTTAGTTAGATCTGAGATGGTGTGAAATCTCAGGCAAAGCCTGCCTGAAAATGGGGGTCTTGTTAAGCCATTAAGAGTACCAGAATTCTGTTCACACAAGGTGTTGGAGCCTCGTGAACCAAACAGCTGGTCATTTTGATTGAAATTGGATGAATAACTAAACAGTAAACAAGCTATTGTACATTAACTGATTATTTTAGGCTGAGTGTAGCTAACATTAGCGTCTTTAGCTTTGCCAGCCTTTGGTCCTTCTAATTAAGTGGTGCAGGGATGAATATTTTGCAGACTCAGCCAGGAAGCTTGCACCCCACTGCTGCCCTCAACTAAAGGCCTATGAGATCTCATGTAATATTGGATCATTGCGGATAAAAAAAAAATATGAGACTGACATGTTTTGTTTATCATGATTATCTACATGAAGAAATCTAACTTTCAGGACTCTTTAAGCTGAAACATAATCAGTGTGGAACTCAAAAAATGACAGTTGGATTTAAAGAAACCAGCACACTGCCAATGCTTATGGCCATGTTGTGACCTCTGGTTTGAGCTCATGGTATGCATTATGTTTATTTAAAAAATGTCAGGAATGATTGCATTATGCTCCCTGCAATTTTGTAGTTGCTAGCAGTTTATTAGCAACCATGCTCCTTAAAATGCAATAACACTTCAAAACTTATAGGCAGGAAATATCAGATACATTTTAAGTTAAAAAACAAACGTTAAAGTCTCATTTGTGATCATCATGGGCCTTATTTCTCATATTTGTCCTAAAAGATTATTGTGAAACCCCATAAACTTTTAGCATTGTAAACCAGAGGTGCTAAAATGCTAACTCTGCATTTTTGGACTCCCTCCTACACCACGCTATTAAGATAAAGTACTGAGGAATGAACATTTATTCAGTACATTACATTTGTTTAATTTTAAGCTTTAAAGAAAATATTTAGCTTCTAAACTGTTCATACAAAATCATTCTTTGTTTAAAAGCAGCTACCCGAAAATGATATGTTTCTATTTCTATTCTTGGTAGTGGAGCAGAAAGAAAAACAAACTGAATTGAACATTAATAATTTATTGAGCAGCTAAATTGTTTGAATGACCAAGAAATAACATGAGATGTTGGGATCGATAAAAACAGATATTTTAAGCATTGTTAAAGCAACAAGAGAGTGCCATCTCTATAAAAGTTCGACTTATCATATAGAATGAGAAGAGCTGTTTGAGTCGCAAAAAGAACAAAGGCAGAGATCAAGTCAAAAGAGGTGAAGATGACGCAGAAAAAAGATCAGAGAGGGAAGATCAAAACAGAGCAAAGGCAAACGCACTTACAAAGGAGGGAAAGTTGGAGGGGAAAAGAAACTTCCCACCTGTTGCTGCCTCAGTGGATTACCTGCAGCCCAAGTTAAGGTGAGAAACACACTTACTTTCTCACGCACGTGCATTAACGCGAATAAAGGCACGAGATCTCACACGTTCAGTCACATGCTCACGAGGGCTGTGACCTGAGAGAGCCAGACTGAGATAAGAGCCTGCTGATCCTCTGCGGGCTTCACCTGCCAGGCCAGTGTCTATCTGAATGCATGTTTGGCCACATACACACACACACACTTAAACACACACACACATACACTTACACACAAACTCTGATGCAGTAGTTGGAAACAACAGAGTGAAAGAGAGATGTAAGAGGATGAAGGGAAGAGATAACTGTACAATTTGTCTGATGTCTGGTTTTATGAAGCATAATTAGCTACATTCTGAGGAGGAAAAACTTAACTTTAGAGCAGAATTCAACTCACAAATAGGGTCCAAATGTAAAAAAGCAGATGATTTTGACCAGTTTTATCTTACTGCCTGTACACCAAAGTAATGTTACAACACTTACTGACTTAAACCGAAACAAAGATGTGAACTAAATCCTCTGAAGACGTTTGCCTAAATGTTTTATAAAAACCAATATAGTCTGAAGCCTGGATAATATGGGAGTTCTGCTGTTAAAGATAATAACTGTGCACATTCCTCAGGACTGGTTCTCCTTAATCATTATCAACAGCGAAAAAGAAAAATCCAAGGTACCATTTTTAATCCTTTACCAAATAAAGAATTGAAATTACAATCTTTAGCCTTGGTTCAATAAAAGAAATATGTGGGGGCTTAGTTTGATTGATTCAACATACCATTGAGTTAAGGCTGGTATTTCCAAAGATATGTCTCAGCTCCTGGAAGAATGGTCCCATCCCAGACACATCTTTTTAGTAACGACTTATGCTTGATCTGTGGCTTTAATTAAAGGTGTAGTCAGCGGTCTTCTAATCTTCTAATCTAATGCAGTATTTGTCAAAATCACCGTATTTCTCCTCTCCATCCACAAGATGTCCCCACTGACAGCATGTTGAAAAAAAAAGTCCGGTTTCGATACACAGCCTTGGCTCTGAATTTCAGCAGGTAAATACTGTGGCTCGGGCCGAGTCATCAAAACAGAGTACACCCCCCACATCCAGGGGGATCATACTCACGCACAGATCAGACAGAGGGGGGAGGGGGAGGAGGAGGTAGCATAGCGTGCGCAGTTAGAGTAAGAGAGAGATACAATATGTGCAGTAGCAATGGCTGAAAAACAGCCCAAAAGAAAAAGGTCAGGAGAGCAGAAAGTGAAAAAGAAGGGCTATGACCATGAAAGAACGAAGACCTGGGTCAACATTGGTGTTGCTTTCCAACAGTGGAGGGAACTCCGCAAATTGAAATACCTGAAAGCGGACATGGATGTCGCCGTCTTTCTGCTGGATAGGTAAGCAACATTAGCTTTGTGGTGCTTCACATAACAGTAACAGCCGTCAGGCATTCATCTTATTGTCTAATCTGCCAGAATGTACTGTTGTTGTGATGTTATCAATATTGGCAGTCAAGTTGTCTGAAGAGTCGGGGCTACATTAGCTACGTCGGTCAGCTACACAGTTTGTACGGCCGTTTCCATGACGATGCACGTCCATCAGCTTTCGGGGGTGGAGCCAGGGGTGAGGTATGAAGAGAGAGGCGGGTCTAAATTAGTTTATCAACAACCGCTCCACTCGTTTTCTCCCACATCGCTGACTACACCTTTAACCTCCTGATTCCTTAAGAAGCTAAACAATATGTTACCAAGTTACTTTTCAATTATATTATCCCCTAAAAAGAAGCATTATTTATCTCAGGACATCAAACATTCAGAGACATATTTTTTTCCACATTAAGTGATGCTATAATATAAAGTGGATAGTTGAACACTAACGTTAGCTCAAACAGTTCATCAAGACTTCAGACAGAGAATTTCATTACTATAAATGTAACTTATTTTAATGGCAACCACTGCCATGACAGGCAAGGTTTGTGTATCATGAGCATGAGAAATCACAGTAATGAGTAAAAGGCTGATGGAGAGGTTCGCAGGAACTGCTTCTACTGCCGTTGTGTTTCTGAATTTCATTCATATTTTGTGCTGCTAAACTGTGATGAAATACCACAGCACTCATTTTTGCATGTTATTGTGCAAAAAGGTCCTTGCTGTGTTGATACTGTAGATATCATACTACTAACAGGAACCTCAAAAGACATGACATTGGAACTTTCTGTCAATGCAGTACGAGTTAAACAAACTGAATCCTCGCTTGGACTGCAACAATAAACTGGGCACTAAACCAGCAAGTGTGAATAAACAGACTTTAAACCCAGAGTAAAGCACAAGAGACAGGAAAAGGCTGCAGATCACATGAATGAGACTTAATGTGATGGTAGTAAACTGTGATGGTGTGGGTGAATAAGTAGAACGAGGTCAAAGTGGCCAAACAGGATTTCTATACAATGAGAGATAAAGAAATTCAGTCAGGTGATGGGAGCGTCTTTATTGTTTCCCTTCTTCTAATCACAGTGGGAACACATGATGTTATGGTAAAAGATTGATTTGATGAACTTATTACATTGTCAGGTTAATTTCATGGCAGGCTGTTTGGATGAATTTGTGCACATCGCGTAAAAGCACACCATGATGGGTGTACTGTGAGACACATGTATACCAACTTTTCGACAGCAGCATATTTCAAAGAGTTAGTTCAGTTTTTTTTGATATGGGGTTGCTAGAGGACCATGACAGCAGTAAATATGATTGTCAATAATGGAACTTCTGTCCCTGGGGGAAGATATCCAGGCAGACGCAAGATGTATCATAACAGAACCTGGGTCACTCTTCTACGTATCTATCCCCAATGCATGAAAAGGCAAAAAAAAAAAAAGGCCAAGGTTTGATGAAGTTGCTTTAGTCATTGATGAGTTACGGTCAGAACAACCAAGCAATGGCTGTCAACAGCCCCTTTTACACTGCAGCTTTAACCCTTATATATTTACGTCTCTGTGACATTTGGCTTTGTTCTGTGTGTGTCTATCTGAGTGTGTATGCGGAACATGGGCTGTGCCACAGTCTCTTACACTCACCAAAGCCGTAATTCAATGTGAACCGACACAAATATTACTTCCTTGTAAAGTGAATGTCTCCTGGTGTTATGATGTCTAAGCTTCATAGTGGTGTTTTTGAGTATGTGCATTGTGAAATTGGCTTCTTTTGTGCATGCTGCCTATGATTTTATAATCATGTAAGCATGATGGAGGAGGACAAAATATCAATTTCACAGTCAAGGCATAAAACCAATTGCCCCTACATTAAGGAGAAAAAGCATCTGTATTTTAACAACTGTGTGCATAAACTTTTAATTAACATCCATTAATAACATTTTTTAAAGGAAAGGCATACATTTATAACCTTCACATCAGACGATTGACACAGACCTCAGCAGATAAATAATGACTGCTACTTCCTTTCTTCTATAAATTTGATATCAATTGTCAACTTTTTCCTTTGGGTACACTAAACTTAATATGTTTTGTTTTACTGTTTATGATAAAGCCCTGCAACTTCAGATTCCAGTGGGTGACTGAATAGAGTGTCATTATGTTGATTGTGGTATCACATAGTGCTAGAAAACTCTCCCTCTGTCCAGTGATGCAACTCTACATGAATGGCTTATATCTCTTATGATATAGCAAATTAAACTTCCTGAGATGATTTTAAGTCACCAGTGCAGCTATCCCCCCCCCCCCCCCTCCACACACACACACACACACACACACACACACACACACACACACACCCACACACACACACGCACACACACACACACACACACACACATTTCTCGTCAAGGGGCATAAAACCAAGTCAGATGTAAACAAAAACACATTTTTCTCTGTTACACAGTAACACATCAAATGTAGTCAAATATTTCAGTAGAGTGTAAACTGTTAATGACTGGACTACAAACCTTTTGATGGTTTTTTACTTCACAAGGAAACAGAGTCTGCAATAAAGCTTGGGAGGAGCCTCAGTCAGAGTGTTGACAAGAGCAGACCGAGTCTCCAGAGAAATCAGATGAAGAATCATAGAAGGAAAAGAAGTTCTGCTGAGGTGGAGTTTCTTAAATACTTACTGTGTGTTCAGTCTGTAAACTTCTTTTAGGGACTCTTGATGTAGGGTCTGCTTTTATTCTGGAGGGGTAACACATCCACAAGAAGGAGTGTCACCATGAGGAGCTGCAGTCCTTCAGTTTCAGGTGAGCTCTCTGCATGCTTTACTATTTTTTAAGCAGCTGACTGTCTCACCAATGCAAAATGATTCGTGTTAATGTGGTTGCTCATGCTTTTTTGTGTGCACAAAGCCAGTGGTTCTGATCTTTTTTCCATCGAGCCCCCCAAGTTGTACCTGACATTGTTATGCCCCCCCCTTACATGGAAGAATTTAAGACAGAATTAAAAAGTAAACCATAGCGTTTTGTTACTGCTCTATATAATATTTGTGAACCAATTTTCTTTTAAATCTCAAAGCTGACAGAGCCCCGTGCCCCTGGACCCAGATCCCAGGTTGGAAATCAAGGCATGAAGCAAAGGACCTCTTTCACAATACATGTAATTTTGCTCACAGCCCAATTTTTTGTTTATTGTGTGGTATTTGTAGTACACCCTGAGACTCCCAAGAATATACCTTTAGAAATCCAAAAGTCATCCAGGGCCTGTACTATGACCTATTTTATGATCATTGCCATAGGTGTGAGCCAGGGTGCACACTTTACCCCAAAACTTACTCTAACACAAATAATAAATCATCAAATTGGGTCAAATCACCTTCACTGAAGTCTGGTGCATCTTTTGCAATCAAATGTAAAGCTAAGTATTACAATTGAAAGAAGTTATTGAATTTTAACTGGAAAAAAAAATCTGTTTTTTTTTATGATTTTTTCAACAAATTCAATTCTTTAGAGATGTGTCCGACCAACTTACAGTTGCTGTACATCTAAAATACTTACAAATTATTTGGCCACATATATATTCTCAAAGTGGGAAAAAAATCATCAAATTCTGAGACCGGTAAAGTTGTTCAATTAACAGGTTGGGTTACTGTGGAAGAATCAGGATACTGTTCCATGTCTTGTATATCAGGGAACCTTTAAAGATTTGTTCAGAATTCATCCTTTAAGTATGATTTCTTTTAGAATTTGAATGCTAGATTCAAAACAAACATTTCACATGAAATGTTATTCATTTTAATATTGAACAGCCACAAAGGGCCTGTATATTATGCCTTTGTGATGAGATAATAATGAGCCATTGATACAAGTAAAAACTGATGCAGTTTTGGATTGTTGTAATCAGATTGTATATATCTACAATGACAGCAATACATAAACATTACTTCTGTCAATTTCTGTTTCTAGTACTTATATATACATGTAATCCGTTTTATGGCCTTCGTGTCTTTTTGCATAGCAACGGCTTGGACAATTTTAATTTGTAGACTGGAACTATAGTGAGGGAAAGGGGATCTGAGAAATCCATAAGATGTATGATTGGCTGGTTATTTCATAGAATGGAGTCTTTGAATTTGCTTGTGTATGGTTGGAGGGGTTTCTGATTTTGAAAATGTTTATAATATCCCAAATAATAGATTACAGATGCAACATGTGCACACATGCCAGAGGTTCTCTTTCCAGCAGGACAGAGACAATAATATGCCTTCACAGGATCATCTGATGCATTCTTGTCAAATTGAATCCAAACATTTTATTTTATTTGAGATCTGTGACGAGAATGAATCTGCCCCCTAATGAGATCAGCATCATGCTGGTAAACCCAAATCTCATAGTCACCATCATTTTTTTGATGCTCAGCAATGTAGCCAGGGGACTGTTTGATTTGGTATGTACCGCATGTTCTGGTCTCAAGGTATTCCAGATCCACATGAGGGAACGAGATATCAGATGCTTCAAGCTTCTGCCATTCACTACGAGCTCTACGTGACATATTTGGGTCTTCTGCAACTCGTTTTGCCAAAACATTTTCTTTTTTTAAAAGTGAAAGCATACGCTGAGCCATCTTAGTATCTCGTTCCTCTCGATCTGGATCTGAAACATATATTGGTCCTCTGAAGGCATTGAGACATGCAGTTACTATGCGCACTAATTTGCCAATGACCTCAACGAAATAATTTGAGGTAAGTTGTTCCTTAAACAACATCCACTTCTTTAAACGCCCGTGGTAGGACTCTACTATCCATCTTGCTTTGGTACAGCAACGATCACTATTGGCTGTTGAGGAATCCAATTGGGATTTACCAGTTGGTAAAAATGACGGCATTCTAGCATCATACCCCAACTTAGCAAGAAGATCTAAGGCATCCCTGAAACCGCCATCTACAATCATATTGTCATTTGCTTCTAACCAAGATTTCAATATTTCAATTTTTTCCATGATGAGCCGAGTTATTGTTGCATCATTTACGTTACCATGGTAGGGGCCAATAGTGTCTAAAACATATCCATCAGGCAGTACAACTGACATGAATTTTAGGTAATTTCGTTTTTTTTTGTCCTCCGTAAGATGCCCTTTGAAACTGATGATCACTGCAATAGTTGAGGTAGATATATGTACCATCTAAGATAAGAGTGACCTGGTCACCATAAAAAGCTTTAGTAAAGACAGTGTTGTGAGTTATGGCATCGTGGCGTGAAATATGATTTGTGCCAAGGTATTTGGGAACAACTATTGTGTTCAAAATATCTGCAATTGTATGAAAATATCTTGACAGTGTAGCTAGGGAAAGATTAGTAAGCATGGTCATTTTGACACCCCTGCATGGAACAGTATCCTGATTCTTCCACAGTAACCCAACCTGTTAATTGAACAACTTTACCGGTCTCAGAATTTGATGATTTTTTTCCCACTTTGAGAATATATATGTGGCCAAATAATCTGTAAGTATTTTAGTTGTACAGCAACTGTAAGTTGGTCGGACACATCTCTAAAGAATTGAATTTGTTGAAAAAATCATAAAAAAAACAGATTTTTTTTTCCAGTTAAAATTCAATAACTTCTTTCAATTGTAATACTTAGCTTTACATTTGATTGCAAAAGATGCACCAGACTTCAGTGAAGGTGATTTGACCCAATTTGATGATTTATTATTTGTGTTTGAGTAAGTTTTGGGGTAAAGTGTGCACCCTGGCTCACACCTATGGCAATGATCATAAAATAGGTCATAGTACAGGCCCTGGATGACTTTTGGATTTTCTAAAGGTATATTCTTGGGAGTGGGCAAAATTACATGTATTGTGAAAGAGGTCCTTTTGAGATTAGATGAACAGAATTCAGTAAATGTTGTTCCTGGTTCAGTAAACAGGAAGTGGTATTTATCAATACTGAAGATAAATATACAATTTTATGCAAAATGGGGAATATTATTGTTGCACTTGACTTTATCTAAACTTTGAACTTCAATTTACACTTGTTATCATGAGCAGCCAGTGGCAGGCATTTCATGCCTCGTGAGCTGCACCTTATCAACAAATTTATTGCAGCTACATACAACAACAAGGAAATGTTCAAGAGGTGTGTTTACTTACTAAAATGTTGTTTATGCATCCTGCCTACTCTCTGAAAACACGAGTTATTTCCTCGTCCCAATTCCTGGGCTATACATGTTAATCTATTTCTGTGTTAGCCCTAGTCATTTCTTGGGTTATCGGGATTTTATTTTAACCCAGTCCGTGGGTATTACGCCTGTTTTAATATTTACGGGTTATTTTCCTGAGATTAACCCATTAATTGCATCAGAAAGTTGGGTTAGATAGATTGATTAAATACTTTATCTACAGTTTGCACAAAAAGCACATGGGGTAGAGTTTCCAACAAATAGATGCTAGTATAAAATGATAAACCCAAGCACTATAGCTTATTTCCACTGGAGTCCTGTGTATTGACTTGATCTATATCAATTATACAAATTTGATAACATGTGCTAATATCAGAAAAAAAGAGAAAAAAATCAACTCACATAAGTATCGGAATTTTTTGTTTGACAATTTTTAAACAGATTTCTTTGTTTAAAAATCTGTTTTTTTTTTTCAAATTTAAATGCTTGGTTTTAGTCTGTGTTAATAAGCCACTTTTTAAATGCAATCCAGGCTTTTGAAGAGAGAGTATGAACAGCTGGCTCAAATATACTGCTGAATAAATCCTAAAAACAGACTCACATGTGATGTATATTTTTCCTGATATAGTCTGTAGGCATCATCATTGTTCATCATTTTCCTGGTTTTAAAAAAGCTAACTAAAGATTGCAAAATCGGCAATATCCTTGAATCGCAATTTAAATAGAATTGGCACCTAAAAAATAGTAAAAAAAATCGAATCGGGGAAAAAGCGTATCATCCCAGCCCTACTATCTAATGAACATTACAATAACAATGCCACTTTTAGGATACATAAATTAATGTCTCGTGAATCTCTCACCATATTAGAGCTAGAGCTTCTACTCACTAAAACAGCTGGGTTACAACCGCGGGGTCATGAAATGTTTTACCAATTATGAGTTATTTATATTGGATTTGTGTTATTTTTGTGCAACTCATATGCCGAGTAAAAATCCATCAACCCAACATACTTAGTTGACTCTGCACTTAGGTTTTTTATGTTTAAAACGTCAGCAGACATGATCCAACATGAATCCACACTCTGCTCCAGTTTACAAAAGAGTTTCCAGTCAGTTTTATGCATTGAGCGCCCAAGCATGTTAGGCTACCACCAGAGGGGGATTTCAGAAAACCTAGATATGGGATTAAGTCGGGATTTTTGTAGGATGGTCGTATTTTAAAGTTGCTCTTTATAATGAGCTATCTTTCGCAGCTTTAGCTACAGCTATTGTCGCTTCTGCCTATGACACAGCCAGCACTGATTGATGTGACCCAGCATTTGGGTAGAGTATATGAGAAATATATGAAGAAATTTAACTACATTGACCATCAGTGGTGCCGTTGGACACATAGCGACACAAACCGGTATGTCCTTGGGAAAGGCACGTAACCTCAAATTGCTTGTTGTTGCATCAGTGTCATCTAAATAAGTATTAAAGAACATGAATGTGCAAGAAAATATATTCCAGGCTGAAAAAACTGAAGCTTTCCATATTCATTTATGCATTTGAATTAACCCACGATTATGAGTAAAATCAATTTGAAGGTTGGGTTTCTTTGACCCTCAACATGGGTTAGTGATTCAATCCAAACTTGGTTTAAATTGAATAACACAACTTTCTGGGTTAAAATATTTCACAAGTAGCCAGTCCCCTTTAAACCTTAGGGTTGTTGGGTTGTTTTAACCCAGGAGTTTTTAGTGTGTCATTTGCTCTCTCTGAAAAAAAACTGTAATGGAAGTGCAATATTGCATCAATGCAATGGAACTTGATAGACCACTTCATGCCATAATTAATTACATTTATACATTTCTCTCTACTTTTAATGACTTGATTCCAAATACAAACATTACTTGCACAGGCTGCACAGTGGTGTAACAGGCAGTGCTGTTGCTCAGACATGACGGTTTGTTGGTTTGAGTCTTAATTCTGAATCTTTAAGCTCTCTCTGCATATGAGGGTTTTCAGGGTTACTCTGGTTTCATCCTACAGACCAAAAATTAGCTCATTAGTTTAACTGGTGACTCTAAAATGCCTCCAGGTGTGAATGTGGGTGTGCAAAACAATACCTTACCAAGGTTTCCCTATAGTTAATGAGATCATTGGATGAAGACTAAAACCACCTTCTTTGTCCTCAAACTTCAGGTGAACTAAATATTCTGCTGGTTGGTCCAAGACGTACCGGCAAGAGCTCTACTGGAAACACACTGCTGGGCAAGGGAAAAGTTTTTGACACCAATGGAGGCGGGGCCAGTGCAGTGGCCAGCGCCATCACCAATGGACGTCAACTGACCATCGTGGATGCACAAGGCTGGGGTTTATCTGAGGTGGACTTTGTTCCCAGAAAGGAGAAGATCGAACTGCTGAATGCACTGAATCTTTTTGGACTGGGAGGACCTCATGTTATTCTGTTAGTGATCCCTCTGCTGGACTTCACTGAACAAGAAAAGAAAGTGGTGGAGAAGAGGATGGAGATGTTGACTCCATGGGTTTGGAGACACACAATGTTGTTGTTCACATGTGGAGACCTGCTAAGGGGCAGAGGGCAGAGCACGAAGGAGAGGATCCAATCAGGAGGCCCCGCTTTGCAGTGGCTGATGGAAAAATGTGGCTACAGATATTACGTGTTCAGTAACAAAACATCCTCTGTTCATGAGCAGGGCAAGGAGGGAGTAGGATGCAGCAGTGAGAAGCAGGAGCAGGTCGGGGAGCTGCTGAGTAGAGTGGAGGACCTGCTCGAGGAGAATGGGGGATGGAACTTCTCCTTCTACATGTATCGTAGGATGGAGGAGGAGTGGTGCCGCAGGGAGCAAAGTCTGAGAGCCCAGCTGCAGGCGCAGACGAATACTGGAGGTGTGAGGAGAAATCTAACAATGGCAAAGATAAACATGGGACAAAGGTCAGAGACAAACGAGAAGCAGGAGGGAGGCTGCTTCAGTGAAGAGCAAGAGAGGAAGGAAAGGAAGAGGAATGGAGAGAGTGAAGAGGAGGAAAGAGGAAGGAGAGAGCTGAGCAGTGAGGAGGACGTGTGCGATACAAGTTCAGACAGTGGAGGAGAAAAAGAGGAGGGTGATGATGTGAAGACCAGACTGGTGGCTCCATTTTATTCCAGTGGAGGTCTGAAGTTTGCTTACAGTTCAATCAGAAGCAGAAGGCTCTCCTGAAGAAATGAGGGGCGCAGAAACTGATTATGTAACAGCAACTGGACTGGGCCTTTAATATTTGCAATGATGAGTGACAATTGCTGAGGAAACTGCTTTCATGTGACAATCACACAGCTTAATACTGAAAAGAAAATTTAAATTTGTTAAAATGGTGATTTTGATGATTATGATTTTTAATATTCTTTCTTTTGAGGCAGATCTAAAAATTAGCCTAGCAAACCTATTTTGATGCATGAGAATCATCTCACTCCCAAGTAGGGATAAGGATGAACAAGATATTACTGACATTGCTGTTCATGTCATTTGTGTAAACCTAAGACATCACTTCTGTATTTTTCCATCATGTCCACTTCCTTAAGGCGTTTGTTGTAGTTTTTGCTTACTGCCTCTTGCCAGAGTGTGACATCGTCATTTTGAAAGGCATGTAGAACTATAAGGAGGACACTAATGAGGGAATTCTAAATCATAGAGAAAAAATTCAGCAAGTTCAGCAGTGCTAAAAGCGCCAGCTCCGTTCTAATTTAAAAAAAGTTATAATAAAATCAAAGAGGAGCATTATTGCGACCAAACAATTAGCTTACTGCAGTCAATTTAACATTCCCTAGCCCCATAATTGTAAAGTTAGCATAACTACTTGTGGTTCTGAACAAGGAAAATGTGGAGAAAAAGATATGGATAGCAGAAACTGCTGCAATAACATGCCTCTTAAAAGTACATGAAACATTTGTTTTGCAGGTGAGTTTCTTTATTATAAGCAATCAAGCCATGGTTTCTCCTGTTCATATCTTGGAAAACAATGTTAATCTGAACTTTTTAGGACAGCAGTGCTTAATATTAGTGTAATGGCTTTTTCTGGTTGGATATAAGAACAGCTTTTTAAGGATCAGCTATTTTAACATACACATTAAATCTAAAAAACCTGTGGAAATGTGAGCCTTTCACGGACGTTTCTACAGCCAGACAAAAAACATTTTTATTGCATTCCTATCATAAAACTGTAATCATTACCTGCAGGCAATTTAACCATTTAGTTTAGTCTGAATAGGGTGTGATATGTTAATAAGTAAACTATGGAGATAAAAGTGAGAGGAAGACTAATGTCACTTTTGGTCATTGGAGGGTGGTGTTAACAATAAAAAATCATGCATTTTGTTTCCTTTTCTGAATACAAAAGTCTTAGGTGGAATGTGCGATATTTATTATGGAGGTTCAATTTTTTACCCTGGTGTTTTTATATATTTAATCTTGCATTATTTGGAGGTTGTAGGTGGTTGTTAAGTTTTGTGTGGGCAGACTTGGTGATTTTCGGTTGCTCGCTTGTCTTGTATGTTTGGGTGGAAAAGTGAAGTCTGTCTGTTGTGTTGATCTTTGTGGTCTGAAAGGAAAAGCAATGGTAGATTGGAGGAAAGACTTCAGCAGGGGTGCAACTATCAAATTAGTCTGATGAACATTTTGAAAAAAAGGAAAAAGAAAATAGCAAGAGCTTGTTTAAACAATCCAAGACTGAATATTATGTCTATGTCCATATTTGGCATGAGAACTCAATTACCAAAATGTAAGAGGTGAGGAATTACTTATACCTTTATAACCCAGTTTACACGGTTCTTGTGCAGACAAGTGATTTCATTTTCCTCAAAAATGTTTCAAACAGAAACTGAATGAGTGTACTTTTTTATTTTCTGTGTACCAACTAATGTGTAGAATCTTACATCTACAAAATTAGTGACAACATGAGAGCAAACCAAGTTATATTTATGAAGTGCCCTAGGACAGCTCATTAACTGTGAACATTTGCAATATTCTGTTCAAACAGGGTAATCAAAACCTAACTTCCTTGCCTGTGGAGCACTAATGTTTGTAAAAAAGCTATTACTGTTGAAAAAGTTGCACACAAACTGTAATAAAGCAGAAGTTCTGAACACTGACTTTGTCGTTATTATGCTCTCCAACTTTTGCTTTTTCAATTTGTAGAGATGAGGCAATCACTGCAGCTACATGCAGCTTTTTATGATGACAGACCGGGGGGTCAACCAACCGTTTCATTACATTTGAACAAATTGTCAATTGGCTTCAGGGAATCATCTGTCCCTCTCCCCCTCCGACATACACAGTTAATCCTCAGCACCGGCTCACAGTCATGATGCCACACAAGGTCAGCCGTGTTGTAACAGCTGAGGTCAGTCCAGAGCCTGGCCACAAAAGACCATTTTAAAGGCATAAAACAAGATTAAAAAACAACTCTATCACTTGGCATGGGTTTGGGTCAGTTTGTTGTATCTGTTTCAAATTCTTGTTAAAACAGCAGAATAGTTTTTTTTCTCTGACATCATCACTCGTTGCAGATTTATTTCACATGTGAAATTCGAGGAGTGATGAGAAAGCAAAGGGATTTTTGAAGAGGGGCTGTATGAAGTACATGGCATTAGCCTGAATGTTAGTTACAGTGATTCAAAGATCCATACAGCATCTGTATAGAAACAGTCTGACTTTAATTTTTAGAGTGCACATACACATATTACAACACCCTAGAAAAAGATTAGCTACATTTACATATTTAAAAAGTATCAAATACACTTATCTTTGAAAAAAAAATGGCTTCTGTCTGTTTTTTTTTAAAGATAAATGACCAGTTAAAACAAATGACCAGTATAGGACAAAATCTTTCATCCATCTCTTCTGTTTCTGACATTGAATTTTCATTCTGGTTGTATGCTTTTAATGCCATGCGAGATATTGTAAGGATGTGTTTTGACTTCTGTCGCAAACCAAATTGCTTTAGCGGAGGCTAAAGATCTTTAAATCAAATCAGATCAGATATGTTGATTCTGCCAAAAAGACATGTTGGCACATGTAGAAAATAGCATAGTGTCTGACTAGTGTAAGAGTAAGCTGTTGTTCAAGCTTTGACTACAGAATACACTTACGTTGTACACTTTTTTTTGTTTTTTTGAATTACAGTTCTATAACATGGCGATCTCCATCACTGTGAATGAAGTCCAGGCTTATGCCATGTACTTCATACAACTTTACTTAAAAATATCCAAACAATCCATTTAAACACACTGTTGAACAACAGCTGGATCCTCTGGTGAAGGAGGGAAGGAAGCAAGTGAGCAGTACTGATGCAGGGCAGAGCTGGCAGGGCAACACAGTAAGTAAACTGGAAACCTTTCAGCTGAGGTAAGGTACTTACAGGTGAGATGTTTGTCACATGGTAGAATTAAGATGCATCTCATGTGTGATATCACTGTAGCCTGAGTTGTCTGCCTTAAAAGGTGAGTTTGGGTTCTTTCAAGTAGGGGCTCTTGAGGCAAAAGACACAGGTAAATATTTTGCTGGTACATAGCAGGGCATGGTGCCAACAGAAGCTGGCATACACTGTCTAACTTTCAGGATATTATGAGGATGGGTCACTCTTCTACTTATGCTGAATGCATGAAAAGGCAAAAGAAAAGGCCAAGATTTTTTAAAATTTATTTTAGCCATTGAAGCTGTCTCTTCAAAAACCGAACTATCTCTTTAACCAGCTTGCAGGGGTTGTCCCATATTTAAGAGTCTATTTAAAGCTTATTTCTTGCATTTCTTATAAATTCCCCATCACATGAGCTGCTGGGCAACAAACTGTGAGGGTTTCAAACACTTCACCAGATGCTATCAGTGTTTACACTGTGTGAGCTCACTCTGCATTTATTTGTGAGTGTTTGGCTGGGATCAAAGCCTGCAGGCTCGTCTTGGGATGGCACATGTGTGAGTTTGATGCCAACACAAGCACCGCATGTTATTTTTGAGAGGTTGTTTTGGAGCTGAACCCGGCTGGACCCTCTAAATATCATATTAAGAAATCTAAAAAAAATATTTTAATTACTCTTATTTTACACATGAGAGATTTCTGATTCGCTGCTCTGTGTGTAGATTTATTTAACGGATCAGGCAAGCTTTTTCAAGTACAAAGAGGAAACTGAACTGATTAGAATATCAAAGTATCCAAAGATATAAGCAAGTGGCTCTGCTCGTGTTAAGAAATAAGTGAGTCAGAGCTGAGTTTTTCATATCAAAATGGACATCAAGTTTACCAGACCTCTGTTTTTAACCCTTTAATTTTCTGTGAGGCTAAATGCCAATGGTGACACGAGCTCTTTCTCCCTGACACTATAAAAAGATGGAGATGGTCTCCATTACACCAACCATTAGTCTCTGAACTTGACTTTAGAAGCCTATTAGTGGTGGTCACTACACCGGATACATAAATGGAAATGTCTAAAACTAACCTTTGATCAATGTGTCAAAAAAAAGAGCTGGAGCCATGCTGCTCCTGACTCAGAACAACAATGAAGTGTATTATCAGTCTCATCCGGAGGTCGGCAAATTGCAGCCCCGACCTGGCCCTAAACCTGTCCCGCTAGTAATAATTTCTGGCCCCCACCATGATCTGGAAAATAACTTTTATATATATGTATTTATTCATTTATCTTAACAAAACTATGATGAGAGTAAGACAAACATAAACGCCTCAGACAGAGCATCACTGCAGACAGATGGCACCTCCATCCAGTGCAGCCTCCACGCCAGAGCAATATCACCAGGAGAGACAGAGGCAGACAGGACTTTACTCGAATGAAACATCAACATGAAGCCACCTCTGACTTGGGCTTTTACGCTGACGTAGTGAGGGAGACGGGGGATTGGATGGACTCACGGACCAACTCACGGACCAATTGAACCTTACAGGCTTCTAGGCTTGATTGGTCAGCTAGTATGCAGATTTTCAGCGGATATACTGAATGGATTTTTTTCGTTCTTTTTGGTCTTTATACTGTGTAGATAGGACCATAGGACCATAACAGCCTTAGAAACGGTGTTACTAAGATGTACAAAGCTTCCAAATCGTAGACCATAGCTTTAAGTAATTATGGGTATGTTTAATTTCTTATGAACCCAAAGGCAGGTCTATCCTGCTGACCCCTGCGGTTGAGGGATTGCTGCTGCTGTTGCTGCAAAAAAAAAATTAATAAAAATGGCCCAGGGCCGTAACACATGGAGTGACCATGGCGCACAGATCAGGTTAACAAAAGAGGAAAATCAGATCAGACAGCAGAAGACTGTTCACTGATTGACACTGTCTAGAAACACACAGTATTGTGCAAATGTGCATGGATAAGATAGACATCAATCAATTATAAGTGATCTGTTAATCATAAAAAGCACAGGAACATGTCTGTGCAAACCAAAACTGTGAATTATTTGTCTGTTTTTTTTTTATGAAGAGCTGTTTAAAAAACCCTGTCAGGAAGAATTTTCCTCAATTTTGCAATAAATTAATAAAAACATATTACATTCCACATCCTGAATAAATCCCAGTAAAGATGTTGATGCAGTGTTAATAAACAAGTTTATCAGACATCAGTATACGAACAGTGTAGAGATGTATGATTATGTTCTGTTGTCTCATGTTCTACATGTAATGGAGACACCAAGTGTCCATCAACCCAGCGCTCTCTTACTCTCTCTCATCACTCTTGTTCTCCCTCTCTCCCCCTTTTATACATTATGTAATGCTTGTAGTGGCGAAATCAACTATAAATCTTTGTTCAAGGAGAACAATAATTAAGCCCATAAAGTGGCTGTGGAAAAACTTTATTGCCGACCCCTGGTCTAGTCTAGTCATCATAAATTAATCACATCGCTCATCAAATTAAAACAGGTCAGTTATAAAAGTCCATCCCCTTAACTACTTTAAAATGAAAAGAATGAGCTTTCTAGATTATAGCTTACCTAATTTCATTTGATTTTTGCAATAATGATTCATTTTTTTAATGGTTTTGCAAAAAAATCTAATGACTCAACAGTTTTTCTGCTTTCACATTGGCTTAATTTCCAACCACTGAGGTTGAAGCTTGATCCTCCAAGAATCACAAATCTTCATTTTCAGTGCATGGAAGGCAGTTGTCCTATCCTACTTTGTTAATGCAGAAATATTTAAGATGCTGGTTTTTCAATGGTTCTACTGAAATACACAGAACTGCTACCTCCTTTCACAGTCAGACTGCATTTGTTCACATGAAGAAGGATGGTCAAACATTACACTCTCATTGACTGATGAGACACAATATTTTTATTTTATATACGAAAATATGGCTTTTCTTGAATCAGTTGCCCATTGATTTAGTTTTTATTTAACTTTTATTTAACCAGGTTTGTCCCATTAAGATCAGGAGATCTCTTTTTCAAGGGCGACCTGCCCAAGAATGGCAGTAATATTCAGTTTCAACAGACAGACGCAGACTCAATACTGTACAAATGAGTGAGGAACAATAAGAGTTATCAATTAAAACAGTAAAGTCTGTATTCCAGAGTTTTCGCTGCAGATTTAAAAACATTCGGTGAAACCAAATTTTACAGCTTAAATTCTGTCTGCAGATTAATCCAAGCAAAAGGTGCAGAGAACTTAAAGGCCTTCTTTCTCTGTTCAGTTTGGACTCTTGGAACAACCGACAGTACAAAGCTCAATGATCTCAGGTTATGTAATCCGTCATTCAAGATTAATAAAGACAGATAGTTGGGATTTTGGCCAAGAGCGGCGAAACACATACCAATAAGCACGTATCAATGACCAAATGGAAACGTACTTATGAGAAGTCCAAATGACTGAAGAGTATAAGGCAGTGAAGAAAAGCCTTGTCTCTAAGCCTCAGCCACTGTGGAGCACAGTGCAGAGATGGACAAACTTAGCTAACTGCCTTCTCATTGTTGTGGCTCCATTAGAGCTGCAGCTTTATGCAGCCTCTGCAACATTTGCACTTTGAATGTCATGGAGAGGGTATAAGTGTGTGTCAAACATGCCTTTTATCATGCTCTCTCATTCAGAAGCTGTATTTTACTGTGAATTGACAAAAATATTTCAGCCTTGCAGGAATTAATGTGAATGTATTGAAAACACAGGCGGAACTTTGTTGGTCCTTTTTTGCCTAAATATACTGTAAAGAAGGTCTAAGTGTAAACTCAGTATGAAGCCATACACCCTGCCAAACTTATAAACAATGCCATATGCAGACAACTGGAGAGCTTTAAGGGGCTGGGATTCAAGCTAGCTCCCTGTTTAAAGTCCAACTATGTGGCTAATCTTGAAAACTGCTGTTCTAAGGTGGTGAAATTACATATTGTTGCTTAAATCTATCTGTTTTGAGCAATAGTGAATAGTGAGAACTGCTTTGTAAATTAATTGAAAACTGGGAGGAGTTCTGGGTGCCTGAGCCACCTTTACCAGGATTTACTTTAAAGGTGCTATGAGGAGAATCTATTACCGGCGAAATAAAGACTCTGCTACCCATGAGCACGCGCGGCGACTGTTGTAATGCTGCGTTCCAGTAACCTCGGAAATGGGAGTGATATCATCTCCAACTTAACAGCGTTCCAGTTGAAGTTGGAAAAAAAACATCCCGATCTACCAGGCTATTGTTAGCTGCTGTTAGCACACCCTGCGTTGTCGTTCACAAATACCACATGAAGAATGTGATTATCACTAAGGCAGCATTTTTGTAAATATAAGTCTAACAATACTATGTATACAGCTGATCTAGAGCGACACACCCCAGTCGGAAGTGTAAATAAATTGATTACAGGAGCTAAATAACTGTTCACAATGGGGGCATCCATCTTCGATTGTCAACTCGGGGGTGGCGACTTTGACGGGGAATGTTCCGGTTGCAGTTCCCTACTCGGAACCCAGAAATCCTACTTCTGACTACAACTGGAACGCACCAAAGATGTGACTGAAGCCAAAGCGTGTGTTTCTTGTGATAAATTCAGCTCGGACCTTCCTCAGAACTCTGCATTGCTTTACAACTTCTTTTTTCAACAACTTACAGGATGCAAAGCGACAAGGTAATGTATCTCTTTCTAGTTACGTAGCGGTACTTTTTGATGTGCAACAACAAGCAATTTTTGGAAAACTTATTATCATGGTTGTAGCTGGCTATATATTGCTACTTACAGCCCAGTGCTCTAAGACGTGTAATATAAATAATAAAATAATATAAATTTGCTCTAGTTTAAATTGTCTTGTTCCTGAAGTTGAGGATCCAGACCAGTCCAGCCTTGTCCGACCCGACCGGAAGGCTAAGAAATAGCATTTATAGATAACCTATTTTGATGCTATAAAACTCATCTGAAAGTGTGTATTTCGATCAGGCATATATCTAAAAGTGAGACTTTTTTGGAATTACTTAGAAACTTCTCACAGTCTCTTTAACTGTGTTACTTAGCTGTAAATAACAAATGTTTCACTAAGAGCTGATTTGAACATTTTTCTTATTTCTTAAAGTAAATGAATCTGGCTTGTCCTTCTGTCTAAGCATATGATACAAAATAAGGATTAAACAAAGCATTAATCTGTTTTCTTTGTGTTTTAGTAGTGTGCTTTTAGCTTGACAGATCATGTCAGTTTACCCTTCATGGTCTTTTTTCTGTCATTGACTGTAAATGAGCTTCCCTGTGATATCATCTTAATTTTTTATTTTTTTTTTGCAAGATTAAATGTGGTAATAGTGTATATCCTTATTATCAGCTTCAAATAAAAAATATTTGAGCTTGAGACACAAGCTGGAAGCAAACTGTTTCATAAACCTCACAATGTTTTTATCAGTCATAAAGGCTTGGTAGAGTTGATAACATGTAAACACCAGAGGTTATCATATTAGGATCACTGAGGGTCAAAAGTCCATCTGAATGAATAAAAACACCAATATGTTAAAGAAATCCTAAATAAAAATGATGCATGTTGTGTATTGTCAGTTTTTATTCTGGCAGTGACTTTCCCCGGGAAAAACTTAACACAAGGCTAAAAAAAACTTTGACTGTGATCCAGCGGCTCTTTTATCTCGGTGGCAGTGGTGTAGCAGCTGTTAGTGGGAGGATCTGTCATGGCTGCTGCTGCTGCTGCTGTTACCAAGAGACAACAGACAGAGTGTTAGTGCAGCCGTCTTTAGTGCAAAGCTGAGAGAATTTAACTGTCACCACTGTTTTCAAAATGTGAGAAATATTCAGTACTTATCAGTTCATGTTAGCCTTTTTAAACAAGAGATAATAAAGTCAATCAAACAGATCTAACGCAGCTTAACCTTAACCCTTATCATGCTAAATCCTTACTCAGAAAACTCATTCTAGTGTCTGTGTTACACTAAAAAGTCTATAATCCACTCATAAGGTGTATTTCTCATGTTGGTAGGGGGCATAGATATACTATGGGAACATTTTTATTAAAAAAGTGAAATCCACCTGAAAGCATTTGTAAGTGTATTGTGTGTCAAACAAGCTTTTATAAAAGCTTTCTCCCTGTAGAATAAAACAACATATAGTCTATGATTATCATGTGAATTTTAGGAAGATCTCTACAAGCTCCTGCATTAGATACGTTTCTGTTGATGCATATCTTGTTTTCTGAGAGTTGAGGTAATATGCCCAAAGGTTAAAGGAACTGATGATATTAATGAGCCAGTGGGTCTAAAGTGTCTCTGATGTAGTAAAAATGATATCAATCTGTGAGGATCTCACTCTGCTCCTCAGCCCTCTCTTCCCCCTTTCTTCATCTCCTTCCCTCATCTCTCTCCTGAGGAGGCGTGGCTCCAGGAGCACTGCAGCTGATGCACCTGACACTCATCTCCTGCAATCACCGTCACCTATTTCTACCCTTCTCCAGAGGATTGCAGCACGGGTGGATTGCACTTACAACACTAGTTTGTGCTCTCTGCATGAGTTATCTGAAAACTCTTGCTCTTGGGCCCCATCCACACGAAGCCAAACCGAGGTCTAAACGCTTAAGTTTTTTGCCCAATCTGCGTATCACCCATACGAAAACGGCATTTTGGGGGTCTGTTTTTGAAACCAGGTTCCAGAGTGGAAAGATTTTGAAATGCTGTATACGCAGCTCCGTGATTACTGGCTCTCCGCAAGTTTTCAGATACGCTTACGTCATAGTTTCATATCTTCATTGACACGCATGCGCCACACGCAGCAATGACAATGGTGGCGTACGTGAAGCATATGTACTGATGAAGCTAGTGACCCTACTATCCCTGCTACAGCAAAATCTCCTTCTTCTCAATCACCACTGAGTTGAACAAACAATTATCGAGGACAGATTACAGCACTTTATGATCACTTTATCACAATCTCTGTTTACAACTTTTGCCGCATGTGCGCATGCCCACTGTTTTTTCGTCTATTTACGCTTGTTTCCGTCATATTGTTACAGCGGCCCAAGAGGTGTGGAATGTGTTTTACAGCGTTTTGATGCGTATTGAGTGCATTCATATAGACCCACACTCAGCCTGTTCCCCCTTCTCGGGGCTTTACTTATGTCTCTTGTGGTCTGCTTTGAGGACAGTATATCAACCTTTTTTCTCAGCTCCCTTTGTTTCAGGTCTCCACTAAGCCCTCGCCACTGCTTCCTGTTCACTTTTTGCCACTTACCTGTTTTTTGTCAACCACCTCATTAAAACTGTTGAAAATTCAACCTGTTGAGCTTTTGGGTCCAACTAAACATCTAGAGGGTCATTTCCTAACACAATCTCTCTTTTGATTTTGTTATTAGACATTTTGGATTGTAGTCAGGTATATGATTAACTTACTATACCAAACATGTGCTAATAATCATCATTCTGATATAGAGGTTGGAACCCAGTCATTAACTGAAGCAGTAACTGCTGGATATGAGGCCTGCAACTGGTTTAAAAAGATCACTGTATTCACTGAGCTTCTCTGCCTGTTAGCTCATAAAAAACTCACAACATTTCGGTAACCACAACACCGCTACAAGGTCACTTCCTCCATGACTTCTTCTTTACCTGGCACACTCCACAGTGATTGTCCTTACCCTGTGCATATCATGTGCCAGATTTAACAGGTTGATAAGACTTTCATATGGTCACGTGCTATTGCTGGTGAATCACCAAAACTGAAGTAGGCCTACAGGAAGAGGATGACTGTGGTAAAGGCAGACTCACGTGTAATTGCTTATCAGATTTAAATATGGCATGACTAACAAACAAAATCATTGATGTCAATATGTCCAAAGTACTTCACGGTATCTCTTAACTTTGTTTTTTTGTGACAGTGGACGAAGCACAGTGGTGTGTGTTTTTGTGTTTGTTCTGCAGCAGTATATCAGAGAGAGCCTCAGAAGCTGGCCGGTCGGGCACACGGCCCAGCAGAGGGCGAGAGGACAAGGAGCCAATGTGAATTAGATGGAGAGAGATAGAGATAAAGTGATGGATAACAACAGGCAGAATGAAACAGTGCACAAAACAGAGGGCGTACGGCAGGAAGGGAGGGACAAACTGCAGGGGTCAGCAGAGGAAGGGGATGGTAGAGTAGAGGCAGGAGGGAGAGCAGTGACTGTGGCTTTAGATGAAAAATAAAAAAAAGTGAGAGTAAAAAGATGATACAGACAGAAAAATAAATGTACAATATGGATAAAATCCTAATTAAATGCAGATATCTTATATTTAATGTCATTATTCCCAGTTAAATGGGGCATATAAACAATTTTGGAACAACTGATAAAAAATTTAATACTATAAGAATAAACAGTACTGATGTTGTTCAAGGTTCCATGTCATGCAAAATACACATTATCATAACAAAATGTGCATGGTGTGGATAAACTCTCCTTGCACCGCCCAAACCAAGAAAAATCCTTCCCCCCCTCTCTTGCTTGTAGAGCATGGCGCGGGAGCGAATTTTCACTCCTGTCCCGTCCCACTCCCTGAGAAAAAATCCCGTCCGGTCCCAATCCCGGGCTGGAGTCAAAAAGCTAATCCTGTCCTGTCCAACTCCTGTAGAATGACTCCCACTCCCATCCCGCTCCCACTCAAAATTACATCCACTCCTGTCCCGTTCCCGTTTGAATAAAACATGTTGAAAAATGTTGCATTTTTTAATTTTAGGTAAAAGTGCAATGCATATAAAAGGCATTGCCGTTAAGTTTCACATGCCTGACATTCGGTCTCTGGAAACAGCTCTCTTTTCGACGTGTCATCTTCTCCCTACATGTTGTTTTGTTTTGTATGTGTGTTGCCGGCAGCCGCTCGGAGTCGCTTTTCACTTCTGGTGGTGACAGGAAGTCAAACCACTTTTGTAGTTCTTTTGTGTTGCTAGCGCAGTCAAGAGTGTTGGCTCTCACGCAGAGATGACTACAAAAATGGACACATATGTTCATCTGGTTGTTTAACACGGCTGAAAATAATCATCTATTAATGTTGCTCTCGCTCCTGCCCGCTCCCATTGCGTTTTTTTCCCGTCCCGATCACGGGATTAATAACAAAATGACTCCCATCCCGTGGGATTCCCGTGGGAATTACATAACCCACGGGAATTCCTGAAAATGTCATCCTCTAGTTGCTTGCTCCTCTTTTGAAACAAAGCATTCAAATTGTCAGTTTAAAACATATCCACTATTATTGTCATCAGGTCGTGTCCTCCCTTGAATTGGATGATGCTACATGAGTTTGAGGTTTGTTGGCCCGGTGTCAGCTCCAGTGGATGGAACATGTCTGACCAGGTTTGTGCAAACACAGTAAACATATGAGCACAGGGCTGGAAAGTGAAAGACATTTTCATCTTTCAGAGGAACGTGGACAGACTCAGTTTTTGAGGATTTTCACCAAATCAGCCAATATCCAAATTCTGAGTTGATTTATGGAAATAAGGTCAAAAACAGGCCGCAGTCTGGGCAAGAGAACTGTTTGCTTTCTCACAATTAATTTTGGTGAGTTTGAAAAATGTTTAGGTTTTTTTTTGTCTGAGTGAATGGGGCTTAAATCTAAGAGGGTTGGGGAAGGGACAGAATACTTAGATGGCAGAAAGGAAATTGAAAAATTAAGTTTGAGTAAAAAGCGCACCCTCCTATATGAGCTTCATTTTCAAGGGTTTTTTCTCAATTTAGTTGTAGTTAAGATTCAGGCTGAGTGGGGATGGAAAACAGGGTAAGGACAGAGAAAACCTGTTAGCTTGTTAATTCAGAGATTAATTCTGAGTGACAGATCCTCACTGCTTGTATTTACACATTAAGCTCACATCAATAGTTTCAGGTTGCTTCAGGGTTTCTCTTCATGTGTTAAAAAAATTGTTGAAAAAAATTCCCTATAATCAAACTGGCAGAGGAAAAGTGGGTAGAATAAACAATTGGTGCATATTCGCCTTTACTGCTGACCTTGGTTACTGTGCAGGGCCATCAAGACAGAGCACCAGAAATATTAACTATAGCCTTTAACAATAAAACCTTCTGACAGAAGCAGTTACATTGGATTTTGTTATATCAATCACTAAACTCAGAAATCAACTTTAATATGTATGATTTAGTCAGAGGTCATGTCTTTTTACAACTTATTTCAAACCCTTGATTGACAACATTTACAGCGAAAAAAGTTTTTATTAAAAACATATTACAAGCCAAATAGGAGACAAATTCCAAATAAAAGGGTTTTTGTAAACACTAGAAACAATAACTTTGCTGTTATTACAGAGGGTGGTGTTTTATGAGTGTAAGAGAAAGTAAAATGTGTCATTTCAGTAGCAAACCTGTGCCCTCTGCTGTTCAACATTTACCCTAACATCTTCACACACTAAAACAAAGTTCACTGAGTCTTTGAGAGGCGAGTTGTAATCACTTTGAGGGCTTTTTTTTTTAAAGAATAAGCTCAAGATAAAGAGTCATAACATATCAATATTAATACTGGGTTTTATAATGCAAGTAAGATCATCTTAACCCTATAATGCCAATTGTATCATTTTTGATACACACTTTTATAATACCTCTGTCTACTCAATATGATCAACAGAAAACAAAAAAAACATCTGAATACAATGAGATAAATGATAAAAATGTCCTCAAATGGATTACCAGTTGCCAAAAACACCTAATGTATCAAATGAGATACAAAAAATCTATATGTTGAATTTTAAGGGCATTTTGATATTTTTAGGATATTGGCAGAAAGTGAAACAAACATTTCAGCTCCAAAAAATTGGAATTTTTTGGCTATAATCTATGGTCTTGGGCCTTAAAGGGTTAACTTTTTACATTTAATTCTGAAAAGTAGAAACAAATGTCTAATTAAAAAATAATGAAGACAAATTTACCCCTTGAACATAAACCATGACTGATTTCTCAATCATTTGTGTTAAAGGCAGCTGTGGCCAAAAGACACAGGGAGTTTCACAAATTGTGAAAGACCTGAAACACAAACAAACACAACAAAAGTTGGTCATGTTTTCTCTCAACAGAAAGCGCTCATGCACTGCTCTGCCTTGTTTTGTTTCGAAGGCCGGCTAAAGGCCAGAACAACCGGTTAGCACCCCTGAAGAGAAATGTGGCGGAGGCCAGATTCAGATTTTCTGGTCTCCACGGTTACTGCATGCAAAACAGCCGTTTATGTATACAAAGAAACAGACACTAATTATACAACGCAGGTCAAAAGAAATCCTGAGAGCATGTTCACTGAGATTTCAAACAAACCGCAACATACGAGGAGTTAATGTTCACAAGCTGCATGCAGAGACGCACATGCTCTGATTTTTGGATTTTGTTCAATAACTTACTTCACATCCTCTTCTGATTTGGGGTTACAACATCCACATGTGTACAGCAGCAGGTGTGTGTGATTCATCGTCAGTCAAATAAATACCAATAAAGAACCTTACATGCACTCCAATGTTTTGCTCTATTCGTGGGACCAACAACATTATCCTGAAAATCTGTGCTTGAGTACAGGTGAAACTGACTGAACACTTTCCTGCTTGTCAGAGACCAGGACCTGAAGAAACAGTTTTCTAATTGGAAAAGATTCCCCCCTCAAAAAAGAGAGAGAGCTTAAAATAGAACTGAATCTATGAGCGCACAAAGGCGAGCAGCCTGTCCATGGATTGGAAATGTCAGGAGGCCAAATTGAAGTGTTGATTAGAGGCGATCGTGCAGCTTCCTGAACAAAGAGCCAAGGAGATGGAGATTGGTGAGGATTATCGGGCACTCATTCATTACAGAGAAGCAGCGTGATTGGATCAGGCCGCTGATTATACTGGACCTGTGAGAGCGTCAATGTGCGGGGTTTAATAAATGAAACAATGACGTCCTGATTTAGAGGTCAACGGTGATTTGGTTTCAAGATTTTTTCTTTCACCTTTCAATTAGACAATAAAAAACATTTGATTATACAAACAGAAGGCAGCGTTTTCCACAGAAATATACTGTACTTGGGAGGTAGGGTGGGTTGTTCTGCCATGTTTCAGTCCATAGTCTTTTGATATGGTAATTGGTAGTGTTTTAAAATGCTTTACTTTATACTTCATAATCTGAGCAGATGAATTGCAATCGTAAGGGCTTGATGTCTATGGGCTTTAATTTGAATCCATTTCTATCCAAGTTTAGCACAACTGGTCTAATCCAAAGTCTAATTTGTACATCTCCATTAGAAATAATGCCATAGAGCTGTGTCACAGTGATCTGTGCCATGTGGGCCATGCATGCTTGTGCATAAGTGTATTTCTGCAGCTCGACAATACTCAGTCTAAAAGCCTACACCACACAAGTCAAACTGATTTTTTGTCTGCCACAATCTCCGTTTTTTGTGTGCAGGGAAACTGCTGCAACTAAGACAAAGCATATTAAGTTTGAGTTTGTGCAGAAAATAATGCGCAGCAATTGTTTCCTATAATCCCTGGAAAGATGAAAAACACGGGCAGATCTAACAAGGTAGCATTTTGTAGCATTTGCCACCCCAAAGGTCTTGCAAACCAAGCTGCAACACCTGTGGGCATCTTTAAAAAGTGAAAAAAGGCTAATCTGACATTCATTAGAACTAATCTCTGATGTCTTCCTATAAGTAAAAGCAACATGATGGCAACTTTTTTCTCCAGGCTGAGGCTTATCTGGCTTGAAACACACTGCAACAGCCATTGGAATCAGAGGTTCTGCTTAGGGCTGAAAGATTTTAGGAAAAGACTGAATTGTGATTTTTCTGGCAGATATTGCGATTTCAATTCGATTCACGATTTTCTTCAAATCAAGCTTTGGGATATTCACATGTAGGGCTGAACGATTTCAGGAAAAGATCCAATTTCGATTTTTTTCTGGCAGATACTGCAATTCACGATTTTTTTTTTTTTAAATCAAACTTCAGTGCAAAATTCACTTTGTTTACAGTACAGACAACAGTAAGGAAATAAATGATGAAAAACACTTAACACATTATTCACCTTCAATAGTGATGATAAATAATCTGTTTTCATTAACTTCTACTCCTAAACAGAGGCTTTGTGTTGTTGACCTGCTTACCAGCACTTTTAACATATAGATTGTCTACAAATTTGTAAAACAGTATGTGTACAATACTTGACACAACAGATCCTGAGTCAGTCAGGAGCACTGCAAAAAATTGCTGCTTTGGCGATCACAAAATTGCATTGTCTAAAATTGTGATTTCGATCTGAAAACGATAAATCTTTCAGCCCTAGTTCTGCTGATAGCAGAAGCTTGGTTAATGTCTGTCTTTTGTAACTGATGTCTGCTTAGCCGCTATGTTGATAAGTCTATAGCCCTATTTACACTGTAGTTTTAAGCTGTAATAGTTATGTCCCTTTGACATTTTGACTCCATAATAGTCTTTTGTAGTGCTGTGAGTGTGCATGTCTGCCTTTGTTTGTAAAGCATGCAATGATACAGACTTTAACTCTCTTTCAATGACCTCTTTCACTGTGAATTCAGCAAAATATTACATCCTTCACTGATAATGATTCTGGGCAAAAGTAATTGGGCTAATACAAAATTGTGAATTACTTTTTATTTGTTAAATTAATAAGAAATCTTACTTTCTATCCTAAACAAAAGTAATTTAAGTTATGTCAACTAATGTTCTTATTTTCATTGTCACAAAAAATATGTTTACTTGATTCCATTTAGTATTAAAAAGTGCTAACACTACATTACCCATGAGCTACCTGCGCCCCCTGTGGTGCATTGTGGGTATAGGCTAGACTAGTTTGAACCACAGAAGGTGACTGCCATGAACGGTCAGACATGTGACTATTGTGCATACTAGGGGTGTAATGATCCATCGATGTGGATCCATCCATTGATTGGTTAAGCAACAATCTCATCAAATTGACTGTATCTGGGTAAGATTCAGTTAATCTGGCCGCAAAGGATGCCTATTGCATGCACACGAAGTGAGTCCTTATCCTTAGTACAGTAAGTTATCTCATCATTTGATTTTATAGCACACTGATTAATGAAATTACTTATTGTACAAAAGGAAAACAGTGACTTCTTATTCTTCCTCCACACCTACAATTCAACAGTAAGTCTTATCACATTGACATACAAACTGTTGTTAACTACCATCATCTTAAAACAAAATCCTCAATGTTAAGCTAGTTAAGTTAATAATTCTACTTAGAACATGAGGAATGTTTGCCTTTAATTAAAATCAAAATTACATATATTGTATTAATATTTTGCATAATTACTAGATACTGACTAATATCACAATGCAACATCAAGACCCAAAATTTAATTGTGGGGGCAAAAAGCACCTGACTGATAATTAACCCAATATTAATTTTAAAACACACTTAGATCATATAGATGGTTATAATCTTCTATAAACTATCATACCCAAAGGTCAGCACATTGTTTCACATTTCAGCAGTAAAGTTGTCAATACATCAACATTTTTTTTTGTATTTTCTTCCTGCTTTCGGTAATATGTAACTGATTGTGTTAAATGTTAACATAATATTGTCCTACATTGATTGAAGGGTCCTAAATCGAATCAAAATCAAATCATTGCAGACTTTGTAATATCGGCAAATATCGTACCATTACCCAAAGAATTGATTGTCGCGAAACTGGACATTTATACCCCTAAATAACTTGTGTATTTCTTTTTATTTTTCATTTCAACCCAATAAAATCTATGTGACCCTCATTAATGTAAAGCATGTTAAAGTGAATGGTATTTCACTCCTCTTTCTCCTCCTTGTTTAATGAGAGCGAGTAAAAATCAGTCTGGTCTTTGTCAGTTTTAAACACAGGATATTGGCTAACTAAAACAGTGACAGCATAGCTTTTTCAAATTTATTCAGCTCCAAGGCTTTTCCTGCTTGCATAAATTTCTTTGAATCTAGTTGCTGCGAGGCAAAAGTGATGCATCAAAGACTTTTATTGTTGTCTAAAGTGTATTTTTGGATGCTAATTGGATCCAGATGAGTCTCACGCAGACAGAACTTCCCCTGATTATGACACAGCAATAAAGTTTCTCACATTAAAATGATATTTTTCCTCTAATTTTTTGTGTCTGAACTGAGCAGCATTAGTAAAGGGAGGAAGATGAGGGTCTATGGATTGGTCTTGACAGAGTGCTGGGATAAATTGGGAGATAATCAGGTGTGAAATCACTCTGGAGTTTCTTTCTGCAGTAATTCAATAGGTTTCTCATTTTCACTCTCTGTGTCCCATTGCACATGGTCATTTCTGGTTAACAGAAAAACAATAATCTTCCTGGGCTTTTAACACACTGAATGTATTGTGGGGAATGATGGCAGGTTGACTCCCACAGGTACAAAATCTACTCACTGAAAGCCTCAGGATTCAGGATTTCAGGCTTTTGTCTCCCATGGTGGCTTTTCTGTCTGTTTTTACACACTCATCCTTCCTCTGAAGCCCTTTTTTGTTTCCTCAATCAGTTTCTGAGCCATTTTCCTAACCCTTTCTTTGTGTCTTTTGTGCTAATGTTACATACATACCTGTACATTTACTTCAAAATGAATTTGAATGAGTTTCAACAAAGCAACAGAATGGAAATTGAGCAATCAGCTGACATAGAAATAGTGCTGTTTAAATGTCACGATGGATTTGTTTCTAAAGGCTCCAATTTTCATTCATCAATCCAAATTTTGGATAAAAATGTTCACTTGACAGTTGGTTACTGAGCTAGCCTGCCTGCCTCTATCTTGCTGTTTGCTGTTTGCTGGCAGAAAGCAAACAGCAGATTTGGTTTTGCACATGGACTCCTCTGAGAGTTGGAGCAGAGTTTGCACAGAGAGAAAAACAAAAACAACACAAATAACATCTAAAGCACTCTTCTGCTTGGGAAGAAATATTTTTATTTGGTTGGGCTTGTTCAGTTTAATACACTGTATCTATGTGTGCATGCTGTCAAAGAATGAAAAAAACTGTTTAGGAGTGAGCAACTGTGACAGGTGGTACTTTCTCGTGATGAATGAGCTATGGTTTTTGAATACTCAGTTTCCCAGGACACCTCATGCTCAAGCTTGTTAAAACCATGGGTCTCAAACTCACAGCCTGCAGATCTCAATTGGGAGTCATAGGGTCGTCCTTTGACATATCTAACTCAAATCTTTTTTTCCTGCATTATGATCACTGTTCATAATGATCATGAGGTAGTCTTTTGGTATTTTATCTTTTTATCGTATCCCCTTTTTCTGTTGTCCCTTCGCAGCTTCATTGCCAACATGGCTCCATAGTAGACTGGATCAGTTTTACTTATTTAGGACACTGGAAATCATTTTTGTGGTATACCTTATGCAGCCCAGCCTCACAGACTCTTCCTCCTGAAGCCCCCAAGGTAAGCTGAATTTGAGACCCCTGGTTTAAAGTATCTATCACAGCAGCAGATAACAGAGTTCATCGCTCAGACTCCAACCTCATCACTTCATGCATATGTATTTTACAAGCTGTTTAAGCAATGATATAATATTGTCCTTCAATCGGAGCCTAGAGTTGGATGCTAAAGTGATGGATTTTTGGCAAGGCAAGAGCACAGTGCTGATGCAGGGCAGAGCAGCTTGAATGAAGCTTGAATAGATTGTTAATCGGTTGGATGGTTGTGAGGTGGCTGAATAGTTTTTCAGCATAAAGAATGTCAATTTATATTTCAAAAGGAAATATTACAATGTCATAGTTTACCAACAAAACTTTATTCAATGGGTTGGAATCAATACATGAAACAATGGAAAAAGAGAGAAAGAAAATGCTTCCCAGCCAGCAAATCATTGTAGGTAGATGCTGAATAGAAGATAATCTGATGTAAATCTAATGCACTTAAGGTGTTGGTCTAGCTATGTTGAAATAAGGCCTATGATATCTCAGAAATGTACTTGAGTAATTTTGTTTTTAAAGAGTACAATGATCCCTGTGAGCAGGCTTTTAAGTCCAATGCAGTCATCAAAGTGGCACAATTGTATTTGCTGATCAGTCAGTGCTGAGTCAGATCATCATATGTCCATTGGTCAACTGAAGTTTGGTGGCTAAATTTATCAAACGCTCAACCTAAGAGCTTATTTGCCAAACAAAGCCATCAGAGTTTTTTTGTTAATGACTGTCTGAGAGCAGATTTATTCCAATCAAACTCTTGAAAGAAATTACTTGTTTAAAAATCTTGTTTTTATATCAGTTTCTTCTGCAATGTCAGCAATGTAGCTCTCAGGATGCTTGAGTCAGTCTATCAGTAGATTGACAGACCACTCTGATCCAGACTGAAGAGCTTCGATAACAAAATAAAGCCAGGAGCACGCAGGCTGAAGCAGGAAGCAGATAGCCATGGCAACAATAGTAGAGGTGATGATGTGTGATGAAGTGGTCTGGGCCGGGCTTGAACCTACACCAGCTAAAGATACTCCACAGGATGACATCTGACAATGTGTTCAAAATGTGTGTTTACGGCTGCATCAGAGTGGGACATCATAGTGCTACCCACCACTCACCATTTCATGAAGAGTATTATGTGGAGGGCCGTTAAGCACAAGCCTATGGAGTAAAAAATCTCTTTTGTTGTTTGATAAAAGTTGTATTTCGACTAAAGCACAGCATGACTGACTGGGATATGTCTCCTTTCAGGTTATGCTAAAGAAACTAGAGAATGTCTTGGTAACATAAGCTTGTTCAAAAAGGCCCTTCTATGGATAAAAAATAACTTATAATAGCTGAAGGTAAAAATAATCAGTTAAATGTTTGACGTCAGAAAGTGGACATTATGTTTGAGTTGTCCATTTAACTGTCTGCAACTTCAATAAAGTTAAATGGGAAATTAAAGAGCAAAGCATGGTGTGCCAAGGCGAGTAGCATCCAGCCGTCGCCCTGCTCCAGTGGGTTATCTATAAAAACTGAAATGGCTGTTTTAGTTCGATGTTTCAAGATCCCATGTCCTTGTGTTTGGCCATTTAGATCATGTCTTGAGTGTCTATTAAGCAAAACATTGATTTAATTTGAATAAAAAAATATGTGTGTATAGAAATTGTCATTGTGGATCAGATTGAGGATGTTTCCTCTCCCCTTTGGAAACACACTGATCTGGATAGACAGGAAAAGGCTGCAGGCTGTGATAATGAGCTCGTGCCAATTGGCTGCCCAAACTATGCCTGACGGGAGGAGGGGTTACAGGCCATGGAGCAGACTTTAGAGACAGCCATGACATCTGCCTGTGACAAACAGAAAACAAACATGTAGCGGTAGGTTGTGTAGCTATTACATAATACATACAGCGAATAACAAATGGTGCGTTTTAATGGGCATTTTATTCAAGAGCCAGAGCACATTTCTCTGTAAATTGAGAGATAAGTAAAAGGTGTCAAGTTCATCTGCTTCCCAACCCCCCTCTAACATCATTTAGAGCAAAGGAAATTGATTTTGCAGGGCATGAGACATTGAAGCATGTTAGCACTGTCTCAAAAGCTTGAGAGAAAAGACAAGATATTTTGTTGAAGTAGCGGTTCATTTTTGGTTTTACCTTCCCTCTTACTATGTTGCCCAACTATGAATGATCTTTCTGTGATTCCTGATCCTGGACTGTTTTCATGGTATCATTTAAGACCATGCAGGCTGGTCGTGTATGATTCAATTATGAAAATACTAACTTTTAACTTCTGTGGTGCTCCAAATCAACAAAAACATGCAATCAGTGCATTTTTTAAAATTAAGGGAGTTTAAGTTGGATCTTCATCTCATCACAGTTGTTAAATCAATGGTGAGAGGTTAAGGGTTCAAGGTAGGGGTGGGCAATATGGCAAAAATATCATATCACATTTTTTTTTTTTTAAATAAAATCACAATCACGATTTTATCACGATTCTTTTTTACGTTGATTTTTCTAGACTAATTTGCATGTTTGACCATTTTTTCCTATGTTTAACATATAAAACATGTAAAACCTGAAAAAAATAATGACAATTTAAGCCAAAGAAACTTTCTGAACAGGTTTAAATTTAAATAATGCAGTTTTTATAAAAATGCACAATAAATGTAAACATAAAAGGTAATGAACAACAATAAAGTGCACTTTTGTAACATAAAAATTAAATACACCAAATAGCTTTCTGAAAAGGGTCAAATATAAATGCAAACTTAAGTAACTGGTTAATTCTTAAAGTACAACAATTTAGAACAAATGTTATCTAACTGCAATGTCTATAATCTGAGTGAATAATACAGCTGCTTTAGAACAGATTTTTGTTCAGACATCTTCAAGCTTTTATCTCCATTTCTCTTTCCGCCATGGCTTCACGCTACATAACCAAACAGAAGATCCCACCATGCACTGAGCCTAGTGTGCTACGATTGATTAGTTGGATGCGCGTCAAAGTCTCTGCGCCCACACAGACGATCTGACGATCTTTCTGCTTTATGAGATCATCCCCACATTATAATCCTTAATGATTTAATATCCTCATATCGCACACCACTAGTTCAAGCCCAGCTTCATACGGCATGTGTCGATGCGTCCTTGGGCAAGACACTCAAGCTGCTCCCTCTTTTTCTCGGTGGTATGATGATGGGTATGAAAGAATGTACATGAGCAAGCTTAAGCTGATGGACAGTGAATGTGAGGCTGATTGGTTTATAGTGTGACCTGTGCTTTGAGTGCTCAGAAAGACTGGAGAAGAGCTGAACAAGCTCAACATGAAAAAAAAACATCTGGAACAAGACAGATTAAAGGTGCTTGTTACTGATGTTAAAACCTCCAGCTCAGACTGTGATGGTCTCAGATCTTATGTCATGCTTTAGCACTGTAGCCCACAATGGAGACCATCATTATTCTGGTTTCTCATTGCCCCCCCCTCTTTCTGAGCTCCTCTCCATTCTTCATCACCCCATCAGTTCATCTGATCTCCACAGAGCAGACACTTGTCACTTGACATGACTTTCAATTTGGTCCTGGCTCACTCTGTACACCTCTCATCCTATCATCTCTAATGTCTCCCATTTCTTTCTCTGTCTTTTATCATCTTGTCTCCATCACTCCTGCCACACTTTGATCTGTGATGGTTTCGTTTTCTTCTTTCTCGCTCTCTTTCTGTCAGCAGGCCTCCTCAGCGAACACTTTCATGATCATCACCATCTTTACTTTAAAGCTTCTGTTCAATGACTGCTTCTCCGTTCCTCTTTCTTGTCTTTGTCTGTCCCTGTTTCCTCACTGTAACCCTCTTCTTTTTCTGCCTTGTGTTAGTTTCTCATGTTTTCTTTGCCTCTTTCTTTTTCTCTGCTCTCATCTCTTCATCTCTACTGTTAAATATTTGATTACCACTGCACTGACATGACACCGCTGTTCCCCGCCGGAGCCGAGGGCGTTTAGATCTTCAAACAGAAGATGAAGAAAGAAACATGGGATTCTTTCTTGCATACATTGGAGATTCTTCTCTGATATTAAATCCTGTAGCTCAATTTCAAAACAGCAATTTTGTTAAACAGAGCTCCCAAAATATAGACAATTGTTAAGCAAGGGCAGCTGAGTAAGGGTTCAGACAGAAACCACGTTTGCACTATCTAACAGCACAGATGGGCTCAAAACACTAACTGAAAGTCCAAGTAGAGTCTCAAGTCTCTGAGAAAAAAATTTAAGTTAAGTCCTAACTCTTTGAAGCCAAGTCCATGTCAAGTCCCAAATCTTTTAGACCAGGTACAGATTAATTTTTAAGCATTTGAAACCTAATCAAGTCCCAAGTCTATGAGGCCAATATCAAATCATGTCTTAAGTCTTCATGATCATGTCCAAATTAAGTCCCAAATCTTTGAAGCCAAGCTCAAGTCAAGGCTAACATTTTTGAGGTCATGTCTAGCTTAAGTCCAAAGTCTTTGAAGCCATGTCCATAGCAAGTCTCAAGTCTTTGAGGAACAAGTCCAAAGTAAGTTGTGAATCTTTGAAGTCAGTTCCAAATAAAGTCAGAAGTCTTTATGGCCAAGTTTGGGGAAAGTCCCAAGTCTCTTAGACCAAGTCCATGTCAAATCTTAATTCTTAGAAGCCTTGTCAAAGTTAAGACTGAAGTCTTTTAAAGTAAGTCCAAGTCAAACCACAAGTCTTTGAAGCCAACTCCAAGTTGAATGTCATGTTTTTGAGAACAAGTCAAATTCAAGCCTTAAGTTTCTGAAGTCAAGTCCATATCAGCTTTCAAGTTCATGAGCCAAATCTCATTCATGTACCAAGTCTTTAAAGTCAAGCTCAAGTTAAGTCTCAAGTCCTGAAAAGGGGCACCAAGTCTGTCAAGTCTCATATGGATCAAATAAACAATAATCAACATGGTTATTTACAATCTGTTGTAAAAAGATTTGAATACAAATGCAAATATACAATTGTCCTTTTTTTATAAGACAGAGGACTCATAGAGAGTTAGCAAAGAGAGTGGAAAAATGACCGGCATGAAAGAAGCCACAGGGGGACCTCTTGACCTCCTTCTTGAGGTCTACAGCTTTCAGATATACCATGCAACACAACTGTAAGGCAATCAGCGCTCCAGGCGTTTCTGCATTTAAATGGTATGTGATTAAACTCATTTGTGTATCATCATGTAACTCAGGCTCTCCAGAGTAGGCTCTGTGGCACGTTTTTATATAGAAAAGCAAACTCTGGGGCCATAACAAGAAGCAGGAGCAAATATGCACATGTGACAGCAGAAAGCAGGGGGAGACAGAAGCAGACAAGCAGCATGCACACCATCACCTCTGCAGCTTCCAGCTAAGTTAAAGCTACAGCACTAACCCACTGACCCACATATCAGTCACAGAGCTGTAAGCTGGGAAGCTGCGAGTGCCAGCGTGCTTAAAACCAGTCCCCTTAGCAGAGAGCTTGGTTACTGAATCCAGCAGGAAGATTCATAATTCAGAGAGTGATGAACCAACATGTCAAAGAACAGAATGAAACTGAGGAGCACCAGGCCGAGGTAAACCTGACTTTCAGAAAAAAAAACACATGTAGACAAAAGTTAAAGCATCTAATTCGGATGTTTTTTTTTTTTAAATCTGAGACATGATTACAGGAAACGATCATTGAAAATAATAGAAGAAGTGATACATTTCACAGACTAAAATGGACAGATTTTATTAACAGACCTGCTGAAAAAATGTACCACTCTACTTTTTCCCTGCAGAGAGTTCTAGATGAATTATCTCTGGGTTAAACTCATAAACACTCATAAAACAGGCACATGTACATACAACAACAATAAGGCAATTATTTTATTCAAAGCTGAGATCTAAAGTTCTAATTAAATCCGAAATTAGGAATGCAATCATCCTACTAATAATCAACTTAGTGTATTTTTATGAGCAAAACAAAAATTACGCTCATTTCTTTCATATTTGCAACATTGACATGCACAAAAAAACAACTGATTAAAAATTGAAGCTTTGATTATTTGATTACACAATGCTGTGTTGTAAAATAATGCGACTGTCAATAAGACAATGCAGCTGAAACAAGCCAATGGCAGATAAGCAAAAATACTGTATTAATTTTCAACTTCATTACTTTTTATCCACAGAAACCCATAGATAGATGTGTTTAAAATGAGAGGGGAAATGTGTAAAAAACACAGCAGGTAAGTTAAAGCTGTGAGAGCTCTCATTACTGCAAACAAAAATAAGAAGATAACATACTCTAAATTAATTTGTCAGAGTGGAAGATGTAGCAATGATTCAATCATTGGTTTAAAAACTAACAATGATTTAAAATTAAGTGTTTATAATTTCCAAAATCTAAAAACCTGGTGTTCATTTCCTGAAATCTTTTTTTTCCTTTCAAATATTTCTATTAAATATTATTACTGTCTGAACAAATATGTTCAGAGATCATTTCTTGGTGTACGAGTTAAATGATAAAAAATATACAAAAAAAATAATAAATGAAAAAAAACCCTCTAATTTAACTTTTAATCCTGAGTGTCAGCATCACATGTTACAATGGAAGAACATCAATCAGTTTTTTTTTTTGTGTGGCCCATTTGAAATACCAAAATGGTTGCATCTTTGCAGACATAGCCTGTACAGAGCACATAATCAAATAATGAAAAGCAAAATTGTGTCTTAAAACATATAAAGCCCCTGTTCATGAAAAGATTTCAGTTTTCTCTCACACTGGTGCATGCATCAGCTGTGGTGATGCAGGTTTATGTCTGTGCTTTAGAAGCTCATGTGATACAGACTTAATCGTAGCTAAAGGAAAGAAGTCGCGCTGTTAAAAATGTCAGGCTGGCTTAGAAAAGTGTGTCATTTGTCTTTGGCAGTGATGCCCGAGGAAAAAACTGTGTTTCTGTAACCACTGGGTGTAAATTAATCCCTGCTAGAAATAAATACCAGAGGTGGAGGCATACAGAGATCTTTTTGTGTCAGTTATTTTCACAGTGTATTAAAATAGACTCAGTGATGGTGCAAAGATGTTGTGCTGTGATGCAGTTTGGAAAGTTCTGTAACAATATGACTGTTCCTGTATATGACTAAGTCAGCTTAGCAAGATGATGAGAAGTTGCCTTATTTTTATTGTTCTACACAAGGCTTTGGCTCTGATAGTTTTATTTCTGCCATGTAGTAAGCAGAGCTGCTGCATTATGGGAATATATAATAAACCATATCTCCACAAGTGCTCTGACAGTGAAATCATAAACATCAAATGTATAACTCATTGCCCTTATGTCTGTGTCTGAGCGTGTCACCTGATGAAATTAATTTGTCATGTTGCCTTTAGGGTCAGCCACAGCCATGAGACAAACCCTGTCAGCTTTTCTTTTTATATTTTTCAATTCTCATAAATGAAGTGATTTTATAATTCCCCTTTCCCACTTGCCAAAAACCCAGTAACAACCGTTTCCTGAAGACGGTGGGAAAAGGTCTAATCGGCATTTAGACCCTGGTTGACTGACCCTTGCAAGAAACACAGGTTTTATTGGCTCGCCTCCGATCGGCTCCAATGGGAACATCACACCTGAACCCACTAATTTACAGAATAATGTTAGTGTGACCTGTATACAGCATGTTATCGCGCCCGTCTCCTCCGTCTGTAACTTGCATGACTTTTTTGCCATCTCAGCAACATCCGCCTTCATATCATCAGCCCTCGACTGTCTTTCAGTCTGCGCTGAGTTTGTATATTTTAAAGAGGGACAAAAGTACAAAGAATGGGAAAAAGCTGACCAACGTGTCCATGTCTTCAATGCTCCTTTCCATTGTTTACATGGACCATGGACAGATGATGTCATAAAAGTGATGTCATCAGCTTAACACCCAGGTCTACTGGCAGTTGGAAAGGAGTTACTTGCCAATTGTAAGCGGGTTAACCCACGTTGAAAATACCCGAGTTTACCTGCTAATTTTAGTAGGAAAGTGATTTAAGACTGAGGACATTTTACCCTCCTTTGAACAAACAGCAACTTCTCTGTCACTATCTTCAGCTCCGCCACTTCTGTCAATCTGATAGGGCTATACACAGTTTCTTCCTCTGCTCCTCACTTAAACTACAGTGAGAGCTGTGTGGTAAGAGGGGCAGAGCACCTATTTTTTGTTGACAAGGAATAAGAAGATCAGCACAGCACAAACCAACAGGCTTGTTCACGAACAGCCACACTTACAGACTGCAGTCTCGCCCACTCAGATATTTTTTTTTTCATTTTGAGGCAGTTTTTAATCTATTAAGGATATCTGGCTTTAGAAATAAGGACGTGATTGACATGGCTCCATGCAAAGTCACTATGGGACAGACGGTCTTAAATGCCAACCTTAATACAACCTTTATGTCTGTGAGTAGGTTGAGCTAAAGTTTGGTTGAGATGACATGAGCAGGATGACTGCATCCATTCCGACACATCAACAACTATAATCAAACATGTAATTTCACAAGTCCAATTACCTCCGCCAAGGAGGTTATGTTATTGCCGGTGTCTGTTGGTTCTTTTTTTTGATTGTTTGTAAATAACTCAAAAAGTTATGGACAAATTTTGATGAAATTTTCAGGAAATGTCCGGATTGGGACAAGGAACAAATGATTAGATTTTGGGAGTCTGGTTCTTTAAAATTGCGAGTTGGGACCATTTTCGGCATTTGTGCACCTTTGTATGTTTTCATGGTCAAGGAATCTAAATACCTAGATGAAATAAAGGTAGGATAAATATTTACGGTAAAAAAAATCACAATATGGGTGAGGTCTGCGCTCTCCAAGTGTTTTTGTAGTTCTTCTTACAGATTATAGGCTGTCCCCAGAATATGGGTTTTCTGATCATTAATTAATATTGAGCATGTTTGATATATATGGTTGGGGTGTAAAATCATGCTTAACAAACCCACGTCTTGCAGGATCCGTTTTAGGACCATCAGATAATCTGTTCTTTACTGCCTTTGGTTAGAAGGGGAGATTTGCGTTTCTAGTTACAAGCTGGTGGAGTCAAGAAGCTGAAGCTCATCAGACTTCCCAGGGGGGATTCAGACTAAAGGGGTATTCCCAGCATCATATTTGATTTTTATCTTGTAGAGTTCTGAGATCAACTGGAACACATCATATCTCGAGTGATGTTTTATAACTCAGAAAATGTTACCCCCCTTTTGTTTCATTCTTTTCCTCTTTTACCCAAACTTGCATGCCTTTCTCCTCCCTGTGCAGCTTTAAAAGATCAACAGCTGTTTTCTGCTGAATCACATCACAGCTGTTGCATCCAAAAAAACATGAACACCTGCCTTTTGTTACTTTACCAGTAAAAAATGTTCTCCTCTCTTATAATAAAGCCTTCTGGGTGGATTTTTCTTTATCAGATAACACATGTGCCTATTGGTGGCCTTCTATGGCTCATAAAAAGTCATAGTTGTCTGCATACCTACTAAAAAAGAAGCAATGTTAAATGCTCAGTATAATGGAGTTTAGTGTTGGATAGCAGAAGAAAGGAGAAAGAGAAAATGGAAAGTCAGAAAGGGCACATGTGAGGTCCAAAGCCAAAGACAGCTCCCATTGTAGAGAATCAAAGAGCTGCTAATTGCTGTAATTATAGAGACAGAAAAAGAGAGAAATAGTGCTGCAAGTGTGAAAAGGAAGAGGGGAAAGCACTCATATTTGACAGAGATGAATGAGCTGCAAGGTAGAAAAATAAATTAGTTGTCCGTGTTTTTGTAATTTAGAATCAATTAAAGGGAAACTCCGGTATTTTGACACCTGGACCTTATTTTTAGGTTTGTGCATGCTCATATACTCACTCAGACAAACATCGTGCAGCTCGGAGTCCTTCAGAAGTTATTTAGATCCAACCGATGTAGCCGCACTTAGCGGGGTCCACGGCAGCGGAGCTTCAGCGGGACGTAATCTCTGCAAAATCGCTCGTCTCTACCACAGCCGGTTTGTCATTGCAGAGAAATCCTCCAGAGTAGTCAGACATATATTCCTGGATAGATCCATAAGCGTGTCAGCCGGTTTCAAGTCCCACTCTGAGCAGCTAACACACTCCTCTTCTGTTGCTATAGACGAACACTGTCCACAAGCGCACCGCTAGTTAGCATTGAGTCGTGGACGTGCTCCTGTTTGTTGTTCTCGAGCCAGCAGTTCGTCTCTCTCCCTCTCCATTCTTCTTTCATGGAGCTCCTCGTCCGTGTACTCAGACTCAAACAGGTCGTCGTAGTCTGACTCTTCTGCATCAGATAAATATTCTGCCATGTTGCTCAGCACTGCCGGCTAAAAGTAGGTCAGCTGTACTTTTGTGTCGCGGCTATGGCGTCATCAAAAGTTTGTTTACCAGGTCAGCTGACCCACCTGAAGAGGAGTAGATGAGCTGACTTTATGTAACACTGGTGATGGATGAAAAAATATAGCCAAAATGGCGATTTTGCCTATAAGGAGCTTCAGCGGGACATAATCTCTGCAAAATGTGAGAGATCACGCAGGAGGAGATATTCTTTGAAGTGGGAGGCTGAGAGGATGAATAATTAATATCACATTTACAGGATAATGCAGTTAAACTCTGGCTCATCATTCCTTTGCAATAAAGCTTATATTACACACACTCATCTGACCCTGATTGCTTTAAAAACTACAGTCTGGAGTGCTATTGGTTTTATGTCTGTGGTTTTGAGAGCACTGATGTAAAGGTGGAGCAAAGCAATGATCAGCAGGGTCTGAAGCCGGAGTGATGAGAAAAACAAACAGTATGTGGCGAGCCGACGCCACACCTGTAAATCTCTTTTTAATACCCCGCAGTTATGTTGTTTCCTACCAGGAGGATAATTCACAAACAATCCAACAAGGACTTCTCATGGGATGGCCTGTTAGATTAAATCATTAGAGATCTAAAGAGAGTATTTTCCATGACTAGACACGCAAACTCATAAAAACAGAGACAATATGACTATTGAGGTTTAAACTCTCACACATATCACACAGATGATGCACACGCAAGTAACCAGGGAAGACGGCATAAAAAGACAGAGATACTATAACAAAACGTCTGACCACATTCTGCTGTTTCTACTCATAGACAGACAGCAATTATGACTTCATCCTCTCAATACGAGTCATCTCCAGGGCAGACAAGGCAATTCAGCCAAAAACAAATATTAAATGTAGCTCCACAGACTGCAGTTATGTCCTGTTTGTAACCTCAAAAGCAAAATGAGCATCCCAAGGCTGTTTGCTTCATTAGAGTATAATCTGAGATATGACCGTCATTAAAAAATCCATTTTATATTTAAAAAAAACCTCAGCCCTCAAAATGAAAGGAGTCATATGACTGGGGTTATGTGTAAATGGAAACAGAAACAGAGAGGATGTGATCATACGTATTTGTGCTCCAAGTGGACTTCCCCAACCTGTGTTTCAACTCTGTCAAACACAGACACATTCATATGTCACTTGATAATTCCTAATAAGTTTTCTCAGAAAAATAGCCTCCACAAGAGTATTTCTCAACTTTTCACAGAGCTCAGGTAATCTGCTAATTTATATGTTCTAGTGAAGGCCAAATAGCATCCTAATTCACTCTGTTTTTGAATGATTCTTTACAATATCTCATATTGTTATCGTTTTCTTTGTTCATGTGTGTTTTGGTTCCAGGGTCTGATTTGACGTTGATAAAGAGTTACCCTGGTCCTGAGATTTTGTGGCTGGTTCATGTGATCCCCTCTCAATTTTCTCTCTTTCTTGCAGCTTTTTGAAACAAGTATTTCCCAAAGTTAAGGTTGAAAGACACTAAAAGGAGTTTACAAGATGCATTCTATACATAAAACAACCAATTGGCTAACATGCAGGTGTCTATGCAATATGACACATTTTACGCACATGGAAACTTACACTATATTATGGTGGATGTGGTGCTGTGATATTGCATAATACTGGGGTGGACAGTAACAAAGTAGATTTACTTGAGTACTGTACTTAAGTACATTTTTTGAGTATCTGTACTTTACTTGAGTTTTTTTTTTTTTTTGGAACTTATGACTTTTACTTCACTACATTTAAAAGACAAATATTCTACTTTTAACTCCACTACATTTCTATAAATGGCCTTGTTACTCGTTACTTTTAGGTACAGGTATGAAGTCAGCGGATGAAACTTATTTTCTCTTCTAAAATGTGATTTGTTCAAGTGGTGTTATCTATACTTCATGCATCCTGTTCCACACTCCAGTCCAGTTGATGGCGGTAGTGCACTTTTGAGTTGGTCTGCTAACCGCCATTAAACAACAAAGAAAGAGAAGAAGACGCGCATGTGCTACTGCGATCGGGCAGGTAAAGGTTGAGCTAACGTTGGTGGTTATGGTTCGTCTTGACAGTAATGATGGCTACTATGGCAGATGGCAGTGTTTCAGTTTGCATTTCCATGGGCTTTGTAGCATATTTTCAAACTCTTTATTCTACATGATCTATAAGCAGGTCAGTGCATTCTGTAGATTGCTCCAGTCATTACGTACTGTAAGGTCAACGGGAAAATGTACTTTTAATACTTGAGTATTTTCAAAAGCAGGTACTCAAGTACTTAAACTTAAGTAAAAATTTGACTGAGCAACTTTCACTTGTATTGGAGTAGTATTTGAACATGAGTATCTATACTTTGACTTGAGTACTGGCATTGAGTATTTTGTCCACCACTGCATAATACTGAGCAGTTAGGCTGTCACTTTTCCTAAAAATCAAACTCGAATGGTTTTCAAACATGCACCCAAATAATCGAAGAAATTCGGTTATCTCAGTGTTAAAAAAACAAATTCTCAAAAGATTAATATGGAAATAATGAAGTATGGGAAAAAATTAAACAGAATTTAGGAAAACATAACAGATTTTATAGGGTCCTGTATCATATTTAAAGCAACTTGGGGAGCTGTGTGTTTGGATGAGTTTGTTTTATCAGCTTAATGGCTTGCTAACATTTAACTCACCAGCTAAAGAAACCCACTCGTGTTCCTTTGACTGTAATTATTTAAAGTGGATATATCATTTTATACAGCAATAATACCTGCGACTTAAAATGTCATTTGGCATTTATGTTTTTCATAGTCACCCTAAATAATGATATAGTGCTTAAATGTTGTTTCTTATAAACTACTGCCTGTGGGCTTAATCACCCCCCACTTCATCTCTTACTCTTCAGTATGACACACCTATCAGGCTGATCCTTTCAACCTTCACTTTGCCTCTGCATTAAGCCGTGCACATTTTCTCCAGTCAAACTTCATTTCACAGCATGACGACTGCAGGCCTGAAGCAGCCAGGGCTTTGAACAGACCCGTATTCTCCTAGGTGGCCCATCACATGCACGGATTCGCCATGAAATCCAGCAGATGGGTCTATGAATGGAAAATGGCTGAGGCTAGGTGCTTTCAACAGCCAAAGTATGTACTTTGAACTAAGCCTGAGTATGAGAGACTACCAAGAATCACACAAAACAGTCAGGCAGGGCTTAAACAGGAGGTTGGGAAATTCTGTCCTCAGCGTCCGCCTGATTCATATTCTATTTGACCACACCAAAACATCCAATTTAGAACCAGGATGCAGCCCATGACCTGTTTTTAAGGGGAGAAAACAGGCTCTTAAAGTCATGTTGACCCCTGGGAGCAGAACATTTCTGAGAAAAATTTGAGGAATTTAAGCAGATAGGGCAAAAATGAAATCAGATGTCAGAGGGACAAGTTTCCTTTCAGCGCTAAAGCACGTAAGAGACAAAAACACACGCTGTTGTGACATCAAATAAGGGCTGGGGCTGTGCAGGGGGTTTGGATAGAGTCAGATCACAAGCATGTTTTCATAACACACTTTTGCCTCCTGGAAGGTATGTGTGCCTGTTTGCATGTGTGAGTGTGTAGGTGTTCACAATGTGTGTTCAAGAGCCCTTCTAACAGGCAGTTCAAAGAGTCAGTGTTTAGACTACGATGAGGAGGGAGAGCCTGTCTCCTCTCTCATATAACTCAAACATGGAGACAGACAGTGGGAGTCAAACAGAAAGGAAAGACTCAGCAGAATGAAACATACCATATTTAAGTACCTGACCTGTGATTGTTGCACTCTTATAGCACTGAGAAACACAGATGTGATACACTGACACAACAACCTTTTATATTTCTGCAACAGGGGTGGGCAACTGGTGGCCCTGGGTCGCATTTAGCCCCTGTCTTCACTCGCATTAAAAGATCTGCCTCAAAAACATTGATCGGGTCTCTCATATATCCTCGGGACAATGTTTTTCAAGTTTCTATTAAATTTTGGACATCTCTATAAACCTCTCTGTTTCATCCTAAATCCAAACACCCATTTTATTGTAAATCCTTTGAAGCTGTTTCTGTCCGGGTTCTTCTTAAGAAGTGGACATGGCTTTTGCTTTCCAGCATTGGCTTTAGATCCATATTCATGTCTTAATATGTTACTTTCAATATCTGGCTGAACTTCATATCTGAACAAATATCTGGCTCAGGCACTGGTTTCTCTTTGGGGGAGGAGGCTTATCCCCTAATGACATCATCAGGAACACTCCTCATTTTTGCTGTTGTGTATTTCCTGGTCTTAGTGTGATTGTTGCAACAGCTCCCCCTGGTGGTGTCTGGCTATGCTACATTACATTTGACCTGCCCTGGTCAACTTTGCAAAGCATGGAATGAAAACTCACGAGGACAAATTGAAATGTTACAAAGTTGTAAGTTCTTGCTCCAAACTAGGGTTTCTTAAAAATAGGGGTGTGACTTCCAAGGGAGGTATCGGTATACACACCAAGGGATGCCCAGCAGTCACAGGCAAGCCACTACTCAATACTTTAAATACTTGGAGGGACTGTTACTTGTAACGCAAAACTTTACATCATGTACTATCACACCTGGCATTTATTACAGCACAGAAGAACTGGTAAAATAAACAAATTTTAACAAGGGAATCACTGGCGATTTAAAGTAGCTAGAGTGGCACTGCTATTTAAACAAATGTGGCTTTTGGTCAGGATGTTGTTAGCTTCCTGACGCTTGTTAACAGCTCAGCTCATGCTCTCTGTCAATCGGCTTTACTGATACTTACACAGCTTCAACTGCTATATGTCTGGAAGTGCACCAACACACCTCTTTCTTTTGACAGATTTAACACAGAGGGAAAAATAAATATCAATGACTTTGGGTGTTGAACAAAGAACAACTGACAACTATTCCTATTCCTCTTGTTTATATCTTCCTAAGCTTGTCACCATAGTATCCTTATTATGATAATAAAAAGCTGCTGACCAACATCATGTCATATTTTTTGTCACTTCAATCAACTCACTTTTGTACTTTGAAACTATTACTTCAGCCACGGAACATAATTTAAGTTTATCCATCGATCACATTCATTATGGGTCAATCAGATAATGTAATAGGCAGTAGTCACTAGAGGTACCAGGCACTAGTATAAAGTACAAAACGTGAGACCCTTTGCAGAACAAGCTCTTGCCAAAACATGACGGAGGTGGATCAAAAAAATTCTCTATATTAGGAAATACTTTAAGTATTTGTTTATCATTGAAAGGAAAAAAATGCTGTCTAATTCTGCTGATAAAGTTGTTAGCATCAATGCTTATGCTGATCTCCGAGTTGTCAATTTTTCAAGGAGCAAGGTTACCCAACCTCATTACTTCCTGCAGTTTTATTTTACATGCAGCTTGAGGAGTGATTTAGTAGTATATCAAACCCCATACTGTCGCCTAAGCTGGATGCCGGGGTGGTAAAGTGCTAAAAGCAAGGCCAAAATACTTTTGCAGGTCATGGCTGGCAGAAAAAAGCATAGAAAATCAAGCGGAAATCTAGAACAGACCACTAGTTGGTGAGATGTTTGTCAAGTGATTAGATAACAATGGATGTCAAGATCAGTGCAGCTTGAGTAGACAGCTTGAAATATTCAGCAGCCGTTGTCTCCATCAGCAAAATGAACACGACTTCTATCAGGAGTACAGAACAAAGATTTATTGCCAAAAATTGTAGGATACTTCAGGTTGTGACACCATCAAAAATATCTATTTTGTGCCATTTGTAGCAAAAATTAACTCAGTAATATTGGACAGACAAAGAGTGAAGCACCAACATGGCATGAGAAAATCATTTCAGCAAGATCCTAATTATAGTCCCAAAAGATTTTCAATTGCCGTAGAAAATAAAATCACGAAGAAAGATTGCCAATGTAACCTTCCTTTTTTCCTTCTCAAGAGTGAAACATCTGCAAAAGTCCAACATAAATACTAACAGGTGTGTTGAGAAAAACCTGCACCTGCCTAAATCTCAGCAGAGAGCCCATACTCAGAGGGATGGATAAACACATTTTCTTATCTTTGCTGTTCAGCTTAAGAGAATGCAATGGCCTCAGAAAGAACCTCTTAGAAATATTTACATGAAGATGATGACATGTGACATATGACGAGCAATTAAAAAACTGCATCATTTTTTCCTCTGGAGAAAATAATAAATTACCCTTGAATATTGTAAGACGTGGATTTTTCTGTCCTGCCGTTATTGCCAAACTTACTTTCACCCAGCCTGTGTGAGTCAGATGTCAGACCTCTGAGTTTACATGAGTTACATAACGAACTGAAGAGCTTAACACACCCAAGGCTACCGTTTGAGATGTTCCAGTGTGATTTTATCCACCCAAATGATTCCAACCACAAGATCCAAGTACCAGCTCTTACCTTGTATTTTTCAAGAAGGATTTAAAAAACTGTGGAACATGGTGCAGATGATTGCCAATGTCTTGCTTTGTTATTAATACTGTCATTGTACACAACCTAAACAGTGTTTTTCCCTATCATTTGATATAGTTTTAACAGGCATGAAGGGGGTTCTTACACAGTTCAGTACTGTTCTACCATAATACTTGATACCCGAATTGTAAAACCAAGCCATCTCCATTCTAACTACAAAAAGTTGTGAGTAAATCTTTCTCTTTGGATAGGTGGAACAGCAAGAAATGGTAATCAAAACTCCTGAACAACTCCAAATAGAACAACAAACAAAAACCCTTTTCACAGCATTTGGCACAGTAAGTGAAACTGAAACTCTGGCCTGCTCAACCTAATATCCAAAGATCTGGGCTGTGCTAGGAAACCAACAAGTTTCTCTTGTAACAGGAAAAGAAATCCTTCACCACTTAATTATTGAGAGCTTTCTGTCATAGGACCGGTACGAGGGCTGTAAAACAGTAATACTGTCCACTAACAGTGACCCCTGTGTGAAGCTGCAGCTCAGGCTTTTTAATTTAAACCTTGAATATAGAAGAGTTTGTTACTTACGATCCAAGCCGTTGATGTACTTCATGGATATCTCACAATGTCCCCACACAGCGCTGACAACAGGATACAGCTTCTTGCCTTTTAGTCCTCTAAAAGCAACTCCAAGATACTGTCCGTCCACCATGAAGCTCAGCGTCCCCTCGTCCATGTCCAGAATAACTAACAGAGAGTCTGGCAGGGTAAATGACTCCTCTGGATCCAGAAAACACGGATATGAAGGTAGAGAGCTGTGCGCTCTGTTCTTACTGTCATGGTAGAGCCTATTGCGTCCCAGATCCCAGCCCCAGGACTCAGAGTCTGAACCGACCAACGCCGTGTACCCAACAGAATGTAAAGGAGCATCTGAAGTGGCCACCCCGACCACAGCGTGGGTGCCACGCTGCCGGGAAGGCCAATGGATCTTCCACACATGAAGACCTCGCGTGTACCCGACCCGTCCCCTTATGCAGTCTGTGCTCTGAGCCACTGGGTGGCGGTGAAATGTCAACTTATCCTCCTCTTTGATAAAGATATTTAGAGAACGGTCGTCAGGGTTCCATGCATGTTTCAGCTGGGTTTCCAGTCCAGCACACGGCATGTCCAGCAGGAGGTCCAGCCGTGGAGGTTTGGAGTAGTCCAAGTCCCTCAGTTCTGGGTGCTGCCGCCGGTGGGCCAAGGGCCGATAGGACGGGGAGCCGCCAGTTTCCCCACGACTGTCCACCGATTTAATGCCACTAGAGATCTTCTGTCCCATGGCTGTGATGGGAGGGGTCAGGGGAGGAAAAGGGGGAGGTGAGGAAGGTGTCTGTGCAGGTGGGTGCTGCTTGACGTTACCTCATTAATGCGGTGGCGCTGAGGTGAGAGTCCCCAAAAGGAGTGAGGGTAGAGGGTGACGAAGGAGGAGAGGTGATGAAGGAAAGAGGTGTGCAGTCTGATTTCATGCCACAGTCATCCTCAGAAGGATGAGGCTGTTGCTACCAAACCTGTTGAGAGAGAAGAGGAAAACCAATCAGCTTGTTTTATTCTTTAAAGATACTAAGAGGTGTCATGGACCTCGAGCAACCCCACTCAAAAAACAGAACTAACCCTTTATGTGTAAAACCAACAGAAACTCTACAAGGGAACAACACAGTGAGCTTTCAGAAGTTAAAAACACAAGGCTGCTCATAGGGGTGGGCGATATGGCAAAAATATCATATCACGATTTTTTAAAAATAAAATCACGATCACAATTTTATCATGATTCTTTTTTACGTAGATTTTTCTAGACTAATTTGCATGTTTGACCATTTTTTCCCTATGTTTAACATATAAAACATGTAAAACCCTAAAAGAAAAAAAATGACAATTAAAGCCAAAGAAACTTTCTGAACAGGTTTTAATTTAAATAGTGTAGTTTTTATAAAAATGTGCAATAAATGTAAACATAAAAGGTAATGAACAACAATTTCAACATTATCTCTTGGAGTGCAACAATTTAAAACAAAATTATCTAACTACAATGTCTATAATCTGAGTGAATAATACAGCTGCTTTAGAACAGATTTTTGTCTGTTTTTCAAGCTTTTATCTCCTTTTCTCTTTCCGCCATGGATTCACACTAAATAACCAAACAGGAGATCCCACCATGCGTAATGTGCTACGATTGGCTCGCTGGGTGCACATCCAAGTCTCTGCGCCCACACAGACGATGTGACGATCTTTCTGCTTTATGAGATCATCCCCATATTATAATCCTTAACGATTTTATATCGTCATATCGCACACCCCTAGCTGCTCATGAAGGATGGTCTCAAAACATTGTCAGGAATATGGCATGTTTATCTGTGAAGTCCATGTAGAAATGCTTAGCTGCACTTTCCCTCCTCTCTTAATAGATATATAATAATAGATATGTATCACAGTCAATGTCAGAGGGCAATGGCACAGAAAAGACGGATGAGTTTTATAGAAAACTGAGCAACAAACTCACTTTGAATCGTTGCTCATAAAACAAATATAAATCAGGGGTACACACCTATTGCAATATAATTTTTCCAAATATCATTAGCCGTTCTCTTCAGTTCCTTGTGAAGAATGGAACCAATACTTACAAAAAACCTCAGACAATGATTAGAAGACTAAAGTAAGAACAAAAAAAGAAGATGAAGGGAAAAGTTTTGTGTATTTGTTTCATCATGTTAACAATGAAGAGGGTGAAGAGAAAGCAAACTCGCTGGCACACACTTCCTGTGACTCATTCTGCATCCTCCAAACAAAGTCACATGTGCGCGACACCAAACATTCCCCCATTGAGCAACATTACTCAGAATTGAAGCCTCACGCTCTCTCATTTGGCTGATGTAATGAGTGTTAGCTGATGTAATGAGGGTTGTTAGTACGTTAATGAGTGTTGGCTGAGTCTGCAACAATATGAACTCACAGGGGGGGAGAAAGAAACAGCAGGTAATGATTTATGTCAACTCAGCAGTCAGTAAAGTTGAAAAAGTCAACCTGACTAATGCAAACACTGTAACTTAAAGCATGTGATAAACACGGTAAAGAGGCTGACAGGAGACTTGAATACGTGGGTGAGAAACAATAACAAGTGGTATTTGGGTTTCATTTTTCTTCCAATAGGCTTATAAGTAAGTGTTTAATCACCAATATTGTTCAGATAATATCCTGCATTAACAAGATTCTTTGGAACGGATCCAACACAAGGTCATTTTTATAAAACATATCGGGTTGGGACCTGTTGGGGTCAGTCAAAAATAAGGAAAGGGACCTGTTCGCAGGTACAAGAGGTCTGCCATATGTTCATACGGGAAGTACCAACTGGTAGTTGGACTTCTCTGTGTATATTATTACTTATTTGTCAATGTCTTTGTGTATCTGTTCAATAAAACATTTGTCACAAAAAAGATAAGTCCAAGTCAAGTTTTTAATGTTACGGCAGGAAAGTTTAATGTTTCAAAATAAAATAGAGTTAATGGAATACAGATGATCTGACTGTATAAAAGTCTCATGATTACATTGTCATTTAATAGTTGCATTTAATGGTTGCAGGCCCAGGAACTCCCTTTTCTGTAGCAGTCACACTTATCTGGGGCCATTGTGTTGTTCATGATGGCCCTCTATCATCCCAGAAGATCCCTGGTGCTTGAAGAAACAATCAGAAGGACTGAAATACTTTAAGCTAATTTTCTCTACTACACTTTTGAGCAAACACTGTGTGGGGAGTATGTACTGTGTTTAATGAGGGCCTCTTCTGGTGGCCAGGCTTCCTGCACACACACACACACACACACACACACACACACACACACACACACACACACACACACACACACACACATGTTGTATTCCTTTTTTTTTTGAAAAACTGTAATATTAATATTTATTACTTAAAACATTAACATCGTCACTTGATAACATTATTATTTTTAGCTTCTAATTGCTAACATTTGGGTGATTAGAAGCTTAAAATAAAAATGTAATAATTTTATAAAGTATGTACAAAATCATGAGAATAGCTATACCTATTATACATATAATTAGTATATGTTAATAAAATAACACATGAAATATCCTAAATAGAAAATAAATTAAATAAGTAATACGTTAAATAGTTATGAGTTACGGTTAATATGCAACAGCAAAATACTAAATATACACATATATATATGCGTATACCGGAATGAAGCGGCAAATAATATGCACCCAGAAGACCAACTTCCAGCTGTACTTCCAGTATAGACTGGACATAATACATGGCCCTTGTCCCTGCAGGCAGGTTCTCTTGAAAAGAAGCCCAAAAACTATAATTTTTTCAACTTAGGTTTTTAAAATTCAATCATATAAACTGAGGGACAAATGTGAAGCTGTAGGTTGCCTGATGTGGTAGCCAGGCCTCCATTTGATGATTATTTCTGCATAGCATTAAATGGTATTGACACTTTATTGTATGGTTTTACATTTCATTGAATCAAACTGAATTTTACTACACAGGATAATACTTTATTAAATGATGTTAAAACAACTGGTCTTCTTCATTGTACTTCATTATCTGGTATTGTTCTGTACTGAACCATATCACGGTATACATTGCAGTGAATTATTGTATCATATCCTACCATATTTTACAGAATCATTTCATATAACATCTCAAGTTAACCTCAACTCTCCAACCCTGGTTCCATTATTAACAAACAAGTTAACATTTGAGTTTATTCATCTTCCATTTGGATTACAAAAAGATTTGGCATCTTTTAGGTAAATAAGCCATTATATGTACCAATAGATGAAGAATCCAAAAGCTTTAAAAATGAATTTCAAAGTTCAACATCTGTTCATGTCAAAGAAGATATCACATTAAAAATAAGTACTAAAGCTGTTCCTATTTTTGACACAGTTGACACAAAAGGAAGAAATATTAAATAAACAAGTTTTTACCCAATTAGAGGAGTGTAACTTGTACACTGGGGTGTGGTAGCGTATAAATAAAGTTGACTCCATCTGTCCATCTCAGTTTGTTAAAAGTTTGGTATTAATTGTCATCAGCTTATTAAAGTCACTACAGAAATGATTACTTGCGAGCACCAACAGAAATAACTGTGTGGTAAAACTGACGCAGTAATCTCTTCCAGGAATCACAGCTGCTGCTTCCTGTTCACAGGAAAAACAGTCAGTTACACCTCAGGCAGACAGGGAAGTGGATGACACAACTGTGTGTGCATGTGTGTGTGTGTGTGTGGGTGTTTGTGTGAGTGTGTGTGTGTGTGTGTGAGTGTGAGTGTGTGTGTGCCACTTCTATCTGCTGCTGTCTTTACATCGCTGCAACAAGCCGCAGAGCACCAATTTATTTTCATGTCTATGCTGAGCTGACACTTCTGCGGAGAATGTCTCACACCACAAGAGGAGATGAGCAGCTTATTTGTGTCTCTACAGAACATATGTACAGCATTAACACAGAAGCATTTAGTGAAACTCTGTACAAGTTGATTTAACTCTGTCTGGTTTAATGTCTTTATTTATTCAGGGAGAAGAAACAGTGAGAAAGAACTACAATCGAGAAACATCACAGTCAGAAAGACTTCTGTTTGAATTAGAGATGAAAAAAGTCGTACTGTCCAGAGCTATGATCCAGTCCACCTTATAACCTATAAAAAGTAAATTATCCAAAATAATTTGAAAAAGATCTGTATTGAATACAGTTTTTCTTAGCATCTTGCGGACAATGGCTCAGTTGTGGAAATCAATGAAAAGTTAAGGGTTCCAACCCAGTACGACCAAGCACATCACTGTGTCTTTGGGCAAGTCATTTAACCTCAAATTTCTCCATCTGAAGTGCAAACAGTTAAGAAATCATGTGGATATGATTGATATTTACTGATAAACAACAGAAATGGAAACTTCAAACCATGAATAGGGGTATGTATGGGTGTGAATGGCCAAATATGTCCTGTAGTGTAAGCAGTGTTCTTAGTTTGTCAAGGACACTGTTAAAACCAAGCTGCAAACTCAAGGGCTGACAAATTATGCACAAACAGAAGTGCTTAAAACTGTAGCTCCTAAAGTGTTCACTCAAGGATGGCTGCAGTAACTCTGAGGGTTATATGATCATGTGCCAGGAACTACTAAACCATGAATTCATTCGACATTATCTGCTCAACAATGGACTTGCCAGCCTGGACCAATGGGCTTACACTAAGGACAAAACAGTGGTATGACATCACACTGGTAGGATGTCACAATGGTAGGTCTATCCAGGCAGCTATGCAAAAAAGAGCAGAAGATAGCGATGCTGAAACTACTGACTTTTGTTTCGTGCATAGAAGTACTGCATCCTGTGGATGAGGTATTTTTAGCACACTAAAAGGTAAATTAAACAATATAAAAAAATAATATGGGCACCTTGAAGTAAACTTTCTGTTCCAGGGTGCAATATGTGAGCTAAAGCTACAGCTCCAGTCACTACCACTGCTGATAGTCAAAAATCCCTCTGAAATGGATCTGAGTAATCTAAGGTTAGCAGAAAAATCCAAACTTAGGAAAAAAATTATGATGAAGAATTATTGGTTCAATGTGAGATTGCATTTCTTTATTGACATGCCACATGTTTGGACAAATGCAGGGGACTATGTTCACAGGTCTTAGACCAGAGATATAAATGTTGTTAACTATGTGGTTGCAAGCAATTGATGGCTGCCATGCATCCCGTATGCAGTTCCATCATGTCAGTTTTGCATGCCATCCTGAATTAATTAGATACGGTCCACAAGTCACCAGTCGGGTCAGTTTGGAGGCAGAGGAGATAAGCAGAGGCAAAACAGTGGCAGGAAAAACTATAACAGAAGTACTTTAGGCAAACTAATAAATCTAGTTCTCAGTCATCAATATCCAAGTCATGTATGTGACTACAAAGACACAAACATGACTGTTAATCTGGGATGACTGAAAAATTCACTTTAAGAAGTCAAGAAACAGTGGAATAGGTTCAGTTTGTTACGTCAGTGAGTGACCGAGTAAATTACTGGCTTTGAGTTGACATCATGGTCAACTTCATCAGTGGATGTATTTGTGTTACCCTTGTTTTTTTGGCTGAATTTTCTACATAGAAACAACTGATTGGTAGTTCTGATACGATGCTCAAAAAACACTCCACCATGAGGTACTGCAGAGTACACCGTCAGTTACTTATCAGCTCATTTCACAGAGACAGTTAGAACCATGCACAGAGGAAAATATTGCAGAAATGCAGTGCAGACACTGCTGATGGTGAGGTCTAACAAAAACTGAATTATGATACTGATTATTGGTGTTTATTTTTTACTTTTATTCCCAAAATTACTGCCATGTTTGCAGTTTCCTTCGGACACAACAGGTATATGCATACAGCCTGAAGTCTATAGCGACCTCTCACATACAAACAAGAAGATAAACAACACTGCTCATGATGCCTTCTGATGCAAGCGTGAATGGCAGAACAAAGTACAAGAATATCTCAGGCTTTAGCTGTTAGCAAATATTGAAATGTGCTTGATCAACACTGTTCCCACCTCTGGTTCACTCAGTAAAACTAAAGAAAACATTGTGTTGTTTTTATATGAGTCAAACGACACAAGCACATATATTCCCAAGTCTGCCTGCCAGTACACCACAGTGTGAGGTCATGGTGTAATTCTGTGTGCAATGTCGAGGCCTTAAACACACACTCACACACACACCTCCGTCTCATTTTGGCCACTCTTATTTTCCCATTCTGTCCGTCTGTCTGTCCCTCTGGCTGTGAATGAGGTCGTGGCAGCTGGCAGCCAATGTTTGCCACCACTCAGTGAACTCCTCAGCATGAGAGGGTTCAATGCTTGGACACACACACACAGGTACACACCCACAAACACACTCTAATTCGCACACAGACAGTTGCCTCTGTGTGTGTCATCACGTCTGGTAGGAGGGTTCAGGGTGGGCACTGCTTGAAAGATTCCAGAGTCATCTCTACCAAACCTCAGCCAAAAAACACATGATTTGACACTGTGTCATTTCCCTGTTTGTGTGTGTGTTGTCTGGCACAGCATGTGGAAGACAATCTGGCATTACGAGCTGTCATCAAGGAGGCACTTGACCCCTGAACCTGTGTCGTCATGGTCTACATTGCATAGTAACCTCTCAGGAGGATGGTGGAGGGCTGGCACAGCGTCTGCTGCTGCGTATTGAAGCAACATGTTTCTGCCATCTGTTGTTTACTTTCCTCCCTCTCCCTGCATTTCTCTTTTCCTGAAGCCAACTCATTCAGGGACCAACACACTTGTCCACCCCTCCCTTCATTAGAGCTTCAGTCAGGTTAGGCAAGAAAGCGGGGCACAATCACTTTGCATAATACAGAACATAAAGGTTATCAGGGTTGAAACACTTTACTATATCAAATATATTTAAATCTACTGATTCTTGTTTCTGTTATGGATGTTGATCTCTTTGCCAGTAAAACAACAGAACTGTTAAAACAAAAATTCACTTTGGACGACATCAATGATTTTTCCTTTAAATCTTTAGAAAAGTATGAACCAATACAAATGATTATTTACAAAACAAAAGCAATTGCTCACAGCTCAGATGGTTTACACCTCAGGATCTGGAGATGGGGCTCTGTGGTTGCTGGATTAATTGTGTTCAGTCCTGGACGATACAAAGCTCAACCACTGGCAAGCATTTTGGCAACACAAATTAAATTTGAAGACATTAAAGATGTTTACATGTTGTGTCTCATAATGATGCTATGGAAGAATACAAAACAAAAAGACTTAATATCATAATTTTGGTATCGACAATGGCTAAATTGTTATTTAAAACACTGGTATCTGTATCTGCTTTCAAATGTGCATCACTCCCCCTAAGATTTGAAGTCCTCATCTAACTTTTTGTGTGCTGATTGCTCTACATCAGTGAAATAATATACAAACTGAGCCATGGGTTTCTGGTCAGAAACAGCCATTTATTTCTAAAGCACATCTAAAAAGAGAGAGAGAGAGAGAGAAAGAAACATGTTGACTAAAGTGTTTCTTTACGTGGGAACACAAAATCCTGATTTACAAAATGTCAACATACACAATAGAAGACAAAGATCCACTAATATAATGAGTAAAAAAAGCACAATAACATGATTAAAGTAAGTGATTTGGAAGTGCTTCAAGAGCCCAAACCTCCGCCGAGGCATTTCCAACATTGTCAAAAATGGGGAGAACTGTCCTATTTCGCACTGTAAATAAATCCTTAAAAACATTCCTGGATCCACATCCATACCAAGATTACCACCAAGATCTTATCACTTCTTCCTTGTGCCATGACCAACAATCCCTGAAAATTTCTTAAAAACATGTTGCTGACATTTTGAGTGCTCTTGCAAACAGACAAATACTGGCAAAAATAACTAACCTCCTTGGTGGAAGTTAAAAAAACAAAACACAAAACATGTCATTGTTAATAAAATAGCTAGACAGAATGACAAAAATAAACAAAATTTACAGGATGAGTCTTCAGCTGTGACGTGTGCATTATCTAATCTAAATTGCAGAGTTTAAGAAACAGCAATGGCAATGACTTGATGGAGAAATAAATTGTAATTCAAGGGGATACAAGTCAGAAAGGACAAGAACGTGAAGGAGAAAAAAATGAGAATAATTGGTTATTAATGGTGCAGCTTGTTAAATGCCTCTGCCACAATTTTCTGATCATAAAGATGATTTGGCCAAATTTAACAAAGTGTCTTTGACATGTTTTTAAAAGTTTTGTTTACATGTTAAACTCTCACAGTGATCTTGACCTTTAAACTATGACTTACAAAATTAAGGAAGTTCTTCCATGAGTCAGTGGAGATTTTTCTTCAAAAGTCTTAAGGAAGTTCTCCGAAGGTGTCAGAGAGATATTGCATTCAAAACCCAGAGCTTTTGAGCCAGGGCAACATGAGGACTTCAAAAGTTTACAAATGAGTGGGAATTTGTTAAAAGTTTTTAGGGAAATCCATGGGGGTACTCTGAGGATTTTGTACTTAATAGTAGGAGAGGAACACTGGGCTCAACAACATTTACATGTGACCCATTACCTCCAAAATTCAACACGGTCCCCCTCGAGTCAGAGTGGACTTTAAGTTTGACGGAAATCTCTCATAGAGTTTTTTAGATATTGTTTTCATCTGAATGGTATGAACATTGACTGTAATGATTGGAAAAGGGCATTTTGACTTTGTAATGTTGCTACAACCAATCTGTGGATGCAACCTACTGACAGACAGAGACTGAGTTGAGGTGAGACTTATGCCGCATTCACACCGCAAGCGACCCAGCTACCAAAATCACGTCGCCCACTGACGTATCGTCGCGCGTCCATAAATACCTCATTTTGGTCACCGTTGCCGTCGGCCGTCGCTCGGCAGCCGCTCAAGTTTCACCATGATCATATCATATATCATATAATAGGATGTATAAGCGGACATTATTCCAGCTGTATCCTTTTCATTCATTTATTAACCACGAAACACTGCAGCTGATGCCCTGCAGCAGCATTATCTGTATCTGAGTTTCCTGCCGTCCGTCTAGGCGGAACTAACTAATGTTGGACATAAATTGTTCCTCTGTAGTCTGAATGAAAACTGTCTGCCACAGGCAACATCACACACGCACACACCGCTGATTGGCTGTTGCCGCACAGCCACACACGACATTGTCTCAAAAGATCAACTTTTTTTTACTCTGACATCGCATGACAAGCTATGTGGTAGTGTGAAAAGCGGCTGTCTCATCGCGGGAGGGTTAGCCCCGCCCCATCACGGCTGTACATTGACTTTGCATGGAGAGTGATCGCAGAGGTAGTACAAGTAGCGTCCGGTGTGTAAGCACCTTTAAGGTCATCTGACCAGTAGTAACACGGGCTTGTTTTGACATCAGTCACATCCCTGAGTGTCCAAAACCATAAATCCTCAACAAAATAAAAACGGATGTGATTTAAAAAAAATTAAACTTCCCCCCAACAGTGCAGACCTTTAAATATACATCATGTTTAGATCAAAGCTGTTTGTTAAACCAGGCTGTGCAGATGTTCATTTAGGCTTTAAAAAAAATCTTTGCCTGACATACAATCACAGAGCTTGTGGACACTCAAGGTACTGCAGTTTATGGCACTTCTATATTGGCTACATTTTCGGCCCTGCAGGTTGCTGCTTGGGCATGAACATACAGACAGATAGATGGTCTGAACCTGAAAATTGATGACTTAGGCCCCGAGTGACACAGGCCCTGAAGGAATGAAAATCTGTGAATGAGATTGAGATGAGCGCAGCCAAGATGTGAATTTAAGATGTGGATGTAACAAGACACTCATCATACAATACAGACGTAATAAACATTTTTCTAGATTGTTGTTGTTTCTATAAAGAAGTGTGGTTGATGTAGATTATTATGAATCTTTGGCATAAGTTATTTGTCCAAATTAAAATGTCCATATTGGTTTTGGTTCAACAACTCTAAGATAAAACAGCAATATTTGTAAAACTCACATGAAAAAGTGAAAAGAGATGAGATCAGATGGACATGGTAAAAGCTGGTGTGTGTAGGATGTCCTCTCCTGTTGTACTACTAACAAGCTCCAGGCTCTAAAAAGCATGTTGGGGCGTGTGTATTTGCTTCAAAACTGTCTTAGTTTAAAACCGCCCAGAGATTTGACTGCAGACATGCTTTGAAGCCACACAAACAAAAACTGTAAGAAGGAGAGGAAACTGTTGAGGAACCTCTCACTCATCCTGCACCACCCTCACTGACCAGACTGCTTACGTCTGAGGGTTTTTCCACAGAAAAACTCTCCATCCAGATTATCCGAGGCTAATTGTTTTAACATAAATGTATCAGCATTACTAGTCTAGTTGAGAAAAGTCTGTTCATATGGCAGGACGTCCTGTAAGTGAGTGATGTTTGCATCTGAGGGTCCAACAGGGACAGCTGGAGACATGAGTAAAAGCTAGACAGTTATTCAGCCTTCCTCACTCTGTGTTAAAGCAGTTACGTCTGCCCTGGGAGTGTATGATCGTGTGTGAACAACATCCTTTATCAGCTGATCTGCCAGTTTTCATCACAGCCACCTGCAGACTGTAACATCAGAAGAAACAGCTGTTGTCTCAGAGTGCTAATGAAACAATAGATTTGGTCCTTTGTCTTATCCAGAAAAAAGTTCACAAAGATTTGAAAGATGAGCGTGAAATATTTGGGCAAATGTGAAGTTCTGCTTATTGGCAGAAACAGCTATTTTTCGTTACACAATACTCTCATAACTATTCAAACAGAACTAAAAAAACTGATTAGCACCTAGACAAATATTGTAATAAGTACACAAAGCATCAATTTCTTGAGGTTTTGCCAGAACGACTAAAAAAAGGAAAACATCAAAATGCGAGAGAGGTGACAGAGGTCAGAACTGTTTCGTGAATCTGAGTCTGTCAATCCACCAGTGTACTAGTTATTCAAAAACTCGTATGACCTGGGAGTGTGTCCCTCTTGATTTTACACTCCGCTTGTTGGGAGTGCAACAGTGAACACACCACAATTTCAAATCTGTAAGAAAAGAACGGAAGCCACAGAGCTAAAATGCACAATTCATTAATTAATTAATTACTTATTATTGTTATTGTACATTGCATCTAGGCCTGTCACAGTAATCAATAAATCAATTAACTGAACTATAAATAAAAACGTCCTCGGTAAGTTGCCGGCCTCGATAAACTGACACTAGCATGCGTGTTTGTTTCCTCCTCTCTTTCTACCAAAGAGGCTGAATGGGAAGATGGCTCACTCTGTCCATCTTTCTGTGTTGGTTCTATAGCGGATTTAGCGGATTTATAGTGAAGTGAGCCTCTGTCAGAAATACAATCTTTGGGGGAGAGGCGGTGCCGCTCGCGTGTACACACACACACAGAGCTGAAGTGAGTGTCCTGAGGAGTAGCGAGGAAACAAACGCTAATATGAATGAAGGCACAAAAGATTCGGTTACTAAGCCACCTGCCCCAGTGTGGGAATATTTTGTTTTTAAACAGAATGAACAAGAAGTGAGCTCATGAACACCGACGAGATGATATGTCGCATTTGTTTGAAAGTAGTGACGACGAAGAAGAAGAAGGGGAGGTGCAGCGGAGCCTCCATCCTGACAGTCAGTGCTTACTGAGGCATTTGGTCAGCAAAGTTTAAATAAAACAAACAGTGCCGATTGCTACAATGCAAAAAGAAATGCAGCCCTTCAATACTGTGGAAAAGCCAGCAATGTTACAAACATTTGACAGATGGTACTGATTGACTGGGAGAAAGTGCATGTCACAAACAATTCTGGAACTGTATAAGCTCCCTTTTATTTATTGTTTTATTTTTGTGTGTGTTTTTATTGGAGTTTCGTTTTTTCTTTACAGGGACAGGGTCTATTTTTTTATTGGTATTGATTAGTATAATTATTTTTATTCACATGCAATGTTTCCTAAAAGAGAGTCCCTTTAATTTTCATTGGATTTTTTTTCTCTTTTTTTTGTAAAAATTATTATATTGTTTGTTTAATTTATGTTATTTTAAAGATCTTGACATTCTAATTACAGTTAAATACTTCTAAGAAATTAAAGTTTCTTGCTTTTGATATGGTATACTCACTTTATTATGACATATACGAAAAATGAGAATAAAATTAAAATAATATTGACAATAATATTGTTTATCATCAATCATTTTTTGGACAATTATCATCCAGCAAAGTTTGTTATCGTGACAGGCCTATAACCATCCATTTCTTGTATTTTGTAGGCATACTACCAATCAGGTATGGGAATTAGTTACTTCTTACAAATCCATGTTGAGTCTCAAGTTCAACTCAAGCCTCAAGACTAGAAGCCAATTTCTATGTCTATAGTTGGAACAGGCTCGAGAAAAAATGACAAAAGAAGGTTGTACAAGCAATGCCTGATCTGATAAGTCTCAATTTATACCTCAATGCAGTGAGATGCTGCATTTTTTAAGCTCTTCACTGTTAATGTCAGTAACATCATATTCTTGACACACTAATGAAATTTTGAGGTTGGGCACCTCTTAAATGTGGAATCATGAGTGCTGAAAATGCCTTTCGTCTGCCTTTCTGTGGACTCATCTATAAAAAGACTGGCTGCTTTTGCACCAAGCAGAGAGTTACTTGCAATAGGGAGGGAATGACTTGCAGCTTGTATTGACAATAAGCCATAAATTCAACAGTTAATGACAGGGTATGAGTCTTGAGTCCAAGTTAAGCCCAACGTTTTTTTTAGATAAGTCTAAAGTCACCTCAGTGTGCAAACAAAGTGCCCCTTGAGTCCCAGTCTATAACCTGAGTCCCCATCTCTGCTACCTATAAATTAACTCAACTGTCTATTTCCACGAGACTCCACATTTAACAAACAAAAGAGTTTTACTTTTTAACATTAATTTATTGTGTCAAACTGTCAAGCTCTGTATTACATGACCAGTGCATTAAAAAAGTGTTTTAAATTTTCTTCAGGAATTGATACAAATTCCTCCACAGTCCACGATTTAACCTTGATGTCCTGTGAATTATATGTAAAGATATTAAGATATTTCAAAAGAGTAACCTGACCCCTCTTATAATCTCATTGTCACCATATTGCTGATAGGAGGACAAAAGGATCAATACCTCTTACATCTCTCTGCACAGCAAAAGGCTTCAGTCAGCTGCCAGTTAGCTTAGCTTAGCATAAAGACTGCAAACAAAGCTGAACAGCCCACCTGACTCCTGACCCTTTGCTTTAAAGGTGATGAATATTTTTCAAATGGTCAAACAGTTTTGTAGTAACCCACTCCAGTGCACAAATACATGAGGGACATTCATCTGCAGAGTCAGTCCACTAATTATTAAATATTTAATGAACTTGACGTAAGCATTTCATGCATCCGCGTCTGCAGCACACGATAAATTCAGCAGCTCCTGTAACATGGAGTTTTCCTATAATCTGTGGAATTGGCTGAGAATCTATCAGCAAAATTAAGTGCTTGAATTATTTTTTAGGATTGGTGGGCTCAAACTATTCCAGCCCCTCCGAATTCATATTTCAATGCAGATTTAGGTAGTGTGCTAATTTAAAAGCCCTATATTACATTGTCGCTTTAGTTCATGACTTTTAAACCAATCTGACCCTGTTCGAACTTAAACCGTCACACTGAATTACACCGACTTTTCCTCATTCCTATGACGCCAGAGAAATGAATCACAAAATGGTAATTTCTTCCACTTTCCACAGCTACACCACAATGAACAAAAACAGAGCTGGCATGCAAACACAAACTTCAGAGAGGAGAAGAGACACCCACATTTAGATTATAAGTCTTCATAGCAACAGCTGTACCCAGAAGATTAAACAAACTACCATTCTCTCTGCATTGCTCACATTCATTCCAGCTGAGGGAAGCCCCGTGTAGCCGAGGATGCCAGAGGGAGACATAAACTGTAACGTCTGGCTGCTAACAGGATGTCAAAATACAGACTGAAGTACTCTGAGCATTAAACCTATCTTACAGGAGATGAGAAGCAGAGGTGTGGTGCAGAGTCGTACAGAGACAGGGTCAGATAAATTGTTAGGGAGAAATGGGCGGAAAAACGAAGCACACAAGCAAAGAGAAGGTTATTGCACACAGGGATGGCGAATGATTTGTATATAATGCCCATTCTTTTTTGTAATTAATATTATAAGACCACTGTTTCATTTTTATTTTTTCATGTTTTTTTCATGGGGGCAGTAGGTAGTGCAGCTGTCTCTCAGCAAGTAGGTTGCAGGATCGATTTGTCAGGCCAGTCCCAGGATCTTTCTGTGTAGAGTGCATCCTCTCCTCATACATGTATGGGTATTCCCTGGCCTGGTTCACAAGCTTCCTCTTACAGACCTAAAATAGCGTATTTGGTTACTTGGTGACTCTAAATTACCTTTAGGTGTGAGAATGAGTATAACTGGATGTCTGTTTCAATACTGTATGTCAGCCCTGTAATTGGCTGATGACCAGTCAAGGATGAACTTCACTCTGGCCAAATGTAAGCTGCGATTTGCAGTGACCCTGAAAGAGATAAGCAGTGTGGACAGATGCTTTTACTGGTGCCTGGCCATAATGCAGTAACTCAGTAGTCAAGGACAAGAAACTGAAGGCTGGAGGGTGGCTCAGTCAAGTCCTGATCAAACCATGTCAGAGAACTAAGCAGCAAAACATGTGAATGCTGTTTCATGAAATGTTTTATGAATGTTTTTAAACCCCTCTCTCAGCCCTTCCACCACTTCAACTAGAAAAGCACTCAGAGAGCGCAGACCTCCGCCAGCACCACAGTCCTCTCCCATATTGTGATTTTGACCATAAATATTAGTCCTACCTTTATTTCATCTAAATACTTAGATTCCTTGACCATGAAAACATGCCATTAGCAATTGGATTCATAATGATATCTGTTTTAGTTCAGTAGTTATTCACAGAAATTACATTTTTCGCAATGGTGGCCAGACTCTGATCCAGATCAACACCAAAATCGAATCAGTTCTTCCTTTTCCCATGCTGAACATTTTCTGAAAATTTCATCAAAATCCATCCATTACTTTTTGAGTTATTTTGTTCACAGACAGACAGACGGACAGACAGACGGGCGGACAGACAAACAAACAAACTCTCCCGAAAACATAACCTCCTTGGTGGAGGTAATAAAAAGAGATGATCCTGCCAAGGGACAACGTTTAAGAGACCAAACTATGGAGTTTTGTAACAGAAAGTGCAGAATAGCATTGAACTGACCAATTTCCAAAAAATGACCAAATTACCGTAAAATAGACAAACCAGAACAGACAGGGCCAATGTGGAGAGCCCTAAAGTGACAGGAGCTCCAAGATTTCATTTTAAAACTCTACACAGAAAGATCTCAGACAGATGAGGATGCAGGTGGATCAGCAATAATTAGCATACCATTAATATGTTTTTTTTCACATTAGTTGTTATATATATATTCTTGCAATCATCAAAATTTGATTTATAACCTAAATTAAGGTAAGGGTTCTTTCTGTGCAACATACTAAATTAAAAATCAAATATTGTTTAAAATGTGGTTGTTAGAAAGTTAATGATCTCTTTTTCCCTTCCTAGCAAGTGATGTAACCATCTTTTTTTTAAACTAGCTTTATGTCATTGCACAGGTTCACTGATAGTTCTTATAGCAAATTGTATAAATGCTCAATTTTCTACATACAGTTCAAAATGAAAGCTATCTAAATAAACTTTTTGACCTTGGGGAAATATATACAGAAAGATTCCAGGTCAATCATCATTCCCTCCTCATTTCTGTTGTTCATTCCTTCCGAAGGAGTCCCTGTGAGTATTAGGATGCCAGCGCTAAGTGTAAACTGCTGTGTCTGGCTCCTAACAGGATGTCAAAATACAGGCAACAGAACTTTAAACTTATCTTGCAGCTGATGAGAAGCAGAGGTGTGCTCATGCATAGAGTTTTTGACTTATAAGGCTTTTGCAAAAGGTTTGTAGAACTGAACATTGTGTCTTTTTCTTGTCTCTTCAAGCATGCCTCTTTACTAACAACTTTCTATTGTCACTACGGCTGGGTATCAACTCAGATTTTCTGGATCGATTTGATTCGCGATTCGATATTTGTTCAGTCTGGGTTATCTCAGTAAAAATAATGCTATAAATGACTTTTTGACCTGGTACATTATTAAAACTGTTTTTACATTAAGAACTGAACCCAAAGCAGTTACATTAATCACATATTAATGATATGCATTAATGCATATTCTGCAAGTTACTTGTTTTTTGTCCAGCTTGTCTTTTCTTTCATTCTTGTTAAATCTGAAATATGTCCAAATGTCAACTTTTAAACCCTCCGGTGGTGCCCCTAGTGCTACTCGCTTCCACCATTTTTTTGACTCCTTGCAGTAACATCTCATGAGATCTTGTTCAGTGGAAAGCAGCGCTAAACGCGAGACTAGCAGAGTTGATAACACAGGCTGCTTCTCGGACCGTCCAATGAAGAAAAAACTACCCACGTTAAAAGATCGATCTTTGGATTTTATGGATCGATTATGAACCATTTAAAGGGAAATTGATTAAAATCGATTAAAGTGATTTTTTTAACCCAGCCCTAATTGTCACCCCGTATATATTTGATTCTTTTGTTTTCTTTTCTGCATTTTACCCTTCACATGTCTCTGACCCCTGTCTTTGTCTTTTGTACTGTACTGGTCAGTCCTCTGGACAACAGCAATGCAGACACTAAATTAACACAAATGATCTCAGGCCTAATTATCTTACCAAATGTTCAAGTGTCCACCACACAGTAACGCATGCTAAGCACACTGGAACAGTGGGCTCTGCGAAAAACCCAACACAAGCAACTTCACACACAGATACAAGCTGACATAAACCCTTCCAGTCATAAACCCCTCCTTACCTAAACAAGTTGACTATGCCTGTGTTGTGGAGGATATGATCTTAATCCTAAGCAGAAATTTACTTCATGTATCACTTTAAACTGTATTTCCAATTACACTTGCTCTGTGCCTTTTCTTTATGACGCAGGAGTCTGAGCTCTTTCCCAAGGAACTCCACTCATCATTTCCCTAATGAATCATGATCCCTCTCCCACATCCTCATCGTCTACTGTTGCTAATCTACTCTCAATAAAAAAATTCCTCTCAGAGCTCCCTTCTTCTTCTTTTTCTTCTTCAATACCAAACTTACACCATTGTTGATGTTCTGTAGGAACTGAAACTAGTTTGAAGATGCGTCAGAGAAACTGATTCACAAAAACGGCAGGAGGTTGTTTTTTTTTTTTTTTTTTTGATAGTTGGAAATACCAAAACTTTTCTAGAGTTGAGAGATGTGCTGTCATTTCCCCTGATGAAACAACAGCAAAGAAAGCAAAGGGAGAAGATACATGCTTTGATTTGTCTACTATCAAACTGTTTGAGCCATTATTAAAGCTATAACTGTGAGTAATCCCTTTGACTGGAGAGAAAATATAAAAGCAGGTTAATACAATCTGACTTTAGGAAGATAGAGGCAAGTTGTCTACTGTCAGTTTCATTCAACTGAGCAATTAAGTTACTTGCTAATTAGCTCATGTGCTAATGCTACAAACATTATGCTACTTGTCTAAAGGCAACTGGCATACTGATGTCTGAAATGTCCCACTGAGTCTATATTTTGCTTTCTGAAGGATGCATATTTCATTGCACAGTCAGCTCAAATTTCATTTAAAAGCTCACCACACTTACTAGCTTGTGTTTTATTTTTTACACCGTGAATTTATTTATTTGATCTGAAGTACAGCTGGATGATTTGATGTCTCTTCTTTTTTGTGCCACTTAACACTCACACACCAGGCACAGGATACTGAATGACACATGCTGGTGCAGATTAAAGTTATATTTCACTTAAGAACTCCCAGAACATCAGGACTGCTAACATGTCAAATCATACAGTTGTTATTTAATACATCTCAAGCTTAAACTGACATGAGCTGGCAGATTAGTAATCAACACTGAAACATTTAGCAAAAGATCAAATAACAGTAAGTTGGTCCCATAATTTATTTATTTTGGACATTTTTCAGCCTTCATTCTACTGGGGAGAGAGATAGTGGTTCAACTTTGAAGGGGACAGAGAGAGCTGTTAATTTTGTTAGCTGTTCAAACAATGGGAGATTTTTTTTACGTCAAATTGAGAGCTGCATCAGGGGTAAAATAACAAAGACAACTGCACTGCACACTTGAACACCTCTCTGAACAGACTTCAGAATATAAGCTGCCATTCACTCACAGTGGATCCTTTTTGAATCCAATAGACCACAGGTTTGGGTGGTTTGGTAGCAGAGAGCTAAAGTTAGCCTCCACAAGCACACAAGTACAAGCCACGGTTAGCTTGCAGGCTAAGTTAGTCTGTTTCTGACAAGGAACATGACAAATGTTCAAACTAAATGTCTGATCGATCCTAAAAAAATATATGAAAGACAGAAAAGAGTGAATCTGATTTTCACTAATTTTGAACATTTTTCTCACAATATCCTCCTGTGTTGTATGATTTGACACATGTTCTGGCTCAAAAAGGAAAAGAAACACAATGTTTGATTTTATCTATGAACTGCTACGTCAGAACAGCAATATCAAACTGGCACCTAGAAATTATGATTGAATCAAATCATAACAAAGGCATATTGACCCAGCCCCCTCAAATTGTTCCCTGAATAAATATAAATGTTGTGTGCTTATACAGATTCCAAACAAAGATATATGAGAATACTCAACCAAACATATATATTCATACTCATTTTGTCTTCTCTTTTGCAGCTGTGACACCTTAAAATCCATGATACCCTTAGGGAAGACCGTTAGTGCTACAGTGATTGAGCACTCCTTTACAGACACCTACGCAAAACCTATGCATCTCTCTAGCACACACATATGGATTTCTACACACATACAAACACACACAGAAGGCCTCCGCTGTACCATCCATAAAGCTCTGCAGGGTAGTGGATTCAGGTGGCAGATTCACAACCCCAGCAGTAATGAAACTGAATCAAAATCTGCCTGAATATGACGCACTGCTGCTGCCTCCTCGCTCATTTAACATCCAAACTGCTTGCTCAACAGTGTGATGAAACGTGTCAAGCCCACATGAGTCACAAACAACCCAGGAATATTTCTTTTTTGAGCAACTGTAATCAAGAAATAACACTTCAAACTGAAACTTAACTTTATTCTTTCATTTTATAGTTTAAAACCACCAGAAAACTTCTGTGCAAAACTAGCACCCAAACATTTTTAAAATTTCATCATATTGACACAAAGTCAACAAGAAAAAAAAATCAATTTTAAAACAAAACAGGGAATGTATTTCTAATGGCATATTGCTCTACTTGCTGCTTTGTCAGGTTGAGCCGAGCACAGTAACTGCAATGAGTTTGATGCTAACATAAGTATGTGTACATATTTAGAAGCCTTGTCAAAACTTGAACTAGTGCAAAATACATAAAGAAAATAGGACATTTTGTGTAATAAGTGCTGTAAAAGCTGTAAACAACACATTAACTCACTCTAACTCAGAAAGTAATGCAATGGTAATGTTGCCGATGGCATTCAAAGGTATGGTAAAACCAGCTTAGCCCTATAAAGCCAATTGTATCATATTTGATACATACTTTTATAATGCCTCTTTCTACTCAATAATCAACAAATTACAAAAAAACATCTGAATACAACCAGATAAATGATACAAATTTCCTCAAATTGATTATCAGTTGCCAAAAACATCTAATGTAGCAAATGAGATACAAAAAATCGATATGTTGAATTTTATGGACATTTCAATTTTTATGGATTTTAGCAGAAAGTGAAACAAACATTTCAGCTCCAAAAATTAGAATTTTCTGGCTATAATCTATAGTCTTGGGCCTTAAAGGGTTAAAATCAATAACTGACCTGAGAATCTGCAGAGTGAAATCATTCTCAGAAACACGAGGAGTTTCTCCACAGAGGAAGAAAACTTATTAAGCAAACCATTCTCAAAAACTTTCAATGGGCTGTTACCCAGATGGACTAACATTACATAAGGACAGGTCCCTATAGTGTGTCAGGTTACTATCTCCCACTGTTAATGAATCCTTGAAAAAGATCACTGGATCCACATCTGGATTCAGATCACTAATGACTTGTATGGACAGTGCCATATGCTTTATGCTCAGGCTGACACTTGCGTGCGCAGATTCTCTATCTGCTCCGATAGTATTCGGATAATTCTCTTTCGGACATACTGTACCCCTCTTTATACTGCCCCCCCGTGGATGAGATATAAAAAAGTAAGCATACAGAGGCTAAATGTAGCTTACAATGATGCATTAGGGATTTTATTGAAGAAACAAAGGTGGACCAGTGCAAGTGAGCTTTTTGTAATGCTGGACTTTACTCTTTTAATGCTCTCTTGAGGAATCTGATGTAAAAATGTATGTACAAATTGACAGATTTTCAGAACTCGATCTTAGGGCTGTTCACAAATCCCAAATTAGTTCCACTATACTGGTGGAGACACTTGTATAGATGACTTATAATTATTGATGTGATTATAAAGCTGTTCTGCTCTATCTATCTATCTATAGATAGATAGAATCTATCTATCTATCTATCTATCTATCTATCTATCTATCTATCTATCTATCTATCTATCTATCTATCTATCTATCTATCTATCTATCTATCTATCTATCTATCTATCTATCTATCTATCTATCTATCTCTTAATGGTAACAAGTTCCTGAAAAAAAAATCCTGGGCATGCATCTCTATTTACCACCAAAATCTAACCACATTGTGATTTTGTGTCATGACCAACATTTCCTAAAAATGTCATCAAACTCTGTTCTGAACTTTTCAAATTATTCTTATTAAAAGACAAATACACAATTAAACAAAGGCTACCAAAATCATAAAATCTTTTGTCAAAGTTAGTACTTGACCAAAAGAGCAAAATAATACAACTCCCTACATTTTGTCAAAATGTGATCAGTCTCAAATCAACTGTCAATAATTAGTGATTAATCGTGATCAAAGAGCTTACATCATTGACAGCTTTGGTATCAACAGAAGTGACTTGATGACATCAGTTTGGGAGCTGTAACCAAGCACTCTGCACCATCATCTGACATTTTATGGACTGACCTGTTCCTCATTTGAACAAGCAGTGATGGGCAGTTAATGGAAATAATTGTAGCCTTAGCTGTGTCACAGAGATACACATACAGACACACTCACACAGATGCTCATGCTTAATGGTTGGGCCACTTGTCTCTCTCACAATGGTGTTCCAAAATTGCTCAGTGAATGAACCAGGGCGTGCTGTGCCAGGACATTTGACAAGGGAAAAAAACATCTACACACACACACACATACACACACACACAAACATGGACAAAGAGGTGGTGAGATCCCCTGCTGTCCTCAAACTGCAACCAGAAACAAAGAAATGAGAAGGCAATCATTTAAAATAATAAAGTAACAGAATGATTATGTAAATCTAATGCCATTGAAGCTTAGGCAGATGTACTGAAGAAAGGCTGTAGTTTTCTAAATCAGTCAGAAATAAAAGAGAACACAAACAATGGTGGAGACAAGGCAAAGAGAAGAGAAACAGAGGTCAGCAGCTGACAAAACAAAGGATAAAGTCAGAAAGTGGAGCTGCTATCTCTCCGTCCCAGGATGGACCACACAAATACACCTTCCCACCGGAGCCCATGCACCAAACACACACATTCACCCTGAGAGAGAGACGCTTCTGCTGCTGGAAGTGTGAGGGTGAGCCATCAGATTAGTGGGGTGTTTGTTACATATAGTCCAGCAGTGTGTTTAAAAATAGAAAGCAGGATCTATCCTATTATTGTATGTGAGCGGGGGCAATCCCAGTTTAGCTTATCCCACAACTCTTACTGCTCTATCTCACCCCAACAAAAGCACAAACACACACACTGAGGGGTATCCCATCTGGCCAGCTGGGGCCTCAGGACCATTAAGGGAATTAAAGGCGAAGGGAGATAAGCGAGGGGTGGTGTGGGAGGTGGGGGGGTGGGGGTGCACAGTAGCATCAGGGAGAAGGAAATTAGAACAGCGGAAAAGAGAGTCTCCTTTACACCTAATGAAAACTGATAACTTAGACAACAGAAGATTTTACAACTTTGGTACCATATCTGTGAAAATCAAAAGATTACTATACCCATTTTATATCATGGCAAAAAAAAAAGTCTAATATGCTGAGCTTTCAATAGCTAATTGTTTGCTTCTTACAACTAAATTCAGTGAAACTTCAGATGCAACTGCTAAAGAGCCCATATTTTGCCTTAACTCTGGTTTATATATATTGATTTTTGATGACTGCTACGGTATATAAACAAATACTATTAAAAAAAACTTCAACTTTTTACACCCTGATACAGCTGTATTCTCGCTCTGATTCCCCTTTCAGACTGGCCAAGAAAACAGTTTAAACCAAGTAACAATCGGCTCCTGTCGGCAGACTGACCTTGCAAGCCACAGGCTCGCCTCCAATCTACTTCAGTTGGAACAACACACCCGGGTGGACCCGCTAATTTACGAATGATGTCGGCACAACAGCATAACAGCCCGTCCCCTCCTAACTTACATGACTCTTTGCCATCTCAGCAATAAATTCCATCCACCTATGAATCATCAGCGCCAAGTTTGTACGTTATTACTGAGAGACAAAAGTACAAAGTAAAGAAAACCGTGTCAACGTCTTCCTTTCTATAGTTTGCATGGCCATGTTTCGTAATGATGTCATCAATATGATGACAACAGCTTGATCTGCCAGAGGGAAAAAAACAGCCGCGCAGCTCGTCAGCAGCCGATTAGACACAGGTCTGCTGTCAGTGGGAAAAGAGTCACTTGCCAATTGTTAGCAGGTTAATCCCTGTTGAAAAAACCCACATTGACCTGCAAATTTGAGTGTGAAAGCAGTATGAGATGCTCCTGCTGTTCTCGAGATCCCTACCTAATGTGCACCCAGTCCACTCTTCAAGCTTATAAACAAACAAGATCGTCAGCATAAAGACTTGGTATATCTTAACAGTGACATTTAATATATGAAACCATTGCCATGGGATAGTTGTCACAGAAAATCTTCAACAGCTCAACAAAGAAAGTTCTTTACTGTACTATTTTATACTTTTTTCACAGTAAATACTCATTATGACTGATTAAACTGCCTACTACAAGAAGCACAGTGAGGGTTTTTACCAGCTTGCAACAGGAAGCCCCATCACATCAGCATGAACATCAAGGTCAATAAAAGACACAAGCGGTCTGAAGTGTAACTAACGTTCCCACAAAATGATATCAATAATGTAATATGCAGTCTCCATCACTGTGTGATTTCAAGCATGACTGTAAACACAAGCGACATGTAAAAGCAACTGTTGAAGCAGCACAGTATGAAATATCAGGAGTGCCATGCTTTTGACATTGTTGGTGCAGAGAATCTGTGTTGGCCTACTGTTTTTCCACACAGATAGTCAATAAGAATCATTAAACCAATAGTTAAAGCATTGGACTGAGGGACAGAATGCATAATGGCATTTGCATCAATGAAACTGTATCAACTCTCATCCCCGGCTAAGACAAAGGCTAACTTGTATTAAAGTGGGGGCAAAAATGGTACAAGCCAGAAATTCCTTTAACACTTAAGCCCTTTTCACAAAGCATTTACACAAAAACACTGCACTGGAGCCATGCTGTCTGCGTACCTTGAGACATTCCCATTAAGTCCTATTTTTGTAGAATAAGAATTAAATTAAAAAAAAAAAATCTGAGACAGCAACAGAGCAACAGCACATGTTTTACATACACACAGAGGAAGACATACAAACAGGGAGTCCTGTGCTCCCTCAGTGGCCCCTCATGCTCCCTTCTCAAATAAATTACTGCTCTCATACTACATCTGGAGACAAAAATGACATGAGTGTCAACCCAACCTCCATTCTCTTTCCTCCATGACATTCACAGTAAAGGCAAAATTCACTGAGAATTTAAATATTTACATTAGTTGTTGACATCAAATATAAGTAAATAAAATGACAAATGACAGATTGGTACTTAAACTGAAAAGCTAAAGTTTAGTATCATTTTTTTCTGTTGTTACATCACTTAGTTTGAAACTGTGCTAGTGCTTAAAAAGAACCTGAATCTTGTTTAACAAGAAAAAAGTAGAAGTGCTCCAAGAGCACACACTTCCACCTAGGCATGCCTGACACTATTTGCCATATCTTGTAATGTTAATACCCCCTTTAAAAAAATTCTGGATTTACATCTGGATTTGGATCACAACCAAAATCGAATCTATTCTTTCCAGAACATGATCAACATTCCCTGAAATTTTCATCAGACTACATTTTCATAGTGATCCTGTTCAAAATCTAACAAACAGTGACAAGAGCACAACCTTTTTGGTGGAGGAAATAATTGGGAAAAACATTTGTCACATTTTTGACAAAGTATAACGGATAAACTTCCAGTCCTGATGTAGCATCTAGTGTTGACACATTTAACACCTCAGTATACTGACCAATTTACATATATAACAACATAAATATTGGTACTAGATTAATCAAATGATACCCAACCCTGCTGTTTATTTAAAACTTAGATGTACAGCCTATAGCCCTGTCCTTGGGCGTCAGCATTTGGTGATGCTGTGTTCTCAGTTTCCATATCCATCAAAAACATAACTATCAATCCCATTATGCCATATCAAAACATGACAGTGCATCATAATAAATAGTACATACTTTCCAGCCCTCATTATATGCTTAATACTGGGCAAATTATTTTATTCAACAGCATAAAGCACAGACAAACCCCTGTACACTATCCACACTAAACAAAAGCATTGACAACTTTCTATTTCTAGTAACACTTACATTACTTTTGTTCTGTTTAACTGGATGTTTGTATTTTTTATAGTGAAAATGAATGAAAAAATGAAGAAGAACACCTACTTAATTACCTAAGAAGTTTGGTATTACAAAGTACCAACCATAGGACATTCCCATGAAGAATCACATGGAGTCACACTATTTCCTCCCACAAATACATGCTCTTTTAAGCCTGAAATAGTCTCCACAGTCACACTCTCCAGCCTCCACCTTGTGGACAGCACAACACATGAAGCTCCTTACTGTGAATCTCCACCGGCTCTTCTCATGTCTCACCGTATGTAGCGTTTCAGCCTAGGTCCATGATCACATCCAGACTAAACAACGATAAACTCCTCCAGCAGAAACAGAGAAAGCCCCAAGCAGGAAGAGAGCAGCAGCCGGTAACTCCGTCTGAGAGAGAAAGAGAAAGAGACTCCTTCTTTCCTCTGAGAGCTGCCCACCTCTCCCTCTGTCCCTCCCTCCTCTCTTGTTCCCTCCCTCTTTATTTTCCTTTTCCCTGGGGCTTATCTGTCCCGAGGCTATCACTCCTTCCTCTCACCTTCCTCCCTCCCCAACAGTCACACTCCAACTCCAGAGAGGGTTTCCAAGGCAGCAGCGTCACTACAGGCTGTTAGCTACACTCTGTTTTCACTTCCACTTCAGCCGTACAGAGAGAGAGAGAGAGAGAGAGAGAGAGAGAGGAATGAAATACTGAAAGCTGATCCCCTCTCTGATCTCGTCAAGCAAAGTTACCAAGAGCAACCAGACCATCAGGCAGAAGAAAGAAAGAAACACACCAGCCCCTCCCTCCCTCCCTCACCATCCTAACTCCCCCCTTCACTTACTTATAAAGAGCTCAACTCACCCCGCCTCCTCCTGCTCTAAGAGGCACCAACACACATGTTGATGTACACACACATCTACACGTGCAGCAAACATGGCACGAGGGCAGCATGTGCACCTTAAAGAGATCAAGCTGATAGATGCCAGTCTAGTGAGGTTAACCTGGAGTTTACATGAGGTTAAGTATGCAGAGTAAAGTGGGAAACAATGAGGACAAAAGCTGCTGCAAGTTTTATTTAAGCAAAAGTAGGTTTTTTTGTTGGAAACTTATGTGCAAAGGTCTATAATAATGTTAATGATTCACATTTGAAAACAAAGTTTTCCGATTTTGCATTTGTAATGGAAGCTATAAGATAGGGGTATAAGAAAATATCAATATGCCAATATTTGATTATCTTTTGCTGTTTGATTCTGTATATATTTTAACAGTGTTTTATTAGAGATTTACAGAATTCAGGACATTTGTATTTGGTTTAATGTTTCTTCTCTATTACTGATATTTTTCTATCACTGGGACAGACAACAAATTTATGCATTTTGCAGGGACCATGATTTTCATAAAACACTTTTAAGAGAGCGTTTTTGGTGGGTTCTTGGTAAGGATGCACAATATTATCAAACCAATGTAAGTACTGGCAGATAATTGCCCAAAATATCAGTATCAGTAGATATTTATTTATTTCTTTGTATTTATTTATTAAATAAAAAAGTTGATACATCATCCTGTTCATAATGTTGGGATATAATTGTGACATGTCACATCATCCGTCCTGTTTCATAATACATTGTGTAGTTGTTACTGCTTTCAGCTCCCAGCCTGGTGGTTGATGGTTTGAACCCTGGTCTGGCAGTGCCTCGCTTGGTCGAGTTCACATGTTCTCCATCTGCATGTACGGTTGTGTATGAGTGAAGATGAGCCTTTTGATACAAAGAACTTGCACCAATTAACATCCATTTTGGACTTTCAGATACCTTCAATTGGAAGTTAATTATGCCTCTTATGCAGCCTGTATCATATCACTACAGTTTCTCCCCAGCAGGGGCAGTGTTGCTCACTAAGCTTCCTCAGACTGTGCTAACCATAGACTGTAAAAAACATGGACGCCATGACACTGGGCTCAAATTGAAGCCACCACGAAAACTGCTCTCCCTGGTGACTGGCTGCAGTATAGGTCAAATCTCCGTCTCCCCCATTCATCTGGACGGGCCGAAGTGAAACTTCAAAAAATTAATACACCTCGTAGAAATATTTCTTCCATCCTTATGCTGTGGTGATATGAAAGTATTATTGGGCTGCGGTTTTTCCAAGTCCTCTTTTTTCTGAAAAGTTTCTTTTTTATTAGTTATTAGAGTTTAAAAATAACCGCGGTTTACGGCAGCTTCACAATGATTGTGTACGGCGTATGCTGCGGAGTGTTGCGACTGTTTACAACAGCTGCGTCCGGATTATGGCCCAAATTCTCTACTGGCTGCACAATGGCGGCACCCTGACGGGGGATATTCTGGCTTCAAATCTGTTACATGGTAGAAGGTGGAGCCACGCTATCCAGTTCTTATAATACATCCATGGTGCTAACTGTCAAAAAGACATAAAGAAGAACTCACCATTATAATGTTGAGTTTGATAAATACAGTGGAAGGATCATACTCTGCCTTTTTCATTGTAATATGTCCTTCATGATGCTTTTTCTTGTCCAACTGTATGGGTTTTTCCGAGCAGACAACAAGCTGTTTAATGACTGAGATGAGAAAGAGGTGTAAAATGAGAACAGCAAGATCTCTTCACTGCTGTGATTTCCATGGGACACAAGAGGATGCCCTGCCAAATGCCAAAACTAGTGGGACACAATTGCTGCTGTTACATTTACTGGCAAACTTTTGATTGACTGAAGGAAATCTCGAAAGACGGGCTGGCAGACTGCTGCAGATCATGTCAGCGGAAGAGACAATGCTTAATGTGTGTCAGTGCCCGTCGTATTTACACAACCAAATCAGCCTGTATGAAGGCATCCAAGACAACCTTGGTATTTAGTCTGATGTATCTGATATCAAACTGTTTTCAGTAAGCATCAGTGATTATCAGTAAATATCCACTTGCCCAAAGTGGATGTTAAGGCACTGTGTAAACAGGAACTTTATCTGCCTTCATATGTCAGCCCAGTAAGAGCACACCCTGCTCTACTTGCCAGTGATTGGCTGGCAAGTAGAGCAGGGTGTGCTCTGCCACGTGCCCAAAGTCAGCTTAATTCTACCCAAGTGCCCCCCTGCTAGGGTCCATTATAGAAGATGGATGGATATTGTCATAGAAATATGCATAACCCAGCAAAATCAAGTGAATTTTTATTTTGGTAGATCGAGAGGAAGGTGACATACTGTATATAGCATCATTCATTATTCATCACCAACAAAATACATAAATGATGCCCCTTTTCCAGCAATTGTGGTTTCAGACATAAATCATTCGAGTCCTCACAGTCAGTTAAATTAAGCCACATTTTAAACAGCTCCTGAGTTCTGTCCACTAGGATGACTGCCTCACCTTTTTTGTTGTTGGTGCTGACCGCTTCTCCCAAAGATTTGGCATCATTGCTTTGCAGGCACACAGAACAAAACTGAAGGTATTTATAAACTAGAAAAGCACTCGGAGAGCGCAGACCTCCGCCAGCGCCAAAGTCCTCTCCCATATTGTGATTTTCACCATAAATTTTAGTCTTACCTTTATTTCATGTAAATATTTAGATTCCTTGACCATGAAAACATACCATTAGCAATTGGTTTCATAATGATATCTATTTTAGTTCAGCAGTCATTCACAAAAATCCCATTTTTCGCCATGGCGGCCAGACGCTGATCCGGATCAACACCAAAATCGAATCAGTTCTTCCTTTTCCCATGCTGAACATTTTCTGAAAATTTCATCAAAATCCATCCATAACTTCTTGAGTTATTTTGTTCATAGACAGACTGACGGACAGACTGACTGACAGACAGACAGACAGACAGACAGACAAACAAACTCTCCCGAAAACATAACCTCCTTGGCGGAGGTAACTAGAAAAGCACTCAGAGAGCGCAGACCTCCGCCAGCACCACAGTCCTCTCCCATATTGTCATTTTTACCATAAATATTAGTCCTACCTTTATTTCATTGAAATATTTAGATTCCTTGACCATGAAAACATACCATTAGAAATTGGTTTCACAATGATATCTATTTTAGTTCAGTAGTTGTTTGTCATGGCGGATCGAGATGGTGATCCGGATCAACACCAAAATCGAATCAGTTCTTCCTTTTCTCATGCTGAACATTTCCTGAAAATTTCATCAAAATCCATCCATAACTTTTGGAGTTATTTTTTTCACAGACGGACGGACAGATAGATAAACAGACTCTCCCGAGTCTCCTTGGCGGAGGTAATTAATTGTTGGAAATGAAAACAAGTAATATAGATGCCTCCATGATAACAGTAGGCTCAAACATGTCACTGTAACATACCAGGTTCATGCTTTGCTTCTTATAAAATAAATATCTACAACAGAAAATCCATCTACCAGTGTAAAACCATCATTTTATGCTCATTGAAATGTGGTTAGTCTACCATGAAAGGTTATTACATTCTGGCTAATGATCAGTCTGTCCCTAGTAAATATAACATTCTGAACCTCAGAAACACCATTCTATCCTATCCAAGATCTTGGCAAGTGTCTCAGCACTCACTACCAGAACTGTTGGCTCAAAGTTGATGCTATTTAATGACCAGCACAACGTATAATGTGGTTAACAGTGACTGTAGAAGTGATAGAGTATGTCCAATCCCCAGCATTGTAAATGTTATAGTGAGGTTAAAAGGTATTTCCTCAATTTAAGTTTAAAAACACTTCATCCAAAACGCTCCCCTTGAAATAATAGTTTTCCTGTAGGAATAACAAAGTGCCTTTTTTCCTTGCCTCTCATTTGCACAGTAAATACATCACATGCCTGAATGTCTGGCTGTCCGGCTGAGGATCTGTTCTGTTTTGTCCTGTCCTGTCATGATGTTGTATTTCTGCCCACATTACTGCATAACTTGGAGGTGAAGTGATGACTAAGTTCACTCAACAGCCCTTTCCCACATCCACTCGTCATCACTCATTCACAAAGTCCAAAAGTGATGAAGGAGTTTAGAGAAACACATAACAATTCCTGAAAATCAGTGACCCAGCATGCAATCACTTTATTCCTCCACAACTCCTTCATGTGCCAATAAAAAACACCAGAATGTCCCTGCCTTCACATAAACATTTTGACATAAGCAGGTCTACTGGGCTGGGTGTGAGTATGTGCACACTTGTTTTTTTTTTCATACATACACAGATGTTAAGCTGAAAGGCAGACCACAGTGGTCGCAGTCATGCAGCACAGAGGCCCAGCCAGCTCACTTCCTGTATGGACTTCCTTTTCCCAGGACTGCACCACCACTAGGGAACTAAACTCCCCACAACACCACCGCTCCCTCTATATATGGTTACCTTATCATTACATCACGTCTGCAGAGGCATTCAAGTGCAACTCACAGCAGGAGAGAGGACGACTGCTCTGTCTGACTTTAGTTCTCAGACTTCAAAGATGTAAAAAGAGGATCAATTTATTCGGGCTTTAGGGTTATACTGTCAGTTTATCATTGACGTACATGTAAAATAACTTGCAACAACTGAGAAAGAATCACATTGTATTCTTTACACTTTATCATATAATAAATTAGATGTCATGTATTATATTATGCTGTATCTTATCTATATTTACAATATCTAAAAGGGAGAGAGAAAGCCATATTTAACAGAATCACATAACATATTGTGTATTAATGTGGCAGCTGGATCTGTCTGATTCGATGTGTGTAATGGGTAGCTCCATCTTGCAAAGGTCCAATCTGCAACGATTGTGAGCAGCCTACAGCAGCACGGCCCAATCAGCAACCATAAAAACAGGAAGAGGTGAGAGTTACAAGTGAAACAACAGTGGGAAGTTGACTGCCAAATTTCTTTGTCAAATGAAAAGTTTATAACAACACAAACATTTTCAATTGAAAGGACAAATTTGGCCCATTTTCGTTTTGTTTTTTTCTATGCAATTGCTTATGCAATGTATTTCACCCCCTTGTAGTCCTACTACTTTATCTGAATGGCCTGTGATGGATGTGACAGATAGAAAGATCATCCAATCACCTGCCAGATATGATTCCAAAAGGCTCTGCCCAATGGCAAACACTTTTTTATGGGCCATTGCCCAGAAAGTCTATTAAAATATTTTTAAGCCTCTATCTTGGGACCAGGTTAACATGTCCTGTTGCTGATGGAAATTATGTTTGGTATTATAACCTATCATTTTATATAGGTGTCATAAAGTGCATATTGCTTAATTTACTGTTTTTTGGTCTGAATGATGATGAGGATTTTTTCCACTACTATTGTAATGCGTGCATGCTCTGTAGTCACACTGTGGTGTGTTACATGGTAGCCCTTTTAGCTAAAGTCAAAGCTAGTTGAGTAAACTTTAATTCATTTCCTTTATATGGAAGTTGATATAGCTTAAAGATTCTGCATGTTGCAACCAGTTTTTCATTTTTACTTGACTTTATGCTCTTATCTATTTTAATGTTTCTTATCTTTTTAAATGTCTTTTTTGATATTCCTACTGCTGTACTATGTATAAGAGCAACTGGAACAACAGAATTTCCCCTTGGGGCTTAATAACCTTATTTCTGTGTCATACAGCCACGTCAGTGTTGGTTAATGGGAACCAAAGCCATCACTTTACTTGTTTTTACTTTCAAGAATCAATAAGGTCTGTCTGATATTAGCTTCAATAGTTGTGGCCCTTTTCCACTAGCACGCCTTGGCCCTACTCTACTCGGCCCTACTTGATTTGATGCGTGTTTTCACTGGCCCGGTACCTCCTAAAACAAGCTAGTTTTAGTACCTACACCACTCTGGTTCAAAGCGAGCAGAGTCAATACTAAAAGATGACATCACCGACTGCCGGCTACCAATTGGTCAGACAATGTCGTCATTGATGAGTCATGAGCGTGACGACCTAGCATGCTAGCGGTAGCTACTGTTAGCTTACCCTCAAACGTCTTTTCTTTGCTCTCGTCCTCGGCTTCCAAAACTCTCCTGTGCTTCTCAACGGGTATTTCTTCTTACCACCTGCAGCCTTATTCTGCTTTCCTTTTTTACTCGATTTGTGACAAAAAGCCACAGATTGTTGTGTCGCACTCAAAATGACGTCACCGCAGAGTCGCTCAGTGACACTGCAACCCGTTGGGCAGGCGACTGGAGCTAATGGAAAAGCAGCACAAGGCGAGTAGAGCCAGGTAGAGTAGAGTAGAGTAGAGTAGGGCTAATGGAAAAGGGCCATTAAAGAGCTTTAGTTACAGACACAGCAACATGACTAACAAGAGAGATGCTTTGTTGCACAGGACAGGCATTGAGTGAGTGTTTTCTTGCCATCAGCAGGACCTTTTTCTACCAACTGTCATGGTTGAGACTGAATATACAGTTCATTAAAGACAAGCTGTGCTACTCTGGTTTTACATAACTGTTGGTGCATGTTGGTGTGTTTGAGTCATAGGCATCTCTACATGGTGAGCTGTTGTTTCATTTAAGGACACTGATGTGTACTTTTACCATTCCTTCCTTAGAAATGGTTGAGGGCGTGAAGTAACAAAGGAACAAGCAACAAATTGGTTGATGAAGTATACCCAATAAGAAACAGGCTCCATATTTTCCTCTATCCTCTTTTCTCCACCTACTCAGTGTATGCATGTGCCTCCTTTGATGTCACATTTCCACTTAGTGTGGCATTAAAGAAGGTTATCAAGTAAACATATGTCCAAAGAAGGGTGGCACAATCAAGATGAAACGTATATCTTTTCAAGTATTGTTCAGCCATACATTGTATCTTATTATATCATATGTTGTAGCCTGTCCTGTTATATCATATTGCATGTACTGCATTGTGTATCATAACCAGTCACATTAATTAAAGCTTAGGTAATTTTCTTCATATAAAAAAGTGACTCTAAGCTACAGACTACATATCTGAACACATAGTTTTTATGATTACACCATAATAGCAACAGTATTAACACACAAATACATAGGCGTGTTAACCTTTAACCCACTTAATTGGCTTCATTCAGATCAAGCACTGGAAAAAGGAAATGTGCAGATTTGTAAAAACACATCCAAGTGGCTATGGATCACCTACAGCAGACGTATGGGTGAGACACTTTACCTTTGCCCCACATACACACCAACTAGCACACACAGTTCATACATACATGTGCACACACACACGAGCCTAAATCTGCAACTATGCCGCCGTTATTCCAGACTGCAGCCGATGTAGGTCAATGGTTTTGAATGTAAGCAGTCAGTGTAGGCTAAACATAATATACACAGGTGGAGGAGGGCTTTGAAATGAGGTAGGAGAGGGAGAGAGGGAGACTGAGGCTCCAAAAGCTACATTCACACTGCCATTCAAAGCCATAATATTTACATCTCTTATGTTTTCCTCTACTGTGAATGAGTCAAAAAAAGAGAGAATGTTTGGGGGGAAATGCTGACCCCAAGTTTTCCTCCTCTCAAGGGGTATGATTAGAGGCGTAATTCTGGTGAGAAGGGATCTTGAGGGCTCAGCTGGGGACAAAAGCTCCAGGATTGTGTATCTGCCTTTGCACAAACCCCAATTCCTATGAAGATAGGACATTATTTAAAATGTAAATAAATATAAAATACAATAATTTGCAATTATATTTCGCCTTTATTTAACTGTATACACCACAAAGACAAGATATTTAATGTTCAAACTGATGAACTTTATATATTTTTTGCTAATATTTACTCATTTTGAATTTGATGCCTGCAACATATTAAAAAAAATAAGAAGTGGATAGTTTACCACTGTGTTACATCACCTTTCCTCACTATATGAAAACTAGAATATTGTTTGAATATGATGGATTGTGAAAAATACTTTAGCAGTCATCAGAATCAATTATATGAACCTGAGATAGGGTCTTTAACCAATTGTTATTGTGTCTTAACATTCAGGTCTCCTTTTAAAGCTAGTTGTATGCATATAAAAATGCATTGCATTTATGGATGCTGTTGTGTCTCTTAATTGCCATAATCCCATTTGGTTCAACTATATTGTAATCCTGTTTACTGCAGGAGTGTGTCAGCTGATCCAAAAGGCCAATTAAGTGCAGTAATATCAGGACCTGGAGATGCAGCAGTGATATTAAAAGATCAGCAGAGTGTATATTTGAATATATGAAGGCTAAGCTCATTATTTCACTGCTGCTAATTTATGGTTTAATTTGCATTTAAAATATAAACGCACAAAGTAAGCCTCCTGTGTTTTAACGGATAAGGGGCTTTTCTGGGTTTTAGTTGTGAGAGGCTTTGCTTCAAACCAGTGATCACTAAAATTAAAATGTCCATTTAAAGCTGTAACAGACATAAGTCCACTAATAGAGAAAACATGATGGATATTTCTGGTGTTTTTTTTATATATATTTTCTTTAAAGTTTCCTGCATGACATTGTTTACACAATTGTATTTGTGTGTGTGATGTTTTGCGATTACGTTTTCTCCTGTGAATTAAGGCATTTAGACCAATTTCTGCCATCGCGAATAGAAAACAAAGATGCAGTTTGGCATTAAGGCTCCCTTCATACAGAGACCACAACTTTTACTATTAAAGATGTTCTCTATAAAGATGGCATAGTTTCAAGAAATGTGTCGGTCCACATGAAAACACTGAAAACACTGTATTAAATATGCAAGGCCTGTAAATTGCACTGTAATGCTGATGCAGACATACAAAAAAAACAGAGAAGAAGACATAAAGCATACACATACATCATGAGAAATGTCAACAAAGACTGGCATATTCTGTTTTCTGTGTCCTCCTGTTGCTCACAGTGGCGGTAGAGGAGCAGAGATTTTGCTGTAGAGGCCATAAAAAGCTCAGTCACTTCTGCAGCACCAGCGCAACACTGAATTTAACAATTGTTTCTATTGTTGGCAGAGTTTGCGAATGCATTTAAAGCAAGCAATGGGGGTATGACATCAATGTTTCTGAAACTATCTGTATTCATTGTCTACTGTCGAGCATTTTCATATCCATCCACTCTGGGCCCCATTTTTAAAAAGTGCATTTTTTGGGCACCTGAAACATCATTTCCGTTTGGACGAAAACCTATACCATTGAAAACTTGTGCAGATATGCTTGAATTCTTCTCCATGTGGCTCCTAAAGCTTCAAACAACAGGGTTGACTCTGCTGTTCATCCCCCATCTTCTCTGCTGGACCCTGCCGTAAATTGCCCTCTGATTTTCTGCCTCAGGGAACATTCACACTTAAGGGACCCCATGGGGTTTTTGGTGAGTGTGCGCATGAGTGTGTGTGTTTGTATGAGTGTGTGTGTGTGAGAGAGAAAGAGTTAATCTGCAGGACAAAGCAGGTCTGTCCTCGCCCTACACAAGCACAAAATTAGGGCTAGAGGCCTCACAGCTGAGCAGCTCACCAACAATAAAGACTGAAGGTGTGTGTGTTTGTGTGCCAGTCAGTGTGTGTGTGTGGGTGTGTGTGCTGTCCCCTGCCAACACACGTGTCAAACACAAAGCCATCCAACTGTCCACACGGCCCAGGGGAGAGGGATCGACAGAGGGAAGGGAGAAGGGTAGATGGATGGATGGGGGGGAGAATGGAGGAGCAGAGGGGAGGAAATGGGAGGAACAGGGGTCTGAATGGTGCAGCCTCGGGGTGAAGGGTGAGGACAGTGTGGGAGTGAAAGAGAAACAGTGGCGGCTAGAATTACTGTGTGCAGATGGCTGAGAGAAAGAGCGACATGAGCCCTGACTGTGTGGACGAGGTTACAATAAAAGAGAAATGAAGAAGGAAGCACATGCAAGGGAGCTCGTGCTGGAGGGATCAGGTGATGTTTTCTAACAGGCAACACACAATTTCTTACTTCACAAAAAATGATCCCTGACTTTTAACATCGTGTACCTCAAAACTAATTGCACTTATGCCAAAAGAGCAATGCCTCAACAGCCTTGCCTTTTGTTTCTGGAGTTTGCAGAGGGCCCTTCACCACGGATTTCCATTCTATTGAAAAGCGTTTGAGGTGTTGGCAGCAGATTTACCGTTGGATGAGCCAGCTGTCCAGCCCAATCGAGCTCACACAAAGTGGTCTTTATCTTCTTTTAGTTATGATTTCTCTGTCAGTATCATTTTGAGGACTTAACCATTTTTGTTTTCAGCATAATTATCCATCTTAATCCAACATGACAAGCAGAAACATGCACTTTTTTCCACAAATATTGTGATTTTAACTATGCTTTATCATTATGAATACATTTTCAGAAAAATTATAATATCTTATCTTTGGACAAAATTTTTATATTTATCAAAGGCTTTCAGTTTTGTTGTTTTCCAGCATATGGACCACTTTCTTTTTTAGTAATCCAGAGCAAAAACATCCAATTTTCCAAGTGACCAAAAAGGAAATTGAAAAATTGAATTCTCTGTAAGCTATTGCAGATCTATAAATAAAAATGCATCAAAATTATTTTGTAGATTACTGTTAACATGTCCATGACTAAGTAAATCCAAATTAATAGTTCTCCTCTAGCATTTTGACATGTATTTTAAATAGGCCTGTGCTCAAAATATCGATACGGCAAAATATCGTATCGCACTCCTTTGGGATACGTATATCGCTAGGATTCTACAGAATCGATACGGCCTAAATATGTTGACAGTTGTTGTAAATACACTTTGGGTAATGCTAACAGTGGCACAGTTCAAGGTAGAAGACGAGCTACATAATGAAGCATATGTTCTAAATTTGAACTTTGGTCTACCATCTTTGAGGATCTGAATTTATGTCTCCCAAGCTGTAGAACCACTTAAAACTCATCCTTGTTCTTTTTCTTCTTATAAGAAAAAACTAAACTTGTCAATAATTTTGCTTAAAGCAAAGTCAATGTTCACAATTTACGTGTATCGGGATACGTATCGTATCGTGGCCTTCGTATCGGGATACGTATCGTATCGTGAAGTTGCTGGAAATACCCAGCCCTAATTTGAAATCAATATTTAGTTTTTTCATCGTAAAAATATCAATGAAACGATGCAGACAGACTAAAATACACAGGGTTAAAATTCTGAAATTAAAAGTCGAAAGTCATAAACAGAGCTGAAGTAACTAAAAACCTTTGATACAGTGAAAGTAGAAATGAACACTGATATATTACAGTTTTGTGACACTTTTCTTTTGAATTCCCTTGTAGGACCTAACATTCTTTGTCTAACTTTTTTAATGGGACATAAAGCTTGAAAAGCAAATAACTGAATTCCCTAAATTCTTCCACTACTTTAAACTGATTGCACATTTTTAATGAGTAATGTTGGGTGGCAGTACCTGCTGATAAGTAAGTTGATCATGGACAAGGGAAGGTAGTATCAGCATCTTGCTACCTGGAGCTTGCATGTACGGAGCCTGGGTCTGAACCAGTAATGAAGGACTATGCAATTAGTTAAGGAACTCCCCAGAAAGGTATGGATACTACTTGGGTGAGGAGTCTCTTTACTGTGCTATAATTCTTTCATTAAGGCACAAGTACCTTTTGTATCTTTTAATCTGTCCTTCAAAATCAGATGCAGCTTTATTCACTGCTTTCACACTAAAATTAGCGGGTCAATGCAGGTTTTTCAACTCAGGTTAATCTGCTAACAATCAGCAAGCGACACGTTTTTTTTGGCATGTTTTCCTTTACTTTTTACTTTTGTCCCTCTTTAAAAATGTACAAGCTTGGCGCTGATGATACAAAGACAGATGGAATTTGTGGCTGAGACAGCAAAAAGTCACGTAAGTTACAAACAGAGAAGGCGGGCGTGGTGTTATGCCGTTGGGGATGTAATGCTAAGAAAGCCGTAAATTAGCGGGTCAACCCAGGTGTGATGTTCCCACTGAAGCCAATCAGAGGTGAGCCAATAAAAACTTGTGTTGCTTGCATCGTCAGCTGACCTGGGTTAAAATGCGGATTTATCCTTTAAAATTGTCAACAGAAGCCGATTGTTATCGGGTTTAAACAGATTCCTTGCCAGTCTGAAAGGGGTATTAGTCCCTCATTTAGAGCAACAATTGATTCTAGTGTGGAATTTCTGCTATTTTATTCAATATTGTGGATATTATTATGACCTCTTTAAAATATACTGAAATCTGGATCTAATTTTAACCATGTATTCACACCCTCTGCCAACAAGAGCCCCTTGAGGAGCGTCAGATAATGTCCTCATCAGAAAGGTTGTCCTCACCTCCCTCTGCTTGTGGGGACATCTATAAGAAAACAAGGACACATCATCCTGCTGTCATTCTGAGCATACACAACAGACAGGCTCAATGCCACACTTAGTCACCAGTCCTTACCCTCTCACACACACTCACACACACACACACGTCAATGCAGATGCCGGCCATCTGAGTACAGCAGGTATGCATTAATTCCGCCTGCCTGCACAATCAATGATGGTAAATGGAGGCAGCAGGGGGGACAGAAAGACAGACGGGGATCTGCTGCTTTCATTTCCCACTCTCTCTCTCCATTAAAAAAAGCACAACCTTTCCACGTCTCGTTTATCAGGGGGAAGCTCCAAGAGTGAGTAACGGTCTCACTTTGTCTAGCACAGAGCACACACGCCGAGTTTCCTTCTCTTTTAGGCTCTTCAATTACACTGTCGCTGTCTGCCACTTGCTCTTTGTACTACAACACATTTCTCTCTCTCTCCCTTTTACAAAAGGCCATGTCTTCAACAAAACAGACACCCCTGAAAGCCTTGAATTAAATGTGTAAAGTCTTTTTTCCCTTTGTGCCAGTATTGTCAGCCTGCTGTTGAAAGTATGCAGTTGAATTTCCGGACCTTTCACACATGTGCTCTTAACTATTTCCAATAAAATCCAGGACAGGCTGCTCCTGAAATCTTCCTGACTTCCCTGTTCATGTATTCACAACACAGCAGAGGACTGTCACTCAGTTATTCTTATATGCTAAGTATGCATTCGAGGAAAACCTGATGAACAAGAATTTATACACAAGAAGAGCACCCAAGTTAATAGTCTTGGCACTCAACAACCACACCATGCCTGAACTTCTGTACACACATTTTTACTCAGTGTGAAGATCAGTGCTGCGTAGGAAACCTGTCTTTAGTGGAAACTTTGTGATTTTGCCTATGCAATGCCTGCAGATTCACAGACTTAAAGTAATTAGTTCAATGGGATGTGCCATCTAAATTATGGTTTATGATTAAACTAATCTTTTTTCAGTTACTTTAGGTTATGTAAACTGATTGGACAGGCAAACTGATCTTGCCTTGTTTACACAGTGCATAAGGCTGGAAGAACACTTGTAGTTTTCATGTCATTAAGAGCTTTTTATTTGCCTGCATGCATTACTTGTTACTGGAAGATACCACTAGAGTGCAAAAAAATGTCAGGTTATATGTAACAACCTGTTGTGTTAAGAGTAAACTGTAAACATGGCTGTAATTCTGAGAGTGAAAGTAATAAAATATAAAAGCAGTAATCAATGTCATCATTAAATATTTATTAGCAACTGCTGGTCAATTATCATTTATTGGATAAACAAAATGTGTTTTTGTTAATTTTTTTAATAGAAATGATTTTTTTAAATACTGCAATATAGATGTAAGTGAAAATATAGCTGCAGTAATGACACCATGAATAAAAGCAGTAGGAATAGTGTTATTGAAACAGCAGAGGTTATGCTGTGAATCAAAACACAAAAACAATACCCTAAACAAAAACACAGTAGGTTGTGTTCACACACAGACACAACCGTGAAGGTGCAGATGCACCGAAAGTACTCGCAGGTGAATGAAAACATAAGGAGCACTGGTAGAGAGGATCTGCTTCCATGCACGTGCTGCCAAATAAAATAAGTGGAAAATAGGCTTGAACAAATGCTCTAACCTTTGCTTAAACAGAAAAAGGGGCTTAGAGCAGGTTGTCATCCAGCAGCTTAAACTCTTTTTTTTCCCCTCTTCATTCTCAGTTAGAGTGATTCACTCTCATTTTGTGTCTGTTTTGGCTGAACGTGATATCAACGATGCTGTAAATTCACATCTTTCTCTGACGAGTTAAAGAGGATTAAACTTTGTTGCCCTAAAAATGCTATAAAACCCCCGGTAAACACACTGATGCATTGGAAAACAATAGTTTTACTGGCAATGCTTTTCTAGTGACAAGTCTCTGTGTGATCAGCTCGTACGTGTACTGTTATTGAAAATGCAATTGTATGCTGTGAATCAAAATGCAACAATGATGATGTAAGTCAAATTACACTGGTCATAGAGTTATTAAAAAACAGGGGTACTACTGTCAATATGTTTACAGTAACTTGCTGGTATACAGCTGCCTGAAAGTTATTGTGAAATTACAGCAGCCTTCTAACTGTGCAGACAAAGTCATAACAGTCTGATCTTGGTGTCTTTTAGTGCAGACTGTAAACAAAGGCCTTGTCATTTGTAGTCACACATATTACAGATGTCTTTGATCGCAGAGTGTCAATATTTTTTTTTACTGAAGGCTTAATAGCCACATTGAATGATCTTTAAGGCAAAAGCTGACCTGTATTTCACAATTTTCAAATGGTTGTTTTCTTTTTAAAGAACGGAGCATGTCAGCAAGTTCAAGTTCTTTAAAATGCTTCATGACATTCAAGAGAGCTGAGATCACATGACAGTTGTATGTTAGCATGTCCTGTTTACACAAAGAAAACCACTGATACTAGTGTCATAAAAACTTTAACATTAGTTTGGAGCAGCAGCCGTTACTAGAAATAGGGATTGGTAAGATTTAATGATACCAAAGTCATTACCGATTCTGTCTTTTGATCCTATTCTTAAATGATTCCCTTAGTGACTCCTGTTCTTTTTCTGTGTGGGCTAAGGTAGATCTACACAGGTCTCCAGTGCCAACAACATCTGTGGGGTGTCTTTTGTTCAAACTAAAGCCTCAGTTTAGATCTCTTTTGTCTCCTGCCTGCCATGATTAAAGATTCGAGTTCTTTGTTGTCATTACTGCTGACTTCCTCTGATGAAATTGAGATATCCTTTATTTACACTGCATGCAACACAAAGGGGAAGGCATTGGTATGTGAACTAGGGCTGGGTATTTCCAGCAACTTCACGATATGATACGTATCCCGATACTAAGGCCACGATACGATACGTATCCCAATACACGTAAATTGTGAACATTGACTATGCTTTAAGCAAAATTCTGTTAGGTTTTTTCTTGTAGGAAGAAAAAAAACAAGGATGAGTTTTAAGGGGTTCTACAACTTGAGAGACATAAATTCAGGTCCTCAAAGATGGTAGACCTAAGTTCAAATTTAGAACATATGCTTCATTATGTAGCTCGTCTTCTACCTTGAACTGTGCCACTGTTAACATTACCCAATGTGTATTTACAACAACTGTCAAAATATTTAGGCTGTATCGATTCTGTAGAATCCGTATCGATACACATATCCTAAAGGAGTGCCATACGATACTTTGCAGTATCGATATTTTGAGCACAGGCCTAATGTGAACTGGTAAGCAAAATCACTAATGATATAGATTCTTTGTGGGAGCTGCTATCGATTCTCAGCTGGAGTTGGTTTTTCGATTCCCATCCCTCGCTGTTACACAGAATCTCTCTGATGCCAGCTACATATCATTTGTGGAAAAGACATCCGATATATTGCTGACTTACTAACTTTACACTCTTCGCTGGCACTGAACTGTAGTTCTGTCTTATTATAATTCATATATTGGACAGTTGGGTGCACTCAAGGGCATAATAAGACATATCAGACACTGTTTATTAGCCACTATAGAGAAGCCTATCTTAAACCTGATCAGATTTTTTGTAAATCCTCTGCATATAGGTTTCTTTACACTACTTCAGATATCCGGGTCACTCTTTTGCTCTTTTACAGCTGCTCCACAGCCTCATCCTCCCCTTCCTCTAATGTCTGCCCCTCTCTCACCCCATGCCTCTCTTTCTCTTTTTGCTCTATCACTTGTATCTCTGCTCCTCCATCCATCAATACAGCACCTCCCTCTCCACTCTACTCCTCCCACAGCGTTTTTCTCACTGCTCATTCTCCTTCACATGTCTCCTCTGTACACCCCCCTCACCCCCTGTCAGTCCATCCCCCTCCTCCTCCTCCTCCTTTTCTCTAGCATCTTCTGGTCGGCATCTGTCACTGCTGACCTCTCGGTGCCACGTGCCAAGTCCTCCCTTTAGTGTCCCACAGAGACCCTAAATCATTAACACACACATACAGACACACACATACACATTCACACAGATCGGCCTGTAATAGGTGCCTGTCCCCTCCACACAGATGGGGAGAAAAGCACATAAATTTCAGCTCTGATAGCAGACTCTCATTGCATCGCTGTATAATTTGTCAATTAAATGTCTGATAAAAGGAAATCCTTCAATTAAAGAGGCCTGTGCCACATGTGCAGGGACTCCCAATAGATTTGAGGTCATTTCTCTGAGGCCCTGATTACATCAACGACACTCAAATCAGCTGGGACACACACATTAAGATTATAATTTTATCACTGCATAATGTGTTACCTGAGACTTTATGTTGCAAAGCAAATCAATTGGACCAAGTATTTGATACCTGAAACAACTATAGAGTGTGAAGTCCACAGCACAAAATGTTGAATTATTTTGGAGAGTTGGTACCTTAGCACTTATTAAGTGTGATTATTGATTAATTTTGGAATAACATTTTATCAAAGAGCATTTTAGAACAAAGAACATTTTCTTTTTAGAAAATGAAAACTGGGACACTTTTTAGCTGTGAAAAGTGTCATAAAAACACGGCCTTCACATTGTCAAAGCAGGATACAAGGACGTAAATTGACCTGACACGAAGAATATCACTAAGGTGACCAGCTGCCACCATGTTGCATCATCAGTTGAAACAAACAAAGAGCAACACTTCCTCATGCAAGCATTCAAATATTAGGGGTGGGAGAAAAAAATGGATTCACATAAGTATCGGGATTTTTTGTGTGACAATTTTTAAAGGTGCGATGAGGAGAATCTATTTCCGGCAACATTAAGACTCTGCTACCCATGAGCACGCGTGGCGACTTTTGTAATGCTGCGTTCCAGTAACCTCGGAACTGGGAGTGACATCATCTCAGAGTTATCGGCATTCCAGTTGACGTCTGAAAAAACATGCCGATCTACCAGGCTATTGTTAGCTGTTGTTAGCACGCCCTGCGTTGTCGTTCACAAATATCACATGAAGAATGTGATTATCACTATGGCAGCATTTTTGTAAATATAAGTCTAACAATACTATGTATACAGCTGATCTAGAGCGACACACCCCAGACAGAAGTGCAAATAAATTGATTATTACAGGAGCTAAATAACTGTTCACACTGGGGGCATCCATCTTCGATTGTCAACTCGGGGGTGGCGAGGTTTCACCGAGTTCCCAGTAGGAAATTCAGACTTTGGGGAATTTTCCAGTTGTAGTTTCCTACTTGGAACCCAGAAATTCCTACTTCTGACTACAACTGGAACGCACCAAAAGGCGTGACCCAAGCCAAAGCGTGGGTTTGTTGTGATGCTAATAAAAATGCTGCTCGGACCTTCCTCAGAACTCTGCACTGCTTTACAACTACTTTTTTTAACAACTTACAGGATGTACCTCTTTCTAGTTACGTAGCGGTAGTTTTTGATGTGTTACAACAAGCAATTTTTGGAAAACTTAGTAGATGTGTGTGAATAATATAAATTTGCTCTCGTTTTAATTGTCTTGTTCCCGAAGTTGAGTATCCAGGCCAGTCCAGCCCTGTCCGACCCGACCGCGAAGCTAAGGAATAGCATTTATAGATAACCTATTTTGATGCTATAGAACTCATCTTAAAGTGTGTATTTTGATCAGTCATATATCTAAAAGTGAGACTGTTTTGTAATTACTTAGAAACTCCCCACAGTCCCTTTAAATCGATTTTTTAAATTCAAAAATCTTTTTTTTTTCTCCAAATTTAAAGGTTTCATTTTAGTCTGTGTTAATAAGCCTCTTTTAAATGCAATCCTAAAAATGGACTCACATGTGATGTGTATTTTCCCTGATATAGTCTGTAAGCATCATCATTATTTACCTTTTTAGCTGGTGTTAAAAAAGCTAACTAAAGACTCCAAAAATCAGCAATATCGCAGAATCACAATTTAAATCGATTCGGCACCTAAAATATCATAAAAAATTGAATTGGGAGAAAAGTGTTTCATCCCAGCCCAGCAAAGATGATCACCTCTGGCTCTAAAAAAAGAAGTTTGTGATGACCAAAATACCAAAGCTGAGACTCATGCTTGAACACTGGTTGTTTCAAGGATGCTTCTTCAATACAACCTTTGATTATAGCTAAAAAAAAATAAAGGTTTTGGCATCTAAAGTGGCATCAGATCTATTTTACTGACCTCTCAGAGCCAAAGGTCAAAAGTGTCGCCTGAAAGCTGCATTTCAAATTTAACTGAGGCTGCAGCAATAACAACATTACTACCAGACTGCAATATACCGCACTTTACCACAGGGATGAAAAAGCACGGTCCACAAATTGCTCATATCACACCATAGGCCTTCACATATATGATGTATAGATTCAAGGCATCACTTTCTTATTGTATGCTTGAGTGTTTTCTTCTGTGTGAATTTAGACTATCTTACATTCGACTTAAAAAAACAGAAAAGAAATGGATACAAACAACTGTGACACGTCCTCACATTAGTCAAGAGTGCACTCATCTTTGCTTCTGTTTTATCTGGAACCTCACATATTAAATGTGTTATTGAAGTCAGCATTGAACATGATTGTGGCTTTTGTGTAATCTGTGAGGAGTATTTGCTCTCACTGTTTTTCTACTCGATGGAGCTCTGTTACAAAAGAGGAAATCAGGTCAGAGTGAGGCAGACAGACGATCAGATAGAGAAATAGCGTCAGAGTCGGAGGTAATCAGCCAGGACACAGATACATTTGATCCACACACACAGACATGGACAAGCAGCTGGACACACATGAAGAGAAAGGCACGAAAGGCTTTAAGGCATATCCTTCACTATCTCACAGAAACAGCAGAATAGATTTACTCTTATCTCATGTCAAACAATGAGAAATGTTGTCAAGATGATGTGAGCAAATGTGATCACTCAGCTGTGAGAAATCATCTGTACAGAATAAAATAAGGTCATGTTTGTGTGAGATGATAACAAAAATAAGGTCTCCATAGTCGTATTAGGGATGTATACAAATACACTCATGTCACTTTATGATCTGCATTGCAATGCTGCATTTGCTAAACAGTTTCAAATGGAGTCGATAGCAGTGGTTTTCAAACTCCTTTACATTTAAACCCAAATTTTGAGGCAAATCATATTAGTAAAAATGTGAAATAGCCTCTTTAAGATGTATTGCAATATCAAAGTTTATCAAAATCTAAAACCTAATCAAATCAAGCAGAATGCTGAATTACTTTTGACACATTTGTGGAAGAAACACGCAAAAAAATCTGAAACTTGAAATTCAGACACTCAGCAATACATTTACACTTGAAGGACAAAAATCTTAAAAATCATGATATCTTTTAAGACAGAAAAAAATGTATTGTCCGATCACAGTGTTCCTTTAGGGGTCTTAAAGGATAAGTTCGGTTTCGACAGCTTTCACATTGTTTATAGAATGAAGTAGAACAATATACTCACCCAGAAGGCTTTCCTGATCCAAACAGTGCTTCAGGAGATATTTAGATCCAAAATCGAGCGGCAGACATCCGTATAATGGTAGCACATAGGGCATGTATAGCGCCGCTCCTAAAACTGCATTAATTGTCCAAAAACTCATTAGTTTCTTCAATATTTCATCATGGTCTGCTCACGCTACTCCTCCAAGACACTCCGGGTCGCTCCACCCATGTTTTTGTGACTGTGCTGACATCTGAACTGGAAACTTTCTTCACGGCTGCCGCGCATGTGCAGTACGGCTTCCTCCTTTCGATGAGCTCCTCATCTGTAAACTCTGGCTCGAAACTGTAAGGACACCCATCATATTCAAAGTTCTCGTCCACAATATCTTCATCCGATAGATATTCGTCCATTTTGCACAAAAATGGAAGAAGAAAGTTGTTGAGTACCCGGGGGTCGTCCCTGAAACAATGAGCCATACTGCGCATGAGCGGCAGCTGTGAAGAAAGTTTCCAGTTTAGAGGTCAGCACAGTCACAAAAACATGGGTGGAGCAACCCCGGACTGTCTTGGAGGAGTAGCCCGAGCGGACCATGATGAAATATTGGTGAAACTAATGAGTTTTTGGACAATTAATGCAGTTTTAGGAGCGACACTAAGCATGCCCCGTGTGCTACCCTTATATGGATGTCCGCTGCTCGATTTTGGATCTAAATATGTCCCGAAGCACTGTTTGGATCAGGAAAGCTTTCTGGGTGAGTATATTGTTCTACTTCATTCTATAAACAATGTGAAAGCCGTTGAAACTGAACTTATCCTTTAAGATAGATAGTTCTTTATTGATCTCAAGCTGGGAGATTGAGAGAGATCGTCCAAAGTGACTGAATATGCAGCTGGATACAAAATTAATGCACTTAAGTAATTGATAGTAGACATATGGCTGGAGGGCCTAAAAAGGCACACCCCCATTCACACTTGCAGGAAAACCCTGAAATTTTCCTGAAATTACCCAGGTGACCAGCATGTCTTAATGCAAACAGCAAACTGGAATGGAATAAGTGGTGCAGTGGTGCAGGAACAAGTCCAAAAACATGGCAATAAGTTAGTATTCAGCACTTCCCCCCCAACTTTCCAGAGTGATAGGGATTTAAAATACCAGTCTTGGAGAAGTGCCTGAAATAAGGGTTGTGCAAATGACTTTATTAATGCTTAATAAGAAATAATAGAATAATAATAAAATGCCTCTGATTCTGCATCCTTGTGAATCCTAAACCGTTCTTGTGTGTAACTGCCAACAAGAACTACAAAAATGGTTGACGGCAAGCAACTGATTGTTCTTTAAGTGATCAATAATTCATACACTACTGCCACAGCCATGAAGACCAACTTGATCAGAACATTCAATTAAGAGGAAACTCTCAAACAAGCTAGCACAATCAGATGTCATGTATCAAAAATACTGTTGTTGTTTCTTAGTGTAAAAAGTTGTTGTAGTCCGATAGAAGTTTACTAATAGCATTTCACTCTCAGGGATTTTGTGTAAGCCTAAAAAATCCTGAAAGTGGGTTTGTTTGTTTAGACTGTCACAAAAACAGAACCTGTATATTGATATTTTTTTGTTTTCTACAGAGCTTATTATCAGCAATGATCCAAAACACGATGAAAAATTCAATACGTTTTATGTCGGCCTGCAGTCGGTGAAAGCAGAAACATTGGCCAAAGTGCCCCTTACCCTGCTGCTCGTCTACAACGCCATGTCTCTGTCCAAAGTGTGTCTCTCCAGCTCGGACCAGTCAAAGGTCAGTCAAATATGAAGACTTGGGAGTTTTCTGTCAATAAAGCAAACATAGACAACATGTCATCAGCTGCAATCAATGAAAGTACAAACACATGTAGACTCACATGGACATCTGAACTTTCAACACACACACACACTTGTTCCCTTAACACCTTTCTTTCATATTTGTTTTGCTGTCCACTTACAAACGGTGTCGCATTGGGTCATTTAATCTGTCAGCTAAAATGCATCTGAAAGTTCCCATCTGGCCACAGTTTCACATTTTCCATTTACTGCCTGTCTCGTTGTGCAAAGAGACCTTTTACAAAATGTGATATTAGCCTTGTCACACTCACTGACATGCACTCTGTTGTGTTGTCAAACTGTGACGACAGTACTGCTGAGGCCCACAGGGAGGAAGTGTGTTTTGTTTCTATCTGTCATAGCTGCTGAGAAAAAATTCAGCATGATTGTTTTCTACCCAAGAAAAACAGTATGGCTTAAAGAGAGGTGTTATGCATTCAAAACAAAACGTAATTCATACCCAGAATTCAGAGCTGAACCCACTGCAGCCTGTCTCGTCTCTTAGAGCTCTAAGATTAGGACATTAGTTATCATCATGCAGATTAAAACTATTGACTTTTAGGAAAATAAATATTAAGAGCTTAACATTACAAACAAGGGGTGTGGTATAAAAGTATTTTATTGACAAAATGGGATTCAGGTTAGAACAACACTGTTTAAATTTATTTTTGTGAAATTCACATTGTATTTTTTTAGACTTAATAAATTGGTGGTGCTAGATAACCTTGCACATCAGCTGGATCAGCCTGTGATCAGGCAGATCCATCTCGTCAGGCGCAGATCTACACTGGTTGTGCTTAAAGCCGTAGCGGCGCGGCGCATCAGCGTCTTTTGAAACAGGAAGAGGGAGATGTGAGCGAGACAACAGCAGTAATGCTGCGTTCCATTAACCTTGGAACTGGGAAATGGGAGTGACGTCATCTCCGACTTATCTGCATTCCAGTTGAAGTCGGAAAAAAGAAACGTGCCGATCTACCAGGCTATTCTTAGCCGTTGTTAGCACGCCCTGCGTTTTTGTTCACGAATTTCACATGAAGAATGTGATTATCACTATGGCAGCATTTTTGTAAATATAAGTCTAACACTACTACGCATACAGCTGGTCTAGAGCGACACACACTAGTCAGAAGTGCAAATAAAATGAGCCAAAAATAAATTGAGCAAAAAAAAGTTGATCTTCTCAGACGATGTCGTGCATGGCTGTGCAGCAACAGCCAATCAGCGGTGTGTGTGTGTGTGTGATGGTGCCCGTGACAGACAGTTTTTCATCCGGACTACAGAGTAACAATCCATGTCCGTGTGGGAAACAGTAGTCAGTGAGGACATTAGCTCCACCTTGACGGACTGCCGGGAACTCACAGATAATGCTGCTGCAGGGCATCAGCTGCAGTGTTTTGTGGTTGATAAGTGAATGAAAAGGATACATCTGGAATAATGTCCGCTTATACATCCTATTATGTGATATATGATATGATCGCTGTGAATCTCGAGCGGACGTGACGTCACCGAGCGATGGTTGATGGCAATGGTGACCAAAATGAGGTATTTATGGACATGCGACGCTACGTCAGTGGGCGGCGCAATTTTGGTAGCTGGGTCACTTGCGGTGTGAACGCAGCATAAGGCTGCCCTGCATGTTTGTTTTTATGTCCTGTAATGTTGTTACTTATTTGATCTTTTTTCTTTTATGCTGATTTTTTTTATGTTGTTTGACCTTTCACTAATGCTGTTTTTTATTTTTTAAAAGCACCTTTTGCATAAAATGCATTATTTGTATTATTAATTTCATGCAAGGAACTATCACAAGACTTATTTTGACTTATGACCCATGATTTCATACATCTAATCCTATCAGTTCATCACTGTCATGGAGGACATCTGTGAGAAGGCTGAAGAAAGTTCCTGTAAGCATTCTTGTGGCATCATGTTCACAAAATTTGCTTTTACCAGCACTGGGGGTACACGAGGAGCTGTGATGTTGTCCTTGAGCTATTGGCTCCAAAATGTAATCAGTTCGTCCATGGCCTTGAGCTAAGACCCAAGACCTCCATCTTACTATATGACTTTATAGACAAAGTGGGCAACCATGCAAAGTTTGATAAAAATTCTCAATGACCTTGACTGTTTTCAGAAGACCATGCCTGAATATTAGATGAGCATGTGGACAAAGAAATGCCCTTAAACCTTTTCGGAGAAGTCACGTCCACGATATTTGACAAATATGAACAAACAGACTGACAACCTGGCAGAGGAGAAAAAAAAATAAAGATTGTATGTTATATTGAAAGGAAACACCTTCTTATATTTGTATATTTATAGGTGGATTGAAGAAGACCAGAGTCTTTGTAAAGAAAGTTGATTTGCCTAAAGTCACTCTTTCTTACTTGAACACATTGTGCTTGACTATTCCCAGGCCTCTTTCTCTTTAGAATATTTTTGAACTTCCATTGTTTACACCCCTGTTAGCTTACAAGAAGTCTTTTTGTTGAATTTCTTTGACAGTGTTCTGCTTTGTTGGTGTGTTGTTGCAGCTGAGGCACAAACTGTCAGTCAAAATGTTGAATTTCTGTAAAGGCTCACCCCTTAAAATCGGCACAACAAAGCTTATGGTGGCTGTTAACATTTCATGACAGATTTAATACATTCAAATGTAAATTAATCATATCTGGAGATTAAATGTTTAGTTCAACTGAAAAGGTTTTACAATAAATTCTAAGTTGGGAATTGCAGCTAATTTAAAGTACATAATATTTTTTCATGTTTTCTCTTTACATTTTCAATGAGACGTAAAAACACTCCTTTTCTCTCTCTAATTTTCATTCATTATCTTCTTATTTAAGTCTTAGTCATTCTTTTAGATAGTACCACACAGACTAATGGAACATATCTAATAGGTTTACGAGCTAAACAGATTCTTCAAGTAATGGAGGGCCCATTACAGACTAGAAAAGCACTCGGAGAGCGCAGACCTCCGCCAGCACCACAGTTCTCTCCCATATTGTGATTTTTACCGTAAATATTAGTCCTACCTTTATTTCATGTAAGTATTTAGATTCCTTGACCATGAAAACATACCATTAGCAATTGGTTTCATAATGATATCTATTTTAGTTCAGTAGTTATTCACGAAAATCGCATTTTTTGTCATGGCGGATCCAGACGGCGATCCGGATCAACACCAAAATTGAATCACTTCTTCCTTTTCCCATGCTGAACATTTCCTGAAAATTTCATCATAATCCATCCATAACTTTTTGAGTTATTTTGTTCACAGACAGACAGAAAGAAAGACAGACAGACAAACTCTCCCGAAAAAATGTCAAATTCTCAAGATTTCAAAGAGGGCTAACCTTGACATGCAGCATTTAGGTCAACCAGGGGTCTTTCTTTTTGATATTGTTTCCTGCCACATGATGTCATTACAAAAAAATGAACAAATTAGTTCCTTAAACATTAATCACACCACTCTGAATATTTAGAAAGTTGACTTGATACCCACAATTCCCCAAATTACTTATAATATTCAGAATAATGGTGTTCCATTTGTTTTATTCATTGTTAAACAAGACAAATGTGGAATTATGCCAAACTAGTTGATAATGTGTGTTATTGAGAACTTAACTTTTTTTGAACAAGTTAAAGTTTTTGGTACAAACGTTTTATGGTTAAACCACATTGATTATTTTTTGCTATCATTCCCTGAATAGTGTCTCAAAATTGATCAATCCAGAAATTTTAGACTAGGTCTTTCAAAAAAGAATGTACTGAAGTATTTTCTAAGTTTATTTTCAATTTTTAACCCTTTTTAAATTCAACTAAACCATGTGAACACAAAAAATGTATCACACCAATAACCCTTTAGTCAATAAACTGACTAGGTAATAAATGTGATTTTAGACATATTTTTTCACAATAAAAACACCTGTAATTAGAGCCAAGTTTAATTCTAACAGCAGGTAAGGAGGAAATTTTACTTTTTTTATTGATGCTTAACACAAGTCAGGAGAGAGACAAACCAAACATTCTGTTAAAGCTAAAACGCCAAGAAATGGATTTACAAAGAATTGCAAAACAATATGTCTGTGACTTTATGCACAAAAGTGTAAAAAGAACCCTGTGATAGTAATCTAACTTATTTTCGTAACACCACAATATGATACCATTGTCACAAAGTGCAAAGAGATACCATGGTATGATTTTAAGGTTGTATGACCAGGCCTTAACCACTACTACATAAGGAAGTCCACCTTAGCTGGCTTTGTTTTACCAGTTAGAAGTGCAAACACTTCTCATGCAAGATCAGAGTCTTGCTATTAAAGTAACCTAGTGCAGAAAGAAGACCACTTAAGCCCTCTGTGGAAATGGGATGGAAACTATGTTCAGTCTTGAGAGTTACTGTACCATCAGATTCACTTTAAATGCACCATTTAAGGTGAAAATGTATGTACTTCTTCAAAGTGCATGCCATCTCTAGTCAAAATGTGGTATGTCTAGGACCTGTTGGAGCTTCTTTGATTAACTGCAGTGTCTTCAAATGAAGATTATCTTGCATATAAACAGCTTGTCCACTAAAAGAAGACACACTTAAATGTACAGAGATACCAAAACAGCTCACAATATGAGAGGCTTGATTGACCAGCTCTTCACCTGCTCTCAAGTTCGATCAGCACAGGGAAACCCTCAGGTAGATACTCAGAAATGTCGAACAGGTCAGAGAGGTGTGAAGGAGTCCAGGAAAGAGCTGAGTGATATCAAGCAGCATGAACACACAGCAAGCGGTTTCTCCACCTGGAGCAACTCAGCAGATTATAGCAGCTCCATTTCCTGCAGACAGACCCCGAGGCTGCAGCGGCCTGTTACCGTAATCTACTTTAGTGTGGGATTAGCAGCTCTCTGCAGGTGTCAATCACTGTCCTTCAATCTGTCTGTGCTGATCTGTGATCACCTCTCTGACTCTCTGCCTCAGCTAATTCACAAGAAGGTGCAACAATGTTCTCTTTGTTTACAGTCAGGATAATACTCCGATTTAAAGATTAAATGTAATGTAGCAGAAAAATTAAAGCTGTAATCATCATTGGTCAGGTTTCAGCCCTTTTCAACCCTTTTAGCGATATCACAGTTTAAGTGATGTAATTTTTTCTCCTCCTCAGACTGTAATGTGTGTGCATTACACAATTCATTTTCCAGCCTTCAGTGAGTCACATGACCAGCTGCACTGAACTGTCTATCAGTGAGAGACATCATCAACTGTCCAAATCCAGACTGGAATTGAACGAAAAAGTTTGCAACATTTCACTAAAGATGCCACGACTTCGACCAAATCTCTCTAAAAATAGGATAATTTGATGGTAAATTTGTCAGGAATCCAACCATGTAATTTTTAAAGCTGTAGGTCTTTTCCTTTTTATGTAGAGGCTTAACTTCCACAGCTTATGTGGAGCTGTGTCTTATTCATTTGAATGGGAGGAGCTGGGTGGGCTGCTTCAGGGTTGATGAAATTTGAGGGCTGTTTCATGCTGATACCATGTACGCCCTCGGAGGTGATCATTTTTGTATGTCCAGTAAGTTTTGGGTCAAATTTTAGTTTGAAAGGCAAATTGCTGGCTTCCTCTTTGAGATGGGTTAAGTAGGCCTCCTGGACCTGATCTGTGGATCTTAATGAGAAGAACAAGCCAGCAATAGTTTGATCTCTCTAATGCTGCGTTCACACCACAAGCGACCCAGCTACCAAAATCGTGTCGCCCACTGACGTAGCGTCGCGCGTCCATAAATACCTCATTTTGGTCACTGTTGCCGTAGGCCTTCGCTCGGTGACGTCACGTCAGCTCGAGTTTCTTTGCGATTATATCATATACTGTATCATATAATAGGACGTAAAAGCGGACATTATTCCAACTGTATCCTCTTCATTCACTAATCTACCACAAAACACTGCAGCTGATGACCTGCAGCAGCATCATCTGCGAGTTTCCCACGGTTCGTCGAGGCGGACCTAATGTCCTCACTGACTAATGTTTCCCACACGGACATGGATTGTGACTCTGTCGTCCGGATCAATAACTGTCTGTTTAGGGTACTGTCACACGTGCACACACCTGCTGATTGATCAACTTTTTTACTTTCACATCTCGCGACACGCTATGTGGTAGTGTGAAAAGTGGCTGTTGCATCACGGGAGGGTTAGCTCTGCCCCATCGCGGCTGTACATTGATTTTGCATGGAGAGTGATCTCCGAGGTAGTACAAGTAGCGTCCGGTGTGAATGCAGCATAAGACATTTCCACTGGCATTGAGGGATGTTTAAGGGTGCCTAGGTGGCGGTAGAGAGCCCATTTTGGCATGTTGGGAGTAAATTTTTTTCATTTTATCAAATTTTTCACTCGATCTGGGGTGTGATGGTGAGTTTTTGAGCATTGGTTTTTAGATCTGCAAACATAATTAAAAAAACATAAAAAGAACAATGTTCACTCTTGATAGTAAGAAATTGGTGAGGTATATGATGAAAATGGAGCAGGCATGCATCATAATGGACATAGATGCTGATACTATAAACCCTAAGCATGCACTAAATTAGCAGAGTAGAGAAAGAACAGATAAAAAATATAACAAGCTCAAAGAATAGTTATGCAGACCTTCATAGCTCAGACAATCTGCTTCAAACTGTCACCAGCACAATATGTCAGTGTCTGTGGTTGACATATTTGGCTTCAATTGTGTGTCACGGCCTTTATTTCTGTGAATTTTGGATATTTATATACTTACTGGTTCATCTTTGTTTTTGAAGTACATCATACTTTGCAAATTTATCAGCAAAAACACATTTTTAAGTACCTTGAAAAGAGCGAGCCGTTATCAATGGAAAAACTCTTCAGACTGATTTTCAGAATGATTTTCTTTTCTTTGGAGGCTTAAAGTCAAACTGATGAATATCTCTCAATGAAAGGTAAAGTCTGTTTTCTCATTATACACCAACTGGACAGAATACACCTTCATAAGCCGCTTTTTGTTACCATGACAACTAAAGACTCAGATCAACCTATGAAGGCAAACAGACAGGTGAGGGTTTAATAGGAGGGCCTACACAGAGAAGGTCCTCATTGTAAGTGTAAGTGAGGGGGTTGCAGAGAGACAGAAATAGAAACAGAATAATGAGCTTCTTATCATCCACTCCATCGTTTCCATCTCCGAATCATCCATTCTCTCCTCCTCTTCCCCCTTCAGTGGACCAAATATTTCCCCAGGGCCACTGTCCCGTACAAAGAGATATATTACTCTGGGAATTTTCAATACAGTAATTGTAGGAAGCTCTCACCACAAAAAGAGAAAACTATAGTGTACTTGCAGGATATTGGACAATTTCCTCCCTGTAAGCACACAATACCTCATGTTTGCTCATTGATTTATCCTACATTGAAATCAGTACAGTGCAGCTATTAAACATTTTGTACAAACTGAGAGCAGTAGCCTTGTGTGTTTAGATCTTTGTGCTTTTGAAAGAAGGCTAATCCCTATTTCAGATAAGAGTTATAAACTGGTTACAAAACACACTGAGGTTGTGTGGATGTCCCTAAATGAGTGACAACAGATAAAGAGAGCATCAATAAGACTGACTTTTACCATCCACTCTATTTCCTACTGGGAAGGAGATATGTTAATTACTTGTTACTTGACTTCAACAAAAAACACTTCAACTCCCATTATTACAAGCATACCATACTACCTTGGAGGGTAAGATGGCATTCAGCTCTATTAGTATGGATGCCAACATAACCCAACTGTCACTTTAGAAAAAGTAACACTAAGACTAATAAGACTAATAGCCTCCATTAAGACATTTCCATAATTTTTAGCCAAATTGAAGTAAAAAATAAAAAATAAACTGCCCTCATTCTCTTCAATCTCGCACTTCCTCTTATGCCACGACCAAGACTCCCTAAAATATCGTGAAAATCCATTTGAACTCGTGGAGTTATTAGAAAAATGTGGAAAACTGCCCGATCTTACAATTATGATATTATTTAAATAATCCTTGGTCACTTTCTTGTGCCATGTCTTACATTCCCCCTAAAAAAATCATCAAAATACATCCATCATTTTTTTTAGTTGTCCTTTTGAAAAGTACTGTGAGGAGAATCTATTACCGGCGACACAAAGACTCTGCTACCCATGAGCACGCGCGGCGACTGTCGTAATGCTGCGTTCCAGTAACCTCAGAACTGGGAGTGACATCATCTCCGACTTATCGGCGTTCCAGTTGAAGTCTGAAAAAAACATGCCGATCTACCAGGCTATTGTTAGCTGTTGTTAGCACGCCCTGCGTTGTTTGTTGTTCACAAATATCACATGAAGAATGTGATTATCACTATGGCAGCATTTTTGTAAATATAAGTCGAACAATACCGATGCATACAGCTGATCTCAGTCAGAAGTGCAAATAAATGGATTATTACAGGAGCTAAATAACTGTTCACACTGGGGGCATCCATCGAAGTTCAGACTTCGAGGGGCGTTCCAGCTGCAGTTTCCAACTCGGAACTTGGAAATTCCTACTTCTGACTACAACTGTAACGCACCACAACACATTACCGAAGCCAAAGCGTGTGTTTGTTGTGTTGTAGCCCGGACCTTGCTCAGAACTCTGCATTGATTTACAGCTTCTTTTTTCAACAACTTACAGGATGCAAAGCGACGAGGTAATGTATCTCTTTCTAGTTACATAGTGATAGTTTTTGATGTGTGACAACAAGCAATTTTTGGAAAACTTAGTATCGTAGTTTTGTAGCCGGCTATGTATCGCTACTTACAGCCTGGTGCTCTAAGACGTGTCTGAATAATATAAATTTGCTCTAGTTTTAATTGTCTTGTTCCCGAAGTTGAGTATCCAGGACAGTCCAGCCCTGTCCTGTCCGACCCGATCAAGAAGCTAAGGAATAGCATTTATAGATAACCTATTTTGATGCTATAAAACTCATCTTAAAGTGCGTATTTCGATCAGGCATATATCTAAAAGTGAGACTTTTTTGTAATTACTAAGAAACTCCTCACAGTCCCTTTAATCTTAAAAACAAACAAATATCAGCAAAAACATAACCTCACTGGCAGAGATACCAAGAGCATCTAGCCAGCATAGCAAACCACTTTTTCTCTCTGTTGGAGCTCCTTCAGTAGCACTGATGCAGCCACTTCAATATTCCCCTTCCGGCATGTCTGCTGAGTCCCCCGTATTTCTGGGAAGTTGCCCTGAAGCTTGTTCAAAAGAACTTGCTCCCACCAAGTCAGCCTGGGATCTTGCAGGTATATGAATGCATATCCAGTTACATGTGACACTGATACAAAGCCAGAATATACTTGATAAAACCCCAATTATACTGAATACATATGAAGTGAGTTGTTTGTATGAGTGCGCACAGCAGAGATTTTCACCCAGACTCAACCTTGAAATATACCTGTTCCCCCTCGAGTGTTTTCTCCTCCTCCCACTCCTCTATTGACTGACCTGCAGGAAAGCTTCTTGCTGTGAGGGTCAAGTGCGAACAAGCAGGTCAGGGAACTGTCTGCATAATCCGCAGATATTTTCTGGGACATTTTGGGGCTGCATGTGTGAAAAAGTTGTCTCTTTCCTTTCATAAGGGATGTTTGAATAGCTGCACATGAAAATTTAGATGTAGAGTTCCTTATTTTTCTAAGTGAAACGTTATCCAAACTCCTGCTATCTCTGTCTCCCTTTTCCACACACACACTGTAAAGGTGAGGTACAGTCTCTCCAGTTTCATGGTTCCTGTTTCTTTGACTTATTCACAGCCGGAGCTTGGATCTATTACACACTCTGCTCTCAGCCTGAAGTAAACCGAAGCTCCAGCAAACAAGTCAGGATGCCGCACACTATCGACATCTGACAACTGAAGACAAACACTGAGTGGTTTCTGCAGAGGAAAGAGGAGAGGAGGAAACAGCTGTCTCACATCTGTCTGACTCTCTGTGCCCATCTGTCCTCATGTATGTCCTCTACAACATCTGTCCACCAAGAGGCCAACAGCCTCGTCTGTCCAACTCAACATCTGCCCTTGTCCTCATTTACTCCTCACACACTCACAGAGAAACTCAGTCCTCTGACGAACCCAGATCTTGCTCGGAGAGAAACAAAAATAAATTAATATTCATGATGTAGAATGTTCTGTACACTAAAAGAACTTCAGGCCCTTTCTGTCCTTATACAGATCCATGCTTCTGTTGAGTCACACAAACCTGCTCTCATCATTATTCATAATCTTTGATAGAGCTGGGTGAATATCCCCCCCAAAAAATCTTCGATTTAAAGAAATTGATTCATGATTTGATTCAATGCCCTCACCCCATTTAAAATGAAATAACTACTCACTGTAAATTTATTTCCCAAATATACATTTATTTATACTTAAAATATACATTTAAAGTGCCTCCAGGTCAAAAAATCAACACAGAAATCGACACAAAGTGCCCGTGCACTGTAGTTTTATACACTTGTTTGAATTAACTATGAAGATAACAAAATGCCGAGGTAACACTTGTTGTAAAAAAATAAAAATCTTTATAGAAAACTCAACTCTTGTTGTAAAAAATGTAAAAGTGTACAAGGTAATGAGAAAAGTGCCTCAAAGTGCGAATGTGAAATGAACGGGTTGAATAAAAAAAAAAAATTAAACTCAAGTTTCAGGAAAAACAAATCGATTTGACTTGCCAACTCAATTTTTAAATCTTATCAATTTTTTGCTCAGGCCTAATCTTTGATATGAAATTATTTCAATCTCCTCTCTCTAACCCGCAAGTACAAAGAAAATACCTCAGTACTTCATCCAAAAAGTCATGAAGACTTTCTGAAAGAGTTCTCCTCTAGCTTCAATATACCTTCCAACTTCTGGAAAGTGTTACTAAATATTCTCTTGGATATTTACAGAAACTTTTGGGAAAAATCATAAAGTATTGGTTTCCAAAGACATGTTTTAAATGATCAAGACATTTCATTAAATATTTTTGAATATTTTAGAATTTTGGTGAATTTGATTGAATTATTTGCTAAATTTTCAGGTATTTTAAAGGATTTCGTATTTTAGCTAATGACTGCGATTTTTAACAAAATGCCACAACAATTTTTCAATAATTTTGGAGACAAATAAAAAAATGAGATGACATCAGATTGAAAAGATCAAGTATTGTTTCGGGTAATATTTTTTACCACCAAATTTTCAAGTAACTTGAGGAATTATCAGGGAAATGATTACTGATCATTGAAGAATTATTATCTGATTCATTTTTGTGAATTTTTAACCAATAACCAAGGACATTGTTTTGACTTTTGCTAGAGTGCTGTGATTTTCATTCATTCAAAACTTGTAAACTATTGAGCACTTTTGCTTCTCTTTCCGCCACACAAAACAGACTTTGAAGTTTTCAGAAATTTTCAGGAAAAATCAAAGTTTAAATTTTGAAGTTTTCATAAATGTCAAGGTTATGGATGTCCCAATACTGTCAGTATCTGCAAAAGTATTGAATCGAGGAAGATGAGAGCATTTTATTGATTCAGGATCGGAATTTATATAGGTTTATATAGGTCTTTACAGTCCAATATTTGGACTATAAAGACAGCATTGTTTCAAGAAATGTGACCATCCACATGAAAACACTGAAACTGCTGTAGTATATATGCCAGGCCTGCAGATGGTGCTGTAACACTGATACAGACAGAAACCAAAATCTGGGGAGAAGACTAGTGGCCCTTTTCCACTAGCATGCCTTGGCCCTACTCTACTCGACCCTATTCAATTTGCAGTGTGTTTCAACTAGCCTGGTACCTCCTAAAACAAGCTAATTTTATTATCTACTCCGCTCTGGTTCTAAGCGAGCTGAGTTGATACTAAAAGATGATGCCACCGACTGCCAGCTACTGATTGGTCAGACAATGTCGTCATCGATGAGTCATGAGCGCGAAGACCTAGCATGCTAGCGGTAGCTACCATTAGCTTACCCTCATATGTCTTTTCTTTGCAGCTCGATTGCTCTCGTCCTCGGCTTCATTCTGTTGTATAGCTTCCAAAACTCTCCTGTGCTTCTCAAGGGGTATTTCTTCTTGCCACCTGCACCCTTCTCGTGCTGTCCTTTTTCACTGGGTTTGTGACAAAAAGATTGTTGTGTCGCGCTCAAAATGACGCCACCGCAGAGCCGCTCAGCGACACTGCACCCCGTTGGGCAGGCGACTGGGGCTAATGGAAAAGCAGCACAAGGCGAGTAGAGTAGAGCCGGACAGAGTCAAGAAGAGTCGAGTAGGGCTAATGGAAAAGGGCCATAGAAGCATACATCATGAGAAATGTGAACAAACACTGACGTAGGATGTTCTCATGTCCCCTTGCTGCCCATTTGCCCTTAAAGCCATGACATGCTCAGTGGCTTCTGCAGCACAAACCTGTCAATGAATTCCACCGTTGTTTCTGTTGCTGTTGCGGTTTGTGCATGAAGTGTCAGGAAGAGTTGAAGCTATGACGCCATGCTTCTGTAACTACCCAACCACACTGTCCACAAAGAAACCCTCATAAAGCATACTGAATATGAGCATTTTGTTGCTTGTTTGCTTAATTCAATTAACAAACAAAAACACAAGAACAGCATGGTGCCTTTAAATCTTCATGTAAATATTGGATCATGACCTGGAATCAGAACTTATTTCAAAATCTGAATCGTGAGCAGGGGACAAAAAGCTGATCAGGACATCCCTGGTTATGGTATTTTATAAAATACTGAAGAGTTTGTTTGATTGTTTTAAAGTATTCAGGAATCTCATCAGAAGTTTCTTAAGTTGATGTTTAGAAGAACTTTGTGTTGCCTAGTTGTTAAAAAGTGTTAAACAATAAACATGCACTTTAAATGTAACTGTGGAGAAAATGGAAGGAAATGTCATGGAACAAATTGATCATTTTTGGAGGGGCTGTTTATGGACTTTTCAGGGGGGTCAAGAAATATTTTTATTTATGTTTTTAACATTATTCTCAAAAATATGCATATACATTTTTAGTTTCCCAGGAGATTGATTACTCCCCTCTCTCTCCTCTGACAATCAAAAAGAGCTTGTCACACAGTCTTCTTTCAGCACTTGAAGCAGAAAGTGCTGACTGGTTTATGGGAAGTGTTCTTTAAAAGCTTTGGTGTCCTGATCTTTTAAAATTCAATTAAAGAATGTGCTCACTGTTCAGCTGTCAAATGTACAGAAAGGAAGTAACATCAAGTCCTGACAGCTTTGCTTCTTTATTACTTACTTACAGTTTTTGATTTTTAGATGTTGAATAATTAAAGGAGTCACATGAGCATGTGTCTGTAGCAGCACTGACATTACTAATACAGCTTTCACACTAAAATTAGTGGGTCAATGCAAGTTTTTTTCAACGCAGGTTAACCCGCTAACAATCTGCAAGTGACTCCTTTCCTACTGCCAGCAGACTCAGGTCTGATCACAATGGAAACAATGGAAAGGAGCATGGAAGATGTGGCCACGGTTTTCTGTACTTTGTACTTTTGTCCTTCTTTAAAAATGTGTAAAAACTGTGCTGATGGTACAAAGGCAGATGGAATTTGTTGCTGAGGCGGCGAGTCACTCATTTACAGACAGAGGGGATGGGCACGATGTTATGCTGTGGGCACGTTACGCTGACATCATCTGTAAATTAGCAGGTTGACCCGGGTGTGACCATAGACTGTAAAAAACATGGACGTCATGTTGCTGGGCTTCAATTGAAGTTGCCACAAAAACTGCTCCCCTTGGTGACTGGCTGCAGTATAGGTCAACTCTCCGTCTCCCCCATTCATCTGAACGGGCCGTAGTGAAACTTCAAAAAATTAATACACCTCGTAGAAATATTTCTCCCATCCGTATGCTGTGGTGACATTAAAGTATTATTGGGCTAGGTTTTTTTCCAAGTCCTCTTTTTTCTGAAAAGTTTCTTTTTCATTAGTTATTAGAGTTTAAAAATAACCGTGGTTTACGGCAGTTTCACAAAGATTGTGTACGCTGTATGCTGCAGAGTTTTGCGACAGTTTACGAAAGCTGCGTCCACATATGGTCCAGATTCTCTACTGGCTGCACAATGGCGGCGCCCTGACGGGGGATATTATGGCTTCAAAACCGCTACATGGTAGAAGGCGGAGCCACGCTATCCAGTTCTTATAATACATCCATGGGTGTGACGTTCCCAGGAAAGAGTGTCGCTTGCAGGGTCAGTCAACCCGGGTGGAAATGCTGATTAAACCCTTTCAAATTGCCGACAGGTGACAATTGTTACCGGGTTTAAACTGTTTTTTTTTGCCAGTCTAAAAGGGGTATAGGGCAGCACGGTGGCACAGCAGGTAGTGCGCGCACATCACAGCAAGAAGGTACCTGGTTTGATTCCCGGGTTGGTCAGGGGCCTTCCTGTGTGAAGTTTGCATGTTCCTCCCGTGCATGTGTGAGTTCCCTCTGGCTTCCTCCAACAGACTAAAACCATGCTCATTAGGTTAATTGGTGACTTTAAAATTCAGTTCAGGGTGTACCCCGTCTCTCGCCCGATGAGATAGAAAATGAACGGGTATAACCACCCCGCAAGGCTTTCTCTGCTAATCCAAACACAATCTGATTCTTAAACACACATTGCAGAAATTTCATTATCTTCAAATAATACGTTATTTATTACAAAGTAAACTGACCTTCGATTCATAATCTTCATTTTGTAGCCACTTCTCAGTCACGCTGCTCCCAGATAAGTTTCTTTACATGGTAGTTTTGTCTCTGAGTCACATATTCTGTAACTGGCCCTAAGAACCTCAACTGAATCCCCCTGTTGCAGAATGAGGATATTTTTGATTCCCATATTAAATCAGATTTCTGCTTTAAAAGGTCTGGGGGAAGAGCTAAGAGGTTTGAAACTCACCAACAGCACATATCTAAATAATGTGGAGTTTCATGGTGTCAGGAATGTAATGTCTTTTGGTTAGTAAAGATCTCTTTTTGGAGCTCAATGTTTTCACACCTGAAGGAGGAGAGAAATGGATTACTCATTGCAGTAAGGCAAGCACACAAATAATCATAAATACTCTGCTGCTGAATGACACAATAAGACAACAATGTGCAATGAACGCCTGAAGACAAATGATTAACACTGATTGCTATGATGTGATTAAGTTATTACAGAGGAATTATTTCTGACACGTGCATTCCACTCAGACACACCTCATCAAACTGCTGTACAACTCAGAGGCTTCAACACCAGAGTTTGTGTGTCTTTGAGTGTCTGCTTGTCTTGGTAATCATACCAGTGTGTGTGTGTCACTGAGGCAGCATGCCCTCTCGGTGTGAGCTGGTGGTCTGGTTTCTGCTCATGAGGCTGATGAAAGCTCACACATGGTGGCAGAGAGACAAGCCTGATCTCCTGTCATGACCACAGCACTCAAATATCAAAGACGACTTCCCGCTCAGACACACACGTTCACCAGCAACAGAACAGTTCCTGGAGACTTTGGTCATGTTAAAATGACAGCGCATGACAAGCAAGCTGCAGCATAAGTTCTATGTGCAGAGGCTATAGGCTTTTTTGGTAGTTTCCAGGTTTATGCCAACCATAAACATGTATTCCCCTTTACAAGCTTTTCAAATCACTCCACAATGGACTATCAAAATATGCAACAAAGCTAACACTAAGTTTTGAAAAAAATTCTGCAACATGCATGCAAATTTGCAAAATAATTCTTGAGAATTTGGGATAATTGGAAAAACCCAACAACTTGATGGACTCTGTGTGATGGGAAGATGTGCAGTATCTCTGTTTCTGTTTCTTTTTATACTTGTCTACTCTCCTTGGGTTTGTCCTACTGCATTTAGTGTCTTGTATGTATATGTTACCATCAACCTACCAGGGGGCCTGCAGATGGAAATTAGCCCATGGCTATAATCTGGCATATTTACATCTGTAAAAATGTTCATTTATATGTGCTGTTCCCTCTCTAAATCAATAAATAAATTAAACAGTATGTTTTCAGGAATGTAGGTTAAAAATTGAGGGTTTTTTTAGGAATTCAGAAATTTTGAGAGAGATCCATAAAAATGTTTCGGAGCATTAAGTAAAACACTGCAGAAATGTCTAAAATACTTTTGGCAACCTCTGCAGACATGTCCATGATAACATTTTTTGAAATACCCATGGTAATCTAAAATCCCTTTTTTTTTAATTAATTTCCTGTCTTTTTTATCATTTTTTGTTACCTGCAGTAAGGTAGGATCAAGATGGCAAATGGAGTGATAGAAACCTTTTCCTCATACAAGAGGAAAAACACATGAAATGCAAATCTGCTGATTTCGGTCAATTTAAAAAAAAACAGGAAAGTCTGAAAGAAATCTTTACAATGTGCAGTAAGTTGCTGGAACCAGTTTGTGTCCAGGGTTGGGACAAACAGGTTTAAAACTTGTTTTTCCCTGGTTCAATTTGCCTCCTAAATGAAAATGTGACCTGATGCTTCTAATGTGTCGAATGAGCACGTTAAGTGTTTTTTTTTTGGAGACACAGTGCTTCTTCTCATCTTGTAAAACAAAATTGTCCTTCATAGACAGTAAAGTTTACCTTAACCTCGACCTACAGAAATCTAAAAAAAGAAAAAAAAAACATGACACCTCACGTAGCCACAAGATGACATTTTGTCCTTACATTTATAAAAGGCACATCCATTTTTCTCCAAGATAAAGCCATCATCTTTCCAACCAGCAGGAGTCCAAAAGTAGAATTTTCTGTCTTGAATGACCTTTGAATTCATCATTATACAAATCTGAAAATCCACACCTTTGCTTGAAAGGGCATTTTAATTTAATTATCTGAAATATGGTCTGAACAACAGTATTCCAGAACCCTTTTCTATCTTTAGATGGTCCCATGAACAAAAAGATCAAACTTTGCTGCCTATATGAAACATTTAGGAAATGTTTATGAATGTTACTGAATTTTGTGTATGCTTGAGAACATTATTTTACTGTGTAAAGGCAGGTGGAAAATGCACAAGAATACTCCAGCACATTTATTGAGTCTCTCTCTTATAGTTTCGGTGATTACCTGAATCTCATAGAGATTAGTCCAGCACCTCTCTCTGACAATATTAGTTTTTGTTTTAATCTGTAAGCTGTCTGCACATGGACTCTAAGCATCCAGCAGTAAAATTACTTCTGATCCACATTAATAAATGCGAATGCAAACGTAGCCTAAGGGACCGCTTTAACCCTTGATCTCACCATCAGTATGTGCACCTTATGAATTTATAAAACATACAGCATACACTGTAGCCATGAATCATTTACATTATTATCAGATTTTCTATTCTGGGACTAAACATGCCGTGTATAAATTAACCGCCCTCGCTTCTCACCTTTGTACACACTTCAGCACCATCTGCAGTGACATGATACACTCTTACCTCCTCTCCTCTCATCCTTCTGCGCTGCATCTTTCTCCCACATTTCCTTACACCTCTCTATCTTCTCACTGTCACCTCCATGCCTTCGTCAGCAGCCTCCCTTTCTTCTGAAATGACTCACTATACAATATAGCGCTCCTTTACAATGCAAAGCTTCCTACTTTCACCTCCCTGTTGCTTTCTCTCATCTCCTTTTAGCAATCTTCTCTCTGTTTCACTCACACATGAAATTACTTTTAAGGGTTTGTCAAAGCCACGGTATCGTCTCTTCTCAATTTCTTTCTATTTTGACTTAAGAACATGGTTTAGTAGTTGATCAGTCTACTTAGCTGTCTAAAGTGCTTGGATCTTCATCGAGTAGCAGCCTAATCTGACGAAACTGCCAAAAAAAAGAAAAGGAGATGTCCAAAGGAGACGCCCAATAAACATCCAACAGACAACTGAATCACAAAATGTGAAAATTCATTAGCTATGAATGTTAGTTTATAGCTAATGAAGATTAAAATATGAATTGTAGGTCTATTGAAAGAGTTCAGTCACATGATCACTCCAGGGTGCTGGAGGGCAAAAAAGAAAGCACTGACAGGCTTTTTAATTTTCAGGTCTACCAAAAAAAACACTGTTCTGTTCAATAAAAATCACATAAAAAACAGACATACTGATATAAAATATAAGTTGTATCTTCTTTGGTCTCTTTTACTGTTCCCCGCTTGTTACGTAAATCACATTGACCCGCACAGTCTTTGCTAGAGCTTCACTGCAGGTATGCTTACTGTTAAACTGGAATATCTGTGGAGTCACAGCGGTGCAGCAGATACTGCTTGTGCCTTGCAGCAGGAGGTTGCTGGTTTGACTCCCTGTGTCAGTCAGGGCATTTCTGAGTGGAGGTTGTGTCGTCCTTACATATGATTGGGGTTTCTCCGGTTGTCCCGTTTTTCTTCCGCAGAGAAAAACATGACTATGGGGTAAACATGACCGTAAATTGCCCTTATGTGTGAGTGTGTGTGTTATGGTTTTCTGTCTCTTGATGTAGGCCCTGTGATTGGCAAGCAAACTCTCCAGGGTCTACCCCACCTCTTCCCTAAAATATGAAGTGGTAGGCTCCAGCCCCCTGTAAGTGTTAAAAAGGATAAGTGGTATACATAATGGATGGATGGATATTGGAGAATCTTTCCCCCTCCACCACTGACAGGATAAAAAGCCGCAGATATGGGAGGACTTTCATGAATGTTTGATGTTTGAATTAATAATGCTGCTGTTTGGAAAGTGAGGGACGAGAGAAGGTTTTTGAATAAACAATATTGAATAATATGCTAACAACACATCTGTGTTTGTCAGCTTTTCCATTTGGCTGTTTGTGTGCAAGATAACACAAAAGTGTCTTGATGCATTTTGAAGAAGTTAACTTAGCACAAGTAAGAACTGAAAACATTTGCGTGGTTATTCTTATCTGGATCTAGATCCAGCATTTTTTTAAAGAAATTAGGATAAAACAAAATCGAAATAAATTTTTATGTAAAGACACCTTACAAACTAGCAAGTCAAAGCCTTACTTTTTTCTAAGATACGCTCCATAGAGGGACTATTTTGGGCCTGTCTCCTTATCAGTAAGTGCATCCAATAAAAAAAACACACATTCACCGGATTAAAATGACTTGTTTGGTGTGTAAGGGAGTGTGTCACTTCCTCAATAGTACAAAGCAAATGGATGCCTTTCTTGTCTGCCAGTAGAGAATTTTGCAGGTGGGTAATGTCATCTAAAGGCTATTAACTGTAAGGCAGTGCAGATAAACTTGTTTTTGAAATGAATACCAGCTGACAAAACAGATACCAGATCATTTAGTGCATCTCTTTTATTCACTACAGTTTGCATTTTTCATTCCTTCTCCTTTACTTCCTTGCATGCCTCCTGTTTTTTCATGCTTCTACATCTTTAACCACTAACATATTTATTAATTTTGTCCTTCTGAATCGTTCTCTTTATGCTGGTCTTCCTTCCTCTTCAGTTTGCTGATGCCAAAAAGCGTGACTCCCCCCGTCCTGCCTCCTCTTGACTCAATGCTGTCTGTCACAGAGGCAGTGAGTCACATTTCTGCTCAGCCCTGCCATGACTTTGTATGACACATCCTCAAACACACACACACACACACACACACAAAGTTTGAAGTAATCTGCCCGACTCATGTCCGTCATTAACTCCAATAAGACAATGGTGAGTCGAAAGAACCAGCTGCAAACAACAATGGTGTTTGGGTTTGTTCCAGTTTGTACCCATGCACACACCTCGGTTAAAGCCTGTATTAACTCTGTTCAAATTGGGAGCTTTTGATCATTTGCTGGCCTCTCTCACTCATTTTAAGATGGAAGCGTGCGCCTGTAAGTGTGTGCGTGCCTCTCTCCATAATTAGGGCAGACCAGCCACACACATGGGTCTCCCCTGACACTTCCCTTCCAGGATCTAAATATTCATGAGACTCTAAAGGCTAAGCTCTGTAATTATGGCTGAAAAAAAAAGACAGAAAGAGACAAAGAGAGAAAACAAAGAAAAGAGAGGGAGATAGGAAATACCCCCATACAGGGTCCCAACAGTGGTGTTTCGCAGTTCTGCCATGAACTCTGCAAAATCTTTGGATGATTTCTCACAGGAGGTTTTACAGTTTTTATTTGGTTCATGAAAATCTGTACAATAAAAATCCAATGGCAGGCTATAGAACACACAGAGAAGACACATTTTGCAAAAAATAGCAACAACAACTGCAAGTTTAACTACAAATCATTAGGGTTAGGACGATTCGCTTTTCTCCCGATTAGACTTTTTACGATATTTTAGGTGCCGATTCGATTTAAATTATTATCCTACAATATTGCCAATTTTAGCAATCTTTAGTTAGCTTTTTTAACACTAGCGAAAAAGATGAACAATGATGATGCGTACAGACTATATCAGGAAAAATACACATCACATGTGAGTACGTTTTTAGGATTTATTCAGCAATATATTTTAATAAGCTGTTTATACTCTCTCTTCAAAAGCCTGGATTGCATTAAAAAGTGGCTTATTAACACAGATTAAAATGAAGCATTTACATTTCAGAAATCGGTTCTTGGACAAAAAAAATCAAATTAAAGGTGCTATGAGGAGAATCTATTACCGTCGACATTAGGACTCTGCTACCCATGAGAATGCGCAGCAACTGTCGTAATGCTGCGTTCCAGTATCCTCGGAACTGGGAGTGACATCATCTCCGACTTATCGGCGTTCCAGTTGAAGTCTGAAAAAAACATGCCGATCTACCAGGCTATTGTTAGCTGTTGTTTGCTCGGGGGTGGCGAGGTTTCGCCGAGTTCCCAGTAGGACATTCCGACTTCGGGAGATGTCCCAGTTGCAGTTTCCTACTCGGAACTCGGAAATTCCTACTTCTGACTACAACTGGAACACACCAAAAGCCCCAAGCCAAAGCGTGCCTTTGTTGTGATGCTAATAAAGCATGCAGCTTGGACCTTCCTCAGAACTCTGCATTGCTTTACAACTTCTTTTTTCAACAACTTACAGGATGCAAAGCAACGAGGTAATGTATCTCTTTCTAGCTACTTAGCAGTAGTTTTTGATGTGTGACAACAAGCAATTTTTTGAAAACTTAGTATCCTAGTTTTGTAGCCGGCTATATATCGCTACTTACAGCCCGGTGCTCTATGACGTGTCCGAATAATATAAATTTGCTCTAGTTTTAATTGTCTTGTTCCCAAAGTTGAGTATCCAGGCCAGTCCAGCCCTGACCAACCCGACCACGTAGCTAAGGAATAGCATTTATAGATAACCTATTTAGATGCTATAAAACTCATCTTCAAGTGTGTATTTAGATCAGCCATATATCTAAAAGTGAGAATTTTTTGTAATTACTTAGAAACTCCTCACAGTCCCTTTTACAATCGTCCAACAAAAAATCCTGATTCTTATGTGAATCCATTATTTCTCCCACCGCTATAAATCATCTGCATGTACTGCACCATGGACAGTGGGCCAAGCAGTTTGATATGTCATTGATATTTTATTCAATTGTGACATGTTAGCATCCAAGTTCAGAAGTTTTTTGGAGAATGGTTAGTAGCTTTCCTATCCTAGAACACTGTATTATATCATATTCTATTGCATCTTACATGTAATTAACAGTATGGTCTGATTACTGTCTAAAAATATGTATTTACACCCTCATCATCAGTTTAATCATGAGTAAATGTTAAAATTAGTACAGGTGAGCTGTCCATATGTCTTTGTCGCACTGCAAAAATAAGTCGCTTGCTGGGTTTCCCACAAGCATCCTGGCACAGATTTCATCCCCTCTGTCTGAAGTTAGAGGACAAATCTAATATCACATCTAATTTTAGTACAAATGTGATGTGTGGTAACCAGGCCTCAGAGTGCTGTCTGCTCTATTTTTGGATTCATAAGTAAAGAGCAGGAGAAAAGAGGCAGGATTCCTATTACAAAAACACAGAGAGATGAAACCTGAGAACATTTCAAGGCTCTCAGAGATGCTCTGGGTGAAAATGTTTTGTTTTTCCATTCTGGCTGACAGGAGAAATCAAGCAACCTTCATGCTAGCAGAACATTTGCACTTCATGGCGGATGTTCACCCTGTAGGTTATCGTCTCATCGCATTTCCTCCCAATTCACAAAGCTGGAGAACAATGACATGCCTGCTTAACATTCCAGGATGAGTCAGTTGATTTTATCCAACAGGGAAGTCATCAGAGAGTCTCCAGGAGGAAATGAAATCAGCGGCAGACTGCTGATTCAGAGCTCATCGCTCCCTGCCCTGACATTGACATATAATGACACAGCACCCATAGAGACAACTGATAAACATTCAGGACCATGCCTCCCCCAGTGATTGGTCTGAGAGGACGTCGACTTCAATTTCTGTGATCTGACTGGTTATACGTGTCTTCACTTTAGCATTCTGAGTTCAGATGATTGTTGTTTAAGTATCCTGCTTTTAAAAAATGAAATTAACACATACAGACTGAATCTTTCAGTTATTCATATCTATGGTGCAGATAACCTTGAGCAGAAATCATCAACTGCGTCAGTACAAGGGACTCTTTATGTCTTGGCAGAAGTTGTAGGGGCCTGCATATAAAAATAAAAAAAATCTACACTTTTGTTTTATCAACATAATGGGCTCTAATTTCGTAGACCAGGCGCAAGCGCAGGCGCACCTGCCTGCGCCGGCCTTCGCCGTGCGCACTGGGTGTGACCAGCGCACTTTGCAAGTTTCCTGCAGTGCCAAGACAGGCGCACTCATGGCGCACAGGGGCGCAGAGCTTGCCCGCCCACGCCCACGCCTCTGCCTCTCGCGCAAATGTCACAGTAGGAGGAGAATAGACGTGAGTGGGATTATCACAGCCGATCGCCGTCTTCACCAATCAAATGAGCGCCTCGCTCGCCTTTAAATGCGCTGCCGAGGCGCAGCGCCTGATTGGTCTGAATGATCCCCGCTGCTGGAGACGGTCAGAGCTGCTGTCATTCAGCAGGCATGGACAGCGGGCGTCACCGTGGGGCTAGCTCCCGGGACAGATGTAATCTGTTCCTTTGTCATTAATAGGAGTAAAAAAAATAAGAGACAGTTACACCACAGCTGGCTTATCCATTCATAATACTTGTGATCCACCTGCACTCCTGGTTTGTCATCGCCAAATAGCAGAGCCTTTAGTGATACTGTATACTCTCCCGGTGTCTCCTCCTCATCCTCCTTGCAATGATGTAGCCTACTCTATCTTTTTAGATCACGTTAAAAATACAGACTAAAATAGAGGAATATGGGAAATCACGGGTAAATCCTGAGTGACATACATTTATTTTCTCTCCTTTTTCTTCGTCTTTTTTCTCCCTCTTTTCTTTGAATTTAATGAAATGAGAGAAGCCAGATATATACTCAGTATCAGATGTTAAGGCTGTTTATTGTTGACTTGTAAAATGTGCATCAAACTTCCAGCTGCCAGGTGAAGTTTCTATTATGACAAACGGCTTTAATCTGACATCAGATGTGACGGGACAATTAATATAGATACAATTGTATATGCTGGTTCAGACGGTTACATTAAATAGTGATTGCTGTGATTGTTTATTGGATTAAAATGTGCCTGACACTCTGGACACCTGCCTCTGAGGCGTGCGCACATGTGCGCTTGTCACCAAATTACAGCTGCGGAGTGTGCGCTCCGCCCTGCGCCGAGGTTAGACCAGGTTGGAGCTGGCGTGCTTTCAGCGCACTTTCTGAACTGTTTTTTGGCACGAAATTGTCACTGCGCCACTCGAATCTGTCGGCACCTCCCCCAGGTGCGCCTTCACCTCCCCCCTGGTGCGCCGTCACACCCATCTCTGCGCAGACGGTCTACCAAATTGTCAAATTGGCAGCGCACGGCGGTGCGCCGCACGAAATTAACACTGCGTGGGGTGCGCCAGGCTTGCGCCCCCTGCGCTGCGCCACGAAATTAGAGCCCAATAAGTGTATCATTCTTATTTTTCCCAGTTGTATGTATTTCTCAGCCTTTTGAAAATCAGCCCATAATAGCCTTAATGCTGTCAGCCACAAGGACTAAATGAGATATCTTGTTCTTGGTGATGTTCATGTTTTTCAGTTCTGGGTGCAACTTCTACCATACGCCTTTTAATAGTTGATAATTAAAGACAAAATTCACTGCAAAACAAAATGAGTTCCCTCCCTACTTTCTGAATATGATAATACTCTGGGAGACAGATGGGAAGCTACCTGGCCAGTCCAGGCCATGTTAGCACAGGCGCCCTGAGAGATTTCATCCAGGCCTATGCTAACCCGACACTCCAAATGGGCGGTTCAGTGTATACTACAGCTGTCATCTTATATCCAATATCTGAATAACTGTTCAAACATGGGGATAAATATCCGCAACCGAATAGTAAATAAATATCAAATCTAAAATATTGAGTTTAGCAGCACATCATGGAGCAGTGGACCGTTTCATCCAACAGAGGGCGAAATGGTCCACGGGGGGGGGGGGGGGGGGGGGGGGCAAAATAACCAATTATCTATGATAATTTGCATGCAGGTTCGAAAACTGTTTGAATTTGATTTTGAGGAAATGGGACAGCCTCATACTAAACAGCTATACTGTATATTAGAAGTCCGTCTGGGCAACAGCCCATAGAAAGTGTTTGGGACGGGCAGCATCTTTCAAAGTACAGCAGGTGATTGGACGATGTTTCACATTTCTGCAGGTCACTTGTATGTTAAAAGTCATGGCTCTGAAAAAGGATGGTTATGGGTGCATGATTATGTTTTTATGACATTGCCATCTACTGGCCTGGCATGTCTACCACAGCATTTTATTTATTTTTGCAGGTCCATGTGCCCAGCAATTGTTATCAAAATGCAGATTTAGTAGCTTGCTGTGGCCCCAAAATGAGAAAAGAGCAGGAGTGTTTCACCTCAGACACTGTTATTTATATGTAAATGAGCCCACAGAAACTCCCTAATTCCAGCTTCTTTTATCCTCTATGGCCAAGAAATCAAATAAACTTGACAAGATGCCAGACAGGATGTTTTTGTGAGGCTGGAGAATCAAATAATTTATGACAAGATGAGACATGACAAAGTGAAAAAAAGGTCTGTGTGTCATAACACTAATGATTTCATGTCCCCCACTGCCTCACTAATGGGCCTGACTAAAATACAACTCTCTGCCCCAGTTCTTAAAAAAAATAATAACTGATGCATGTTACAGAGGAAAACAACATGATGACAGACAACCTGAAAACTGATAAGTGACCTAAAAAAATACTATTTGTTGAGACATTAAACTCAACTGGTTAAAATGTCTATTATGAAAGGACTTTATTAATACTGATTGATGTTTTACTAGTAATTTATCAAAGCTCTCAACTCTGGTCTATGACATCCGTTATATCTCAATAGAAATGATTTGAAATATATACCGTGCACTGATATTCAGCTTTAAAGTATGAGGATATAAATTTTGGTCCATGTCAACCAGCTCAAGAGGTCACACCACACATCCACCAAAAGTCTGAAATGTTCTACAGTGAATTTAGACACCGAGCATCTGTGAAAGACAAGAGGAGGAACAAGTCTTCTTCCTATGCACTGCAGGAGCCGATGTCATTGACTTCAGGGAGCAGCAGAGCTCCAGAGCGCTGCTTTCCTTGAGTGAAATCTGCATTCAAATGTGACTGTGTGCATGTGTGTGGGTGACCCTGAGTGTGTCTGTGTGTATTTTTGTCAGCTCAGCAGTCTATCAGTGACTTTACCAAAGGCTGCTGAATATAAATCCATACTGCTCCATCTGTCAGTCAAAGATGTACGTATTTGCATTGCAGTCCAAGGACAGAGAGATATCTGACCAAGGATGACATGGTATGTGTTCATTTAAAAAGCTTTTCTTGGCAAAATTCCTGACTATCTCTCCTCTTTATTAATGGTGAAAGATGGATTAAACAACCTGAGATCATTGAGCTTTGTGCAGTTTGTTGTTCCCAGAGTCCTTTAGTTTCTCAACACTATTTGCTTGGAATAATCTACAGACTGGATTTAAGCTGCAAAACTTGGCGTCTCTGAATGTTTTTAAATCTGCAGTGAAATTCTGGAATATAGATTTTCTGAAGGTCACTGTTTAATTGATGACTCACAACTGTTTCCTCACTTCATTTGTACTGCATGAGACTGAGTAACTGTTTGATGAAACTGTGTACTGCTGCAAAACTTGATCAGGTCACCTTTGAAATAGATATCTGCTGATCTCAATGGGACAAACCTGGTTAAATAAAGGTAAAATAATTAAAACTAAAAAAGCACTCGGAGAGCACAGACCTCCACCAGCGCCACAGTCCTCAGCCATATTGTCATTTTGACCATAAATATTACTCCTACCTTTATTTCATCGAAATATTTTTAGATTCCTTGACCATGAAAACATACCATTAGCAATTGCATTCATAATGATATCTATTTTAGTTCAGTAGTTATTCACAAAAATCACATTTTTCATCATGGCAGCCAGACGCTGATCCGGATCAACACCAAAATCGGACCAGTTATTCCTTTTCCCATGCTGAACATTTCCTGAAAATTTCATCAAAATCCATCCATAACCTTTTGAGTTATCTTGTTCACAGACAGACGGACAGACAGACAGACAAACAAACTCTCCCGAAAACATAACCTCCTTGGCGGAGGTTACTACATCGATTGACCAATAAAAGGCAGATAAAAATACTTCTGTGCAGGATATAATTTTTGTCTTCGGTACCGTAGTATCAACAGAAATGTAGCTTAAACACAGGCTAGCTGCTCCAGCTTTAGTGATATTGGTGCTTTAAACCAACACTACTTAGTTTTTCCACCCTAAAATAATATTTCAAGAATCACTGTGATGGTACATGACCTTACAACAGGTTGAATGACACCTCTGTCATGGTCTGAGGGGGTCTGTGTCACCTTCACTGGCACGATGTAACTTCAGTGTGGATGGTAGGAACACTTCCACACAAAAAATCTAGACATTTCTACTGCTTTTACTGCTTTATGGCATACATCACTTACCCCTTGAGGCGAAAGCTAAACATTGGGGAAAAGGAGAATATAAAGCAGCTTTTGAATTTTTAAAACAGATTTAATGAACAGCATTCAGTTTAAAGTACATATGCACTTATTTTCCGAATAGCTCCTACATAGTAGGTGGCAGTACTGATGTTGGATGCCACCTGCCGTTAAACAAGAAGATGAAGAAGAAAGAGAAATGTAGTGTTGTTATCATGGCAGAAGCAGCAAAAAACCTGAAGAAAAGAAATGTTTTATTGGAGCAGATGAAAAAAGGAAAGCAGGAGGATAACAAGCTAAATACTCAGACAGGGATAATCATGAGCATGGCATTCACTTGCTGGCATGAGCTGAAAGGCGAAGAGAGATGTCCAACCTATGCTGATTTTGCCCTGTTATTGTTGGACTTGTAAGTAAACTGTAATTTAAACGAACAGAGACATGATCAGACTGTACCTTATCAGTACACATATATATATTTTTTGTCTATTGGGAAGCTTTGTCGGCTCGCTTCTTCTTTTTCTGTACGTCAACAAATGCACGTTGGTGGATGACAGTGCAGTTACACTCAACGACCATTAGGGATGGGAATTAATACGATTTTATCAATACCAATGCTGTTAACGATCCTGCTAATCGATCCAATTCTTTAACGATTCCCTTATCGATTCCAGAAAATTTGCATGTGGGCAAATGGTCTGATTTTCAGTGGCAACAATGCCAAACATATCACAGTATAGATAACTGCTTCTGCAAGTTGCTGGTGTTTCCATTCACTTAAGGTTGTGCAATAGTTGTAATTAAAATTAAGCCACAATTCTGACGCTTCTGAACCCTGTCAATTGAATGGAATTGATAAGGGAATTGATTTGCAAAAGATTAATGATATTGATTCTTTGATGGAGCTGTTAACGATTTTCAACTGGAATTGGTTTTTGATTCCCATCCCTAACGACCACAGAGGCCACTAGAGAGCTGAAAGCCAGAATCTTACATAGTGCTGCTTTAAACTGCCACACGGAAAGTATTATGACAAATTGAAGCAAAATGATTTGCTAAAAATAAGCAACAATTTCCAGCAGTGTTAGTATTTGAAGCCATGTTTTTAAATGCAGTTCCACAAACTTCCACTAGAGGCTAGCTCCAAAAACCCTGTACTTTGTATTAACACTCATGTTACAATGCCTATTTTCAAGCAGAAGTAAACTGTGCAGGGGGTGAACATGTAGCTGCTGTTTGCCAGGAGATGGAAAATCTTTGCTCCACATCTCTGCCTGTTTCTAAACTGATGGAGTTTGTTGGCAGAGCCAACATTTCCAGGAAGGTGAGTGCCACCATTGGGCATCAGACAGCTCCTCATAAACCAGTAAGTGATGCCACTAGAAATGGGTTCCTAAAGTCAGTGCCAAAGTGATACAACCAAACAGTCCAAAACATTCTGGACTGAATCACAACACAGCTGTTGGTGCTTCATTTTGGTACCATTTCCTGGATGTCAGAGCCAAAGATTCTGAGCCCTGACCATCTTTGCTATGTCCCCTGACAAATACTGACTTCTGGTGTCCAGAAATGACATTACAGGAGAGCATTATCACATCAGCTGTTATTATTTTTTACATTTCAGTCTTTTCTTTTCTATTGCTACACATTAGCTTGTCAAAAGACATTTTGCTTGATGTAAAGAAAAATGGCATAATTACATTTAATGTAGAGCACTATGCTTTCCAACAGCCTGGTCGAAGTGGCACAAAGGCAGTGGAGTATGAGCAGAAAGCTTTCACCAGTCCAGTATGATGAAAGTTAATATATACTATGTCAGTGAAAATTGAATCTGTCTGTCAAAAAAGAAGCCTGAGCCTGATGAATAGTTTACAAGCTTGAGACAGTCCATTTGAAAGCTTTGCCTCAATGATGTCATTAGGGGATATGCCAACTCTACCAGATGGGAGGCACATTTCTAAGCCCTGAAGAGCCGAAACCCAATCCACTATTTCAGTCAGAGACAGCTCGTGAAGGTTTACACTTCAACGAAATTCTCTGGGTAGACATGAAAATAAGAGTTTTAGAGGTAGGCCATAATCAGAGTGATTTTTTAGGTAAGAAGTGTAAAAAAAATGCTCTGGGTACATCTGAACAGTGTGAACATAATGACATACAATTATGTAAATTATAAGACAGCACATTGTTCAATTTGAGTTTTAAATAGCTGTTGCAATTTTGGTATTAATTTGGGACCAAGGTACAGGTCCAATTTTAAAATATCAATAAAGCACCTGCACTGTAAAAGAAAAACTTAGTCCAAGGTGCCATTGAGACTGCATCCATGCAGAGTATAGACAGGGCAAATCTCTGCTGTTTGTTTACATGTGAGGTAAGCAATAGACAAACTGCACTTTGGCCTGTTTTGGGCCAACTGATGTGTATGAAGCAAGAGGTAGTAAAACTGAAAATCATGTCTTAATGTGTGCTTGTTTAACTGTAAAAAATGATGATGTATTCCACTTTACCAATAATTTTCATACATCTAAATCGTATATCATATATTTAAATCGAACCATCCACTAAGAACACTATAGAGCACTCAAAGAGAGCAAGCCTCCTGAAAGTGATCTTTTTTTAAGGTAATACAGATCTCCACCATATCTGTTTCATTTACAAGTTAAGACATTACAGAAAACTCCTACAAATTTCAGCAAAATTCATCTGGTAGTTTCTCTGTAATCTTGCTGACAGACAAACACAGGCAAAGTCATAACCTCCTTGGTGTAGGTAAATATGTTAACACATTCAGAGCTCAGTATGAAAACATTTTGGGCAAATCAATTCCAAAAATGGGAAGATTAGAGCTTACATTAATTAAAAAAACAGAATATCTTAGGGTGTTGTGCTGACTCTCAGATAAAAAAAGTCAAGTTTCAATCATTTATAATTGTTAAATAACGACACTAACAACAAGTTGCTCCCTTGATCATAAATAGATCAAAATGCGCAAGTACCAGTTTAACACTTTGCTGACGCTTGCCAAAGTGTGATTCTCTGCATCAGAAACAGAAACTGTTAGACCTTTTCTGTGTCTGTATTTGGTCTAACATGAGGCTTCACAGGTTCAGACCTCTGAGCTTGTTTCCTGTAAGAGCCTGTGTCTCTGCTGTGGTTCTTTGCTGAGCTGCACAACAAGCACAGTGGGGGAGGCCGGGAAATAAAGTCATTAAAAATAATGGCTGATTTAAAGCAGCTCGTACTGGCTTCAAAATGTGTCTGGTGTTTATCATCACATAGCCTCATGAATAAGTGACTGATGACGACAGTGACAGTAGACGAAAAATAAATAGGGCGAGTCAGAGGATTTACCTAAAATGTAGAGCTTGCGGGGGTATTTTTGTGGTAGAGTGGTTAGAAGAAATATTTTAGGCCAGTGTTGATCAGAAGGAACCAATTAACTTTGATCTGGGTGAAAGTAGTAAATCTACTCTCAGCACTATTTTAACAGCTATGGCCTGTTTTATCCAGCAATGTAGCTTGCCTCAGTTTGGCGAATTTTAGCGCCTATAGAGTGTGAGTGTGCATGTGTGTGTGTAGGGGGGGGAAATATCGATTTTTGAATAAAAATATCGATTTTAAAATCGGCAGACAAAAAATCGCGATACTTAGGTGTATCGATTTTTTCTCCCACTCCTATAAACCATACCTTTTTGTCTTAATAAAAGAACACGAAAACACTTAAGTTCTAAGAAGACAAGATGAATCTAATTAGTTAGTTATTAAAGCAGTTCGTCCTAGTTTAGAGGAAAGTCTGACACATTATATTTGAGCTACAGAAGGGTTACTGCCTTATCTTTGACTTTGGATTTACAAACTATTATCTGTTCAATTTTGAGACAAGGTGGATATTTGCAGGACTCTTGAAGTATAACTCTTTCAAGCAAGGGTGAGCCAAATGACCATTGACATTTTATTTCCAAAATCTGTTCAGTTGGACCTTGAATCAGGGACATATGTGCAAACTAACACAGAGATATACTATTTACAAGCAAGGGATGTATATGGAGTACATGACAGCTGACTTTGAACCTCAAATATCAAACCAGACCAGCACTGAGCAAGAAAGTTTGGTTGTGCAAAGTTTACAGAAAATCAAAGCAAAGAAGTAAGGAGAGATCATCAGACTCCAGAACCTTTAGCTACTGCATGGCCTCCAAATTCTAATCAGATTTTCCTTGGATCCAGGTGGACATTTGAGCAAATTATGATGCAAATCTTTTAAAGCATTACTGAGGCATTTCATTCAAAGCAGAGAAATTCAAGAGACACAATAAACTTTGATGACGTGTCTTCAGGGTGAGTTTAGTGCAAACTAAGTTTCAATAAGTTCCCCAGTGTCTACTGGAGATATCACGTTCACAAGCAGAGGAGGATCATGAGGCCCACTAGCCTAATGAGGCCTTTGACATTTTACTTTCAATGTGTAATCTCTTCGTTCTTGAGACAGAGCAATCATTTGTGCCAAGTTAGACCAAATTCCCCCAAGGAATTCTTGACATATCACATTAACAGAAAATGATAAACATGAGGCACGAGGGCACTGATCTTTGAACCTCCAAGAACTGATTAGTTCATAATTTTATTAAAGAAGATATTTATCCATAGCTGTATGGGGACCCCTCAGTGTTTTAGTTAAGTTATAGTGTTTACAATTAAGGGATGACTATAGGACTTCAAGACCTTAGCCTCGACAGCCCGATTTTGGGAATGCTTGCAAACTGTCCAAGAAAAATGTTAGAAAAAGTGAACTGTTTTTCAAAATCCTCGCCCGACCATATTATTAAAAAACCTCTCTAATTTTGCTCTGCATCTCTACATAACCACAGTCCTTTGCAGAGAATATGTAAAAAATATTTTATTAATTTTTAGAGTTTCACACCCACTCCAGCATCATTTCCAAGAGATACTCACAATAAAAAATATGGGTTGTTTATTCGGCCAGGATGTAATTTTCAAATTATTCTGACATTTTTTTTTCATTTACTGTGTCCCAGTGACACATACTGATGATTACACATCTGGACAAATCTCTCAAGTTTTACTTTTATTATGATACCAAAATAATTCAAATAGACCTTGTGGTTGCAGAGATACACTCTTTTCTTTATGAGTATGCCATTTCATTATATGGCAGAAGGCTTAAAAAGGGTCTAGGGCTGTAGAGGTTAAACCAAAATCTACAAAATCAAATTCAATCAATTGAAGTTTGAATGGAAATGTAAGCAAATTTGAAGGACAATAGGACAACCCCTCTATGCATGTCATGGTCATATGTTTTGAATGGGCAGACAGACAGTGGGACAAATATCAGAGGGACAAAATGAAGACATGCAGCCTCTGGCTTTAGCTGTAGCCAGCGCAGCCCAGCCACTACATGAAATATTGTTGTTTACTGTCGAAGGTAATACCTTAGACACTGGTTCATGATAAAGTCACTAATGTCCACATTTCAATTCTGACATCACTGCACCCTTTTGTAAGGCTCCTGAGATTACTCCTACATGCCTCAGACTTAACTTCCACTATCTCAGTTTAAGGATTTTAACCGCTTCATACATAGTGCCAGGCTGTATCTGTTCACTCTAAGTAGCAGTGACAGGGTGTGATAAGACACAGCCAAGTAAAAAACTCTTATCTGTCCTACGAGCTGAATCCCATCTGCTTCTCTCCTCACACTGACTCATAATGCTGATTATTAGTCTCTCTGGAGAGATAAAGGGTACAAGACAGGATTTTAAATAGGGAGGGGAAAAAGCTAGAAATAAAGACAGAAAGGGAGGGAGACAAGCGAGGAAAAACAGATCATCTAAAATAGGAAAATGCTAAACCTGGGATTTGTGCTCCTTTAAGTCAAATGTGTGTGAACAAACTAGTGTTGATCAAATACAGTTATTTTTGGGTAAGAGCCAAAGCATTTGAGATTCATGTATACTCAAGAAAGGAATTTGTAACATGGCTTGGAGATTTGACCCTGATATCACATCACAGTCAGTTTTTGCTCCTTGTGGTAACGGTATTATATCCTTGTTAAAGGCTTATCTGAACAAATGGGTCCTCAGTTTCAGTTTAATAAATTCTCCCTTTGAAATTTTTGTCTCATCTGATTTATCTGATTTGTATGTGTTTTTGTTTTTTAATTTGCTGTTTTAGCTTTTAAAAAGTACAATGGCACTTACTAAAAGAATTCTAAAAGCTAAAACCCCCTTTGCCACTAAAACAAGTTTGTTATGTTACTAATAAATTAAATTTGTTCATGAAATCACAGAACACTGCACTGATAAGTCTCTTTGAGACCATTCTTCAGTGTTACAGCAATGTCTACTAAGCATTAGCTTTACTGCCGAAAGCTATCCCAGCCCATGCGGTTTGACTGGAAAAGTCGGAACTATGTATCTGTTCCTCGATGAAGCAGCGTCACTGGAGGCGTGCATGCACAGTTTGCATCATTTTGCCTCTGAGTCTGACAGCGAAAGTTCGAGAAACAGCTGGGATTTTTTAAGTCTGGTTGAATTTTGGATTTACAGGGATGTCGAGGGGAAACTGATTGAAGACAGTCACCCTGTCTAAACACAAAGCTGCAGCGAAAGAAAAAGACGTGTGTGGTTAAAACTGCCGTAACTCCCTGAGTAAACAAGCAGAGAGAGGGATAAGATTCAGTGAGCCATACCTGAGTGAATAACAGGTGATTTATCAGTATTCTCTGTCCAAATAATGTATAAATCTTGTAAATAATAGCATTACTGTTACTCTGGAGTGTGTTCTTGCCATTTTTTTGCTGTGTATTTGCCGTTTTTCGTTGAATAGATCATCTTTTTCCATCATAGTTAGTGTTTTATGGATTTCATCAATCATACTTTGGAAATTTTAGAGGAGAAAATCAGGGACTATTGTCAGTAAAACAAAAAACCCTGCATGGACATGGTCTAATATAATGAGCTGTAACATGGACACTAATGCTGTAGGCAAACTATAATGTGTGATTGTATGTAAAATAGGTTAAGTTTATTTTTGGTTGTCTCAAAACTTTTTTCCTTCAATGTTCATTTACAATTGTTTATGAGGAGAAACCTGTTTAAAGTTCAAATCAATTGTTTTCTTTTCTTGTAATCACACACTGTTCAAGCATTTATAACATAAAAATGACAAATACTTGCTAGAAATGCTTACTTTTATTTCTAATGAAAGAAGGGTAAAAAATGTACTCAAAGGGCATTTCTTGACACATTTATTGACAAAAAAGACAAAATAACTGTTATGATTACAATATTAAAGGGGTTAAATGTTTTCAAGACTGTGTTAAAGTACTTTTTTGAACATTTTGAGCACACTGCAGCAATATCATGATAATAATGAAAACTGTGATAATTCTGGTCACAATACCCGTGATACAAAATGTGCATATTGTTACATCCCTACTGTGTCCTCTGTTTGCCTTGACACTCCTATTCTGTTTTTGTTTCAATAACCACTGACTTCTGAAAAAAAAGATTAAATCTAGTGGACACGAGACCTTGGAAATGATGGGTGTTTAAAAGCAAGTTGAATTGCACTTTGCTAAAAAACTTAAATCTCAGTTGACGTCGCTGATAGTTGATCAGAAGACCTCAGGTAAAGTCAAATTCAGTCACTCAAAAAGTAAAGTGTAAGAGCTAACAAAATGTCAGTCACTCTGAGCTCTTGTTAAAAAATACTGTCTGCTGATGTGTAAAGAAAGAGTTGGTTTTCCTTTAAAGTTCAAGATTTAGTAGAAGTTGAAATGTCAAAATGACTGAAGTGTCAGAAAAGTACAAGAGCACAGCAAGATGAGGAAGAGGTAAAAAGTAGAAGTCAAAAGCAGAAGTTTGCAACAAAAAGTAAAGAAATGTGGAGGAGTTTGATGAGAGCAATTCTGGAGACCATCAGGGAGAGTGTGATGGAAGTAAGGGAGATGAGAATTAGTCAGTGAAAGTAAACATTAAAGCGAGGCAGACGGCGAGCAGCCTGATCTCCTGTAGTGAGAGGCTGGTCAGATCCAGCAGACAGATAAATGGCCCTCTGTCACCATCCCCTCCTCCTTCTGCATCTCTCTATCCCTCCATCTCTCCCTCCCCTCTCATCCAGACAGGCCATCCATCAAGAGGCAGACTCACCAATACTGCTCTGAACACACACACACGCACACACACACACACACACACACACACACACACACACACACACACACACAGATCTGTCTGTTACTTGTTAGCAAACCAAATGAGGCAACGCTGCACCTGGTACACATGGGGAGGGCCTGGGTTCCCTCTGTGTGCCACCTTTCTCTCCTCTTACACTCCTCTTTCCTCTCCTCCACTCTTAAACCACCACCTGCTCCCTCTCTTATCACCTTACCCATCTGAGCAGAGTAAATGTCAAGGTGAAGCCTTCGAGAGAGCCCATCACTGCCAGGTGAGGTTTTTTACTTTATAAAGATGCCATCCAGCCTGAAATGTATTTATACTGACATTGATAACCCTCCATAATAACTTAAATGCTATGCAGCATACAAAGGATACATTTACAGCATGGCTTCTGATAGCGCACTGTCTAGGCTCAAAAGTACTTAAAAGTAATGAGTCTCGATCATCATTACATCCCACATCACTACTAGACTTTTCTATGACATTAAATTCAAGTATACATTTTAAAGTGGGGTTGCATGAGGCCTTGTAGAGGTGGGGCAAAATGGAACCACTATATTAATGCACCATTTGGAGTGAAAATATTAAATCATTTCAAAGCAGCCATGTTTTGATATTGTTTCATGTACTCATGTCCAACTTTAATGAGGCTTTTGGTTCAGAAGAATAAAATTAATTATTTGTATCGTCCACATGATGGCGCTGTCGAGCCAGATCACGCAGATGACATTCACTGTGCAGGAGAGTAAACAATCATGGCTACAAGGGGGAGAGGAAAATGCAGGAAATGCATTGCATTAAAGTCTGTTGTATGGGACTATTTTGAATGATGTCATGTTCATCTCGAAAGAGATGGACATGACATGTGGACGCATGAAAGTAAAGCAGAGTGGACATAATTCTCACCTTACTCAGTACTACTCAGGAACAGCAAAAGTCATTAGCAGTAAAAGCTAATGCTAAACTAACACTAATGATAAACCAGCCAACATGCTTCTATTGTCAAAGCTCCCTCCCAGTTTGAGCAGTCTAAGAAAATAGCTCGATATGTTACTCATTTTGTCAGAAAAAAACTTAAAGCAACATTGTACTGTGGGAAAACAAGAGCTACTATCTCTTAGTTATTACTTCAACTACAGCAGCACAAAAGCTCTTCAGAGCAGTGAAGCCAAAAGTTGTAAGAGAGGCTAAGCACAGCAGAGGGGGTTGCATTCACTGGATACATGTGGGTATCAGTCTGTGAGCTTTAATCCTGCTTTTAATACAAACTGAAGTCACATGATGAATACAGCGAGATATGTTTCTTATTCAATTTGAAAGAATTTTCATTCTATTTATTTTCAGATATAACTGCAGATGATAAAAAGTAAAAATGGCAATTTATTGAACAAATTTAATTTATAAGTTACATAACAAACTTTATCGATTGGTCGGTTTTTGGTCAACAATTGCTGTGTTTTAGTCGACCAACAATTTCTTTGGTTGATTACAGCCCTAATTGTTTATTGTATTGCAGACTCTGTACAGCTCGCTATCAACAATTTACAACTTGCTTTTAATGAGCTTCAAAAATCTCTTTTAAATCATAAACTTCTTTTAAATGTAACAAAAACAAAGTACATGCTGTTCTCCAGAGCCAGAAATATTAACCATGAAACTTTGAAATTGGTTACTATAGAAGGCTCTACAATTAAAAGAGTCACTGAATATAAATATCTTGGCATTTGGATAGACGGCACGTTAAACAATCTTGTCACTAAAATACGACAGAAGATTGTTTTTTTGTACAGAAACAAATCCAGCTTTCTTTTATCCTGTAGGAAAAGAGCTGTTGAAGCTGTGTTGTATCTGTCATTGATTGTGGTGATGTGATTTACAGACATGCTGCAGCTTCAGTCTTAAAGCGTTTGGACAGTGTTTATCACTCTGCTCTTCTCCTGATTTTATTTTATCCACTTTGTCACTGATGAGATTGTTGTTCACAGTGAGTATTCTGTACTTGTTTATTGTGCTGTGGTTTTAATGTGGCTGTAATCTCGACGGCATTGGCAATGAGGGAAACCTCAATGTCCTTTCGAGAATAAATAAAGGTTTGAAATGAAATGAAATATCAATAAATGTCTGTATATTGCCTAAAGTGTTGTTAACGAAGATAATTTAGACACTTTCCTCTCCATCTAGTGGCATTTTAATTAACACTTCCACTTATATCAGCATTCTAAATAGTATCTATGTATTTACCTCTCCATTTATTTACACAGTGTTCTTGCCATCAGTAAGTGTGCGCATCTTCTTGACTGTGCAACACCTGTCCCCAGTCTCCCCTACAGCAGAGTTGTACCTTGTCCAGACTCTTATCAGTTAATAACTATGTGGCATAGAAAATAATAATTTTACTTTAAAAAGACTTGGGACCCTAAATAAAGCAAACTGGAATGGTATTTAATAAACACAAATGTATTGTTATAGATTAATCACTAATTGCCATTTAGTGATTAATCTATAACAATACATCAACGACCACATTATGGATCTACATGTCTTAATACTGCATCTACTCACGACCCTGTGACACATTCATTCCCATCTCACATGAAGATTATATTTACCATTTACTCCTGTAATGGTATAAAAGAGGATGACAGGATGTGAACATCATTCAGACACATCCAGGTACATCTACAAAACAGGACTTCAGCGGATAACTTCAGCTCACACGTTTTATAAGAAGTTAAAATAGCTGCTGTTTCTTTTAGCGTTTAATTTATCAATATATACTCTAATACCAGCCAAACAGAATTAAGGACCTTTATTCCACGAAACCAGTGTATTATCCAACTAGCCCACATATAACCCAGAGCTCCAGATCCTGTGGTCATCTCATGTAAACACAGAGACACTCACCGAGCACAGAGTCAGCTCTGCTCCAAACTCCGCCTGTCCGAGGGTTTATGGGCGATGGAGGAATAACAGAGTCCTCTCCTCCTCTCAGGGGTGACTACAGTGTTATTCCAGAATTGTTACGAGTGTTTTACCGATGAAACGACGGCTGTCTTTGTGCCTCTCCACAACAGCCCGAAACATCCAGGCAACATAACGAGGAGCCGATGCTGAGTGTCCATTTACTCCGCAGGCTGAGCGCTGATTGGTCAGCTCCACCATAACACTCGCTCTGCTCTGACGGGATTGGCTGAGACTCTGATGGTGCGTTCAAGCTCATCGGTAAACTACACTGTCACATCAACATCATCACAATTTCATTTGTTGTGCACATAACCAACTGTACTGATCAAAAGATAAACAAATGGATATATAAATATATAAAAAGCTCTGTCAGATGAAACATCAGGTGCTAATCGCTTGGATTGTTAATCCTTTGATATTACTATAAAAATCAACGTTGATCCCATTAAGGACTGAAAAGTTCATACAAAAAAAATAAGAGTATTTTGTTTAAGAGTTATTTTCCATAGTTTTCGATTTCGAATTTTACATAAGCTCCATTTCTGTTTTAAAAAATCAAATAATTAAACATTATCACTTAACTAACCCTTTAACTACCAGTTTGATGACATGAAGAGCCCACGCACAATAAAAATACAATATAAGTTATTGTCTATGTTATGCATGTTTGAGCACTGAAAAAATTATTTCAACCACATACATTAATGATAAAAAACATAACTGCACTAACCTGCTGCTACATTGTTCCAACCACTGAAATTTTTACAAAAAAAATAATTTTCTATGCAGTAAGACCAATCAGGACAGAAATCTGTTAAACTATCGGCCTTTAAACAACACTCGGCTCATGCATCTTAATGAGTAGTTGTCATTAAAAAATGTACATATTTTAAAGATAAGTTCATATTTTTGACCACCCTTCTGTCAATAATTGCACACACTGCTTGTTCTTAAATATATAAAAACGTTTTTTTTCCCATTTTGGAACAAGTTGAAGCTTAAGCTGATTTTGTACTGAGTCAAATGCATAATCAAGATTTTCATCAGTCACAGTCTGTTCACCCTGCTGCCATCAGGCACAAGATACAGAAGTATCTGCTGTCGTACCACCAGACTGAGGAACAGCATCTTCCCTCAGGCTGTGACAGTGCTGAATGCATCATCTGCACTCCTTTATGTCTAATGGTTTTGTTTTGTTTTTGAGCTACATTTTAATTTCATTGTGCAACCTAAGGTATTTTCTTGTGTCTTGTATTTTATGCAGGTGTATGTGCACAGTATTAAATAACAGTATCTACAGCAGAAATTTGGAATTGGGGACATTCTATCCAGGACAGCTAATGTTGAAAACAGGGCTTTGGGGTTCACCCTTGTGAATCTGTTATACATCAGAGGACTGAAAAACATTAAGGGCAACTAAGCTTTGACGTTTTAAATCAGTCTGTGGACTGTTCAAAGCAAATGATGTCTCCTCTCTCGACTCATCTGGGACTGTGAGAACAACAAATAACAAAAATGTCGGTGAGGAACCAAGCTCTGAGGCACTTTCATGTGGATTTGTAGTGCACCAGAGGAATCACCATCAAACTGAATAGACTGGGTTCTGCAAGTGAGGAAGTCATCAAACCACTGAACATGTTGGTCTGGAAACCCTGAAGCTTTCATTCGAGCCAGGAAAACACAATGATCAACTTTATCAAAGGCCTACTGATGAAAAAATGCAAGAATGTACTTTAAGTTACAGGATTTACAGCATGGTTGAACCCAATCAGCTTATAGACACTGGCACTTAAAGTCTGAGCTTAAGATGTTGATTCTTTCTAACCAGTAAAAAGAATGTTAAAAACACAAATCAGGGCAACACACAAAAAAAATGGCTGGGTCCCTGAAAGACCCGGTAGTGAGTTCTTTCCAGAAGTGAATTAGTTGTGTAAAAGTCAAGTGCTGGATTAGAAACACTCGTGCCTACCTCTGGGCAACATTTACCTCTTTGCCTGGCTTTCAACAGCTTATTGTTGGAGTCCTATTCCGTGTTAATCCTTCTGTATTTCTGTCATAACTTTTGCTCTGGTCCTCAAATGGTTGAACACTGTCCAACAAAAAGGGGCCGAAATGCAATGAAAACAGAAGAAAAGAAAACTGACCTTGCAAAATAATATTATTGAAGAAAAAAAAAAACTGTTGCATTTTGGAAAAAAAGTGGTTTACCTTTTAAACAGGCAACAATTCACAAAGGCTCTAGTAAATATATGTGCAATTTTGTTTCTTTAATATAAAATATGAGTATTTGGGTTAAAAGTAAAGTCTGGTTTTACCTACTTTAATTTAGGATGGACCATTTTTTGAACCCTTATTGTCCCCTATTTAGGCCGGGCCCCTTTATCCCTCTAAAGGAAAAAAATAGTAGTTGGTTTATAAAAAATATACAATTGTTGCTCTGGCACAGCTCAAGACTCAATAACCATGATACATTGTGTTAAAGTCTCAAACAGAAACACAACAAACTGTCTCACTTTAAATGTTTACTTTTGTTTTTCAGGTCTTATTTCAGCCTGAAGCAGTTTTGCAGTAACCTCTCATACATGCTCAAGATCTTATATATCATCTGTCAAAGATTTTTAGGCAAGCCTGCTTAAAGCAAAAGGCAAAAAAGAAAAGAAAGTCCTTGAGTTTTGTATTTTTTGTGTTGCACTTACAGTTGATAATTTCTGTAGAATATGCTGGGAAATTCTTCAAATCTCCTTTCCATTTAAGCTAATTTAGAGTAAATCAAAATCTCCCCCAAAGATGCAGTATAGACAATCTTACTCAATAACAAAGATTTTTTTTCTTTTCCAGACAGTGCTTGAATTCACCATTATGCCTGATTTCTCAGTTCTTGACATACCAGAATGAGACAACTGATTATTTATCAATAAAAAAGTCATTCAGCTGTTAAGTGGAAACCAATTCAGAAACATAACCACAAGGTCAATAAACTCATATGCTTCAGCGTCTGACATTCATGCTGAATCAGGGTGGGCTTGATTGATGTGTATTGACTTGTGGCAGGGTCAGTGTGTTCTGTTTAAGGCTGAACTACCCCAACAGTAGCAACACACAATCAATACAAACTAATGTGTTATCACTATTTTTAATGCATGTTACTATATCAGCATGCTTATGATGGATTATTCCAATTGCAGTCAACCCAGAGTCATTGATTGAATCTGCTTCAGGTGTAGTACCTGCATTAGAGACAAATCAATGCATTTAGTGGTCTGTACCAGGGCCCAATGATACAGTGAGGAGGTGTGAGGATGTTATGTTTGTTATAGTTTGTGTTTTTGTGTTATCATGTAGAAAACCATAGCAAATATCTCACATTTCAACCAAAACAACAAATCAAATTACTATTTACCCGCATGAAATCAGCATCATGGAATTTCTTCGATTAGACTGACGCCAGCTGATCAACAGCTGATTGGCTCCACCTCGTGGTGGTAGTTGGTTATCGCAGAGTCCTCCCCACTTTTTTGGCGCTGGTTTCTGAGCATTGCTATAAGGGATTTCTTAGTTTTAAACTCTCCACAAATGCATACTCTGACTCCAGAATGAGCAGATTTTATTTTTAGTGCAAAGGTCCCAATTTCCATTGAGCCTCACAATCATTTCTTGATATTAAAGTGATTCTCTCTGAATGTTTTTAGGTATTTTCTTCAAACTTTCCAGAAAATATAAACTCAAAAGCAATACCTGAATAAGTTTTGAACTACAAGGCTCAAAAGGCAAGATGAATGGGCCCATGCTCATCTGCTGCTTGTTAAGGAGGTATCATATGGACTGTCTGGATTTGTCTTTAACCTTGCACAAATATGAACACAGATGAAAAGAAAACGTGATTCTGTTTTGGACTAAATAAAGAGTTCATTGGGACGAGCATGTGAGCGTGATGTCATATGAATCCTTGGATTTACATCAACCTTTGCACAAATCTAAACTCTTGACTTAAGACAAAAATTATTACAATTTGAGGATTATAGATTAAGGTCAAGGTGATTGGGCTCAATATTCAGTTTCTGCTAGTTAAAGACACATCTCATGAATGATTTGTCCAATTATAACTCATGTTTTAACACAAAATGATTACACTTTAGTCACAGGTCATGATTACTGGGGCACATGCCCATCTCTTGATTGTCATCATCAGCCATTCAATGCAAGCTGACGTTGCAGAGCAGAAATATTTTTATTTTTCAGTTGCTGTGGATTTTTCTAGTTTCACATATAGTCCCATATCTGACCAATAAAAGCACTCGTCGGCAGTGCGTCATTCAAGCGTTCAACATGGCGGCCCCTTTAATTTAACCAAAGTTTTAAAAATGTCAAGGATAATGAATTTAAAGCCAGCAGATGAATGAGAATAATATCAGAGCTGATGCATGACGATGGTGAGTGTATGCTTGAGCTTCTACCGTCGTGAACACCTGGTCTTGAAGAAGTTGTGGTATAAGTCAATTAAATGTGATCATACATTTGATTCATTAAAATCTACCCCAGATCACTGTTACTTGATTTCGAGTCTCTTTTGGCTTCCTGTGGACACAACATATTCAAGTAAATATGCATCAAATACACAAATATCATTTCCTGTACTTCAATTAAAAAAATCTTCTCCAATATCAGTTCTAAAATTATGTACTTTTAGAAATGCAAAATAAAAAAATGAATCAAACAACCAAAAAAATCAGATGAAAGTAGATTTTTATTAACTTTCTGTTTAAAAAAAACAAAAACATCCATCAACTACAGAGCTGGCAAACAACCTGTCAGGTTTCATTCACCCCTGCTCCAGGCTGCATCCTGTTAAAGAATACAGGCTCAAAAGTTGAACATACAGACACGAAATGAAGCTACAGATGCAGTTTGCACTGTTTCCTCCAGTTTTCTAATGATGTCACATGTACCTCAAGTATAAACTGAAATGAAGCCAAGGACACAAATGCTATTAGTGTTTTACAAGAAACATGGACGGTAAAACAAGTCAGTTGATTTTTTTTTTTTTAATGCACCGACAGCAAATTTGTGCTGCTGGCGTGTCAATGAAGACTGAAAATCAATAACTATTAGAAGTTACAACACAGGCCTCAGTGTGAAATGCAACAAGGAAAAAGAAATGAGAGTGTTCGAGAACTTCACCACACGCGAACGCACAGGAGATTATTCTGTCTGTAAAATTTTAAAAAATCAAGTTTTAAAGTGTAAAGAAGCAGAAGAGTGCTCTGATGATGGTAAATGTGGGACTTTTTTCTGCTCAACAAAGCCTCATGATACACATGGCACCATGTTTGAGTATTTAGAGACAAAGATAAAGAGATGAAAATTTACATGTGTGAAAAAGATTACCTATTTTAATTTTTGAAATTACAATAAAAGGGGAAAATACTGCTTTTGATAACAACTCTCCCTCAGTAACAGATCAGTTAAAAAATGCCCAATGAATCAAATTAATTTTTTTCAGACCCAGCTCGCAGTGAAACTCCTTCATGGTTGAAGAAAGATGACTCCAGTTCTTGAACTCTCACATTGAAATACTTATTTCATTTGAGGAATAATGTAAACACTGGTAGTGAATATGCACTCAAACTTCACAAAATGCAACATTTTTATATGAATGCCGAAAAATGACACAAACCTTCTAGAACAAAAACTTGCGTAACAGATTTTGTCCTGTGGTGTTTGCTTTCATGAATGCACAACTGTTGGTACGGTTTGACAGCTTATAGCAACATCCAAATAGAAAAGAACAGAACTTCAACTAAAAAAAGCAACATCATGTCAACAGTCCAGGTTAAATTGCACAAAAAGAGAATTTGCAAACAGCATGATCATACACAGAGTTCAAAATAACTGATATGCATATACAGTATCTATATTATTTACACACATTGACATCCTTCACAACTACAGAGAACTCTAACCTGTACAATATATCTGTTTTAGGAACAGTTTGCGCAAAATAACATTTTGATATACAGTAATACTTTTTTTTCTCTTTTACAATATACAAGTTCAAACTGTCCACACAATAAAAATGCAAAGCACAAGCCCCAAAAAGGCCACAAAAGTGCATATTATCAGGTCGATGGAAGCCACTGGAAGGAAAGGACAGTCAGGACAGCGGGGAATGAAATCTATGGGGAGCTGCTCCACGCTCACAAACTGCAGCTTATTTAAAGATTCATCATTAGCAGAGGGAAATCTGGAGTAGAAATTAATTCTACACACATTGCAGACACAAACACACACTCATGGACGTAGGTCATCACAGTTAGACATTCATACAAACACAAGACAAAGAAAATCAGGTTAAGGGGGGACGACGAAACTCGATCAACATCCTCTCACAGCGTCATTTTATATTCAAGTAGTGGCACTCAGTAAGTAGATACGTATTCTTTGTACCTTTTGGACAATCACACCCTTCACATCACAAATAAAAGACACATTTGTCTCATGTTTTAACACAAGTGTTTTGAAGTACTGAGCAGTGACTGTCAGGCAGAAGCTGGCCTTGACTTTAGGGAGACGACCCCACTGAAGGCCAACTTCAGCTGAAGCGTGTCACAACCAGGCACGGAGGATGAAAACACAGGATGCAAGTCTGCTTCAACCCACAAGGTACTTTATGTGGCTGGTTTTAGACTCTAGGTTAGAGTTTTTGGATGTGAAGTTCTGCCCATGGAGGGGTAAACTGCTGAGTTTAGAGGGGAATGCTTGAAGACACTTTCACAGTGCAAAGATGGATGATGGGTGAAACAGTCTCTTTTGAATCCAAACTTTCCTGCTGACCTTCTGCTTTAAGAACTTTCTCCAACCTTCATCTCGACTCAGTAGTGTGAGTTAGAGGTTATTGACCTATATTATATTCTAATCATTCATTACAGCCTCGGTCATCTCCAAGCATCCCCCTTTCACAATACCATCTCGACCTGAGAGTGAAAAAGGCAACCTTTCACCCTCTGTTACAACAAATGAAATAAATCAAATCTCTGTTAAGGCCACTGAATTGTGCTTGAATCTCTTTCTTTGCTTTCAGACTCTCTCAGTCTTTCCTGTCAGTGCCTTTTGTTTCCTTCAGCTGCATCAGCTCTTCTCTCAGCTGGAGCATCTCTTCCAGCAGTGATGATGCTGATGTGATAACTAACGGCTTCCTCCTCCTTTCTTCCTCTGGTCCACTCAAGTTTCTTCAGTTTTCCTTTGGTCTTCATTGCGGTATATTGTCCTTTAAAAGGGGCCTCCTTCTCTGTCATTTGCTGAAGGTCTTTTAACGGCCAAGCAAGTAGACCACCACCTCATAGGTGCACATCATGATGGCCGTGTTGGGGATCTGTCTGACGAGGTGGGTGGTGAGGCCTCGGTACAGCGCCCCGTATCCTTCCTCTCTTGGTACCGTCAGCAATGTCTGGAAAAAGGAGCGATACCTGCTGCCCTCTTCTCGTAGCCGTGTGCGGATTACCTCTGTCAATCAAAAAAAGAGGGTGGAGAAGGAAAATGAGTTTAAAAAGCAGATGGAAATCTGTTGTTGGTCATGTTCTGCTTCAGTGATGAATGCTTCGTTGTTTCAAAGCAAACTTTCTGTCCCTACACCCGCCTGTTTATTCACTCCCACAGACATAATTCACATACAAAACTGGGCTGTCCACTGACACATGGAGCAGCCCATCAGTGGACAACAAGCCAGGGGGACGGATGGTCTTTCTCAGGATGCTAAACATTAAAGTTGATTACATTCATCATTGTGCTCATTTAATACATGCAGCCCAATCATTTGTTAAAGAGCAAAATGAGGCTTTATTGTATTATGACAAGTATAGTCAAGATCAGGTGTAGAGCCGACAACATCATCCACCACACATGGTCTGACATGACTGAAGATTTGCCCTCAGTTATTTGGTACTGTGATCAGTGACTTAGCCTTACAAAGAGCAATGAAGAACAGTGACACTTTTAAAAAGCTGTGTTAAAGTCATTCATTTAGAAAAAACAGCTGGACACTGATAAATAATTACAATCTGTGGAGTGTTGCTTTACTTTTGGTACTTCACATGACCACATTATTACAAACTATCAGCCCAACTAATATACCAGTAGTTTGCAGGACTGTGAGCTTCATGTGGTGAAAACAAACTGAACTTAAAGGGTTGAAAACTGCAGAGAGACTGCATAATGTCAGTTTTGCAAAAAAACAGAAATCTTCACACAGGAAGGAGGTTTGAAGTTTTTCTCCTTTGAGGGGCTTATTTACAGACACTACTTCTATTTTTTTCTCTGCCAGGAAACGTCACCTGCCTGCAAGTTGAATACCATGTCTACATTATCCCTCCCAACACAGTTTTTCTTGTTAAGCTACTCCTCTTCCTATTAACATTTTATTTAAAACAAATACAGGAGCCCCAGCTGAAACAGCTCAGATGGGTGGCTTTTGATACAGGGTTTACTCCAAACCACTTAGACTCAAGATTTAGGCTCTGGTCAAGAAAAGGAATCACTACTTTCTGTAAAATAATGGAGGGTGGAATATTACAAAGTTTTTAAAAAAAAATACAAGATAATTACAATCTAGAAAGACAAGATTTTTATAGGTACTTACAGGTAAAACATTATTTTTAAAAAGAAATCCATGCTGTTGAGGTCTCAAACCCTAACAAAATAATTCAAGTAGTTGTTCAAGCTTATACTAAAAGAACAAAATCAATAGTTTCAAGACTTTATCAAGGCATTAGTGAGAACTTGGGAAACATCACAGACCATATTAAAGAAAGATGGGAGAAGGAACTGAAAGAGAGCATAACTAATCAACAGTGGGAAAATATGTGTGAGGCTGTTTTTCTACTACTTGCTCGATGTATTGGCGTGAATTCAGCTGGAAAAATCTTGTGCGATATTTCATCACTCTTAAAATGAAACCTTTTTTTATCAAAGTCACAACAAAGATGCGGGAGAGGCTGCAGGGACGATGAAGCAAACCATTTCCACATCTTTTGGAGTTGTCCTAGGATTCATGTATTTTGGAAAAATATCTGTGCATACTTACAACAGCTATTTGGTAAACAGATCTCACTATCATGTGTGGTCCTTTATCTGGGTGACATTCCAGCAGGGATGATGAGCAGTGACAAATACCTTCTAAAAATTTTGACTGTTGCGGCTAAGAAAGCAATTACTCGAAAACGGCTACAGACTGACCCACCTACAGTGGATGAATGACTTGGAATTATTGAAGAGATCCATGGAATGGAAAGACTGACCTTTCTGCTGCAGTTGAAAAGTGAATTGTATGTTGCAAGATGGTCAAACTAGCTGTTTTTGGTTCTTAAAAGTGAGTGAAACATAAATGGTATATTCTCAACTGCTTTTTTCCTTTAAATGTGATATGGTTTTCTCACTTTGTTTAAAGGAGACATTTATAATGCTTGTTTCTCCTTTTCACTATGCCAGACTAGGATGCCTGTAAAGCATTTCTGCCCCTCAGTACAAGTCATTTAGCTCTTTCATTGCTCCCCACAATAGCTGCTTAATAAACTCTCATCTTAGGCCACATCGCTTCCTCGCTGAAACACCTGGTTCTCAGGATGGACTCCACAGTTACCTCAAGAACAGAAAAAATACAATATCTCATTTTTTGAAAATTACGGGGGTGTAAGGTCTTGTTTTCAAATTTATTATATGTAAGTATTAAATCATGCATCAGCATGATATGTCTCCTTTAAGTTCCCTTTCGTCCAAGAAAACTATGTTAGGGCAATGAGATAAACCCTGATGTAACCTACAAACTTGTCTGATGAAGATACGGCATCGACTGTTATGTACTGCGGCTGTTGATTATGTTCTATTTTATTTTATTGTACTCATTCTTTTCCTTTAGATGTAAAAAGAAAATAAAAAACTTAGAGTGTAAAAAAAAAAACAAATACAGGAGAGCATTACTTTTCTTCTTTGTACATAAAGGTCCTAATGTGTTTGACCACATACACCATGTCTTGGGAGTCTATTTAAGCAAGGATTAGATTTAAGTTGAATAAAAAAATGAAAACTAAGCGACTCAAGTCATGTGTCAAACATATTCCTCGGTCAAGGTGAACTTTAATTTTTCTAAAAAATTAATGCACTCAAAAGAAATTCTAGGCAGAGAAAATGTTTTGTTTTTAGTACTATACTTCCCTATTTGCAGCTGGTTCTGTGTCACAAACTTTTACAAACTGTGTTTTACTGAGGGAGAGGAGAGAACTTTCTACTGCATCTAAAGTAGTTAGTGGTCATATGGAGCTCATACATGAACTGAAAGGAACAGTTCGAGGGACAGCACTAACCATGAGGGTAGGCGATGGAGGTGGCACAGGTCTTGGAGGTCGCTGCTGCGAGCATCATGCCCACAAAGTCTGAGGCGTCTTTGACCGACTCCTCCTCCTCATCCATGCTGGTGTGGGCTTTGGCCTCCATCAGTTTACGTTTGATGCTCTCGTAGATCACAAAATGGATGACGGTCTCAGAGATGCCTGCGTACGAGGCCGACATGCCCCTGTAGAAACCTCGCAGGCCATCCATCTGGTACACTCGCTGTATGCACTCGAACGCATTCATTCGCCGCTCACCCCGGTTCCTGCACAGATGTGAGCTTTTAATCCAGCATCAACTCTTTTTTTTATTTTCATTAATATTCAAGTAATCTTCTGTTTTTTCGAGACAAAGATTGAAGGTTCCTCACCTGGTTTCCAGCTGCAGACGAGTCTTGATCAGCCATATGGGGTTGGTGGCTGTGATGGCCGTGAACCCTGGAAATTGAGAAAACGTCAGAGGTTCAGACAGACGCAGAGACATTCTGCAAAACATAGTTTATTCAGCTAAACTTTATTTACAAGGACAGTGAGGAAACACTTGACTAAACAGGATCAAGCCATTTCAATGCTAACTCAATGAATACAGTTTCTGAAAATGATTGCACTGATGACTGCAGACCATGTGTCAGTGAATTTAATCTCCAACAAAGTATCATTTCTCGAGTCAAGACAAAGTAAATAATGTTCATCATTAACAGTTTGATCCTCTTCTAAATGCTACAAAACAGCAACTGTACTCTTGAAGGCCCTAAACTAACAACACAGTGCACAAAGGCAGCAGCTGTTAGCTATTATTTCTATTATCTGTTATTTTCAAAAGAAAAAAAAAAGAAGATCTACACATAAACACTGAAAGAACATTTATTTTAGGCCTATGTGCAGCAGATTGTTGTTTCAGTGCAGTCTGGTTTATTTATTTGAAATGCTAATTAGAGTTCTTGTGTTTCTTGCAAATATTCTTGGCTGTTAACACAAAAGCTCATTTGAAAGAGCTTACAGACAGGCTCCACCTCTTAAAATCACATTACGTTTTCATTGACTTTAAAAGACTACAAGACAAACGGGCCATTTAAAAACAACACGGCTGTTTTGGTTCTTAGTAAAGAATATCACTCCAAATGTTGACCTACTTTTCTATGTGAGTCAATCACATAGAACTGAAACCTATTGTTTATGAGTGGTATCTTTGTATCTTTATGTGACAAATTTGGCATCTTTCTGTTTATTCTGTCATTAAAAATAACAAAGAAAGATGATACTGGCCTGAAAATCACTACCCAAACAAAAAAACACTGAATAAAGGCTGGGCTGTCATCCTGACTCGTGAACTGACCTCTGTGCTCAAACTGTATTTTTGCTCTATTTGCATTTAATATGAAAAGCAATATGTTTTTCTAAACCTGTGCGGTTAAGAAATGCAGGATAAAACAATAACGTGGTATTTGTTTGTTTTTTTTTAAGTCAGAATAATTAAAACACAAAACCTTTACACTGTCCGGGCTTGAATACACTGAACAGCAAAACTATGTTAGAAAAACACAAAATGCTGCCTGTACAAATGTTCAATAATTCAGAAGAATGAGGTTAAATACAACGATTTAAGATTTAACTCAAGTTAAAGCCTGATTTTTACTACTGCGTCAAATATTTGAATGTAGGATTTTCACATAAGGAAGAACTACAGTAGCTACAATTACAGGTTGATCATTTCATCAAGAAAATTGCGGTGGACGGCTTACTCTGGGTACACAGCGGTCTTTTTCCCTACAAGCAGCACTCTTTGTGCTGTAAGTACTATTATCCAGCCAAATCATCCAAATGAATGGCACATATAGCACCTTATGCATACAACAAATAATCACAACAGGGTTAAATTCTCTTTTCTACAAAACAGCATGGATTGCATTTTCATGGGTTAAAAGCTTTTAACTAACACGTTCTGTGTTACTGAAGAACACTTGGCAATACTTGGCCTTGTAAAAGCTGAACTATGAGGTGTGATGACAATTTAAGCATTCTGTATCAGTAGTACATGGCATGAAAGTCCTAATAATAGTTTCTGATAAAAAAAGTTTAAAGATAGAGGAATTGAACAAGGTCATGGACATGTGGGCTAGTCTATAAAGAGATCTTTGTCCCATCTAGAGATCAATGAAACAGCACAGCCCTACGTTAAGGCAACTGTGAGAAGCAGAGAGGATGACACAGGTCTGTTGAAGAGAAGGAGAGAAGGACACAGAGAGGAAGTAGAAGGAAGTAGCGTCTATTGCGTGTACTCACGAGGGAGGGGCAAAGCTCCTCCAGCTCCTCCCCGCTGCAGCTAGTAGCCTGCAGATTTGGGGGGCTCAGATGGCGGGGGTCTCCCACCCAATCACGCAGGGGTGAAAGCTTTACAGTAAAGCCCTAAAATAGACACAGGCTTTTCTGTACCACAGTCACACACAAGCAGCAGTCACATCCACCCCAAATCTCAAAACCCACAGTACTACACAGGGAGGTGGAGGAAAGATGGGAGGCTGAGGGTTGACCTTCTCCTCCATCTTTCCCCAACTCTTATTCCAACCCAAAACACCATCCCCTTCAATATCAAAATCAACTGCATGGTATATTTAATTCTACTTTACTGTTATGTATGCCTCCCTTAATGAAGCTAATCAACATGAACAAAGTAAATGAAAGCAACCTGATCAAAAACTGCAACTCCTGATTAAAATAAGTTCCACCAATAAAAACGCAGAGAAGTAAAATTAATTTGGGTCCTCTTCACAACCTTTGTGCCAAAATGAGGAAATGCTGGAAATGCTAACCTTGTCGTTTTGCAGAAGAGACACTCGACTCTGACGGTGTTGGTTAAGTGAGAAAAAGTGTAAACATTAGGGATGCAACAATTCTTAAAAATATTGTGTCATTCGATATGATGTTCAAGGTTGAACTCTGAGTTTATCAGCTGTGGGTTTGACTGAACAGAACATATTTTATTTTTTTATCTTGTAAAAGATAAAAGAGTCCTCAACAGGCTCATAACATACTGGCTTCTGCAATTTGAGAAGTTATCCTAATCTGCTCAAACCAGAACACTCAGACTTTGTCAAAAGTCCTGCTGGTTAAAAAATGTAATCAATTTTTTAATCCTCACCTCAGGGGGAAGGATGACTGCTAAAGCACACATACTTGGGCCTTTTTTGACCTTTAGATTATGATGTGTGATGACAATGACAGCTCAGAAAAATGACAATTAGACAAATAAGTCATTTGTCATAATATGCTAAAATAAAGAACACAAAAATCAAAAACAACTGTCTAAATCTTTCTAATAATTAGTAAACTGAATTAAAGATGTTATTAATTAATTATTAATATTTGCTTCAGCATGTAAAAATATCTTTTTCTCCTCAATAACTCTCCGCTGTTCTGAAAAAAAAAAAGCCGACTACACCTCCATGGAAAGAAGAAAAAAAAGGACTTTTATGGACAAGTGGTTCAAACCGAAATGAAAACTGTGAGCTAAAAACAGAGGAAGGTAGTGAACCCTGGGTTAAGCGTATTGTTGCATCCCTTGTAAAAATGTGATGACAAAAAGATGATCAGTAAAGTGAATCAAAGAGGTAGAAGATGGATTCATTCATGCAAGCTCAAATAGTTCACTGGACTGAAGAGGTTTACCTGTCAAAGACATTAAAACACTACGGTGACTAAAACCTAGTGTCTAGTTTTTATTCTTACAGCTCAAAGATGAGTCTCCGCTCCATATAAACACAGTTATGGGAAATTTTCAAAAGATGAAATCCTGATTTATCACAGGTAAGCTTAGGCATGCACTAACTATTGTGTATTAACATACTAGTACATGGCACAATGGTAGTTGATTAAAAAAAACGTTTCTGTGCAACTGTTTCAAAGAAAATCTATGGCACACAGCATATTTCTGACACTGAGTTTACCTCACATATCTTTGTGGTATTTAGATAAATCCAAAATGAAAAGAAATATACAGCCAGGCTCTTTAACCGGTTCTTGATTTTGCCGCAACAGGCTAATTTGTCCTTGAGATGAACCCTTTAAGAGCCGCATCATATATCAAAAGCATATGCTGCTGCATGCCGTTCATAACGAGGCCTCTGTAGACGCTAAGTGACCATGCAATTCCTCCAGAGGAGTTTGACCTACATTCAGTGAAGGCAAACATGCTTTAGATTTACTGCTGGAAGAGAAAATAAGTAGCTGCACATGTCCCCCCACAGTGAAGGGAAGCTCACGTGTGCCAGATATAGAGGCCATAAGAGGCAGTGACTGAGCAGAGTCTATAAACTCTGTGTAATTTTAGAGACGTCCACGTTGGCTTCTGGTCGGCTGAACTGAGAATATGCTCATCTCTTTTGTATATATACTGCTTCAATTAAGAGACAGAAACAAGAGCTTCCTTGTCAGGTCACACTGTCATATGTGTGCAACATAAAAAAATATATAAACACCCATTCTCCTGGTAGAATCTGCCAAAATTGGATGCTTAGCACAAAATCACATAATTAGGTGTTTTAGTCACTCTTACATTGCTGAGATCTAAGCACTAAATGTTAATGTTATTTTTCACAGTTTGCAAAAGGGTTGAATGTCAGGAAAGTTCAGTAATTCTAAGTAAAGTCATGTCGAGTGAAGCATAGTGACATTCATGTGCTACTGATACAGATTCTCTGTAATTAAGTAAATGATAGAAACTCGTGACTTAATGGATGTGGACAACACCAGCATGAAGCACATCGAAAACAAACATCTGAAGAGGTGACAAGGTTAGCATTTCTTTAGTGCTGCAAACATCAGTTCCTTAGTCTCATGTGCAGTCTTTTTACCTTTACTGTGCAGATTGAACACAACAAGGGGAGGGAGGTGAGTCAAAACTAAGCAATGAACAAAACCTTAAACTACAAACCAGCAGCAACGCATACTGCCATTAGCAATGGTTGTATCATTACAAATGAATAACCAATATTAATTTTCTACTGTTAAAAAAATCTTCAAGGTTTTATCATACCAGTGTAAAGAAATGGGGTGCTACCTGACGTGTCCGCCTGAGTGCCAGGGGCCCCGGTTGACCTTTGGGGGCTGTGCTCTCTCCTTTATACACACAGACCAAAGAAGGGGGCCCAGACCACACTGTTTAAGTGACAACTGGGATGTTAAACCATTTACAGAGTCCTCAGAAGAGGCCTCAAAATGAAAGCATAAAAGAGGGAACAAATGGCGAGGAGAAGAAATAAATGGAGGACATGAGGGAGAGAGGGCTCAGGGAGGAGGAAAGCACAACCTAAACTTTGAGGATCAAGTGGGTTTGTTCATTTTCTCTTAAAACTGTAGGGACATGTGTAAAGCAAAGCCAGAGTTAAACTGATGTGGTGACACATTTAGATCATAAACTTGCATGAGCGCTAGGACTGAAGGATATATCGGTTTTGCCACTGTGATCGCAATGTCCACAATAGCTGCATCGCAGGACATGCGATACTGGCCATGTGGCTTTGAGAACATCATGCAGCCAATTCTGTTTAATGACAATCGATTCTTCCCTGACTGGTAACACTCCAAAAACTACAGTTGACAGTCAGAAGGTTTCATTTTGTTTGATGTCGACAGAACCGAACTTTTAGCCACCTTAACTTTATTGGGTGGATGATGACATTGAAGTACCACAATAACAGGCAATAAGATTAATAGTAAACACGCGTCTCCGCCTGTCTCCATGGTGCATGTGGAGCACAGAGGGGCAGATGGAGCATAAGCCCAAACTAAGAGCAGTCTTGGTGCATGCTACCCTTTCAGTCTCAGTTAGGGACCTACAAAATCTGTTAATTTTTTCCCTAATTCCATTTTAGTTTTTCTTATATTCCACTGTATTCTGTTTAAATTTTTGAGAATCTGGTTCTTATTTTACACAAAATTAACCCTGAGACAAAGTATAGATGAAATATAATCACTCCTACTTCAGGTGGTCCTCATACAAATCTTAACTGGTCCAGTCAACAGCATGTTTGCAAAGTCTCCAGAACATTTGATCACCTGACACATAATCATCGGGAAACTGCTCTGCCCTTGTACTTTGGAGTTAACTGTAGCTTCTTTGCAAACTTAGCCGGTGTCCCTGACAGCAACTTCGACATGTTTGCATCGTTAATGAGAGGAGGAGGAGGGGGAAAGAAAGTGAAGCGTGCATGGTCCCCATCATTAGTGCACCCCTCGGAGCATTTTCACGAGAGATATGTTCCTTTAAGTCACAGAAAAAGCTTTTACGTTAAATGTCGGCCATGCCCGTGATATTCCACAATTATATTAAAATCAGTGTTAAATGTCCACTGTCAATTCCATGATCATGGATTTCATAGGCCCTACTCAGTTCATTAGGGATAATACATGCATTGTTTTCTCCCATTCTAAACATAGATATTAATTTTTGGTATATAAGATTGTGTAACTCTATACAAAACCTAGATTACAAACATTATAATTTTTTGTAATGGTTTTATATGATCTTTATTATTCCAAGCCCAAAGTAAAGCTGTTGGAGATCAATAATTTTCTCTCATAATGAGAGTTATTTCATTTCTATAATAAAAGGATATTTGACACATTAATCACCCACTGGCTTCACATATGTTGGACAGGATTTAGAATAAATTGTAAACTAAGACCCCCCCACTCCCCACTCCCAAAAATGCAACAGTTCAATTACAAGTCTTGAATTGTAATTGATTTGAATTAACAGAAACTTAATGCAAACATCTTTTATAGTTTGAATATCACACAACAAAAAATAATTCAGTGTTAATTTTTTCACATATCATTCAGCCCTAATGAGCGCTGTGTCATGTTTGGTTTCAGTGCATCACAGTGTTTCACTGCCGATATCATGATAAGTGGGCTATGAGGCCACAGTGCAGACATTGCACTCTGAGAACACATGGCTGTTAATACACAGCCAAAAGAAGGGCAAAAAGGTAACGTGACATGTGACTGACACGCTTTCAAATTTTGAACCAGATTTCTTGATGAAACCGGATTTACTCAGTACATTATACCAAAAAGATTAAAGAAATAACTGCATTCACAACATAGTTAAATCAGTCATTTAATTCTTCAAGCTTACTCAGAGAGGCAGTTTTACCTTCATCAGGGTCAGTTTGATCCTGAGAGTCTCAGATTGTGCTTTCTTAAAGAAATCCCCTTCACTTACACTTAACTCTACACATCAAACAATAACTAAGTTCCTTCTTTTTTAAATACTACAAGTTAGCCTTAGCATATTCTGAAAATTCAAAAGCTTTTAGCATATAAGAGATCCCTCATCTTTTACATGAATATGGAAAGGAAGGGGGGTGGCGAGAAGGGGAGGGGGCAAAGTTAAGGTCTAGGATATTTTAAATGGTGACCAAAAATGAAAAGACGAAGAAAATCTGTCTTATAAGGACACATTGAATAATCCTTTTGAAATACTTCTACCTAACCCAGTGATAAACACTGCTCAGGCAGACAGACTAACAGACAGACAGACAGACAGACAGACTAACAGACAGAAGGGACGGGGAGAAGGAGCCATCATTACCTGCCATCCCAGCAGACACCATGTGCACCTGGGTCGAATCTGGCTCAAATACTCCATTCAGCTTCTCCTTGGCTGTCGAATAGGCGGCAAAGTAGATGGCCCTGTGGCCGAAAGAATAAAAAAGATTAATTAGAAACCATTCAGGTTGTCTAACACCAACAAAAATGCCAGAGAGGAAGCAGAGTGCTTCCTAACTTCAACGTGAAATTAGAGAGATCAAAATTTAACTCCATGATGAATAGACATACATTAATTGTACAAATCAAGGTTAACACTAGTACCAGTGTCAAATATTTCAAGCTGATGGTTAACATCATTTTTTTCCACATTTCTTCTTAGCAAGACCACTGATAAGCAAGCACCTTTACTTACACACATTTCTTTTGCTTAGAAAAAAATTCAAAAAGACACACAAATCAGTCGAAACAAGTTTTGCCCGATTTTATTGAAAAACGTAAACTAAACTCATAATCTCTAATGTCATTAAAGCACATGCTGTAATTTTGTCATCAAATGTTTACTCTGAAGTTTGGGTATAGGTAGGCTTGAAGACCTGAACTATGAAAGCTGCACTATGTAAAAAATATATGAGCATATGACTCTTATCAGAACTTTATCTATCGTGATAAAAACATGACAAGCCTTAATTCACAAGTGCAAGAAATGGCAGGGCCTACTAAACATTTAGGGTAAGTCAACGGCAAATTAGACATTTCTATTTCTATATAATCTGGTTTTATTAACTCAATCAATCTATTTTACATAGTCCTCAACCCTTATAATGACAGCAGAGTTTATTTTACAGGCAACTTCCTCTGTCCACTCCAAAGTCCCTAATACACATTTTGATTAGCCTGTTAGATACAATTGTTGCCAGCATTTGACTAATCTCACACTAGGGATAAAAAACAAAAGACAACATTTCAAACCACATTATTTGTCAGGTAGGAGTCTCGAGTGCTTTGGCCACTCAACAGATTGAGGTCAGTGCTCTCAGAACAGGACCAAAACAAACACTTCAATAGATTCCCCCCCCAAAAAAAGGAAATCACAAAAACAGTATTGTCCTTGGAATAATCCCTTTCAACTGGTCCAGAATTATCAAACTCTATTACAATACAATCCTAAATTTAAAAAACTGTGACATGGTGTTAAATACAGTACAGGTCAAAAGTTTGGACACACCTTCCCATTCAATGCGTTTTATTTATTTTCAGCAGTAATCAGAGCAAAGGTTGGCTACTTTGAAGAAACTAGAATATAAGACATGTTAAGTACATAATTCCGCTTGTGTTCATTCATAGTTTTGATACCTTCAGTGAGAATCTACAATGTAAAAAGTGATGAAAATAAAGATAACACATCGAATGAGAAGGCGTGTCCAAACTTTTGGCCTGTGCTGTATATCTGACTGAAATGAACAAAAAGAAAACAGATACGTTATTATTAAAAGTTATTACAAATAAAATGGAAATGGATCTGGCATTTTCCAGTTTAATATGTGGTTCTGATGCCTATAAATCATAATTTGTTTATTAAACAATGTCCCATATATCTTGTCGCTCCTGAATTGCAGAAGGAGGGCATGCAGTAGAGATAAGTTAAGCTAATATGTAGACTGAAAGCAGGTTGTTCAAAGGTTGTGTGTGCATACATGCATATGTACAAGTGTGTGTCTGTATGTTCGTGTATTTGTGTGTCTGAAGTCTATAGGGAGCTTTACTAGCAGATTTATCCCTCATGATTCTATCCACTCCTCACTATATAAACTCACAGGATTTATTCCGCATTTCTGCTGAGTGGAAATGAACCAGTGACCTTTACTCGGTCTACTTACAACTCACGCACAGCATCATGGTGCTGAGGATGACGGATGAATGACACGCACGATCATATCTCATACTTAATGAGTGAGTCTGGTGATGCAGACTCTTGTGGGTGAACATGTGAACGAATGTTTTTCTGATGCTTGCCAGTGACATGTCCAGTAGACCGCACCATCAGTAACATCACGTCTTTTTTGGCTTCCTGTATTTAAAGGCTTTGAAAGGGATACATGGATTTGCTTGTTGATATTAGCTTTGCTGGCAACGTCTGTAGCTTCAAAAATACTGCAGTGTATTTTTTGTGTTGGATCAATTCATGTTTCTGAGAAAGCCCTTTTTTCATCAAGAATTTTATTCAATCCATTTCCCATTAAAAAACCAACAGTTGTTCAGGAATCACAAAAATTAGACGATAGAAAAACATTAGTAATAAAACACTAATAAGTATTATTTTAGACATCATCATCAATTTTGGTCCTTGTTTTCACAACCAGTGTAACTCTAGAGAGATTACAGATGGGCATCGAGTTCATCAGGTTCACCTCTTATGTAATGAAATCTCCTTATAGCACAGCATGCTATCGGGCTTTGCAGTTGAGAGGCAAGCCGCCATTTTCACAGCTGTACAACGGGCCAACAGGACAGACTCACACACTGAAGGGCAATTCCTACCCCGAGACTCTGAGTTAAACAGACCAAGACGGCACCGCAGGGAAGGACGGAAGAGACTGAATTAAAATCCGCAAAACACAACAAACGTGACAAAAGAGGGAGTGACTAAAGATTGAGATGAGTCAGGGAGGTGACAGACACCAAACAAATCGACAATGGGAGGATGACAACAGTCACGTGACACAGCAGTAACTGGGGAGAGTAGACGGGTCAGGATAGGGGGGTTAGACACAAACATAACTGGCTCTCTGTACGACCTCCATTGTGTTAATACATAACAACATCAACAGTCACATGACGCTCCCCAGCTGTCTCACTGCTGTTTCATACAGACTAATTGACTCAGCTTTGTCTGTTATGCAACATCAACCAGCCAACCTGAGAGGGAACCTTCTCATTTCCTCTTGGATTTAAAGCTCAGACCTCCTCTGCATTTCTCTCAGATTTAACTCACTTTATGTCTGTATTTGCAGCCAACTGTTATTACTGCAGACGTAAGCTCTGAATGAGCCGGAAGCTTGTAGAAAAAAATGCTAAGAAGCCAACATATGCAAATCCAACAAAAATGTGTGCCCAGATGTGATGTAACACATAAAATAAATGACTGATAACACATCAAGCTAGCTGATAAAGTATTCTTCATCAAAGATCACGCTGACCTACTCCACTGCAATGGGTATCTGATATGCAGGGACAGGATCATTCAATGTCTCCTCCCGTTGGCTCCATTCTGTACACGTGTGAAGGCTTGCTTCATAAATTATAGATGTTGGCAGACATGCAGGGAAACAAAGATATGAAGCACGCCCAGAATGCGGTGGATTAGACTGAACATACCTGGAAGGTGCAACGCCCACAAGATTTGGCCCAAGTCCTCTGAAGAGCGAACGAGGTCCCTCTCTTTCAAGTATCAACCTGCAAAGAGGAGCAAAGATTTAAAACTCGTGTTTTCTTCTTTCATAATGCTCATGTGTTGTTTGACATACTGACCTGATTGACTTAGTTCTGGACTAAAAGTAATCAAGTTTACAAAATAAAAATGGGGTCAAGCGAAAATCTTTCCTGGCTTTATGGATGCTTTATGAATTTTTCTTTCACAAACACAAATGGTGATAGGGATATGAAAACCATATCATACTCTATTGAGAAAACTGGACTGATGGTAGATTTGTGACAAATTAATCAAACATAATTACATGTACCTACAGAATCAATAAAAGGATTGTGTTACAGGTGAACAACGCTGGATCTTATTTTTATGACCTGGTTTCTAAGGGTGTTTTCACATCTACAGTGTTAGGTCGACCTCAATTTAGATTGACCTATATTTGGTCCCGTTTGGGTTGGTGTGAAACCAAAACCGCACTCTGGTGCGCACCAAACTGGGGCAGCCAGAGGAGATGATCTCGGTTTGGCTCCGGCCTAACTCTGGTGCACACCAGCTGTGGTGTGAAAGCAGCCGCACTCTGGTGTGATGCAACTGTCAGGTGAACTTGGCGAGACTGACATTAGAGGGCTCCTGTAGTTGGCTGAGCGATGCATTGTGGGTTGACCTGGGAAATTTCACAACAAACAAACAGAACAACAAACGAGACGAAGAACAACAGGGGGGTATTTCACGAAGCTGGCTACAAAAGGCTGGGCTTTTGCCGGTAAGCGTGGCTTGAATAAGCGGCAACTTTAATCTCAGCTGCAAGTAGTTCCACTTACGAGGCTTGGCTGATTTTCAGAGACGCTTATTCAAGCCAGGCTGATCCAAGCTGAGGCTGAGCACAAGTCCGTGGGAGAGAGAAAGCCTTGACGTGTCGATTGTCGAAAACAATATAGAAATTAATTCGAAGTGCTATTAAAACTCGGCGTACACCTATTTGACTCTCCATCATCTCTGGATCAAGCAAACGGTACTCTCTGCGCTTCCAGATTCCAACTGAAAGTATAACGCTGCACACGCTTTAGCCGTTGTCATCATGGAAACATCTGTTTTTTTTTTGTGTTGCTAATAATAATAATATGCTGTGATTCAATGTAAAAAAAAAAAAAATTTGCAGTGAGCGCAATGTAACTGTTATCCGATTACTCGACAAAAATTTGATAGGGTAATTGATTACAAAAAGAATCGATAGCTGCAGCCCTAGACACATCGAACTCTGAGAAATAAGTCTGATTTTTTTTCAGTGGCCCTAATCCTCTTCTGTAATCGACATATGTAACTTTTAAATTTGTATTCATAATTTTCATGAAATCAAAGACCAGTTCAGGTGTCACGTTTAAGATAAGCAGGGGAGGCATTTTCTTTCAGCATGTGGACCCCAAATAGAGTGCTACTTTAGTGTTAGCTTGAAGGGAAACAAATGTATAAATAAATTTATTAAATTAAATGATGGATTTAGGTTGATGAGGCAACTTGTACGGCTTTGTTTTCAAGTGAGTCCAATTTCAGTTGTTTTCTTTCGGAGAGATTAAGTTTTTGAAATGCTCAATATGTAGCCACATGTTAGCTTTTCAAATATAAGTACTGACAGTCTTGTCAGGATGTTTAAGTTTGGCAAAAATCATCTTCAGTGGAAACTTTATTCAATATTTCGCACAGTCCTGATACCTCACATGGAGTGTTTAAATGAATACAATGAGCTAAAACTTCATATGAATAAAAAGGGGAAACCTCATAAAATCACAAAGGCCAAACCCCAGAGGCTAATGTTTCCTGGCCCAACACGTACCCTTCCCTGATGACCTGGAGAGAAAACTGATGTTTAGGTGACCTGCCCTGGCCTGAAACTTAATCCAGCATGACATTATAAATAGGCCTTCTATCCAGATACGGGGTGACTTAAAATAAATGTAATGGCAGGTGTCCTCACTCCAGTGGCATTTATGGAGGCAAAATCATACTGGCTCACGTGTATATTTTCCGTTGTCATTGAGATTCAAAGAGTGCACACCTGTCCACAATCTAACCCAGAAACCTTATTCAAAGGGAGCAAGACCCAAAGTTAAACTTTGAACACAGCATGATATTAGCAAAGCTGTTTACCTAATATTTTCAAATTAAAAAATGGGTTGATAGTGAGCTGGTTGAATTTCTTTCATGTAGTTCTCCAGACTTGAGCTGTTTCCAGATTAAAACCAGACAGGTCCAGCAACTTCTCTAAGCAGCCATGTAGCTGTATTTTGATAAGCTTGTGGGTGTGTTGGCTGAAAATTCCAGGCCTTGCAGAGAGTTCTTTTCTCAGAAATGGTTGATAGTGTTCCACATCTCTCAATGAATAAAGAGCAACTGCCTAAAACAGAAGGAAGAGGGACAACCCTCTCCACAATCATGACTCGACACACTCACTCAAAATAGGACAATGCTTGCACTCCACTGCAGGTTGACCTACTTTTGAGGGGTGAGGTTTTTTTTTTCTCCCTTTTCTGTCCATGCAGCTGTTCTGCTTCTGCACTGCTCCAGTCTGTCATGTAACAGTGGTGTGCAGTTTCTGCAGAGGCTTTGTTACTCAAATATACCAAGATGCTGGTCTAGATGTCTGCCCAAGACTCACATTTAGTTTAAAACAATGCCACAGTTTATTGTGATCCAGACAAAGATTTGGTGTGATGCTATTCAACAAAATAAATGATTGCAGCATTGTTAGCAGCCTTGTTAATGCAGGCAGGAAATTATCCTGGGTTACTGCTGAAGTAAGTGGGGTAAGCCAAAAGAACAATCTGGGTTAGGAGTGAAATGAGTGAAATAAATGAAATACAAGGTGGACTTCCCTTTACTTCTCTTTGGAAATCAGATTTTATGTTTACAAGTATTCCTTTATCTTGAGATGTGTTAGCCTGGCAGAGCAGATGAACCTGCCTGATTCTGAAATCAGATATTTCCAATATGAAACTGTCCATCTTGTGTGTCAAGTTAGAGATGTGTTGTTCAGCAGTAAATGTTTGTGGAAATATTTAACATTTGCATCATGATTATTGTATTAGGAGTTTGCAGTTTGTGTGTCCAACAGCAGCTTTAACTGTCCACACAATGAAGAAAAAAACACGTTACAAATTAAACTGTCAGTAGAAAGCACAAGGAAAGGCCCTGGAGCCATGTGAAATAGATACTTAAATACTGTTATGACTGGTGATCCTCCATCATCTAATACAGCAGCAGTGCATTTATAATGCGATCAGACCGCTCTACACTTTCAATTCGCATCTCTCTGGAAAATGTCCATTGAGAAGAAGGCAGAAACAACTTCCCCCCAAAAAAATCTGACCGTTTATAGTTGGGGACTTTCTTAAGTTTTTCACTTCTGTCTATAGAACTGACAGAAAATGTTACGGTCAGGCATACAGATGTCTTTATTTCATGAAAATTGTTTGAGAAAATAAAAACTGAATATGTTTAAGGGTATCTTTTCATATGATGCACAGCAGGTGTATTTTGCTCGTAGGATCTGCTGCTTTCTTACACATTCCAAAGCACACCAGTTAAGTTGAGATTAAATCCCAAAGCAATTTAAACAAATGTGCAGCCTGCTCATTAGGGCAGTTCATTTCAAATAGTGTAGTAGGAAAATAAGATTACTTTGCAGATTCTGCAGTTAGCGCTCCTTCTCATTTAAAAAAAAAATCATTTTACATTACTATGCAGTAACCTCTCTTATTTGGGAGAATTAATGGATAGTGTTATGTTTTTTTTCAAAGGGTACAGTTCTCAGAAAGCGGCAAAAAACACTTTTAAAAAAAGAAGCAAATTCATATGAAAATGACAAAAAAAAGGAAACAAAAAAACTCACTGGTGTGTCATTTTACAGTAATCACCCAAAATTTTATGCATCTTTTTGTAACAAAGAGCCTATCAGCAAGTTCATCAACAGGTGTGGACTTGCGTCGTGGGAACAAACACGTATGTATGTCACTTTTTATGCAAATTTGCAATGAATATCATTTGAGTTTTCTGTTTCATTTTCTTCTGCAGCTGAATGCACACTTATCAAGGGCTGAAACTATTTCAGTTGTCAGACGTGCCTTTGTCTGGTTTGTGCTGCACACTTGGTCCCGCTTGACCTCATTCACATTCCTGATATACTTGTCCTAACCTTGTTCACACTGAGAAAATCTTAGGGCTCACAGATTTTTGAGACAACCCATCTCCTCCCATGTTACACAATAATCTCTGCGACACTGGAATCATATCGTATCATAAACACTACCATGGAAAAGCATTTTTCTTACTTGAGACAGTGCAGAGGTCCTGGTGGGGCGACACGGGCTACACTGGCTCCGTTGACAGTGCTGAGATGGACTTCAGAGATGTACAGACTGATTGAGGATGACTGCAGTCTGGTCTTCACTACTTCAAGAGGACAAGTCAAGATAGCTCCCACTGTGCCGCCACATCTAGAGAGAAGCACGAGATGAGGACAGTTGGAAAGGGGGCATAAACTGGTTTTGGATGTCAGAAAGCATCTGTATTTAACTATCATTAAAGTTGTTGCTGAAGCATTTTTTTACTTTGCTTGGATTATCCATAACAAACTGTCATAGTTGATCAAGCTAACTTTTCATTAGGGATGGGCAAATGCAGCCTGGGGGCCACCCTCTCACTGGGTGCAGCCCACAAATTAATTAGATAAACAAACTGTAAACATAAAGGAAGAAAAGGCAGAACTGCAATGAAATTACTAACAATTAAAAATATATAAAAATATAACATTAAAGGAAAATACATACATGTTTTCAACATATTAGCAGTTCTTGATGACTTTTTTCTACAAGCATCCTGTATATACATTAATATAAAGGGCCTATAAGTCAAATATGTTTAAAGAAACATAAATATTAAATTGATTTTACTGAAAAAGTATTTTCAGTTGCTTGATTTCTGTTAAACTCAAATCAGGTCTTTCTGTTTGAATTTTAATTTAAAATTCAAATGTTGGTACGGTTCATTTTTAAGGGGAAAACAACATGCTCACTTTGTTTGATTAAATAAGCATGTACTGTAAGTTAAACAACTAGTCTCTTGCAGTCCGGGTTGTGGTCCTTCAGCTGTGTGGATTACATTAATGTGGTCTTCTACGTAACAGAAGTTGCCCACCGCTGGATAAATCATGCCAGTTTTCATTAAAACACCATCTTAAAATTCAGAACTCGGCAATCACTGGAAACACAACCCGTCACCCCACAGACTCCAAATGTATTAAAAGTTGGCAAATGTTCACACAGCATGACCTGTAACCTTGTGATATGTCAGTAACTGAAATATGTGAGCTTCTGGCAAAGTATCTATGACTGGAGGTAGATGCAGGTAAGTAGAGCATAACCGTGATTCAGTAATAATGTAACTGATGCACTGACTTTGACCTCACTGAGATGATGCAGGTGCCCAGCACACTTTCTAAAGTTCACAATTACTGAGACATTAAAGACCTGAGCTGAGAAGAGGAGGACATTTCTACTTTGTACTTAAATGCTGATGTGTTAAAGTTAGATTATTTGTTCTTAAAATGTATCAGGTCAGGGTGATGAAAATTAACTTCAAGATTTAAAGACAGAGTGCTAATGAGCCAGGCTGCTGACACCATTTCTTACATTTTCCCAGGCAGCTCTTAAAATTATTAATATTTATTTATTGATTATTTGATGCGGACATTGCAATTGTGATGGACAAACTTGATGTGTTTTTTGAGTGTTTTGGCGCATTCACTTGTCCACAGGATGCTTTTCAAATGATAAAAAAATAAAGGTAATAATACAAGAAACAGTAAAAAATGCAGAGTATGATAACATTACAACAATAAAAGAGGTAAAAAGATAAGAGACGTTAAGGATGATCTAAAGCACATGTCATAAAGACTGTATCACCCAGAGGTCCAAATGCCAAAAAAAACTTAAGTACACAGTTTAATTCACCATGCATTCCTTTATTTTAGCTAAATGGTGTTTTCTCCACTGTTTGAAGCTTATCTGGATATTTAAAAAGAAATACTTGGCTATTCCTATAAGTGGTCATTCAAACACATATCGTCTATATTCTTATACTGATTAATTTGCTTTCAAATGCTTGATTTGAGAATCTGCGCAGGAGCCGGATAGGGATAATGTCCAATCTGAAATCTTTTCATGGGTCCCAAAATTTCTGACACTGCTCCTTAGCTTAATGTTCTTTTACTTAAACAAAAAAAAATATCTAAGAAAATTACACTGATTTTGATTGCTAGACCTGGCCTTCCACTCCATCTCTCCATCAATATTCATTATTTTGTGCCACACAACAGCCCTTATCAGTAATCTACAAACAAGACGACCTTCACTGCATTACATGTTTCACCATCAGTGTCTCTATTAAATATTTAGTAACATGCTCCTGGTTAGGGGTGTGCGATATGACGATATTAAATCGTTAAGGATTATAACGATTTAATATCGTCATACAGCAGAAAGATCGTCAGATTGTCTGTGTGGGCACAGAGACTTTGACGCGCACCCAAGTAGCCAATCGTAGCTCATTAAGCGCAGTGCATGGTAGTATCTCCTGTTTGGTTATGTAGCATGAAGCATAACATTTGTTCTAAATTGTTGCACTTTAAGAGATAATGTTGATATTGTTGTTCATTACCTTTTATGTTTACATTTATTGCACATTTCTATAAAAACTGCACTATTTAAATTAAAACCTGCTCAGAAAGTTTCTTTGGCTTTAATTGTCCTTTCTTTTTCTTTTAGGGTTTTACATGTTTTTATGTTAAACATAGTGAAATAATGGTCAAGCATGCAAATTAGTCTAGAAAAATCTACGTAAGAAAGAATTGTGATAAAATCGTGATCGTGATTTTATTTGTAAAAAATCATGATATGATATTTTTGCCATATCGCCCACCCCTACTCCTGGTCAAAAGGTATTCTCTCTGGGATTTTTTTGGTAGGTGTGCGACACGTGCCTGCTTGTTGATCCTTGCTGCCGCCACCCAAATCTATCAACAATAGATCTTGTATATGAAACAAAGCATAATAATTAAGCCACCATAACGTGCTTGTGGGCTACAGTTAACCATATGAATGCTGTGTGAGGGTAGGGTCAACTTGACACTGGCTGTGACCATACAGAGGTGGTATTCTGGCTGTCGGCTGAGAATTCCACTTGTGACAAGTCTCTTTGACAAGCACCAGCCATATTTATCTTTCAAAAGACCGACCCACATTCGTGCTGCAGTGACCCTTGCCCTACTTTCAGTTATACTCTGACTGCTGCATGTATGTTGCTGCAGAGGAAGCAGTGTGTGCGGGCCCAGCTGTGGTTTTCTAAAGATTACAAACTGGTATTGCTCAATCGAGAAAGAGTGATAGATGAGGGTTTGGGTATGAAAAGATTAGCATATTTAAATAACATGGGTTGCAGACGTTTGAAATCACAAACGAAAATGAAAAAGAGGACAGACATTATGCAAAACAAGCTACGTTCTCTTACATTTTCTTAAATTTCTAAGCTGTATGTCCTGTCAACAGGGTTGTAAGTTAAAAGCTCAGCGATGATATCCACTGAGTAAAAGTTACTACAGTCTGTCCTGCTTTGCGGCCTTGTGAAGATATTTTCAATACAGCTGATGAGGGTAAAGGAGAGGCATGTTTAAATGTTTGCATGGTGGCTATTAAAATACATGGGTCTCTCTATTGTCTTATTATTTAAACGAAGGAGGAACTACTACTTCAGCAGCTGTGATCTCATCCCTGTGTGCACAAAATATACAGTATTATCATGGAATTAGTGTTTATTCTGTTTCTATTTAAGGCTTTCCTGAAGCTATAATCCTTCATTTAATTATTATGCCAAAACCCACAGAGAGTATAAAGACAGGGCACTATTTAAAATCCTCAAACACATTTATGTTGGTTACTTATTTCAACTATTTTGAAACTGTACTGTGGTTACCCTTCATTTTTGTTGCTCTCAAAGACAAGACAACATTTTACTGAACACTCTCGATGACATTAAACATGTATCCATTTAGTGTTTTACAATTACATCCTCGCAAATTAGTCTGGTATCTGTTGTCAACAACAACAGATACTAGACTTTTTGGATTTACGGTCTATGTGGAGTAAATCCAAAAAAAGTACAAACTGTGGCTGTTCTCGGGAATATGCCAAGCTACCGGCAGCTAGCTGCACGGAAACCGGAACTACAGTAAACGTGCCTTCAAGGTAAAGGCACTTCCATTGACAGTGGGTAAATGCAAAGACATAACCATGTATCTTCACAACAAAGTGAACTACAACAATATGCTGAACATCTTTATTTCATTATAAGCCTAAATCACATCAAAATCTATCTCTACGCTCAAACGCGAACATTTATTACTTTTACTTTGAAAGCTCCAAAGGAAGTCTGCAGTCTCACACGACTAACGTGCACTACACTGACAAGGTTCTGGCACGTGCACGCGCTATTCGAAATATGACCGTTCATAGCCAGTAGAAGAGGAAAACATTGGCTTCCTGTAAACGTTTCGTTTAAGATTGTACGTTTACAGCAGCTGCTTTCATGTAATTCGTTCTCTAACTTACCCTCCAGCGAACAGATGAACCAGTGTGTCCCTTTGGCTCATTATTCAACGTGCCCTGCCAAGCAGCGCACGTCGGGCTGCGGCAGAGGATCAAACACGGGCCCGGTTCCCGTCCCTTACGTTTCCTTCTGCCCTCGTGAGGATGTGCACGTCGACGGCCCAGCGACGTCGAGGATCGGCCAGCGGTGGGGCGAGTCTCCGCTGATTCGCACTGCAGTGGGCCGACCGACTATGCCCCCCTCTGTCGCTTTCAGGTCCCCCCTCTTGCACAATTAGCGTCCTATCTCTAGCTAAAGCACCGAGCTCACCAGGCAGTGTCGGTACGAAGTGCCTCACAGCTAGAGTGAACGTGTATCTGGCACGTCCGCGAGGTCGTCTCGATTTATTCCTTGGGTTTCACCGCTGCAGTGAGGGGGAAGAGGCAGATCTCATAGTATTTACTGTACAATCATAGGCTGGAAAACAGACGCTGCCATTGGTCCATCTGTCAGTGACGTCACATAACCCCCGCCCTGATCATGCACTGTTCACATGCTCAGTATTCAATGATTCAGCTGCATTATGTATGCTTACATTATTCTGCAGTATTTTTTTATTTATCTGTAGAAAATTTTCACACAACAGGTTTGACGAAGTCTGATTCAAAAAGATGCAAAGTTGAAAAACAAACCAAAAAAATGTGCAGGACTTTGAAGACTGAATGAGGGCATTTCTCCTCATGTAAGTTTACTTATTGCACCAGTGTGGCAATACTGGCCTCTGTTTTTTTGGCGTGTTGTTTTAATGTTTTATCAGAAAATATGCAGGACCTATAGCAAGGGACAGTACAAGCCAAACAAAACTTCAGATAAAACTAGAGCATTTTTGTCTTAATAAAGGGCAAAAAAATTGCATTAATTAGATTAATTAATTACACCGTAAATTAATGCGTTAAAAAAATTAATCACAAGATTAATAGCACACAAACATTTTGATATTGTCCAGCTGGAGGACCCGTACATGGCAGTGGCACGTCACTTCACACATGTGTCTCTAGTCAAACCAAACAAAGCCCAGGTGACAACAGGAATGGCATATTTAAGACTTAGTCTTATTTTATTTTTGAATCCATATTTGTACTACATTCTTTAATTATGCATCAGGCCTAATTGGTTTGCTGGATGTCCTCGACCTTTTTCTTATTTTTAATTTGATTTATGAAACACACTTAAAGTGTAATTTGAGTTGCCTGATTGAGCTTAGAATTTTCTGGACAAGATGCCCTGACTTTGGTTTTATTTAGTCACCAATAAAAATGTGGATTTACAAATCTTCACTTCTTAGTGTATTCATTTGATTAGTCATGCACTACAATTTTATAATATCCTAGAATTCAAATTCTTTATTTGGGTACTTTAAGCAGATATGAGATTAAAATGTGATTAATTCGATTAATTAATTATAAATCCAGTAATTAATTAGACACATTTTTTTAATCGTTTGACAGCACTACCAAAAATATAATCTTTTCCAAGTCAAACCCACATCGGCAAACTGTTACACAGACACTGTAAAGTGAAAATTACATAACACCAGCGCCATTAGATAAAACATTTTACAAACATCATCTCATTGATACCCAAAGTGAAGATCTGGACTTCTGGTGGTTGTGAGACATTTTGAGACATTTGCATGCATCAGTGCACGACATTAAATGCTTAAACTAACTTCAAAGATGGAGGGTTCCCCAGTCTCTGTCACCTATATTTTGGGGTTTACACAATATTGAAAACAACTGCATTATCTTGTGGTCAACAGGTATGCACTGTTTGTTCTTACAGAAAGATAAATTTTGTTTTTCACCAAGCATAATGCCTGACTTCTTTTTTGTTTTCCAAGGAACTTTGACTTAAAGGAGACATATCATGCTGATGCATGATTTAATACTTACATATAATATAATAAATTTGAAAACAAGACCTTACACCCCCTTAATTTTCAAAAAATGAGATATTGTATTTTTTCTGATATCCTAGAACGAGATTTGATGCCTCTGAAAATAGGTCATTGCGAGATGTCTGCGAGATTTAAATCGTTGTGACGTCACGAGGTACCTTTCTTTTTATTGGAGTAATCTGATAAAACACTTCCTCCTCTGTGATGTCCGTTAGCCACAAAACCGTCACCGAGGAACACATCCACCAGCAGGGGTATATACCTCCCTAGCTCACATTCACTCATTACCAGCTCTGGCCTGTAGGGGGACTCAATATGCGGTCGCTGCTTTGAGCCTGCCAGAAAATACAGTAGAAGAAGAAGGACAGGCTGGCTCAACCCTCTCAGCAGCTCTGACAGAACTGACCAATCAGAGCACAAAGGGCTGTGACGTTGCGAGGTAACTTTAGGTCATCCTGAGATCCGAGCTTTTCAACGAGAGCTTGATAATGGCCTAAAATGAGGATTTTGAGAACGCTATTGTGGGGCAATGAAGGAACTAAATGACTTGTACTGAGGGCAGAAATGCTTTACAGGCATCTTAGTCTGGCATAGTGAAAAGGAGAAACAAGCATGATATGTCTCCTTTAAGCTTTACTGATCAAAAATATTGTCTCCCTCTATATCTTGTTTGAAAGTACATTATATTAGTATGTCTCCCAAACACCAAATTGTCCAGTCCTTTTTGTGATAAATATCATGATCCTGGCATTGCATTGAATGGAAATATAGAGAAAATAAATAGGGACGCCCAGAATCCCATGTCAGGGTCTTTGGGGATGGCAAGACCTTCTTTATAACATTGTTGGCCCTTTTTCAGTCATTTCCAGTCTTCTGTGTCAACATCTTTAAACACATGGCACCACAGACGTTTAATATAATGAGTCCACTATATCAGCTATAGGCTACCAGCTGATATAGGGCAAGAGGCGGTTACATATTAGGCAGGTCACTAGCAAACCACAGGGCAGACATGTAGAGATAAAGAACCATTCATGCTCATTCTTACAACTAAAGGTACCCACAGAAAACCCATGAGTGCATTAAAAAATATATTGTTATCATCTGTTTCAGCAAGATGATAGTGTTTTCCTCCTTTTTTGACATCACAAACATTTCATGTTGCACTGAAGTGTAATGTTGTGTACATTTATTTAGCCAAACATAAGACTACCCCATCTCTGGTCTGTGCTTGACTAGTACCTCCTCATATCCTTTGCCGTTGTTTGTGCTGACTGCCTCTTGCAAGAGTGTGATTTAATTTTTTCACAAGACAATCAGAACTAGAGAATTAATCAAAGAATTTTTTAGGCGTAAAAGCACATTGATAACCAATTATAATCTGCAGTTTAGTTAACAGTGACATGGCACAGACCATACAGTTACTTTCCCACACAAAAACACATTGTGCTTTTCAAAGTCACACACAATCACCTGACTCAATACTCAGATAAGTTGCTGATTCAATAACAGCTGATCAAATCCGTTCGGTGTAGTAATTGGGATCACAGTATGTCAAGTAAGAGTCATGTGCACTGTTTTACTGGGCCCATTTGCAAAGTCAAAACCACTAATGTCCTGAATTAGGGAGGTTCCATCAATCTCATGACTAAGGATGGAGACTGATAGTGATTCCAGGTCAGCAGAAAGGCAATGCCATGCTGTGAAAATGACTAACCTAGAACTGCATGCTGAGTTAAACTTTTAGTTAGGAGATTTTCCTCTTCTCATGTTAGAAATATTTATTTCAAGGCAGACATATTTTATGGTTGTACAAAGCTCCGTGATCAATTTTTTGTACTTGGTTTGGTGCCCTTGTAGACAAAGTGGTGCATATCATTTTTTTTGCATTAATTTCATTTAATTTCAAGCCAGCAGAAGTTGAACAATGTAGCCTTCATTTTTAGCTTCATTTTTAGAAGGTCTATAGCAGAAAATGGTCTTTACTGTAGGACATCAGTGCAAAATTAGGGAAACTGAATTAATCTCTTCAACTGGAGCTCATGGGGAGCTAACAGCTTTAACAACTCAAAGGATCACGAGATGAAACTGACGAATCAACTTATACTGTAATTGAAAGCCAAACGTTGTGGATAAGTTATATAATCTGTCTGTCTTCACTGATCTGTCTTTCGTTCTCTATTGGGGCCATCTTCCCCTGTTTCTCACAATGAATCTAAATGCAACTACAGTAAACTGTTTGCATGTTCCTTTTGTGTGCATGCATTTTAAATTAGCTGTCAGATAAAACATCCGTTTAATTCATTTATAAACCACAGTCGTGACAATTTTAAGAGATATAAAGAATTTCCAATGTGTCTAATTTTGCTTAAACAGTCTCCAGTGATCTTAATAAACAACATGAAGCAACCCTTCTTGGTAAAGAGGTAAATACATTTCCACATTCAGTACAGGTGAAGCTGAATGACGTCATTTACAGGTATCATAAAAGTTTGCTCAAGTTATAGGTAATTGGATTTATAGCCTTTTGTTGCATAATGCATGGTTTCCCCAAACAAGTAAAACTGCTTGCTGCAGCAGACCAGCATGACACTGGCAACTGAGCAAAACAATGTCTCTTCTCTTAAAAAAGGAAAAAAAAACACAGTGACAGCTTATGCTTTTATTTATAAACCACAGTCGTGACAATTTTAAGAGATATAAAGAATTTCCAATGTGTCTAATTTTGCTTAAACAGTCTCCAGTGATCTTAATAAACAACATGAAGCAACCCTTCTTGGTAAAGAGGTAAATACATTTCCACATTCAGTACAGGTGAAGCTGAATGACGTAATTTACAGGTATCACAAAAGGTTGCTCAAGTTATAGGTAATTGGATTTATAGCCTTTTGTTGCATAATGCATGGTTTCCCCAAACAAGTAAAACTGCCTGCTGCAGCAGACTAGCACGACACTGGCAACTGATCAAAACAATGTCCCTTCTCTTAAAAAAAGAAGAAAAAAAAACACAGTGACAGCTTATGCATATCCACTTGAGATAACTCTGTCTGCTGGCATGATGGGATAATGGGACACTGATCCACAGTCATAATAAAAAAGGCAGATGTTCTCATTGTATTGGATCATATGCTTTGCTACTGATTTTTATCTTATCATTTATATTGTATCAATAAAGTATGTTGTAGTGTATCAGTATTTAATGGTCCACATGGTAACACATCTTGCTGCCGTGTGGAATGTAACTCATTACGTTAATTCAAGTTACTGTAAATTAGTTTTTCATGAACTGGTGTTGTGACAGTACCAAAATTCAAATTTCAACACTGAAGCCGAAGTTAACATGATATTTACTGCTCCAACAATACAGAGTTGATACTAGTTCATAACCAAAGTCCAAACCATATGGATAAGGATACAAAATCTCCAAGGTCTGTCTCACTGTCTGACTGTCTGTCTGTCTGTCTGTCTGTCTGTGAACAAAATAACTGAAAAAGTTATGGATGGATTTTGATGAAATTTTCAGGAAATGTTCAGCATGGGAAAAGGAAGAAGTGATTCAATTTTGGTGTTGATCTGGATCACCGTATGGATCAAGGAATTGTTCAAAGGATTCTTTATCATTGAGAGATAGGGAACTGTGTTGCTTGGCGGAGGTCTGCGCTCTCCGAGTGCTTTTCTAGTTACATTATATAATCTCTATTTATCAAGTTACAAGAGTGTGCTTAATTAAAAAAACATCATTTTTATATCTTTCATTCATTCATTTTCTTTAGCCCTTTATCCCTTTCGTGTGTGGGGCTGGAGTCTATCCCAGCTGTCATTGGCGAGAGGTGGGGTACACCCTGAACCGGACGCCAGTCGATTGCAGGGCCACATGGAGAGACAGACAACTATTCACAATCGCACTAAGGGCAACTTAGAGTTACCAATTAACCTAATGAGAACGTTTTTTGTCTGTGGGAGTAAGCCAGAGTGTCTGGAGAGAACCCACACATGCAGGGGAAGAACATGCAAACTTCACACAGGAAGGTCCCTGTCCGACCCGGGAATCAAACCGGGTACCTTCTTGCTGTGAGACACTTGCACTACCTGCTGCGCCACCGTGCCGCCCCATTTCTATATCTTCAATATTTAATTTCATTCAAATGTAAACAAATGTCACCACATGCCCATAGTTAATTCTTGCGACCAAAGGTTATTATACATATATTGTACTATTTTATACAGACACAAATAACTGCTTGACTGATTACACTCTCTGTACCGTCTAAACAAAGTAAAATGTACTCATAATTCTTAATACTTGAATCCATTGTAATAAAGTACTTTTTACTTTGCTTGAATACATTTATGTGTCACAATCTCAGTCTCAGCCTCAGTCTCATCTGCAGCCTGCCACATTCCTGCTGCAGCCTTAATCAGCCCAAACTCACTTCACCTGCGCTCCTGCTCTCACCTGCACCTCATCTGCTGCAATCAGGCCGCCTACATAAACCCTAGCTCCACACACAGTCAGTGTCAGACTGTCTTCGCACTCATGCTGAGCACTCCAGACCTGTTTCTCGGATTGATCACCCGTTGCCGACAAGTTTCGTCCCTGACTCTGCCTCATACGCCTGACCCTCGGCTTGGCTTCAAGGTATCGACTGGCTTCTGTCCTGCACTCACCCGCCTGTCTGAGTCCCTGGCTATAGATCCTGCTTTCGTCTCTGACGCCGAGTTCTTCCTGTCCCACTCCGTGCGGGTCTGCCTAGTAACTGATCCCTGCCTGTCCTCGACACTGAGTTTCCGCCTGAGTCCCACTCCGTGCTGGTCTGCCTGGTTACTGAACCCCCGCCTGTCTTCGACAACGTGAGTTTGCCTGAGTCACCTCTCCGAGTGTTCCTGAACGCCTCTGCTCGTCTGTGAGTGAGTCAAGCCTCTACCGCCTCCCTCTCAAGACTGTGTGAGCCTTTGACTAAACGACTCCTGTGTGGCTCAGTTGGGAGAGCGTCCGTCTTCAGATTCTGCTGTCGCGGGTTCGATCCCCGCTCAAGCCGCAGCTTCTCTCCTGTAAAGTTTGTGTGAGCCCTTGTCTGAACGTCTCCAGTGTGGCTCAGTTGGGAGAGCGTCCGTCTTCAGATTCTGCTGTCGTGGGGTTCGATCCCCACTCAAGCCGCAGCCTCTCTCCTGTAAAGACTGCATGAGCCTTAGTACAACGTCCCCTGTGTGGCTCAACTGGGAGAGCACTCGCTCTTCATCCCTAAGTGTGCAGGTTCAATCCCTGCTCTGAACTGTGCCTAGAATATCTGTCAATAAAGACTGTTCATTGTTTGCATCTACTACTTGCTTCTGGGTCCTAACTACAACCATCACATTATGGAGTGCTACTTCCACTTGTACTGGAGTAAAAAAAAAATCATAGTAACTTCACTTTTTGTGTCCTTAATATTTGTGGTCATGTGGTTTCATTTTCTGTATTTCGTCATGACCTAACATAACGTGTAATATCCTATTCTATTTTGACTCTGAAATTCACAATCTAGCTGGCCTACATGCAGCAACATACTATACAGTACCCTTCAAGCTGTGTTTATTCTATTGTATTGTTTTGTCATATTTCTTGTCATATTATGTGTGTATTAAATGGAACTATGTTGTGTAATACTGTATTGTGTTGTATTGTTTGTTGTTAGCAGTCTATTGTTCTTTCTAAAATTTATTCTTCTTTTTCTTTTTCTTCTTCTTATTCTACCCGGATTTTTGGCACCTTCACAGGCTTCAAATTTGCACAGATTTTCACAGAAAATAATTGACATATGCAGCATGTTCATGAGAAGTGCGCTTGTATTTTTCACAGGTTTAACAGTTATACTTTTTACATTAAAAGATAATTTCTGCATATATTTTTACATTGAAATAAATGGGACATTTCTGCAGCTCTGCTGAAAACTTCAGCAACTTTGAAGCTCCACAGATTGGGCATGCTTCCAACTACAGACTTCATTCATGCTTTAAAAGCTGCACCGACTTCTCAACTATTTTTACATATCTTCAGCTTTTTGCTGTCTTCTACAGTTTTTTAAATATGTGTCACGTGACCCGTCAGAGGTGGCGACTGCTCCTGACAGACAAAAACTTCAGCAGAATTATCCTATCATAACTTCGCCAAACTGTCCTCCACAGACATGATTTGTACATCAAAATGTCGACTATCTTCTCCTCTTACACGTGAAATTGGTTTCAAAGTCTAACCTGATATCACTTTGTCTCAGTGAGCTTCAGCTTTTGCGGTATGCCGCAAAATCCTCTATCTGCCCTAATGCAAATATTCACCTCCGGACAGGCGAGTGCTTCACTTTGAAGCGCATTTTAACTCGCCACTGTGTCAACATTTTCCACAGTACAGACGTGAAATTACATCACTCGCTTTAGCAGGTTCTTGGGATACTCACAGTGCAATCCCTTTTCTGATATCTATCACGGTTTAGACACAGCGAGCGTTTGTTTACCCAGAACTACCGAGCGTTATCAGCCTGCTCTATGAGACTATGCATGCACACAATAAACACAGGGGAAATACTGTGCTTTGAGCAATTCAGCATATTTGGCCCTGTAGGTGAGTGGTTAGAACATCATATTGATGATCAAGAGATTGCAGATTCAAATCCAGGCACAGGCAGTTATACTTTTCTTCTCCATCTAATACAGATTCTTCATTACAGTAGCATATTTAAGCTTTCCTTTACTCTCAAGCTCATTTCACATATATTACACTGACTGGCCACTTTATTAGGTACATTTACAAATATCACCACATTTAACCATGTTAAAAAAACATTTATTCATTTTCTGCTTTCTTTCACAACTGCAAACGTTTTTACTGCGCTTTTCTCTATCTGCTACAGTTTTTGAGATATGACTGTTTAAGCAGCATCAACTTTTGCACATTTCTTTGAAGTTAGAGCGTGGTCACGTGACCTGCACACCTGAGCTCCAGTATCTATAATTTTCTGCAAACATTTTTGTTGCACATTTCACACATTTTCAGCCGTGATTTACTGCTAACAACTATTCATGTCACATTTTCAACTTTCTTTGCATTACTTTTAGCAATTTCATTTCACAGTTTCAGCAGTCACACTCAGCATTTCAACGCATTTCCTGCATGGAAATGCAAATTCTCTAGTTTCATTTTAATTTCTCATATTGTATCATGTTGCACCAGTTAGAAATATCTAGTGTTTTATTGTATTTCATGTATTGTGTTAGGTCTTGTTCCAAACCCCAAAGTTTCTTTTTGTGTTATTTTGTTTTCTTTTCAGGGTCACACAGGGCTGGACCTCACCTCTGCAGTCACTGGACCAGTGATAAGATAAGTCCTGAACTGGTCGCCAGCAAATCACAGGGCCATATTAGCATTGCAAGGCAATCTAGAGTTGCCAGTTACCCTAACAAGTGTGCTTTTGGTCCGTGGGAGGCCCAAAGCACCAAGAGAAAAAACATGCAGGCATGGAGCAAACAAGAAACCTAACATACAAAGGCCCCAGGAGTCAGTACAGAAACCTTCTTGCTGTGAGGCAACAACACAAGCGCTGCACGCTTGTATGATTGTGCATTGCACTGAATGCATCCTATACCCTACAATATTTTTCTTAATCTGTTGAACACCATCCCTCCAAATCTAACAAACCTAATCTACAGTGTTAATAAAACATTATAATACCATGTCCTATGTGTCATATGGTGTCATAGAATTAATTAACTGAAACACGATATTATCGCACCATGCAGTACCAAACCTTGCGATGTATATCATATTCCATGCAACCTAACTGTATCATGTATGCCAATTTATCTTGTTCTACTATCCAACTCAATCTTATCCTATTATATGCCATACTGAATCGATGTGCTGTACTACTGAATCCAAATCCAACTGTGCTGCATTGTATCGTCCATACATCCCTACATTTACTATTATTAGGAGTCACTAGTTAACCTAATGAGCTTGTTTTTAGTCCATGGGAAGAAGCTGGATTGCCTGGAGAGAACCCACATATCCATGGGAAGAACATGCAAACTCCACACAGAAAAGTTCTGACTGGCCTGGGGGTCAAAGCCACAACCGTCTTGTTAAAGGGGACATGCACTACTTGCTCCGCCACCATGCCACTGCATTATATCATATCCTAATGTATTTTATTGCTATGTAACTGAATGCAACACATTGTGCTAATGCCAGGTGGTTAAGAACTGCTGCATTGTTTCAATCTCACATTCTTACTTTTTTTTATTATTTTTTTTTCAAAAGGGGGCTAGCTGCTCAAACCTACATAGGTTTTGGAGTAAATGAATGACTTGCACAGTTGTGATTCTGTCAGGGTTAAAGTCCACTAACACATGTCTCATGATATCCCACACATGCAGGAAGGTTATGTCTCATGATCTTTGTTGGACTTTGACCAACAGAGGGTTGGACCAGTAGAGGAGAAACACTTTTGACTGAGTGTGTCATATCATGGCTGCTGCCCCCTCTCTTTTTTTCAATCAGTATTTGGGTCCATAGGTCATTTAAAAAAAGAGGAGGGGGCATAGGTAAGGCGGGTTGTTGTTAAAAATAGATGCTGTTTGACTAATGGTTAAACAGTTACCTGTGAAAGTTAACAGTTTAGGTCATACTTATTTCAGAATTCACAACCTTTAAAACCTGCTAATTATTAAAATCAGTTTTATGACGTATGAATAATTTAAAAAATTGTGTTGACCAAAGTAATAAAGTTATCAGTTTTGCCCCTGAAAGCACAAGGAACTGTGGAAGCACTGCAGTTGTATATTGGTCAAGTAGCCTACTTCTCATTTTTAATGATTTTCATGAATTGAAGGAGAGTTACATCAGCAGTCACTACACCATAAATTCATTGATTAAATGGTCAAGGCTTATAACTGAACACTCAAGTGTAGGGCGATCTGGAGGTACATTAGCTGTATTGGAGTCGAGGCCTCTTGGGAAAGGTATGCCTTCAAAGGTTAAAGCAAACATGGTTTGTCCTGTATTTGAGCAATGATAGTTTTTTTTCAATTAAAACTGTCACCATTACTTATTAGAGCAACAAAAAATTTAATTGTATTTACCCTTTTTACACATGCGGACAAAATTGTTGGTACCTTTCTGCTGAAGAGAGACAAATCCACAATGGTAGGTGAAATAACTTGAAACTGACAAAAGAAATAATAAATAATATTTACTGAAAATAACTAATGAAAATCACACATTACTTTGGAATTGTGAACAGAATCATTTTAAAAAACAAAATAATTAAACTGGCTGGCTTGGATAAAAATGATGGTGTCTATAAAATAAGTCAGTCTGTCTATTTAAAGGCTGAAAAGGAGTCACTTTGTTTTTTGGCATCATGGTGCGTACCACACTGAACATGGACCACAGAAAGCTAAGGAAAGAGCTGTCTCAGGAGATTAGAAAGAAAATTATAAACAAGCATGTTAAAGGTAAAGGCTATAAGACCATCTCCAAGCAGCTTGGTGTTCTTGTGACTACAGTTGCAAATACTATTCAGAAGTTTAAGGTCCACAGGACTTTAGCCAACCTCCCTGGATGTGGCAAAAAGAAGAAAACTAATGATAAATTGAAGAGACAAATTATATAGATGGTAACCAAAGAGCCCAGAACAACTTCCAAAGAGATTAGAGGTGAACTCTATTCTGAAGCAGCCTTCTATTAGTCCAGATCTAAGTCCTATTGAACACCTGTGGAAGGAGCTGAAACATGCAGTCTGGAGAAGACTCAAACCTGAGACAACTTGAGTATTTTGCTCATGAGGAGTGGGCCAAATACCTGTTGACAGGTGCGGAAGTTTCATTGAGAGTTACAGAAATCACCTGATTGCAGTAATTGCCTCAGAAGATTGTGCAACACAATATGTATTGAAAAAAACATCATTTTTGGCCATGCCAGTTAAATCTTTTTGCTTTTTAGAAATGATTCTGTTGAACCACAATTCAAAAGCGATGTCTAATTCTAATTCTTTCTTTTCAATTCATTTGTATTTATAATTGCTTTTGTCAGTTTCAATTCATTTGAGTGACCATTGTGGGTTCCTCTTCCTTTAATTAATTCAACCAAATGTTGAATTAATTCTTAAGACTATATATATACACAGGCTTAAAGCTTGGCAAAGATAATTTTTGAAGATAAAAATAAATAGATAAATAAAAAATTGCTTGTGAATCACAAGTTATTGAGGCGGAGACACCAGAAGAATATACAGTATATCCCTAAAGGTTCTGCTATTTGGCGATGACAAACCAGGAATGCAGGTGAACACAGCATTATGAATGGATAAGCCAGCTGCTGTGTAACTGTCTCTTAATTTTTTACTCCTATTAATGACAAAGGAACAGATTACATCTGTCCCGGGAGCTGGCCCACGGTGACGCGCTTCGTGGCCTCCGATGCGCGCCCCGCTGTCAATTCTCCTGCTGAAGGGACAGTGGCTCTGACCGTTTCTGCTACCGGGTCTTTCCAGCACACTTTTCCCACGGTGGCGGGGATCATTCAGACCAATCAGATGCTGCGCCTCGGCCGCAGCGCATTTAAAGGCAAGGAGAGGCGGTCATTTGATTGGTGAAGACAGCATTCGGCTGTGTTAAACCCACTCACGCCTTTTGTCCCCCCTCTCTGCCACTGTAACATGCCTGAAAAGGCGAGTAAAATTAAGTGAGACGACACAACGTGAACTGTCCTCAGGCCACGGATGTAATGACTTCTTTCAGCACTTCAGTACAGCATCAAGATATAGAAAATACACTGAGCAATTTCATGTCTCCACTTGGCCCAAAACACTAACAATATCATAAATAAAACACAGTCATTGTACTTGAACCATACACAACAACTTTAAATCATGTTCAAAGCTTAGAATTACAAACAATGGCAATTGTTCCCGCCACTATGGGCCCTGTATACAGCAATGCAGCTGAACAGTATCGTTATTCAGTTCCTCAAGTACTCAAAAATGCACGGACATATGACACATAAACACATCCATGAACTCCTCTTTATATTTAACTATTATATGAGAAACAAGACCTCTTATTAGAAGAGACACAAACCTGAAAAGGCGAGTAAAATTAAGTGAGACGACACAACGTGAACCGTCCTCAGGCCATGGATGTAATGACTGAGTGGGGCTCGTGAAGCTCACCACAAGTAGCTCAAAAACATTATACTCCCCCTGCTGTCCCCCTCCGGCAACTACAACCTCACTCCACCGTGCATTGATGATAAACGCAAACACAACAACATACTGTACTAGACCTTAATAACAAGGAAGTAATTTCTTTAAACTTTAACTCATAGAAAGGAGACTAATAATGTTAAAAGTTTTACCCACCACACCACCTGCGCTGAGGGGCAGGGACGGAGGCGTGGATGCACCTCTCTGCGCCTCTCTGCTCCTCTCTGCTCCTGGAGTGTGCCTCTCTTGGAACTGCAGGAAACTTGCAAGGTGCACTGGTCACACCCTGTCCGCGAGGCAAAGGCCGGCGCAGGGCAGGTGCGCCTGCGCTTGCGCCTGGTCTACGAAATTAGAGCCCAAATTCTGCAAGACCATCCACGAGTCAGGGATGTGTTGCTGCCAGAGACTCTACCTCAGGAGTCACTGAAATCACATTGTGAAAAAGTCTGTTTCTTGGGTATAAAAGACACGGGCAGAAACAAGAAGTCAAGTTGTTTTTCCATTGTTCCGTATTGTGCAAAAAACAAAAAACAGGAAATGGCTAATTTTTAAGGTTTTATGCTTTGCACCAAAAACCAAAACCAAGAAACGGCCTGTTTTCTTTTCTTTTTTGTTTTTTCCGTTTTTACACAAAAATGAAAATTCCACTCAATATTTCATAGTCTTGGTGGGCGGGGCTTTGAAGCCCATCAGTGCTGTGCCCTTCACAATAAAACTCCTCTGGCAGGCATGGAGAACTGGACTTTCAGTGCACTGCCTGCATTTATTCCAAATCAACGCATGTCGTGTATACAGTAGGATTTACACGGAAGTAATCTAGCTAAAGGTGTATTTCCCACTGATAGTCCGGTTCTCCATGCCTGCCAGAGGAGTTTATTGTGAAGGGCACAGCACTGTCGGGCTTCAAAGCCCGGCCCACTAACAATATGAAATATTGTGGAATCATCATTTTTTGTGTGAAAACGAAAAAAAAAAAAAAAAAACGGGCCGTTTCTTGTTTTTTTGCGCAAAACACAAAAACGGAAAACAGCTTGACTTCTTGTTTCTGCTTGTGTCTTTTATACCCAGGAAACAGACTGATAAAACGTACCTTGTTCCCAAACTAACAAGATACTTAAGTTTAAAGCGGGGGTGTTTGTATAGTTACACCTTCAGATTTTGGCTGGATCTTTGGTGTGCACTGGGCAAATTAAGTTTGGCCCAAAGTAGGGGAGACTGGGGACAGTTGCAACAAGCCTTATTTCTCCAATCAGAAACATGCTAGAGTGATGACACTCACAATGCACATGCTCAGTTAGACCCTCTACCCACCAAGAAGAGAGAGGCCATATTGAGCATCTGGTCCTGCTTCTATCAAGTAAAGTTGTTTTGGAGGTATGAAAGTAGCTTTTTTCATGTGCTGTTTTTTTGTCATACTGTCCTGACCTTATGTATGAATGAATCCAAACCTATCTATAATAATATAATAAGCCGCTTGCAGGGTCTACCTTAAAGCTGTACAGAAAAGAAAATTGAATTTGAGCCCACTCTGGGTCATAACATTAGTATTTGTCCTATTTAGACAAAACACTGAGGATAATTAGTGAAATTTTAATGTTTTTTTTATATGTTGCAACCGTCCCTGATCTGTGTTGCAACTGTCCCCAGGTTTGGGGTCAGTTGCAACGTCTGAATTCCTCTATTCAAATGAATATTGTGATTAATATGTTATATGTAGCCATCTTTAAATGGTATGGGCATTTAGCAGACAGATGTAGGTTTAGTATGTAAAGATTTGATGAGACTAGTCCAAATATTCTCTGAGTAACTGAGAGTAATGTAAAAAGTGTTGCAACTGTCCCCAGTCTCCCCTACCTAAAACACAAAAGAAGCCACTGAATTGAATGTCTTGCTGCTGGGGATTTTGTTTGACTTTTAAGCACATTTGAGAACCATCAATATTAGTTTTTGTTTGTTTCACAGTCTGCAGCCCCCCCCCAAAAGCTTAAATTCCTCCTGCTCTCTCAATGGAACAAGTGTCCTACACTGCATTACAAAATGCATGCTGCCACCTAGCGGCGGCTTTACCTTCCCATAACTTGCTTATGAATAAAAATAGCATTGGCTTCCTCAGTTAAATCAAGTAAGTGAGGTATGCTTCAGCGTAAGGCAATGAGAAACTTGGGGAAATCATCACGTAAACAGACTTCACATCATGTTTTACTGCTATTGTTTGTGCTCTGTGATGCGTTCTAGTTTCCTCGTAAATTGCTCGACTAATATATTAGAGCGCTACTTTTCACATTTCCCTGGTAGTATCTGATAATATCAGGAGAATATATAGCAATATTACATGACATTTTTTGATAGCTAAAGTGTTAACCTTGTTCTGTTCTCTGTGGCATGATATATATTGAATACGTTGTTGAACAAATTTATCAAATATTTATCAAGTTTGTTAATACTATGGCCGGCAGATATTACCTAACGGCCAATAAAGTAAGACATCCGCACCGTAGTGTTATTACATATTGGTTCAATTAGGTGGCTACTAATAAAATTAAACTTAGATATAAAGTGATTAGGATGCAAAGCGTTCAGTGTAACATTTTTATAAGCGTCTATGAAGGCAGCATCCAGTCACGTGACCAGAGCACAGCTGAGGGATGCTGAAGTCGGCTTGACTGCTGCTGTTAGCTGTTAGCCACCTTTAGCTGCGTCCGATAATCCTGGCAGACGCTGAGTCGTCTCCCCTCATCCTCTCAAGCAGAATCACCCGGGGAAGACTCGACACACGCCATGGAGAGGACACAGCGAAGTCGGTCGTCGCATGTATCCCCCTTTATCGTCATCTTTCGGTTAGATGTCAGTGTTATAGTTTGTAGCTAAGGCTGTCCGGGCTAGCTGCTGTAGCCCGTGTCTGGTTAACGCAGGGCCAAGGCCAAGGCCAGACCAGAAAAGGGAGGCCTTCGTCGGGTGAGTAAATTTACAACAGGGTCTGTTTTTCACCTTGTTCACCAGCTTTATCACACAGAAACTTACTGTATCCTTGACCACCCCTCCAGCTCACCGCCTGTGGGCTGCCAAGTGTTGCCTCTGTGGCTCAGACTAATGCTACTGTAAGGATACACTGACAGTAATCTACATTTATGCCAACTGAGGTGGAAATTTAACAACCAGTCGTCGTGTAAATGTAGAAGAAAACGATGTAATATTAGTCTGACAGCCTTCACACAGTCGAAAGATTCGTTTTTCTTGTGTGCCATCATAATCAGGCATGAACTGTCCTTATACCAAAAATGACAGTAGAAATTCAGGATGAGCTTCTCCTGGTCAGGCTGATAGGGCTGTCTTATCTGGCTGTTTCTAGTTTTATCCCTCACACTTGTGATATTTTCTTGTTGATGAAGCTTTATTATTTGTGCAAAGTAGGTGAAGTCTGAAGGGCATCAGCTTTATCACGCAGAAACTTACTGTATCACCTGTGAATTTACAAGACGTCTGTTACGTCCTGTATAGTCACAACAATGTTGACTGAAGCCTTATCAGTGTCATAAAAAGCTCTTTACACGACATGTTGTAATATTCATGTGTATTTATTTGTTATTGTCTGTGGGAGTGCAAATGATCTTATTTTATCTACTCAAGTTCACTGTTGTTGAGTCGCTTTTCGTGTACTTTTACTTTTGTGATCCAGCACTTATACTTTTCGTTGAGAACGCCTTGTCTTCATTTACTGTAATATTGACACCAAAATTAGAAGTATTGATTATTGAAATTATTTGAAACAAAAACTTTAGTATTTGATTCTCCAGTATCCAATCAGCAAGGGTGTGTCTATAAGAGCTGGGTCGCATTTTGATTTGATAGAACATCATTACATGTGAAATAGGGGTGGACGATATGGCAAAAATATCATATCACAATTTTTTAAAAATAAAATCACGATCACGATTTTATCACGATTCTTTTGTACTTTGATTTTTCTAGACTAATTTGCATGTTTGACCATTTTTTCCCTATGTTTAACATATAAAACATGTAAAACCCTAAAAGAAACAAAAGGACAATTAAAGCCAAGAAACTTTCTGAACAGGTTTTAATTTAAATAGTGCAGTTTTTATAAAAATGTGCAATAAATGTAAACATAAAAGGTAATGAACAACAATATCAACATTATCTCTTAAAGTGCAACAATTTAAAACAAATGTTTTCTAACTGCAATGTCTATAATCTGAGTGAATAATACAGCTGCTTTTTAACAGATTTTTGTTTAGACATCTTCAAGCTTTTATCTCCTTTTTTCTTTCTGCCATGGCTTCACGCTACATAACCAAACAGGAGATCCCGCCATGCACTGCGCTTAATGTGCTACGATTGGCTAGTCGGGTGCGCATCAAAGTCTCTGTGCCCACGCAGATGATCTGACGATCTTTCTGCTTTATGACGATATTAAATCGTTATAATCCTTAACGATTTAATATCGTCATATCGCACACCCCTAATGTGAAATACAGATTTCTAATCACAATGATTCTATTTTATTTTACATTAGTTTGTGAAATCACTATTTATCTGTTATAGAAAATTGTTCGTTTGTATTATTATGATTTATGATTTATTATTATTATTATTTTATAATTTTTGGTTGAATATAATATGGTCCTGCAAAACAATATCCACAGGCTGTCCAAAATGCACTTTTATTGAGGGCCTTTACACTTAATGTTCCTTTTCTTTTCATATGTACTATACACAAGAATGAAATTGTACTGTCTCGCTTCATAAATTAGATCAAATGTGGAACTTATCAAAATAACTGTACTTTTCACTGGATGCAATATTTGTGTTCTCTTTTCACACCTAGTAACTAATGTGCCATTACTTATTAAAATCATTTTTATAATGATCACATAATCTAAAACAAACATTTCTTTGGTTTTCCATTACTAAATATATACAATTTTAACATTATATATAAACTTTAATTTCAGGACAAACAGGTCAGTGTCAGTGTGGGAGAGACAGACTGTACTTGCCAAACTAATGTACATAGAAATTTAGAATATAAAGGTATATTTTTGGTAAAGTATCAGAAATAATAGTTTAGAAGGCTAATTCTTGGTATCAACAGATATGACATTGTTTGCAATTTACTGTAGATGCTTCCATGTATGCCATATATCAGCCTTAATGCCCAAATGCCATAATGTTCATGTTAACACCACTGAATGTACAATGTCTACATTCAAAAATAAATTTAGTGTTATTTATTCTTGTTACAATTACATGAACAGCTGAATTTATTACAGTAGAAATGTGGTTTTCTTTGCATAAATATGCAAGTATTGGCATTATATCTGTATCGCTAAAAACTGAGGTGAATATCTTCATATTTAACATCAGTAAAATTTGTAATATCTTGCCTCCCTATATTTTACAACAATATTTTGCTTTTCATTTGGAAACAGGGAGTTTATTTTATATCATTTCATGAACATGTTGACATTGTGTAGCTGTCTGTAAGTAAAAATGTTTGTCACATTCAGCCCATGGGAATAGATCTTGAAAATAAATTTATTTTTTGGGTTACTTTTAGACAAATATAATGCATATTGTATATTCCAATTTAGCTTAATATGTCGAGACATGCTTTTTGACACAGATTCACCAGCCTTAACACATATCTTTGAATTTCTAAAATATGTTTTACAAAAAATATTATTTATATAATTCTATTTTTTTTTTCATTAATCAAAAATGCCCTGATCATGACTGTGAAATGTCAAAAATGATGCTCATCCTCATTTTTGTTTGTGCTGGCTGGGTCTCAATAAGTCAAGCAAAATTGTATATTTCTGTTCAAAATTTCTAGAACATGAAAGACATTTTAGCTAAATAGCAGCAATAAAAGGCAATTTCAGTCATACTGTCCTCAAATTTATTTTTCATCAAATTGAATTCTAAATGATTTTGTTTGTTCCTCAAGTTCATGTCCGACATGTCTTGTGCCTGTGTTTTCAAGCGTTTCTCTGCAGCCAAACATATTTGGCATTCTTAGCAGCTGTGACATCTCAATTTTTAACTAATAGCTGCAGGGTTGGAGCTTCACAACATGCCTTTGTACTGATGAACCCATTTGGTTAATAAGACATTTTCTTTGCTTGGGATCATTTTGAAGGTCTTGTTGGTCTTGTTTATTTTCATCAAACTGTATTTTCAGCCACTTAAAAGCTCAGAGCGTGATCTTACTTTGATCTGATATGATATTTTGTCCACGTGGTATGAGTGAGCACAGATAGAGGCTTCTTTTGCCAATTTATCACTGTCTTCTGTTCGTGTTCTTGTTATAATCCAACAGGCTTTGTTCTGTAGGTGGGAAGAGGAGGAGAGAAGAAGAGTGGGACACCAGATTTTGTTTCAGACCCTCTTTGAAGACTCCTCCACCCTCATCTAAGTCACTGTCACCCTCCTCTGAGACATGTCTTCATCAGGATGCTGCCACCTACCCGGCTCCCTTTGTGATTACTCAGGGAACACTGAATCTGAGGCCTCCAAGGATTCGGAGGAGTCTGATTCCACCACACAGGCCCAATATATTGCAAAGGTGACAGCAAAAGATGGCCGCCCACTTTCTACTGTCGTCAAAGCGGTGAGCCTGCAGAGGTAAGAGGGGGAGGAAGTCTCCCGGGAGTACATGGAAACGCTGAATATGCTGTAATATTGTTTTCTTTGGTTGATTTGTTACTTTGCCTAATACTTTCCCCCACAGCGATGTAGGCATGTGCCGGATTTGTCATGAGGGAGCCGGAGGTGAGACTCTGCTCTCACCTTGCGACTGCACCGGTACTCTGGGTAAAGTGCACAAGAGCTGCTTGGAGAAGTGGCTGTCCTCCTCCAACACCAGCTACTGTGAACTCTGTCACACGGAATTCACCATTGAACGACGACCACAACCTCTAACACAGGTGAGAGGGATGTTTGCTGTGAGAAATATGCTTTATCAGTCTGGATTTGAAGAGGGAAAGAGAGTTCAGATTTCGGTGGTCTGGGGGGAGAGAGTTCTAGAGCAGAATGAGTGGAGGCCCTGCTCCCCATGGCACTGAGGCAGGTAGTATACTACTATTAAAATCAGATGATGATGATTTACGGTTGGGCTGAACAACTTATATTTTTTTGATTGAAATCTGGATTTTACACAATGTGATCATGTGATCACCAAAAGCTGTATTTTTTGCAGAGCTCCTGACTGACCTAGGATCTGTTGTATTATCTATTTGCTAGTGGCAATGTTGTCACATGTCAGCCCTTGTGTCCAAAACCATCAGAGGTTGACATACTGGTTTTATTGACAAAAATCAGTTAAGAGTGATGCAGTAATGTCAGGGATGCAAGCATTATTGTTGATTAAGTACTTTTGAGATTTTATTTGTTCTGCACTTCACTATTGACTTGTAGTGACAGCTTTTGTTTAAAAAAGGAACTTGCTATTTTTCAGGAAGAATGCTGTGTTGTTTACGGAATAGATGTGCAATATTTGGGTGCTGCTGAGTCATACATGAATGGCCCACCTATTTTAATGTCTGACAGACATTTCAGAAGGGCAGAGACAGGGTCATTTTATTAAATGTTTTATTTCCATTCCTTTTCAGTTTCACTTAAAAAGATAGTCCGGGTTTCTTAATGTAGGATATAAAGTACTTTAAATGCTGCTATGGATGTTAAGCTTGCTCTCTTGAGTGTGAGCTGCTTGAGTGTGAGACCGTTTGGCAGGATCCTGTTTTCCTTTGTTGCAATTTTGTTTTTCTTCTAATTACTTATTTAACATTGTTTGTTTGGAATTGTTTTGTATTTATTTTTTTTACATAAACACAGTTAAGAATTTTTGCCATTAATTTTTATAAGTTAAGATGGTCAAAGACGACTCTTTTGTTCTTCATCAGTAATAGCTGCGTTGGTGAAGGACTTTAAAGAGTGAACATGCATGTTTCTTCTTAATAAATACATTTGAAAGCATGGTGCATCTTTAGTTTTCATTCATGCCTTAGATTAATAGCTTTTTAATGTTTTATGTAATTTCTGGCATGTTTGTGAATGTTACTGTACACATAATAAATATTGCACTGAAGCTTAATTTGAAGGAAATTGTGAATCAAATTGAAATCACGATATATACCAGAAAAATCAGTTAGATCTTTACCCAAAATCATTCAGCCCTAATTTATGGTTTGATATCATGGCAACACTTGGAGAGCCCAAAACTGGTCAATTTTGTCTGTTATTTTGAGATATTATTATATTATAGACATGTTCCCCAAAGTTGGATGTACTGTTAATATCAGTGAGAGGTAAAATAAAGAGTGTCATTAGAGGAGGTGACCCTTTTACTAGTATCAATTACCTCACGGAAGTGTATGCTACAATTTTGTTTTAAGTGGGTACACACTACACAACAATTAGCCTGGCCTTCAGCTTGGATCTCTGCTTCTGACCAAAGTCAGTAAAGGCCAGATTATCTGCTGGTCCTGATTATTCTGTGGTTTGAGGTGTGTTAAGAGTCATGGGGTGCTGGTTTGGCTTAGTGGTTAGCACCCCATGTACATGCTTCTGCCGGTCCAGGTTCGAATCCCGCCTGTGACCAGTTTGCAGAGTGTCTTCCCCTACTCTCTCACCCCCTTTCACAGGCCTATCCACTGTCTCTCTCCTATCAATAAAGGCACAAAATGCCCAAAAATATACATTTAAAAAAAAAAAAAAAACAGTCATGTCATCCACTCGGAAGAGGATCATGACCACCCTGAACTGAAATCATCGTTATTAAGCATGTTTAATATTTACAAACAGAAATCCAGATCAGTGTGGAGTGCACTGAAGAAAACTGAGCATGTCCTCAGTGTTTTGTCACATGGCGTAGAAAAAGGAGCTAGCTGGCTGAAGCAGGAAGCAAATTTAGCCATGGTGGTAAGAGCAGAGATGAAATGTAAAGTTAGATGAATGCCCGAAATGGAGGACCAACTTGCTGCCTTTGTGGCAAAACAGCTTAACTTGTAAATTTGATGCAACACACTGACAAGGAGCGAGATGGATGGAAATCACTATTGCCAAGGATGTCTTAAGAAGCTAACTGCTAGCTGGCTTTAGATTCAGTTCCCCCCAATGTTGTTCTCTGTGGTTGTTTATACTAAAGTTGTGTTTAATCACATACAAGTGTAAGGTGCTAGAGCAGAGGCCCTGGTTGTTCGTGAGTAAGTCTGTTGGTGTTTGCTGTTGTATGCCGATCTCTGATGCACACAATACAAGCTCAAAACTGTGAAATCATCATTATTTGTCTTTATGTGTGATGTGTCTCATTGTTTCAAAGTCATTTAAGGTTTTCTAAATCTTTACGTGTGTACCAGGCCTTAGAGTCTGTTTTCAATGTTTGTTAATATTTTCTTGGCTGGGACATTCTATGCCCGTCAGTGTGCAGTGATGTGAGGCTCCAGTCCAAAGTCTACAGGGCTTAACTTAAAAGAAACAGAGGGATCACTCATAAGCACTTAGAAAATTGGGTTAAGAGCTTTTATATCAAATCAAAACTTGACTGTCCTTGCTCTTTTTTTTAATCAAATAAGGTTTAATAAAGAATCTCATTTAAAAATGTATGATTTTTTTAAACTCCAGCTTACTCACAGCTTCAAACCATATTCCAGTTTTATGAAGAAGTACCTTTTGAAAGATGGGATAAGTTTTGACGTAAAGTACAGGCTTGGTCGCCTTTGAAATCTCCTCAGCATAAATGTTCATTGAGAGCTGATGTAAAGTCAGAAAAGCTCAGTTGGTATAACCCTGGTATACCTGTAAATGTAGAGATGACTAAGGAACTTTCTGATAATGTACTTGGATATGTCCCAAAATTAAAGAATTTTGGTGGAAAATAAGTCAGGTAATGGAAAAGTATATTCACAATTTTATTTAATGATAGAACATAAGGTTTTATTATTTTAGGCATTTATCTAAAGGGTCAAAATGTGAAAGGTTAAGAACCAATCCAAGCAGAGATTTTTCTTTTACCAGCAAAGAGGCATACCATTAACAGAGAAAAATAGAGGTTGCCCCAATATCAAATGTTGATTTAATGTTTTTTTTTAATCATCAGAAGGCATCACTTATACACTTAAAAACAAGCAAGAACTTTCCACAGTTTCTGGGATCCACAGGGTAGAAGTCTGGCTAATATCCTGGATGAAGATGATCTTTCATCTTTACTCACAGGGAATCAATGTGCATCTTAAAACCTTTTGCAAGCTTATGTGGAGAAGTTTGTCATGTTTTTAAGTTTCTTAGAGCACTTGTGCTCAACTGGCTGATCGGGGCCTGAAAGGGTAAAAGATTTGCTTTCATCGAGATGTAAAATTGTGGCAATGTCTGTAAAGTACAGAAGTCTTATTAGGACAGACATCTACACACATTCTTAGATTTTCCATGGTAGGAAGTAAAGTGAACAGCTGTGAAAAAGAAAATGACACTTCTCTGTAACACCACTTTATTTTTTTTGTTTCAATTTCAGTTTATCAGCACTCCCCTTTTAATTTCATACATGTTGATATTGAACATAAAGTAAACATTTTGTAATTCCAAAGCACATGGTATCAAAAAGTATAGATATGATAAAGCTTTTGTATAATCAATCCCAAAGCGAGGAACTGGGTAGGAAGAATTCAGGTCGATGTTTATAGTTGGAGTATTGCTCAATTCAATTCAGTTGGATTTTTGTGAGCTTTGCTGCAGTTTTCATAGTCCATGTTGGGACCAAAGAAGTAGAATTCAAAAGGAATGCAATCTTTGCACTGGGGCTCTTTCCTCAGTTGTTGTGACCATAGCTGATGGAGTCCCATATTATTACAAATCTTATGTTCTGAAACCAGCAGCTTCTCCTCTCTCCTCAGTGGCTGAAGGACCCGGGTCCTCGCAGTGAGAAGCGCACGCTGCTCTGCGACATGGCCTGTTTCCTGCTCATTACACCACTGGCAGCCATCTCTGGCTGGCTATGTCTGCGGGGCGCCCAGGACCACCTGCAGCTGAAGAGCAGACTGGAGGCTGTGGGCCTCATTGCCCTCACTATCGCCCTCTTCACAATCTACATCCTCTGGACACTGGTAAATACTGCAATGCTGAAGTCATCATCCCTCTGTTGAAAGTTATGAGCTATAAAACTCATCTTCATGATCTTCTGGCACAGTGTGAAGATTTTGTACTTACACCCACCTGTTTTAGTGACCTACGTAGATCTGAAGACCAAATTTGACTGGCATAGATAAGGGTAAAAGGTAGAAGTCACTTTGGAAAGTAATAGTTAATCTTTAGAAATCTTTTATTAGAGTGTGCATGATAGGCAACTTAATAACTGAACATGGTAACCCTTTCTAGTTAGCACCATGATGGTGTTTTGAACTATCATGAATATGGTAGGTACACCTTCATTATCCATTTCAGATTTTGTTTTTATCTTATGGCTGATACCAGTTACACATCCATTTTTCCTTTAAAAGCTTGTATTTTACCTTGACTCTGGTTAATATGTTGTATTTCAATGGCTGCTAAAGTAGGCTCATAATCACTTATATATCCCTGATCCAGCTGTATTCCTCCTCTGTCTGTCTGTAAGTGCTGTAAACTGGTAGAAAGGGAAAATAAGGCCTGATGCTGCAGCTCTATCATGCAGAACTGACAGCAAAAAGGTTTAGTGTGCACATTGTCTTGAAAGGATATTCAGTGTTTTGATGCTTGATGCAAAATATTAACAAACTCTTAATTCAAACTAATCAGACTGCAGAGCTATAAGATCATCTTTCATTTTAATTTAAACAATCTGAATCAGACAAAATAATTTTACATCTTTATATGCACATTTCTTTCTTTTTACGAATCAAATATTAAAACTGCTAACTGATTTAATCTACAGTACAGGCCAAAAGTTTGGACACACCTTCTCATTCAATATATTTTCTTTATTTTCATCACTATTTACATTGTAGATTCTCATTGAAGGTATCAAAACTATGAATGAACACATGTAGAATTATGTACCTAACAAAAAAGTGTGAAATAAATGAGAACATGTCTTATATTCTCGTTTCTTCAAAGTAACCACCCTTTGCTCTGATTACTACTTTGCACACTCTTGGCATTCTTTTGATGAGTTTCAACAGATAGTCACCTGAAATGGTTCCCAACAGTCTTAAAGGAGTTCCCAGAGATGCTGAGCACTTGTTGGCCCTTTTGCCCTCACTCTCGGTCCAGCTCACCTCAAACCATCTCGATTGGGCTCAGGTCCGGTGACTGTGGAGGCCAGTCATCTGGAGTAGCACTCCATCACACTCCTTCTAGGTCAAATAGCCCTTACACAGCCTGGAGGTGTGTTTGTGGTCATTGTCCTGTTGAAAAATAAATGATGGTCCAACTACATGCAAACCAGATGGGATAGCATGTCGCTGCAGGCTGCTGTAGTAGCCATGCTGGTTCAGTATGCCTTCAATTTTGAATAAATCCCCAACAGTGTCATCAGCAAAGCAGCCCCACACCATCACACCATAGACTCCATGCTTCACAATGGGAACCAGGCATGCAAAATCCATCTGCTCACCTTTTCTGCATGGCACAAATACACAGCGGTTGGAACCAAAGATCTCAAATTTGGACTCATCAGACCAAAGCACAGATTTCCACTGGTCTAATGTCCATTCCTTGTGTTTCTTGACCCAAACACATCTCTCATGCTTGTTGCCTTTCCTCAGCAGTGGTTTCCTTGCAACTATTTGACCATAAAGACCAGTCCCCTCTTAACAGTTGTTGTAGAGATGTGTCTGCTGCTGGGGCTCTGTGTGGCATTCATCTGGTTTCTAATCTAAGCTGCTGTTAACTTCTGAGGCTGGTGACTTAGATGAGCTCTTTTTCAGCAGCAGAGGTGACTCTTGGTCTTACTTTCCTCGAGCGGTCCTCATGTGAGCCAGTTTCGTTGTAGCCCTTGATGGTTTTTGCGACTGCTCTTGGGGACACATTCAAAGTTTCTGCAATTTTTCAGATTGACTGACCTTCATTTCTTAAAGTAATGATGGCCACTTGTTTCTCTTAACTTAGCTGATTGGTTTTTGCCATAATATTAATTCTAACAGTTGCTTAATAGGGCTGTCGGCTGTGCATCAGCCTGAGTACTGCACAACACAACTGATGGTCCCAACCCCATTAATAAGGAAAGAAATTCCATTAATTAACTTGGCAAGGGAAATCTGAGAAGTGAAAACCATTTCAGGTGGCTACCTGTTGAAGCTCATAAAGAGAATGACAAAAGTCTGTAAAGGGTGGTTACTTTGAAGAAACTAGAATAGAAGACATGTTTTCATTTATTTCACACTTTTTTTGTTAAGTACATAATTCCCCACATGTTCATTCATAGTTTGGATACCTTCAGTGAGAATCTACAATGTAAATAGTGATGAAAATAAAGAAAACACATTGAATGAGAAGGTATGTCCAAACTTTTGGCCTGTACTTTAAGTATCAAGTTTATGGTTCAGAAAAGTTCATCCAGCTGCCATTAACAATATTTTTCCAAGGTTATTTGATGTAACTCATTAAATAAAATCAAACTAACAGCTGAGAAAACTGCTTTGGTATTCTCTCTGATCCAACAAATTTTTAAATCTCTTTTGATAAGTAATCCAGAATATCTTCAACCTTACTACCTCACCAGTTCTCTCCTTTAGACAACAGTATTTGTGGTTGCAAAGAGTTTCACTTGTTTATATCTCTTAATTATATTACACCACACTAGGTAGCAAGGCTTTCAGCTATGCTGCCCCTTCTGCATGGAATGAGCTGCAAAAAGTCTTAAAGTTACAGGATCTGGTGTCACTTGATGCTTTTAAGGCTCTTCTGAAAGACTTGGAAGCAAGTACATTTGGCTGTAGATGTTTTGACCCGTGATTTTGTTTCTATTCTGTGAACTTGTTCTTTCTGCTTTGTTTTTAACTGTGTTGTGTGTTTTTTGCAACTCTGTGTTTGTGCTGCTGCCTGTCTTGGCCAGGACTCTCTTGTAAAAGAGATTTTTAATCTCAATGAGACTTTTTTCCTGGTTAAATAAAGGTAAAATAAATAAAATAAATAAATAAAAAATATATATTGTAATATTTCCTGTAATGGGATAGGTCTGACCACAGCTTAATCTTTTCATCACTTTTTAATCAAAGCTGGCGCTTTGTCATACAAGCGTCCACACCATAACCATAACCAAGGTATATTGCCAGGGTATTAACTAAATCTGTTTTAATGTGCTATGCTCTCCAAGCTCATGAAAGTGAGAGAGCATCATCCACAGGCTCATACACAGGATATGAGGTTCTTCGTTGGGATAAAGGGAAACAGTCATCTTTCATTTTAAATATTTCAAAAGTATGCATGTAGTATGTTGTGCTCTAACGTTTGTGTTTCAGTTGTAACTCCCTAATTCTTCCAAACATACTCCATCGCTGCACACTTAAGGCTGATTGCCTCCATTTTAGTTATAAAATAGACAATTTGTCTATGGCTCATGAGAGACACCATTATGGCAACATAAGCACAGAAAGCAACAGAACGAAAATTGTCTATGGACAGGTCAGGTCACCTGCTCTTTGAGTGTTTTGTTAAGGATGGCATTGGAGAGCTCAGTAGCTGGAGACATTGGAATCAGTGAGATTGTATCAATTCCCATCCCAATTCAATAAATACATAATTAGCCAAAGGAATACCAGGACTGACAGGTGGTCCTCAACCTTTAAAGAAGGACATACGGGGCAATACTTGTACTGCTAATGTCCATAGACCTGGAAAACCAATTTGAGATTGTTTATCTGCATACCTGGGATCCCATGTTCTGCTGGGTGATGTTAACTGTGTTCAGTAATTTTGCTTTTTCAGCATTTTCATTCCAACAGACTAGCCAACTTGTCTGTCTTTTACAGGATTTAACTGTAGCACATTCCTAAATTATCATTATTTTTTTAAGCCAAAATGACCTTGAATAGCGCTTGGGTAAAGTAAACAGAGTAAGGGAAAGTGCAGCATGATAATCTCTGCCAAAGAACAGTCATTTGCTTGAAATGTAACCTGATGGTTCATGCATGCATACACATATTAATCAATAAGTGGGCTTTCACCCTGAGATTAGAATAAGCTGCTTTTCTACAACGCTGTTTTTTTAAACAGGATGTATTGTAAAGCTTATACTAGGGCTGGAAAATTACTTACAATTTGATCATTATTCCAAAACGAGAACTGCAAATAAATACTGAAAACATCTACATTTATCTGTGTAAACGTGGGATTATTTTACATCTGTAAGAGCAGCTTTCTTGACTGAAAGGTGTGCGTTTTGACTGTTCAATGGAAGATTGAGTACATTTAATAGTCACCCTTGCAGACCATTTTGATGCAGCTGAATGATACTAAACTCAGCGAACAGTTGCTCTCAGATAATAAATTGAGTGATGGAAATTTAGTGACAATTGAGAAAAAAATCCTTTTATTCTGGAGCCAGGAAGGACATATGGCCGAGGTACTGTCAAAGACATTAATAGCAGCAGGTAAACACAATAACACTGAAGACATTTTATGATGAGAGCAACACCGAAGTATGTTATTTTACACTGAAATATTTGTTCCTCATATCTTGCGGGTCCAGTGGATTCAGATTCTTTAATCTGCAGGCAAAGGCGCATTAAAAGACTCTGAGAGATTAGCTCTTCAGCTTGTAGCTTGTCTCTTTCATGCTGTGCTTCCTGACTTGTGTCTTTACTCTTGGGTCTCAGATGTCTTACTGTCAGTTGTGTTAATGCTTGTCTTTTCCTCTGCTTCTCTCTCTGCCTCTCCTCTTCTCTCATCCTAATCTCAGGTGTCGTTTCGGTATCACTGTCAGTTGTACTCGGAGTGGAGGAGGACCAATCAGAAAGTGCGCCTGCTCATGCCCGACATGAAAGGAGCACACACCACCCAACGATCTGTGCCGACCAAGTCGACCAAGAAAATGACTGACGAGACCATCGTATGAGTGTGGAGCGGTGCAGAAGAATATTTAAAATAACGCCCACTGAAGCACTCTCTAAAAAAATAATCATATTAATGAACTTTTGCACTTCATATGGACCATTGTGAGAGGAGAGAGCTGCTCTCTCTTCTGTTTTCTTTTTATCAAAGCACTTGATGTAAACTATGATGGTATTAACTGACCACAGAGCGTGGTTTTGGGATGAACTCATTCTTCTGGAGTCCCAGTTTATGTTGAAACAGACTGAGTGCTGGGACATGTAAAGGACTGAACACATGGATAATGGACTAACCAGCCCAACTGTGTGCTCGTGACGCAGACTTATGAAATACTAAGACACAAGCTAATGTAGCAGGATATAACTGATTCAGCATGCTACTACAGTATAATATGAAACATATTCACTACCTATAATTCCCCCATCCCCCTTCACCATGTATTTAACAGTTTTGAACAAAGGGCAGCCATGAGCCCGGCAGAGGATTATAATCTACAAACATGATTGACAGGTCTATCTGTGAATAACCTTTATTGACAAGCAGAGGGCAACAGTCGCTCACACCAACCGTGTAGTCTTTAATCTGAAAACTTAAAAGTTTCCTGGTGAGGCTTTTTCATCGCAGTCTGAACAGTCGAAATGGATTAATTTCCTGTTTAGACATTAGCTAAGGCGTCACATATTTATCACACCAGTAAGGGGGTCAGTGATGACTGAATTATACAGAATAACACCAGCTGCAGCCGTTAAACGGCACAATAATGTTTATAGTATTGGAGATATGGAAGTGTTCACAATTGGATGATGTTTTTACTATTGTCATAAAAGTGCATTACAGCCCTGCTCCACATGTAAATGCACCATTCATTGACTGAGCTGCCTAGAAATGACAGTAGTTTCTCCTCCCTCATTTTAAATAGAAGAGATCCAGTGTTTCAATGACTGACTTAGGTCCAATTTGAAACCACACATAGCGCTATCAGAGCAGGCTGGTACTCTGTAAAGGTGCAAAAGTGTTCCGAGATGTCAATCATTGTATGCAGCATATGCTAAACAAAGTATTTTGTGTCATTGTAGTCTTCCTGCTGCATCCCCTGGAAAAGTTGGGTTATTGTGCAATAAAACACGAGGGACTCCTGGACTAATCAATGTGAAACTTGATTTTGTCTGTTGGTTAGCAGTGATTCAGCCTCTAATGAAGTCCATGTGGTCTTGAGAGAAGGAAATAGTATATCTAATAATCAATTACTGGAACTATGGGTGAAGGGGGGTTGTGCTCTTAGACCACCCTGTCTCTCTGTGTAAATACTTGATATGTTTTTTCCTGGTGATGAATTCTTGCTAAAGAACTATGCTTCTTGGTTTACATTATGCTAATGGCCAAAAATGCATTTTGCATAACTTGGGTTCATACATATGATTTTGGTGACCAGAGCATTTTGTTTGTTCTTTTGAAAAAAAGTGCTTTTTCACACAAATTACACCTGAAATCCACAATTTCAGGCAGCTACTGACACTGTAAAGACATGAATAGTAAGAAGTCCTGACTGTGGACATTTTCTCTTATGTAGATATATTGGATTATGAGGAAGCGATGTAACACACACTTACGCATTTAAGGGCTTATGAGATAAGGTAGCTTTGATAATGTTTTCCCACATCTTGAGCTAAAGTGGCTTCAAAGTTGAAGATCTATTAAAAGTGAAAAAAGAGCTTTTCCATCATAAACTTGATTTCTACAGGAGCTAGTTTTTTCAGCTGTTTTGCCTGGTTTTAGTGTACATTGAATAATTTTATCTTTCTTCCAAAGTGTGTTTAATTCTTGGCCTTAAAAAAAGTGAGATCACAACCTTTACCCATAGTTGACCACTTAGTTCTGAGGGTGTGTTGTCTGTCTGTGTTTGGCTTATAAACCTTGTACCCCTGGTTCATTAATAATGGCTTACACTGAAACACTGAAAAAATGATCAGACTCCTGAAAAAAGTGTCAGTTGTGATAGGGGTTCTCATAGTTGCAGGACAAACAAGATACTCTGAAAACCACAAAATAATTTACTTCTTACATTTTTAAAATGTCATTTCTGATCTTAGTGTGATTCTGGAGGCTGGATAGAAGGCCGTTGACGGCCTAATGTGGCCCCAGCACTGCAACTTTAAGAGCCCATATTGTGCTTTTTTTGAGTTTAGCATACTCTTTGCTGGGGCAGCACTGTGGCGCTGCAGGTAGTGCACGTGCCTCACAGCAAGAAGGTCCCTCACAGCAAGAAGCATCCTCCCACATACCAAAAACATGCTCATTAGGTTGATTGGTGACTCTAAATTGCCCTTAGGTATGAGAGTGAGCGTGAGTGGTTGTCTGTCTCTCTATGTGGCCCTGCAATTGACTGGCGACCGATTCAGGGAGTCCAGCCCCCCTGCGACCACAAAAGGGATAAGTGGTATTGAAAATGAATTAATGAATGCCCTTTGCTGTTTTGTCTTCTTCCCTTGACAGAGTATTTCTATGCACAAGACAAAAAGTCAGAATTCTCCATCTCTCCCTCTTAATGCACCAGTAGTTGCCTAGAATGGACTGTTTTCCTCTCTTACCCATCTAGACTGTGTTGTCCTAGCATTGTTTCATTGTGGGGTCAAAGCCTTTGGCTTAGAGTGGCAGGCCAAGTGTATCAGAGCATGATGCAGCCACTGACAATGGACCAGTCACCAGTCTATAATGGGGACAGGTGCACTAAAGAAGCAGAAGTTCTAACAAAGTGTCTCAGAAATAGAATGAAAAAACAACTGTATGAGGAGTACTCAGAATGTGAAAGCAAAAAAAATATTTAGGGATCGTAAATATACAGTATCTGTCTCTAAAACCAATGTATGAACCTGAGTTAAGGCAAAGTATGTGAATTTTTACTGTCCCTGCAGGAAACGCTGCACCTAGATCTGGAATGTTAAATGTAGTTTCTGCATGCAGAAGCCAAGCTGGTGTCACGAGATACAAAACGAGTTCACTTCAGCTTTATAAGTCATTTTGTGCTTGTGTTGATGGAAAAAGTCAGGACACAGCAACATAATATTGTAAAATTTAATTTTCATGGCATTAATATAATGTATGTGAGCAGACAAGCTATCAAAATCAAAACAAACAAAAAAGAATATATTTTACACAAAATGAAATAAGCATCAGCAGCGTCACAACCACTTTTGAGATGATGACTGAGGGAGGAGAGACAAAAACAGGATGGCTGGCACAACTCAACCAGGCAGAATTTAATGCCAGGCCTCCAACACATGGCATTACAGTCAACTGTGGACATGCCTATGTTTACAAGGTCTGAGGCAAAGCTTTTCTGCTCCTACATTAGGGTTATTTTGGTACCTGCCATCCTGATTTTGCACTGGGATGTAGCAGATTGTCCCTGGGTCAGATTGTAATTTGAAATCTATTCTAACTTTATATGATTTGCGGCACAACATCACTGACTGCACTTATCCAAAAAGTACACTCAATACTGCACCCCAGGCAGATGGAAGCATACCAACACTGTGGATTTCAATAAATAATCGACCCAGGTGGAGGAGGGACGGTTGCTAGGGGGGCTACAGGTTCTGACAGCACTGCAGTTTGCTCCCCCTCTGGCCATCTGTGGTGGGGGGCACGCTGATGTCCACCACGTTGTTTCCCGGGGACTCGTCATGGGCGGACCTCTCTGCAATCTGTTTCTGTGAGACGATGCGGTAGATTTCTGTTTGAGGAAAGATCAGAGATGAGTTGAAAAATATGTTTTCTCTCATGTTTCTATTGCTTTGTTATGAATCATACATAAAGCAGAAAAGGACTGTGTGCTGTGGAATTACAGCAACTGCCAAATATATTACATATAGATAAACTTAGAATGACAATGAGAACAAGAGAAGAAAAATCATTTCTTATATGTTTTAAAGCTCCTGTGAGGAAAACAAATGTTTTACTGTCCTTTGTTGACAAAGGCAAACAAGTGTGTTTTTGAAAAAACACTTTGTTCCTGATTTTAAGTGTTTAACTTTTGAATGACACTGAATCTTACAAACAGAAATGTTCAGACAGAGAAAATTGTTTAATTTGCCCCAAACACAGTATCTACCTAAGAAAATAGTAATTTTAAAAATGTGAACTGATTGAAAACTTTGCTGCTGCAGTTGGGCTGTACAACACACAGTGGGCTCGATCATGCATCTGTGTTCCTTGAGGAAAATCTCGCCCCCTTGACAAGATCACATGGCTGATCACCTCAGCTTTGAACAGTGTAAGATTTATCCAACTGTGCCATCATTACAGGGCTCTAAATTATTTGCCACCTGAATGTTTTTTGTGTTTATCATCAAGGAAATTTGCTCAGCCTAACAGTTTATTACCTGTGAATTATAAGAAGTACCGTTATCAAGTCATTTGAATAAGAAAACTCTGAAACTGGAAGTCATGTCTTGGTCAGCTTGTCTGTAAACCTGCTGGAATTAGAGTTGCTAAATTCTGGGAATTTCCAGTGTTGGAGACTTTCCATGGAAATGAACAGGAATTTATGGAACAAACCTGGAATTTCCTAAATTAAGGCTTTGCCCTTAACAGGGATTTTAACCATGCTGGGAAAATGTGTCAGCATAATCTTAATTTAAGAAAACGGTTTAGCAGAGAGAGTCTCTCTGCTATTCTTCAATGACATGCACACTGCTTACTGCAGGGGTATTGAGGCCGTGCCCTGTGCATGCACTGTGCATTCCTCCATCACTACTATTGACTGCTTTACAACTATTGATGCCACACTTTTGAGCTCAGAGCACGGGACTTCTAAAGCCACACACATTTAGGCATGGACTATAATAAGAGAAGCTGAAATTGATTAGTAAATAATTGAAACCTGATTAAGATCATTTTACAAATAAAACTGTTAAAATGTAATTTTTTATTATATTATTTTGCATGGATGTCTGTCTATGAAAATACAAATTGTATACACTTATGTTTGGATATGATGATGAACATCCCCCAAATTTCCAGTTACTTCTCATAAATTCCCTTAGAAAGTTTCCAATTTGGAATGGAAAGTGATCATGAAAAGTTTTCGGAAATTTCAACCCCTTTGCAACCCTAGCTGGAAGTGATACAACAGTGGTGTCAGGTTTTAGGTACAACCGCTGGTGGAAAACCAAACAACTGCAGAAAATTTAGTCAAGTTGTGCTGTTACCTTGTGGTGGATAAGCCCCAATTTATGTCACGCATCAAAAACTAACATATTTACCTGCTAAAATATTTTTTCCTCATTCACTTGCAAACTTGTTTTAAGTCCAGAATGATGAAATGATGCTGCCTGTGGCTGTATAAAGTCTTCCAAATCTCTGTAGTGTTGCTCTAAATTGTGTAGCTTTCATACCTAAAGTCTGGCATACTTGGCTTAGCTCGGGGCCTCCTCAGGCGGACCAAAGCCTGTCAGATGTTGTGTAATATAGCTTTCTGCCACTAGCTGGGGCTGTTGTGCTCTTCTTTCCTGGTGAAAATGCACAACTGACTATGAATAACATTTGGCAATTTAGGCATTTCATAAGTATTCTGTGCCATAAAATAAAGACAACTCTACATTTAGATTGACTTCAATATTGACTGGAATGATGTGTATCTGTTCAGAGGATTGGAAGCTGGAGGTGCTGGCAATGCTAAGTTATAGGCTCTCTGCTTGGTAATATCAGTAAACCATCCACTAGCTTGCTCACTGTTGCATTTTGGCTGTATTCAGCCCACAACGCACTACTTTAGGGTTCTCCTTTCCTTTTTGTGCCTTGCTTGTTTGGTTCTGCCGGCTCTCTTACCTGCCGAGAGCCAAATTCCGGTTCAATTAGAAGTGAACCAAGACCCTCATTTTCAGGAAGACCAGAGTTCATTTCTTTGGTCGGCACCTGAATTCATATGAGCTTTCACACTAACAGACTGAACCTTAGCAAAAAGCAAACCAGAGTTTGTTTTTGTCCAACAGATATAATTATGAAAGCACCCTTGTTTGTTCGTTCATAGACTGCTTCTGCCTCTGTTGCTCCAGAGGTTTCCTCACTTACATTAGTACAAGATCATTATTTTGAAGTATCAATAAAAGGAACTGGGATGTAAATATCAGCAGCACCTGAATAGAACTAATGTCTGAGGAACAAACATAGGAGAGAAGGGGAACTTTAAAAGCATACATGAAAACCACAGATTTATGAGACCTGATCAGAGTTTTGTATTTGTGATGTTAAAATGAAACTTCTGTCACTGGTGACTCAAGCATACGTAGAGTTGAGAGGTCAAACAGATAACCCCTTTATTATCAAGCTGTAGCATTTCTTTAAAAGCAAAGAGAGGATCATCTTGTCATAAGTGGGTGAGGCGGTGGTGTATTTACTGGACACACCAACAGCATCATTTTCTTCTGAGGACGCAATTTTAAATCAACACTTTAATTTGGTCTTAGTTTTCTGTTATATCAAATACATGTATTTTTTGTCTTAACACAAGTTTTAAAACAGTTTTGGGATGTCGGTGTAACTCCTCTTCATTGATAGTCCTGGCAGGAAAAAAATAAGTATATACAAGAAATCAGCCTTATCTCTCCAGGCTTACTTTGTTTTTGTAGGTCATGCAGAGGGATCAGTTTTCATATCAGTCTGTTTTATAACCACATAAAAAAATTCTCACAAGAGCCTTACCAGCTTAGTATTTCAGTTAGACTTTTACACAAGACAATTATACTTCCCACATCCAGAGGAAGTTACACAAGTTCACTTTATTCAGTAAGTTCAGACGTTTTTTAAATAGATAACCGGTTTTAAAATGACTCTAGCTACACATGCTCTCAGATCGCCTAAGACAAAGATGTACTGTTTAAGGTTCGGTGCAAAGCATTTTTTATGTCAGTTAAGTTATAAGAAATTCAAGTAAAATGTTCTTAGCTTTTGTTACTAAAACTCAGAATTAACACTGTGGTTCTTTTGTTTTATATTTAAAAGCATACCTGTAAGGATATTCTTAAAGGCTTCTTCAACATTTGTTGAGTCCAAGGCTGATGTTTCTATGAATGACAGATTGTTCTTTTCTGAGGATATGGAAACAAAACATTCAGTTAATGGTGATGAAAGAAGCTATTTTACAATTAGCACACAGTAAACGTGGTTAGGTCAATAACTGGTGTTCTTTCTTCCCTACATTGAAAAATAAACAACATAATTCAAAATCCTTAGATAAGTGGTTCAATAAAATGCTAGTAGTAACAAATGTCTGTAAAACACAACATTCTACTTAAATACAGAGTAAAGGGGGTATGAATAAAGTATAAAAAAAGTGTTATGAAAAATACATTTACAAACATTAGGATGAAAAATATTTCAGAACTGTTTTTTAAAATGTATTTACTGCTTTTTTATTTTAAAGGGGAATTTATGAGGCAAGCAAACCTGCTGCCACACATTATAGCATTTATAGCCTGAGCTAATTTGGAAATTCTGGGCCTTGGCAATTCGTACAACTTGCATCAAAAGCACAAGAATCCATGCCAAACAACATTAAATCCGTGTCAGTACCTGCAAAGGCGCGGGCCTCGTCTGTGGGAACGGCCCTGAGGTGGCGCAGGTCGCTTTTGTTTCCCACCAGCATGATGACGATGTTGTTGTCAGCATGGTCCCTCAGCTCCTTCAACCAGCGCTCCACATTCTCATAGGTCAGATGTTTGGCTATGTCGTACACTAACAGTGCTCCAACTGCTCCTCTGTAGTATCTGTAAACAGACATCAACACAAAACAAAACACAGGCTTCATCATCAGCTTCTTTATAAAGGAAATACATGGATCAGTCTTCATAATCATTGTAACAATTTTGCTGTTTTTGTGGCTATTTTTCTGTTGATTGTTTTTCTGCACACTCAGATTATTCAGTAGTTTATCTGATCTTTTCATCTTAGCTTAATGTAAATTCAAACTCTTATAATTGTATTCCTTAATAATGAACAGTATTAATTTAATCCTCTCTTATAACTAACAAAAGGTAAAAGACCATAAGCTTAAGTATTGGGTCTATACAGTACATCAAAAACACTGCTGCTGGGTACGTGTCTCACAGGTAGGATCAGCCTTTTTCACTGTGAATATTTACACAAAGTGGTTTTTAAAACTACCAAAGGACACAGGAGGAACGTTTCGATCAGAAAAAGCTCACACATGTTAGAATGAGAGAAAGGTTTTGCCTAAAAATCCCTTCAGATATGGGATTTTGAAATCCTTTTAACTTATCTGTCCTAGTCCTGCTCAGAACAGGTGGTTTTAGTGTTAATCCTCATGAGCTGTGTCTGGCAATACCCCTTTGAAGAAGTGAAGGTAGCTTCAGTTTTCTAGCACTGTGCTCTTATGTGTACTGTGGCAGCCAAGACAGCCAATGTGTGTCCTTGCAGTGGAGCTGACTCGGGCCTGAATAATCACCTGGCTAAGGGGGTATCCTCCATCTGGAGAGGCACATAACTTTTGTCCTGGCACAAGAAAAAATGAATTAATGAATTTTGGTGGTGATCCAAATTCAGATGTGGATCCAGGAGTCTTTTAAAGAACTGTTAGCAATGTCAGAAATGCCTTTGCAGAGGTTTGTTCTCTCCGAGCACTTCTGATGAAGTAACTTTGTCAAACAGACTTTTTTTCTTAAAGGTGGAGCAACAGAGGGAAGGGCAGGGCTATGGTGTGTGTATGTGTGTGTGTGTGTGTGTGTGTGTGTGTGTGTGTGTGTGTGTGTGCGTTGGGGGGGCTGGAGACAGGCCGGACGCATATTCAGTTCATAAGCCATTCAAAACTTTATTTTGCATAATGTGAGACAATATGTAAAAGCCATTGTAGGGTGGGTGTCAGATGGAGTGCTTGGCTGCAAGCTTCAATGGCAGCCTTTGTGTTTTCCACGGTAAATATTCTTTACAAGTGTTGCATTTAACCGCAAAAAGAAAGCAGATTGTATATTTTTTCAACTTTTACTTTAGGGCCTTTGTCCTTTTGCATATGTCAGCAACCTGGCAGTGAAGCTGAATATGTCTGATTCAGTGTCTGTAATCAGACGGATCCATCTCGCAGAGCTGCAGTCTACCATGAATGAGCTCGGTCTGCAGAGGAACTACTTAACGGGCTTTCTCTACGGGAAGAAGAGATAGGAGCTGTGAGCTTGATGACAGTGAGGAGCGACTGCCTGTACAGAGATTAGCATGGATGCTAACAGCTTCATTTGCACTTTTTTGTCAGATCTGGTCTGTATTTCTTCATAAAATTAAAAATAACTGCGAGGGTAACTAATGTTAAAAACATCTGTTTTTTTGTATACTGGGCACTTCTAATGGTGCTGTTTTCTCTCTCTGTCTGGGACACTGAGTAAGAGCTCCTGCTCATTAAGGGATTTCTTTCTTACATGAGTTCAGTACTCTCTGGTTGGTGTTCAGATCAATCCTGTGATTAATTGAATACTTCATTCCAAAGTATATGGTCTACAATAGGCTTTTTACCACAAGCTAAAGTACAAAAGCTGATGACAAAACAATGGTAAGTCTAAGAGAGGGCATGCAGCCATGTTGAGCTCAAAGAGGGGGAGTGGGAGAGGTCTTGATGCCACAGACTTTTGTCTTGGTTGTAGATGTGCTCTCTCATGAAAAACAACACACAATAGTGAATATTGTACATGACCTCTTGAAGGACAAGGCTTTAGTTGACATTCTGAATTTTGCATTCACTTTTTAAATGCCAAGTTATCATGTTTGACTTTTAGCAGCAGATGCACTTTCATGACAAATTGATTAAATCAATATTTTAAGTTCTATTTTGCTTCTTTGCTTACACAGGCATGTACAACCATAACCTTGTTTTTGTGAACATATTTAAAAATCTGTCTCATGTGAGGTAACCCAGTCAAGGATAAGGATCAGGGTCTCCTGGTGTATTCCTCCGTTCTTAAGTGTTATCTTGGGACTCACGCTGAGGTGATGGCTCTGTAGCGCTCCTGTCCTGCTGTATCCCAGATCTGAGCCTTTATCGTCTTGCCATCCACCTGGATGCTGCGGGTGGCAAACTCCACCCCGATGGTGCTCTTACTTTCTAGGTTGAACTCATTCCGTGTGAATCGAGAGAGCAGGTTGCTCTTCCCTACGCCCGAGTCCCCGATTAACACAACTGTGGAGGATACAACAGAAGAGGTGTTTGTTAATAAATGTGAGTGGAGAGGTAGAGGGTATGCTGTGGGTGTGAATTGACACAAAAAATGCTTTTGTTGCCTTAGGATGTGCCTCTAAATGATAAATTCAACAAAGGTACTGGGGCCTTTAATTTAACGCAATTTCTATGGGGAGAAGTAAACAAAAAACATGAGGATGATAAAAAGAATGTTTCTCTATCATTTTCATTTTGTTTGTCAAAATGAAACTTAAACTAAACTGTTGGTGTTAAAACATGTAATTGTTATTGGACTTCCTGTATCTAAGGTGCTTTTACACCTCATTTCTCCAACATATATTCCTATTAAGGGCCACCTAGAAGCCTTTTTAACTTTAACAGTTCTACTGAAAAGGACAATGAGGAATCAGCCACTGTTACTGTATGTAGATCAGAGTAAGTACGACAAAAACACATGCAGCCGTTTTACATAACTTCCCATAGTGCACTGTACAACAGTGTCAGCCTCCAGAGGAATCCATTTTTTTTTCCAAATAAATCAGTTTTACATATTTCTTTAAACACATACATGTAATGCATTAAGGTCAAGGGTTTTAAGGTTCCACCTTAAATCTTAACAGCCATTGAAAAAAACATACAGTTGTGACAACCAGGCTGTCCCAGCAAGTCCCTTAAGATGCTTCAGTTGGTTCAAAATGCTGCAGCACATGTACTGATTAGAACTAGAGGAGACCACATTACTCCTGTTTTAGTTTCTCTGCATTGGCTTCCCATAAAATAAAGAATAGAATTCAAGATTCTTCTTCTTACCTATAAAGCTCTCAGTGGACAGGCACCAATTTATCTTAAAGAGCTTGTAATGCCGTACAACCTCTCTAGAAAATTATGAAAAATGCTAGCCTGCTCATGGTACTATCAATCTGTAGAAGTAATATGGGAAGTAGAGCCTTCAGTTACCCGGCTCCTCCTCTATGGAACCATTTACTGACCACAGTTCAGGAGGCAGACACCCTCTCTACCTTAAGGTTAGACTTAACACATTCCTCTTTGATAAAGCTTTCAGTTTGGGACCATCTCATAGTCTGTACTTTAGACTCATAGTTAAGATGCAACTGGTACATGGAGGCAAACGCTCTGCAATGAGTGCAAACAGTGCTGACAATGTGGTCTAATTACCAGTTATCGGTCACAAACACTTATCTGAGGATGATACAGATAATTTTACTTTTGATGGGTTTAATATCAGAATCAGCATCATTGGCACTGTTGTTGTAGTTCACTTATCACACGTTAGTTGTAAAGCCAGAGCTCTCTGGTCTGCCTTTCCTCCTATAATACTGATTGTGTAGGAATGGTGTAAACATACAAGTGTGGTCACGACACCAGCAAACACAACTGGAAAGGAAATACAGAAAAAAATGTACTGCCCACAAAGGCAATACAGACCTGATCAAAATCTTAAGACCAGTTGGAAAATTGCTAGAATATGCATTTTACACATTTGGACCTTAATGAGGTTTTAAATAGAGCTACAATATGCAAAAACAAGATGGAGGAGTGCAACAAAAAACATTTGGAACTTGTAATTTAAAAAAAAAAAGTTTACCACATGATCAAAAGTTTAAGACCACAGGCTATTAAAGCCAAAATCTGCTCAAAATGTTCATTTTCTGTCAGGCATTCACAAGGTCATGCCCTCCTGATGGCTAAAGCTAAGAAGCTTTCTCTTCTTGAACATGGTTGGATCGTCGAGCTGCATAAGCAAGGCCTCCCGCAGCGTGCCATTGCTGCTGAGGTTGGACGCAGTAAGACAGTCATTCTAAATTATTTGAAAGATCCTGAGCATTATGGAACAAAAAAGTCAAGTGATAGACCCAAAAAAATAAAACCTGTGCTGAGCCGGAGGATCCGATTGGCTGTCCATCAAGACACAGGGCGGTTCTCGACCCAAACTAAGGCCCTTACCGGTGCCGACTGCAGCGCAATAACCATCAGACAGCATCTGCGGGAAAAGGGTTCCAAAAACAACAAACAAATTCAAAGACCTCGTCCCCTTCAACACCACAAAACTGCCTGTTTAGACTTTGCCAGGGGGCATCAAACATGGGACACTGAAAGATGGAAAAAAGTTTTATTCTCTGATGAGAAAAAATGTAACCTTGACGGTCCAGATGGCTTCAACATTACTGCCATGACAAGGACATCCCACCTGAGATGTTTTCTACCCAGCACAGTGGAGGGGGTCCATCATGATCTGGGCTGCTTTTTCATTCAGTGGAACACTGGAGCTTCAGGTGGTGCAGGGTCGTCAAACGGCGGCTGGTTACGTGCAGATGTTGCAGCGGGCATCCCTCATGACTGAGGGCCCTCGTCTGTGTGGTAACAGCTGGGTTTTTCAACAGGACAACGCTGCAGTTCACAATGCTCGCTTGACCAAGGACTTCTTCAGGATGAATGACATCACTCTTTTGGACCATCCCACATGTTCCCCTGATTTATATCCCATAGAGAACATTTGGGGATGGATGGCAAGGGACGTTTATAAAAATGGCCATCAGTTCCAGACAGTTTATGTCCTTCGTGAAGCCATCTTCACCACTTTGAGCAATGTTCCCAAAAGCTTCCTGGAAACACTTGCATCAAGCATCCCCGAACGAATTTTTGAAGTGATTAACAAGAACGGTGGAGCTACTCATTACTGAGTCCTACCGAGAAACATTTTTGTTCTGGTTTGGAGAGTTTTCTGTAATTTTTTGAGCGATGGTCTCAAAATGAAATAGGTTCAAACAACCTATTTCAGTTTACTTGTTGTTTTCAATAAATTACTTTTTCAAAATGTTTTTTGTCACACTCCCCCTTCTTGCTTTTGCACATTGAAGGTCTATTTAAAACCTCATTAAGGTCCAAATGTGCAAAATGCATATTCTAGCAATTTTTCAACTGGTCTTAAGATTTTGATCAGGTCTGTATGAGCCCTTTCAGATAAAGAGCAATTGCATCTTCTTGTGTGGTTAATTATGCAAATAAGTTAGTGAGTAAGCCCATAGTCTGAGAGGCAGTGAAAATTTGGACAACTTCACAGCTCTGTAGATTTCTTAAAAAGTTATTTTGTGGGCCTTTTACCTTTGTTGATAATGGACAGACAGCAGTTAGTATTGAAAAAGGATGAGAGAGCAGGGAATCTTGAGGGAAACGGGCAACAGGCTGGGGATGAATCCGGGCCGCCCACACAAGGTAAAAGCCTCAACACATGGTAAGTGCACCTTACCCCCCTGTCTGCACATTTTGTACATACTCTAGACTGAGCTTTTGGGACAAGTATGATGCAGCCACCTGCACTAGTCATGATCATAACCAGAGGCAGACAACCTTTGCTGTTCTACAAGGTCAAATTCAGTGCTGACATGGAGCATCTGAGGAATGCATCAAGCCAGTTACCACTGAAGCTAGCGGATATCCCACTGGACATAAAGGAACCCATTAGTGTGCATTCACAGATACGTCTGAGTCTAAGAATCCAATGTTTCCTGCTGTAACAAGTTAAATCTTGGAAGATTTTATGTGAACAGCTTAACTGACTTATTTCTGTGTTAAAATTAGATTTCAGCAGGAAAAGAGTTGTGACTGCAGAAAAACAACCAAAATTACTCTTGATCATGAAAAACAGTATGATAAAACACAAGAGCATTTTCTTTTACATCATGTGAATTTCTCAGAGGTTCCTTTGCACTATTCATTAAAAATATGGAAGAAAAATTTACAATGAACCAAAACCGACAGTGGGCACATTGAAAAGAGAGCAGCCACAGCAAAGTATTGTTATCAGACTGTGATCATTACTTATGATTTATTGTTTCATGTTGTTTCTCCCTTTGAATTGAACAACATTCATGAAGTTTATGTATAATAATCTCTATATCACATCACTCACACACAAAGTGTACATAACCAAAATCTCCTGCATTTGAACTCTTGCAGGAAAATGGCAAAAAATCCAACCACCCCAGGAACCAAGAAGAGGATCTGTTATTTAATTTACTCTATCAAACACGCCTGAGAGATAATCCATAAAAATAAGTGTTGCTTCAGTCAGTCTGTTACAGGTCTCTGCAGAACCACAGAGCAGTCAAATTATGGAGAACAGGGGAGGTTTTTTATGAATCATTTTCAGTGGGTGTAAACTAATAAATGAGGGTTAAGTGTTTATCCCAGAGGCTCCACTCATTGTTGTTTGCTTAACCTTTTTAAAGAATAATTAAACATTGCCAAATCAAACTGAAGATGATGAAATCACTTAAATACAAAGGTATGAGTATTATCTAATGAAATTGAAACTTTCTGTTCAATTAAATATCCACAAAAGGAGTTAATCTGTGGAACAATTGCAATAAAGAAATGAAAACATGTACAACAATAGGAAGGCTAAAAAGTATATTCAAAAATTCCAGACTAGGATCGTACAAAGAAAAAGAAAAAGGTGTGCCTTGAAATAGTTTATACATCAAATATATTGTTGTATTCTGTGGATTATGTTTAGATTCTGTTACAGTTTTTCAGTTAGCTGCATCAAATTGTATTATTTGGTGTCTCTTTGAATGCCTGAGACTTAAAATGTTTTAATTGATTTTTGGAATAAGGGGTAGGACTAGATAAACTATTTGCTTCATCCTACACCCTTTTCGAACCAAAAGAAGAAGAAGAGGACTCATGGAAAAAATCTTGTACTGATCTTGATGCTCTATTTTTCTGTTTTGTCCTCCAATGTATGTTTACATGCAAGTGTATGTGCATATGTATGTGTATATGTTTATATGTGTATATGTATGTTTATATACAGTATATATGTATATATGTGTGTATATGTATATGTGTATGTGTATGTGTGTATATACATATATGTGTGTGTGTGTGTGTGTGTATGTATATGTATATTAATGTTTCTTTCTCTCATTTTTTTTAAGATGTTCGAAATAAACTTAAAAAAACACAGGGATGAGGTTGAGGTTCACAGGGGCAATAATGGTATAATGTTATATATTAAATGTTACATCACAACAAAATGTTGGACTGTATGATAGCACAGTCAGAAAAGGTATATTTTATTATATGATATGACACAAAATTATATTTTTAAGACATGTTATGACATATTATAATATTAGGTTTTGGAGGCCACATGCCCAGAGGATTGTGATCACTGTTTGGCCAAGGCTCCTTGGACATATGACTGTCACCTTGTGTGCCAGTCCAGAATTCTGTGCTGCCACTGGCTGCTGTCATACGCTGACATACTCTTGCCATGTCAGAGTATGATGCAGCACAAATAACGCACCATGATACACCATGATACATATGAAACAATATAACACCATAATCTTCCTATACCTTTCAATACAGTACCACACTTTACAATAGCATCCATCCACTATCTATACTGCTTTATCCCTTTCTGAGTCACAGGGGGGATGGATTCTATCCCTACTGACATTACAGCTGACGTTTACAGTCACAAACTAATCTAACAAGCACGTTTTTAGTCTGTGAGAGGAAACCAAACTACACAGAGAGAACCCAGGTATAAATGGGAAAAATATGCAAAGCCCATACATGTAGGCCCATTTCAACCAGAGAGCAGATCCAGCAAACTTCTTGATGTGAGGTCACAGCGCAACCTTTCGCTCCATGTGCAGCCCCCGTACCATGTGATTGGAACACAGTGCAGTACAATACAAAACACTACAATGGTACACAATGTGATACAATACAACATAATACTGTGCAATTCCATACAATACAACATAGTATGATACAACACAATATTATACTATACCATACAACTTAAATATGACACAGTGCTTTACTGAAAAATACAACGCAGTACTGTGTAAAATGATACATTATATAATCACTACGATCAGAAATAAAAACATCAACTTATTTCAAAGTGTTCAATAAAAGTAATAATAATACTATTACAAGTTTTATATTGCAAATCATACTTTTCACCTTTTCTTTGTTTTCTTCTTAGTTTGCATTTTGTGTATTGTTCTTACTTATTACAAGTTATTGTCATTAATCGGCTTGTTACCTCCGCCAAGGAGGTTGTGTTTTTGGGAGAGTTTGTTTGTCTGCCTGTTTGTGAACAAAATAACTCAAAAAGTTATGGATGGATTTTGATGAAATTTTCAGGAAATGTTCAGCATGGGAAAAGGAAGGAGTGATTCAATTTTGGTGTTGATCCAGATCACCGTCTGGGAACGGTGCTGCTTGGTGGGGATCTGCGCTCTCCGAGTGCTTTTCTAGTTTGTGTCTGCTTTACTGTTGTTTTTATGCCCATCTATGTCTGCTTGTCTAATTGTTTGTCTTTATGTCTTTATGTTGCTTTATTATGCGAGTAACTTCTTAAAATCTAACCAGAGACAAGGACTGCAAATTAGCCTTGGCTTGAAGCCTAACAAACATTACATCTGTTGCACTCTTAATTGGATGTATGTATGCTGATGTCTGTATCAGTGCTCATGTATTGTCCCTGACAAATAAACTGATCAATAAAAAAAGTACAATATAATTAAGCATGATACATTACATCATACTATAACATGCAATACAATTCAATATGTCAAAATCTGATATGATCGCATATAAAGTTAAGTGATTATTTTTGATGTGTTACAATACAAGAAAGATCGATGTTGCTGTGGATACATTATGATGATACAGCCATTCTGCAATAACTTGTGTATTACAGCACAGTCATTTGATGGTTCCGTTAAGAGTAATGTCACAAAGGGTGATCAATTTAGAAGAGATATGGTGCATAGTTTTCCTTTTTCAAGACACTGATTTCTAGAACAACTACCACAGGTTAATAATTGCAGTCAATGTAATACTATAACATATATACATATACTATAACATATACTATATAGTTATAGAATAGTATACTATAACATATACTATAACATATATACATATATGTCACTGGATGGGGTTTATAATCTGTCCAGTGGGTTCTGGGAGTGACATGCCCAGAAAACCTCCAAAGAAAGGTGATCAGTTGCCATCCCAATCAGATGCTTGAACTACCTGAACTGGTTCCTGTTGTTGTGGAGAGGCATTGTCTCCACTTTGAGGCTTCTTCTAATTTCCAATATCAACAAAAAGCTCCATTCATCTATAATAATGTGCTTCTTTACCTCCACTGTAAACATGCCATGGGCAGAACGGGGTGACAAGCAGACCATCCATCTGTTTGCTCCATCTCCAGGGAAAGTCTCAGAAGCGTAATATTAGTGAGAGGATAGCACGTAGACGCAGCAGGGGACAAGGGCATGTGTGTGTCTGTCTTTGTGTGTGAAGCAAGTACAATGTCGTGCTCTCTTGTGTTCTTCCACAGCCATACTGCATTGGGAACTGACACAAATAGTTTGTCTTTGTGGAATTAATGTTAAAGTCCTAGGCTTCAATGGTCACAGAGCATCATGATAGATCCTATACATTAAAAGGGCTCTCTAAGACTAAACCCAACCACTTCTTTTGGTCACTACCAGATCCAACTCATATTTTACAGCATAACTTATAATAGAGCGTATGCACAGTGGTGCAACAGGCTACAGGTCCTTAATGATAAGCAAAACTTTTATGGAAAGCAGTGTTTTTCACAGATTTTTTATCCCAGAAGACTTGCATGCCTGATCTAATTCACAAATCTTGGAAATTTAAAACCAGTTCTTGGCACCCAAAGCTGCGTTTCCACTTTGTTGTCTGATTTGGATCAGTACAGTTCAGTACATTCTGGAGCAGTAAGCTACTATCTTGCTTGCATTCCCACTGTCAGCTGTAACCCTCACCGAGATCAGGGACGTAGACTGGAAGATGATGCTTGTGCCAGCTACATCCAACTCCCTCTGCACTTCCTCCTCTCCAACAATGGCAAGGAAGGTATGTGCTACTGAAGTACTCCATGGAGCATTGTTCTGTGTGGATATTCTTTACAGGAAAGTAGTAAAAAGTTACTTGAATCCACGGGTTGTTTAAACACGGTGTAGTATGTTTTCATTTATGCTGCCATTGCAGCATAAATGGCAGAATGGTACATGGACTTAAGCTTACATTGCACTTTCCTACTCTTACTAATGACTCAGCACCTTACAACACAAGACACATCTCACATTCACTCACCGATGGCTCTGAGTATTTATTTAAGTTATCTGTATGTATTAGCAAAAAAATCCATGCTCTTCCAGTAAAAGTTACATGCTACTGACACAGCAGAGGGATCAACTTAGGGTTAAGAGTCTTGCCCATGGATACATCGACATGTGACAGCCAGAGCAGGGTTTGAACTCAAAACGCTTCAGTTGTTGGCAGCACAGCATTTGGGTACTGTCCCTTATATCTGACAGGGAAAACACCTACATTTGTGCACTGCATGGATCCAAACTGAATCAGACTGCCTGGTGGAAATGCATCTCAAGCCTGCAGAGTGATTCTACTATAATTCCTGCCTTTCATGAGGCAAAAAGGTAGTCATACTTTGGGGTTCTCCGTGGGTCTTTGTCACCTCTGTCATCCCTCTAGACAAAAAACCCTGGTTTCCATTTCAACTCAGAAATGTTATGTTATGTCATTGTCTGCATAAAATAAGAACTTCATAATCAAACATCTGGAAGATGGATCAGCCACACAATGGCTCAGCAGCTATGGCTCTGAAAAGGCCATTTAGATTCCTCGGTAAACATGGACGGATTGATAACAGGCCTTTTGTGCCAGATAGGACATCAGAGCAGGGTGATTGATTGACCAGGCTCCTCTGGGTCTAAGTTTTAGTGTCAGGAGGAGCAGGCTGCTGTTCTCAGCACAGCAGCAGAGGTGGAGCCCCTTTTGTTTTCTCCCTCCCTCCGCCAGAGGAAATAGTCCCGAACTCTGTCCCCTGTCGACATGGCTCTGGTCCGGGCTGCAGGAAGCTGATAACAGACTTCATCAAAACCTGAATCGACAGTTTCAGGCCGCCTTGCCCTTCCTGTTCCAGGCCGGGTACACAGACTATGGCTCGTCCAGGGGGGAGACAGAAAGAGGGGGGGAGAGAGGGAGAGAAGAGAGAGCGAGGGAGCCCTCGCCTCCGGCAGATGCCCCATTCATCCCACAGAGGATACTTTGTTACATCTAAATGGCCCTTTGGCTTCTGCAGGCCCAGGATGTTAATGTGGCCCAGGAGCTGGTATCAGGATCAAAGAGAGCCTTTCTGGATCCAGATACAGATAAACATAGACCTGGGTCTAAACTGATCACTACACCACTGTCCTGAGTGTTTTCACAAAGATAACACAGAAAGTTAGAATGAGTATGAACAATGTCAATAAAGGCTGCAGAGTAACATCCCTAATGTGAGGAAGAGGATGATTGATGAGGAGAGGAAGAGGCTTACAGGCCCTCAAACATCCTCATGAGGTAGGATGAGCACAAAACAATCAATAGATAAACAAACAAACAAACAAACAACCATCCAGCTGTGAGTGGGTGAAAGTTGCACACAAACAAAGGCAGAGCGCGGATAGGGTGTTGCATCCTTAACCTATAAATACAGCTGCAGGCGCTGTAGTGTTACAATGACAGCATTATGTTGTAACAACATCAACCGACTATCATCCGGGCAGTTTCCCACTGAACATGAGGCAGTTTCCTTAAAAAAGGTGATATATGTCCGCATATTTTGTCACAACATGAGATAAAGAGCTAATAAAGCAGTCGTCGGTGAGTAAAGGGGAATGCAGTCATCCCTCTCTCTCCCTCGTTCTCTCTCTCTCTTTACCTTTGAACAAGAAATCGTATTCATCGTCTCGGTTCCCCATTCTAGACGAGGCCGCTCCAGCTCCTGTCTCCGGAAGAGGATGTATAAAAAGTACGAGTCTGAATTTTCGTCAAATGTCAGAAAAAAACAGAAGAAAGGTTCAGGTTTGAGCTGAGACTCTGCGCCAGTTTTGGCTGTCAGGGCGAGCTGCTGCTGCTGCTGCTGGCCGCAGAAAGAAGAGCTCCAAACTCTGCATAGGGAGGGGAGGAGTCCCTGCGCCGCGCATAGCTGCCACGCGGGGGCGCGCTTTACTGACATGCCTGCAGACACAGTCCTCTGACAGATTCATAGTTTATTCTGAATGGAAAGAATAACAGGGTGAGGATGAGGTTATAGAGGCTTTGCTGATGGGACAGAACATTTTTTGTGTGTTTTGACACAGTACTAAAAATAAGATAAACATTTATTTGTGATAAACTCTATGATACAAGTAGAATACTTGAAATTAGCCTAAGCAAAAATTAAGGCTTTACACAAAGGCCAAGGAGTTTTTATATCAACAATTTGACTATATGAATATAAAAAGTTATCCTTATGTTACAAATGAATAACAACGTGATGGTTTGACTTACAGCTTAAAAATAACAGAAATGCTCATATTTGGGTCCCCAACCATTTTATAGTCCTTACTGGCATGCAGGCATTTTTTTTTCCAAAAGCATCATTCTAAATCTAATTAAGTTTCAGCATTGGGAACCAGGAAGTACTAAATGCTAACTAACTTTCAGGTTTATGGATGAATCATTTTACCATTCTCTAATGAGTCCTAACCCTGAATTCAGTTTGCATTTTTATCATTTTTTGTTCCTTTGTCCCAAAGTCTATGGGATTTTGAAATGGTTTTTGAATAGATGTCTGAAGCTTGGTCCATGATGCACACAAACAAAATACATTCAAGTGTTTAGATTAAAATTTCTTGACACTACACATTAGGGCTGGGTTAAAAAAATCGATTTAAAACAAGTAATGTGCAGAATATGCATTAAAATATGATTAATGTAACTGCCTTGGGTTTAGTTCTTCATTTTAAAACAAATTTTAATGATGTACCAGGTCAAAAGGTCAATTTTTAAATTTACAGCACTATTTTTACCAAGATATCCCAGACTGAATAAATATTGCATTGAATCGTGAATCAAATCGATTTGAGACATTGTAATATCGAATCAAATCGATCTAGAAAATCTGAATCGATACCCAGCCCTATTACACATGTGTATTTTAAAACTTTATTTGCCTTGTGGTGGACTAAATACATCACTTATTGAAAACTTAGCTATGTGTACATACTAAACCTCTAATACATCAAACTCAGTGTGATTGTGAACTACATGGTTTTACTGTCATAAAAGCAAATTCTTTAATAGCCATACCATGCATGTGCTATATATTGTATGATATGTCTTTTCCAGGTGATTGAGCATTTCTTTGAGCAACACAAAAGAGTCCACAGCATCAGGACTTCTACCTCTCTGTTAATACTTGGTGTCAGCAGCTGCCTAAAACATCTCAATCCCTTTGAGTAGACCTACCAATGTGACATCCTGCCATTGTTTAGTCAACAGTTGTTGCCAATTTCAAAGTGTAGATAGTAGAATGAATTTGGAGTTGTTGACAATATGTTACTGAGCAGCACTGAACAGACTCATTACCTCAGAGTTGAACAATTACCATGGGTGACTTAGTTCTTAGGCCAACACAGAAGTGAGCGCTGTGCTGGTTCTCTTAACTAAATGGGATTTTTTTCACTCTATCATGGATCATTCCTGATAATATAAGCTGTAGTAACAGTGGAAATCTTCAAGAACAAGCCTACTATACATCAATTTTTTAAGCTTAAACATGACTGAATAGAGTAAAAAACTATTATTAAGTTGCTACCGAACAATAACATGGTGGTTTGATGTAGAAGCAACGACAATATTTCCAGTGCATAACATCATGCTATGACTAGTTGTTTGAGAATTTCTTCAAAATCAATCAGTCTAATCCAGTTGGTCTTAATGGCTGTGGAGCGAGAATTATCTTATATTTAAAACTTGATTGAAAATGCCTTCAGTAGGGTCCTTGGCTGTTTGAGTAGTTCTCGTTAGCAGTTTATTAGCAACTGTCTTTAAAAAAAAAAAACACAACAAGATTTTAAAATTCAAAGCAGGTATTATTTCATGCATTATTTTTGATTAAACATTAAAATCTCATGGGATTTTTTTTATAGCAAACTATACTTCAGGCATTTATCTATAACCTATATTTTAAATCCAAACTACTTTTGGCCTTTGGAAACAGAAAGTCCTAAATGTTAATTCGCTTTTGCTTTTTGGGACCTATTACTGTAAAACTCTGTTGATACCTATTCTTTCTGGGGAAATGCTGAGGTATTCCAGTAAATAGATAACCCTGTTTCATTATGAAACAAAACCCCTTTCTGTTTTTGGGTGCTTTGCCCCTTTAAGATGTGCTGACAGCTGGCCCCGCCCCCAGCCTGCAGACTCCACTCCTATTGGTGGAGCTTCGGGCCAGCTGAGCCAGGAAGGACGCACGTGCTGCTCCGCGCATTTCAAGATCAAGATGGCAGCCTCCGTGTGTCGGTGCTACGAGGTTAGTCATTCATTCATGCCCTTCGTTGATGCTCTGGAGGCTTTAGCAGAGAATTAGCAGGATTGAATCCACATCCACTTCTTTCTCAGTAGCTTCTGTTATATGTAGTTGTTTAAATCTGTCACAGGAGGTGTTTTTGACACAGCTGAAGGCGAGATGCTCTGTGGTTAAAGGCCTTGTTGTATCAGACGGTCTAGCTCACAATGTTCTTGGTTTCCATTCTTCAAATTCAAGTAAAATATAACTTGTTATTTATTTCAGGCAGCTTTGCTTTGTGAGATGGGCTCAAACTTTGAATGTGTACTTTTTAAATGCTACTCCTGAACGTGAAGTCTTGTCCTGACGCATCGTTTCTGCGACTGTTCGTTATAAATACATGTCATGACAGCTCATTGCAATAATGAGTTACAGAAATGTCAGGCCCTAGCTCAGTTTACGATATCAAATTGGTACCATAGAGGAGTTGTTGTAGTATAAAATCATACAGCTGTAGTGTCAGGGCTGATGCCATGTCATCGTATGCTGTGGTTCTCAAATAATTGGAAATTTGAATTATTATGTGGTATGACCAAACTAAATCATATTATGTGTTTAGAAAGTACCTCATCAGCACTTTCTGTACTTCTACTTTCCTCCATAAAGGTCATGTAATTGTTGTTGTTTGTTTGTATACATGGTAATTCAAAAACCTATGAGAAGATTTTCACTTAAGTTTCAGGGAGTAGTCACAGGCCCCCACACTCTTGGCTCGGCCCCTCAAATGTCACTTGATAACAGACAATTGCCCAAGTCCCTCCGATCCGTGTCCCAAAGAAGTCTCAGTCATTTGATCCGAGTCCCAAGCAAGTCCCAAGTTTTTTCTGTTGTGAGCAAGTCGAGTCGAGTCGAGTCACAGGCTTTGTCAAGTCGAGTCGAGTCGCATGTTATGAGGGGTCAAGTCCGTCACTATTGTTCCCCAGTCCACCCAAAAAGCACTCAGATTTTTATCTTGAAGAGAGAAACCTTATCTTCCCACACATACAACACACATACACCCTCTTTAGTAATGTTAGCTTTGCCAGCTTTATATTGACCACAGGTTGGGCCAACGTTCCTGCCATATTAACCTATGGCAGGAATGTTAGCTACCTGGCTAACGTTTGCAGGTTTCACTCACTTGGCCTCATGTGTCTTCAAGTGGTGGATAAAGTTTAATGTTGTTCCCTCTTATTTGCTTATCGAAGCGTTGCAGGTCATGCACTTGGTGTGTCTTTGTTTTCCATGATTGAAATTCTTTATATGCAAAGAAAATAACTTTGAGCACAGAAGACATAGCGGTTGCCAAATTGATACCCACGTCCCGCACACCCTGCCCACTGATCATCACTGTAGCAGAAGCGTCTGTGTGGTGGGAATGTATGCATGTAGCACTGTGTCATGTGCGGGACAATAATAGGTGACGGACAAGTGTACTGTGAATGGAGCATCAATAAAGTGAACCTAAAAGGAGAGCGCGGCGGATTTCTCCTGTCTGGCTCTTCATATGAAGCTTGAGTGTGTGAAATTTTCTGAATCACGTTGTCTCAAGTCAGGTCGAGTCTGGAGACATTTTCTCTCGAGTCTGTGTCGAGTCTCGAGTCTTTACCTCCCAAGTCTTTACCTCCCAAGTCCGAGTCGAGTTGCAAGTCGTCTCATTAACGGCTCAAGTCGCCTCAAGTCCGAGTCCCTATGACTCGAGTCCAATTGTCTGCTTGATAATATCATTATGTTGAAGATGTCAGTGGCCTTCATGGTTGATTTGCACACCCAGTTGTTCTTCCTGATTGGCTCACCTGGTTTAAATGAGGCCTGGTAATTCTAAAGCTAAATGTCTACCAGATGTTTAGCTCTTTCAGCTGTCCTGTGAGTTGCATAAAGGCATCAGAAATCCAAAACTAAAACATGAAAGAAATTACAATAGTAATAATAACAATAATAATAAACTTTATTTGTGTAGCACTTTTAAATAGTCTTAGCAGTTGCATGTTGCTTTAGGGCTGGGAGCATTCACCCCCTGGGGTCTTTATGGGCATAAATACTTCTTCTGCTTTGATAAGATATGGTGAGTATCAAGGTTGACAATGTTAAAGAAAAACAACGTGGTGTTAATTTATGATTGGCCATGTCTGTGTTAACCTTCATGGTTAACCTTCCCAGAAAGCTTTGTTATGGCACAAGGAAGAAGTGAATAGATTTGGTTGTGATCAAAATCCAGATGCAGGAATCCAGGACTTTTTAAAAAGAATTTAACAGTGAGGGAGGGAGAGGGAGAGAGAGAGAGGGAGAGAGAGAGGGAGAGAGGGAGAGAGAGAGAGAGAGAGAAATGTAAAACTTACCTCTATGTCAGAAATGACTTGCCAAAGGTGTTGGCTCCTGGAGCACTTCTAGTTTCTGAATAAAACTGAAAAAAGACGTCATTTTAAAAAATATCCCAGTAAAACCTGCATTCAACAGAGTTAGCAGGTTGATTGAAATAGACTACTCTTTTGAAACCTCTGAATCAGTATTATTTGAACCTTTCAATACTGCTGAAGTAAATTTATCATATCACTTCAGCAATAGCAATTTTGCAGGAAAACTCAACGTGCTTTATATTAAGAGTGAACTTAAAATTTATAAAGCAACAACCACTTATCCTTAAAAATACAAACGGGTAAAAAAGTTGTGTATTAAATCATCTGCTTGGCCTTATCAGACATTACATTTGACACCTCTGGAAGAAGTGCACAAATATTCCACTGTTCTAGCAGAGGGAACCAGCTCGAAGTACATCAGCATCATTTATCAAATATATCCAAAATGTCCAATCCTATACTGTCAGCTTGAGAAAATAGATGAACCAACAAAGTAGTAAATAAATAATTAAAATTCTGACAAGTGTATGCATCCTGTTAGTAAAAATATCAAGCCACTTCAATTAGTGTGACACAACAGCCTATGACACCGGCTCTTCCCACATCTTTTGCTGTTGGCTGATGTTGGCTGATTTATTACACTTAAAGTATTTTTCCCTCTTGTTACTTATTATGTTTATTTTTACAATGCAGTGTGATAAACTGAAATCCACATTGATAGGATAGGATAGGATATCTGGTCTGTTTTTCCCTCCTTTGTCCTTAAGTTTCAGACGCACTCATTACCTTGCAGGGCTTGAACCCCAAAGTTTGAAGCTGATGACGAAAAGACAAAATAACATGAATAAACTTAAATCAGTTTGATTATTGAAATGTATCTTGTGCCAGCATGAACTCGCTATCTTTGGTTAAAAAGCTTTAAATGTTTCATGCTACAGAGTCACCTTGAACCAAAACATTTCAGAAAATTGAAAGATAAACAAAATGAGAATTGAGTATTATTTTAGCAGCGCATATGCATGACTGACTGTTGTTAACACTTAGCACACTTTTATGCCTTCAGTAATTCAAGGGATTATATTAATACAATCTCTCTAAAGTACAAATCTCTTTGTACTTCTGTCATATCCAGGACTGCCATGAAAATTATATTTTGATATCTTTACTATAGATACACCACGTGGGTAATTCAGGGTCAATACTGAAACAGATTCTCAGTACAGTAAACTAGCCAGACCTTGGCAGGATGCTGATATTTTGATTTGGTATGACAAAGCATCAGTATGGTTTAATATCAGCCTATACTGATATTAAAGCATGCATCAGTACACCCCTATGATGTGATGTTTCCCCTGCACTGAAGTCAGAGAGAATATATTTCAGTTGATATCCCTGATCTTTTACATCTGTATATCATCAGTTGAAAACTCAGACATCATCTAAAAAAAAACCCTGACATTAAAGACAGTCTAAATATTGTCCAGAATCAGCCAAAACAACAAAATGTGTGTTTTTTTCAGACTTTTTTGTTTTTATTGCTCATTACTCTTTGAAAACGACTCATTAACTTCTGCTTACTGCTTACTCTCTCTGTCCACTGCAGTGTTGGCAGAGTCTTTGTTACTGATGGTGATTTTCTCTGTTACTGCAGCTTGTCGGCAGACGTGCTCTGGCCCTCTGCTCTCGGCCTCTGGTTTCTTCAGCGTGGAGAGGAGATGTCTACAGAATACATGGCAGTCCTGCTGCAGCTGTGCAGGTACGCACTGACTGCTCAAACTCACCTTTAAATGAAACATGTTCAATGAGTGTGATCACAGATATCCACTTACCGGCATTAAAATGATGACAGTAATATTATGAGTTAATGTGTTTGGATGCTCTTCAGTGATGTGTTTTGGGATTTTTTGTGAAAGATCTCAAAGCAAAGCATTGCTCCAAGTACAACCATTGATGCTTCGACCTGTGTCGAGTTTTTCTCTTCATTTGGCTTGACTGGCAGGCGAGACTGCGAGAATGTTTATGACATTATTACAACACTGTTGTAGCCATTTGCTTCTAGCAGTGATCACCAACCTGCAGCCCTGGGACCACAGCAGCCCCCCCGAGCTTCTCATCTGGTATCCAGAAAGTAATTAGATTCAAAAAATTTGAGGGAAAAATGCCATGTTTTCAGGGATAGTTTTTGTCATTTAAAGGTACAGTGTGTAGTTTTTAGTGGCATCTAAAGGTGAGGTTTGAGATTGCAGCACTCCGGCGCTCCCCCCTCCCTGTCGGAGAACCTCCGGAGCTACGGTGGCCTTCCAAGAACAAAAAGTGTTTTTAGCTTAGTTATCAGCCTATGTTTTGTCTTACTGCCACAGAAAATGAATAAATCGTGGAGTTTTAGCACGACGTTGTCTCCCTATTGTCTTTCAGTCTTACTAACGCTCACACCGGTCGTTTGGAAGAGACAATCATTTCAAAATGCTTGTGGCCGTGAAATAAGCCTCGCATAGCAGATACATTCTCTGCGTCTTCCTCCGACTTCTCCCGAAAGTAAACAAATAAATTCGGCTCCATATAAGAGTACAATTCTACTTCGGCGTCTGTCTGCAAACTTATCCTTGCCTTCAGGGACTTCCATCTGGGAAAGGCAGCGCCGATGTTGACCCTGTTTTTTTTGTTTTTCTGTCCTGATTGCGTTAGGCTTGATCCCGTTTTCGTTTCTTTGACAAAGATTCACGCTCCACTGATGGCAAATTGTATGTGTGGTCCTCCATGTTTGTTTGTATTAGCACAGCTGCTTGGTAATCACTCTCTTCTTCGTCGTCTATTTCACAACTGTGCATTTCCGGTAGGCGTCAACAAAAAAACGCGAAAGTGTTTAGTTTGTCCGTTCTGAGTTACGGTAGAAAAGATGGCAACGCAAGATGGAAGCCCCCATAAGAGAGGACCCGCTCCTATGTAGATATAAATGACTTATTCTAAGGTAACGAAAACAAAACATTAATTATTTAAGGTTGATTAGAAACTAATTTAAATATAATTTTAAGTAATCTATTCCATTTTTTACCAAGTCTGTTATTTTAGATAGCATTTAATAATACACACTGTACCTTTAATACATACGATTAAGCAATTATCACTGATTTGTTTCACATCAAACCATGAGATGGGAAACAGGACTGCACCAGAAAGGGGGACATAAGACATCTCAACTGCCCAATGTAGCTGTCAGCAGTATGAGTGAAAGGGACTGTTTTGAGTTCTGCAGGCGAAGAAATACACACAGTCTGGACAAAATGAAATATTTAATTAATGATATTTCAGTCAGACCAAAATGTTTGTTATTTCATTTATTCCAAAAACCTGCCCCCCTTCTGCATGCCAACACAAAAACTGTCTCTTTTACAAATGCAGAGTTGATGTCCCTGTCTTAGAGCTTACATCCCGATCTGAAAGGGCTGGAACTCGAAAACCAACTTTTTTTTGAGAATCAGTGACAGCCTGATCAAAGAATTATCATTAGTCATTTTGCATTTCAATTTCCTTTCACTTTGTTCTGCATGCCCTTCAAGGACGCCTCACTTTCACCAGAGGCAGACTGGTAATATTAATCATAAAAAATACAGAACATTTTTGTAAACACGGACACTGAGAGAAAATATATAAATATAAAAAAATATATTTTTTTAAAAATCATCCATTGTCAGATGTTTTGCTTTAACTTTGTAAAAGCTGTTTTATGTATGAAACGTGGTCTGTATCAAGAAAATTTACATACAAATCGTCAGTCATATGTAAGGCATTTTGAAATGTTTCATATAGTTAAAAAACAACATATTTGTATGAAAATAATGTAAAATGAAATTCATATTTTGAGTTTTTCCATTAAAAGAAATATGTTAATCTGTTGGGTAGCATTACTAGTTTAACCTTCTCAAACACTGCAACAAAGATTTAGGGGTTCCTATGAATTCTAGGTTTATTGACATGATATTTAATTCATCATATTTACAGCAAATTTGTTGTACTGTAAAGTACAATGACAACAGAGGCTTTCAATTCTTAAGTGATTATTACAAAAAAGTTAGCAAAGTATATCTTGGAAGGACATTTTAGCTATATATGGGGTCACTTTTCCTGTATAATATTGTGTTGACAATAATCCAATCCAACTCTTTTGAACTGTCTTAAAGATGCTATGGGGAGTTTCTAAGTAATTACAAAAAAGTCTCACTTTTAGATATATGCCTGATCGAAATACACACTTTTAGATGAGTTTTATAGCATCAAAATAGGTTATCTATAAATGCTATTCCTTAGCTAAGTGGTCGGGTCGGACAGCCAGCTACAAACTACGATAATAAGTTTTCCAAAAATTGCTTGTTGACACACGTCAAAAACTGCTGCTACATAACTTGACAGAGATACATTATCTCGTCCCTTTGCATTCTGTAAGTTGTTGAAAAAAGAAGTTGTAAAGCAATGCAGAGTTCTGAGGAAGGTCTGAGCTCCATTTATTAGCATCACAACAAGCGCACGCTTTAGCTTGGGTCACGTCTTTTGGTGCGTTCCAGTTGTAGTCAGAAGTAGGAATTTCCGGGTTCTGAGTAGGACACTGCATCTGGAACGCCCCCCGAAGTCGGAATTTTCCTACTGGGAACTCGGTGAAACCTCGCCACCGCTGAGTTGACAATCGAAGATGGATGCTCCCAGTGTGAACAGTTATTTAGCTCCTGTAATAATCAATTTATTTGCACTTCTGACTGGGGTGTGTCGCTCCAGATCAGCTGTATACAGAGTATTGTAGACTTATATTTACAAAAATGCTGCCATAGTGATAATCACATTCTTCATGTGATATTTGTGAACAACAACATAGGGTGTGCTAACAACAGCTAACAATAGCCTGGTAGATTGGCATGTTTTTTTCGGACTTCAACTGGAACGCCGATCAGTCAGAGATGATGTCACTCCCAGTTCCGAGGTTACTGGAACGCAGCATTACGACAGTCGCTGCGTGTGCTCATGGGTAGCAGAGTCTTTATGTCTTCTGAAGTAGATTCTCCTTATAGCACCTTTAATATATCTTTATTTGATTTCTTTCTCTAGTCATGGGTGTAGAGCAAAATTCTACATTTTTTTTCAGTATTTGAGGCTGGGGGAAGGATTGTTTGTGCTCATGCTGATGCCTCACACCAACCATGACGTGGTGCTGACTGGATCTGGATGGACTGGATAGAAGTGTCAAAACAAGTCATCTAACCAATGCAGATGTAGATGAAGTTGCAGAGACAGTCAGTAATCATTTAATCTTGCGGAGGCTGCTGAGACTGCAGTATTAGTTTTATTTCTGAGAGAGAAAATCTTTTTACGAAGATGATACCTTTGAGAAATTTTTATTTTGGTTTACAATGAAAGAATACGTGTTTTGCAGGAGTTGATCTCAAAAGTCATATCTGATAATAGAGGTCATTCATATTTATCTGACTGCTTGTAATTTTTTAAAATCCAAATTCTAGCCTGGTGCAGTAATATGGAAAATCGGGGATACTACTCCCTGGATTGCATAGTGGTGCATCAAGATATCAAATTAAATTGTTTAATTAAATTGTGACACTAGTGCAGATACACAGCTCTGTTTAATAGTACCTCCTGGATGAAGATGGGGTCATGCTAGTACATGACTATTCTCATATCCAAATGGGTTGTTGCAATTTTATATATTTTTTTATCATCTTATTGAGCACAAGCCCTGTTAAAATGCCAGGAAAAGCTAAAAAAAAAAAAGTACTATACTGTTGACATGAATGATGTGTTTTTCTTTAATTTCACCTGAAGTACTAATTTGTTTCAATCATATCAGGTCCGATATTCTTCTGGACGTAAAAGTTTCCTGGGAGAGTTTGTGGACAACCTTCGTCAGGAGTTCAGTAAGAATCAGGAGATGAAAGAAAACATAAAGAAGTTCAGAGAAGAAGCTAAGAAGCTCGAGGACTCTGATGCTCTCCGACAAGCTCGCAGAAAATACGTAAGACAGATGTTTTGTTGGTCTCATAGATCCATGTTTAGTTGTAAATAGAAACTTCATTTGCATTCCTTATGTCCAGGTATTTGCAATATAAAATTGGCTGATGTTTTTTTTCCACCATCAGAAATCTATAGAGGCAGAGACGGTGAAGACTTCAGAAGTGTTTAAGAAGACATTTGGCTCTCTGACAGACACTGTGAAGGAGGTAAAGTTTACCTGCATGCACTTTTATCCACAAATGAATAAAGTCAAATGTTTTAACACCAACCAACTCAAAAACAGCCTTTAGATGTAACGAGCCAAAAGGGTAATAATGTTCAATTTGAAATGCTATGGCACATTTATCATTGTAATAACTCTGACAAATGTCATAAGAAAAATATTAGAAAGACAAAGCTTGCAAGTGTTGCAGAGAGGGTGCCTTACATCATGCGAAGTCCTGAAAGGTATTAAGAAGGTCTGAAAAAATCAAGGTCCAAATTTAAACCAAAGGGTCTTATTCTCCCTTGTACAGGGTCTCATTTTTTTCTGGCAACACATTGTCTCAGACATGTTTGATCCCTTCAACTTATTATAGTCCCTAGTTATTTTTATGTCTTTTGGTGGTTTTTCGTAGTTACTTAGGACGCATTTACTGCAGGGTATAATGTTGGCATTTCCGCACTTCTAATGTAAGATACTGGAAATGCAGTCTCACAAAACTTTAGTCTTGAGATGAACAATTAAGGTAATGGTTGGTGATCATGGATGATGGGCCAAAACATAAAACATGCTCTTAAACTGGGAAGTGGGAGTCAGAGTTGGAAATAGGTACCAGTTGCAGGTAAATCTAATCAATCATCCAACATTAGTGCCAGGGAAAATGTGACTTGAGACAGAAAACATGAGACAAGCCTTGAATGTTGCGTGATCACGTTATTAAGTTCAAACACTCCATGGTAATCCTTTAATATTGTAATGACCCTTACAATGCACTAAAGTTCACTGTCTTTATGGCAGTAAATTGATTTTCTTTGCTTGAACTAGAGTTTTTTTTTTTAATGTTTTTTTTGGGCATTTTGTTCTTTTATTGATAGGAGAGAGACAGTGGATAGGCTTGTGAAAGGGGGTGAGAGAGTAGGGGAAGACATTCTGCAAACTGGTCACAGGCTGGATTCAAACCTGGACCGGCAGAAGCAAGTACATGGGGTGCCTGGTTGCTAACCATTCCGCCAAACCAGCACCCCTGAACTAGAGGTTTTGTTGCGGTTGAATTCACAGCTTTAATGAGAGTTAATCAGAGCTAAAAATCAAGCAGTGCAAACAGAATGCATGTTTTCCTACATGTTCAAAATATTTTCCTTAATAGAGTAACATTTACGTAAATGACATGATTCCCTCATATGATGTAATGATGGACGTTTTCATCAAGTAATTTGTAAAAAAATCTGACTGGTAGATGTTTAAGACTTCCTGCCACAGGAGAAGAGACGCAAAAGTTCATTTTTTACCCTGGTGGGATTATAAACCATTCAGTCCAAAATAAAATCTACCTGCAGCTACCCTGGTTACAGAGATCAAACTTCTCCGCCCCTCCCTCACCCCACACAGTACCTCAATTCTTGTCCACAGCCTCGTCACCTCCCATATAGATTACTGTAACTCACTCCTCTTTGGCCTCCCACAAAATTCCTTCCACAAACTCCAACTGGTCCGGAACTCAGCTGCCTAAGGGCGTTTTCACATTAGGTCCTCTTGTTTCGAACCGTGCTGCGGCGCGGTTTTTTTTCTCCTTCTGTCGCTTTGCTCCCCAGCTCTGGAACTCTCTTCCCCCAGACCTCCGAAACTTGAACTCTCTGTCTCTTTTCAAATCCAGACTTAAAACTCACCTGTTCAGGACTGCACAGCCCACTTAACGATAACATAGCTCCTCTTCCCCATATCTGTCCTTATTTGTTGTGTTTTGCAATTGTTAATTTTTCTATTATTGTTGATTTTATTTTTATTGCTGTTGTTCTAATCTTGTACAGTGTCCTTTGTTATATTTACATTTTGTGTTTTTTCTTTTGTTCTTCTGTCCACAGGGTTTAGAGGAGGTGAGTCGTACGGATATCGGGAAGAAGATAAAGGAAGGAGTGGAGGAGGCAGCGAGGACAGCCATGCACTCAGCCGAGTCTGTTTCTAAAGGAGGAGAGAAGCTGGGCAAAACTGGTGCTTTCAGGGCCATCTCACAGGTCAGGAGGAAATACTGTTACGTTTTACTCATATCAGCAATGGTTGTTCTTTTCTTCTCTTTTTTAAACTTTTACAAAACAGAACAGAACAACAACAAGAGATAAATCCAGCAGGGGCCCCTTGCACTGAACATAACTTTAAAAAGCCAGTAAGAAGTCGATTTATGTTTAAGAGTTACAAAAACATAGATTGTTCATGTCTCCCATTTCCTATCAAAAGTTTCTGCTTCATCTTGGTTGCTACAGATTCTTAAGAAGTCTTAAAGCTGATGTATGAAATTTAAGGCCACACAAGATTTTATTTTTGCATGAGAGGTTTTTAATTATAATGGTACATCTCCATGTCTAAGACTGTCTTGTCAAATCTGTTTAAGTTTTGCTTCAGAAAATTCAGCAGCTTGAGTCAACAGCCTGCTGCTCACAGCATAACAGCTCAAATGTTTTCTGTCCATGTGCATCTGCGTACACTCTCTTTTCTGCTTTGCTTATCTCTCTTGATAGAACAGTGTGTCTTGGTATCCTGTCAGTGAATTGATATTTAACACCCCAGCTTCATTTGTTCATATGGATTGTAATAGTGATCTCTCTGAACAAAGACGCATCTAACCTACATAATAGAATAAAGTTAAACCTCTATTAGCTGCTACCTGTTCTGAAGTACAAAAACAAGACTTGGATTTTTATTGTTAACAGTGTGTAGGAACTCACTGTACATATATGTAAGCCCCCCAATCTATTTTGTTAATTCATGTCACTATTAACAGCTACCAGGGACTGGGGCTCATGCTTATACTATCCCTTTAATTTTTTCTTAGAGGAAAATGAGCAGGAAAAATAAGATCCTTCATCCTAGCATCATTTTCTTATGGGACCTTTAAATCCCTTGGTAGTCTATGAGCCAAAATCTTTTTCAGAGCTAATTAATTATTTGAGCATTTAAATTTCCGTCATGTCCAGAATTACAGGAGCGATTGCAGTATTGTTGGTCTGAGTTCAGTCGATTTTACATGTGTGCAAATATAGAAATAAGATTATAATCAGATGCTGTTTCTGTTTTTTGTTGATGGCTATTAGTCATCATGACTTTATTTGGAAGCCATAATTATTCCACTTTTATAATACAGTGTGGAACTAAGAGTCACCCCTTAATGAATGTGCCCATAGACTGTCAGTCTTCAGAATCAGACCAAAAATAAAAGACTATTTTTTCAAATGCATGCTGCATTTCTCTCGTCCCACCAAAGTACTTCCACTGAAACATTTCTGTGTTTAAATAAAATTAACACAAGTTTTTCTGGATACAAGAATTTCTCCAACATAGAAATGAAATATTATTATTCAGGTCTTTATGTATATGGAAAATAACAGCTGATGAAAAAGATGCAGTATTTTTCAGGCTTAGACTGAGTTTATACTAGTCTTTTAAAACAGAATAAAGATGTTTTTGTCTGTAGATGAATACTGAATAATCAATAATAATCTGAATGATTGATGATATGCATTGTTCCTGTTATTTTTGGAGCTACATATATTCTTTGAAGACAAAATACTATTGTTTCCATGAAAAATGACTAAGAAACAAGTAAGCATTATTAAGGCCCTACACTAAGCCTGGTGAAAATTGTTTTGCTTATTGTCTTTCCTGTTTTCTACCCGATGCAGTTGTTATTTTTCTGTGGCATGTAAAAAATTTAGAGGAATTGAATAAGCTGACCAGAGTTCTGATCAAACTCCAAAGCTGCAGTGTTTGTGAAGCACCAGCCTGATCGGTGAAACCTGAATTTAAAGGGCATGAGAGCTGTCTCTGATCGGTTTGATTCATGTTAAGCTTAAAACACAACTATGAATATATAAGGCATATGACATATGCAACCCAATACAGACCAACACATCCCAAACTGCTGTGTGCAATGCTAAGTCAACGGACTTCACACCATTGAATTAAGGCCTTTAGTGTTGACCATGAAAAGACTGTCACGTTATCGAAGCAGTCATTTTAATTCAGGCTCAGTACAGAGACTTGGCTGCAATTTCGGAAAGTAAAATAATCAAAAGTACTTAACCATTAACTGCCCATAATACCCAAGTAGTAATAATCTGTGTCTTTTCTGTAGAGTGTGGAGACCATGAAGAAGGAGATAGATGTTGGTGATGCCGGCCCGTACAGAGCTCCCTCTCAGCTCAGGAAGAGGAGCGACTTCTCCTCAAAAGGAGCCGACAGTGACTCCAGAGTGTTTGAGGCAAACGAGTGAGTCAGAGAGAAACTTCAGTCTGTTCCATTTCTTCTTTAGAGGCTCATATTAATCCTACTTCACACAGGATAAGTATTACCTGAGGACTACTGATCAGTGGGAATTCCCTCCTGAATTTGGTGTTTGTAGCAGCTCGTTTGCATAGCATCAGCAAGTCAGTAATTTCCAGAAATAAATTAACATTTCTGCCTGGAAGGTTCACACTAATTACAGCTGCATTATATCCACTCTGTCCTAGGACATCACACTGTACTCGCTAGGAATTTTAGGATGTCTGGAGAGAAAAGAACACATTGTTTAAAAATGCTAAAGCAGTTTATTCATGTAATCCCTCTTCAACTTCTGCTTTTTCTTAAGGATTAACATTTTCTCACCAATTTCAGTAATATATCTCGAAGAAGAAGAAGAATGTGCTGAAGTTTGTGTGTTTTAATTCATGCATCCATACATTATCTATGCCTCTTATTTTTTGTGGGGGCAAGAGCAGCTGACATTGTGCAAGAGGCAGAGCTCAAACTCATACCTAAGGGCAATTTGGAGTCACCATTTTGCCTCATAAGTATGTTTTTGGTCTGTGGGAGGAGGCTGGAGTGTCCAGAGAAAACCCATGCATGCACAGGGAGAGCATGCTAATGGAACACAGAAAGGCTCTTTCAGACATGGAGTTTGAACAAGCAAACTTCTTGCTGTGAGACGAGAGCACAACCTGCTGCGCCACCACACTGCCCTGTTTTACTTCAGTTATGGAAAAATTACTATGCCATAATATTCAATTTTATGCACCGATATTTCAAGATACATACACTCTCTACCACTGATTCAGACTGTGCATTTCTGGTATAAATATGTAACTTCTCCTGTTAAGTGTTTTTAAAAATGATGTGTTTTTGTCCTGCAGAGAGGCGATGGGTGTGGTTCTTCATAAGGATTCAAAGTGGTTCCAGCAGTGGAAGGACTTCAAGGACAATAACGCTGTTTTTAACAGTAAGAAAATCACAAGAACTTCTCATTTTGTCAAAGACAACCTACAGTACGCACACATGTACTTTACTTTACAGCCAGAAGATGGCGCCACTGTCTTTGCAGCAGAACATAATGTGATACAGTCCGTCTGTATGTAGGGAAGCACACTTGATGTAAAAACCTGCTTTTACTGTAAATCTCTCCTAATTTCAGATTTCCCTGTCTTGTGTCTGCAGGGTTTTTTGAGATGAAGATGAAATATGATGAAAGTGACAACGCCCTAATCAGAGCGTCCAGAGCTGTGACGGACAGAGTCACTGACTTCCTTGGTAATGTGATTTCTTATTTCACAGAGTTAATGCAAAAATTCATTGTCAGATGTATGATTAGTTTTGTCTAAAAGAAATACACAGTCCAGGAAAAACTGTTGTTTATTCTGAAAAGAAGAACAAGTGTGTTTGTATTGGTTTTGTCATGATGAGTTTGTAACACAAGTGAATCAGATATCAGCAGAAATTCAACTTTGTGCACCCAAATTCATTATGAATCAAAGACTGTTGACTGATAAAGAGCTGTATGAGTTTGACAGGAAATAACCTACAATCTGTTGTTATTCCACTGACCTCTTATATTGTTGTTGAGCCTGCTTCATTGATATTTAGAGATGGTGATAAATAATGGACACATTATAAAGTACACATTAAACACCTGAAAAGTACATGTAAATTCAGTCGAAGCCCTGATATTTTTTTCTGTTGTTTTATTTGGTTTACAGGTGGTCTGTTCTCCAAGACAGAAATGTCTGAGGTGCTGACAGAGATTGTGAAGGCCGACCCAACCTTCGACAAAGACTCTTTTCTCAAACAGTGTGAGAAAGACATCATTCCAAACATACTGGAGGTAAACACACCAGATCTTGTTTCATTAATATATCGGGGGATATTCCTTTGAAGAGGCGGACTAAATTAGTTTGTCCATGGATCAAAAATCACATTTGAAAAAGTGTAGACTTTTAAATGAACAGTAAAAGATTTAAATGTAGATAGTTGAATGTTTTATTCTACAGCTTGTTTTCTAATTTTTTTTTGTTTTATTTTATTTATTTTTTTTAAGTTTCTTTTTTTTGGGCTTTTATGGCCTTTATTGTATAGAACAGCTGTAGATTGACAGGAAAGCAGGTGAAGAGAGGGGGGATGACATGCAGCAAAGGGCTGAGGCCGGGATTCGAACCAGCAGCCGCTGCTGGGGGTTGGCAGCCCCATACATGTGGCGGACGCTCTACCAAGTGAGCTAATGTCCGTTCTGCTTGGTTTCTAATTTTATGTTAATCAGAAGCATTGTAGGTACAAGTTTTCAGTTTTTGTGTTTGGTTTTTACGTTTAGTATAACACTTTTCTTTTTTTTTTTTTGAACCAAGTTTTTATTAGAATTCGTATGTATTCACAAGCAGATTTTAAGTTACATCAGGATCTTTTTCTTCTTTTTACGTATACACAGAAGAAGAAGTATGTGTAGGAAAAGTATGCGAGAACTATTTACAATCCGGCAATTCAAGTTCATTGGATTGTTTCTGAAGTTCCTCCAAAGAAAAAATAAATTACAAGTACATCTGAATGTTTCTCTTAATACAGCACAGTTTCACAAGGTTTCACATTGGTAAGTTTAAATATCCACTTATGTGAGTCCATCTTGTTTTGAAAAGGTCCATCTTTAGATGAAGTAGAGCCGTTATCTTTTCCATTTCATAAACCTTCTTCACCCTTTCATGCCACTGAGGTATAGTAGGAGGAAGTGGTTGTAACCATGACAGAGTGATCATCTTCCTGGCTATTAATAGTAGAACTTGCAATAAGTATAATTTCCCTTTTTCAAGTCTATCCTTGGGGAATGCTCCAATGATATAAAATTCTGGAGCCAGGGGTAAATCAATATTCACTATGGAGAAAGTATAACACTTTCAGTCAGAGTTTGAAGTCAGTTGTTTTGATAGATGCAGAACATTTACAGTAGTAACTCCCTCCTGTGTTTGTGTGTACTGATCATAAACGGAGAATAAGGGAGAGAGCTTTGTTTACAATAATCATATCAAGCAGCATGGAGTGCAATAAATAACACTGGCCTGATTATACTGTTTAAATGTCAGCACTGAAACAAAATCGGGGTCACATCCTCACTGACGTCATGGCCTCCCTCTGTTCCTCGCTTCCTTATTAGCAGTTGGCCTACAGTTTTTAAAGTTTTGTTCTTCATCCTGTTATGACAGCAGCTGAGACTGCTCACATTTATCTGGAGAAATGTGTAATCTCATCTGTATATACTGAAATGAGAGGGACATAAATGATTGATACAGCTTTATTTTACTTTTGCTCAAGGAACTTGTTTGTTATCCCTCTGATGTAAACAACCATTACATTAACTCAGTGTTTCTGTCTTTTCTGCAGGCTATGATCAGAGGAGAGCTGGATGTTTTAAAAGACTGGTGTTATGAAGCTGTGAGTTCATGCTCTGTGTTAATAAATGTGATCATCAGTTGTAAATACACACATTACATAATCTATGGATGTTTTTCTTTTAAGCTCCCTGTATCCTGAAACAACTCACTACATAATTACTGATGATAAATGCTACCAGTGACATACTGGGGCATTTTCCACATCTGTTAGAAACTGGCAGAATCACCTTTTCAAGAAAGAAACTGTTACAGAGAAATTTAAATGGGGTTGAATGAGGTACTTGCTAACAGTAAATGCACAAACAAGAAGCAAACAGCAGCCAGATCTATTCCTGCTAAGAGTTACTACTCAAAAGTGCTATGAACTGCTAGCTGCTGGCAGGGCCACAGAAACATAGCACCTACTATAGTCACTAAATGCATATGTGTGCTGTATCTGTATGCATCCTGCAGTCTTTGATGTGATCACTGTTTTCAGAAGCACTTGTTGTTTGAAACAGATCTGATTTCTAAGACTTTGATACTCAAAAACAATACAAATTGGGGGAGAGAAAAGTTACTGATTACAAAAAAGCATTTTCAAAAAAACTAAACTGCACCTAAAGTAGCCTTAAATACATGTTATAGTTAAAAGGTATCAAAAATACTGACGACCTTTACACTTTATCAAGTGTTTGTGAAGCCTCATTTTAATGTCTGATGTTTTCTTGTGTCTCTCCGCAGACATACAGTCGGCTGGCTCACCCCATACAGCAGGCCAGAGCGCTCGGCCTGCTCTTCCAGTCTAAAATCCTTGACATTGACAACATAGATGTGAGTGCATCCAGAAAAAGTGTGACTGTATTTAGAAATTTCAAATGTATGCTTATTTGTTTTCTGTAATGCAGATTATTTTACAATTGTTACGATGGTCATTGTGTCGGATCAGGCTTTCAAAGAGCTATGACATCAAGCTCAGACTTGTTTCTTTTTACCTCTACCAAGGAGGTTAGGTTTTCAGGAGAGTTTGTTTGTCTGTCCGTCCATGAACAAAATAACTCAAAAAGCAATGGATGGATTTGGATGAAATTTTCAGGAAATGTTCAGCATGGGAAAAGGAAGAACTGATTTGATTTTGGTGTTGATCCGGATCAGCGTCTGGCCGCCATGACGAAAAATGGGATTTTTGTGAATAACTACTGAACAAAAATAGATATCATTATGAATCCAATTGTTAATGGTATGTTTTCATGGTCAAGGAATCTAAATATTTAGATGAAATAAAGGTAGGACTAATATTATTGGTGAAAATCACAATATGGGTGAGGACTGTGGCGCTGGCAGAGATCTGTGCTCTCCGAGTGCCTTTCTAGTTATGTTATGCTATAAGTATTATTTCTCTCCAAACACTACGCTGAATATAAAGTTAGCTTGATGCCAGTGCCGTGTGTTTGATCTGAAGTACTGGTGTGAAGGTCACACTAATCAAAGGTTAGAAATTCTGGCACAACTTCACCAACTTCCAAGGTGCTTAGAGAGGAATAACTGTCTTGAAGAGATTAAACGAGCTCCAGCAGCACTTGTAGTTCAGGAAACAACTTTGTTAGGTCTAATAAGAAAGTTGTTTCCTGAACTACAAGTGTTGCTGGAGCTCCTTTGATCTCGTAAAGTCCTCACTAAAAACTACACTGAATCTGATTAAGTTATAACAAGCTTTACAGGGGTTTTGCATCAGCAAGGTGAAAGGTTCATCTTAAGTTACAGAGCATAGAAACCAAACCAAAGAGAAACAGCTGCAGATATGATGTTTCAGTTTTATTTGACCAATCAGTGACAGTGCTGCCTCTTGCGCCAGTTTGTCCCAGAACAGACCAAAGGCTGGAGGTTACCTCTTTTAACCACTATGGCTACATAAACTGCAACAAAAGTGTTCGTAAATTATATTCACAATTTAGTTAGGTGGAAAGAAACACATGCAGTCTTCATCTACAAAGAGGAAAATAATGAGTAGGTAGAGAAGGTAATGTCATAGTGCTTTGTTGTTGCATAGCCAAACAAATGTATAAGTAATCGGTTTACACAAAAATGCAGTGTATGCCCATGTCCCATCGAAAAATCCCTCAACTTGAGAAAAAGTTCTCTAACTTGCTCCACCGTTCAGATGAAGTGTTCACAAACTAACAACTACACAGTATGTTAGGGAGAATTCTAACTGCGTGCAAGCGACGCAGTACAATTCTTAGCAATATTTTGCCTCAATGCCCTGTCTTTTTTCCCTCTGTTGCACATATTAACCATGCAATTTTCTTTCTATGGAGAAATCATCTGTATCAGTTAAAAAAACACATATGTAATGAGTAAATTGGTTATGTGTGTATATTTTGTGAGTTTAAGAATTACCATAATTGTCACCATGTTTGTTAGTATCCTTTAGTAACAAGCATCATAAACAGGCGAGTATATAAACAACAATGCTCATAACACCAGCAGGTGATAGCAAGGTCAAATTGCAAGTAAATCTCTTGCCCAAACCTGTACTGGGACAATCTCAGCTCGTTCAAGACCTCACAACACATACGCATCAATTGTAAACTCTGACCTGGTACAGCTGATATAAGGCTTAAACAAGTTTGAACTGACGCAGAGCCATTGCTGCTTTAAGCTGGGTGCTCCGTATTGCCAACTTTTCTCCTGTCTTAGTCTGTCGTGGCAGTTCCTCTCTAATACATAAAGGCAGCCTCTGTATTTATAGTTCCATCTCATTGCACCAGCTTCATTTTTCTTTCCTTGCTTTGTCATTTGATTTGTTTATGCTTGAGAATACTGTGTGGGCAGAGGCTCAGTGCTATTATTGGTCAGTGCTACTGGTACAACAGAGCAAACTGCAGAAAGGATAAAAATAATAAAAACACTAGACTTCCTTACAGGAGGTAACAAGTCGTCACAAGTTTTGTCTTGACTGTTGTTCACTATGACACAAATCATGTCAAGAAAACAGATTCTGGGCAGATAGCTCTTACAACTGATGGATCTGGCTGTAATTGTGAGGTCTGATCCCAGCTTTAGACTTATTTTATATTGTTGTTTCAGTCAGTTCAAATACATATTTTAAGTTCCTATCTGATGATATAACTCACTGTTTATAAACTGCTGCAGAATCAGATAGCTGCAGAAAGTTTACCTGCCTCCCTCTTATCTAATCAGTCTGTTATGTCTTCCTGTATTGTAGCTCGCCATGGGCAAGATGATGGACCAGGGCCCCGTTCTAATTATCACCTTCCAGGCTCAGGTCGTCATGGTGATCCGCAGCCCCAAAGGAGACATAGTGGAAGGGGATCCGGTCAGTAAACTCGTAATCACCACACAGGCAAAATGAATGTGATTTAATAAGTTATTTAAAGGAAGTAAGCAACTTATATGTCTGAAATGAAATCAACAGAGCCCCAACCCATCTCTCTTTATAACGTTGAACTCTACAGGTTGGAACACATGGATAGATCCTCATTATAAGCTAAAGCCCCTCTTCTCTCCCCTTCCTCTGTCAGGGTAAGGTGATGAGGATGATGTATGTTTGGGCGCTGTGTCGTGACCAGGAGGAGCTAAACCCTAACGCAGCCTGGAGACTCCTGGATATATCTGCCTCCAGCACCGAGCAGGTCCTCTAGGTGAAGGAGGTGGAGGGATGCAGGTGGAAAAGGACGATATGGGACTTTTTAACTGTGAAGAAGAGCAGGAGAGATTGAGATGGGCCTGGAAAGCCTGCACATATTGACTCAAGTTTAAGACTTAAGTTCTCATGTATATATGTGTGAGTATATACATGAGCATAGAGGTAACTACCAGTATGTGAAATAACCATACAAGCACTGCATCCACCAATATGAGTGTGTAGTCTCTGCTCCTTCTCATTAACTCAGTGTCTCCAGTATATTTACATCATTTTGACGCAGGAGCATTTCCTTAAGTGGCTAAAAGGAGTGAGTGCCATTTCCTTCCCTGTTTCATGAAATGGTAGGAGTGGCCCAGAGAAACCCCCAGGGGAACTAGGAACAGGGAACTGAAAGGGACTTGATGGACTTGGAGGGGTGACTTAGGGCGTTTTCACATTAGGCTCACTTGTTTCGAACCGTGCTGCGGCCCGGTTCGCCCTCCTCCTCCCCCGCTGGCTTGTATTCACACTCGCAACATCGAACCATGCCCGAGCCCACTTGTGTATTTACTCAGTTTGAAGCAGCAGGGGGCGATATGCACACTAAACCTGCTCCGGAGGAGAACGAAGGAGAGGCTACCATGGTAACCATTTCCTACACAAAACAACCAATGTTTACGTTTCGCTCTCTTCTACATTTTCCTTCTTATGTGTTTTTTTATCGTGTTTGAGACGGCATTAGCGACCTTCTGGACCCTCGTAAATCATCGTAATCTTTAACCATAATAAACAAATCGACAAATTGAGTAGGCAAAAGATTCAACCGCGGGATTAACAGGAAGTAATGCATCAAAAGGAGATCGGTTCAGACCACTTTGTTTCACACCAGTGAAACTGCACCAAATGTCAGGAGATGGAGCGGATCGAGACCACCCCTTCATGGAGGTCTCAGACCGGCTGATGTGGTGTGCATTCACATTGATACTAACATACCAAACCCTGGGCCAAAACTTCTTTGGTGCGCACTAAATATGGTTGGTGTGAAAACACCCTTAATCTGGGACATGTGGATCCTGAAGTTACGTCGGCTTGTGCCAATTTAATTAAACAGAGACTCACAATTTAAACGTGGGAAGAAGCAGCCATCACAGCTGAGTGGGACCAAAATTAATTCTGGTTTCTCTGTTTTTTAAAATTTAAGAACACTGATAAACATCTGTTAGGGTTGTTTTGACAACAAATAATAATCCTTATTGCCTCATGTGCACACATTTTGATGCATGCATTGAAAACTAATATCAGATACCTTAGACTCCGATCAGAGATGGTCTCAAAGGCCTTTTTCAGTATGAGATTGGTTGTGTAGACTAAAACAGGATCAACAATTAACTGGCTATAAGGCAAGAAGTAAGCAAAAAGTGGCTTTTATTTACAACCAATCTTGCCTTGCTCATGGTGATGGGAATTGATATTTTGAGATCTGGATCATTTGGCTCAGCTCAGGAATAAGAGTTGGTGTTTTGTCTGTCAAACACTGCATCATTTGGTACAGTTTTGGCTTTTATATGTCTATTGAGTAGAAACGAAAGTGTATCAGAACAAATGTCTCTCAAACAGTCCGTTGTTCACACAATAGGATAAGCTTTGAGATGCATTTTGTTCACAAAGAGCACATCAAGAGCAACACATTATGACTTATGCATCACTTTTCATTGTCATTTCAATCTACCCAACACCTCACAAGATTAATTAGATAGATTTTATATCACTGTTGCATTTTAATCCCTTTTTTCAGGCATAATTGAGTAGAGAGCAGTTAAAGAGTTCTGCCAGCCTCTTGGCTGAAGGTTATTTACGGCCATTGACTGTGCCTTGCCACAAATATCACATAGGTCAGCATACAAATGAGTTCTTATTAGAGGTCTTTATCTTCAGTGTATTGGTAACACAACCCGCAATCTGAATGTTCAAAACTGATGTTAATTTGTGTTAATTTAACTTTAAATACTTCATAGTGGGTGTCGGACAAAGTTATAGCATCACATACTCTGAAGATAGTTTTTAAAGGAAAGCATTTGAAAAAAATCTGTATGTACAAATCAAACAGAACATAGTCGAAGGGCAAATAAGCATTCTTTAATTTTGTTCTGAATGAAACTTTTATCCAATCTCATAACAGTCTTGTTGTTTCCACAGTCATTTTTTGTCTTTGAAAACATTTTAAATCTTCTGTGACAAGTTTGAGTTTAGTTTTGATATCTGTGTGTGACCTACTAAAGCAAACAAGCTTAGCAGCTTCTTGACAGCTTGTTTAATATTGCCTCAATGTGTTTGTCAGACAAATAAGAGTGTTGCCTTTTTACTTGTCTTTCACAGCAAGGCATCACTTTGTCCACAGGGGGTGCCAAAATCAAGTCAAACCAATAGTTCCAGAAAAGATTCCTTTCCTAAGTGATGCTATAAGAATATAATCCAGTGATTGAAATGCTGCTTCCCCAAAGGTAAATCCAGATTAACAACAGTCCTATCTAGTTTCTGTAGTTAAAAGTTGGATTTAGGATAAGACTTAAGTCAGCTATGGTGGTTACTGCTTGGTTCCTGGAGCTGCTTCTTAAAACTTTATACATAAGCATAGAGTAAGGTATATGTGAACTCATGTAGCATTGAATTTAATCATTTGCTGGATTATATGCTACATATAAGCCGCTGAGTCAATCAAAACATTGCCCACTCCAACTCTGAAAACACACCTCTGTTTGTATTGCAGTAAGTTTTTAAGCAAAGCACGTTTCCTCAAGTTTCATTGAGCTTCCAGTCACTGTACATACTTAAACTGTAGGAAGAAATGTAAGGTATCCTAATCATTTTGTAAATATATTAAATATATAGAACCATTTCTTTAAGCTTGGATGGGACCACATTCAGATTTGTCATCATGGCAGCTTTTTTTCTTTGTTTTCTGTATGTTGCAGAATTTTCTATAATGTTGCACATTGTCCAGGTGTCATCATAAAAAGTGTTTGTCAACCTTTCTGTGTGTGGCAGAGAATGGAAAATTAAATGAATAAGTATTTAACTTAATGCTGTGTTGAGTTTTATTGACAATAATTGAATACAGTGGTACAATAGTTTCAAAAAGTATTGAACACATTATTGTTTAACTCTTTCATTATGTCCTAAATAATGTTAAAGGGGAGCCCCAAGGATATTTTAGGTGCCAAAGTTTGATGTTTTTCTTGTCTTTGGAGGAAATGTAAACATGATGTTGGCATATGTCATTTACAAGTGTCCATCTGCATTCTTTCAATTGTTGAGTATTAGGATCCTGAGTGATTTGGCACATGGCCATAGCTACTCCTCTGGGGTCCATAACACACTGACAATGATCCACAGTCTATACTCTGCTCTATATTTGCTACCCTGAGCCATCGGTCTGAACACATCACGTCAGAACTTTAAAGTGGTCTGTTTATTTAGGGGGGAGAAGGAATCAGCTGTTTTATGCCGCTACAGGCACTGTTCACTGGAGGGAGGGGATGCTTCAGACTTTCTTGTCTTGTGCATAGAATTACTCTGTAACAGTGGTTCTTAAATGGTATGGCAGGGTACACCAGTTTAGTCTAGCCCATTTATTAGTTTACCTATTTTGAAACTTCCTCTTGTTTAGCTTAAGTGTGTGTTGCTTTATCAATGAAATTCAACAAGGTTACAGTCAGATTTATTTGTTTATCAAGGTTTCATGGATAATGTTGGTGTTTGTGAAATCTTATCAGGTATTAATGAGCGTGCAGAGTAACTTTATAAAAAACAAATATTTTGCATGGTTATGAAGATGGTGTTCCTTGAGATTTTGGCTTGGGTTTAGGTGTACCGTAGGTAAAAACAGTTTTAGAAGCAAAGCTCTTAGTGCAGACAAGACATGAAAAAAGGGCATGTAAGACTTTTAAAAGCAGAGTATGACATACATGGTGGTGTAGGTGAATGTTTGTATAACACAGCAAGTTTGATGTGTGGGGTTCAGATTAATCCAAAAAGTGGATAATCGTATGTGATCATGTATTCATATTAATGTCCACAAATCTTCTTAAGCCAAATTTGGAGAAAAAAAAAGGCAATCCCTAATACTCTCTTGAAGTGTTCTTACAAGATTTAAAACCACAGTGACCCTCTTCATCTTTTCAGTTTATCCTTGACTCTGAGAGGACACTGCTGCAAAATTCAATTGCAGTCCTCTGCAGCTTTCTCGAGATATATGTTTACATGGTAGCATTGACGGGGTAGATGAAGGACAAACTAAAAACACTGCACCATGCCCTGTCGGTCCTGCATAAGCACAAGTCTGATCCAGCTCTAAAACTTAGTAAGAACAGAATTTGAACATAAAATTATCTATTTTGTGCAGCCTAGTTTGTTTTATGTGAAGCTCTGTTCATTAAAGAGCAATTCAGAGCAATAGTATTTAGATTGCCAACGGCTCTTTCGCTTGTCTAAATTTCAGGGATATATGCATAAATCATGAAGACACTGAATGAGTGAATGACAGTGCGTGTAGAATAACTTAATAATTGGCACGTTTAGAGATGATAATGAAAAATTTCCTCTGAAGTGTTATAAAGAATCACACTTAGATTAACACATCACTGCTTCTTTCCACTCCTCCACTATAATTTTCTCTGAGTTGACATAAGAGTGATATATTCATGAGGTTCCTTTTTTATTTCCTGAAATATGTCTCTCTGTGGAATAAAGAGAGCAGTTGTATGATTTGTTTCATCCAGACTTCCTCAGAGTCAGCAGCTTTGTATGCGCTGTGTGTGTTTGTGTTCACACGAGAAAATTAAACTGCACGCTGTTCCTTCATGTGTGTGTGTGTCCTTTGTTTTCTCATTTCAAAACTGACATGTTTTGATAGATGTCCATGGATCTGGCCATTGACACAGGCTGATAAACCTATGGATTTGGTGGTATAGGGATGATAGATCAGGCTTTAAATAACACATGTCTGTAGATTCACATACAGGGCCAATAAATAGGGGACCTCATCCCACAGCTGTCTGTTGTGATAAATGACCAGGGATGCCCTTATACTAACTAACCTCCTTAAGTCCCAACAAGTCTGCTTGCTTCTCTAGACTGAAGCTGGCAGAGCTGTAATTAAAAACAGAATACAATGATTTGTAAATAATTTTCAATTTATATTAAACTGAATATACTACCATGACAATTGATTTAATGCCCAAACTGATAAAACATATTGTTTTTACAAATATTAACTCATTTTAAAATTAATGCTCGCAACATGTTCCTAAAAACTGGAAAAGTCACAATAAAAGACTGGGGAGTCTGAGGAATGGTCAAAAACCTCCTGTCTGGGACATTCTGCAGGTGAACAGATCAACTGGAAGTAGGTGAGTGTCATGGTTGGGTATTAAAGGGACATTCCAGAGATTCAGTCATTTACAAGCAAAATATGGGGCGAGGTTCAACACTTTGTGAACAACTGCAAGAGCAAGTAGAAACTGTTTATAAAGTTCAACAGTCAGCATCTGTGATATAAATACTGTATACTGTATACAGACTTTTTATTATCTAAAAACAATGTGTACACAGATGGAGTTTATGGGGTAGTGTTAGTGCCCATACCATGGGTAACTTGCACATCTGGGAAGGCATCATTAATGCTGATTGGTGCATACAGGTTTTGGAGTAACATACTTTATGTACCCGTATCTATTTTTATTTATGTTTTTCACAGTGCCCCAACTTTTTAGCATTGTTGTTTGTAATAATGATCCTCCCATGTGAAACTTACTTGTTGAAATGTTAAACTCAGAGCTTTTGTAATTTTTTTAGGTTTATATAGAACCCACCACAAGCTTTCTTTTATTTGAATTCATCAAGCATAAGTAAACGGAAATACATATTTATAATGGGCCTCAGTAAAAGAATCTCTCATGAAAAGGTCTTCGTTTATCCCCCTGAGCAATGTGAACTTTGATTTTGTGCCTGAATGAAAGAGGATGGATTCATCCTCACTACTGAGTGTACAGAGAAAACATGTAATGCCTGGGAGGCGGTTCAGTCCTTTTCTTTATGCTCTTCATTAGTTTAGTGTGCTCTTAAGAGCACATTGCATACAAGCTGTGCACTAACCTACATAATTTAAGGGCTCTCTGTGTACACATTGTTTGTAGATAATAAACAGTGTGTATACAGTATACAGTATTTATATCAATATCTATTAAAAAGAAAATATCTAAATCAATATTCACTCACCAGCCACTTCAAAAAATACACCTAGTACGGAGTTGGGCCCCATTTTGGCTTCAGAACTGTCTTAACTCTTTATGGCATAGATTCAACAAGTTGCTGTAAACTTTCCTCAGATAATTTGTTCCACATTAACATGATGACATCACACATTGCTGCAGATATGATGCCAGCATATCCTGCCTTCAAAATATATCAGATGGATCCACATTCATGTAGCTTATGTCAAATTCTGACCCTTTCTGAGATGGAGACTCATAAGACCAAACAACATTTTTCCAATCTTCTATTTTCCAATTTTATGAGCCTGCACAAACTGTATCCTCAGTTTCTTGAATTTGGAAGACAGAAGTGGCACCTGGTGTGGCTTTCTGCAGCTGTAGCCCATCTACTTTAAGATTGGGAATGTAGTGCTTTCTGAACTGTATTTAACTCTACGGCCACACAAAGGCCCTCTCAGACAAGCTTTTCTGCATAAGTATGACCTATTGTTGTTTTGGCAACACTTTTTAATCTTGCAACTGGATCTGCCTGATTAATTGTCTATAATCAGGCAGACCAGGCCGCCAAGCCCAAATCTACAATGAGTGTGAACAGCTCAAAGCAGGAGAACCCAATAAAAACTTCAGAGCAGGAAGAGGTGGTAGCTACAAGCATCATCAGGAAGTCACTGCTCATACAGAGATAAGCCTGGATGCTATCAGAGTTAAAATGAATCTTTCCCATTACACCACTACCAAGACAAATATTTTTGGATACCTAAGCAGCTTTATGAATGTGTGTCTTGGTGTATAAGGAAAAGTAATTCATCATCAACAAGTGAGCTAACATTAACTGGTTACATTATTTTTGATATAGGTCATCTGTATTACTATCAGCTGTACTTCAGAGTCAGTGATTTCATGGCTTTTTTTTTTTTGCATTGAATGAAGAAGAGTAAATTTAGGTAACTCAAAAGTTAATCTCAGGATTGGGAAAAGTCTGTTTGTCACTTCTGTTTTTGTGACATACCCATACTCTCTCTCTCTCTCTCTCCCTCTCTGGTAGAGCTACAGTGTCTCCTAAACAATAAGCCGATGCAATTACAAATAATAAATGTCTTCCACCACAAGGAGATGAACCTTGTCAAACCACATAGAGTTTACAACCAAGCCCATCAACATCTCCATGGTGTAGAGCAGAGAAAAGCATTTCATAAGAGTAAAGTCAACGCTAGTTACTTAGGAACTGTGGTCAGTTACTATTTATCATCAAGCTGTTTTTAAAAATAAATAAATTATTGCATATTTTAAGTATCAAAAATAACTAATATCTTGACTTCTAAGTTGCCTTTTATTTTTTCCTCCCCAAAAAAACTACATGAAGTCTAGAAAAGTTGGACAATGGAGGGCAGTGTGTTCTTTATCTTTCACAAACATAAACTCAAATATACAAAATATTTTGTGTAGTTTAGAGTACAGCAAGTCCACAGCTGGTTAAGTTCTAGGATACTAGATGTAAAAAAATATATATAAGTAGTTTTGCTCCTGCCTTAAGTGAGAGTCTCTTACACAAGATCATACTCTGCAGTGGTGAGCCACAGCTTGTCCTCCCTCTGAACCCCCAGTTACCAAACAGTAAAACACAGGAAATCTTGGCTTTCATAACTTGACATGTTGGAAACATTTATCAATTATTAGCCCAGCGGGCATCCTGCAGGAGCTCTGCTGGCGATGATTTGATTATGAGCCCCTCCAGGACAGTGTTACAACACTGACTATTAATTAAACCTACGGGGAGATCCCAGGTGGTTCCAGGCGGGGGAGATGTGGATGTGTATGGACTGCCGTCTGTCCCAGTGTTTGTACAATTTTAATTGTGTCAATTAATTTACTTCTCACAGTCAGTGTTTGAGGCTTAGCTGCAGGCGCAAATCAGGTCGCTCTGCTTGATTTGCTCCATATCTTGATCAAGTGCTACTTCTGCAGGTCAGCAAAACTTCAGCAGCAACAACGACTCGAATAAGTGTATGTATTTGTCAAATGAAATATGTTAAAACATACATTATACAGAAGGTTTTTTTCCTTTAAGAAGCTTATAGTGTAAGATCAAGCAGAAAGACTGTTGAGCATTTATTCATTCACATCTTTTAAGTCACCCTTCATTCACTTCTCTCACTCTGCATGTGTTGCTAAACAAATGATAACTAAAGAAGGGATGTTCTTTACGTACTTAAGCACTGATTAAACCAGATTCTGTGGCCAATCACCCTGCTGCTGCCATATTTCAAAGGTCCTTCTCATCCACAGCCAACCTTTCCTTGTAGTGACATGCTGGCAATCTCCAATCATCTCATCAGTGTCCAAGTCCAGATCTTCAAAATTCTTGTCCTCATCTAATCCTGTATCCCTTAACACCACCACAGGTGTCTAGACTCCAAGTAGGGTATCCTATCCTGCTATTAGCCTCACTCCCCCTTTGACTGCACAATAGAGACTGCCAAAGACATGTCAAAAAAGATGTTGCAATAATATGATTTTTCCAGATTTGATTGATAGGGATGATTCATTCACTCATTCATTTTCTATACCCCTTTATCTCTTTCAGGGTTGGGGGGGTTGCTGGAGCCTGGGGCCTATCCCAGCTGTAATTGAGTGAAAGGTGGGTTACACCCTGAACCAATCATCAGTCGACTGCAGGGCCATGATAGTGATGAATATATGAAAAAAAATGTTGACAGATATAATTTGTAAGATGGCATATTAGAACCCCCATTGAAAACTTGAAAATATCTCTTAATTTATTATTTCTTAGAATTTTAAAACAGGAAATTTATAGGAAACCAACTTGGTATTTTAATGTTTAGTGTTACATTTTGACTTTTCAAATTACAAATCTACCTAGCAGGTGTGCCAATAGCCTGGTGGTCCTGTCAGTGCACGTACATGTATTGACTGAGGCTCTTGTCTCATACAAATGGCCAGATTCCAGCTTAAGGCCAGGTTACCCCACACTGTAACCCCTTTACAGCTCTAACCATATCTCTCTATATTATCATTTATAAATCAGAAATAGATTAAGAAAAGAAATAATCTTGCATCTACCAAGAGTCTTTTAGTCTCCTGGCACAGTAAACAATGGGAGGGGGGTAAGTTCGAATGCTGCAGATTTTTTTTTTTTGTCTTGTGCTTAAAAGTACCTGTCAAGCAAAGGAGACAGTAAAATACACCAAAGGGCAAATACAACTAGAAAAGCACTCGGAGAGACAGACCTCTGCCAGCACCACAGTCCTCACCCATATTGTGATTTTCACCATAAATATTAGTCCTACCTTTATGTCACCTAAATATTTAGATTCCGTGACCATGGAAACATACCATTAGCAACTGGATTCATAATGATATCTATTTTAGTTCTGTAGTTATTCACAAAAATCATATTTTTCATCATGACGGCCAGACGCTGATCCGGATCAACACCAAAATCGAATCTGTTCTTCCTTTTCCCATGCTGAACATTTCCTGAAAATTTCATTAAAATCCATCCCCAACTTTTTGAGTTTTTTTGTTCACAGACGGACAGACAGACAGACAGACTAACAAACTCTCCTGAAAACATAACCTCCTTGGCGGAGGTAACAAGAGAGCATGATACAGGCTCAAATACTTGCTCTGACTCAATAACAAAACCTTAAATGGGGACGGGACTAGATAAGCTCTGCTTCTCCCGTCTACCCTTTCGGACATGAATATTTGATCAACTATTGACAATGTGTGATGCTGTATAACTGTGTTGACGTGACCGAAATAAATAAATAAAATGAAATGAAATGAAATAAAACAATGGTCAAAGGTTAGATCATGATGCCTAAATATTTTCTTTTGGTTAAAATGTAACTTCCCAAAGAATTTTTTTGGTGAACTTCCCACAAATAACCACTGTGACAACTGGGTGCTATTGTTAGATTTTTGTGTCATGTGTTGATGTCAAGGTCATGGAGCGTTAATGTTGATCACTTGAATGTGAAGCCACAAGTCAGCCTGCTGGTATTGTCTCAACCTTTGCATCAATGTTTATCCTGATTTAAGAAAATCATTTTAAGCTCTTTAAAGGTCATTTAAAAGGTTAAACGCTTCATGTTTATAGTTTGAATGAATAAATTATTTCACATTCAAACTTTGCTCTAATAAGATGATGTTGAATTAATTCTAACAAATCAGTTGTTGATGTTGTTTATCTCTTGCTTGTTAACATGATAGTTCAGGGACACTCTCAGAATTTTTGTACTTTAACTTTGCAGTAAAGAGAACTTCTTCTTTAGATTTTGAAGGTCAGAGGCCAAAGACAGTGTTATAAATCCTTATCTTCATCAATGTGTTCATTTCATCCAGCGCACCGCCGTGTGCAGTCCATTTGGCAATTTGGTAGACCGGCTGTGCTGAGATGGGTGTGACAGCGCACCGGGGGGGAGGTGCTGCCAGATTCAGACTGGCGCAGTGACAATTTCGTGCCAAAAACTGTGCGGGAGGTGCGCTGAAAGCTCGCCAGCTCCAACCTGGTCTATTCTCGGCGCAGGCAAAGCGCAACCCTCCACAGCTTTAATTTGGTGACAGGTGCACATGTGCGCACACGTCACCAAAGTCTCAGTGGCAGGTTTCCAGAGTGTCAGGCACATTTTAATGCAATAAGCAGTCACAGCAATCACTATTTATGTACCGTCTGAACCAGCATATACATTGTACCTATATTAATTGTCTCGTCACGTCTGATGTCGGATTAGTTTGTCATAATAGAAACTTAACCTGATGGCAGCTGGAAGTTTGATGCACACCTCACAAGCCAACAACAAACAGCCTCAACATCCAGTTTGGAGTATCTCATTCTCTCATTCCATGAAATTCAAAGAAAAGAGGGAGAAAAAGATAGAGAAATAAGAGAGAAAATAAATGTATGTCACTCCTTGTCTTAAGGATTTACCTGTGATTGCCCATATTTCTTTGTTTTAGTCTTTATTCTTAACGTGTACTAAAAAGATGGAGTACATTATTGAAAGAGGATGAGGAGGAGATAGCGGGAGAGGATATATCACCAAAGATTCTACTATTTGGCCATGACAGACCAGGAATGCAGGTGGATCACAAGCATGATGAATGGATTAGCCTGCTGCTGTGTTTAAATGTAACTGTCACTTCCTTTCATACTCCTTTTCATGACCCAGTAAGAGATTACATCTGTAATGCGAGGTGGTCCACACGGTGACACCAAAGTGGCCTCCAATGGTGCCCTGATGGCCCCTCCACTCTCCCAGCTGCTGTAACAGTGACAGAGGCTCTGAATGTCTCAGCTACCGGGTCTTTCTAGCACACTGTGGCCATAGTGGCAGGGATCAGTCAGACCAGTCAGTCGCTGCACCTCACCTGCAGGCAAGGAGAGGCGTTCATATGATTGGTGAAGACAACACTCGGCTGTGTTAAACCCACGCACGCCTTTTCTCCTCCCTCTCTGGAACTTGCGTGAGGGCAGGGACGGAGGCGTGGATGCGCCTCTCTGTGTCTCTATGCGCCCTGCAGAGAACTTAAAAAGTGTGCTGAACACACATTGTTGGTGCAGCACAGGGAGGGTGCACTGCAACTGCGCCTGGTCTACGAAATTAGAGCCCCTCATGTTCATCCCCTTCTCTGTCTCAAGAATGAAGTGCTACATTTTCCAGATGGTGGGTCAAAAGTCAAGGTCATGAAACTTCCTACAAATCTTTTGCTTGTGAACCAAATATTTCAAAGAATCTTTGAGAACTTTTCTCAAGCTTTCCACAGATATCCACATTGACTTTGATCTGATAAGAGTTTGGATTTCATGTGTCAAGATCGTTCAGCCTCATGTTCATCCTTTGCTTGTAAGATTTCCAAGAATCACACTACCACAAAATACCACCCCGGGTGTTTATCTTGTTGACAGCACCATCTGACAGAAGTTCTATTTTGTCTATTAAAAAATGTAATAGAAAATTAATGTATTCAGTATTTTCTGTTGGATATCTGGTAAGAATATCAGGTAAAAATGTTGTGGTTTTGCATTTTTTAAATTTTGTTGTTGTATATTGTCTCTGTTCAAGGATGTCAATGTGTCAAATCATGCCACATTTTAAACCACTTCCATTCCCAGTCTGCTATGAAACTTTAGCTGCTCTGTTGTAACTTGTGCCGACTGTCTCAGATAGAAACACAACTTCTTTGATCGGGGGTTATCTAACCATAACTCCCAAAAAGTGGAAAGACAGTGATATTGATTCTTTGAGCCAATTGTTATTGATTCTCAGCCAGCATGATATTTTGATTCCCATCCATTTTCAGTCATGAAAATATGTTTACCTCCAATGTAAGAGTTTAATTTTATTTATTTTATAACAACCTTTCTCTCGTTGTTCTTAAGAAATAAAATGACAAAAATGGAAGTTTTGAACAGCAGAAAAAGTTGATATCTTCACGGAAAATAAAAATTTTCCAATATTTCTGATACCTTTTATATATGTTTGCAAAAGTTGTTTATCATTTGTACAATACATTTAAGAAAAAACAGGAGCTTGTCAAATATGCTCACATAAACAACAATATATCTGCTCTAAACTCATGTCCACTTTATATGTGCCATACTGACTGCCTCACACATGCCTCTTACATAATGTAGGAGACACGCGGCTCTTTGTGCTTCACTCATCCAAACGAAAAGATTATGTGTTCAGTCCATACAGGGACAGTCCCGAGTGGACATCGAGAGGGGGGAGGAGGGAGAGGAGGAAGAGGAGGGGGAAGGTGGGGCGGATCTGTCCACTGAGCGGACTTAAAGGTCCTGACAAAGCGGAGGAGGTGCTGCAGGATGTGACAGAGTTCAGACCAGCAGCTCCGCACACAGCTGAGTGAGCCTGCAGCTGTTCAGGGTGCTGAACAGCTTCTGATGCTGCTGCGGGGTCATCTCCATCATCATCATCATCAGCATCATCATCAATGTGATTACATGCCCTTACCTGAGGACCCAGCAGACAGGAGGTAGGTTCTCTAATCTGATGGTTCATGTTTCTGTTGTAAATGAAGTTCAGTGTGTAGAAGTGTGAGTGCAGCTGTGGAGGTCATCTCGTGCGTGGTCTCATCAGCCACATGTTCACAAGTAGAGTTAACTTTGTGATGTTGTGCAACTTCATGTCACCTTGAAAATATGTAAACAATCTCAGAGTTTTTTTCAGGTACAAAACAAAATAACTGACTGTGAACCATTTGTGTAGGAGTCAGATATCAAAATGTACATTAATGTTTTAGGTAGAGAACTTGATTTCACTAAATAATGTGGCTGCAGTTCTCATCTTTAAAGTACAAATTTAGAGTGAACTTTCTGTCATAAAGTTTGATATGACTAAAACTATTATTGAGACCATAAGTGTGGGAGTTTGAGAGTAGTCATACTTAACCAGGTGTTCTGCTCTCCATCACAGATTATTAAAGCTCTAACTTTAAAGCTTTTTAAGTAGATAAAGCTTAAATCTGTCATTAAAGAAGATCACCGATTTTTAAAGGGCAGATTGACTAATAGTCAGCAAAAATTATTTTTCAGATTCAAAATCAGCTTTGTTGATTACATGTATGTGCACATAGAAGACTGCAGTTACCATAATTTTGCACCTTTGCACTCTAAAAACAAGATGTCATGGGTATGTTTCCTTATGTCACATTTGATCAAAAATACCCTTAAAATAAAAACCCGTTAACTTTCTTTGAATCTTCATCATTATTTCCTCAATTTAGGGAAGAAAATCTTACCAACTATGACATCACTACTGAGAGGTGGTGGCATCAAACATTAATTATCAGAATAGGCAGATACAAATAGTTAAGCTGCAAATATAATAGGATTTAAGGCTGGATGGGACATCTCTGTTTGAACTTCGCTTGCTATCCCTGTACATGTCCAAGTTTTCTGTGGAAGCCCAAATCAAAAACATGCTTTTCATATTAATTGGTGACTCTTAATTGCCAGCATGTGTGAGTGTGAGCATACCTGGTAGTTTGTCTCTTTGTGTTGGCCCTGTGATTGGCTGGTGACTGGTCAGCTTGGATGGGCTTCAGCCTTCCTGCAACCCAGAACAGGATAAGTGACACAGTACATAGATTGATTTTAGAGCATTTAACATCAGCATTACTTTTGTAATTTTTTTTAAACCTTTCCTAAATTAAGGCTGCATGGTGGGCAGCAGTAGATTGAGCTGGTGCCTCACAGCCAGAAAGCTGTGCATGTTCTCCCTGTGCATGTGTGGGTATTCTGTGGATACTCTGGCTCCCCCACACACACCAAAAATATGCTTGCTATGATCCTGTGTGACTCTAAAAAATTGTCCTATAACATCATGCACGTGTGATTAGTTGTCTGTTTCTACATATTAGCCTTATGATTTTGTGGCTGTACTGTGGCTCAGTCACACCACAACCCTACAGAGAAAAGCAATATAGATATTGGATGGATGAATGGTCCTAAATAAGGAGAATTAGTTATTAGCGTTATTATTTTAAGATATATTAGGGTGCTTTTCCTCTGTTGTAGAGGACTTGATGGTGGATAGACGCAGAAAGCAGACATACAGTAGATATTGATCACATGTATGACACACTTCTTTGTCTGGATTCAAACTCAAACCACGTGCAGTGAGAGCAACATCCTCAGAACATGCAAACATAATCACCAGGCTATCTGTGCCTCTTGAGGAATACATTTTAATTTTAAAGCTCAAGTGTATGAGACAAAGGTTAATATTCTGTCAGTAAGTTGTTGCATTACCATTTAAAGCTCTTAAAAGGGGAAATGAGGCTCAACTCTAGTTTCTGTTAAAATTACATTAAGCATAATACGTGCACTAACAATATATACTTTCAGCTATTTTCTTATGATGATATGGTATCATTGTCTGATTCAATATGTTTTGATATGTTGGTAAATTAACTACATGCTACAAAACATGAATGCTGTGCATCCCTATATATTTTTTTTTAATCCTTGCTTATTGCCTGAAAAACACATTTAAGAGAAAAGAAATCCAACCATTTAACTAAAACTGTAGCAAAGAAAAAGATAGAGGCAGCAGTTTATTCTTATGATTAGTAATTATAAATCTTTGTATAAATACAGATATAGTAATTAAATGACAGAAACCTTACTCTTTTCACTGATATATTCAGAATTTAAATGTTTTCTGTCAGCACAATATTATTCCACTCTTTCCAGAGAAGTCCTTGACATTTTCAAATCTGCTGTCATAATCCACAGATATAAACGGGAGGTATTACAGGTATTACCGCCACGAGGAACACCATATGTCGCTGCATGTGCTCTGTTATCACATCAAACAGGCATGGCTGCTTGAAAAAGAACTTTTCTTATAACTCTTTAAAAAGGAGTGTTTCTGTGGCATTTGTCCACATTTTCTCCAATTTGAGTTAAATGACAGCTTAATGTTCTGTTTATGTAAATCACACACATCCATTCACCACGGTGTGATTTATCTGCTGCTTAGAAAACAAATCAGCTCTCTCAATGAGGATCAACGTGCCATGAAACCGATGCTGCCCCGTCTTTTATTTTCTTCAAAGCCGTGCTTGTTTTAGCTTTCCATACTCCTGTCATGTTTCTTATGAACTACTAAAATCCTTGAATGACCTACCATGTGAAAACACAAGTTCAAGTGACTTTCATATGTGCTGAGTTTGCTTTTTTTGTAAAAAGGAAAAAAATCTTGTGAAGTTTGTCACATCAGAAAGCATTTTTGCTTGTGAGGCAGGTGAGTCACTGGGGGAAATGAAAAGGATGGAATTTAATTTATAAAACCCTTTTCCTCTAAATATTCAGCAAATGTTGCATAGACTGTCAGGTGAAGGTGCAACAGTAAGCAAAATTTCACTTGGTGTTGCAGAGCTCCGCTTATATGTTGACTGGGCAGAACCTCAAAAGATTAAAGAGTGGGAAATATTAGATAACTTAAAAATCCAGTCATGTATCATCCTTCTTTCAAGTTTTCTGGCAGATGATATGAAATATACATCCTAAAATATGCTTCTGTGCAGGGAGCTATGAAAAGCAGTTGGTTTAAAAAAAATTGGTGCAGAGACTTATACATCCAGTATCATGGTCTAACTAAATGTAATGTGACTGATCAGTGGACAGATAGAGGCTTTAAAAGAGGCTTATTACTAGTACAAAAAAGTATAATTATCAATCATACTTTTTTAATACACAGAGACGCCATCATTTGAATTGCACACTGGCATTGTTTGGAAAAGTGGTTGGGGATATTGCAACATTTAAGTGATGGATAACTTTATTGTGAAATAATTTGCAATTACCTGAGGGACAAAAGAAGAACACATATTATTTGTTGATTCCTTGTTTTTTAATGTCAAACATTTAAGGCAAACTCTTAAATCCTGTAAATGTTGCACAAGTAGGTTAGAAACATCTAGAAAACTGGGTTACTCAAATTCAGTGTTTTAACATTGCTAACCACTTCTCCATATGTTTTACCTATTTGTTAAATTAAAGGAGACATATCATGCTTGTTTCTCCTTTTAACTATGCCAGACTAGGATGCCTCTAAAGCATTTCTGCCCTCAGTACAAGTCATTCAGTTCCTTCATTGCCCCACAATAGCATTCTCAAAATCCTCATTTCAGGCCATTATCAAGCTCTTGTTGAAATGCGAGGATCTCAGGATGACCTAAAGTTACCTCGCAGCGTCACAGCCCTTTGTGCTCTGATTGGTCAGTTCTATCGGGGGTAGAGCCAGCCTGTCCTTCTTCTTCTACTGTATCTTCCGGCAGGCTCAAAGCAGCAACCACGTATTGAGTCCCCCCACAGGCCAGAGCTGGTAATGAGTGACTGTGAACCAGGGAAGTATAAACCCCTGCTGGTGGATGTGTTCCTCGGTGATGGTTTTGTGGCTAACGGACATCACAGAGGAGGAAGTGTTTTATCAGATTACTCCAATAAAAAGAAAGGTACCTCGTGATGTCACGACGTTTGAAATCTCGCGGACATCTCGCAATGACCTATTTTCAGAGGCATCAAATCTCGTTCTAGGATATCAGAAAAAATACAATATCTCATTTTTTGAACATTAAGGGGGTGTAAGGTCTTGTTTTCAAGTTTATTATATTATATGTAAGTATTAAATCATGCATCAGCATGATATGTCTCCTTTAAGGTATTCAATTAAATTCCTCATTGTCATTTATTGCTTGCTATTTCACCACACAGTTATTATTTAATTCTTTATTTAACATTTCCCCCATTTTATCAAAGTGCTGCCAAACAAAGCTACTTTTTAGGAGTCTGCCTGATATTTTAACTGTCAGATATTGTTTTTTATGTAGTTTTTGGGCATTTTTGTGCTCTTTATTGATAGGAGGGAGACAGTGGATAGGCTTGTGAAAGGGGGTGAGAGAGTAGGGGAAGACACAGGTGGAGCTTGAACCTGGACCGGCAGAAGCATGTACATGGGGTGCCTGGTTGCTAACCACTCCACCAAACCAGCACCCCAATACTGTTTTTTTTGGCCACATAGAGAGACAGACAGCCATTCACATTCACACTCACACCAAAGCACAATTTGGAGTGAGAAATCAACCCAGGATGTTTTTGGTCTGTGGGAGAAACCAGAGTAAACCCATGAATGTACTGGAAGAACATGCAAACTCCAAGGCCCTGACCAACAGGGGAATCAAACCAGCAATCTTCTTGCTATGAGGCATGTTTCCTATCTGCTGAAACACTGTTTTTCTGAATCTAAAAGAAAACCTTTATATTATTTTCCTTTTCCAAAATAGCACAGATCCATTTAAGGTTAACTTCAAAACATCTTAAGACTCACCTGAATGTATTGAAAAGGTTTTTAAAAAACTTTACCTGATCAAATTACAAAAAAGGTTGTTTGTAATTTAAAGTGATAAAATTTAGATTATCCTAATGTGTTAAAAGACAAATATCTATACAGCCCATTTGTTTAATATGGAGATTTGTGAGACTTTGTCTGCAATTTTGACATGTCAAATCAATGAATAAGCCACTGACAATCATCTAGCACTTCAATTTTATCCCCTTAATTGAAATATTTGGTGACAGTATTCGACTTTGCCAAAGATTCAGCCACTGATCCATTATTTACACACACTTTTCCAAATATTGTCATCTCATTTTTAATCCTAATTTCTTCATAATCGCACATTGTTTTATCCTATAATAATCTCACTTTGTCATTTCAGTATTTCACAGATGACCACCGACTTCTTATGTAAGCAGTGGGCAGGATTTAAAATCAACAAATTACCTCAGTGATTAGGACGTAATGTGTAATCTTTTTTTTCATGGCGAGCCTTACATCTTTTAACCACACGGCTGCACCTGTTGTTTCATTTTAATGTCAGCATTTTGCCTTATTAACAAATAATTTAAAAAAAATCTGTGCATTTTGGACGGAGTGCAGGGGTTTGGTGCGATTCTTGACATATTATTGGCAAAAACTGACCAGGTGTGGAAGTAACTGAATAACAAAAAAAGCTTCACATTGATCACTTAAACTTCAAGCTTTTTTAGGTGGTTTTCTCTGACTTGGACAAATGCCCTGTCCTGTTCTGTGTGTAAACTTCATATCTACTTTAAAACTCGATCACTGACTGCTCTCATTTCTTCCACCTGAAACCGTCCAGACCATTTGATAATGGAATCTGACGCAGGCGGTTTCTTTCATTATGTCTTCAAGTCTCCTATTAAATCATCGCTGGGCCCTTTAGTCCCATTAACCCAAGAGCAATGGAAGCTATCAGCGAGTGTTTGTGAAGGATCTGTGAGGGGTTTGTGAAAAACCTCCTGGAATAGATTCTGCTGACGGGGGGAATGCACCTTACAGTACAGCAGGAAACGTCTCCCCGCCACTGGGCCCATTAAAGAGGCTACGGAGAGTGTTTCTGTGCAAGAGTGCAGTAATTCTCCAAGGGGCTCCTCCAAGCTTTTTTCCTCTCTCCTCATCAGCGTCTGATTTATTTATCTTGTACGAGGATGTACCTGAGTTCACCAGAGGGGTAGTGCTTCTGCCATGTCTGTTGTTCTTATCACAGTTAAACTATTTTTGAACTGTTTGCTTCAGTGTCCTCTTCATAGCCTTGTTTATGATATAATTTTGAATTGTTTGACGTTCTTACCATCTAATTGTTTGCATTTACCAGGAAGACAGGACAGTGGGTCAAGTCAGGAGAGAATCAGGGAGAGAGAGGTTAGAGAATGTACTGAGGAAAAGAAGCCACATGAAGGTTTTCAATCAGAGTCACCAACCTATGGCGGGGATGTGGGGGCCACATGTGGCCCTCCAACTCCCTTAATGCAGCCAAAAGTCCAAAAGATCCATTTTCATGAATAAGACCTCAACAGGTGTGTTATGACTGAATTAAAATACAAATATTTCTAAGAAAATACAACCCAGAGTCTTGATTTGAATCCTATTGAACAAATTTGGGATTTAGTAGATTCATAGATTGAGCACACAAACGCTTCACCCTGACAGCTTAAAGTGACAAAGGATTATTAAGTTGCTGCAGTTTGTTATTGCCAAATAAATAACAATAATGCTATCAGTTTTGAAAAAGTTTTTGAAATATGTCCCATATATATATGTTTACTTATTTTCATGACAGTTGGTCAACTCAATTTGTTAAGCACTTAGATAGATAGATAGATAGATAGATAGATAGATAGATAGATAGATAGATAGATAGATAGATAGATAGATAGATAGATAGATAGATAGATAGATAGATAGATAGATAGATAGATAGATAGATAGATAGATAGATATGGGAAAGACAGTGGCCTAGCAGGTTCTGTGTATGCCTCACAGCAAGAATGTGTCTGTTTTGAAATTTGGAGTTTCCATGTTTTGCCGATGCAATTTCCCTTTGCACTCTGCCTTCCTCCCACAGACCAAAAACATGATCATTGGTTTGCTTGGTGATTCCAAAATGCCCTTACCTATGAGTGCGAGAGTGAAAGATTGTCTGTCGCTCTTTGTGGCCCTGCCACCAGCTGATGACCGGTTCAGGGTTTACCTCACCCCATGTCAAAAGTCAGCTGGGATAGGCTCAGCCCTCTGTGACCCTGAAATGGATAAGCTGTTCAGTTATATGTTGCATGCTTATATGTATACACCATTTGAGCTTCTGCATGTCTTTCAAGTTAGTACCTTGGCAAATATATACCAAATTCATTTACTGGATTTTAAAACAATAATAACTGAGTCAAATACACTTGGTAAGTTTTAATTTTGGCACTGCTGGATTTCCTTTTTTGGGGGGTGCATGATGGTTGTGGCACCCTGAAAAACACCTCACTTTGTGGAGGTAAGAATCTATAATCCTTTACGTGTTTCAAAGGCTCCGTTCACCTCTAAACCCCCGATTCTCTCAGACTTTTCCCTGAATTCGGCACCTTTCTTTGCTGAAAAACTCACTCATGCTGTGTCCTGTCTGTGTTTTTTCTCTCTCTCAGGTATCTTATGAGAGAACTATCCAAAAGGATGCTCCTGGTGACTCAGGAAGGAGATGAAGGTTCAAAAATAGAAGCAACAACTCATTGTCACTCTGTCAAACAGCTCTGTGATTGACTGCAAAAACATTCAGTGAAGAAGCACCGCAGGGATCATTTACAGCCTCTGATTGATCTATGGACCATCTTCAGCCACTCGTTTGAGATTTATACTACACTTTGTAATCACAAGAAATGCCCCTCTAGGGTTGCTATTGGATGACACTTAAAGTATTGACGGATGAGCGAAGGATGAGTGCGGGTGATTGGAAGTTGTGAGCAGGGCTGTGTGGGAGAAGGAAAACCTGAGCAGGTTATATCCAATTACTGAGCGTGCCTGAACTTGCTGCTGGGTCACCAGAGGGCTAATTAACTTCAACCACTGAATTTTCCAGTGTTAATTCTACTGAACCCTATTTTATTTACCCTGCAGCTGGTGGAAAAATTGTCGGTTGTATTTGATGTGTAGCCATCTGCCATATGTCACAATACAACCTCCCTCTGGGCTCAGAAATCACACTCTGGTTTAAGAGCCATGTAACTGCTCACAACCTCTGACTTTACAATAAAAAATCTACAAGAAAAGACTTTACCCCACAAAACATTACCTTTTCTTCCAACATGGTTGACACAAACTACTGGGTGGTGGACTATGAGCTCTCCTCTCCAGCTCCTCCTGGGTTTCCCAGGGGCCCGACAGTGCTGCAGCCCGTGGCGGGGCACCCCGAGCAGGGGACAGCCCTGTGCTTTGTTGGCCTTCTGGTGCTGCTACTGCTTTTTCTCATCGTTCGCTGTGTCCGGATCTTGTTGGACCCCTACAGTAGCATGCCGGCATCATCATGGACAGACCACAAGGAGGGACTGGACAGAGGACAGTTTGATTATGCGCTGGTGTGAAGGAGATGATGGATGAATATGATGGCTTCTTAAGGGACATTTGACAGATGGAGGTTGTAAAATCGAAAATTTTAGCTCCTTAAAAGCAGATGCAGTTTGTTACAGAATGCCGTTGAATGGGTGTGATTAGCAAAGTTTTAAAATGAGAAACTGTGTCACAGGAAAAAGGAAAGGAGCAGAAGTCCATGTGATTTAAGATCATGCTTAATGGGACATTTATGGTGTGAGAAATGTTACTGCGCAGGGACACTATGAGCTGTACTCCAGCATGATGATCATAGAGTAATTTTTTATTCCTGTAAAGTTTTATAAGCCACTGGGCCAAACATAAAAATAGCAGATCTGCTGCTAGAGAGGTCCTGATTGAATAGAAGGACAAATGAAGGTTCAGACTTGAAAATCTTTCCAACAGAACAGACCCTTTGTCGAACCAGCCCCTTGAGAGGGGGCCCTGATTGGGGTGTTAGTGGACCAATCAGAAGGCCAACTAAGGGTGGGTCATTATTAATTGTTGGGTTGCATTCACACTACAAGCCTTAATGTTCAGATCTGCTGTGGGATGCCCCAGCTCTGTACGTGAACATAAATTCTGCTGTATGACTGAACTTCCACTCTATAATGTTTGAGGTGTCGCGCCAGTGGAGATAGTTCCATTGTGGTCTCAGTTATAACCAAAGTCTTACCCCCAACTCTCAAAAAATGTAAGGGCCTCCATAGAATAGATTTGTCACTGTGTATCATTTTGAAAGGTGGGATAAGTCATTCACTGAGGAGAAGCAAAGGGAGTTCTACCTGCTGTATGGTGTTGACAGAGCACTACCCCATGATGAATTACACAGCTCAGAAAAGTACAATGGCTTTCTTGCCCACACTTTCTTTTTCTGTCTGCAGAGATGAATTCGGCTGCAACAATGAAGTACCCTCTCTCGCTTATTTATGTTACTGATGATCTTACTACTGTATTCCACTGTTATTAAACTCCAGCTGTAGATTAAGACTGTATACCTAAGTTATCATAATTTCATTTCATTTCGGATTAAAATGCTTTGCAGTGACTTAAAATGCCATTTCTACAGCCATGCGTGTTATGCTCTACTAGTTCAGATTAACAATCTAGAGCTTGATCAGTTTCACTGTTAAGTATTGTGTGGACTACATTCACACTTAAGATAAAACTGCTACAACAAGCTACTGGCTTTTTATGTCAGATCTCTCTCCTGTAAATGAAGCCTTAAAATGACTCCAGTGTGAATTCTTCCCAGTGCTGATTGACCAAGACATCGAACATCTGACCTGCTGCAGTGCAGGTGTTTTGGATATGAAGCTTCACCCATCAAATCTCTGATCACAGAGCTCTGTGAACTGATTACACATGAGCAGAAAGGGAGGGAGAGTTTCAAACACGTTGAGACTTTATTGATATTTGGTTATTTCAAATATATTACTGTCAAAAACATAAAAGCTTTGCAGTGACAATTCTACACCAAAGAATTAACAAAGCACTGAATCCCAATATTTGTTAATATTACAAATAAGAGAAACAATTTACACTAATTTCAATTAGATTTTGATATCTTCAAACTTACTGTAGATGTTGCTCTTTATAGAGTCAAAGATACAAAAATATTACATCTTAAACTGGCAGAGATCCTACAAATGATGAGAGTTTAATTGATTTATTGATCTTAAAAAAAAAGCATATTCACTGTGCACTGCAGACATAAAAAAGTGTGCATTCAGAGTCTGAATTTCAATCACTCTCTCGAATATTTGTTGTAGCAGCTTTTGTTGTATTTTAAAGGCACTGTTTTGTTTAATTTCTTTAAGTTCCTAGCACCATAATTTAGCTTATAAAATTTGGAAAACAGAAAATGTAATGGCAGTCTAGTCTGTTTAGATGTCACATTGAAAAGATCTGATCAATACCAGATTAAAATCCTCGTGAAAGTGATTCTAGAAGATCTGATTCCACCTTTCTTTGATTGTTTCAACTGTCTTGAAAAAAAATCTGATCAGAATGAAAAAAAATCTGATTCATGTCACTTTTGCCGGCAGTGTGAATGCAACCCTGGGAAAGAAAGACACAAGATTGCACAACTGTTACGATGTTAAGGGGTTAAAATGTAGCACGCCAGTTTTATGTCTCTGCAGCATTTATGTTGAGCTTCTTTTAGAAGCACAGCTAAACCAAAAATTTGAAAATTTCATATCAAAGTAAACCATGCTGGATAATCTGAGGTATTAAAACACCTCTGTCCTCAGGTAACAACAATTTAACTAACCAAAGCCATTTTGAAATTGAAGCTTTAGCAGCTTTCGGTATCTATTCCTCTTTTTAATCTTCTTCAAGTGTATAAGTTGTAGTTTATAATACATAACAAACAGTTAATACAGCATCATTTATTCTGGGTTGTTACAAGTCGCCGTCCCTTTAAGAGGCTTAAGCGGCTCAGTGGAGGGTCACAGCCCTGGCTGAATTTGTGTCATATAAAAGTTTGATTATGAAATGCATGTACGCTAATTTCCTCCGCCTAATCCTTTCTGCCTTTAGGCCCCATCCAGTGCACCAGCCAAATCTCTTCAAACAGTGCCTGTAGGAATATAAGAAAAGTTATTATACTGTATGTATTTCATACTGTAATGAAGATGTTTCTGCTCCTTTGGCCACTTGTTTTATAACTATGTTTCTGTCCCTCATATACTGTAAACTCCTTTGAAACGTGTTGACAAAGACTCTTTATAAATGAACTTTAGTATTTGGTATTTTAATAATTTGTAATTTATAATAATTTGATTTCAAGACCAAAATACTGTTTATAAATACCAAACTGTTGTGTACAGTCTAACTTCCTGGATGTAGACTTGTTTAAGAGTTAGATATTTTCCTAATGTTTCTTTTAAGTGGCATTTGTTTCTTTTGTAATAAAAAAAATAAATCTTTTGTCTTGTCTACATTTTGATAAGTGTCATCCTTTTTTTAGTATTAACATATTCAATCAGCAGCTGCTAAAACAAACTTTTCCTTACAGGCTGCCCTCACTCCTGCCCACAAATCAATACATGTAAGATTTAGGGCTATTGAAATCAATCGTATAATCAATGGCAGGCTCGTAAAGAGACACAGTTGGTTTATTTACGAGGATCCAGAGTCAGATCACCCCACCCTCATGAATTACATCCCTACGCAGAGTGAGTTAGACCCTCGTATCAGCAATCTGTCTCTGGAAGACAGAATACACAATAAACTTTTCCTCAAATAAGAGTCTGGAATAGTTTAAGTTTTAAGGTATGGAAGAAAAATATCAAAAACTATAATATTCCTCCCTGTTCATAATTAACTCTCTTCTTCAGTCTCAATCTACTCCTATGCTGTGACCTCCTCTGGATACTTTAAGAACTGCATGATGGTGAACACATCAAAATAAGCGCAGACAGGACAGTTTCATTTAATAGAAAATAAAACTAAGTGCTGATGAGATTTTCTTATGAAATACTGTAATTGTGTTGGACTGTTTTCATTCATTTCATTCAGTAACAGCTATTACACAATCTAAATTCCAACCATATTTTTTCTATTACATTCTCATCTAGCACCAAAAGAATGTTTGTTTTTTTACCTTTCTTTGTCAAAACTTGTATCTTCTGATCAGTGTTGTGATCTATTATTTGGTAAATATTGTCAAAAAAACAAAAGCTTGGCACATGTGACAATACAGCCAAGTGAATATTTAATTTGCTAGAAATGAGAGATTTAAATTAACAGCAAGTATCTCGGTAGAACGCTTTATACAGGTTTATCCAGTGTATTTTAAAGAGCGAAGATATTATAGTCACTTTTAAAATAAATTTGCTTTATGTTGTAAAAAGTACCTTTCATTACTCAAACTAAGCTTAGCAAACAGTGCAAAATTACACATATAAATGCTGGTAAATGTACAAAGGTTTATATTTGCTGTTCATGTTACATTTGAAGTAGTAATAACTGTTTTGCCATATATACTCTACAGTTTTATTAATTTGGCCCTCTGGGTGTTGGAAGTAAATTTATTTGACTCTCAGAATCTAAAGTTGCACATTCACATCCCTGGCAGGTGTGATTGAAATCCTCTGACGCTTCCTCTTACATCATTTAATATAATTTATCTGCAGCTGTGAGTGAAACATCTCAATAACTTTTGGGTACGGTCATTAAACCTGGTCCCCTTGGGATGGATTTGAATAAGTCTGGTGACCTGTCCTCTGGAAACATCATTAAATCAATATTTTAATTTGGCAGACATTTTGTTTTATGACTGAATATTAGTCAAACTAATGACAATTTCCTCAGCTTCAGACAATATTTTCCGTTCAACCCTAACTTGCAAATGTATAGTATACTTAAATTAAAAAGTGGCATTGTGTCCTGCGTGAATTAAATGCAGTACACAATGCACAATGCTCTTTTATATTTTCAGCTCCTTCAAATGCATGAGCCAAGCATTTTCAGACGTCATACAAATCCTCAGATAACATATTGACTTATACCTGCTGATATCTTCATGTCAATATAATTATTCATGTGTTGCTTCCATCATTGACTTAAAAGGCAACTTGTTGTAAAAGTATTTTTGGATATACATCTTATGAAGACCTAAACTCGCATTAAAATCACTGCATCTGACGTTTTCGGATGAGTCAAATCAGAAAATTAGAAACAGGGTGGGCATTTAAGCCATCAGCAACAAAAAACTGCACTTGAAGGCATTTTTTTCTGTTCATGAATGCAAGTGAATAACTATAGCCTAATCTGAAGTACGAGAGAGTGGGGCGAGTTGTGCTATCTGGAAAACTATAGAAGAAATTGATCACGTGACCAGATATTTTTGAAGAGGCATTCAGTTCATTCATCCTGGAAAGAGAGGCGACACATGGCTTGAGAAGTAAGCACATTTAAGTTAAAAAATATATATGTTTTGCTTTCCAAAGTGAAATTTCTGTCATCATAGTTTTTTGATTGCTGTATTTGAACAAATATTGAAGTTAGATCACACATGTTTTAGTGCTTTAGTAAGCCACAATATAAGTCTTTACAGTAAGAATAATGCCAGTTCTAAGACCATACGTCAGGTGGCAAGGGAGATGAGAGGCATCCCCAGAGGTGATGTGCCCAAGACCAACCCAAACCACAAAAACTTGGTTGTACAGCCAGAGGGGAGCATAAGTTTACATTCCTCTGCAGCATTGGCAAGTGGGAAGTTAAGTAGTCGGCCGATCTGTAAAGAGAACTGCAGTCGATTAGGCGCTCAATTTGAATTGCATTTTGTTCTTATTAAATATGTCTAGAAGAAGATAGGATGTTGATCCATATCATGGTTTTGAGAATTGCTGCTGATTTTGTTCTTAACGTGCAAAACCAAAATGGGTGGTGTTTTCAGCCTTGTCATAGAAAAGTGGGTGTTGATGTTGTAAAGTCTTTAAATAAAGATTAGATATGTAAGTATGTATTGAATTTGTCTTACTTTTATATACTGTATTTACTGTTTGTGAGATAAAAATGATCTGTTTTACTTCAAAAATCAATGGCACAGTTTACCCCAGCGTATTTTTTTCTACGGCACAACTAACCCCACATTGGGGGCAAGTTGAGCCACAAGGCCACTTTTTTTCTTAAAGCAATATTTCTCTAACTGTTTATTAAAGATTCAAAGTGGAGGCATTACTGTTATCCTCTTGCTATAAACACACTTTAGGTGAAAACTGGCACAACTAACCCCACTCTCCCCTATATATTATTTACAATAATTTGCATTACACTTGTTATTTTGCAAAGCACTAAATTGGAAAATTCCAAGATAAAAAACATTATATTTTGGCATTAAATACCTTGTTTTGGTTAAAGAACTTACATACTAGTGCTTTGACCAGACATAAAAATGACTATGGTAATTACCAATACTGTTAATCAAAGGCGGCTGTTTCATAAACCATACATTAGGTCAGGGGTGGGCAACTGTAATTACTAAGAGGGCCACATAAAACCATTTTTCCCAGCCTGAGGGCCACATTGTTACAGTTGTCAGAAACTCTTGATAATGAAAAAGAATGTTGGATAAACAACAAATGAGAACATGAATTTGTCATAAAATTAGAATACCAATATTCATATATTACAACTTAAATACAAGTTATTATGCATAATCAAGTGAACTTAATATAGAATTCAAACTAATTTAGCTAACATACATGGAATTAAAGCCAACGAAACAATAAAATGATGTGTTTTTCAAATTTTTAAAGCTCAAATATTTTGCTGCTGCCATTTTTTAAATACAATATTGAGTAATACTTGATATAATGTTAAAGGCTTCATGAAAGAGATTAAGACACTATAAGAGCAAATTAAGGCTGTAAATAACTTACATAAGATTATATAGAACTATTACTATTGGATATCTGAGTTCTCTTCATATTTACAGTTGCTGGTTTTTGGGAATGAATGGCGGGCCACATTTAGTAATGTGGAGGACCGCCACTTGCCCACCCTTGCATTAGGTGGAGGTCTAATACATTTTAAGCACTATTGTTATTACTATTTATATTCACATTGGTAATGAGTGATATTTGTTTGAAGCCACTTTTACCTGTGTTTAGCTCATGTATGAGATATAGGTTAAGTGTGTTAATATGACCCAAGTTTTTTAAAGACTTCCACTGTTTATTCTCCAACAACTGATATTTAAATATTAAATAACATTAAATCATCTCTGACCCTAAGTTTTAACTTTAGAAGCTAGAACACAGCAAATTTTATGCCACAACAGCTCTGCTGTTCACATGAAGTCGAAGGAAACTGTTATTTAGGCCTATAAAATTTTAGCACAACATACATGAGTAACATACATTACCAGTGCTTAGTCAGGCTTTGGTAACCAGACCATGGCAGCCCTTTACAGCATACAGTTTATCTGGCCCCAACAGATGGCTTGAAGCCCAATGACACAAACCCTACCTCATTAGTCAGGCAATTAACAGGACAGACTCTGCTTCAGTGGGTTCTGACAATTTACTGCCTTGATAAAACAACAAAAGCTCTCCGTTCCCATCACCATCTCACAGAATGTATTCTTCCACAATCACAAGCACACCCTCCCACCTAAAGTACACATACATGGAGGTGCACAAAGGTATGCAAAAAGGAAGGATGGCAAACAGGATCTCAGACTTTCCTGTTTACTGATTGAGATCTTACACGCCATGATGTTGGTTATGTTTAGAGTGTATAATTCATCACTTTTTCATTGTTTATACAAAAAATGAGTTGAAAAGCACATGGCAAAAATGAGACTGAAACAGAGACAAAAAGAGACAGTATGCTAAAACTTCCTGGAGGCCGATTTTCGATTACAGAAAAACATAATTTGAGCTCAAGTCAAACAATTTTTGTCATAAATGCTGAGCACATGTTCAGTGGCTATTATGCAGCTAGTTCACTTTTCCAGGCATGTGTTTCTGTCATTGTCATAACTCGGCAAACAAGTGCATGCAGCATGCAAATACGCCCCTGTATGTGCACCAGCTAGTTTTCTGGTAATATGACTCCATCCTTATGAAACCCCCTCCTTTCCATAACTACATACACAGCATTAAATGAATATAAACATTGCCAATACTGCATTTTTTAAGTAAAATGTTCAATCATATCTCTTTATCTCTCCAGTACACAAACACATTAATAGCCCTTTACATAAGACTGTATAATACACAAACATTAGCAGGGAACTCAGCTCTCACCTGGCCGCTATGCATGACAAAAAGAGACGTTAATTTGAATAACAATAACAATGTTATCAGCAGGTGGCTTGTTTATCTCACTCCATGACAATACTATGAGCTAAAAGTGTTGTTTTAGGCCAAGGATAGAGTGAGGAGGACCAAAGTGTAAGTCTGTGTGTTGGAATATATTGTTGTATTAACAAAAAGCACTTGTCTGTATGTTTTAAAGGGTGTGAATCAGCACTGGAGCATGTTTAATAGTCAAACACAGAGCTCTATGAGGTGGCATAATTGTTCAGGGCAAAATTTGTTGGCTATCCAGTCAGCAAAGCCAAGCTCTTTTACACGTGTTTACTTTGTAACTCAGGTCTCGCAGTGGAAGTCATGAGTTTAACAGACAATAAGGAACAGTGAAATGCAATAAAATATTCTCAGTAGGTCCTATCAAGGTGTGTCATGTTGCTGCAGGTAAATAACTGTATAAGATACAAAGGTTTAAAATTTATTTCTGTAGTGTTTTAACCTTCTCTTAGACTGTGCCTATTATGTAATTTTGTTGTGTGATTAAAATAAAAAGGGGGGAAAAAACTAACATACAAGCTAACAAACACCAGTAAAAGCATAACCCCTTGGAGGAGGTAATTACATTGTCTAGAAAATGTACCAGGATTGTAAGACGGATGTTAATAGTTATTTAAGTCATATTGTTGTGTAAATCTTTTTGTTGTTCCTTGACTTCTACTAACATAGACTTTTGACTCAATCATTTTGAAGATTTACACTAATGACCTACTGCAACAGCTTTACAGACCCAACCAAGCTGCACCTGTCATCTCTAAGTAACTCTCTCTAGTCTTCTTCTACTTTTGTACCTTGAGCAAAACAATAGCTGCTACACCAACACAATGGCTGCTGTTGCTGGACAACACTTTGCATGGTTTAAACAGGATTTTAGTTTATACGTTATATTTAAACTAATAAGGGGAATTGTAGGAAGCGTTTTCAATTATTTAAATTTTGAATCATCTAAATGTCAGAAGGCACAAACAAGAAAAGAGAAAAGGTCACACTGATTTAATCTGCATCAGTAAAACTGTCCTGAGGATGTGTAAGAATCTAGGCCACTGCTAAATGCTGCATAGTTATTCTCTTAAATGTCACCAGATGATTTTTCTTGCTCCGTGAAAGACCTCCTCCCTGAAAGACTTTCAAAGATGTTAAAACTAATTCACTCTGAGATTTGAGACCTACTGTATATATATGTGTGTAGAACATATGCATTTGTTTTGCTCAGATGAATACTCGAAATAAACTTACAATGTAATCGTAAGCTTTAATTTTGATAATTAATAGCTTTCAGGACACACATTAATTTTAAAGGTATGACACAAAAACAGCTCAGTCAGCAATGACTTATCATTAAATGTGGCTGTAGCTACCTGTATGAAAATCAGCTGTTGTATGAAGAGGTTTAATGAATGATTAGACAAATATATCATAGGTTACTTCAGTTTTTACTTTTACATATTAATGTTTCAGGTACAATGCAGAGCCAGTTTCATTCAAACATAATTTTATAGATAGATAGATAGATAGATAGATAGATAGATAGATAGATAGATAGATAGATAGATAGATAGATAGATAGATAGATAGATAGATAGATAGATACATGCATACATATTAATAAACTCTATGCCTTTGAAACTCATGTCAGTTTACTTGTATTTAAGGTGTGTTAGGCAAAAAAAGCATTATGGCTCAAACCATTGATAGGCAACTTTGAGTAGGCCACATAAAACCCTTCCTCATTGAGCATGATCAACATTTAACAAATCAGTGATACAAATAGTAAAGTGTGATTCAATGATCATTACACAGAACAAAACCGAAGCTTTACTAAATATACATATATAACGAAACAATGTGTACCGGCTTCTGAAGTACAATAAATTGTATTCACAATTATCTCATTGTAGAAAACATTTAGGAATCCTTTTTATACATTTCACAACTTCACAAGAGGTTTGGAGGAACACTTGACATAAATTAAGTAAAAGATACTTGCAAAAAACAAAATGAACAGTATACTCTCCGTTTAAGTTTATATAGAAATATTTCCATTATGCTAACTTGTGCAGAATTTTTACATGTTTTCTTTGTGTTTGCTGATTTTTCAAAATGACTTGAGGCAACATTCAACAATGTGGAGGGGCCATTTTTGCCCCCCAGCTTAAACCATAAGCTTGTTTGGCCAAGGCTTAAAAATGAACAAACACACACATATACAACAAATCTTATAGATGTTACTATTCAAATGTGCACTTTTAAAGGTTCAGCCAATATTTTACACGTTTTAAGTTTAATGATTATGATGATGATGATGACGATGATGATGATGATGATGATGACGATGATGAGGATGATAATACAGCTGTTAGCAGGCCGACAGTATGAACATCTGACAGCTAAAAAATGAATGAATCAATAGGTCGATAACTCATTAATAATTTAAATTGTCACACTGTAAGCTTTAAAATCTTTAACCAATATGTTTTAGGTGCTGCGAGAATAATAAAGTACTCCAGGCTTAGCTGTTTGCTGACAACGCCTCTTTGTGACTGTTTACTTTGTTGTTCTATCTTACACCGCTCCTTTTCACTCATGTTGAGCTGGTCTCTGAAAAGAGACGCCTCAGGTGTTTCAGCAGCCGCTCCGTCAAGTTACACACAAAACGTACTAAAAACCGAAAGTCTTCAGAATAATAGTGCACTTGAACTGTATTCACAGCAAAAGCTAAAACTTTGGGAACCTATAATTGACTAGACATGTATTAAAGTAATTAATTTTGTGTTTATTAAAAAGTAATCTATGTACTGTTTCGTCCTTTAATGCATTGTGCTCATTTATGGAAACAAAGTGTTTTATTTTGTAACATGCAGCCGTGTATGCTGAGCTTCCGGTCTAACTTGACAGCAGCCCCGTCGGCACTGGACGGTCCTGCCCTTGTCTAATCGTTTGCTTTGTAGACATCGGGAAAAGGCAGCAGGAGGACGCATCTTGAACCAAATAAAGGTTAAACAAATCCTCACTTTTATTTGGACTTCACCCTCTGTATTCAGGAGTTTATAGTTTTTCTCTGCGCAGGTGAGTTTTTGCTCGCAGCATTTCTTTCAGCTGTTACACTACAACTTGGTTCAACGATAAGTGATAGATCTACCTTTGGATATGAGTTGAATATTGAGGTTTATAATCGTTTTTGTGATTTTGGTTTGTTTTATTTATTTTGACATTTAGGATAGTTTTTATTGCTCTCTTTGTGGTTTGAACCCGGGGTCCCCAAACTTTCAAACTATGGGCCCTCATGTGACATTGTCCTCTCAGATGGCCCCTGTCGTGCAATTTGTCTTCAGTTACTGGTAGATTAAAATACAGAAAAAAATGTTCAAACGTTTCTAATAGGCAATGTTAACTTCCTCAAATGATTTTGTTTGTCAATCTATAATAAATGTATCCTTCCTTACTGTTCCCTTATAGACATAATAGTATAAATCATCTATTCTCCATTTTCTCTGATTATTTTTTCTTAAAATACTGTGTATTATTTTCTATAATGGGAGATAAGCAAAGGAATCATAGAAAAGAATAACAGAAAATGACTACTTACAGAAAAGAAATCAAAGGTTGCCATAAATGCTATATTACCTTTATTATTGCAACCCTTTCCACACACAAACAACTTCCAAGTATTCCCTATGGCCTACCCACCCAGAGACCCTCATTATGAGTATTTTTGCTATGACTTGTTGTAGACACTAAGACAGTATTATTATTGCAGCATGTTTAAGCAAAGACACAGCCTACTGTAAAACACAAAATCCTGGCAAGATGTGATGGCACCACATACCCCACTGATTCACACAGACAAAGAAATGAACATGGTCTCAGTCCTCTGTGTTAATCTGGTATTTTCTTTTTGTGCACTGGACCTAAACCACATCCCACATGGTCCCACAACACATGGTTCTTGCAGAACTGAACTCAAAGTTGTTGGACATGATTGCAGCATTCTTAACTTTTTCTTTGTCACCTTCACTTGCCCATTCAGAGCAGAATGGACCTGCTGCCTGATCTTTGGAGACAGGATTTCTGGCTTCCCCCAGGTGTGACCTGGAAGGACATGGATCAGCTGGCGGACTCTGTCCGGCCACAGCCCAGGGACCTTCTCTTAGCTTTTCCCCTTGCACTAGGCTTTGTTCTTCTTCGCTGCTTGTTTGAAAGGTAAAACACACCTGCTCTTTTTGCTCTCTAGAGATATAGGTGACTTTTGTTGGCTTTAGAGGAAGAGCATTGTCATCGATACTCTATATTTTTTCAATAATTGAAAACATACCACAGCTAATCTAAAACCCAGTCCACATTTGTCTTCAAATCCATGTTCAAAGTCACTTATTTATTTAAAGACACATTTCAGTCACCATCAGTTATAGTCATCTTTTTTAGTTTTTGTTTGTTTATTTGTTGTGAGATGCCGGATTGCTGACACAGAATTTTAACCTCACTGTTATCAGGACTTTTTCCTGTTTGTTCATTTGTAAAGGTTTGATATGAAGTCAGGATAAGCTTATTTTGAATGTAGTTGAAAATATTCAGGGATTTATAAAGACCCCTGTAACCAACAATGGTCACAGTCCTACAGTGCTGTTTATTGTTTACAATGAGATAGTGAAAAGACAGCAGAGTGGCACCCTGACTGTGCCACAGCGGGTGTTTATTGTCGTTTGTTTGAGCTGTCCTTTGTTTACGTCCCCTGCAGGTATGTAGCCCCACCCATGGGCAGATGTTTGGGGGTGAAGAAAAGATTACAAGTGACTGCAGCCCCCTCCCCAAAGCTGGAGTCATTTTACACTAAAAGGAGCAGACAGCCAACACAGGTAAGTCTAAAAAGGTGTCAGTCTCCATTTGAGGAACATTGATATTTTTTAGAGGAAGCACATTGCAGTCAAACATGTTCAATTATTTGTAAGTACTTCCTCTAATAAATCTTCAGTGTAGTATAGTTGTAACTTTCTGATGGTGACACATCCATGGTACTTAAAAAAACATAGTGAGGGGGAAAACTACACCATCATATTTACCCTCTTATTTCCTCTGCCTTAAACTAGAAACACTCATAGAAGAAAATCGGTATTGGCATTCTCTCTGGATGGAGCTAAATGCTCCACAACAACAATAACGAAAAACTTAGCAGTGTATTGTTTGACCCAGTTTAACTAGCCCCATTAAGCCTGTTTAACCCTACAACTGATCATTTGTCAGTTTTAAGAGATCAAATCATCAGTAAAATCAAACAAAATCCAACTTACCTACTTCAAAATGCATTAATCTTGCTATATTCACAGCAATTTTGCACCTGTATTAGTTCAATGTTCAAGGTCTCGTGTTGTCAGAATGGCACCAATTCTGCCTTTGGACAGAATTTTGTAAATTGAATGATCAAACAGGTACCCCAACTTTACCCGCTTGTAACTGGAACATGTTTAGCTGAGATGTGACATGATTCCCGCCTCACAAGTCTGAGGTAAATAGAACTGGTGATAAACTCAGTTCTCAGAGAAATTGGTTATTAAAGAAAAGGCCCATTAAAATGCTCCTTTTTTTCTTCCCGGGTTTTTTTTGTAATAGCTATACAGCCTCCACCTATGCGTGTGTTTTCTGCTCATCACAGGCAGACACCATGACGGTTTTTAAAGTCTGCTCTGATGACTGTAACCTCTCCTCCTGCCTCCGAAGAGACATTATTTAAGCAGCCAATCAGCACAGAGCTCTTCATCATAGCCTTCCTGCCCCCTCAAATCAGTGTATTTCCAAAGGGGAGAAGAAAAGCTACCTCTGATCCTCAGAAACAAAAATTTCATTTGGGATTTCACCTTAGGTATGTTACTTGAATGAGACTGCAATGGAAGCAACTTTACTCCCCCCTCTTTTCCATGTTTGCTTTCCTGGCAATGTTTCCTCCATTGAGTGCTACCAATGCACTGTAAATCTATGCCTTTAGCTGCTATTAGCATCATGCCAATAGATTTGAAGCCTCAAAGGAGCTACAAACAACACACCCCTTAAAAAATCAACATTTTTTTTAAATCCAAACAACCAAGGCTCGTTAAGATCTACCAGGTGCATGTATGAGTAGAAAACTGATCTGAACTTTGATTGGCTGAAGAGCCTGTGCCCCTTGCTAGATTTTCTAAAGACTTTTAACCTAGAGCCAGGATTGGTTGGAGATGTCTAATGGTCTCTCAGCTGGTTCAATAATATAAGATCTCAACAGATTATCATATATCAATAAACTGCTTACTGCAGCTTTAATAGACATCCAAAACAAAATGTAAACAGTGAAACACACCAGGAAATTGACCTTTAAAGGGACTGAGGAGTTTCTAAGTAATTACAAAAAAGTCTCACTTTTAGATATATGCCTGATCGAAATACACACTTTAAGATGAGTTTTATAGCATCAAAATAGATTATCTATAAATGCTATTCCTTAGCTTCGCAGTCCGGTCAGGTCGGACTGGGCTGAACTGGCCTGGATACTCAATTTCGGGAACAAGACAATTAAAACTAGAGCAAATTTGGACTCAGAAGTGAGGATCGTTACCTCTTAAAGATCTTTTTAGCTGCCAGAAAAAAGGCAATCACTAGGTTTTGGCTTCAGAAAAGATGCCCCACTGCTCTTTCTTTCGTAGACATTGTCAAACAGTTACATCTTATGGAGCAGATGACTTATTCAATAAGATTACAGAAAGAACTAGGTGAAAAGCGGTGGAAACAATGGTACATGTATTTAGCCAATAAACAAAGATACCAGTGATGGGTAATGCAACATGAATAATGCTAAACAATGGGTGCACGCTTGTGTGTTTGTTAATGGATGTAGGTGGTGGTGTACCATTGCACATATTGTGGGTTTTGACTTGTATGGCACTGACTTGTATAGCAACATAAGTACTAACATGATGATACACTTAGACTTTCTTTATGCTTAAGGTAAAACTCACTCCATGACCTCCTAGATAAGGGCTTTGTTTAATGTTGTGGTTTAATTGTTTTGTTTTGTCTCTTTTGTTTAGTTTTCTTGCTGTATCTTTAACTTACAAAAGTTTATAAATGAAAATATATTAAAAAAAAACTAGAGCAAATTTATATTATTATTAGAGCACCGGGCTGTAAGTAGCGATACGTAGCCGGCTACAAAACTACGATACTAAGTTTTCTCAAAATTGCTTGTTGTCACACATCAAAAACTACCGCTACGTAACTAGAAAGAGATACATTACCTCATCGCTTTGCATCCTGTAAGTTGTTAAAAAAAGAAGTTGTAAAGCAATGCAGAGTTCTGAGGAAGTTCCGAGCTGCATCACAACAAACACACGCTTTGGCTTGGGTCACGTCTTTTAATGCGTTCCAGTTGTAGTCAGAAGTAGGAATTTTGAGTTCCGAGTAGGAAACTGCAACTAGAACGCCCCCCGAACTCAGAATTTCCTACTGGGAATTCGGTGAAACCTCGCCACCCCCGAGTTGACAATGGAAGATGGATGCCCCCAGTGTGAACAGTTATTTAGCTCCTGTAATAATCAATTTATTTGCACTTCTAACTGGGGTGTGTCGCTCTAGATCAGCTGTATACATAGTATTGTTAGACTTATATTTACAAAAATGCTGCCATAGTGATGATCACATTCTTCATACAACAACGCAGGGCGTGCTAACAACAGCTAACAATAGCCTGGTAGATCGGCATGTTTTTTTCCAACTTTAACTGGAACGCCGATAAGTCAGAGACGATGTCACTCCCAGTTTTGAGGTTACTGGAACGCAGCATTACGACAGTCGCCGCACGTTGTAATGCAGATTTTTAATGTCGCCGGTAATAGATTCTCCTCACAGTCCCTTTAAATAAACTGAAGATAGTCTGATAAAGAAAAAAAATCACTTCTGCCGCCTGTATCCAAGATTCATCACCATTCTCTGCTCCCAGACTCCCAATCTGACTGATTCCTTTGCTCTGTTGTTATTGTTTCAGGCTGAAATTGTGGGTCTGATGTCACTGTGTGGTAAAACCCAGAGGCAGATAGAGATCTGGTTCAGACAACGCAGGAACCAAGACAGACCATGTCAAACCAAGAAGTTTGGCGAGGCAGCGTAAGTTTTTTTCCTTGTTGTTCAGGTTATGTAGGACCTCAATCAAGAGAGCATTTTCAACCATCCATTCATTCAAATTTGCTCAACCTTGTTACTCTATTTATACTTTATTTAAATATAGATATTACTTATTTCGTTAAGTGAATTTGCAACTAATTGTACAGAGATTAGTTAGTTAGTTTTTTTATTTCCTAAGAAGTTTAAACTTTTAGAGTTGGAGTCTAGACTATACAGTGTTATAATGCCAAAAGAAATGTATCTGTAGTTTATGGTATTTTACTAATTCATTGACTTGTTTTGTTTCCATGTGTGTTTTTAACAGCTGGAGGTTTACTTTCTACCTCACAGCCTTCATAGCAGGAGCGGCCTCTGTAATTGATGTAAGTGATTTTAAAAAATATATTGAATTATAAAGCACATCTCAAAACACAACTCTTGTTCCTCTTTATTCAAGCGAAATCAAATGTACTACTCCAATTTTTTTAATGTTACTCACTGTTGTTGAGCAGTTCTACAGGTTCAGCTTTATTTTTTCTTCACAGAGGCCGTGGTTCTGGGATCACAGGGAGTGTTGGAGAGGATTTCCACTTCAGGTCAGAGCAGAACATCACTACACCATTAGACTGCTTTTATTAAAGCTGTTCCTTTTTTGGTATTTTTGTGGTAATAGACAGGAATTGAGGTATTTTGTTTTATGGTTTTCTACCTGTCCTTATGCCAGTCTGGCTGCTCGTATGTATTTTCTCCAAACTTTACTTAGAAGCCCATTCTGATGCACGACTTAAGTGATTTGATTTTTAAGGTCATGGGAAAAAAGTAAAGGTGCCATGTTTATCCTTTGCTTGTAAGTGCAATATCTCAATCGTGTCTTTAAACTTTGTGAAAAATGTCCACTCTAACTCAAGGGTGAACATATAAGATTTACAAGGTCAATGTCACTGTAATCTCAAATCTTATGAACACAGTGTTTGAAGAATGAATTATGGGATTCTTTTGAAACTGGGCACAGATCTATATTCGGTCGAGGTTGAAGATTATACCTTACATACCATCGATAATTCTTTGCTCAATTTGACCCCACACACTTAAAGCAAGCAGGCTGGCTTAGGTGCCACTACAGTTGTCAACAATTAAGTTATTACAGTTTAAAAGTCATTACCTATAAATGAATATACAGTACAGTATGTCAATAATAAAACAAAGACATCAGTTACATTAAACCTATATCTCTTAAAGGAACTGTGAGGAGTTTCTAAGTAATTACAAAAAAGTCTCACTTTTAGATATATGCCTGATGGAAATACACACTTTAAGATGAGTTTTATAGCATCAAAATAGGTTATCTATAAATGCTATTACTTAGCCTTCTGGTCGGGTCGGACAGGGATGGACTGGACTGGATACTCAACTTTGGGAACAAGACAATTAAAACTGGAGCAAATTTATATTATTATTAGAGCACCGGGCTGTAAGTAGCGATACATAGCCGGCTACAAAACTACGATACTAAGTTTTCTCAAAATTGCTTGTTGTCACACATCAAAAACTACCGCTACGTAACTAGTTGTAGAGTTGTAAAGCAATGCAGAGTTCTGAGGAAGGTCCCAGCTGCATTCATCAGCATCACAACAAACACACGCTTTAGTTCGAGTCACGTCTTTAGGTGCATTCCAGTTGTAGTCAGAAGAAGGAATTTCCAGTTCCGAGTAGGAAACTGCAACTGGAACGTTCCCCGAACTCAGAATTTCCTACTGGGAACTCAGTGAAACCTCGCCACCCCTGAGTTGACAATCAAAGATGGATGCCCCCAGTGTGAACAGTTATTTAGCTCCTGTAATAATCAATTTATTTGCACTTCTGACTGGGGTGTGTCGCTCTAGATCAGCTGTATACATAGTATTGTTAGACTTATATTTACAAAAATGCTGCCATAGTGATACTATTTACAAAAATGCTGCCATAGTGATAATCACATTCTTCATGTGATATTTGTGAACAACAACGCAGGGCGTGCTAACAACAGCTAACTATAGCCTGGTAGATCGGCATGTTTTTTTCCAACTTCAACTAGGGCTGGACATTTACTTGGATTTTGATCGTGATTTCAATTTTGCCATCTGACAATCATAAAAACATTATAATCGAAGAAAAACGATTAATATGCCACACAGTGTGGAGTGCCGTGTATGCAAGTTCCTGCGCTTCATAGTGCTCCTGTGTTCCACGTGCAGCCACAGCGAGTGTGTGTGACTTATGTGGATCAATAATACTGTATGTGCCACTTGTTGGTTCTTTAAAGTTGTGTTTAAATCAAGACTGAAGTTTTAAATAAATGAATAATTGTGTATATTAATTGTGATTTCAATATCACTTAAAATAATCGGGATTCTTATTTTTACCATAATCGTCCAGCCCTAACTTAAACTGGAACGCCGATAAGTCGGAGATGATGTCACTCCCAGTTCCGAGGTTACTGGAACGCAGCATTACGACAGTCACCGCGCATGCTCATGGGTAGCAGAGTCTTAATGTCGCCGGTAATAGATAGAATACCTCAAGGCACATTTAAGCCAGGCAGTATTTCTAGTCCTTCATTTGTCTCTTCTGCGTCATAAAACTCATACATATAGTATGTTATTATTACCAAGTTTCTTAAGGCAGTTTGGAGGACAGGGACAGGAAATGAAGGAAGGGTAAAGTAGAAAGGGAGGGTGATTGCTAAGTCAGGTCTTTGGAGCCTAAAGCCAGACATTGCCACCAGGCTTACTCTCTGTTTACTCTGCAACTGTTAACTCTGCATTCATAACGTGGTCAGCTGATCAGCAGAGTTCAGAGCATGTTCTGCTGCTTTGCATCCTTTATCTGATGTTGTTCTCCACAGGCAAAACATGTTTTGCTGTGTTCATTTAAAGAAGCCTGTTGAAGTGTACCTCTGCAGCAGTAGTGCCACAGAAAAAAGCTGTGCACTTACAGTATCATGAAGTGTACATTGCCCCAGGAACCTGCATGCATTTGCAGTTCTTGACCTCAATGGCAAATATCATGGCCTTAAGTAACTTGTAAAGGCAATAAAATACACTTGAATGACCTTGGTCTCATTAATGAGTCTAAAATAGTTCAGAATGATGAGTTCATTTGTTTTACACAGCTGTTATTAAAATTATGTCTTTGTCAAGTTCTTCAAGTGCATCCCTCCTTAAGGCTCTAATATCTGTGAGTTCCTCCATCACTTTTCAAAATGCAGGTGCATAAAGCTTTTATACCTTGTAAATCAAAAGCAGACAGTTCTGTCCATAATATGTGGTGTACATCATGGACATTGCTTGAATTTATATGTAGTGTATTAAAGGTTTGAAAAGTGTTTGAATTTCACATAATGTGCATAAAAGTGTCACTACACCACATGATCAAAAGCTGTTTTATTAAAAATCTTGTAGCTAACTTAGAGAAAAATTATTATACAATGAGTAATGTGCATTAGTGGTCGAAAATTTTCCACAACTACTAAAGAAACTGATTAAGTAATGCGTTGAAAAACGAAGTTGCTCTTTGGAAGAGTATCAGGCAGTGAACCACTGTTTTCATGAGATTAAAATTATTTAACATAATTTGAAGTGGACATATTTGTTTTGATAGTTCTTTATATTGACTGTCTTGCTTGTTTCGCTCAAATGTGTTTTTCTTAGGTGTTTTAACCAATTTTGTCTGTTTATACAATAGTATTTGTTCTCATAAAATAAGAAAGTGAAACACTAACTTTTAGTATTAGATATTGTGTGATCTTCTCTGGCTACCATTGCTTTAAAAGGCTGAACAGCTTAACAATGTGCCTTGAAAGTGCTTGAATATGACCTTTGACAGGGTGTGAGAAACCATGTATATGCCTTTTGAAGGTGTGTTTTGGCAGAACAGTAAATGAATTGTGAAGGTCTGTGGTGGTAATGATGATTGTGTGACTGGAGGAAATATTGTTAGTTCAGTTTTGTAGGTCTATGTTGAATGTGCAAGTTAAAAGTCTAGTGATCTTGACCTTGTACCCCTTAAAAGTTGTGAAAGTTTTGACTTATCTTAAAAGCAGTCTTGAGCATTCACCAAGCAAAGCATGAACATAAGACTCTTTAAATGCCTCTCCTGGCATTTAGAGAGTTTAGATATGGTTGGTTATGCTGTTATTTGTTTCCATTTCAATACTTCAAAGTAATTTACCTCAGGGGCCTTCTTAAATAAAATTGACTTTTAACCACAGCCCAGATCTAGAATTGGCCACAATGACTCACTACATGAGCGATGAATCAGTAATGTGACCAGATGAGGCTAAAGAGCTGAGTAAACATCCTACAACGATGAGAGGCAGGTGTGCCTACAGAGCTGAGGGTGAGCTTATTAACAGCCCCGCTCATCTTACACAGGTGTGTGAAACAACAGATCCAGGCACCAGAGGACCCAGGAGGACCACACCCATGAAAACACACTGACACAAAACAGGCAGGGATTTACAAGAAACACAAGGAAACAGTTGGGAATCTAAAATGACAGTGACCCTGGCTGTAACTTAATGCACATGAAATCTGAGCATGAAGGAAACAGATGAGATTTGAGATTCGACAAAAAATGTTCAGTGTGAAAGAACAGAAGTGGGTCAGGAAGAGGGTTTGGGGTGATTTTTATTGTAGTGTTATAACCAAATGGAAATCTTACTTCTTTAATGGCGAACACAACATGCATGGTGGGCTCACAGTGACTTTGACCTGGTATCAGCAAGATGTATTAAGTAAATCCTTGAGTTAGAGTGGATACTTGTTCAATACTTGAAGTATTCAAAGTGTATGAAACTGACCTTAAAATTTGGCCCACACTCTCCAAAATCACATCAGTTTTTTTTTTAAGTAAGAGAAGACATTTTTGCAAAGCTTGTGTAAAATTCCTGAAAATGCACATCATTTGAGGAGAGGGAGGAATGGACAACCCAAAATCATGATGCCACTGACCCCTGCTGTGGCTGTTGTAGAGGCATACAATTCAAAATGTATTATTTCAAAGCTGGAACACGTTATCAAGATCATTGCAAATGAATGCTTAAGTAGTACTAATATCTATACTTGTTTCAACTTCACTTTGTCAAACTAAGCCTTCTCACCGAACAAAAACAAAATAGCAAATGTCTAATAAGAGTAGATTTGATACAAATGTTGTTTTTAATATTTTTACTAAAAACAATGTTTATTTCTCAGCCTATGGAGAGAGCACATTATTGGTACTACATGCTGGAGCTTGGATTTTATGGTTCTTTACTTCTGCGGATCTCTGTGGACATTAAGAGGAAGGTAAGAGCCTGGACGGTCATTTTTATAATTTTCTTCTCTGTTTTTTGTCATTCAAAGGATTTTGGCTTTTTATACTTAAAGGAAAAGTTCGGTTTCTACAGCTTTCACATTGTTTATAGAATGAAGTAGAACAATATACTCACCCAGAAGGATTTCCTGATCCAAACAGTGCTTTGGGAGATACTTAGATCCAATATCGAGCGGCGGACATCCGTATAGCCTAATGGTAGCACACAAGGCATACAGCGCCGCTCCTAAAACTGCATTAATCGTCTAAAAACTCATTAGTTCCAACAATATTTCATCATGGTCCGCTCACGCTACTCCTCCATTACAGTCTGTGTCGCCCCAGACATGTTTTTGTAACTGTGCCGACCTCTGAACTGAAGAAGAAGAACGCTTGCCTCCGCGCCTGCGCAGTACTCTCTGGAGCGCTGCCTCCGCGTCCTCCTTTCGATGAACTCCTCATCTGTAAACTCTGGCTCAAAACTGTAAGGACACCCAACATATTCAAAGTCCTTGTCCACAACATCTTCATCCGATAGATATTCGTCCATTTTGCACAAAACTGGAACAAGGAAGTCGTTGTGTAGCCGGCGGTCTTCCCCTGAAACAATGAGCCGTACTGCGCAGAGGCAAACATTCTTCTTCTTCAGTTCAGAGGTCAGCACAGACATAAAGACATGTCTGGAGTGACACAGACTGTCGTGGAGGAGTAGCCCGAGTGAACCATGATGAAATATTGGTGAAACTAATGAGTTTTTGGACGATTAATGCAGTTTTAGGAGCGGCGCTATACATGCCCTATGTGCCACCATTATACGGATGTCCGCCGCTCGATTTTGGATCTAAGTATCTCCCGAAGCACTGTTTGGATCAGGAAAGCCTTCTGGGTGAGTATATTGTTCTACTTCATTCTATAAACAATGTGAAAGCTGCAGAAACCAAACTTATCCTTTAAGCTTGGTTATAGTTTACTCAAGATGTGTCCCAGCTAGGTTGGCATGGTCAACTTAATTATGTTTAAAAATACTTTAAGGACTCGTATGTGCAGAAATTCAGACCAGAGAATGACAGTCTGTTGTACTGAGTAAAACATGGATTTGCATTTCCTTTCATAGGATTTTAAAGAACAGGTGATTCATCATCTGGCCACCATCTTGCTGCTCAGCTTCTCCTACTGTGCCAACTACATACGAATCGGCACCCTGGTGATGCTGCTCCATGACTCCTCTGACATCCTTTTAGAGGTGACATTTGATCTCATTCAGTCTCCAAATATACTAAGAAATCATTTTGACTTATTTCTTAAAAATGGTCAAACTTACATGGCTGTTCTGTAACTATACTGCTTGTGTGCTCTCTGTTGCTTCCTGTAATGAGCCCCGTGTCAACCTTTAGCAGCAGTGAACCATTTATTATGACAGCAACAGAATCATTTTAGGTCTCTCGCAGCTATTAGTTTTAAATGCTTAAACATTAACTTTGCACAGCAGCGAGACCTGCCTGATTCCTTGGCTGTAATTGGACAGATCCATCTTTCCAAGCTCCAATCTATGATGATTGTGAGCCACATAAATCAGCATCCTCTTTTAGCAAGAAGAGGTAAGAGGACAGCAGGGAGGGACTGCTTGCAAAGAGATTAGTATAGATGCTAACAGCCTTTGTAGCAGTTTTATCTTATCTGCACTTCATTCCTTTATTAATGAAGAGCACAAAACTGAAAGCACTTCTTGATAGACATGACATATCCTCTCTACTTTAGACATGTTTTGATGATAGTTTGTTCCACGTGGTGGCTTCCACTTTGTATTTTGCAACCCACCTACTACATTATTTGACTAGCCTGTAATAAATGTGATTGATGGAACAATTGTCCAATCACCTGCCAGTTATGCTTTGAAAGGTTCTGCCCATTCCCAAACACTTATTTGGGAATGGGCGGAAAAAAAAATGCAGATCTACCAGGCTATTGTTAGCACCCTGCGTTGTTGTATGAAGAATGTGATTATCACTATGGCAGCATTTTGTAAATATAAGTCTAACAATACTAGGTCTACAGCTGATCTAGAGCGACACACCCCAGTCTGTTCATACTGTTCACACTGGGGGCATCCATCTTCGATTGTAAACTCGGGGGTGGCAAAGTTTCACTGGTTCCCAGTAGGAAATTCTGACTTCGGGGGACGTTCCAGTTGCAGTTTCCTACTCGGAACTCGGAAACTCATACTTCTGACTACAACTGGAACGCACCAAAAGACGTGACAATTTTTGGAAAACTTAGTATCGTAGTTTTGTAGCCGGCTATATAACGCCACTTACAGCCTGGTGCTCTAAGACGTGTCCGAATAATATAAATTTACTCTAGTTTTAATTGTCTTGTTCCTGAAGTTGAGTATCCAGGCCAGTCCAGCCCTGTCCGACCAGACTGCAAAGCTAAGGAATAGCATTTATAGATAACCTATTTTGATGCTATAAAACTCATCTTAAAGCGTGTATTTTGATCAGGCTCATATCTAAAAGTGAGACTTTTTTGTAATTACTTAGAAACTCCTCATAGCCTCTTTAAACATAGAAATAATTTAAAATAATCTGCCTTTACCTACCTTTGGTCAACAAGCTACACCTTACAGGTTATAATAACAGTGCTGCTCTGATTTTAGACAATTAAGATGCACTGACTACTTACTCCTTGGGTTTTTATATAGGCTATTTCATCGCTGCGTCTAACTCCATTATATATTATCACAAATAACATAACAGGTGGACTTCTGTGAAACAGAACAACTGTTTCATTAATAGCTGTGGGTATTTGACTACAAAGAGCTATCCTAAGATCCAAAAAAAACATTTTTTAACTTGCACATTTTCTGAACTTGGTAACATAAAAAGGACCACTGAAAAAAATCTTTTAAGGGGTTGAACATGTTTTCATGTCTGACAAAAAAGACAGAAATCAGGGATTTAAGTTAATTTGCAGAATTTAACTTTTTTCTTAGAATTCTGACTTTTTCACAGATAAAGAAAAATTTAAATATCTAATAAGATGTATTTGGTGTGGCCCTAACCCTCTTCTGTAGGATAATACTCAGGAGGCCCAATGGAAATTTTTGGGGGCCTGTTGTGGTCCCGGCCTGCAAGTCGGTGATCACTGACATAAAATCTGTAACAACACGGTGAGCCTAAATTACTTAATAGCAAAACAATATAGACACAGGAATATCTGAAATTTAGAGATTCTCTCAAGCGTTTGGCAGGACAGGTTACTTCATAAAGGAAAACACACTTAAGTTGAGATATTTTAACTGAGCTTATCACAGCTGAACCTGTCACAGGCCACCACTGCACAGACAGCTACTGACACACAGGTTGCCTTAGTGTGTTAGTGAGCTCAGTGATGTTACACAAATAAGTCTCAGTGGAAATCAATTTAAAGACATTGAAGGCAACATAAACACAATCAAAATAATAGAATAAAGGAAAATTAGATTATGGGAAATGATGATAGGTGACCAAAAGTCGAGTCATTTACACTGTTATATAACCATTATGGGATTCAAAAGAACAACCTGCACATAAAGGGTCATGTGCCATCTATTTATCCTCCCAGCCAGCACACATGGGACCCAACAAATATAATTAATCTCTTCAGGGCATATCGCCATAGTTGCACCTCCTTGCTGGCCATTTTCTGCCTTTGTGTAGCTGTAGCTACACATAGACACATTGTGCTGGAGGTTGCACTTGGAAAGTAAACATCTGGTGTGAGATGTGTGCAGCAGCCTGAAGGATGCTCTTCTTCATTCAACATGCAAATCCTGTGACTGAGATGTGATAGCAGAGTTGCTTTGTTTTATTACTGTGTTTTGAAATCAGTGATATTTGTGACCAGACATCACAACAATGACAAGAAGGACAGACACTTGAGGTTTACGTATTTTTGAAAAGAGCGACTGTCTTCATTGAGTGTGTAACTGTTAGATTTTTTCAATAATAGCCCATATTATGTACAGATGTGTATGGGCTATCATGTGCCATCAATCATGTCCCATTTGTCAAACCTGTCTGTAAATATATTAGGCTTTAAAAACTGTCTGGTCTCTGCGAAGAATCATATAATTTCCATGTTTCCAACAGCCAGCCTTCAGTGTATACTTCAGAAAAACTTTGACACTTCCACATTTGATCATTTTTCAGCCCTGGAGGTTGCTACTTTGAATGGACCAAATTTTTCTACATGTATTTCCCACAATGAGCAGTTTAAACCTTTATCCCTTTAAATTTATTTATACTCCTTATCACAAATTGCAGTTAAATGAGACAAAGCACACCAATCACAGGACACAGAGAATTAATAAACCAAAAGTCTAAATATCATTGATCCCCCTGGAATCTTTACAAAGTTACTCACTGATCTGTGAAACAGTGTTCCCTCAAAGTTGCCTTGATTTGAATGTTTAGTGACTTTGGGTTGTCTGTTCAGCACATCATATTCTGCTTGAGGATTCTTTCTGTTATCAGACCCAGTCACATTATAATTGATCAGGCCAGGTTTAAATTAAGAAATAAAACTGTCATCGGCTTGACCTTAAAAGACACACAAGAGGGATAGGCTCCTGATAGAAAAAAAATTAGAGCCACCAGAACTAAGCTTTGGGGGATGCCATATGCAGAAGCCAAATGTATTTTAACTGAGAGTTAGTTGGATAGATAACAGTTCATGCAAGGTCATTGGTGAGGCTATATATTAAAGGTGTAGTCAGTGATTTGGGAGAAAACGAGTGGAGAGGTTGTTGATAATCAAATTTAGGCCCGCCTCCTGAAAGCTGATGGACATGCATCGTCATGGAACCGGCCGTAGAAACTGCGTAGCTGACCAACGTAGCTAAGGTAACCCTACTCGTCAGACAACTCGACTGCCGTTATTGATAACATCACAACAACAGTACATTCTGGCAGATTAGACAATAAGATGAATGCCCGACGGCTGTTACTGTTATGTGAAGCACCACAAAGCTAATGTTGCTTACCTGTCCAGCAGAAAGACGGCGACATCCGCGTCCATTTTCAGGTCTTTCAATTAGCGGAGTTCCCTCCACCGTTGGAAAGCAACACCAATGTTGATCTGGGTTTTTGCTCTTTTATGGTCATAGCCCTTCTTTTTCACTTTTAACCCCACTGACCTTTTTCTTTTGGGCTGTTTTTCAGCCATTGCTACTGCACCTATTGTATCTCTCTCTTACGCTAACTGCTCACGCCACACAACCTACTACTCCCCCTCCCCCCTCTGTCTGATCTGCGTATGATTATGATTGCCCCATGGATGTGGGGGGTGTACCCTGTTTTGGTGACTCTGCCCGAGCCACAGTATTTACCTGCTGAAATTCAGAGCCAAGGCTGTGTATTGAAACCGGACTTATTTTTTCAACATGCTGTGAGTGGTGACATCTTGTGGATGGAGAGGAGAAATACGGTGAATTTGACAAATACTGCATTAGGTTAGAAGATCGCTGGCCACACCTTTAAAGAACCAGTCATCTTCAATTATTCTGTCATCAGTGATGTTAACTTTCTTTTCTGTCAGTTGCTTTTAATATTCATAAACCTCACCTAGAAGTTGAGTTTTGTATGTTTTGTTGGTTTGGATACATGTAAAGCCTTTCCTGCAGCCATGAATGTGGTTTTAAAAGAAGCTTCACGAGTAAGGACCACACCATCAACAGGATTAATTTGACAATTATTTATTGCGCACAGTGGATAACAAGCAACATAGTAGGTACGTGAAGCAGATAACAGTTTGGGGAAACTTCATGGGGAATTCGCCGTAACTCCCGGGCACGACGAACCCCCTCTTTAAGGCCCTGAGGAAAGAAGGAAGAAAGAAGTTTTAAGTAAGGGGAGGGAGAGGTGCACTGAGTGTGCGAAACAAAAGGGAAATGGTCAGTTGGAATTTATACAAACACAGGAAGAGGCGTGGTTGAGGTGTGGTCCTTCTCCCGAAATTCTGCTTAAAGCTCCACATAATATTTGCCTGTACTACACCATATTTCATGAAATCCTGTGATGACAAGCAGTTACCAGTGTCACCTGTAAAGGGTTTTTTTCCTCAAGGAAGGATTTAAACCATTTTAAAGGAATGCCTTGGTTTAACAGGCATTTAAGAAGAACCCAGTGGGCTTAATGGCACAAACTGTCCTCTGAATTTTCATGCTCAGCATCTTTCACTTTGGGCCATTTAACTCTCCAAATATGTTTATCTTGAAGGAATGAGTTGTTATACATACAGCTTGAAATATGGGTGGTTTCTATTTGACCAGTGTATACAATTTTGTGTTTGTAGTCTGCCAAGATGTTCAACTATGGCTCTGGCTGGAGGAAAACATGTGACACACTGTTTATAGTGTTTGCTGTGGTCTTCCTTGTGACTCGACTGGTGATTTTCCCCAGCAGGTAAGGCTTATTTTGAAGGTATTTACCACTGATTGTGGATACAGTGCCTTTTCTATTTATAACACTATAAGTGGAGTTTAAATCTTCTGTCAGAAGCACTGTCTAACGAATACATTTGATCATTGACAGAATCATCCATACCACTCTGGTGCTGTCAGTGGAGCTGTATGAACCTTTCTCCGGCTATTACTTTTTCAATGTCCTGCTGATTGTGCTGCAGGCTCTTCACATTTTCTGGGCAGGTTTGATCTTACGTATGGTCTACAAGTTCCTGAAAGGCAAGGTGAGAATCACTCCGAAGACTGAAATTTACCATAAGGCATATATTATAATGGAATAATTTACATTGTGTAGCTTTCATTAGGAAACATAAAACCAGTTCTTTTTATTTAATGTATGTTTCTCATTTGAACCCCTCAATTTTCTTTTATCTCTAGCTGGAAAAAGATGAGCGCAGTGATGAAGAGAGTGAGGACATTCAGGATGAAGAAGACAGCAAAGTGGAAAATATGGACCAAGGAGAAGATTATTGTTGGGAGAAAAACAAAGAAACCCTGAACTCCAAACTGTCCATGCTGACTAACTCCTGTGTCCTAAATAACCTGACCAACCACAGAGCGTCTATAGCAAACAGGATGCGTAAAGCTCAGTGAAGTCTGGAGGATTTTTGTTACAGGAAGTTAATATTTACCGACTGAATAGTGATGCCTTACACATGTTGTGGATGGGATCTTTTTCACCCTCTGCACCGTGGTTCCTGTTTGAAATTGTATCTCATTTCTGCTGAGAATGGACTGAGATGATGAAAGGTGTAAGCAGGTGAATCATTATTTCTTGCAAAATAAAATGCTGACAAAGCAGAAAATTGAACTGTTGATCGGTGTTACCGAGTGGAAAATCTGGACAACAAAATCCTTGACTAAATGTAGAAGTTACTTTAAAGATATACTTTATAGCAGCATCTTTATAGGTGTTATAGCAGCAGCATGACTCTGCTTCAACTCTATTAGCCAACTTACTGAGGACTTGCACCCACAACCTCTGACCCAGCCGGTCAATGCCATTGGGACTAATGCATTTCAACCACAGCTTTAGCTCTTGTCATTGTTTTAAGGCAGTTAGACTGATGATTAGTTATTTCAAAGTGACATTTCTGTGATTGTCTGATGATGCTCTCAGTTGTAGCCCACACTGCAGGCTGTCCAAACTCCTCTGTTTGATGAGTTTAAAGAAAATGATAGACGTAGTTTGTAATCTGTTTGTTTAGATATCTTTAGCAGATATTTTAAATACATGGAATTGAACTTTTTCTATGCCAGTCTTTTGTAATGGATAAGTGATTCTGTGATTTTCTAAGTATTCAGTGTACAAAAACTTTCAACTTGATGCATTTAATATGATTTCAATGTATATAGTTATGGTTATTAAAGTTGTACTTTCATGTTGTTTTTAGCTTGTAAAGGTTTTTTTTTTAGTCATACATTTGTGTAAAGCACGTGCTGGAAAGACAGAAACAAGAAAGGAACACCTGGTGGCCTTTAAGAGCCAGAAAAAAGGAACAATGTTTTTAAAATGCAACAAGAGTGAACAGTTATGTAACAAGTTCAAGGAATTTAAATGCAAGAAAAAAATGCAAGGTTTTGTATTTTGGCTTCTTACAACGATTTAAAAACAATTAAACTTTTAACTGAATAAAAATATTATAGGTTCACCTCTCTTTTAGATGATTGCCACAAGAATTGACCTTTTCCTGTTTGTTTTATCATCACTTTTGGGCACAACCTCTTGATATTTTTTTCTCATTGAACAGTGTTATTGGCCAGCGCAGACATTGGTGCATGGGTTTTTAAACTTATGGCATGTACAAAAAATTCCACACACCAATGTGGGAGATGGCCAGCTTCCATGAGCATCCATGTAAAGCAGAGACCTGATGGCAATTTGATTGACCTACTGACAGAAAATCATGTTTTACCTTCTGATTTGACCACTTTAAACACAGATGAGCACTAATACTCTGCTGTGGCTCATAGATACTTGGTGCCATCTAGTGGCAACAATCACCATGAAGGCTGTGTAGGCTGTCAATAGATGCGTGTGTCTGCATGTAATGGATATTTAACATGTTTACTGTAGAGACATTCATGATTGATTTGCTAATTTTGTGTGGAAGAATGGGTACAGCCATCTTAATTAAAGGAAGTACCTAGTTTAGAAAGAGCAGATGGAGGTTTATAAACCTTGAACTTATTTTACATAATCACCTTTGAAATGAAATGGATAAAAAAATATTGGATAGAATTCATTACAATTTAAACCAAATTTCTGTTTTTATCATTGATTTCAATATCTCATGATCAATGAAAAAAAAGAACATATATGACTATTTTTTAATTCATTATTCCCCACAGTCCCCTGTTTAATACACTGCTAGATCTACACAGGCATGCCCACAGAAATTGCAGGGCCCCTGGAGGACAAGTAAATGCCCCACCCTCAGTTGTGATTTAATAAAAATGGCTTAATACATATTTAATACATAATAATACATTTTTTCTACACATTATATTCACTCTTTCTTTCTTTTAAGATTCTGTATAACTGATACATTTCTTAAAGTGTACTTCACATTATTGTTTGTATTTCTTGTAATCCTAATATTCTAGTTGTGTGACAATATAATGATGTGCTGATATATGTTATAATACAGAGTGCATGAAGCACTTTTAATTAAACTATAACGATAAATAACATAAAGGGGTGGGAAAACTTTTTCGATCAAGTGCGTCATCGAATTTCTCCCCCTCCAGTTTTTCATGTACTGTTTGCGGTAATGCAACATCAGAGGACCAACTTGCTCCACTCTCCACTCAAGGTCAGTTGTTTTTTTTTTCAATAATAACTTATTATTATTATTGTTGTCGTTGTGTTTCTAATAAAAATTCTTGCTTAACTTTAAAGGAACACTACACCCAAACAACGATTTGGCCTCATTTTCTACTCACCCTCATGCTGAACAACACTGTGGAGTAGTTTTGGAACATCTAGGATGCAGCCGGAGGTCAGCAGAATGTGGGAATTCTTGTTCTACGCTCCTAGTTATTGCAGAGTTCGCATTCGTTTGGTTTGGTCAGCCGCGGCTTCCGTAGGCACCCGTAAGCGTATCATAGAAATGCCAAGTAGTACTGTTTAGGCTATAAACATGTGCTAAATGATGTCGTTTCGAGTAAATGGTGGACGTTACCCGCTCAGGACACTTGGATTACAGCGCACGAGCAGTATGGAGGAATATTGCAGACTTTTTTTGGACTTTTAAGGAAACTGTTCGTTCGGGCTCTTATCTAAGTCATGATATCAATGTCAGTGGACAGCGAGGATCCCACCAGATCTCCGGCTGCATCCTAGATGTTCCAAAAGTACTCCACAGTGTTGTTCAGCATGAGGGTGAGTAGAAAATGAGGCCAAATCGTTGTTTGGGTGTAGTGTTCCTTTAACATGTTTTTTTTCTCTGAAGTTTTTTGCAATGAGACAATGTTTTAACTCTGTTTGCTAACGACCCGCAGCTGGGACAAAATCGTTGATCATTGACCATTGCACGTTGCTAGAGAGACATAGTTAGCTCGTCATTATTAGCTCGTCATTGTTTTTTCTGTCTTTTTAGTCATTTTAAGAGCATAAAGTCCATTTTTTGTTGGGTATACGCGAAATTTGCCTTTGTGTAAAAACGAATGGTACAGGTCATCCTGTTACCGTCTGAGAACAACTTGATGACAGCATGAAACCAAGCTAGCTGAAAACAATATGGAGTGCACCTGAGTACAGCTGCATTCACATGCTCATGTGTTATCGTAATGTTGACTTCGTCTTATTTATTTCACAAACATCTTTAAACCACTCCGTGCTGTACGGTGTATGCCCCTGGCGGATGTCATGGTTATTAGACATCTACGGAAGCGTTCTGCTTGTGTGGCAGTGGACACCAGGGGATGCCCTTTAACGTGATATAAGCACAAATTACATGTATGCGCTTTACTATAATGTAGTTATTCTGTTTAAGTCCCTAGGCGGAGCATGGCCGTCTCTGTGGCGCAATCGGTTAGCGCGTTCGGCTGTTAACCGAAAGGTTGGTGGTTCGAGCCCACCCAGGGACGTCAACTTTTTTCCCCTACATAATATGTCATTTCGGTCACTGAGCCTATATTATCGTTCTTAGCATGGTTAACACTTAAATTTGATGACTGATACGTTGGCACATACGAACCAAGCCGGCGGGCGGATGTGTGTTCACGGCGAGAGTCTCACTGAAGAGCTTGTTCTCAGTCACAGTTGACAGACTGACCTCTTCTGGATAGTCTCAACTGATCTGGCTCGTTTTCTTCGCGTCAGACCATGTTAAGTTTTACTCTCGGAGTTCGTCTTGGAGTCATTTAATTTTCTGACAAACATTTACTGACTGTCAACGCTCCTGAAAATATGGTTTTCCTGGAAGAGGATTCCTGTTGAAAGCAAGAAGTCTATCATTGTATGAATCACAATTTATGTTTACTAAACTTTGCAGCCTACAGTGGGAGAGCAACTTGTTACATTTATTTTGTTACAGTTATTAAGAAGCATTTGTGGACTTGTAACCTTTTCAATAAAAAAAGTAACTTTTCCTGAGTTATTCCTTTGGGCAGTATGTTAGTTCAACATATGTCAGCTGGCATCTTCCATTGAGAAGAAAAACAAATAATAAGAATAATGCGAGTAATAATAATGAGCTGAACAGATTGAAGCATCCCACCAGTTAGTGTTATGTTACCAAGATCTTTGATATCCATACTAAGCTGATTGTCAGGATACGTAGCAGTGCAAGGCAAGTTAATTAAAATACTATATTATTATTTCCTTATTTATATATCCAAAAGGAACATTATTACCTGTTTATTTACCACAATTATCATGATTTTGCTTGGGTTCATGTCAGTTTGTTGGGTTGTTTGTTAGTTTGTGAACTCATTAAAGGTAAAAGAAGGAGTGTTTGTCATGACACGACGATGTGATTAGATTTTGGTGGTAATCCAACGTCCAGTAAGTTTTTATAGGATTTGTTAGCATTGCAAGATAGGGCTGTTTTCTACATTTCTGCTTATACAGACAGAGTAGTTGACTAGGATGTTGTGCCTTTAATAATAATAAAAAAAAAAGTTAAGAATTAATTTTACAAACTTGCAATTGTGGCGCTGCCTATTTTGTTACCTGTATTTAACTGTTAGATAATAAACTTTGCATATTTCTGGTGCTAAGTTTGTTGACTGTTATACTTTCATTGTTCCAATATACTGTATGTTGTTGAGTCGAAAAATGGCAGACAGAAAAAAAATTGCTCCAGATCTGCAAAATGTTGCCAAGCCTACTTGATGTAAAATAATAACAGGTACAGTATCTTCAGCATTTTGTTAGTACTTTGTTAAAGAAAGGACTGCATTATCTTTACTTTTGTTGTCTTGTCTAGACTTTGGTTTGATGATTAGGTTGAATTATATTAAATTGGACTGCTAGATTTGACTGGGCTTATGTGCTCAAATGTGTTACACATGTGCAATGAAAAAAAAATCCTGCATTTAAATGTTTTTCTGTAACATCGGTAAACAAAAACTACCAGGGCCAACTTGCTTAAAGTATCTGGATTTGTTTTATGGTTGATTCTACAATGCAATAACAAACCAGGCAAACACAAAAATAGAAAATGGAATAATAAAAAGGGAATACTTCTACATGTGTGCATTTTTATTTTGAACCAGCCACGATGACAGCTCTTAACCTGTGACAGAGCTGGCACAACGATAAACAGCCGTCTTAAAACAATAAGGCTTAAAAAAGAACAAAAACACAGCATCATGTATTCAGTCAAATAATACACTCAGTGTGGCAAAAGACTTTGAAGGCGTTGGGCATTTTGTCCACAGGTAAAGGTAACGTGCTGAAAAATGACAGAAGGCAGAAGGAGTCAATCAAAAAAAAAAAAAAAAAAATACAAAGTCCATACAGATGATACAAAGTCATACTCCAATAATAATTCTCTGTAACACTGATAGTTGTGATAATCTATTTCTTACCTACATCATATCATAATGATATTTTTAAGTCGTCCTAACTTTAGTTATATTTTAATGGATCTTATCTACTAAAATGTACATTAACATTATTTTCTTGGATTTAAATAATTCTTACCAGCTTTGATGAAACTGTGATGAAGATCATCGACTGAATAAATGATGGCAGCACATCGACTCTCTTCGAATGCAGTCAAAGATTTAGTGCTCCCCTGATTGATTGCTGAGGGCATTTTTGTGTTTGTACACAGGGATTGTAAATTTTGATGACAGGTGACAACTTTAATTAAACTAGCAATAGTTTGAGGTCAGTTCACTATAAGGACCTCAGGACCATCTTGATCTCCCGCTCAGTTTTTTTAGTATTTTTTTCTGCAGAGGACAACAAAGGAAACTTTAAAATTGGTCTAGGCTTTACTTAGACATACTCAGTGTCACCTCAATGAATTAAACAGCCCCAAATAATGAACAAAGCTGCAGTGGATAGACATTTTTGTTTACCCTGTAGAGAAACCTGCTGTCTTTTCTAAGGAGTTTTGAGGGACTGAGATCTCTTGGCCTACAGTGAGATTCGCAAGACATTTCATTGTGTATGCCACGGTGCAGTCCAACAGGAGTGATCATGTTTACTGGTGACCTTCAACAGAATGTATCAGGGGTATCTGCCCTAACAAAAGATGTTAAAAACACAACGTGGATATTATTAAAAGGTCAGAAATGCAAATTAGATCTGTCCTCAGTAAAGTGGAGCTTTAAGCAGAGTTTCAGGAGTGGACCACACCTCAACCACGCCTCTTCCTGTGTTCCTATAAATTCTAACCGACCACTTCCCTCTTGTTTCGCACACTCGACGCACCCCTTCCCTCCCTCCCCTTATTTAAAACTTTTTCTTCCTTCCTTCCTCAGGGCCCTAAAGAGGGGGTTCGTCGTGCCCGGGAGCTACGGCAAATTCCCCATGAAGTTTCCCCAAACTGTTATCAGCTTCACCTACCTACTATGTTGTTTGTTATCCACTGTACGCAATAAATCATTGTCTAATTCATCCTGTTGATGGTGTGATCCTTACTCGTGAAATAACAAAAAAAGGGAAATGTCAGGCATCTTCTGTTTTCTGTGTTTGTTGTATTGAGTAGCTGAACCACTCTGAAAAAGCATTGTTTAGTCTGATCGCTGTGTAAATCATTATTTGTATGTTTTGAAAATGGCACTTTAAAGTGCAGCTTTAATTTGAAGTTACATTAAATACATTTTTAAATACTTTTGTTTCCCCTACTGGAATTTTACACTAAAATGCTTTATATGTCCTAATACACTCCACGTGATTTATTGCAATCATATGAGACAAAACACTTAACAGGGGTTATGCCAACTTGAATATTTCCCTCAATCCAAAAAAATTTAAGCCCAATGAGTTCAATTCATCAACAATTCTGGATCCTAGCTGTTTATCCTAAATGATGCAGGGGTGTATGCTGAGCCCAGTTTTAAGACCATGATGGTCGTCAGCATTACTGGAGAAGGCCAGGTGAGCGACACGCCGAGGTCAACGTGGTCCCCAGGGTTTGCTTTGGTGGAGGAGGTGCAACAGTCTGGGCAGGCATCACCAGTCAGTGCAAAACAGATTTGGTCATTGTAGATGGCCCAGTCACTGCACATTCTTACCTCAGAGACATCATACAACCCATCATCATCCCCCAACTCCACCAGCACACCCCCAACTTTCTGTTCATGGATGCTAATGCTCCACCACAAAGTGCCAGAATTATCATAGCTCGACTTCAGGAAGTCGGAGTGCCTCATGTAGGATGGCCATCAATGTCCCCTGACCTGAACCCCCTAGAAAACATCTGGGACCAGCTGAAGCAGAGACTGAATGACCAGACCCTACCCCCACGTGACCTGCAGAACTGCGGGTAGCACTTGTGACGGAGTGAAACGCATTGCCTCAGAACATCATGTGGTTAGTCAGGAACATGAGATGATGCTATCAAGCTGTCATTGCAGCAAATTGTGGAAACAACCGATACTGACTTTGTCAATTTTGATTATTTGGGGCAATCTTTGTTATTGTCTAAATTGTTGGAGTAAAAATATCAAACTAATGAAAAATGATGTTTCTTCTCGTTCATCAATAGTAATATTAAAGGTAACTATTACTCATTTCATCAAAATTCAGACCATATAAGAATAGCACCCATGCAAATAACAATACCCCTTACTTATCGTGAGTAGTGTATATATATATATATACATGCTCCATTTTCTAGTTATTGTCATAAATTTGATTAAGTTATCAGACATTATGATGCTTCAGATCCTTGCTTAAGGGAAGTTCCCTGAACTGGATCCAGTTAAATTTTAAGTAAAGACCCCTGCTATACATCATTCAGCCTCTGCTGTATGGATGACAACCACTGACTAATCCTGCTGAAAGTCACCAGTTTATTACAATCACCCTTAACCATGGCACATACAACCAGGCCAGCAGAAGGAATTAAAAAAATAGTTTTACAAGACCTGGGCTGACATAAAGCAGTCAAACTTCTTCATACAGAGAACTGAGGTTATTAACTTCTTGTCATCTGGTTTATTTTGACATTATTAACCGCTATGAATCACTCCTTCCTTCAATTCATGGTGGTTTTCATGTTCCTATTCTCATACTTGACAGCACCAAACTTCCTTTCCCCTTTACCAGGTATTTTTTAGCTTTGTCTGCATTTTCCCCTCGTGTTCACAATCTTTTTGCCACCAGTGTGTTCACAACTGCTGTGAAAGAACTGTGTCGTCTCCTCCAGCTTGTCTTAAGATCATAAACCCACCCTCCATCATGTGAACATGGTACACATAAAAAATATAAGCCTCTCTTTTTCCTGAACATGGTGGTATTGTGACGGGTATCGTCCCACTAAATTGTGCTCAGATAATCTTCTTATTACAGAAAATAATTTTTTAAATGAACTTTACATATACACTGACCTTCAGGATTTATGATTTGTTTTTGTTTGCAGAAGTGGCAACACCAAGTTCTTTCAGCAGACATACTGCTCGGGCTTTTCCAGATCCACTTCATGGCATACTTTGTCATTAAGATGTTTTGGCTTCATCTTTGTGCAGTGCGAGGAGGCTTTGGCCATTGTCCATACATTTATACAGTCAATGATGAAGGTAATATGAATGCCTTGACATTCAGTAAGACTATTGTAAATTTCAAAATCTTGTGTTTGTTTGAAGGTGTGTGTCCATGCTATTTTGTAATATGAAAGACTACTTGTGCACTATTTCTTAAAGTCTCCTTTCAGTGGATTATTCAGTGAAATTGATATTCGCTGCAGGCTGTTACATTGACAAACTCTCATACTGTAGTTTGCATTCACTGACTTAAATCTGAAGTCACTACTCTAGTAGTATTGACTCATCTGTAGTGAATATCTGAATCTGTCTTCTTAAAAAATAAACAAGGCCTCAGTGACACTGACACTGCATGTTCATTTTGTGTACAAAAGTCAAACCTATGAAATACTACAAGCACCATTATTAACCATTGCACTGTGAAGCACTTACCTTAACTTGATTTATTGCATTGAATGTTACCTTTTAAAGCATCATGAAGCATTACAATAAACTGGACAAGCTTGTGTGTGTTGCTGCCAAGGCCAGCTCCTTGTAGAGAGCAGCACAGCATGGAGAAGCCTTCCTGCAGCCTGTGGAGGTGGCTCTTGTGCCCTCAGACGACTGGGACCAGCTCCATCTTGATCATGTTTTTTCCTCCACCCAGAACAAGTCTAACCCTGTTATCAGTACATTTCTCTCTCCTGAGTCAAGCTCTCAATTTTTCTCATTTCTCAATGAGTTTTAGCAAACTCTGGCGGAGGTCATTAAGATCAAAGATCTTGATGTCCAGAATTTCGATGGCCCTCTGGATTTCAGCGTCCATGCGATCCCTATCCTCCAAAGAGTTGTTCAGGTTCTGCTCTGAGTTCTGGATGCGACGCTCCAACTCTGAATTACGCATCTCCATTTCCTGCAGAGAAGAGCAAAAGAAGGAAAACTTAAGCAATTACAGTGCCACTGCCGTCTACAAATCTTACAGAATGCTTAAAATAATGTCATGATTTCGAATAATAGCTCTTCTACCCGCAGTCTGCGAATAGCCTCATCTCGATCATGCTCCATTTCGTGGTAGTCAGCTTTCTTGCTCTGTAAAATGTGGATTTCCTGAAAAGGATGAAAGCTTCACTTGAGTGTGAGTGGATGAAACATTCAGCATTAAGTGCACATAAAGCCTTATTGTGAATTCACTTCAAGCATGACTTGGCAACCTGAGTGAGCACCTCCATGCAAATTCAGTGTACAACCGCTATTTCCAAAGTTGAAAAGTTTGAACATTTCAGGCAACATTGCGTGTATCTGTGCCGCAACAGCCAGTCAGCATTGTGTGGGTGTATGATGTTGCCCACAACAATTGTTTTTATTCTGGATCACAGAGGGACAATCCAGGTCCGTGTGGGAATTTTTTTGGGTACATTTGTTCCGGCTTAATCAACAGAAGTGGCCTTTCTATATAGCTTTCTTATAGCTGTTCATGTAGATATTAGCATGATCTCCCTATCCATGATCAATACATCTAAAGTGTCTATTTTTTTTATTACCACATAGGCATGAGGTCCCTCTGAAAATGGGATGTCACATCTCAAGAGGCCTTAAACACACTTATTCTTGATGGAGACAAATATGGTTGGGATGCACTTGTGGTCTGGGCATCCATGAGTTCGTCACTACCATAAATTCTTATTTTCAGTAAGGATATCATTGATTATACTTCTATAAAATGATCACCACAACCATTCAGACATGAGGACCCTCCTGAAAATGAGATGTAGCATCTCAAGAGGCTAACCTCTAATAAATCAGATAACAGGTCTGTGTTCATGAACCTGTCCCTAGTTTTAGTTCTTATTCTAGTCCACTTGTCTCCTCTTACCTCCCTTCCTTTGCCCACACACCCATCATAGCATCGTGTGGATTTGCTGTTCATCATCAGACTGGGATCTACATTCAAGATTTCCTGCTGCTTAACAGAAGGTTTTTTCTTGCCGCCATGATGGAGGGATTCATGATTGGCTATATGGATTCATGTTGGGTGTTGGATGTATATATTTGTATATATATGTATATGTGTATCTTTATATGTATATATGTATCTATGCATATATGTGTATCCACAAAATGAAGAGCTTTTGCTCTATTGTAAAGTGTCTTGAGATAACACTTGCTATGAATTGGCGCTATACAAATAAAGATTGATTGATTGATTGATTGATTGATTGATTTCTCTGCTGTCCCGTCCTTCCTCATCTGCATCAGCTGCAGTGTCTGACAGTTGGTAGATGAGTGATAAGGACACAGTTAGAATAATGTCAGCTAATACATACAGATATACGATATTCGATATGATATGATTGCTGTGAACTCTAAGTGGTGTGACATCATGTCACAATGGTGACAAAAGTAGCTGTTTACGGACAGGCGACACGACTTGGGTGAGCGACGCAATTTCAGTGGCCCAAGTCGCGTTCAGTGTGATTGCACCTTTTTTAATCACAACCCTCCATCTCTGACTAAAGCGTATGACAGACCCAAATAAGAAGTACCAACCTCATCTTTGGCTTTCAGCAGTGACTCCAACTCTTCCAGGGACTGGGTCAGCTCGTCCTTGAGGAGGTCACTGGGGCCGTGGCCTCCGTGTGCCTCCAATTCAGCCACCTAAAAAACACAAATGCACACTCTCAGTTGAATAACATTCAGCTTGAATGACATTGCTTCAGATTAAGTTTTCTCATCTCTCTGCACACATATTTTTCTGATCCAATAAACATGAGTGACATACTGCAGGCTGTGAGAGGGAGCGGGTATGATAATATGATGAGTAATTGAATAACTAACAGGGGCGTACTTACCATTAGACAAACACAGGCAATTGCCTGGGGCCCCAAGAAGTCCAGGGACCCCCAAACATCTCACAAAAATGTATTATTAAAGTTTCTTTTGATTCAGAGCAGTTATTATTATTTTATTCTTAATTCACATGCTGTAGTATGAAGTAGAGAAGATCAACATCAATATTTTATAATAATTTTGACAGTAGACCTCATACATTTGATGTCATTGACTTTATTTTCAATCATGATATCCTGTAAAGTACTTTAATTCATAACTTTTCAAACTATATGACACTTAGTATTAAACCAACACTATGTAGTTTTTCAAACATAATATAATCCTTCGTTATTCATTGTGATGGTCCACCACTTTACAATGGAGTTGAATGACACCTCTGTCGTGGTCTGGAGTGGTCTGTATCCCTTTCACTGGCACTACGTAACTTCGAGGTGGATGGTGGGAACCCTGCCACACTAGAAACTACAAGTTTGGACTGCTTTACGGCATACGTCACTTCCCACGATTCCTGATTCGTTTAAAAGACGGAAGTTTGGCGAAAGCCAATCGTTAACGCCGAGCTGTAACCATGGCGGAGGAAACGAAGAACGTAATGAATAGAAAAGTTTTATCGGAGGATACAAAACAAAGAAAGCGAGAGAAAAACAAGCTGAATGCTCGGACCAGAATAAACATCGGTTCGGCGTTCACTCGCTGGCGTGAAATAAAAGACGAGGAGGGATGTCTGACTACTATCAGGTATGTTAGCGACTAATTTATGATGAAGTTCCTCAAAAAAACTTGACAGGAAAAAAGTACAGCACAACAAATCCAGAACGTACCAGTATGTAGTTTTGTTTAGACCTATTTCAAGTGTGTGATATCGCCAGCTCATTGTTGTCTTTACTTTTATTAACTTTATCGCTTCAACAGGACGGGGCGACTTCACGGTAATAAAACCAAGTTGAACTTAGCGATTTTTAACATCGTCATTTAGTCAAAAATAAATACATTACCTCGTCGCTATCCATCCTGCAAACAGCCGCTGAAGACGGAAGAATACTTTTGAGCGAAGTCCTGACTTCTGTGAATCGCCTACAAAACAAACGCATGCGACCGGCAGATCTGTCTTACGACAGTAAGCGCCCGCTAGAGCTCATGGGTAGTTGAGTTCACTCTCCGGTGAAGCGGGGATCTTCCGCAGTGCTGCTTTAAGAGTTTCCTGCCCATGCACAGGATAATTTTGCGTGTGCATGATAAACTTCTTATTTATTTTGGCCGATGTCCCATTTAGATTCAAAATCTTTTTTTGGTCATCAATATTATTCCCTGGCTGTGGAGGATATATAAACATAGGTATGTAACTTGTAACTTAAGCTGTCAGATAACTGTGACAGATTTCAAAAGCAGGGCAAATTAACAAACTCGCCTTCTGTCAAAATTGAACTAAATTACAGACTTTAAGGAAATTCATTTAGTTTTGTTATGTTACCTGGTACAAGACTAAAATAATAATAAAAATGTATCAGCATGCTGAAAACCAGTGAAATACTGAGTTATTGATCCTGTTTGCTTTCATATAATTATTTAATCTAATTTAATTTTAGTTATTTTTTATTTTATTTACTAGCCTCCATTTCTTCTTCTTCTGCCCCTTTCCCCTCTTCTTGTTTGATATCTGTAAGTTCCTTGTTTATTTTTTCTCTGCACCCATTCCGTAAGCTGGAAAAAAGAATAAAAATAATTTTAAAAATGTATCAGCACAGTACAGGGAAGGGCCCCAATGACTGGGTTTGGGCCCCCATATGACTAGATCCACCCCAATAAAAAACACACACATTTCAGCAGCAGTCTGCTTGTCTGTGATGCCTCTGTGCTTTAGTTTGATATCATTTTAAAACAGTTCAATGGGATACAGCCATTTTTGGCATGAAAACATCGTTGCATATCTCTAAATGATGCCATAGTGAAAGTTCAAGTGGGAAGACCAATCCATCTGCTCATTTCAGTCACCTGTTATCCATCTTAACCTCTAATTTACTACAACTGTGTATATTTATTCATGGTACTTATTGACCATATTCACTGCATTTGTATAATTGTATCTGTATTCTGTATATTTCATTGTACTTTAAATCCTGACCAGGGACAAAGACTGCAAATTAGCTGAAGCTATACGTCTTATATACATTCACATTTTCCGTTTTCTGTGGCGATGTTGTTTGTACCGTCCCTGTTAAAAAAACATTAAATAAATAAATAAAATAAATTTCCTCATCCCGCCCTCCTGCAGATGACCCAAATCATCAGCTGATTAAGGGCGTACACTCACCTCAGCACAGAGCCAACCAGGTTCTGGCACAACCTGCATGGCAAATCGTCCTGCTGCTGTCATATACTTAAACACGTCTTTGCTCCTCCTGTCAGTGTCATGGTGTCGTGCTGTGTGATCTCAGCAATTTTTTCTTGCACACCTGAGCTCTCTTTCAGCAGCACAAGTATACTCAATTACCATCCTAAATACCATCTGATGTCACCAATTAAGTTTCTGAATTGTTCAGGTGTGAACAATTCCCTGCATGATCAATGCACACTGGTTAAAAGTTCAATTGATTTCCTCATAAGTTAAACAGTTGCACCGATTATGCAAAAGTCCAGAATCTTCCTACTACTTTATGTGTTTATTGCAGTAGGTGCAGGATCACTAAAACCATCTTACGTCCATGTCTCCCTTGATTGTTTTTAATCTATGTGATCTGCGGCAGGTTCAACCCAAGGATTCACCCCAGAGGATCACAGCGGGGTTTTCAGCTCTCTCGCAGGCATTGATCCGCTCTGATGAGCACTCCTGCCAAATCACAAAGGCTATCAAGCCGCCTCCGCTCACAGACTCAGTCAGTATCCCCTCAAAGCTTAAATAACATCTCTGAGCTGCTCAAACTTCTGTTTCCGTCAATCAGTCGGTCATAGAGCTGGGCAGCATGGCCTGATCTTCAGTTTGTGTCAGAGGTGTTTTACATCCAAATGAAACATTATGCATTTAACCATCTTCCAGTAGCCTGAGGCTTAATATCAGCTTTAGGTTTTGGAAGAACAATAAAAATAAAAATCAGTTAACTGCAGCACATGTGCAGAAACACACGTTAGACATCATGTCAGGCCATGAAACTGTGGGTAGGTTAGATTTGTCAGACCACATTCAGGTCATTAAGACCCCAGACATGTCGGGTCACATGGCTATAGGGTCAGTCATGCAGAGCCACACGTCAGGTCAATCAGACCCCAGACAAGGGGGGTCTGGTGTATGTAGTTAGTTGGTTTAAAGTGTGCTAATCACAAAATATTGCACATTTTCAATCATACAATCTGTTACACCAAAACTTGATAACTCGTTTTCAGGCTCATATTTTAGTCTATAGACTATTGTATGCTTATCAGCAAATAACTTATTTATCTGTAAATATTAATGCAAAATATAGATAAACTCAGCAATGCAAACATACAGAAACAAATCCAGTGTGAATTAATTTGCACAACTAAAAGTGCTCTGAGAGCACAAACCTCCGCAAAGGAACTTCTGACATTGTTGGCAAAGTTATCATCAAAAATGTGAAAAATGCCTTGTCAATCATCTTTATTTGTATAGCACCAAATCACAACAAATGTTATCTCAAGACACATCCTATCTGGGGAGACAGTGACGAGTGCAGTGACTAGTGCATTTTTAATTTGAGGTTAAAAATGCTGTAAATCACCTTAAACAGTATGAGCAGACAGATAACTGGTTCATGTCACCTCTCTCAAGTGCACAGGTCTGAGACGCTCTCTGCTCTGTCGCCTTTGCACCATGAATCAGAATAAAAGACGCCTTAAAAATGCCCCCGGGTCAGTCAGTGACAGGCTGGATTATTTTTAACCATGTATGGTTCACACGTAGAGGAACGTTGGAAAGAAAAGTAGAAGAAAAAGAGACAAAGTGGTGGATGCCAGCTCCCTCTGGTGATTTTTCATTTCCTCCTAACTGGGGCATTGAAAGTAGGATATAGCTGTCCTACAAACCCCTCTCTCTCTCTCACTCCACCCGAGAGACGTGAACCATTTTCAGCCACCTGGTCCCCTTTCTCAGATGGAGGGGACACACTCAGTCCAGAGGAGATAGATGCGTCTACGACTTTTGATGTGGACCAAAACAGTGCAAAGGGCTTTTACACACCAGCTGAGTAGTGGGGAATTTTAAAAGTGATCGATTCTGTAAGGCTGGACTGTAATGGAAAAGGATCAAGGTATTAAAGCGTTGAGTCAAGAGAGGCTCATAATTGTTTGCCTGAGGCAAGGTCGCTCCCAGAGGAATCAACCAACCAACAGCAACCGCTTTTATATTGATGAGAGACGATGTAGGATGAGGACCAGACACATCTGCATCCACTGGTACCTGAGAGGTTACTCAAGTGTAAAAAAAACACACGAGGCTCAAAACGAATGTACACTAAACTGTCCTGAGGTGAAATGTGACATCGGCACGAGCACCGAGGTCCAATCACCTTTGAGACGATCCTCGGTGGTGAATCAATCCAGCACAAGTCATGACTAGAATGCAGAAGTGCATTATCATTCTCGCCGAGTTTTCCGTTGATTTGTGGTTTTATTTACATTATTGTTGTGTTTGTTCTTTGTCATTCATGTATTCGATTTTTTATCAAATATAGAAGAACAAATACAAGGCAAATTAAAAAACATCAAAGCACGATAGAAGCGAGCAATATGAGAAAAAAAAAAACATGTCCAGAAGACATGTTACAGGAATAGAAAAGCACATTAAAACATCACATGTAATGTGCAGGAACTTAGTTCAAACAAATGAAAACAAAACAAATTGATGTGGACATCACAGTTACATTGGACAAACCAAATGCATTGTTTGAGTGTTTTAGCACAGGTGCTAAGTTGCAACACTTGTCCACAGGAGGCTTTTGAGATGATAAAATAATAAAAGTAATTAGAGAAGAGAGCAGAGAAAAAATTACAGTGTACAATAACATGACAACAATAAAGGAGAAGTATTTTTTTTCAGATTAAATATATACGTACATAAGCTGTAAAGCCAAGGCAACATAGTTGAGCAATCAACCAGTAAATTAAATAATTTATGTGAACATTGTTGTTTTGATTTTAGCCATTCTTCAAGTCCTTCGCTAAAAGCATTACAATTGGATCCCAGTTTTAGATTAATGGGTAGAACGTTCCAAAGTTTTGCACCTTTTACAGATAGACCAGATTGACGGAGTGAAGTCTTTTATCTTGGGACAAGACAATCACCACTGGTGGAGGATTGTGTGGTCGCTCTGTCAGAGCTCTGACGCCTGGTGGCCAGTTCAGAAAACAGTGTAAGGAACTGAACTGAAACAAGCAAGGAACAATAATCAGAAGGCGATTAAAAAATCTGTTACCACTCTTTTATGGTTTGGTTTAACTCCCTGATATTTCATATTAGAGTGAGAATTGGAAAAATTGCTGATTTATTCAAGAGAATGTGATGAGTTTGTTTAAGCTATTTGGGAGGAGTATGTGGATTAGTGTGATACTATTAACAAGTAACAAGTAACATCTACCAGACACAAATTAATCTGAGTCTTTTTTTTTTTTTTACTTCAAAGACATACATTACATGCAGGTTTGGGCAAAGTAGCTAACCAAACTGATTGTGTCTGTAGGTAAAGAATTTCATGGAGATCTTTTGAGAAATGTCCTTGCCCAAAAATCACCCGCAACACACCTACTAATAGCACACGCATATTTTTAGTTTGCACACACAATTTAGCACTCGATATTTAGAATCTTGGAAGATCCGGCCCTAGGTGTGTAAAAAATGTTGTGCTCTTTTTTCATGCTTTTGTGATGTAAAATACTGACCTTGAATGACAAAATGAAATAATGGTTATAAAAAAATTATAATACCACTAATAATGATTACTACTGTTATTGTTATTACTACCATAATAATAATCATCACAATATTAACACCAATGATAACCTTCAGCAGGAATAGACTGGGCTGGGATTGAGAGTAACGAAGTGAATGTCATCACCTTAATCAGGTTTGAAAACAATCTGCCAGTCAGACCTTGACAGCTCATGAATTGATAATTAGTTTTGTCCTTAATCATCTGCCTCTATCCAATGGGATACAAAAACAAACAAACAGGACGTGGCTACACAAGAAGACCAAAGCACTTTAGAGAAGTAATCATCAGTGTTTGACTCAGTGATGCATGAAGGTCCTTTTGACTGATGAAACTTTCTATTTACCTGTGCTGTCTCATCTCCTCCCTTCTGAGACAAGACATGCTTTTAGGAGGAGTCTATAAAGCGCCAATATATACAGTGCTTTTCAGTCAACTCTTCTCTCACATTTGTCTTGTTTCAAATGACCAAACCATCATCGATCCTTACAGCCTACTTTACTGCTACTGTTTTAACTGGGTATAGGATGGTTAGTTTGTAGATTGAATTATAATTCCTGCTAAGTTAGCAGTTGATTATGTTAACATTCAACTCTGCTTCTCATTTACTAATATTCTTTGAGAAAAATAACTGCTCCTTAGAGACTTAGAGAGATAGGAATTTAAATGTTTCAGTTCTGGTTTTATCATGGCCTAAATAACAGGCAAAACTGAATATAGCTGTTAAAAAAATGTAGTTTGTGTGTTGTCAATACTCAGTTTTATAGGTAATATTACATTTTACAGACATGATTCAGTAGATTATGATGTGAAATGAATGTATTATGATAATAGAAATATTTAGCCCATAAATATACATGTTCTGTCACATGAAAATTCTGCTTTTCGCAGCTCAAGTCAAACATTTCTGGCATATGTTCAGGAGTTTACTGTACCTTTGAGTACAGCAGATAGAAACCAAATTCTTTTCTTTACTTACCACCATAAATCATATTTAATATGGTGTTTGATATGGATTGATACATGGTTTGTATGATAGGCAATAGCTTTAAACTTAAAGAAAATACAAGATTGATTAATTGTACATATTTATTGAATTAAAATTCTTCATTTTATATAAATCTATCTATCTATCTCTCTCTCCATATATATATATATATATATATATATATATATATATATGTATATACATATATATATATGCACACATGTCGAGTATCAGGCTTCTTTAACAGTATAGCTTTTCTAGTACAAGATATTTGTTATTACCTCCGCCAAGGAGGTTATGTTTTCAGAAGAGTTTGTCTGTCTGTCTGTCTGTCCATCCGTCTGTCTGTGAATAAACTAACTCAAAAAGTTATGGATGGATTTTGATGAAATTTTCAGGAAATGCTCAGCATGGGAAAAGGAAGAACTGATTCATTTTGGTGTTAATCCAGATCAGTGTCTGGCTGCCATGATGAAAAATGTGATTTTTGGAAATAACTACTAAACTAAGATAGATATCATTGTATCATTGTGAATCTAATTGCTAATGGTATGTTTTCATGGTCAAGGAATCTAAATATTTCGATGAAATAAAGGTAGGACTAATATTTATGGTGAAAATCACAATATGACTGAGGACTATGGCGCTGGCGGAGGTCTGCGCTCTCCGAGTGTTTTTTTAGTCTTCTAAATGTAGATGCTTGAGGAGGATATGAAGAACGTGCTGGGCTGCAGCTTAAAATCAAGTGTGGTATTTGTGCAAACATAAAAATAAGTATTACTGTCCTTTGAACCCATTATACACCTAGATTATTCCATGTATGATTACAGGGGGGTGGCTTTGGAGCCTTTTCCAGATGTCATTGGGCAAGAGATGCAGTACAGTCTGGACATGTGACAGCCAGGTAACCACACAGCTGACATAGAGACAAACTATTAGGCACACTCACAACGATGAACAATCAAGTCACCAGTGCACTAAGAAGCATGTTTTTGATCTTGGGAAAACCTGGAGAGAACCCAGGCAGGCACAGGGAGAATTTACAAACTCCACAGATAAACCTGGTGGTTCAGTGGTAAGAAGTATTAAAATGTTCTTACTAATGTAAGAGGGGAACGTCATCATTCAATGAATACGTGGTGATGTCTTCATATAGTCTTACCTGGTCTCTGAGTCTCTCTGTCTCCTCCTGATAGGCTGCCAGCTGTTTCTTCCACTGCTCCACATTAGCATTAGCCTCGTGTAGAGCTGCCACCAATTTGGAGTTACTGTCCTGCAGAGTGAAAAGCTCGGCCTCCAAGTTCATCTCACATATAGACCTGAAAGTCACACACACACAGCTTGGTAAGCCACAGAGAGCTGACACACAATTGTTTACATAAATGAGTCAAACAGTGAAACCTATAGCAACACATTTTGTTAAGTTATACCATATTGTAACTTAAGCTGTATAAAGAGTCACATATACTGGCCCTATGAGAACTGAATCATAAAAAATGTGGATATTTGTATTAACCTCACTAGCGTACTACAGACTACAGAATATTTCTCATGCAAATACGGGCAGGTGTCAGTTTTATTTTGCACAAAATCGGTTTTGCTGGATTCTAAACTAAAGGTAAGCAGGGCTGGTAGCACTACTGTTGTCTTCAGTAGAGGTAAAAACTTAAAGCCACATTGTTCCTTTTAGCTGTTTAGCTCTGTCATGTGTTTTTAAGTAACCTGCCACTGAGTTCACAGCTTGCAAAACCAAAGCAGTAGGAGCTATTATGAACTTAAAACCCCTCTTGAGGCACGTGAATGGCTATTTTGTTTGTTATAAAACAGAGCTATATTATTAACCACCAAACCAAATCATGAAAAATTAAGCTGCAATGTCAGCTCAAGGATGGTTGGGGTTTCTTAAGTGAGCAGAAATAACGCACACTGGTACCACATCCTAACTGTACTGAACTGAATTTGGTTTCTTCTGACTTTACTCACTCAGCAGAGCTTGTCTATCCGTTTACCATGTCAGAGATGGTGAAGAATTCATTCACATATTTTGGTAAGTGAATTGACTTGAATAGACATGTGACACCACTTTGACATCGATTTTAATTTAAAATCTGTTTAGGCCCTTTGATTACTTTCATAGCATTGTGACATCATTTTTCGTTATAATAATTCCCTATTGTGAAGTTTTGTTCTTATCTTTCTGCAGCTTAAATGATTCAGGCACGGATTCAGAACATCATTGTGAAAGACCAAAAGACTAGAAAGGCTGATGGAAAATTACAGTTGGTCTGACCCAAACTATTCCTTATCTCTTTTTGTTTTGGCTCCCGTCTGTCCTTGAGCAGATGTATCTACTCTCCTGGAATGTTTTGCTAACAGGGGCTCTATCCCCCCCTCCCCTCCCTCATCCTGTGAACTTTGCTCTGGAACAGAAACTCTCTCGGTCATACAGTCACCTTATCAGACAATAGAGACTTTGTGAGGTCTGAGTTAAGACAAGGTCACTGTCTCCCTTTGAATCAACGCCCCCGCTGGCTTCCCCCCACCCCACGTGCTCGTCTCTGTGTTTGTTGTCTCATGTGGGGTTTTTTTCCAATCCCACACTATGCTCCCCTGACAGGTGCCTATTTAGGAATATATATTTTTTACCCCTCTCCTTCCTCTTGTTTTCTTTGCTGCAAGCACTTTGAGTTACATATGTTGTAGGAAAAGTGCTATATAAATAAAGTTTGATTGATTGATTGATTGATTGATTGACTGATGTCTGGTTTACACACACTGTGAGCCTATCTGCAGGTATTAAAGCTAATCCATGACTACAACAGGCTGCTCTATTGTAAAGTGCCTGGAGATAACACTTGTTATGAACTGGAGCTATACAAGCAAAGATTGATTGATTCATACAACGACTACAACCTACCCATTGAAGGCTATTCCACATGTTCATTACAAAGCAAATGCACAATACACAAACCAACAGGACCAAACTGTTCCTCAGATATCCTTCATTCCCGAGTGGTGCTATTCATTGCAAAAGGATGTGACATTGAAATACCACTTTGTTCAGATAAATTGGAGAATTTGGAAGGCTGGAACCACTGAAATGTTGTTTTTACAAAGAGCATTAAGTGTCAGGGATGAAAAAAGTATTTGTTTCAATTTGTAAAAACAGAGTTAGAAATGTGCTTTCCTGCATTAATGTCATTTTTCTTAAATCTGAATCATATCTGGCACTGTTTTTACAATGTACTCTGTCCCACTATATGCTACATTTACAGTAAATATTCAAAAGTGAGAAGAAGCTTGAGGTGCACCTGTATGTCGCTTGATTCAAATGTGTCTAAAATAGACAATTATTCATACGATATTATATAATACATTTACAAAAGATCATTCAGACTCTGTCTTTGTGTCTTCCCCTCCTGCAACAGTTCATCATGGTCACCATTCAGCAGCAGCTGTCATCATTACACTATAACAGGTTGGTAGAATCTAAAGGGCTGAATGAGGAGATGTCAGGCTTTATTTGACGCTTTTATGAGTAACACCTCATCAATGATCTCCTCAATTTCCAAGAAAGCTTTACAAATCATATGATGTCATACTACAATTAACCCCAACATGTAAAGCCATGTTAATGACAGGTAAACCCTGTGGAAGTTAATGGATTACATGCTCCAGGGCAATCAATAGTTTGGATTAAATGAAATGTGCAGAGACATAATGAGGCTGAGCTAATTTTTTATTTATTGTGCTTAAAATCACTGCATCCAGTCCCATCACAAGGATGATTTAATTGTTGGTTAAAGCTACAGTAAACCCATATTAATACACAAAACTTCTGAAACTTCCTGAAGTTTTTTGGCAGAGCTGCATGTGTGAAAGCAAAAACCTATATCTATTTAAATTTTTACTGCTGACCTCTTCACATATTTAATATGAGCGGACTTGGCTGGAACTTTCCACTAATAATGTCTGCAAGTGAACGAGGGGGCGATGATGTTTCTGTTCTTCAACTTCACACAGTATAACAGTACAGCTACCTCACAAATGAATTAAAAAACGTCACTATTTTCTCAATGTCATTCTAAAGTTATTTTTAACCTCATGTAGGGGGACAGGTGAGCTTCACTTCGCTGTTTGGGGAGACTATATGAGCTGAGCCTCAAACTAAGTTATTACATGAAACAAAGTGTTTTCTTTGTTTCTGGGGCTCAGATGTGACAGCTGAAAACAGATTTATAAAATGTAAAGCTGGAAAAAGAATCCACGCTGTAACATAAAGATGTTAATTGAAAGCTGTTGGTAGTTTGATAAAGGATCATCAAGCTGTTTCCATGCTTAATTGAGGGATGGTACGTCTCTTTTCAAATCAAGTTCACTTTCCCCAGAAGAAATCTTCTAAAAGAAGAAATTAAAAGAAATTAAAATAAACAGTACAACACCCATTACAGCGAGGCAATGCTATCTTCATATGCATCTCAGGCAGCTGGATATTTACCATGTCCAGCATCAGGGGGGAAGTTGCCACAGCAGGTAAGGGCTTTACAGACCCTCCTGACTGAGCTAGTGAAGAGTCATTATCCTAAACATCTTCAGTCATGAGTCTTTAGTTATGAGGAGTTTGGATCCACTACCTGAATCACTGCTTGTCATTAGTAATAAATATTTGCATGAACTGAAAGCAGCTTTGTCATCAAGGTTGTGCTGATCACTCAGTTTGGTTCTGCTTGATTGCCTCAGCTGGTGGTCTGTCATCTGCATAAGTGAGCACAAAAGAAGCAGCCTTGGTCATAGGCAGGGTGTACTAACTCTACAGCTAATACTTTGTGTGCTTGGTGTGGTAAGGACATAGCAGAGCCAGGCTTAGGGGCCATCCATGCAAAGACGAGTTTTCATTGTAAATGTGAGACATAAAACTAATGCAATGAAAAATGTGACATGCAATCTTTTAGAAAGGTGTAGTACCATATAGATATGATATCCAAAAATATATTAGCCATGCATTTGTTCCCATATTTTATGATACAAACTAGGTTTGTTTGGTGCTGCTTCCAGATAAAAACAATAAAACATCAGCCCACATTAGTTATTAAGGACCAGAACAACAAATGTTTTTTAGCACTGGATTAGATAAGTCACGAATTTTAAACTTTGTGTAAAGCAGAGCAGAAAAGAGAGACTTGGAGTCTACAGTGGGAGAATTTAAAACAGGAGGTAGACACAAACATTTTAAAACAGGAGGTAGACACAAACATTAAATTGAAACAGACCGAGACTGAACACGCACTACACAAAAGCTCTCCACCACATTATCTGTTTGAACAAAAGATGAGACTGATCTTGGAGAGGAAAGAACAGAAACTGCCCACAAGTCTCATCAGTTTCCATTGTATTTATGTGTGAGTGTATGACTCTGTTACCCTTCAGAGAGCATCTTCTTAATGCGCTCCTTCTCAGAGGAAAGTGTGATGTCGGCACTCTGGCTGCGGAAAAGTTTATCTTCAGGTCCATTCACACACATCACAGGTGGAGACTGGAGGTCATCCGAGAGGTCCTGAGAAACACATCAGTAAATGGACTCTCCCAAAAACAGACACTGAAATCATCATTAAATAACTACATGGGGAAAAGGTAGATCATGTCCTCCAGGAAAATGATGCCAAAATCTGCTTTTGTTAAAATTAAAAACACAAATAAATTGCTCCAGCAAAGGAAATATTGATCTTATTTTTCTCTTTTCTGATTTAGATTCAGTGACATCTTGCATTAACATCAGTGTGGGCTAACTGGATGCCAGCTTGTAATAATTAGTGACAAGTATGAATGCACTTCATGGTGTACTGATGGTTATAAAAAAATCCAATAGCTCAAAAAACCTGCTGAAGTAGGTTGAGATGCTTTCATTGTAGGTTTGGTAGTGAAGATGCTACAGTGCACTGACATGCATTGAAGATCTTTAAAGAATAAAGCATAACTAGAGGTGATCCAAGAGCACACACCTCCTCGAAGGCATTTCAAACATTATCAGGTAAGTTGTAAAAGTATAGGAAACTGCACTATCTTGCACTGTTAGAAATCCTTTTTAAAAATCTGATCACTTCTTCCTTTTGCAATAACTAAACTTCCCCAAAATGTTATCATAATCTGTTCATACCTTTTTGAGTTATCCTATTTGCAAACAAACAAAGAAACTATCATTGCTGACCAAAGCATGACCTTCTTGGCAGAGGTAATAAATTAGTTGCAGCCAGACAATTGGACTCGAGCCATAGGGACTCGGACTTGAGGCGACTTGAGCCGCCAATGAGACGACTTGCAACTCGACTCGGACTCGGGAGGTAAAAACTCGAGACTCGACTCTTACTCGAGAGAAAATGTCTCCAGACTCGACCTGACTTGAGACAACATGATTCGGAAAATTGCACGCACTCAGGCTTTATATGAAGAGCCAGACAGGAGAAATCCGCCGCTCTTTCCTTTTAGGTTCACTTTATTGATGCTCCATTCACAGTATACTTGTCCGTCACCTATTATTGTCCCACACACGACACAGTACTACACACATAGGTTCCTACCACACACCCGCTTCTGCTACAGTGATGATCAGTGGGCAGGGTGCGTGGGACGCGGGTTTCAAATTGGCAACCACTATGTCTTCTGTGCAATCAGATGGAAAACGAGGACACACCAAGTGCACAAACTGCAACGCTTCGATAAGAGAAAAAGAGGGCACAACATCGAACTTTATCTGCCACCTGAGGTCACATGAGGCCAAGTAAGTGAGCCAGATAGCTAGCGTTTCTGCCATAGGTCAATATGGCAGGAACGTTAGCCCGACCTGTGGTCAATATGAAGCTAGCAAAGCTAACATTAGTAAAGAGGGTGTACGTGTTGTATGTGTGGGAAGATAAGGTTTCTCTCCTCAAGATAAAAATCTGAGTGCTTTTTGGGTGTACTGGGAAACAATGGTGAGGGACTCGACCCGTCAGAACCTGTGACTCGACTCGACTCGCCTCCGGAAAAAAACTTGGGACTTGCTTGAGACTCGGATCAAATGACTCGGGACTTGCTTGGGACTCGGATGGGAGGGACTTGGGCAATTGTCTGGTTGCAGCTGAAATGCATCTACCCTTGAATTAAAACTGCCACAGGAATGCCAGAGGGTATTATTTGTTAACTAACAAATAATAATAATAATCATTAAAAATTAAAGCTGACCAAATAATTTAAAAAGAATATATATTTTGAAATAACTTTTAAAAATACTTAAAATAAACTAACAAAAATACATTTGATTGTACTTAAACAGAATACCAAACTGACCTTTAATTACAGATAATTAAGTTCTGCAGAAACGAGTTGAACTATTCAGAAAAAACAGACCTTGTGAGGCACTTTTTATTTTAAAGCGAGTTCTAATAGCAGGTTGTCACAGGGGTAATGTTGTTAATGCAAAGTGTGAACACATATTCAAGTATTAACTTGATATCCAACTACCAATCATGGATGTTAAAGCCAGAAAATGCTAAATGTAAACAGGATCTCAGATTCTAAAGGATGTCTGAGATGGTTGTGTCTGTTTTGGTCTTTAAAAGCAGGAACTATCTGCCCATATCAGCAGGTAAAAATGAACTCAAAGTATAAGACCCAGACAGTTCAGAATGAAAGAGACTGTATTTGCACACAAATTGCTCTCTGTGATTTCACTTCTTGGGTGCAAAACAAGCATGTATTTTTTTTCCAGAAATAAGAAAAGACTCACCTGTGAGAACTACAGTGGAAATCCAAGAGATAGACACAAAACAGACAAAGAAACATGTCATCACAATGCCAGATATGCATAGTGGTCTTTTAAAGATATATTACAAATAACTGTATGAACAAAAATGCAGCCTGGAACCACTTAGCAAAAAATCAGGCTCAATTAACAGACGCAGATGGCAATTTTCTGCATTTGGCTCCTGCGATGTTTTCATTAAATCAATAAAGACGTGAAGTTAGCGACATCCCCGGGAATCTGTTCAAGCGTGGAATTAAAAAGGAAATGGGCATTTTCCTCATGGCCAAGCAGATGTAACTGACAGGTAATTATTCTCTATTGATCAAAAATCTCTGAGCTGACTACATTTTCATCATTACAGCATTAAAGTCAGACCCCTGACGTCGGGCGGGGGAGAAAACGTGGATGTGGTTCGCTGCTGAGCACCACAGGATAATTTTACCACCGTCCTACTTTTCCCCTCCTCTCTACCCTCCGAGACGAGTGACCCAGCTCATCTTTTCCTTGCCTTTTATTTTTTCCTCTTCCCTCCTTCTTTTGATTCAATCACTGCGGCTCTGGCTAATAGCTGGGCTGCTGCAGTGTTTGTCTGACCTTGGCCTGTGCTCACAGTTGCTCATTCTTAAAACGGGTAAAATGCTCAAAAGTGCATGTCTGGATTTTTTTTCCTGCTAGTCTGTCTTTTTTGCTTTTTTGTATCAACACTCTGCCTGACTCCTGCTGAGGTTTGCTCCACTTCCATGTCAACATTTTTCTCACCTGAGGAGCAGCGATGGTGAGTGCTGTGTTGGCCAGTTCTTTATCCTGCGACTTTTCTCGAGCCAGACGAGCTGCATCCTTTACCTCCTTAAACTTCTCTGAAAACTTTTTCAAAAGGAGGGCAGCGGAGAAAGTGTTTAAGATTATGAAGCATAAAAAGGCAGAGCTATTGATGGAACAACTTGGAGCTAAGAGAGTGTATTTCAAATTACTAGCTGAACATCAGCATCCCATTGTAACTATTAAAAGCCACTTTCTCCTTACATATCCAGAGACCTGTTGGACCAGTGACTTTTAGGTTTTGCCTTAAGAAATAGTGTCCACACAAAGTCCAAACAAATATCCTTAACTAAGTCTATACTCCCTTATAAATGTTAAAAGGGGGAAATGAGTATTTCTCCCTTTTAATAATACCATTGGTATGGTATTTTAAATTATTAGAAAGCCTGATTAGTCACCTTTGCAAGTACAGCTTGCTGTGTGAATGGTTCCCCTAATAAATGTGCCAAAACCCCCATGAACCGGAAGCTGGTGTCCCCATATACAGAGTACCATTTCCAAACTTAGGACCAAGTTCCTTGAGACTTGTGAAGTCAAGGACAAAGTGGTCCATTAATGCACACAATCCTTACAAGTCCTTGTACAAACTGTAAAGGTGACTAATCAGTTTTCCAATGACATAAAATACAGTACCAATGGTATTATAAAAGTGGAGAAACAATCAACACAGATAACATTTCCAAACTTTTTTTAGGAGTATTGTTAGGTTGTAGCACTCTTTGGACACAGAGCAAAAGAATGAGGTAAACCTTTGGCCTTGTCCAGATATAGGAAGGGTTTTTGAAAATGCATCCTTCTCTGTCATACACAGGCTATCAGCTTTTTAAGTCACTGAAAATACTTGGTTTGTCTTTACTGTGTTTATTATACAAGACAGTGCCTTTAAATTTATGAGAGGGACATATTCAGCATTAAAAATGTTACGATCTCTCAAGCATGTGTGTGTCATTGGCCTTCAGACATTTAACTAAGCTCTTTCAAGATCCCATGGACTTTAAGATGGGGGACAGGAAGTGGCAAGAAGCTACTGCTCTGCATTTTAGAGCTGATTACACTACCACTTGATTTAAATAAAGTCATTTCATCTTTAGACACCGAGGATAAGATTTAAATTGGTGCAATTTTACATCTTTTACGAGATATTACAAAAATACACATTCTTTGACTTGACTTTGTGTGGGTTTACCTGATGCAGCTGTTGCTCTGTAGCAAAACCCAGACCATACACAGTGTTGGCTCTGCTGTCCGCCCACTGACCAAACTTCTGTGACGTCTTGGTGAATGTCATGCTGGGTGTAACCGTGCAGTTGATAATTGCCTGCCAATGCAGAATAAAAAAGTCATTTTAGCATAAGGCACACCTGAGGGCAAAACATTCAGGAAGATAAAGTTATGAAGCTGGTCAAAGAATTCAGACAAAACGAGTCAATTAAAATGATTCCTCCTCCTCTCAGGAGTTTTGAGTGCGTCACTGGCTATTTGAAGACCTCAGTTTCCACAGTATTTGTCAGAAACATTTGAGCTTTAATATTTTCCTTAAATATGATAATAAACACAATATATTTTAAAACATGCATGTCCTGTCTATGAGCCTACACCCAGAACATGCAGCAGCATCTAAAATAACATTTTCTTTGGGGAGTAGTAGACAGATGTTAATAAAGACTTACTTTCACAGTGAATCATCAGACATTAAACCTTTCAAAAATTAATGAGCAGTTCTGATAAATTTAATCTTGGGGACCAAGAAGCGCACTGACAAAACAGTCTGTTTGTAAATTCAATTCTATATATTGATACCTATGTACATCTATATGTTTGTGAACACAACACCTAAAATAACTTTCTGAGGGTTTCATTGAGACATTAAGTAAATTCTCTCTTTGATTTAAGTACGAACTAAATGTTAAAAGTCAAGGTTGTAAAATATCCTAGTCATCCTTTGCTTGCGATGCAATATCTTAAGAAAAATTTAGATGACTGTAATTAAACTTTGCACAAATTAATGTCTACTCCTACCAAAGCATGAAGTAAAAGTCAAAGGTCAGGTTTCAGGTGTATCCTTTGCTTGGGGACCCAGTTTTGTAATCTCAATATTTCAAGAATACTTTAAAGGATTTTTTTTAAAAACCTTACATAAATGTCCACTCTCAGAAAATGCTTTGTAAATGAAAGACCAGAGTGGTTCAAGTTGATGGAAAGGCAACAAGTAACACAAATAACCATTTGTAACACAGTTCGAGGTATGCAGAAAAACATTTCTGGACACAAATCGCAAAATTTGAAGCGGATTGGCTACAACAGCAGAAGACCACACCAGTAATTTCAACTAAGTACAATAAATTGTTAAAGTTCACACGCTGATGAGTCTTCATTCCTACTGCAGCATTTAGAGGGAAGAGTCAAAGCTGGGCGTTAAGAGCACTGGATCCACTCTGCCTATTATCAACAGTTCAGGCTGGTGATGGGGGATATTTTCTGTGATGAGTGTTCTGTGTTACCATTGTTTAATCACCACAACCTACCCGAGTATCATGGCTGACCATGTCCATCACCTTAGTAACTCCAGTGTACCCATCTTCTGAATGCCACTCCCATCAGGATAACATGCCATGTCACAAAGATCACCCCAAAGTGTTTCTTTGAATGTGTCAATGAGTTCACTGGACGGTCACCAAGTCTTGGTCCAGTAGAGCACCTCAGGGATGTGGTGCAACAGGAAATTAACATCATGGATTTGCAGCACACAAATCTAAAGCAACTGTGCAATACTGACATGTCAACAAGGACCAAAGTTAGACCGAATGTTCCCGGCATCTTGTTAAATTTATCCCATGAAAAACTAAGGCAGTTTTGAAGAACATGGCACTAGCATAATGTTCATAATAAAGTGTATTCAGTATATCTGATCTGGAGAACTATACAGATCTGTAGAATGGGGAGTTTCTTAATAATGTTATCCACAGACATCTGTTATGGTACAAAAGAGTAAAGTAACCAGTGAAATTGTTGTCACCTGCATAAGCTGGCAATTCTGTGGAGTCATGAGGTCAAGTAAACTCATCTTTACCTACCTGACACCTGACATGGGGCAAAAAGTCCAGATAGATATAGAAATGTTAAAGTCCCAGTGAAAAGTGTTTATCTAATCAGCACTGGCTGAAAATAATGTCCTTTTGTAACTGAGAAAAGTAATGGAGTATCATCATTAAAACTAACTTTTAAATAAAGTTAGACATTGACTGAAAATGCTGCTGTTATATTGGTGTGAGGTGAGGTGATAAACACTGTGCTGCCATATAGATAGACTACATAAACTAGATAAACTAGATAAAGACTACCTGAATTACATCAAAAATCAGATCACTGCATTTCACTGTAGGATGTAAAACCCCAGCACAATAGAGATAATAATAGACAGTGCGTAGTAATGGTAAAATCTTGGCAGCAATACAGACACAAAAACATGGGGTTGTGACCCTGCTCTGACAAAAACTACAGCTTTCCCCTGAGAGTATGAGAAAAAAATATTACACTAGACCTATTAATAAACCTTTCCACGTCATCTCCGGCTTTACAATAAAGCAACTGGTTTAAATCCAAGAATTGCGGGGCGATAGCAGCTTAGCAGGAAGCTCTTTTGAACCTTTCCTCCTGTCCAACAAACGATTACATGAACTCTGAGTCTTGCGTTTCTACGTCGACATGTTTGACATAACATGCTGGGTGCTGAGGGCAGCAGTGAAGATTAGAGAGAAGCCAGACACCACAGCGCTGGCAGCATCAGGCTGCTGACTGACCAACTGCCACCCTGCACTGCCTTCTGGGAAGCATAAATGTGGGTCAGATCAGAGGTGCTAAGAGGAGATCAAGTAGACCCTGAGCCCCTCCCCCTCTCCAGAGATGGATGTGGTCTCCTCCTCATAATCTAAATCCACTAGCCTCAGAGATACAAGCTCTGGTTGTTAAGTTGCTGAGTCCTACAAATGGCTTTGTTTGTTACAGCATTTTGAAGGAACATACATTTGTGGGATGAGCAGCAGAGCTTGGTATGTGAGTTGCACCGACTGCCTAACAGCTTTTCCTGCTATTGCCTCTTGTTTGGAGCTTTTGTTTGGCCTGATTGGCACCTGATATTCAGCACCTGTGAGCATCAGCCCCGATACAAGGGTCAGGTGGTGTCTGCTCCAAGAATCTTCATGCTGCATTTGGCGGATCTGGAAAAGATCCCTGCCATAGGGCAACTGCAAGGTGTTGTTCCACAAAACCAAGCTGCAGCATTATTTGGAGGGAGTCCTACCATCTCCAAACTGAGGGGCAAGTTTTACACAACAGGAGATGTCAGAGGCAGGCCGAGAATTGGGCGTCCAAAGAAGACAGCGCCCCAAGAGTACTGTTTCCTTACCATGTGATCACTTAAGAACCATAAGCAATCCTGTGAAGAATAATTTGACCTTTGTACATATTTTATGTATTCAACTTTTCTACATTTGTATATATTCTTTTCATGTATTTGACTCTTTATCCTGTCATATAATCATGCTTGTAATCCTTGACTAGCTTTTGCATACTTCTGACACCTCACGCACCCACATACCTTAGACATATCTTACATGCCATATATGCTGATTCACTGACCTCCGTATCTGACCTCGTGTGGAGGCTGTCTTTCGACCTCTTATCTGTTGAGGGACACCTTCCACACCAGCTCAGTCTGGCTCATTCCAAGACAGTGAGGTACGAAGGTCAACACACACACACACCTTTCTTGACACTCTCATAAATAGAGACAGAACATGACACATCTTCAGTTTTTCAGCATCAGCATCTTGTTGACATGTTGTAAAACTCCAGCGCTGTATTAAACCTCATCATTTTTGCCTTCAGTTGTCTCATTATCATTTTTCCTTTTTGGAGTTATGTCAGGGGTTTTTGGTACGGACCTTACTGAGTTTTTTGAGTTATGAAGGGACAAAATCCTGACAAGTCCTCTACAGATTTGTAGGACAGTATGGCTGATGGTTCTCTGCACAGAAAATCCAAGTTAGACTGCACTCAGTCAATCTCCTGTTTCATAGGACTGCCAAGAGGCCTGCCATGACTGTCCTTTACTGTCAGGCCCATTTGGGTTTGTGTCAGCAACTTGTGCACTGGAACCTGAACATGTGGAGGAACTTTGTATTCCGCCTTGGGTCCAGATGTTTCCTACAGCAGTTGGATCTTGGGCTCAAAGTGTTGAGAAGGTCGGTAACACTATGTTGATTGCTGCACCGGTAGAGTAACATCTTTTGGTGGAGGTGGTGACATGGTGTGGGGCAGCATCTCTGTCACTGGAAAAATGAGGCTTGTCATCATTGGAGGCAATCTCAATGCAGAGAGAGAAACATCAAGAACTATCTTCTCCAAAATGACAACCCACACTCCCACAGAGCAGAGTTTATCAGAGAACACCTCCAGGATTTGGGGATGGAGATGATTGCCAGCAATCATGACCTCAACCACAATCCACACTGTGGTATCAGTTTGTGCTTGCTGTTTGTGCCAGAGTAAGCAACACAACCACGTTGGCTGACCTGCAATAAGTGCCTTTTAAAGAAAGGGATGCCGTTCCACAGCACTGTGTACAGTACTGTGTGACCAACAAGAACAGGAGGAGCCTGGCTGCTGTGGCTGTGTGTGTTTTTTTCCACACACTACTGAGGCTCCTGTTTGTTAAATTAATAAATTGTTTAACTACCAGGTTGTCTTTTTTTTTGCAGACTTCAATCATCCAATCCACTAAACAACACCAAACAAGAGTAAATCACAAAATAAGTTTGGAACTGGCAGAGTGGATTTGACAAATTTTCCATGAGTATGCCCCACATACTCAGCTCTGCTGCTCATCACACAAATACATGCTCCTTCCAAATGTGGCACCATGCAAAAGGAATAAAACAGGCTTTCCAACGATATAAGAAATATTTCCAAGAGGCATTGTTACAACAATGAAGTAATCAAACTCTCATTCAGTTACTTTTTTTTCTCGATGTTTATGTGTTAACATCAATTTCCCTTTTGTAGCTGAAAGGGGAAAAAAGAGAAAAGGGAAAATCCCTTTTTTAATGTCTGTGTTTCTCTCCTACCTGCTGGCACATCAACATGTAGTTACAGTACAGGCCAATAGTTTGGACACACCTTCTTATTCAATGTGTTTTCTTTACTTTCATCACTATTTACATTGTAGATTCTCATTGAAGGTATCAAAACTATGAATGAACATGTGTAGAATTATGTACTTAACAAAAAAGTGTGAAATAAATGAAAACATGTCTTATATTCTAGTTTCTTCAAAGTAATCACCCTTTACTCTGATAACTGCTTTTCAGACTCTTGGCATTCTCTTTCTGAGCTTCAAGAGGTAGTCACCTGAAACGGTTTTCACTTCTCAGGTGTGCCTTTCCAGGGTTAATTAATGGAATTTCTTGCCTATTTAATGGGGTTGGGACCATCAGTTGTGTTGTTCAGAAGTCAGGCTGATGCACAGCCCACAGCCCTATTAGACACTTTTAAAATTAATATTATGGCAGGAACCAATCAGCTAAGTTAAGAGAAACAAGTGGACATCATTACTTCTGTGAGAATCTACAATCAACTTAGTGATGAAAATAAAGAAAACGCATTGAATGAGAAGGTGTGTCCAAACCTTTGGCCTGTACTGTACATGCAACCCAAACAGCTGTTTGAGTGCACATGCATAACAGGCAGGCTCAGCAAAAACATTTCCAGAGAGGACAGTGTAACACTGTGGAGTTATCTACAGTATGGTGATTTTTTTTGTCATCATCATCGCATACAATGTAAGTCCCAAATCTCTTGTTGAATTATCATTTTATAAAAACATCAGAGGTGTTTTGATAAGTGATGCAGCTCTATGTAGAACTGTGCAGCATGCTGCAAGCCTCTGTCTTGTTTACTGTTTTAGTCATTCTGTTATTAGGCAGCAGAGTTACGGATTATGGGCCAGAAACAAGGTTGAAGAAAGTCTAAGAAGTGGTGCTATGTGAGCCATTTTGTGTGACCAACAAGTGGTTAAAGGAATGTAATTCAATTTCTTGGTAATCTGACAGTACTCTAGGGTGTTTCAAAGTTAATTAAGTGTTACTTTGGGAAGTAGTTTTACACAGCAGCAGTAGTAGTTACTGCACACTGTGTTTGGCCATAGTTTGTAGATAGTTTGTCTTAAAGAGGACATATCATGCTTGTTTCTCCTTTTCACTATGCCAGACTAGGATGCCTGTAAAGCATTTCTGCCCTCAGTACAAGTCATTTAGTTCCTTCATTGCCCCACAATAGCATTCTCAAAATCCTCATTTTAGGCCATTATCAAGCTCTCGTTGAAACACTCGGATCTGAGGATGACCTAAAGTTACCTCGCAACGTCACAGCCCTTTGTGCTCTGATTGGTCAATTCTATCGGGGGCTGAGCCAGCCTATCCGTCTTCTTCTACTGTATTTTCCGGCAGGCTCAATGCAGCGACCGCGTATTGAGTCCCCCTACAGGCAAGAGCTGGTAATGAGTGAATGTGAGCTAGGGACCTATATACTGCTGCTGGTGGATGTGTTCCTCGGTGATGGTTTTGTGGCTAACGGACATCACAGAGGAGGAAGTGTTTTATCAGATTACTCCAATAAAAAGAAAGGTACCTCGTGTTGTCACAACGTTTGAAATCTCGGGGACATCTCGCAATGACCTATTTTCAGAGGCATCAAATCTCGTTCTAGGATATCAGAAAAAATACAGTATCTCATTTTTTGAAAATTAAGTGGGTGTAAGGTCTTGTTTTCAAATTTATTATATTATATGTAAGTATTAAATCATGCATCAGCATGATATGTCTCCTTTAAAATATTATCTGTAACGAAATCATTCCCTGCATTTAAGTTAAAAAAACTGTTTGTATGCTTTCATTTACCACACATGGATGTAAAAAATCTATTTTATGTCTAACATGGACTAACTGGATTGATTTATTCATGCTAAGACCTAGGTGACTGCCCTAAGAGCACTTGGCCAATGTGAAGTGTAACACACTGTAGGAAATCCTATTGTTCATATTCTTCTACTCATCCAAAAGTGTTCCTCCTGTTGCATTGTTGATGGAGGTAATTAATGTGCAAGGTAAGATATGTATAACCCCATATTCAAATGCAGCACAAGCAAGCTCCTCTGGTACTTTCATCTGTTTTTTTTAGTGTATTTACAGTTTTAGTTCATTTTTTAAATATTGATTTGCATTCTTTTTCCCACCTGTGACTTACTCCATGAACAGTGTGACTGAAAACTAAATAAAAACGGTTTGAAATAAAAATTTCAAAGCCTTGTGCTGCTGTTTTGCACTAATGAAATTCCTCTTGATTAGTCATAACACATCTTTAGAATCACTTATATCATTTTCCTCACCCTCACCTTGGTCCCACCCACGCTGATGATGCGGTAAACATTGCGGTTGGCATCATAGAAGAAGGACACGGTGACGGCATGTTTACTGGCAGGGATCCAGTTCCTCTTGGTGGCGGGATCGATCTGGAAAACATGAGCCCTGGCACTGAAGATCGGCTGCTCCCTGGACAAGGAAACGAAAGAGAAGAAAAATGCTTCTTTACAAAATATACTGTGTGTTAATCACAAAATATTCTCATAAGGTTGGCAAAATTCTCTTTGACATATTTTATCTTTTCATTAGACTGATGAAGACTGAATGCACCGAGAGCTTCAAGAAATATTTATGTGCAGTGTTTGCAGAAGTTCTCCTGCAGTTTTTTTGTGAATGAAACAAAAGATTATCCTTATCAAGACTTCTTTTATTGCCACCATTCAGAACGGGTAATGACGTGATTTGACTTTTACTGGAATTGCATAAAATTCTAATTTTTTACTGTGCCAACTCTACAAATCTGGTCAAACAGTGGGTCAAAAGGACAAAAAAATAAAGGATTAGAGGTTTTGGACATTAAAACCAAACACAAAAATTCTATTTCTTTGTGGCATTACTTCCATTACCATCTAACCATTATATTTGTTCAACTTTAACCATATTTTCACACATCTGTAATCCTCTTTTGCTTTAAAAGGAAATCCTTCATACATTTCTCAATGGTGCTTCCACATGTATCCCTCTGCCATCTAGGGAACAGATGTTTGGATCATCCTTTGGCTCACTCCCACACTTGTTCCTGCGTCACCCCGTCAGCAGCCATACAGGGCTGTGATTTAGCTGGCAAACACTGTCGGCTGAAAACTCTCTGAACCCTCTCCTGAGCCGGTCACCCTCCGCCCGCCCTCTGCTCTGATCCTGCCAGTATTTGCGTTCTTGTATCCTGGAGACAAGGTAAATATATCAGAGTAACAGAGTCTCCTGTGTTAGGAGCACCACTGTCATGTGGTATGAATAACAGTAAGGCTAAAGGACTTCTCCCTCTCTGTTTTTCTTCCTTCAGCTTGTGTCTAGTAGATTTATGCGCTCTCAGATATTTACGTAAATTAAATCAAAGTAAAAGACTTGTCATATTTCGTATGCCATAAAGTTTCTGTAAGTTATGAGCTCACAGAAGTTTTCAAACTACATGCTGTGAGGGACTAATAAGAGAAGCAAGTCAGGAAAGTTCCTGGGTAGGTCACCCCAGTTTTAAAAGACAACTCCAAGGCTGAGGTGGACCTTGCAAAGGTTCAATCTAATTGACTTTTTCCTCACTAAAAATGGCACAACCATATCAGGTCCATGAGGTACTGCAGGCCTGTAATGGCCCTTTTCCACTAGCCCTACTCTACTCGACTCTACCCAACTCTACCCGGCTCTCCTCTACTCGCCTTGTGCTGCTTTTCCGTTAGCCCCTGTCGCCTGCCCAACGGGGTACAGTGTCGCTTTAAACAGCTGAGCGGCACTACGAAGACGTCATTTTGAGCACGACACAGTAATCTGTGGCTTTTTGTCACAAACCGAGTAAAGAAGGAAAGCAGAAGAAGGCTGCAGATGGCAAGAAGAAATACCCCTGAGAAGCACAGGAGAGTTTTGGAAGCTATACAACAGAATGAAGCCGAGGATGAGAGCAATCGAGCTGCAAAGAAAAGACGTATGAGGGTAAGCTAACGGTAGCTTCCGCTAGCATGCTAGGTCGTCGTGCTGATGACTTATCGATGACAACATTGTCTGACCAATCAGTAGCTGGCAGTCGGTGATGTCATCTTTTAGTATCGACTCAGCTCGCTTAGAACCAGAGCGGAGTAGGTACTAAAAATAGCTGGTTTTAGGAGGTACCATGGTAGTGGAAACACGCTGCAAATCGAGTGGAGCCGAGTAGAGCAGGGCCAAGGCGTGCTAGTGGAAAAGGGCCATAAGACTGAAGGCCCTGAAGAGATCAGCTTGAGTGACAGACTTTTATCTGACCCTTGACTTTTCATTATTAAGAGAATCATGTGGCGACATGACAATATTTGCTTATCAAGCTTTTGTTATGCCTTGGCAGCAGTGCAGGTCTACTACAACAAGTTTCTTGATTGGGTTGGCATATTGAATGTGGGAGGCATAATTACTGTCCATTTCCATTTGTGATATGAGTAGCATGGTCCACTTGGGGGAAGGGTATTGGTAAGATTTCATTTATAGCTGAGACTTTTTATTTATTCTTGACAGTTTAACTCTTTGTTCATTCCCTTATTGTTTATTGTGAATTTTCAGTGTAAAAAAAAGAAACAGACATAGACAGGAACAGATGTTTCAGCATTTCGATGGTGTTTCCAGTCCTGTTTAAATCAAACTTCAGCCCATATTTCCCTTTGGAAACATGTATCTTTATCACAGGGTTACCATGTATTCACTCGCTGTGACTTGGGATGAGAATTGAAATATTTTATTTTTACAAATGCCAAATATTGATTGACCTAGCCCATCTTTAGCATTCCCCGTAATAATTACTGTGGATTTTCTGTGCAAAAAATGCAGCTTTACTGGTTTTCAGGGACACCACCACCAAAAACATGGCTCTCCTGATATAAAGAGCTATTCTGAAATGTTTAAGCATGCTGCTGGAATTTCCGTCCTTGCTTGAAATGATACTGAATGTTGTGCACTTAGAACAATATTGTGCTTCTGTCTCTGCTCTGCTGTTGTTTGACATCCTTAAGCTGACTGCCTCAAAAGAGATCATCAAGTCCTCAATTTGAATGCTGAAAATAATAATAAGGACTTCCGTAAGGAGTTGTTAAGCAAAAAGACTAATGTTATTGATTCATCTAGTTTATTGTTAATTATTCTCAGTTTGAATTTTTGTTCAATTCATATTCCGACTGCTGACCTAGGTAAAGATTAGCTGGCAAACTAGTTTAAAGAGATTTGAAAAAAAATCCCTTTAGATTCCGTAAACACAATGCTTTACTTTTTGTGCAAATCACTAAACATGAAACTAGAAAATATTTAACTTCTCCAAAAAATCCAAAATGACAGGGCTTATATGCCTCTGTTAAAGACAAAGAGACAGTAGCTACCAGCATGGTTTCTATTTCGACAAAACATGAGTTAAACAACCTTCTCCTGTAGGTTTTCTTGAAAAGTCCATCCCTTAACAGTCATTTAATGATGTCAGGAAATTAAAAAACTGAGAGATTAATTACTCATGACCTGTAATTAATTAATCTAATCAATCGCTTTATAAATCTCATTTAAAAAACTGCTGAAAAAAGACTCAACTTAAGTTATTTTTATTTAAAGTCATTAGATTATTGTGGCTGATCAAAAGACTGTTCTCCATCCCCCAAAAACTGAAGAAGCCCAATGCATAAAAACTCTCCAAAGGACCTCTTTCACAATACATGTAATTTTGCCCACAGCCCAATTTTTTGTTAATTGTGTGGTATTTGTAGTACACCCAGAGACTCCCAAGAATATACCTTTAGAAAATCCAAAAGTCATCCAGGGCCTGTACTATGACCTATTTTATGATCATTGCCATAGGTGTGAGCCAGGGTGCACACTTTACCCCAAAACTTACTCAAACACAAATAATAAATCATCAAATTGGGTCAAATCACCTTCACTGAAGTCTGGTGCATCTTTTGAAATCAAATGTAAAGCAAAGTATTACAATTGAAAGAAGTTATTGAATTTTAACTGGGAAAAAAACAGTTTTTTTAATGATTTTTTCAACAAATTCAATTCTTTAGAGATGTGTCTGACCAACTTCCAGTTGCTGTACAACTACAATACTTACAAATTATTTGGCCACATATATATTCTCAAAGTGGGAAAAAAATCATCAAATTCTGAGACCGGTAAAGTTGTTCAATTAACAGGTTGGATTACTGTGGAAGAATCAGGATACTGTTCCATGCAGGGGTGTCAAAATGACCATGCTTACTAATCTTTCCCAAGCTACACTGTCAAGATATTTTCATACAATTGCAGATATTTTGAACACAATAGTTGTTCCCAAATACCTTGGCACAAATCATATTTCATGCCACGATGCTATAGCTCACAACACTGTCTTTACTAAAGCTTTTTATGGTGACCAGGTCACTCTTATCTTAGATGGTACATATATCTACCTCAACAAATGCAGTGATCATCAGTTTCAAAGGGCATCTTACGGAGGACAGAAAAAACGAAATTACCTAAAATTCATGTCAGTTGTACTGCCTGATGGATATGTTTTAGACACTATTGGCCCCTACCATGGTAACGTAAATGATGCAACAATAACTCGGCTCATCATGGAAAAAATTGAAATATTGAAATCTTGGCTAGGAGCAAATGACAATATGATTGTAGATCGCGGTTTCAGGGATGCCTTAGATCTTCTTGCTAAGTTGGGGTATGATGCTAGAATGCCGTCATTTTTACCAACTGGTAAATCCCAATTGGATTCCTCAACAGCCAATAGTGATCGTTGCTGTACCAAAACAAGATGGATAGTAGAGTCCTACCACGGGCGTTTAAAGAAGTGGATGTTGTTTAAGGAACAACTTACCTCAAATTATTTCATTGAGGTCATCGGCAAATTAGTGTACATAGTAACTGCATGTCTCAATGCCTTCAGAGGACCAATATATGTTTCAGATCCAGATCGAGAGGAACAAGATACTAAGATGGCTCAGCGTATGCTTTCACTTTTAAAAAAAGAAAATGTTTTGGCAAAACGAGTTGCAGAAGACCCAAATATGTCACGTAGAGCTCGTAGTGAATGGCAGAAGCTTGAAGCATCTGATATCTCGTTCCCTCATGTGGATCTGGAATACCTTGAGACCATAACATGCGGTAAATACCAAATCAAACAGTCCCCTGGCTACATTGCTGAGCATCAAAAAAATGATGGTGACTATGAGATTTGGGTTTACCAGCATGATGCTGATCTCATTAGGGGGCAGATTCATTCTCATCCCAGATCTCAAATAAAATACAATGTTTGGATTCAATTTGACAAGAATGCATCAGATGATCCTGTGAAGGCATATTATTGTCTCTGTCCTGCGGGAAAGAGAACCTCTGGCATGTGTGCACATGTTGCATCTGTAATCTATAATTTGGGACATTATAAACATTTTCAAAATCAGAAACCCCTCCAACCATACACAAGCAAATTCAAAGACTCCATTCTATGAAATAACCAGCCAATCATACATCTTATGGATTTCTCAGATCCCCTTTCCCTCACTATAGCTCCAGTCTACAAATTAAAATTGTCCAAGCCGTTGCTAAAAAAAGACACAAAGGCCGTAAAACAGATTACATGTATATATAAGTACTAGAAACAGAAATTGACAGAAGTAATGTTTATGTATTGCTGTCATTGTAGATATATACAATCTGATTACAACAATCCAAAACTGCATCGGTTTTTACTTGTATCAATGGCTCATTATTATCTCATCACAAAGGCATAATATACAGGCCCTTTGTGGCTGTTCAATATTAAAATGAATAACATTTCATGTGAAATGTTTGTTTTGAATCTAGCATTCAAATTCTAAAAGAAATCATACTTAAAGGATGAATTCTGAACAAATCTTTAAAGGTTCCCTGATAAACAAGACATGGAACAGTATCCTGATTCTACCACAGTAACCCAACCTGTTAATTGAACAACTTTACCGGTCTCAGAATTTGATGATTTTTTTCCCACTTTGAGAATATATATGTGGCCAAATAATTTGTAAGTATTGTAGTTGTACAGCAACTGGAAGTTGGTCAGACACATCTCTAAAGAATTGAATTTGTTGAAAAAATCATAAAAAAACTATTTTTTTCCAGTTAAAATTCAATAACTTCTTTCAATTGTAATACTTAGCTTTACATTTGATTTCAAAAGATGCACCAGACTTCAGTGAAGGTGATTTGACCCAATTTGATGATTTATTATTTGTGTTTGAGTAAGTTTTGGGGTAAAGTGTGCACCCTGGCTCACACCTATGGCAATGATCATAAAATAGGTCATAGTACAGGCCCTGGATGACTTTTGGATTTTCTAAAGGTATATTCTGAGAGTCTCTGGGTGTACTACAAATACCACACAATTAACAAAAAATTGGGCTGTGGGCAAAATTACATGTATTGTGAAAGAGGTCCTTTAAAGGATTATCAGTGGACCTCTGTCTTCCATCCACAGAGCTGCATATGTGACGACAACAGGAAGTGGCTGCATATTTAAAAACAATAGCGGCATGTAAAAGTAATCTGCACGGATGCAGCAAGATGTGCAGTTTTATCAGAAATGGACTTGATTTCTACTTTAAAAGAGGAGCAAAGAACGTCACCTCAAGCTTTCTTGTGGGAAATTATGATTTTCTTCTTCTCCACTGCTGGGACTTATAGAGAGATGTGGAAATACTGTTGTTGTCGAATGATGCTGTAGCCATGGCAACCCTAGGATATGAAATTTGTCCTCCTAAGGCGTTTACTGGGAGAACTTGGTGGGTTTAGTCTTTGATGAGATTCATGTCACATGTAAGCAGCAGATGATAATTCTGTGTGGTATAAATAAGATAAGACAATAGTCTAAGGAATGAAGTTTTCGAAGTTTGAGCAAACGGCTAACAACACGGTCGAGCTGCTACATCACACTGTGGCTTGATGTGATTGGTCTGTGAAGAGTGTGATGAGTGGACTGATCGTCTAATCACCAGCTGCTCTGGTATTTTAAGGCTCTGCTCTCTGAAAATACCATGACATAGAAATGAGATTAAAAATTAGATTAACAAGATTAAAAAACACAATATGTTCATCACAACTATAATCAATTAATCACGATTAACACGACAATTTCGCACCCCCACAGTCACTTTTCATATGATGCTGCCTAGAAACAGTCCATCTAGTGTGTCAGGTTACCAACGATTAGCATTCATGCTCAGGACTGGAGCTAGCACTAAGAGCGCTCAATCCAGGTTCATATTGAATCAGAGACAAACTGGACTGTAGAGCAAGCCCAGAACACCCAATGCACTCCAACCCTGACTGAAGAGAATATACAAAAGAGCATATTGAGCTTCAACCAGATTATCTTAATATGATAGTCTGACCTCAAGCTGTAGAAAACTACAATACTTAATAAGTCAGAATAGAAAGTTAAATGCATTTAAAGAGTTCAGTTTCATTAGACTAGCTCTAAAGTTGGACTTTTTTTGTGGTTAATTGCATTTGATTTAATTTATTTTTTTTTATTGCAAGACAAAACAAAACATACAATGACATTCAGAAAATGACATAAAGAAACAGGACAAAAGTGTACACAAAAGACAAATGCGCAGGTCCGTTTTACAATTTTACAGTTTAGGGGAAAATAAGAAATATTGCAAAACTAGGAAGATAACAATTATATGTGTTAATGACTACTAATGATGGTGTATATGACAGTATATAACTACACATGTGGGTAATGGCAGTATTGCGAAGCAGGGGATCAAGAGTCCTTTTGGTTTTATAAATCATGAAAACCAAGAAACAAACAAACAAAACAAACAAAAAGAAAACATTTAAAAAAAAAAAAGTAGTTGATATATTAATAGTTATGGGGACTAGACAGCCACCATGGACGGAAGCCAGAAGAGGGCAGGGCACGGCCGCCCCGCCGCAGGGCCACGCCCACCCCCAGAACGCAACCTCCAAAGCCGCCAAGATGGAGGTCGAGGGAAACTCGAGTGCCACCAACGAGTGCCACCAACACCAAAGTTGGACATTTTTAACTGCATGTATTTCAAGTGTTCCACTATCATGAGGACTATCAAATAAGAGGAATAATTAAGTTACCTACACTGATGTTACGTGATTATTTTTGATCACAACCGCTCATGGTGGCAAAGAGTGCACTGATAGAAAATCCAGTTGTACTTTGAGCTTTAACATTATTTATTATTATATGATAATATAAAAGTGTCATCAAATGATGGCTGTTGGAATATGAACCTCAAGTACTCACTCAGGTTGTTATTAATCATTCTCTAAGAACATTAAAATATACCAAAATTCACAACATGTCCCCAAACCGATTTCAAGATATTACAGTCTGGATAAGAGTCATGAAACTGATGTTGCCCCATTTAAAGCCACTCCACTGATGTCGATAGCAGCATGGCTGACTCACCGGAGAATAAATCCCAGGCAAGGTCGCAGATCAATGAGATGGCTGAATAACCTGTCTGAAAATATCTCGACTTTTCTATTGTTCTTCACAAAACGTCTGATCAAATGTGGCAGACAGCAGGAAAGATAAATATCTTTCAGTCATGCTGTTTATGCCTTTCTTGTACAGAACATTTCAAAGTCGTGTTTCTTTTCATCAGTTTTATGTTTATCTGCTCATCATCAGCTCACATTACAGTGCCTGGAGTCAAAGAATTGAAAACCGGGACACTTTGTCTGTTCGGTATTGTCAGTGCTACAGTGGCTGTTCCCAATAGAGTCACATCTTTTGTCCAGTCACTCTACATTTATACCTGGCCCCATTAGTGACACAAATTCAGTAATGGTCTTTCTGTTTTATCATGAAAAAGAAACATTATATGGACTCCTACGTACTCTTAGTTTAAAGGACCATCTGTAAAGAAGCTGATATGAACAGTGGCATTTAGACAACTGGCCTGTTCCAGTCTGATAATAACCCCAGCTGTAACTCTCTGTCTCATCTCTCTCTAATCCTGCCTGTTGTCATCAGATCTCAAGCTGCAAACACTGATACTCTTTCTGAGGACAGGACCCTGGGATGACTCTTAGGACTTAGATTTATGCTCTGGCTCCATCATGGTCCAGCCTGTGTGTGGGATGAGTGTGATGAGGAGTGAAAGCTCTGAAGCAGTTTGTAGTTAGTGTGCGATAATGAAACTGGACTTTTTTGTTTGTCATGTCTTTGAAGAGACAGCAAAGAAGCCTACGTTGATTCAATTTTTGGGCCAAAGCAAGGAACTCAAATCTCTTTCAGCACTCTTCTAACCCTTAACCTAAACACATGAGTCATCAAGAACTGAGGGTCTCATGAAAACATATATATCATAAGGGCCCCACCACAGCTAAAACCAAACCCAAATGACTACCTAATCCACATGTCTTAAACCTTCCTGTTTTGTATCAACACTGTTTCCAAGTATAGAGCAGTGCAGGGAGAACTTTGTAGGCCAACACACAAGTTAGCATCGCCCTGGTTCTCTCGGCTAAAAGCCTGTGGGATTTTTCACTGTGTTTTGGTTCGTTGCTGATAACAGGGTAATGAAAACGAAATTATGGAACTAACGTGTTCTGTTGTTTGTAACAATCTTACCACATCACTCTTTTTTCTCTCAACTTTTTAAGCTTAAACGTAAACATCAAGAGTAAAAGCTATTATTAAGGCACTATGGAACTACAACATGGTGAAGCAACAATATTTACAATGCATAACAACTTTTTGTAATATCTTTTTAAAGAATTCCCTCTGAATCCAAATCCATGACCAGGCAAGTCTTTATGGCTGTGGCAATAGTCTATTAGTAGTCTATATAATTTTTCAATTCAAATATCAAGAATGGTTGTAGTAGGGTCATTTTTTGAGTCCTTATTAGCAGTTTGCCAGTAACTATCCTTTTAAACCCACATTGCAAATTATCATCATGAACGTTATAATCTACAAAATATACATATACAAAATAACAATTGTAACATGTGAACCATGAATTGACGGTTTACTTGGTTCCTCTTTTTGTATGAATCTTTCAAATCAGTTTGTGGGACATGCTAATGGAATACAGGTTTTAAAACCCTCAAAATCTTTTAAGAAATTATTTGCTGTTTGACACTGACACACAGATGAATGTTTCAAGTAAGTGACAGCCATTTTTATATTCAAATTCACCTCAAAAGCCTCAAACTTAAAAGATTTGTATCTGGGAAATATAAAATGGATGAACTTTCAACTATCAGAAGCAGCAGAAGTCAAAATATCTGGACTTTTATCCCTGATGTAAAGCTTTAGCTTCCATAATCCCTCCTCTTTACACTCCATGACCCTTGGTGTAAGGCGGTTTAGGTTTCCTGTCAACTATTTGGATGTTTTCGCAATGATTTTTTTTTTACAGTTTCACCAAAACTGTGGCACTGTTTACAGGTCTAATTTCTTTTGTAATGTACCCTGTTTTTTGGGGGGGAAAAGATTTGTGATTTTGGAATGTTTGACCACATTTCACAGATTTATGCAGGTCTATTCTTTGACTTTTATGGCAAATTATTTTTCACTTAACATTCTCAATTGAAATGAAAAGTGAGCTGTCAGAACCCTCAGAATCCGTTTATACTTTGTCATGCTGTGACACTAAATAATTTTGTGAAAAACAGCATTCTGTTCTCATGTTTATGCAGGTCTAAAATATGTTTGTCTTTGGTAGCCTTTAGCAGTAAATTTCACGGTTTAATGTTGTAATAATGTCACATGTCAGAATACTATAAATACTGTAAGTAAAATAGATTATTTGTATGGAAAGTTGCAGCACAAACTATGTAAAAAAAAAAAAAAACGAGGAAAATATCCAATTCGAGACAATGGACTACTGGCTATGATTGTACAAACCCAAAACCAGTGAAGTTGGCATGTTGTGTAAATCATAAATAAAAACAGAATACAAAGATTTGCAAATCCCCTTCAACTTATATTCAATTGAATACACAGCAAAGACAGGATATTTAATGTTCGAACTGGTAAACTGTGTTATTTTTTGCAAATACCGTAAAATACCAAATAAACGCCCGGTCCCAAATAGACGCCCAGTCCCAAATAGACGCCCCGGTGTAGCAGTACATTTTGACAAATAGACGCCCGTTCCAAATAAACGCCTGGTGTAATTTATTCGGCACAGCTTACGAGCTACAGTCAAAGGTTACAGAACACACATGCAAATGCTGAACTCACAACTGACAGCTGACACTTGAAAAGAAACATGATCAGACTGAACCTTTAAAGTTATTTGTCTCTCTGGACGTCCTGTCGGCTCGCTTCTCCTCCCTCTGTATGCCAACAAATGCAGGTTGGTGTGAGGCGCTCTGTTTCACAACAGTGCAGCTACACTCTACGTCCACAGAGGGCACTAGAGAGCAGAAAGCCTGAATCTTACAAAGTAGGGCTTTGAAAATTCAAAGAAGAAGACTTTGCCACTGCCACTGCCACTGTTTGTTTTTTGCCCTTAACTAACGTCAGGAGGCCGGTCGCGTCAGTTAGTCAGTTAGTTAGTCAGCGGTACGTTGCTGCTTATCTCCATGTCCCTGGTGCAGGGAAAAAAGAAGAAGTAAGACCTCAACTTAACTACCAGACGTTCATGACCAGTATGACCACACAAGAGTGTAACAACAGTACTGTAATCTTGCTTTGAAAATGTACAGGTGATATTCATACTGGTGTAAATAAATAATTTGATGATATTTACCATATTTTTCATTTTTGTAAGTAACATTTTTGTGCAAAAGGAATTAAACGCCTGTCCCAAAAAGTCGCCTGGTCCCAAATAAACGCCTGGTCTGCTCAGTGATTGAAGCAAATAAACGCCCCGGCTACTATTTGGTATTTTACGGTATTAGCTCATTTGGAATTTGATGCCTGCAACATGTTTCAAAAAAGCTGGCACAAGTGGCAAAAAAGACTGAGAAAGTTGAGGAATGCAGGTGAACAGGCTAATTGGGAACAGGTGGGTGCCATGATTGGGTATAAAAGCAGCTTTCCTGAAATGCTCAGTCATTCACAAACAAGGATGGGGCGAGGGTCACCACTTTGTGAACAAATGCGTGAGCAAATTGTCCAACAGTTTAAGAACAACATTTCTCAACAAGCTATTGCAAGAACTTTAGGGATTTCATCATCTACGTTCCGTAATATCATCAAGATGTTCAGAGAATCTGGAGAAATTACTGCACGTAAGCGGCAAGGCCCAAAACCAACATTGAATGCCCGTGATCTTTGATCCCTCAGGCGGTACTGCATCAAAAACCGGCATCACTGTGTAAAGGATATCACCACATGAGCTCAGGAGCACTTCAGAAAACCACTGTCAGTAACTACAGTTCATCGTCTACATCTGTAAGTGCAAGTTAAAACTCTACTATGCAAAGCCAAAGCCATTTATCAACAACACCCAGAAACACCGCCGGCTTCACTGGGCCCGAGCTCATCTAAGATGGACTGATGCAAAGTGGAAAAGTGTTCTGTGGTCTGACGAGTCCACATTTCAAATTGTTTTTGAAAATGTGGTCGTCGTGTCCTCCAGACCAAAGAGGGAAAGAACCATCCGGACTGTTATAGGCGCAAAGTTCAAAAGCCAGCATCTGTGGTGGTATGGGGGTGTATTAGTGCCCAAGGCATGGGTAACTTACACATCTGTGAAGGCACCATTAATGCTGAAAGGTACATACAGGTTTTGGTGCAACATATGTTGCCATCCAAGCAACGTCTTTTTCATGGACGCCCCTGCTTATTTCAGAAAGACAATGCCAAGCCACATTCTGCACGTGTTACAACAGTGTGGCTTCGCAGTAAAAGAGTGCAGGTACTAGACTGGCCTGCCTGTAGTCCAGACCTGTCCCCCATTGAAAATGTGTGTTACATTATGAAGCGTAAAATACAACAACGGAGACCCCGGACTGTTGAACAACTTAAGCTGTACATCAAGCAAGAATGGGAAAGAATTCCACCCGGAAAGCTTCAAAAATTGGTCTCCTCAGTTCCCAAACGTTTACTGTGTGCTGTTAAAAGGAAAGGCGATGTAACACTGTGGTAAAAATGCCCCTGTGCCAACTTTTTTGCAATGTGTTGCTGCCAATAAATTCTAAGTTAATGATTATTTGCAAAAGAAAATAAAGTTTCTCAGTTTGAACATTAAGTATCTTGTCTTTGCTATGTATTCAATTAAATATAGGTTGAAAAGGATTTGCAAATCATTGTATTCTGTTTTTATTCACAATTTACACAACGTGCCAACTTCACTGGTTTTGGGTTTGTATTTAAACCTGTTCACACATCATTAACATTGAATTAAACGCATTTCTTGGATTAACCAATCAGTACTTTGTGACACACTTTGAAAGGCAGTTTATTTTAGTTTAACACTGAGTTTACACCTTGGGACTGAAGAATAAGAGATGACCTTAAAAGCCCTTACAATAATACAAAAACATAAATGTGTGTGTCAGTGTGTAACGACTTGCACAGCCATCTTGAACTTTGATCCTTACATTAATGTAAGTGTCCAAAAGAACTGATAGCATTCAAACTAAATCATATTCAGAAAAAAAGATTCATAATCAATTCAGGCATCCATGAATCATTTTCATACAACTATTTTCAGACATATTCATTTCAATGTCAAGCAAATTTTCACCATTGTTCCAAACAAAAGCCCCCCGTGCACACTCAAACAGGAGAGGGCTCTTTCTGTTGTGTTAGCTGGATCTTTCCAGCTTTCACGATCACTTTTTTTATTTAAGAATGAATGTTTTTGTTTTGTTTAGGTCGCCTGTAGTGCATCCATACTATTCCAATTACCTGATACAAATATGAAAAAACATGCTGCATATCTTTAACACATTTATTGTGTTTTTTGTTTTAAACCATATTATCCAGCCTCCCAATCCTCAAATAAACATATTTTGTAGGAAACTTGCTTTGCCTTCAACATGATGATTTTTCATTCCTACTATGTCTGTTACATTTTTGCTGTGATCATTGGTATTTTTTAAATCTCTGGATATGATTTATAAAATGTACTATCATCCAGCCAAGGGCACTTGATTGAGCACAAGTCAAAGTGGTGTTCTGTTTGTACATCCATTGATGTGAGGAATTCCTGATTTTACATCTGGTGTGAGAACCTTTTTGGATCATGTAGACATTTGACCAATTTCCATGTTTTTGCAGAACTGAGGGGTCGAGTTATTGGTTAGACTGGATTTTAAACATTAGATAGACATTTTTTGTGGATTAAAGTAAGGGGACTACGGAGTGTATTGTTCATGGAGGATCCCTGTCATTGTGGAAATCAACACTCTGGTTGCTGAAAATATGTGTTAAAGTTTCTTTGTCCCTCTTGTGAAGGATGTTCAACCACCTGACTTTCATCCACAGCAGATGGATGTGGCCTCTAAGGCTTAATAGAAGGGGAGGGGGGCTCTAGCATAATGAAGCCCTGGAGTTATTGGATGGAGATCTTCGTTGCACCTAAGGATGGATGACTGCACTAATTCCTTTCACAATCTAAACACCCACAATCTGCTTCACAGGGTTTCTCCTGCATCCCTCCAGACGATCCATCTAAATCTTTTCCAAACAGATGTTCCAAATTAGACAGACATACTTTTAAATAAATCCAAGACAGCCTTTATCCTTACAACAGATCTGAAAAAAATCCCAGCAGTTTCCCTTTGTTTCATTCCACTTAGTGTATGAGACAGAATTTTTCCAACAATATTGAACAGTAATGAGGAGTTTCATACAAATCTGCCTGCCATAGTCCTCTGCCACATTGCTCCTGGGTCCTTTTTTAATCGCAACTGCAATAAAAGAATCCTAAACAGAACCATTACCAAGAATTACGGGTCAAATAATCGAGACTCTGAGGCCACAAACACTGCAAAAACGTAACAGAGGAATATTTAATTTAACAGATTCATCTAGACTGAAGTGCTCCTGAAGAACCTCTTACTGAGACCACAGCAGTCCAGATGCACTGTGTGGATAGATTTGCTCTTTTATTCAAATGTGACTATACTTTACAAGCTGTTTGTGTCTTTGGCAGCCTATCTCTGGCAGAAAAAATGTGAAAATAAAAACATATCCATTATGATTTCAACATCCTGAAGTACATCCTTCAGATGACTCTGTGTGTGACAGATTTTACTTTTTAATCTGTGAGTTCCTAATTTGACTTTTTGTTCATTACTTGATCCCTAATCTCAAAGGATGGTTTCATTATCAGGGACAAGTTTTCATCTTATTTACGACTAAATATAACATGTTAAATGTTTTTCATTTAACAGCAACATGTTTTATGCCTCAATTTTTTAAGCAATCAAGAACCTGTTTTACATTACAGTTCCTTTTATTTTCTGTGTAAAATGTCGATTTGTGTCAGTGAACTGGTGCATTAACACACTTTGATACTGATATGGAGAGGATTGAGTGACAAAATGTCACTATATTCTGTATATGATGCAATACCAATAAACCTTGTATATAACAAGATTTGACAAAAAGTCCCATTTCAAAATCATCTTCGTACATCCAAAGACCGCATAGCATCTTCAGTTTGTAATATGTTTCATTAACGACAAAGTCGTATCCTGTTTGTGATTAGCACATTAAATGCTGATTCCTATTCACTGATATGCCACTTTTAATGTCTGTAATCATTCCATCCAGATCCATTGCCAAGCTCCAATCTAAAATGATCGTGAGTGGTCCAAAGCAGCACAGCCCAATCAGAGTCCTTTAGAGCAGGAAGAGGCATGAGCTACAGCAGGAAATGACTGCTCACACAGGGATTAGCATAGATGCTAACAGCTTCAGCAGCAGTTTTTATCAGATTGGGACCGCACTAATTTATTACATCAAAAACAAATATTTCTACAAACCTCTCTATTGGAAGGATATTTTCACTCCACTTTTGACATGTTTTGATGATAGTTTGTTCTTTGTAGTGGCTCATGTTTACAATATTATCTGACTGGCCTGTAATAAATATAGCGGCTTCCTTTGTCACTATCGGCGCACAGTGGTTTTAAGGGCTAGAACGCGTCCCATGTGTAAGTGTGCAAGCAAAAAACAAACGTAGCAAGTGTCCACACACTGTAGTCCTTTGTGCTCATTTATTTTAAGACACAGTATTCCATAAATCCATCAAACACGAACCACGGCACGGTCAAAAACCGCTTTGCTTCCTCATTGTGCGCACCTGCGCTGATTAACCCACCTGACTATATAGACAAAGAACACCCTCTGGCACAAAATCGTGTTACACCTAAAGAACAAAAATGAGAATTCTGGCTCCTACAATGATGGTTCTTCAATCACCTGCCAGATATGCTTCTTAAAAGTCCTGCCCTCCCCAAACATTTTCTATTTGCTCTTTCCCAGATGGACCAGCAAAATCTATTGAAAAGTCCATCTAGTGTACCTGTTTTATTTAATAAAACACAGTTCAGATTTATAGCTGAGAGCAAAGCATGACAAAAATTCTGGGACACTGAACCAATGAGCTGATTAATTTGGAAAAATATTAGAAACCAGCATTCCAAGAGTAAACTAAGAGTTTTTAAAAAAGCAGCGACTTTTAATGCTCAGAACCAGAGCCGACTGGGAGGTGTGAAAAAAAACCTTCATCTCTTCATATGTCCACTTGAGGTTAACAACAGCAGTACTAAAAGTCACATGACCACTGCATGCTAAAATGTTGATATTTACAGTAACAATAAAAATATTTGCTATACAGACGAATCATTATCTTTCTCATCCATTTTGATGTTTTAAAAGACTGCTTGAAAAAAGACAAATTACTGCCAAGAAAGAAGAACTGAATAAAGTAAAAATAATGAATTAGATTACCTTATAATTATGAATTATGCATTATTGATTTGATTTTTCAACTTTTTAAACACTGCAGAAAGTCTGATAAAGCATCAAACCTTCATTCTGTCTTGTAAGGCTTTATAAAGAAGTCACAGTTGTGGGAAGACTCCAATGAAGCAATTACATTACAGTTAATTACAAAACATTTTGAAGCCTCTTGCTTGAAAATCCATGCAGATATTTGATGCCTGTGAGCATAATGTCTAACTTGCTGTTGACGTCACAGTCGATGCTTGTGCATGCTGATGGATATAATGCAATTTATGTGGTTAAAACAAAAATACAGTTTAGAGTACTAAAAAAGTGAAATTATTTGTGTACCACAAGATATCAGTTAAAGAGGGTGAACACATATCTTCGGAATAACCTTAACTGACAACACTCCTTAAACAAAATACAGGCACCTGTTAGTATATCATAAGTATCAAAATGCGTGAGGCTCATACACAAAATACATCACCACTGTTATAGTTTTGTAACTACAAAATGGTCTAAAATCTCCTCTGGCTCAGCCCTGCTCCAAACAGGTTAATTTTAGAGTAAATCTTCATGGGCTGTGTCTGACCACATCCCTCTAAAGAAGTGACTGTGGTTTTCGCTTGTAAGAGCTGTGCTCTAATGTTTACTGTGGCTGTACAGACACGTTCTTTCCAAGAGAGCAACCTATGGGTTGCATAAACACTGGGGAGTGACAGACCATGGACACATAATTTTGGACTAAAACCTTTCAAACACTCCAGAAAGACCGCAACACATTTTACCAGAATCACCTGAGCAGTATCCCACATAAAGTACCGGGGAAAAGTAAAGGGCAGAACTTGTGAAAAAGACATGGAGTTGATTCGATCAGAGGCTTAAGACACTCCAGACTATCAACACAATAATATTAACTACTGCCTTTTTGTCCTAAAAGGGTCCATTTCTGATAGTAAACATCCCTTCTGTCTGCGAGATTAGTCAGCTTGATGGTTATTAAAAAGTTTATTTTGCATCACGACTGACCTTCAGAACTACTCACCTTTCTCTGTGGTGAGGATACATCTTACTGGATGACTGTGGCTCCTTTTCTGCAAGAGAAGGAAGAAATGTGACAATGTATTAACAGACACATCGAAGTTTTGGATTCATTTCCCTCTTCAACCCAGATCAAGTAAAGAAGCAGAAAAAGGAAATCAAAACAACAGGACAATTTAGAGAAAAAGAAAGGATTCAATAAGGAAAATATCCAAGTGTATTTTTATGTTTCTTTTTCTTTTTCCTTGTTGATTTTTTTTTTTTTACTTCATTGTTGTATTTATTCTGTTTACTGTGTATTTTTTCTGAGCCTCTACAGGTTTCATCTATATTTTCTTCTAAAGACTGAAATAACAGCTCTTGTAAATTAACACAGCAGCTATAATCTGATGTAAGTTAAGTTTTTGTGTTTAGTTTAATTGAACTGGATTTCCATCCTCACTTACCCCATGTCTGAGTGGACCTGCCTCTATCCTGAAGCTCCTCTGTCTCCTGCCAGATCCTACAGAGTCATTTCTCCTGATGGTTAACTCTCCAGAGGAAGCTCTGACCAGAAGAAGCCGGAGAAACCCCCCAGCAGACAGCCTGCAGAGTCTTCACGGTCCGGTCTGGTCCCGTCCTGACCACCGGAGTGCTCCGACCACCTCTGCGGGGCTCGGTGACTCACAGCCCGGCGGAGGGAGCGCGGCTGACCCCGCTGACTGAAGTGACCGTGGTCCGCCGTGTGTTCATCCTCTCCGGGCAGAAAGGAGAGGCAGCGGTCGCTCTCTTGTCTCTTTGTTGTGAGCTCGTCCCGGTGGTCAGAGATGTGAGCCCCTCATGCAGTAGAGTACCACCTGCTGGCTCTACAGCTGCATGAAGCAGTGAGGCAGAGAAACTGTGTCAGTCCGCCTGCAGCCAATGAGCCTGCATGTGTGCATACTGCGAACTGGATCGTATAGGTCTGCTGTGAGCTGCCAGCTAACAGCTTACTGAAATATCGTCCCTGAGGGGAAAGTCATGACCTAAAAGTCTTTTTAAGAGTCATGCTACAGAACATTTAGGACTGGAGCTGCAGCAAGAAGACTTTTCCCATCAGATCGGCACTTAAGATTCACCTTCCTCAGATGAATGAAGCCTGTAAATGTTTAAAAGTGTTGGACAGCAGTTAATAAAACCTACAAAAAAAACTAGATAATTATGGATTCAGACCTAAAATTCAACAGCCACATTAAAACCAGCCTTTTACCACCTCAAAAATAAAGCAAGAATAATAGTATTTATGTCTAAAAAAGACAGAGTTCAGGCTTTTTCATCAGGTCAGATTGTTGTAACTGTGTTCAAACAGGTTTGACTAAACACCATCAGACAGCTGCAGCCCAGACAGCCCTCATCAACACCAAGAAAACTTTTGATTCAAGCAGTAAGAGACTGCAGTTTCTACAACAAGAGTAATATTACATCACTAATCAATTATGCCTAATTCCTAGGATAATCACTTTTTGTCTTAGGTGGGCTGTTATCATGATTACAGTGTACACACAGACAAAATTGTTGGTACTCTTCGTTGAAGAAATAAATACTCTAAATGGTCACTGAAATGACTTGAAACTGACAAAGTAATAATAAATAAAAGTTTACTGAAAATAACTAATAAAAACCAGACAGATTAATGAAACTGGCCTGGACAAAATGATGGTATCCTTAACTCAATATTTTGTTGCACAACCTTTCTAAAAGCAATCATTGCAATCAGGCAATTTCTTTAACTCTTAATAAGATGTCTGCACCGGCTGACAGGTATTTTGGCCCACTCCTCATGAGCAAACTGCTCCAGCTGTCTCAGGTTTGAAGGGTGTCTTCATCAGACTGCATGTTTCAGCTCCTATCGCAAATGTTTAATAGGATTTAGATCAGGGATCATGGAAGGCTTCAGAATAGTCCAATGTTTGTTCTTAGCCATTCTTGGATGTTTTTAACTGTGTGTTTTGGGTCATTGTCTTGTTGGAGGACCCCTGACCTGCAGCTGAGACCAAGCTTTCTGACACTGGGCAACACATTTCACTCCAGAATACCTTGATAGTCTTGATATTTCTTTGTGTCCTGCACAGATTCAAGACCCCCTGTTTCAGATGTAAAGCAGACCCAGAACATAACTGAGCCTCCTGCATGTTTCACAGTAGGTACAGTGTTCTTTTCTTTGTATGCTTCATTATTGCATCTGTGAACATAGAGCTGATGTGACTTGCCAAAAACTTTTGTCTCATCTGTCCAAAGGACATGGCATTCTACCAGAAGTTTTGCTGCTTGTCAATGTGAATTTTTGCAAATTTCAGTCTCGCTTCTTTATGATTTGCTTTCAACAGCAGTGTCCTTCCATTAAGTCCACTCTGGCTCAAACGGCGATGGATGGTGCAATCTGATACTGATGTACCTTGACCCTGGAGTTCACCTCTAATCTCCTTGGAAATGGTTCTGGGCTCTTTGGTTACCATTCATATTATCCGTCTCTTCAATTTGTCATTCATTTTCCTCTTGCAATCACACCCAGGGAGGCTGGCTACAGTCTCCTGAGACAATTCTCTCCTTAGCTTCTCTGTTTCATGTTCAGTGTGGTACACACCACGATACCAAACAGCACAGTGACTACTTTTAAGCCTTTTAAATATGCAAAATGGCTGATTACAAGCTTAAAGACACCTGTGATACTGATCACAGGACACACCTTAGTTTAACATGTCCCTATGGTCAAGTCATGGTAAATATTTTCTAGGAGTACCATAATTTTTGATCAGGCCATTCATTATTTTGTGTTATTAAATAATTCTGTTGAACATCAAAATTCAAAAGCAATGTCAGATTTGAATTGGTTGATTTTCAGTAATTTTTAAAATTTATTCTTACTTTTGTTAGTTTCAAATTATTTCAGTGGCCATTGTGAGTGTTTCTTTCTTTAATGGAAGGGCACCAACAATTTTGTCCATGTGTAACTGCAGCAACTCAAGAGTTAAACCTCAAGAAGCATGGGAGGAAAATATTATGTATTTTTAGCAGATTTTTTAGAGTAATTTGCAAAAATGTAAAAAAATAAATAAATAATGATTGCCACGAGAATATTTTGCCATGTCCCCTTAAGATTTAATCAAAATCTATTCATAACTTGTTGAGTAATTGGTAAAAATAAGAAAATCTGCCCTATTCCAAAATTGACAAATCATGAAAAACATTCTTGTAATGGCATTTGGCTTTGGATTATCAGTAACATGGGATCACCTTTTTCCTGAGCCATAAACAATACTTCTCTGAAAATTCCACCAAACTTAATCAAGAACATTATGAGTTATTATCAAAAATGTGGAAAACTGCCCATCTTGCAATGCTAATAAATACTTTAAAACACTCTTGTATCCACATCTGGACTTGGATCACTACCAAAATTTAACCAGATTTCCACTGTGCCATGCCAAACACTCAAATACATAGCCTCACTGACAAAGGTAACATTAACAGAGAAGGAGACTCAAACAGCTGAATGCTGCCTTTGTCAGGCTTAAATGGAACATTACAAATGTTCCATATTTCTATTAATTAGCTAATATTATATTGTTATAGTGCTGTGAAATATAAAGTATCGTGCTACAAAAAAATGAAATATTAGGAAACACTGATTTCTTACACTTCTACAAGAAGTATTTAAGTATTCAAGTATTTTAAAATAAATGAGGAAATAGGTTTGGTAAGAACCAAAATAAGACTTCCAATAGTCCCTGGTTTAATAGTAAAACCTTTTTTTAGCTAGACTTCAGAATAAAAGCATTCTGCACCAACTTAGGGAGTTCCTCCATATACACGGTAAACTGGGCTTTAATTTTGAAAAGCATGAACAGGAAGCACAGCAAGTCTGTGTTCATTTTGTTTGTTACATACGATGTTTCTGATGGAGGAAAGGTAGAAATGGCTTTTTTGTTTCTTTGGTCAAAACTTGTGAACTTGATTGAGTTTAAAGAAAGTCTCTAAAGGGCTCCAGAGAACCATGAGGAGGGACAACCTGAAACAAAATGCCTTTGGCTCTGGATTCTACCAATACATCAATGTCATGCACGTGTTGGTATCAAAACAGATATTGATCACGTTTAATCCTCATTGTTATTATGGATGTGTTAAATACTGGTGTCATATCTACCCTTAGAATCATTAATAATATGGGAAAAAAAGATCATTATGGTTATTCTTACAATCAGCTCTACACTTATAAGAGAAAACAAAGCAGTGAAGTCAGACTGAAGAAGCAAAAAAGTCAAACTTTAATTTTTTCAGGATTACCAACACAAGAATCTGTGAAGAAAGTCTTTTAAACATCAGTAAGTGGGCAGAAAAAACAAACAGTGCAGCCATGAGGCTGAAACTCAATATCGTTTTCAGTCTGCTTCAAACAGCAATAAGCCAAACAAAAGACGAGCTCAGCAAAACTATATTAGAGGAACATCCAACTCAGAAACTAACCTACAAAAGTCGACATGCAAAAACAAAACACAAGAGTGTTCAGGGATGGAGAGGATTCAGTGAAGGTAAATTAACAGTCAGTGACAGACTTTGAGTGCATATAACTACTAACACATGTCACGTGTCAAGAGAACAAACACAGATAACTCAGAAGAGGGGAAGGATGGTAATTAGATGCAGATGATACTATACTTACAACCTGTGGAGCTCAAACCAAACTTGTGCTGCTTTTTAATTTTTTCTTGTGGAGATGAATCAAAAACAGAATAAAATCACTTTTACTCAGATAAGGAGTGGACAGTAACAAAGTAGATTTACTTAGGTATTGTACTTAAGCACATTTTTTGATTATCTGTACTTTACTTGAGTATTATTATTTTTGGTAACTTATGACTTTTACTCCACTACATTTCTATGAAGGGCCTAGTTACTCGTTAATTTTAAGAAAAGCTTTAAAGTCAGTGAATAAATATTCTTTCCTCTTTTAAATGAGTGATGTGGTGATGCAGCACGCACCTGCACCTCGCGCATGTGCTACTCCGATCGGGCAGGCAAACGTTAAGCTAACGTTGCTCAGTTAACATTTAATTTTGGTCGTGATGCAGGCTACAGCAGATAAAGGCAATACAGACAGAAGCCCTGTCTGCTAGAGGACAACCATTTATTTATTTTTTAGTGGTTGTCCTCGTCAATTCATGTTTCGATAGGCATTTCTCTTGGCCTCATAGCATTTTTAACAAGCTGTTTATTCTTCAGGTTCTACAAGCAGGTCAATGCATTCAGTTGGTTGTTTCAGTCATTAGGTTCTTCAAATTCATTGTGGCAACACAATCACGCACTGACGATAAAAAATTACTTTTCATACTAAAGTATTTTCAAAAGCAGGTACTCCAGTACTTTAACTTAAGAAAAAGTCTGACTGAACAACTTTCACTTGTATCAGAGTAATATTTGAACAGGAGTATCTACCACTGACTGAAATCAAGGATGTAATGAAATCTCACATCACAGTTAGAAATAAAAACAGTTAGGGAAAAATTCAATTAGTTTAATTAACACTTTGTTTTAACCCACCAGAGGGCGCCACCTGCTTCTGAGTTTTACTGTTTAATGAAAGCTCATGCTGCGTTCCAGGCAACGCGTAACTCGGATATTTCCCAGTTAAAATCTCAGAGTTCCGACCTGAAAGCGTTCCAGGCAAAATACGACTTTGGTTTGAGCGCAAGGAATTCTGGTATGTAAATTAACCAACATGGCAGGCATTATAAGATTTATGCTTTATCAACTAACTAACTTGAGTGAAACAGAAGTGGAGAAACAACGCATAATGTAACAGAAGCTTATACTTTACAGTTAGAGCTGAAACGGTTCCTCGAATATTCGCGAGTACTCGATTACAAAATATCCTCGAATTAAATTTTTTGCCTCGAAGCCTTGTTTAATATATAATTATACATATAAAAATATATCTGGACTATCTGCACTACAGTGCACGGTGTTTGACACGGACGGTTATTTCTGTGGCACACCTCGCCTGCTACCTCCGCTGCTGTGCGGCTTGTAAAATAATGAAGGAAGAGAAAAGAGAGGGACAGAAAGGAGAGAGTCCACAGAAGAAACGGCAGAGAGTGTCCGAAGTGTGTGGTCACTACAAGAAGGGACGAAAAGAAAACACAGTGCAGTGTGTCTGATGTCAAACGGAGTTAGCTTAGCATGTAGCTTAGCACGATAGCACGTTGTTAGGGCTGCAACTATTACTATTACAGCAGTTTAAATATGCTCATCACAGACATGCATCCTCTTTCCATAGTGGAGGACACAGGATTTAAGAACATGATCAAGGATTTCAATCCAAACTACACAATGCCCTCCAGAACACATTTCACAAATATAATTGCAGAATTATATTACTGCTTTGTAAATCAGTATTGTATTGGCTTTGTTTTAAGCCAGTACTGGTTTAAACTTTGAAAGTTGTTCAAATAAAAACCCTTTTCTGAGGAATAAACAGCATTTGGTTGCTCATTTTGAAAGCCCTAACATGTTGCATTGTATACAATTGATTTATTTGTTTAAAAACAAAAAAGTATATTTTGTTAGAGTACTCGAAGAAATAATTGACAGAGTACTCGATTCCAAAAATACTCGATAGTTGCAGCTCTATTTACAGTGTTTGTCATGATTAAGAGCCTGCCTTATTGGTTAGGCAGTGATGTGACGTCACAAGTCGTAACTCGGAGTACATTGATCTGGTACGAGTTCACGGGTTGGAAGTTACGAGTTCGACTGCCGTTCCAGTGCATTTTCACGAGTTACAGGTCGGAAAAACACGAGTTACGGGCTGCCTGGAACGCAGCATCAGTCATGCTCATGAAAATGAAAAACTGCTGTATATTATTTTATTTATAGCTATAAAAATTTAATTACTAATTTCTTAGATAAATTACAAGAGCTAATATTTAGCGCTTCCATAGAGTGGTGCAGGAATGAGTCCAGAAACACAGAGTTAGCATTTAGCACTTCCTGGTTCCAACCCACCAAAAGTGGATTTTAGCATTCTGGGTTTCCTGAATTGAGACTTGTCGAACACTTGCACATGACATTTTAATGTCTAATAGAAAATAATAAAATGCATCTGATGTCGCCTGCTTTTTGATCTTAACACATTGTTGTGTGCTTAAACGACAGTTGCTAGCAAACTGCTAAGACTATAATAATGGCCCAGGACCTGACCTGCAAGAATTTGATTTTTTTTTTTTTACAGTAAGTCATAAACTTTTGCCAGTCATAAGGGCTGGGTCTTTCAATAAAGAGGAAACAAGAGGTCTCAGTATGTTGCTACATTTTAAATAGTGTTACTGCCTCTAACACAAAGTACCATGTAGTTTCATATTAGCTCAATAATAGATTTTCACTCTTGTAAACTACAGTTAAACTTAAAAGATGGTTCGTCTGTTGATATTATCACAAAGAACAAAAGATCTAAGTTTAATATGTTTTGTTTGCTACAGAGCTTTCTATCAGCAGTGATTGAAAACACAGAGGAAAAACCCCAGAGGCTTTTCAGATTGATTCAAACGTTCACGTTAGCAAACAAAAACACGTCATCCTGCACCACTCCATTACGTCAGATCTTAAACAAAAGAATCATTTATCCATGAACTTTCTGCATCTTGGCTTCATAAAGCAAACAGAAAGAAAAGAGACAAAGGTGTATGATGAAAGCATCAGGACAAATGCTGTATTGTGAGTTAACTGTATGGTTTCATCTCTATTTGTGAAGCATTTTATAGGACACGTCTCTTGTATTCAGTGCTTTTAAATTAAACAAAATGGATGATGGATGATAGGATGTCAAAACATATTCAACCCAGAATCATGTTAGAGGTGATTTTTCTGTTGAAGGGAAGTAGGAGATCAGGTACCAATAAATAACTTACAACACATGCAGAGCACTGAAACTATGACACAGAGTCTAATGTTACCAAACTTCATCTCAAACTAACTGTTTTACTTTGACAAAATACGCTACTACCTGTGACATCTTTTTTTCCAATATACATTCGAGGTTTGACGACAAAGGACGAGTAAGAAGGAAGAACAGATGAGGATCACATCGTTTCCAACAGGAACAAGGAAACTTAAATACAAGGGGGAAATCCTCAGAACTTTAAGCTTGTGTTTGTCTGGGAGTCTTTGTCTGGCTTTCTTTTCCGATCCTGTCCAGAACATGTGTGGGCTGTTTTACACAAGAGTACTCCTGCTTCCTTTACACTGACATGTTATAGCCATATTTGTGGATGATTTATCTTTTAAATTGCTGTTTTCAGCACACCTTTGAGCCCTTTCTCTGACACCTACCCTGTGGCAGCTTTTTCACACATGAAATGTAACGATAAGTTGCTTTCAGTTGATGTCGTGTCACCACAGTTTACCATAAGCAGAAGGCAGGAAGTGATTTCTGAACAGAAGTGGGTAAAATGCTGAAGTTTTATGCTGCTTATGGCATTGCCAACTAGTCAGACTCTGTGAGTCATAATTATAACATTTAAAAAGGCTCACAGAGTGGTGGCATCCTGAACAGAAGATCTGGAGCAGAGGTCATATGATGCTTTCCATTTTTTCGTTTGTTTTACATGTCGCTGCCGTGTGATACAGCACCTCTTTGCAAAAAACAATCACGTCTGCAGCATCAGGATTCCTCCCTCTCCTGTGAACAGCCTGAAATGGCTGATTCCTCCTTCACCTCCTGAACAGACCTGCCAATGTGACATCCTGCTATTGGGTCCCCAGCAGTCTAAGCCCATTGGTTCACAGTGGCAAAGCCTGTGCAGAGCATAGACTGAGGAAAGAACACAGAGCCATTGAAAACAGCGCTGATCTGACAAACTACAACAAAAAACTGTTCAACCAATAAGAACAGACTGGGCCCATGGGAAAATAGAGTGGCGGGAGCATCTCAGAGAATGGCGGCGGATCAGTTTGTAAAAGTTGATCTTTTTTTTTTTTTTTTTACAAAAGCAAAAGAAAAATTTACTATCATCCATTATCAAAATCATAATGAATATGAATATTTCCAGGGACATACAATACCGCCAGATAAAGTTTTATGCTGCTTGTTTTGCAGCAAAATACTTCAGATTAAAAATGGTGATACAAAAACCTAATTCTCATGCAAACATTCTCACTTAAGCAGAAACAGAATGACTGTCATTCAGAGCACCGATCACCCCCTGGATGTTGACCACAACAAAAATGTTGCAGCTCTAAGACTCCTTTCGGCCTGTATTTCACGTGCAGTGCATCAGGAAGTCTGGAGGACTGAGTAATTTGTGATATTGATCACCACAAGCCCAGCAAATTGGTAAACCCAGGGCGAAAATTACTTTTGCGCAAAGTGTAGGGATCATGTTGTGTGTGTCAAAGATTTTCTGAAAATAGCTGCAGCTAGAAGACAGTTTTATCAATCCTTTCCCTTCTTTCCCATTTCATCCCAATCACTGTGTCCCCATCTGTCGCAACACCAGTATCAACAGACTGACAGTAACCTACATAGGAAGAGTCCACTATTATGAGGAGTTTCATTAGTTTCATGAGGAGACGTCAGTATTGACTCCGTCAGTTTGTTCCATAAAATATAAAACAACAGTCACAGGATCTCTCGAGTCATCTTTATGGCCAATTTCACAGTGCACACTAAACATATAATCTATTGTCAATACTCAGAGGGCTGCCCCCAAATCAAAGGACCTAAGTCAATCAATCTAAATCTAAACAGGGGAATTTTCAAACCAAAGTTCTCTTGAACACATTTGATTTTTGGACTAGGTGACCATGTCAGAAACTCAACAGGCATGAATCTAAAAGCTCATCACTTCTACATCTAAGTACTTTTTCATTTTCACTAATTAAGGAGCTAATTCTACGGGTACAAAAACATCTGCATGTTTTACGTCTTTAGGCTAAGGTTGTCAAGAATTAGTGCACTCTTAATTTATCTCATTTGATACATGTCACAACATAAGTTCAGGATGATCCACCCGCCGTCTTTCGAGGCTCAGGAGTCCCCAGAAAACATCGACCGCTTAATTCATGTTTAAGCTGGTTATGGTGTTCACTTTTACAACTAGTAAAGACACGTATACGTAAAAGGACAAAAACAAAATTGTCTCTGTTTTGCTAACTTGAGCTTAAGTCCTCAGATCTGGAGACAAAGATGTTTTTATTTTTTCCAAGTCAACCACTTCTCTGCAGACCACCTTGAGGAAGATGGCTGACTGTGCTAGCTTACATCGCTGAAAACCTCAATGAAAACAGCTTCTATCAAGAAAACTTTCCAACTCAAAGCAGAGACAGAAAAATGAATGATCCGTGGCTTAGTTAATCCTCAAACTGAGTCTGAACCCTTTGAGGCACAACACACAAGCACTTCAGAGTTCACTTGAGTAGCCAAACAGTGCTTTCACTCTTCTCCCCTGGATGCTTCAATGCGACAAAAAGCAGAGCCTCAATTCAAGCTTTGAGTTTAAAAAGTTGCCATATCGACTGCTTCAAGAGTTGTGTCCCTTTTTTGTTTTCCTCTCTCTCCAAGCCACAGCAGATATCCTGTTGAGTTTGCTTGGAGGACATTTTTTGTGTGAAGACACCTCTTCTCCATCTTTCCTCAGCTTTTGGAGCAAGATTTTCCAACCACACTGCCCGGAGGTCCCCCAGGGCTCAGGGGACACACAAGGGACTTAATGACAAAGTCGTCCCCTCTCCAGAATCGTTGCGACCTTCCACCCTCCTTGACCTGTCCAAGGTCTCGCCTCTCAGACTGTGCTGCTCCGGTAACGACAGCTTTTCTCCTTCGCCACGTATTCGCGTGTGAGCAGCAGTGCCTTCTCTCTCTTGCTCTCGTTTCTTGCTCACTTCCTGTCCAGCTCTACTCCCTTCTCTCGCTCTCACTCTTGTGATTGGTTGGTTTCTCACGGTCTCTCTCCTGTTACTTTCACACAGTGGTGCTTCGGTTGTAGCAGTGGAAAACGGGTATCCTTGTTTGTTCTTTTTTATTCTTACCCAGATTAAAATACCAATGAACTAAGCGTCACACTGGCCTAGCTCCTTTCCAGCAGCCTGTAAGACATACAGAAACACATACGAATATAAATACTTGTTTAGATCATACTCACAAGTCTTCAATAAAATCAACAATTGACCTTTGATTTCAGTAAAGGGTCCACAATCATGATCTAAACTGTGGACTCATAGGTCGATCTCACAGAGATCAATCTCTAGAATGATACAGATAGTAAAACCAATGTTTTTAGATTTTAAGGGTGGCATTGAAGCTGAAAAATATTTAACTTTTCTCTCAAGACGTCGTTGCAGCACCTTTTAAAGTCACTTTTGGCCAAATCAGCTTCAAATAAAGCATGGCACAGGCAAAGTGTCGTGTATATGAGCGTGGATGCCCTCAGCTGACCAACTGTTGTTTTGCTTCGGGATGATTATGAAACACTCTGACTGATAATAGAGAGCAGAAAAAGAGGTGGAACTTAACCACCATGTGGTGACCCACATCACACGTGTGTTGAAAATCATGTGCACCCTCCTCATTATGACATTTCACTTCTCCTTGTTGGGGGGAAAGAAAAGCTGAGAGATCTTCATTTGGTCAAATTCATTCTTTGTGTGATTGGCTCCTCGTGCCCTCTCTAGCTGAGTGTGGGGCTGATGTCAATCCAGCACAAAAATACTGAAAACAAAAAGTGATTTAGCTGCTTATTAGCTCAGAAAGAGAAATGACAGTCAGAAAAGATCTGCTGAAATGTTGATTCTGTTCAATGGCTGTTTATTATCGGTCTTTCATTTATTTATTTATTTTAAGGGGGGGGGGGGGGTCTTAAATATAAATTGCGGAAAAGTGTTTTTTTGATACACTGATAAAAAAAAAAAAAACTAGCAATTTACCAATGAGATATTAGTGAGCAAATTTTTGTTCTCTTGTTCATTTTGTTTTTAGTTACCTTGACTGTACTTATGTTTGAAGTTTATTCCTCATTAAAAATAAATGGCTGCATACAGCCTGTGGTCTCTGTGTGCCCTCCAGTGCTGTGGTCCAGCAACATGCATCACATACAGACAAATATACATATATATAAGGGAAAGTGCTCTTGATCTCAGTCAATGAAAATAAAAGTTGGTCAACTCTTTGTCCCTTTTCAAATCCAGACTCAAACCCACCTGTTCAGGGCTGCATACTACATTCAACAATAATGTATCACATCTAACCCATACCATACCACTGTCTGTTGTGTTTTGCTGATTTTATTGTAGATTTTTTTTGCTGATTGTATTGCTGTTTTTTTTTTTTTTAAATCTTGTACAGTGTCCTTGAGTGTCGTGAAAGCCACTTTCAAATAAAACATATTATTATTGAACATGTAATCATGCTTGACAGGAGGAAAAGGTGGTCAGTATAGGCTTAATTTTCAACAAAAGATATGTTCAGTGTATGTTAAATGGGTGGAAACACCAGCAATGTGCTCAAAGCATTTAGCTATGTAGCATAGTATTGAATAACATGAGTCATTTGTGTTTTTTGTCCAAATTTTTGTCCACACAGAAAATCCCAAAGAATCGATTAAGGAGTTGTTTAAGGAACTGAATCGATGAAACTGAACCATTAATAGCAGTGCTATCGATAAAATCTTCTCAATTCCCATTCCTAGCTGTAGGTTTGTGTATCTTTTATTTAACACAAGCAGAATAACAACCATGACACGGACACACTATTTGTACTTGGCAGAACATACACTGCTACAAACCTGGAAAAATGAGGAAAAACTAAAGCATGGAGAGTTAATGCTTTAGAAACCATATATTACCGACTCATGTTGCAGTGATGTGACCTGACAGACTTTCAGAATGTTGCAGACTGGTGGGCTGCACGTAATTTCATTTCAGCTCATTTAGTTTTGAGTTTTTTGCCTGATTCAAGCTTACTAGGTTCTACTGGGAATAGTTTCCAGAGTTAATGGAATATTCAACATTTTAATATTTACTAAAATCAGAGAGGGATTATGCTGTTAGAGCAACCCTGTGACATACAATATTTACTTCATTATGTAGTTTACTCTAGGCCAGCACATGAGAAGTTTCTTTGTCATATGTCAAGAAGTCTTGTTTTAGGACACAGTAGGATTACTTACAGTCTAGTACTGGGACAGTCCAGTCAGACCATGTTGGTAGGCCCGCTCCCCCTGGTAGGTGGAGTCCTGGGACAGAGCCACATCAATCTGGGATTTGAACTCATCTCCAAGGTAACTGTCCTATAATGGGGAAAAAAAGTTAATAACTGTCTCTTCAGCTTATCCCATGTGATGATGGTGTATAGATCATGCTTTTAAAGGAAGAAGGGCTGGATAAACATTTGGAATACCCCAAGCCTCATAATCCTGAATAACAGACTGAATTTTTACAGTGCACCTGTATTTCACTTTATAAAACATTTTTGTCGTTAATAAAAGCTCAGTTTTTTCTCGATGAGTCTGAATGAGCAGACCTGTGAGAGCTCAGGCTGGGACAGTCCTGGTTGGCTCATCTGTGACGGCTGGCTCATGTTGATGTAGCCCTGTGTCAGAGGCCCCTGAGAGAACGGCTGGGAGCCCAGGTCCTGGCTGGCCTGGCTGCCACTCATGTGGCCCCCGTGCCCGCGCTCTCCCCCTCCATGGTTCCCCATGTTGCCCCGGTTTCTCTGGCGGCCACCTCGAGCCCCTCCTCCTCCTCCTCCACCACCTGCCTTTCCTTTCATCCCTCCACCGCGACCTACAGCAAAAGAAAATTGCTTTTATTCTAACTTTAATTGACAATGTATTTGAAGAGCTTTACAGAACTCTACACTTCAGTATCTTAAAGTTTTGACTCTTACTAACCTCCAGAGGGTCCATTAACTTGTCCCATGTACCCAGGTGGGGGTATGGGGGGCATCACAAGGTTGAAGGGGATGGGGATGTTCATGGATGTCATAGGATTAGGTCCTGTGCCAATCATGCCAATCTGGTCATGGGTCTGGAAGTACATGCTGGATGATCTCCCTGTAGTGGATAAATTTTAACATCATTTGATTTAATTGTAACAGAGAGGGTCAGTAATGAGTCCAGATCCTTTACAATGAATTAGCATGTCAGCACTTCACATCATCTCTTATCAACGAAATGTTCTGATTTGTTTTGTACATGCCCAGGTTAGGCCTGTGGTAAACAAAAACAGACAAACAAAAAAAAAAAAGTATATCTTTAGACTTCTCTTCTCCAAAAGGGGTTGCTTATAAACTAAAAACTGAGGCTATGTCCACACATAGGAGTGACTTTTTGAAAATACAGTTTGTTTCTTTGTTTTTGGCCTTCTGTCCACACATACTTGACGCTTAGGTCACTAAAAACTTCAGCAAGGGAGAAGGTTTACAAAAAAATAACGTCTGGATAGGAAAACAGTGTTTTGGACCTAAAATGTCACACTCTGAGCCAACCTCACCTCAACGAAACATGAGCACTGTTCATTTCCTGTACTTTGAGTTTATTTTCTGCACCCATGGAACAAACCCATGGACTCTTTCTCAACAGTATTTCACACTAGCCTACTTAAAAACACAATTTAACCCCCTCACTCTACAGTGTTTATTAGTGAGAAGTTGTTGAATGTTTGAAATGAATATGTGTTTTACAGTTTTCTCACCATTGTTGCTGCGGTCATAAACAGATCCAGGAATGAGAGCCTCTCTGGCGTCATACATGGCTGTGCTCATGAATCGACCACCCTGAAAAACAAAGGGTAAGTCACGCTGTTTTAGTATTTTGAGAACATCCAAAAATATTTCCTGCAAGTACTGTAAAATTTACCCTGCTTTCTTTAGACCACTTGTCCTAAATACTGCACCCTTCACATGCCACCGAGGAACAAAAACTAATTCATGACCCAGTTTAGAAACTCTAATTTTAGACCTCTGAAACTTACTGGGTTGATGGTGTTGACCAGTTTGCGGGGCTTGCTGAACTGCATGAGACTCTCCCTCAGGTTGTTAAGAGGCCCCTCCACAAGGACTTTCTGCTCTTTGTAGTAGTTCAACAGGTGGTTCCACAGAGGCTGCTTGGACAAGGCCTTAGGGTTCCCCACAATGATCACACCATACCTGAGAGACACATAGTGTAAGTATGTAATGGTTCAGTTAATGAAGTTGTTCAACAACAGTAAGGACCTAAAGTATGAAAACACATCAAGTACATAAACTATGATGTAAAAACAAAGAGCTAAAGCAGTGTTACCTGGCCCTGGTCAGTGCCACATTGAGACGTCTGGGATCATTAAGAAAACCGATGCCCTGGTGCTCGTTGGCCCTCACACAGGAGAGGATGATGAAGTCCTTCTCTCTGCCCTGAAAGGCATCTACACTCGCTATTTCCACTTCCTGTGGGTAGGATTAAGAAAAAGGAGTGAAAAACAAAACACTCTGTTCCCATTCACACAGTAATTTAATACCATATGAAATCAAGATCAAATATGTACCTCGGATGTAGGACCACCATATGAAATCAAGATCAAATATGTACCTAGGATGCTGTGAAAGGGCGTAGCCTGCTAAATATGTCTTGCTTTCTGAGCTACATAATCCAGACACAGAGCTAGAGGTGGGATTAAAAAAAGTTAATAATCTTCATAAGTGTATAAAACAACATCTAAAGCTCCGTATGTTGGCTGTAACTAACAAGAGCAGAGCAGCTGGTGGGGGTTTGCTGTCTTTTAAGCGCATTTATCCCTCATCGAGTTGTTATCCTGCACTTAAAGGGGTACGCCAACTTTTTTTTCTTGTATTGTACTTCCTTAATCTCTATGACAAGCACATAGACACCATTCTTTTGACAGTACCTGCAGTAACAAAAAAGAGATGGGACCAATTTGTCCAACGCTAATTAGCTTAGCACAAACACTGGGAGTCAATGGGATGTGTTAGCCTGCCTCTGCCCACAGTCATCAGGGAAACTCTTCAGCAACTCTAAACAGCCATGTGTTTTTGTTGTGACTTGGTTTTTCACGATTTATTTTAAATACATATAAAATAAACCACAGGGTGCCATCCACTGTGGAAGTGCTTGTAAATAGGCCAACATGCAGTGGTTATGCCAACTTGTCTTTTTAGCACAGAAATATTATAATAATTGCCCCTTTGAATAAAAACTGTGTTGGACTGTAAAGTAAATAAAGTGTATGTAGTTCTTTTTGTATTGATAAGATAAACTGTGGTGAACAGCACACCTCATACACGCTGTGCTTCCTCTCACAAAATCCTTCTAAGGCTGTGAGCTCAGTAACCATAATAAAGGAAGCTGGAGTGCCAGCCAACATGATTTGAGCAGACAAAAGAGCAGCAAAGTTGCAAAAAAAGGCCTGTGGTGGAAAGAATGCCCTGTAAGTTCACCTATGTGTGTGTATGTGTATGCGAGCATTACTGGTATTTATAATAGTACGTGCATTTATGTGTGCACTTAACTTTTTCACACCATCTTTCTGGATGACTGAGGGAGACAGTACTCCATTAATTTATTCTTCTTTTGAGTACAGTATACTACTACTGCTATTTATCTGTTACCTCATCCATGTAAAATCAGATGTCTATGCTTTGTGCGTGTATGTAACAGCCACGCTATCACCACAAGGCCTTGTGTGTGGCAAAAATGGGAGTTTACATGAGAACCTGTGCCTGTGTGACATGGCTGTTTGCAATTATAACAGCAGCCTTTTACTATTTATTAGGCACAATTTTGCACATTATTGTTGTTTGTTTAGCTATTGTTATTTTTATACCTTACTGTACCCATTTTTACTTTTAAATTAGCCTAACTCAGGGGGTGTACCACTGTTGTTGTATCCATGCACAGTGACAATAAACTTTTTCTAGAGTAAAGTTACCTGAACACATCCCAGTTGAAGCCTCCTTTCCTCCTGGGACATCCCTAAAGACTGACACTGATACTAAGAGGGTACATAACACAATATTACAAAACATTTAATTATACCTGGTAAAGCTTGGTGTGCAGGGAGCCGCTAAACTGCATGTACTGGACCAGGTAGGACCTCTGTCCTTCGTAGGGCGTGATGATGCCAATCTGGTCTGGTTTTGCTCCGGCTTTGAGCAACCTGGTGGTTATTTTCTCCACATTGGCAGCCTCAGTCCTGCAAGGATAAGCAAGGTGATTTTATTCCAAGAACATTTATGCTACAGCAAATTGTCCAAAAATGTCTCAGGACATATGGCCCAGAAATACTAAGTCCAATGTGTGCTGAGCATTAAGATCTGAAACCTGTTGAGATAGGATGTTCCAGAGCTGGCTATTTCCTCTTGGCCTTGAGTGACATAAAAGAACATCGGCTTGTCAGGCTGTGGCCACTGGAAGTCAAAACCTTTCTTCATACGGTCCGCTGCAGAGGATTCAAGCAAACAGGAAGGACTCAGCCAGATTGGCACACGATCAACAAAGTTAACACACTTTAAGCCCACTTTTATCTCTTACACAGCATTATTAAAAATACTTCTTTGTCGGAAAGTACAGAAAGATGTACTGTCTATACAATGCACTACTTGCAGTAGACATGCCAACTTGTACTTGATAAATATATGTCATATTTTCTGGTAAGAATCAAATGCTGAAAAATAAATGCTTAAGTTAGCTTGATGTTCAGACAGTATTTTTCAAAAAGCGTCAAGTATCTTAAAGGAGATGATGTAGCTACGGTAAATATTTGTGATTGCAACAGTAAAAAAAGAAAACTAATGTCATAATAAAATAACGTCCTCTCGTCTAACCTGCAGTGACTCCGTTCTGCAGAGAGCCCTCATAAAAGATGTTGGAGGGGAAGGCGCTGAGGGCCGGGTGCATGCGGTACTGAACCTGCAGACGGATTGGCCGGATCCCCAGAACAACCAGACGCTCAAACAGCGACTGAGACAGACCTGCTTTAGCTGCCTTCTTACACATCACCACAGGGCCCAGCTGGCAGTGATCGCCCACCAGAATCAACTGCAGGGAGAAAACAACAGGTTTCAGTTCTTTGTACAGCAAGTTTGTTTCATTCAGATGCACTTTTACTGTAACTTATTTAAAAATGCGAGCAGAAGAACTATGAACATCACGTCCAAAGCCTTTAATTTTCTATCAATTATGAAAAATTCTGGAACAATACAAAATATTTACATCCTGCTGGCTGAGACTCATTTTCTTCTATGACAATTTGGAAAAGAAATGCAAATTTATTTGTTACTTAACCACGCAGTGTAGATGGATCTGTGTGATTTAGTGTCTAAAACCAGGCAGATCCGTATTAGAAGACTAAAGCAGGAAGTGACAGAGGATGCCAGAAGCATTTCTACAGAAAGGTTATTTTTGCTCCACTTCTTACATGTCTCGGCAAGAGTTTTTCTATGAAGTGTCTGCCAGATTTGCTTTTGAAAGGTTCTGCCCTTCCCAAACACTTTCAAAGGTCTCTATCCCGGCTGGACCAGTAAAATATACTTTGCTTATGATTTATAGCAAACTACTTTAAATTTGTTACAGTATCTAATATAGTAATTTCAACACTGCTCTGTAATCCACCACCGTAGCTGATATTTAAGTCATCCTTTCTGGTCACTTCTATATATTATTTATAAATGCTATGTTTGCACGTGTGGCAGCAATGAATAGTTAAACAATCCCCTAAACAACTTGCACAAATGAGAAAAAAACAGAAAAAATGTCAAAATAAATGACTGTACACATCTTAAAGTCAAGAACACGGAAAGCACCATAAATATTAAAACTACTTTAATTTCATTCTTCATGCTTTTACCTGTTTTGCCCCAAGGACAACTGGCACCATGCACTCTGGCTCAGTGGCCTGGGTGCTCTCGTCAATCAGGATTGAGCGGAACTGCATCTTAGCAAGACGAGGATCGCCCGCACCAACACAGGTGCAGCAGATCACATCGGCATTCTGGGAAAAAGAGAAGCAATGAAACATGACCCATAAATTCTCAAACATTTTGTATCCAGTCACATGTGCTCTCCTCAGTGGGCTTTACAGCATCAGCATAGAGACCATTATGTACTTTAATATATTTAGAAGCACTTTAAGTTCAGTAAGACCAGTCCTTCATACCATTAGCAGCTCCCGCTCAGCAGTGCGTCTCAGAGCTCTGTAGCGCTTCTCGTCCGAGGAGGAAAGCTCTCCAGTTTCATCCTTCAGCTGCTGGAGCTTTTGAAGCTCAGGCATGCTGCAGGTACAAGTTGTTTCAATACAGTGTGAGTGCAACATTATCCCATCACAGTTCTCAATTGTTCAATTGAAAATCAGGCATCTCCTTGTTTTTTTTTAAATCACATTTCATGGGTTGTTAATGTGTATGAAACGCATTTATCCTTGTACCAAAAGCTAACCTTGAACACACACGAGAAAGTTTTCCTGTGCTTTTTCAGGAGTTACCTGTCCATGTTGCGGGTCTGATTGTGCAGAGCCAAGAAAGAAACTGGTGAATCAATGGCCTCCCTGCTCTTTGCACACAGCCGCACCACCTTCAGTCCAGTCTGGTGGATCTTTTCTGTCAGCTGGTCCACAGCGATGTTACTGGGAGCACACACCAACACTGGCCTGGAAGGACAAAAATGTAACTCTTTCGGAGGTACTACTGACTACAGCGAAGCCATATCTGTTACCATTAAGAATATTTGGGAAGCTGCTACTAGGGATGTCCCAATCAGCATTTTTTTCTGCCAAAACTAATAACTATGAGGGCTTACACCAAAACTGACAACAACTATGTTTTGGGTTTTGGTCTAGTAACTGGTTGAGTGTTTGTTCTGCAGTGGCTGTTCAACATGGAACCAACAGTCAGGACATCTTAATAATGCAGGATTTATTACATGGAATCATTTCTAATAATTAATTTACACTTTCATTAGCATTATGAACAATATAAGGTCTACCAAAAGACTGAAGAGCGTTTGATTTAATGAAATTAAGGCAACAAGTCTCAGAAAATCACCTTGAATATAAGTTGTAACTGATGCGATTATTTTGTTTATGCAATAAAAACAAGAACATTTCACCAAACAACTGTATTTTTTCATGTTTCTGGCTATAACCTACATTTTCTTTTTCTAAAACTGCATCTGAACATGCTATGTATGTGTCAGCATTTCATATTCATTTTATCAAGTCAACACAAATACTTCATAATGTTGCTATTGAATCCCTAAATGCATCATAACGTATTGTTGTCGCCTCATTTTGTTAGCCTATTACTTTCTATGCTGCTAGTCTCAGAGTGGATGTTAAACCGGAGTTCAACACTATGAGACTTTAGGGATTCTGTCACAGTTTCTGTTGCTGAATAATGAAGCAGCGGAGGCAACAGCAGACAAAAGGGCAACTTCGTTTTGCTGGTTTTGTTTCATGTATTCATCACAGGTGATAGTATCAGTGACTATCATGTATTTTTAGTCATCAGCCAACAGTAAGATAGTTCTCAGTCTATCAGGGAACCTTCCATCACCTGAAAAAATGAGATGTCATGATGCTAGATTTGTAAACATTAATACAATATTGGTAAAAAGACAAACTCCAACTAAGACACCATGACAGGAGAAGGAGTCCTAGGCACCCAATAATGGCTAATTTCTTGTTTGTGGTTACAAAAATATTGCAAAAACAGAATCCTACAGAAGCTCTTACTTGGAGTATCATAGAAAGCTCATGGCTAAAGAAATTATAGAATTAGACTGAGCTCTCTTCTCGCTTTGCTACGACTCTTTGTAGATCTAGGTGAAGATCTGGAGTTCATTTTTTCAACTGTTTACACTTTTTAACACTACTAAAGATCCTAAAAACAAAGTCTGATATTTTTTTTAAACATGGAATCAAAAAATACCTCAATATTATTTTTTTTCAATGATGTACAAATAGTGAACTAACAACATCAGTACAGGCATTACCACAGTTCAGATGCTTGGTAAATAGTCATTTCCAAACCCATTGTTCTTTAATTGTTAACAAAAAACACTCATACAAAACAGCCAGGAAAAGAAGGAGTGAAAGAGTAAGTATGACTCTCACCCATTCCCCTGTCGTGCTAGATGGTAGACGATGGTAGCTGAGGTTACAGTCTTCCCTGTACCAGGAGGACCCTGAATCAGACTGAGGGGTCGTTGCAGCACTGTCTTCACCGCATAAACCTACATCACAAAAAACAAGATAAAAACAGAAAGCAAGAAAAGCATCAATGCAGGATCCAAGAACACTTCAGTGACTATAAAACAATACACTCCAACTGACAAAGATTCCTCCAGGACTGAGCGTTATTTTAGATGACTGAACACTTCTGACTTTTGACTGAAAATAAAATGACAAGTTTTATACGATGATACTTTTTGTGGAGCACTTAATACCCTGAAAAGTCAGTGGTTGACATAAATGTCTCTTCCCCTGCATCTTTCTGGCTCACCTGGGAGTGGTTCAGATCAGGCAGGCCCTGAGCAGTGAAGCGTTTTGGCAGCTGGCACTTGATGACCACGTCCTCCACCTCGTGTCCCAGAAGTTTGTGGTAGATGTAACCAGACACTGAAGTCTCATCCACGGCAAAAGTCTTCAGGGCACTCTGCATCCTTGATAATGACAAATCAATCAATCAGTCAATCAAACTTCATTTATATAGCACTTTTCCTACAACATATGTAACACAAAGTGCTTGCAGAAAAGAAAACAGGAGGAAAAGAGAGGGGAAAAACAATTCCAAACTAGGCACCTGTCAGGGGAGCACAGTGTGCGATTGGAAAAGAAACACCTCAAAAACACCTTGTTAACAAAGAGATGTGAACAAGATTTGTGGGCGATCTAAAGCGGGGTCCACACGTTAAGATTTTCTAAATGTGAGGAGATTTTTAATCTGCTAGAGACCAGACATGAAGATAAAAAATCAGGCAATGAACAGTTTTTGCACTGTGTGTGGTGAGCTCTGATAATCTCAAAACAGCACACCAAACATGTAACCATGCTGTCCCACCACTGATCCAGAATCTAGTCTTCCAAGACAGAAATTTGCATGATCAAACATGATCTAACTTTAATGAAGAAGAAGAAGTACAGCAACAACCACAAAACTGTCTATGGCAACAACCAGAAAACAACACACAACATGGGAGAGGACATAAGAGAAGAGGGGATGATGGTGATCTTTGGACTATTTTAGACGAAAAATCGGGAGTTAAATTAAAGAAAACACTGTGAAAAAATCCTGGAGACCAAGTGACCACGCAAACTGATCCTCCATTTCTTATGTCCACCAAACTTTGTTTGTTTTAGGTCAACTGTGCTTGTTTTTATTAACATCTGCTTCCTTGTTCCTCAGTCAGCTAACTTCTTGATTGGCTGCATGCTGTTCCATGTCACTCTTCAATGAGTCATGACTCAGGAGTCGTCATCTTTTCCCACATACATGAAGATTTTTGGTCGTAAATATTTAACAAGATTAATATTTACAATTGTTAGCCCTGAGAAACTCACTCTTAACAAGCCTCAGACCACAGGATAATCTCTCTCTCACTCTCTCTCCACATCTGCTTTTGCCCCTTTTGTTTGCTCCTGTACTCGCCTCTGGCTCTTGCCTTGTAGGTGGTCTGGGATCCTTGGTGGAGACTACCTGCTGCTGTGGAGTCATGAAGCCTCAAAAACTACAATTATAGACATGACACATAGTTGGACATTTTATTAGGAACATTCCATTCCCTTTATCATTATAGCTGTTAATGTAGATATTAGCATGATCTCCATATCCATGATCAATACATCTACAGTATCTATTTTTTATTACCATATAGGCATGAAGTCCCTCTTGAAAATGGGATGTCACATCTCAAGAGGCCTTTAACACATTTATACTTAATGGAGACAAATATGGTTGGGATGCACTTGTGGTCTGGGCATCCATGAGTCTTTCACTACCATAAATTCTTATTTTCAGTAAGAATATCATTGCTTATACTTCTATAAAATGATCACCACAACCATTCAGACATGAGGACCCTCCTGAAAACGAGATGTAGCATCTCAAGAAGCTAACCTCTAATAAATCAGATGACAGGTCTATGGTTCATGGATCTGTCCCTAACTTTAGTTCTTACTTTAGTCCACTTGTCTCCTCTTACCTCCCTTCCTTTGCCCTCACACCCATCACAGCATCTTGTGGATTTGCTGCTCATCATGAGACTGGGATCCACATTCAAGATTTCCTGCTGCTTAACAGAAGGTTTTCTTGCCGCCATGATGGAGGGATTCATGATTGGCTATATGGATTCATGTTGGGTGTTGGATGTTTATATTTGTATATATATGTACATGTGTATCTTCATATGTATATATGTATCTATGCATATATGTATATCCACAAAATGAAGAGTTCTTGCTCTATTGTAAAGTGTCTTGAGATAACACTTGTTATGAATTAGCGCTACACAAATAAAGATTGATTGATTGATTGATAATCTGATAGGATCATATTTTAAGGCAGAAGATAATCAAACATTTGCGGTCATTGGTTGGGAAGGGGGAAAGTCGGGACAAAAACAGCCTGATAATCTTTATATGTGTACCCCGCTTAAGACAGGCACAGATTTGGGGCATCAGTCAGGGCTGGAGTTATATGGTTTAGAGTAGCCCACTTTAACTATTAACCTTTTATAGAGATATGATTTTAGCCTTACAAGAGTGAAAGTCTAAAACAGTGCCCTATTCTCTTCAACCTTGATTTCATGGAATATTCTTATTAAGAAATCAATTTCAAGTTTGGTGTCAATATAAGTCTTGGTGCAGAATATTTAGTTTTGTTGTTCTCATCTCAGAAATCATGGAGCCTTGTAGGGTAGGTTCAGATCTTCTGGGGAATAGGACCTGTAGTCATGACAGGGAAACCTTTATAGTTTCATCAATTCAATTCTTCAGCTATGGGTACTTCATGTCCAGCTTTCTTACCCTTTCTGTTGAAGTGAAGAGATAATAGGAGACAAGAGTACATATTAGTTTCTGTCAGGGATTTATTTTTTTTATATCCTTCCTTTATTATTATTGTATTTTATTGTTATGCATAATATGTGAGCCCCATGCTTGTGTGTCACGGACAGAGACAGAGAGAGAGAGAGAGAGAGAGAGGGAGCCAGAGACTGTGCCAGAGAAGGAAATGGGAGAGAAAGATTGGAGCAGTGCAGAGGGAGAAGATGAAGCGTAGAAATTAACAGTCTTTGGGACTTGCTTAATATGTGTTTGGGGCTCAAGTAACCTGTATAATCTATTTGTCACTACAGCCCTTCAACCAGGCTGGCCAATCAGAAATTCTGTTAGCTCTAAATCACAGAGACTGATACCTCATCTCTACCTTCTGGCTCTGTCCACTCACTAAGGAAGGAAAAAGCCCATAAAAATATTTGGAAACAACTCAAAGTTCTTATCAAAGACAACCATAGCCAATGTATCTGCCTCTGAAGATTTTTGTTTTCATAAAAACGTGTAAGACTGAGCATCAGAAATGGACACTTTCACAGAACAACGAAAGACAATCTTGTTCTATTTAGCTCAAACAAGTCACCATAACATCACAGCAATAGACAGAAAGAGTTTGATTTTAGTAAATACCTGTCAAAGGAGGTGGATTTCCACACAAAGTCAACCTGAAAGTTGTGTGGGATCTCAACTGGAGCCCCGGCACTGCTCCTCAGCTCTATGGCAATCTCATCACCGTAGTCTGGTTCGGCAAGTCAAAGAAATGTAGATCCACTTATGACACACTGAACTCAGAAATTAAAGTAACAGGGTGTATTTTAACAGCCTTCACAATTTCCCATTACTGTTAAAGGGACTGTGAGGAGAATCTATTCCCGGCTGCATTAAGATTCTGCTACCCATGAGCACGAGCGGAGTGACATCATGATTGGAGTTATCTGCGTTCCAGCTGAAGTCAGAAAAAAACATGCCGATCTACCAAGCTATTGTTAGCTGTTGTTAGCACGCCCTGTGTTGTTGTTCACAAATATCACATGAAGAATGTGATTATCACTATGGCAGCATTTTTGTACATATAAGTCTAACAATACTATGTGTACAGCTGATATAGAGCGACACACCCCAGTCAGAAGTGCAAATAAATTGATTATTACAGGAGCTGAATAACTGTTCACACTGGGGTCATCCATCTTCGACTGTCAACTCGGAGGTGGCGAGGTTTCACCGAGTTCCCAGTAGGAAATTCTGACTTCGGTGGACGTTCCAGTTGCAGTTTCCTACTCGAAACTCAAAATTCCTACTTCTGACTACAACTGGAACGCACCAAAAGATGTGTGCAAGCCAAAGCGTGTGTTTGTTGTGATGCAAACCGGACCTTCCTCAGAACTCTACATTGCTTTACAACTTCTTTTTTCAACAACTTACAGGATGCAAAGCGACAAGGTAATGTATCTCCTTCTAGTTACATAGCGGTAGTTTTTCATGTGTGACAACAAGCTATTTTTGGAAAACTTAGTATCGTAGCTTTGTAGCCAGCTATATATCGCTACTTACAGCCCGGTGCAGTAAGAAGTGTAATATAAATAATAAAATAATATAAATTCGCTCTGGTTTTAATTGTCTTGTTCCTGAAGTTGAGTATCCAGGCCAGTCCAGCCCTGTCCGACCCGACCAGAAGGCTAAGGAATAGCATTTATAGATAACCTATTTTGATGCTATAAAACTCATCTTAAAGTGTGTATTTCAATCAGGCATATATCTAAAAGTGAGACTTTTTGTGATTACTTAGAAACTCCTCACAGTCCCTTTCAAGCATTCATTAAAGAAATCTTGTGATCATAACCCTTTATCTTGCAGCTAAATTGTTTTATAAATCATTTTGATCAAATGGAAATACAAAGTCTGTTTTAAAATACATCCAGGACTTAAATGATGCAAGTATGCAGAAGCTGTTGTAGTTTCACAGAAAAGCCACCAGAGGCTACTAAAGACTCGTTTTGCTGACGGCATGTCAAGGGAAGATCAAGTTTTTATGAACAGTTTTGGTAAAACAATCTCTCTTTAGTTGAAACACCATCCGTGACAAGGATACTGTCGGGGACCTTGATGACATGTCCAATGCCTTTCCATGGAGGAGCCAGGTCTCCTTTGTACCTCAGGCAGATTTCATCTCCCTGCATCAGTCGCATGTCTGGAGGACAACGAAAAAGCACAAAATATTTGAGTCACGGAGATCAAAAAGAGCCACCGTTTAATGTCATGTATTATGAAAAGGACATACAGATAATTACAATACCTGCAGTGATTTTTGATTTACTTTTGTTTAGAATCTAAGAGTTTACTGAAGTGTTCCTAAGACCTCAGTAAACAAGACATCATAATAATGATAATATTTATGTTGAAGACAAACTAAAAATCACCAGAGTCCGTCTTGGGAAGAGTGAAATAAGCTATCCTTTTTTTGTTCAGGCCCAGGTCCCATCTGACTGTGATGTTGTCTTGAGTCTATTCAGAGGGAGAATTTAGAAGATGTTAACATAAAAACACAGTCACATCAGCAAAATACTTAAAGCAAGAAAAAAGGTTTAAAAAATATCTAGTTCAACCTGTATGACTGTCACACTCAGCTTCTTAAATTAAAATGAGTTCATGTGTTGAATGTCTGATGATCTAACTGATCATAAAATTATCCATTCACAACCTTTTTAGTATTTAACGTTACAGCATCACACATTTTGTACTCACTTATTTCCAAAGGTATCCCTTACCTGAGACTCTTTGAGTTTCTTGTCGTAGTCAGCCTCCAGCTTCACCAGAGGACCAAAGATGTTCTGGTATTGGTAGGCATCCTCATAGCGAAGCAGCACGTGCTGGGGCTCCTCATCTACACCAGGCTTCTCCAGATCCTCCAAGGTTGCAGTGGGATTTTCCTACGAGAAAGAAGCACAGTCATAAATACAAAGAAAAATCCCAGAGGAGGATATAATCATAAAAGGCTAAATAAAGTGCTGTTAATAAGGTGTCATCAAGGGAATGCCCCACTGATGGGAAAATTAGACAAATAGAGACAATATCTGAGAGCAGCTGCAAGCCCTCCTGAGCTGCAAATAAACTCTGAATCTTTAGTTTTACATCAATTAAACTGAACCACAAAGCCAAACAGAGAACACTGCAGCTCTGAGCCATCTAAAGGGAGTCAGCCACTGAGACCAAAAACATGTCTGTACCAGTAGTCACATTGAAAAATAATATCCTTTTTGAACATGTTCTGAGATGATTTAACTATGATAAATATACTTTTGCTCAATCACACTTTGAAATGCTCCCGACGTGACTGCTGCCACTCACATGCACAAACAGACAGAGCACTGAGGATCCAGATTAAGTAAATATATTAAAACACAACAGTTAAAAAGTTCTCTATCATTCCACCTGTTCAACACACACAGAACATGAAAGTCAACTTTTCAGCTCCTTTGAATGAAGTCTGCCAGCATGTTTTACATAAATACAGAACGGTATTTAAAGGATAAGTTCGGTTTCTGCAGCTTTCACAATGTTTATAAAATGAAGTAGAACAATATACTCACCCAAAAGGCTTTCCTGATCCAAACAGTGCTTCAGGAGATATTTAGGTCCAAAATCGAGCGGCGGACATCCATATAATGGTAGCACATAGGGCATACAGCGCCGCTCCTAAAACTGCATTAATCGTCCAAAAACTCATTAGTTTCACCAATATTTCATCATGGTCCGCTCACGCTACTCCTTCGCGACAGTCTGTGTCACTCCAGACATGTTGTGTGACAGTGCTGACCTCTGAACTGAAGAAGAAGAGCGCTTGCTCCGCACCTGCGCAGTACGGCTCATTGTTTCGGGGGAAGACAGCCGGCTACACAACGACTTTCTTCTTCCAGTTTTGTTCAAAATGGACGAATATCTATCGGATGAAGATGTTGCGGCAGTTTCGAGCCAGAGTTTACAGATGAGGAGCTCATCGAAAGGAGGACACGGAGGCAGCGCTCCAGAGAGTACTGCACAGGCGCGGAGGCAAGCGCTCTTCTTCTTCAGTTCAGAGGTCAGTATAGTCACACAACAGGTCTGGAGTGACACAGACTGTCGTGAAGGAGTAGCGTGAGCGGACCATGATGAAATATTGGTGAAACTAAGGAGTTTTTGGACGAATTCAGTTAGGAGGCTGCTGTATGATAAATCAGGAAAGTTTTCTGTGAAATGTCTCGAGTTTTTCACTGCTGCTGCAAACAGCCTCTACTCTCTGCCTGATGATAGGCTACAGGCTGTGACAGTCAGCGTGTCTGACATCCTCATCCTTTCACTTATGACACAAATATTACACTGTTTTACATTTCTATTGTACGATATTATTGTCCAGCTTTATAAATTCATTTATATAGGCTACTATTATTTTGAGTTTGATGTTCTAGTCTATATTTATTGATTAGAAAAAAAGTGGTGATGGCTGCAGCTTAGATGCTCACTTGAACAGATCCAGTCTCAAGTACATTCTGACTGTTAATGTCCACTCCTTATAGTCCTCCAATTAAAATCACAACTTTTTGCATTAATTTTCAAGTCAGATACTTACACACTGAATTTTTCGTTCAAGAAGAGGAAGAGAAACATGTCAGGGAAATTTTATTTAGTAGTTTACCTTTGTGCACTGTGCAAGAAACACACCATTTAATTTCAAATTTCCTCTCGTTACCCAGATCAAACCACCTATAAAATGTACTAGAATGCACAAAAATTGCACCAGAATTTTAAATGGTTGCTGGACCCATTTTTTCAGACCCTGCATTCGTAAAAAATAAGATCCCCCAAGACCTTTAACAACTTTCAATCTCAAAAACCAAATCTTAGTCCGTTTTAAAATCAGCGGGACCTCTATATATATGGATAGCAACACCTATCCATTTTGTTTTTGTATTACAAGTGAGGATTCAACTCTAAACAGTTATCTTCAAACTTTGACATATAAATAAACATCTGGTTTAATTAATGAATTTACAAGAAACCAGAACAAAAATCAACTCAGGATGGAGTCTATAAGTGAAGCTGATACTGAATAAAATGGTGAACGACAAAAAGGACTCATGAACTGGCTTTTTAAATGTATCTGGTTAAGTATTAAAAGCCCTACCCATGCTTCAATTCCAGTTATGTGGGTTTGAATGTTTGTACAGAACAATGATGGGTGTGGAGGGACAGTACCTTCCAGAGCTCCTCCAGCTTGTTGATTTGCTGGGCGGTGATCTGACGTGCACGGAGCTGCTCCTGCTCCGATGGTATCTTGACGAGCCAGGACAGGAAGCAGCGGTCCTGGATGAGCGGCTGCCACTGCGAGCTGTCCCAGTTGATGTCCTTCAGGCTGCTCTGGCTGGCACATGGCTGCCTGTGTTACAAGTCAAGTCAACTTTGTTATGCGCTATGTCTTGAAAACTAAAGTGGGAAAAAAAAGTGCTTGAAAGAGTAAAAAATAAAACATGAAACAAGAATATCTCTCAGTCAATCACCAACATAATGCTTGGCCACTTAACCTAGTAAGTTTTATAGCCACTCAAGAACATTTTACAGGCATTTTAACCTTTTCATAAAATGTATAAATCACCACTCTTCCCATGTGTAGGAGAAACATAGACCTCACATAAATGCAACGATTATGGTGTACTGTCCCATGTTAAAAATAAATCTTGATGTGACACTGATGCAAGGCCTTTCTGCAGCTTCATGTAGTCAGTATTATCCAGTTAAACAGCACTCACATTAGGGATGGGTACCAAATTAGGTACTTTAAGAGGTACCGACCGAATTCTGTAGGTACTACCGAGTACTAATTCACGTAAAAACAAACGGTATCACGTTTAGGTACCTAAACGCATCCTTGTGACTGTGAGGGAGTGGAAGAAGCAGGCATACTATTGGGTAGAGTAGGTGAATTTCCATACCGGACTTGAACGCAGCACAGCAATAGCGTTATGATGTCAGCAGAGATCTTAATATTAAACAAATTAATATTTATTACCCCATAAACACACGCAAAAGTACCGGAAATTGGTACCGTTGAGTACAGATACCGATTCCCAGGTACCGGGCATCGGTATGGTATAGGTTCAAATGTGAAAGGTACCCATCCCTAACTCACATATGACAGTTACAATGCACTATCTATTAATAATAATAATAAAACCTGATAATAAGTCTTAACACACACAGCTCCAACTGCTGTGATTTTAGAATATTGAACAAAGTGTTAAGAAACATGTTCCATTATTTTAGCATCTTGATAGGATGTATTTCTAATAAATACTATTTAGAATGCAGTAACACAAAAACAAACCTAGAGAATGAAGACAGAAATGATTATCTCATCAAATAATGTGGTCGTGTGGAAATTCAGGGTTATTCGCAATTTTTTAAACAAGACAAGATGACTGTTAATTGTTAAAGGTCGTCAAATTCTGAAACAGCAAGAGTATCAGAGTCTCCTGAGTGAACATTAACTACAATAATATGTAAGTTTTTGGTACAGAGCTGTACAGTCTGCTATGAGAATATTGATTTTTTTTCTGGATTCTTGTCCGGTGACTCTCTGTTTCTCTCATTACCTTTAGATATAACATCAAATATTATCTGTCAGCGGCATCCTCTGTATCAAACAATATATAGAGAAACATATAGAGTACAATTCTCAAACACTGTTGGGGGAGAAAATATGGAAATCACCCCGTTAACAATTCCTTGGAAAACATCTTGCATACACATCCAGATTCACAACTGTCTTAAGTCATCACCAGCATTCTATGAAAATGTACTCAAAATCTAATCTGAAATTTTCGATAGGGCTGGGCGATATGGTCTAGAAATAAAATCCCCGATTTCTTTCCACAACAGTCGATTTACGATTTTAATCGATTTTTCCCTCCCTAAAAGAAACAAAACTCCCAGTGACAAAAAAATGAAACAAATCAAGTTTTTCCTTTATGTTGTCTAAATGTTTCCCTCTTAAAGTCAAAGTCTGGGTCATAAAAGGTTGATTATGTAGTATAAACGTAGGCATGTTTGTCTACATAAACACTAACAGGCTGAGTTATTTTTACAGTATTATCATGAAACTTCCTGATCAATATTTAATCTACTTAAATAACAAATACAAGCCTATAAAGGTGCTTGTGCAAACCCTACAAGGCTGACCATCACAAAAATTTTAACTTTTTTCAAAAATTGCAACTACTTACAATTGGACTATGGCAAGAATAAGAATCTCGATTTTTAATTTTTTAAATCTTCTGCAGAAAATAATTCAAACTAGTAAAGCACTCGGAGAGCGCAGACCGCCGCCAGCGCCACAGTCCTCAGCCATATTGTGATTTTGACCATAAATATTAGTCCTACTCCTATTTCATCGAAATATTTAGATTCCTTGACCATGAAAACATACTATTAGCAACTGGATTCATAATGATATCTGTTTTAGTTCAGTAGTTATTCACAGAAATCAGATTTCTTGCCATGGCGGCCAGACACTGATCCAGATCAACACCAAAATCGAATCAGTTCTTCCTTTTCCCATGCTGAACATTTCCTGAAAATTTCATCAAAATCCGTCCATAACTTTTTGAGTTATTTTGTTCACAGACGGACGGACAGATGGACAGACAAACAAACTCTCCCGAAAACATAACCTCCTTGGCGGAGGTAATTAATCGATTTAATCGATTTTTTACCCAGCTCTACTTTTAGAGTTATACAGCTAAAGAAAATGAACAAATGAACAAACTCCAGCACAAACGCTACCTCTCTGGAGGAGGTAATAATTTGTTTTTTGTTGCACAAGGCTGATAAGTAATGCACACACAGAAATTCAAGGAAAGCTGTCAAAGTTTGACAGATCTTAAAGAGGACATAAAGTCATTCTGATTTTCAGACTGACATTGTTAGTTCGGTTTTATGGTGGAAAGTATGTCTGCTAATAGGAGTGGGAGAAAAAATCGATACACCCAAGTATCGGGATTTTTTGTCTGTCGATTTTAAAATCGATATTTTTATTCAAAAATCGATATCCCCCCCCCCCCCCCCACACACACACACACGCACACTCACACTCTATAGGCGCTAAAGTCGCCAAACTGAGGCAAGCAACATTGCTGGATAAAATAGGCCATAGCTGTTAAAATAGTGCTGAGTAGATTTACTACTTTTCACCAGCAGATAGTGGACAGGTGACAGGTTTCTATTCAAAGTTTTGGCGTACATTTATTTTAAAACACACACACCGGACCGAGGGACGCGAGTGTGGCTGCAGAGGCTGTGGAGGCGGAGCAGAGAGAGACACAGAGTGATAGAGAGTACTCACGATGCGAGAGTACTTTGTCAAGTACTGTCTGACTCTGAATCTGAGGAATATTTACTCTCTGAGGATGACGGTCAGTCGTCCAGTGAGGAAAAACTGGCAGCGAGTCGCGCCATGGAAGCGGCTCCACGCGCCATTACAGTCCCGGAGCAGGACATACCGAGCTTTTTCCTCTCCACGGCGGCGACTGCGAAGAGTGTACATAGTCTGGGATGCAGGGAAGCTCAAAACACCTCGAAAAGTGACGGTGTTAGCGGAGAATGAGAAAGACCGCGGAGCTCTGGTCCAAAGGAGGGAGAAGCCGGGGGTAAACAGTGCAGGCAGCAGAGGCGTTCATGCTTGGCCCGTAAATTACAGTGATGATGATGGCTGGGAAAACTAACCACTTCGAAACTACAGCCTTTTTAAATCTTGATAGCAAAACTGAATATTTCTTGAAAAAACTCTGTTGCCTGAAGGGATAATAAGCTACTTTTTATATGCAATCCAGGCTTTTGAAGAGAGGGAGCATAACCAGCTGGTTAAAATATATTGCTGAATAAATCCTAAAAACAGACTCACATGTGATGTGTATTTTTCCTGATATATCGGATATATAGGCATCATCATTGTTCATCTTTTTCACTGGTTTTAAAAAAGCTAACTAAAGATTGCAAAAATCGATATCAGAGAAAAAGTATTCGGATGGTGGAAAAGCCCTATGTCTGCTAATGCCTCAAAAATTTAGATTTTTGTTTCACCATAACTACAATGATAACCAAACCTGGAATTGTTCATAAACATCCCGTTGACCTGAAATAACCCAGCATGAATATGCCCCAAAATAACTGTAAGACTCAGAATAACCTATGATTCCCCTCCCTCAGCAGGACTGTCAGACAGCACAGTCAGCTCCATGAAAGCTCTCTTACCTGCACAGTAAAACCACAACTGAGTCAGCTTTAGCAGGGATGAAGCCCAGGAGGAAGACGTTGCGACAGCCACAGTTGTAGCATTCGAGCACTGTTTCTCCCAGGGGGCCATCTTTATGGAGGGTCACCTCCTTGGACTTTGCTCTCACCAGGTGATTTACAATGTGGCTACAAGTGAAGAAAAAGACAGTCACTGTACCGGGGGAGGTTTTTCAGACTTCAATTCAGCATGACTACAATGAAGCTCAGGAAAAAAAAGCTCAGGAGGATGAATGAGACATGATAAAAACTTTAGAAGTCTAAAACCGAACTAAATGGATTTGTTATATGTGAGAAGAAAACAAGATTGTCTACAGAAAATAAAAATATCACACAAAGTACAGATAATGGAATAGAATAGAAGACTAAAGAACAAGCACAGAAATGTAATCAAACCCCTTCTCCACAAGTTATTGATCATTAATAATCAATCTTTCTTGTGGATGTTAACTTACCACTATTTTGATGAACATATATATATAATTATAATAACAAAACAATAATGTGTTTCTATTGTCTTATAAAATAGATATTTGCAAACAATCAAATGATATTAATGTCAAATTTGAGCGGGCAGAGGATAATTAATATCATATATGGGTTTCTCAACTAAACTTAATTTTTATTTCATTATCCAACTTATTAAGAAATTATTCATACAATACACCAATTTTTGAACATTTGTTGATCTATTCTGGTTTGTGATAGTGTTTTTTTTTGGATGATGAAACAAGGTTAAAAAATAAAAAGCAAGCAAGTACTTAAATCAAATTGATGCAAGACATCATGTATTTATTAATGTGCTTTTTTCAAACATGTTATATTTTTGTGTGATTAACCAAAGAAATGAATGTGTTACTATGATGGTAAATATATCATGTATTCATTTAAGTAATGAACCAATTGTTCAGATCAGGGCTGATTTTTAAAATTACAATTTAAGCTAATATTGACACCAGTGTTTATCTAATCACCTTTACTGGCAAAATTCGCCCTCAATGCCAACATTTTCTCTCCAAGAAACTACATCACAGTTTGGCCTACTGCTAATTTTGACTGTCCTGTAAAAATAGTCTTTTAATAAGCCGTAAGATGTGCAAGATGTCAGCTTTAAATAGGCCTGTCACGATAATCAATAAATCAATTAACCACACGATAAATAAAAAAGTCCTCGGTAAGTTTGCTGGCCTCGATAAACTGACACGAGCATGCATGTTTGTATTCCTCCTCCCTTTCTACCAAAGAGGCTGAATGAGAAGATGGTTCACTCTGTCCATCTTTCTTAACGCTGGGGTGCATTGGTTCTATAACGGATTTAGCGGATTTATAGCGGAGTGAGCATCTGTCAAACATGCAATCTTTGGGTTGGGGGGGGGGCGCTCGTGGGTACACACGGAAAGAGCTGAAGTGAGCATCCTGAGGAGTAATGAGGAAACGAACACGAATATGAATGATGGCACGAAAGAAACAGTTCTTAAGCCGGCTGCCACAGCTCCAGTGTGGGAATATTTTGGTTTTAAACAGAATCGACAAGGTGTGAGCTCATGAACACCGACGAGATGATATGCCGAATTTGTTTGAAAGTAGTTGCGACGAAGAAGGAGAAGGGGAGGTGCAGCGGAGCCTCCGTCCTGACAGTCAGCGTTTACTGAGGCGTTTGGTCTGCAAAGTAAATATAAATAAAACAGAGCAAAATGGTGCGCGCTCACAGACAGTGTCGTTCATTACATTGCAAAAGAAATGCAACCCTTCAATACGGTTGAAAAGCCAGCAATGTTGCAAACGTTTGACAGACAGTACGGATCGACTGGGAGAAAGCACATGTCACAGGCACGAATTGTATAAACTTCCTTTCATTTATTGTTTTTATTTTTTTGTGTGTTTTATTGGAGTTTCGTTTTTTTCTTTACAGAGACAGGGTCTATTTTATATTGTTTTTTATTAGTATAATTATTTTTATTCACATGCAATTTTCCTAAAAGAGAGTCCATTTCATTTTCACTTTTTTTCTCTTTTTTTGTTCGTTAAATTTATTATAGTTTGTTAAATTTGTTCTATTTTATTTAAAAGATCTTGACCATCCAATTATAGTTAAATACTCTTAAGAAATTAAAGTTTATTACTTCTGACATGGTGTACTCACTTTATTATGACATATTTTATAATTACATTAATGAAAAAAAAAATCAAAATAATATTGGCAATAATATCATTTATCGTCAATAATTTTTGGACAATTAGCATCCAGCAAAATTTGTTATCGTGACAGGCTTAGCTTTAAATCATATGACACAACAAATCTGAAACAAATATTTGTTTACCCCACATTAATTGCCAGTATTGAAAAAAGGGCCAGTATTAGCTGGTGTTAAACCAATGCTGAGGTGCATCCCCTCAATATTTTACTTTACTTTAATTAATAAAATATAAACTCAACACTGGTATATTACCTTAGTTCATCTTCATTATCAAATAAATAAAGCCATAACTGGTGTATTAATGTTCAAAATAAAAGCACAAGTTTATAACAAATGAAAATGACGATGACCTTGTCGATGTTTAGAGATGTATTACAGCGTCAGTTATGGATTTTATTGAAGGAAAACCAAGCTTCATTAAAAACAAAAACCTTCTTTAATCAGACAACACTGCCAAATCACTATGTTTTTTATCGTGGCCCTTGAAAGTCAGTAACGATTAAATAAAGCTCTGAACTCCATGAACAAACTTGTCCATTCATAACAAAGTCCTCTGAGCGTAACAAATAATCATCATCACAGCCACTGTTTGTTGTTCTGCAGCTGCACTGATATTGAACCAGTTCAATGATTCCCTCTTAGTTTACTCAGCTCAGTACATTAACAGGGAGGGTCAATAAAAAAGCGGATATGTCACTGCGTCTTACCTGCCGGATGTGTTTCCACGGCCGTTGCAAAACCACTTCTTGCTGGTGTTGCAGTAAACCACACAGGCGGGATCATGAATGCCACAGTAGCTAAAAATAAAGTAGGTTAAGAAAGAAAATAAACAGAAAATAAGTGTTGAAGCAAGGCTCTGAAACAGATTCATTTAATGCCTCACAGTCTCCAGCAGCACAAGAGCATTTTTTCAACTGTGTAACAAGTAAACAGAAAATCTGCCACAATACGACTCTGGACTTTGTTTTCATTTACTTTGCAATGGTTACAAGGAACATTTATGAGATGCTCAAAGAGTGCAAGCCTCCACCAAAGGCATTTCTGGCATTTGCTGAGTTATTATCAAAATGTGGGAAAAAAACGATCTCACAGTGCTAACAAATCCTTGAAAAAGTCCTGGATCCACATCTGGATTTGGATCACAAAAATGATGTTTTATATCTGCATGCTTCTTCTCAGTGCCTTAAATCATTGGATACTGTGTATCATGGAGCTTTAAGGTTCATAACAAATCTCAAGGCTTTAATTCATCATTGTACTCTGTATGAGTGAGTTGGATGGTTCTCTCTGACCATTCGGAGACTGAATCATTGGCACATCCTGATTTATAAGGCTATACTTGGACTACTGCCGTCATACTTGAAAAACTATATTCATGTAAGAACTTCTGGGAGTTACAGCCTTCGTTCTGTGACTCAGTCACAAAAACTACTTTTACTCTCTGTACCCAAAGTTTGTCTTGAAATGGGTAAAAGAAGTTTCCGATACGCTGCTCCTGCAGACTGGAATCTGCTTCAAGAAAAACTGTGCCTTGGAGAGCTGGTCTCTTTAAATCTTTTAAAATTCAGATTAAAGGCTTTAGAGGAGGATGAAGCAGGCTGTAGATGCTTTGACTGATAAACTTGCTGCTCTGTGACTCTGAATTAACTGTTTGAAATGTCTGTATCTATATCTGTGTCTGTTTTATGTTTGCAACTTTGTAATTGTGCTGCTGCCCGTCTTGGCCAGGACACTCTTGCAAATGAGATTTTCAATCTCAATGAGGCTCCACTGGTTAAATAAAAGTTTCATTCAATAAAATATTAGATCATATCTGAAATAGAGACAGATGTCTGCTCCACATGAAATCATTTGTTTCTTCTGAGAAGTAATATGAATCCACACTGAATGCAAGTCACAATAAAACCTTCTCATCCAACATAAAACTGACTTCATAAAGGGCCCTAATATTGCCAAACATGCACTTGATCTACTTCATAGCACAAAGGTAAAACAAAACAAACTCAACAGACATGTGAACCAAACATGTTTTGTAAAGATGACCATAATCCCATACAGTAATAAAACACTTAAATTTCTGCCAACCTGTTAAAATAATCTTTTAACTAAAAACAGACTAATCCTCATTTTCCAGAGTTTACTGACAGACTATCAGAAAAGTGACAGCTGCACTTTTTGGCACAGCTGTACACACATCTGTTAGAAAACATGTTACTGGAGAGCAAACAAGCTGTGGATGTGACAACATACTTACACAAGCTAAGAAACAACCCAATACTGGGAACAGACATTACACAAGATGTTCTGGTTTGCCAAATGTGCCAATTCATCTGAAGTGTGCAGGTGTAGGTGGAGTGAGATGTGTTGCCCAAAATGACAGTAAACCACTGAAGTTAGCATTTCATTGTTCCATAAGCAGCATGTTGTCAACTTATAAGCAAAAAGTGTTCATCAGATAGGAACAGTGAACTAAAGCAAATATCAAAAATATGTATTCACAATGCTGAATGAATAAAAGAATAAAAGAATCATATGTTAAGGTGCAATAAAAGTATTAATAACTATAATATTCCAGGGTTTGTCCTAACAATGAAATTTTTTGATCTGTAATAAAGCAAACTGGAATATGAAGATACTCCAGCAACAGTTGAAAAGAAAAGAAAAAAAAATCTAATTTACCTGCAGGCATGTAAAGGCAGATCCTTGGTGTAGTAAGTGTCCTCTTCATCCTCCTCAAAGTTTAACTCTGCCAGCAGCTGACTGGCTTTGACCACAGGATCATCTCCATTCTGAAGCAGACCATCAGGACCATTTATCTGAAGAAACAGGGAAACACAATCATGTTTGTGAGCTGAAGCTATATGCCAATATTGGTTTACATGAACAGTGAAATAGAAATTTTATCTCTTTTTTATTTTTAAATGGACATGGGCTGTAAAAGGATCTGAAGCGCTTATGTATTTTGTTATTAGTTTGTCATAACTTCTGAGTAACTTGTTAGATTGCTTTTTTTCCTCTTTTCTTTTTTTGCATGTTATATGTGCATATGATATTGTGTAACTTTAATGTACTTTAGGTGGAGGCTTGAAATAGGCACTTTGGGCTTTTCGCCTCTTCCTGCACTTCATATAATTTGTTATCGTTGACTTTTGTGTATTTCGTAATTGTGCAGAATAAATCAAATCATAAAAATAATATCACTGACAGATCTATTACGTTATCACATTATCTTTCTACTGCAATAATAATTGTAACTTTTATTTAAAATGTTGGCCCCATACTGCAATACAGCTTCCTATTCCTGCAAAAAAAATAAAAGAAAGAAGTAGATTTATTGGAATTTTGTGATCAATCCACACTCTGAAATAATGGTACGTTACATTTACCTTGGGACTCAGAGGAGGGGAGACTATTGTGTCTTATATGATGCATTTCAGAGAAAACAAACTGTGAGAGGAAGGATGATGGGTTTAGGAAGCTGCATGTGTGCAGGACTATGTTGTTATTTCCTTTTCTCATTGTTAAAGCCTTTGCTGCAGACCAGTGGATCTTACAGAGTGGTTACAGAGCTGTACAGTTAAGTCTACAATGTGTGCCTGATGTGATTTTTCCCAATTTATTTATCTCTTGATCCTGTGATGAAGCTGTTTCTTACCATCATAATGTGTCAGTTTGGATACAGCTGAATAAAAAAAAAAAACACATTCAAATATTAAACTAGGAAACAACAGAAAGTTCTGTGTCAATTCAGGGCTTTTACATTATTCACATTTAAAAATAAAAGTTTTCCTTTGTATTACAAAGAAATATTTGTGTACAGACTGAGCTGGTGGATACATCCTGTGGTGCATCCTGTCAGTATATTTCACATGCCGATAGCTTTCTGACAGCATCATGAGACGGTTTGTTGACAGCTACATCACACCGACTGTCAAACTGTCTGTATCGTCTTCTCGTCTGTTGTCAGTACATTTACGTACTTAAAACTAAATATGGGCCTTCCCAGCTCCACAGCCACAATGACAAATTCCTTTCACTCTTGTTTTGAATGGCAATAAAGTCCTGCATTGACATGCTAGCTGTGTCAGCGAACTAACTGAGCTGCCTGTATGCTAACGGTGAAAGCTAGTTAGATAGCATGCTAGCCAATTAGCAGGATGAACGCATGGCAACGCCTAGAAAAGTACACTCAGAAGCTGCCTGGGTCGCCGCTGCCTGGGGGAGCCATGCGTCAACGCCAGCGCCATATTGGAGAGGTAATACCTGTACTCAAAATGAATTCAAGGTTGGACTGTAAGTGCAAGGGCAATTCTGAGCATCCCTTACTGGAAGGATAAGAAACTATTTTACTCTGTGTGCTATGTTCAGAGAGAAATGAAAGCTTTATTCACATTATGGTGCATAAATTATACCGGCTGCTTTTAATATGTTCATCTTAAATAAAGAAAAAAAGTGTTACAGTAAACAGATTGTTAGGCTGTAGATGTTTCAAACTATGGAAAAGACAGTAACTCAATCAAAAACATCTTGGAAATGTCTGAAAACAGTCTAGGGGTGCACTGGCTACGGGTGCTAAATAACATATTTCCTATAGATTGTTTTTAAAATGATTTATTTTATAATTATTAAATAGGGCTGGGTATCGATTCAGACTTTCTGGATCTATTCGATTCAATATTACCAGGTCCCAAATCGATTCGATTCACGATACAATAAGATATTTATTCAGTCTGAGATATCTCAGTTAAAATAATACTGTAAACTTAAAAAGTGACTTTGGAGCTGTTACGTTATTAAAATTGTTTTAACATTAAGAAATGAACCCAAAGCAGTTACATAAATCTTATATTAATTATATACATTAATGCATATTCTGCATATTACTTGTTTTCTGTCCAACTCCTCTTTTCCTTCCTGCTTGGAAAATCCGAAATACGTCCATACGTCAGCCTTTAAACTCACCAGTGGTGCCCATATAGTGCTATTTGCTTCTGCCGTGTTTGTTTGATTACTTGCAGTAACAGCTCACGAGATTTTGTTCAGTGGGAAGCAGCGCTAAACGCAGATCACACAATACTAGTTGGGTTGATACCACAGGCTGCTTCTCTGCACGTCCAATGACGAAAAAACTACCCAATTTAAAAGATCGATCTTTGGATTTTATGGATCGATTATGAACCATTTAAACGGAAATCGATTAAAATTGGTTAAATTGATTTTTTAAACCCAGCCCTATTATTAAATCAAATAACTGTTTATTTGCAAACAATCCTGGAAAGAGAAAAATACATTTCAACACAAGTCCAGTCCACAGTTTAGTTTAGGAAATGTAACCAGATTTTTAAATAATACAAAATGATGTTTATCTGCTTTCCTTTAGCCTAATGGGAGGGTTAGTCATGCACTTTAACAGTATCAGAATGGGCATATATCTTTAAAAGGAGTCCATATTTTTTTACCTATGGGTCCATAAGATTCTAAAATGTTCACAACTCATTTACAGCATCATATACTGACAAGCCATTTGTTTAATCTCAACCATCAAACATATTCGTAAATCAGGAGACGTGGCTACATGGAATGAAGGTTTCCATAATTATCTCCAGGACAAATAAAAACAGCAACACAAGTTCCATTTCAAAGCTACAAGTCTCTTATGGCTTCAATGTAAAACTGCAGAAAATACATGAAATCAAAATTAATGAGATGATGCATTAATGTATAACTGAGGACACATGACATATCATTTCTTTTTTGTATTACGAAGTTGGCAAGTCAGATGGTAAATTTGGATGTGTTGAGAAAATAAGGTTTAATAAAGTGTGTATATATTCCCACTTCTTTTTTTTTACTGTAAACCAAATAGTTATGAAAGTTTCAATATTGCATAATGTCATCATATTTGTCACAATATTTTCTTCTGTTTGTTTCTACACATGTTCTAAACAAAACACCTAAGTTTAATCTGATTGTTAAGTGATTGTCTTTATTTGTTTCAACATTACCTACTGCACCATCAATATATTTTATTAGGGCTGTCACTTTATTGCATTAATTAGATTAATTAATTACACCGCAAATTAATGCGTTATAAAAAATTGATTGCAAGACTTTTTCTTATTTAGAATTAGATTTATGAAACACACTTAAAGTGTAATTTGAGTTACCTGATTGAGCTTAGAATTTTTTTGGACAAGTTGCCCTGACTCTGGTTTTATTTAGTCACCAATGAAAACGTGGATTTACAAATCTTCACCTCTTAGTGTATTCATTTGATTAGTCCTGCACTACAATTTTATAATATCCTAGAATTCATATTCTTTATTTGGGTACTTTAAGCAGATATGAGATTAAAATGTGACTAATTAGATTAATTAATTATAAATCCGGTAATTAATTAGATTATTTTTTTTAATCGTCTGACAGCACTAATTTTTATTGTTAGACTAAAGTAGCTATACAGGGGAAATATTTTCCACTTATAATCAGTAGCTGCTTTCAAACCTATAGCTAACATCTTCAAAATCATACAGCGAGTTCATCATCCATATCCTTTTTTCTGGCAAAACGAACGACCTAAAAATACTGCTTATAATAATATATAGCAGTAATTACATCAACTGTTGCATATTTTCATTCATTCCAGGTCGCAGCAGAACCTTACCAAAATGGCGCCTGAACAGACGCATGTGAGGGACTCTACAGCAGCTTCTGCGTGCAAAAGCTATGACGTCATCGTGCTAACCCGGAGGTAGCCTGTGCTGTTGTTAGCCATCATCAGCTAGCTTATTCACATTATGTCAACACAGCAGAGGATACATTTAGGCACCGAGCTGCCCCGTATAAGCACACACACCTGGCTGTCCAGCTGGCTCTGGGTCTGGCCTTGGGTCTGGGTCTGGCTCGGCAGGGTGAAGTCTGTGAAGTCGTACTCGGAGCCCTGGGTGTCCGCTCCCAGCAGCTCGGTCTCCTCCGTGTCCAGAAATGTTAGGGTCTGCGAGCTCGGCCCGTACGCCTCCACACTCATGTTTTTACCTGTCTGTCACCTGTCCACAGCTGTTTAGGGGTATACTCCACAAAAAGTCGCGTCTCCAGACGAAATAAATGAATAACGGCGTCAGAGTACTGATGACAAAACGACAAACAGTGGTGCTCAGAGGGAGATAGAAATATCCTCAACCAAGGCCGCGTTCCGTTTCTCTTCGACACCCAGCTCGCTTCCTCTGATCCCTCACTGCTGCTCGTCTCCTACAGGAAGACACCTCCAGGGAGCGAGAGAAGGAAAGTAGACAAGGAGACATCTGTAAAATGAATGTAAGCTGAACTTCCTGTGGTCACGAAGGCTCTGAGACTCACAGAGGTGTGTTATGTAACAAGGTCATAATTTAAAGAAATATTCAAATGTTGTCCATTATGTACCCAAACGCAACAAAAACCTGTGGAATAAGTCACAGAAAAATTATTTTCTTAATATTTTATATATTTTTAATCATAACTTAGGAATTAGTAAAAGACCAAAGTGATCTGTAATCGAATTTTCTTAAAAAAAATAATAATAATAAAGATTAAAAATGTTAACTATAGATGCACCTTTTTGTAACCCAGAACCTCAGCCAGTAGTTCCCAAACTCAATGTTTTACAACCCTCATCAAGAAAGAAACTCTGATTTGAATCCCCTCCAGGAAATTATCTTACAAACAACAATTACAATGAAGTTGGGACATCATGTTAAACATTAATAAAAAAAAACAATACAAAGATGTGCAAGTCCACTGTCTGTCAGCAGATTGCTAAACCAAAGTTTGTAGTTCTTAAGCTTGATTTCTCCATAACTGTTAAAATGCAGTATTCATATGTTGTACATTTTCAAAAAGATCCAAATCCCACGTGATACTTTCAGTTTCTTCCCATGTATAAACATCAGCCAAATTAGGTTTTGATAAAGGAGGCAGGACTCTGTCTTTGGAGGTACAGCATCTTTCTGATGTACCTGTGTCTTTCATAATAGCTCACTATTTTTAATTGACTGCATTGATGTGACTTTATCTCATATTGGAAGATTGAAATAGAGCCCCTGACTCAATGCAGAGATGAGTGAAATATCAAAGGCATAGATAAATTTCACCTTTGTAACCTTTCCCTTCCTTCCATCCCTCAAATTATCCAAGACCCGCTGTTGCCTCTTGACCCTTCTCTAAAAATACGGGGCCTTGGCCAGAGCTTGGCCTTGGCATTGCAGTGCAGGAAAATGGTAGGGGTGCCAGCCCTCCACTGGGAGAATCTCTGGCAGTCAAGATTAGTGATGAGGTATATCTAAAGTTAATAAGATAAAATAGAGGAGAAATTTGTCTCTTTATTCAATGATATTCTGTCTAAGTTTGACGTTATTACCGTAAAATACCAAATAGAAGCCGGGGCGTTTATTTGTTTCAGTCACTGAGCAGACTGGGCTTTTATTTGGGACCAGGCGACTATTTGGGACAGTTTTCTTTTGCACAAAAATCTTGCTTAACAAAAAATGAAAAAATATGGTAAATATAATAAAATTATTTATTTACAACAGTATGGATTACGCCTGTACATTTTAAAGGCAAGACTACAGTACCGTAGTTATACTCTTGTCTTCCTCTTTCAATTCAGCACTCTCAAAAACTCTTAAAACTGGTCAGGAATGACTGGTAGTGAAGTTAAGGTCGTAAATTCTTTTTTTTTTTTTTTGCTGCACCAGGGCATGGAGATAAGCAGCAATGTACCGTAAACTGACGTGACCGGCCTCCTGAAATTAGTCAAGGGCAAAAAACAAACAGCGGCAGTGGCAACGTCTACTTCTTTGAATTTTTAAAGCCAGAGTATGTAAGATTCTGGCTTTTTTCGCTCTAGTGCCCTCTGTGGATGTTGAGTGTAACTGCAGCGTCATGAAACAGAGCACCGTATACCAACCTGCATTTGCTGACATACAGAGGGAGGAGAAGCCGACAGGACGTCCAGAGAGACAAATAAACCATGTAGACAGTCTGATCATGTTTCTTTTCAAGCGTGAACTGTCAGTTGTGAGCTCAGCATTTGCATGTGTGTTCTGTAACTTCGACCGTAGCTCCTAGGCTGTGCTAAATAAATTACACCAGGCGTTTATTGGGTATTTTACAGTAATTAGTCATGTTACTATGACAGTTAATGGATGACAGCATTGCTCATGTGTCCTTATTAAAACACCTGAAGTAGAGAAAAGTGAATAACACTGATCATCATGGCATCTGTTAGTAGGTGGGAGATATTATTCAACGAATATTTTGTCCTTAAACCAGGTGTATTAGAAGCAGTAAAAATGGGCAAGCTTAAGGATCTGAGCATCTCCAAAGCTGCAGCTCCTCTGGGGTGTTTCTGTCAGCAGAGGTCAGTATCTATCAAAAGTGGTCTAAAGAGGGAAGAGTGGGGAACCAGCAGTCATGGGTGGCCAAGGGTCATTGATGCATATGGGGAGTAAAAGCTGCCCCAAGTGGTCTATTCAGCAGATAATGGTGTGTTCCAGTTGTACTCGGAAGTAGGAATTTTCGAGTTCTGAGTAGGAAACTTCATATGGAACGCCCCCCGAGGTCAGAATTTCCTACTGGGAACTCGGGGGGAACCTCCCCAAGTTGACAATCGAAGATGGATGCCCCCAGTGTGAAAAGTTATTAAGCTCCTGTAATAATCCATTTATTAGCACTTCTGACTAGTGTATGTCACAATAAATCAGCTGTATGCACAGTATTGGTAGACTTATATTTATAGAAATGTTGGCATAGTGTTACATTCTTCATGTGGTATTTGTGAACTAAAACACAGGGCATGCTAACAACGGCTAACAATAGCCTGCTGTATCGGCATTTTTTTTTCCGACTTTGTAACTGGAATGCTGATTACTCGGAGATGACGTCACTCCCACTTCCCTTTTCCCAGTTCCGAGGTTAATGGAACGCAGCATAAGCTACTCTTGCTTAAAATGTTAAAGAAGGTAATGCTGGTTCTGATAGAAAGGCATCAAAATTTGCATCTCAGTTTGTTGTGTACAACACCGGATAGGGGACCAACAAAGTATTTGGCAGGTAGTTGTAATGTTATATCTTATTACGTTCATGAAAAATGAAGTTATTGAATTTTGATGTCATAAAACAGAGGTCAAAGTCAGGGAGTATCATGATCAGCTTTTGCTTTTGAACTCAATTTTCTAAACACAACATTTCTAGATTTGTTTGAGTAATTTCATTTTAACTTTGCTTCAAAGAACAAGGTCATCTTTTTCATGTTCGTCTTGTGCATAATTCAGTTTATAGAAATGGCACTGCTTTAAAAAACACCCCAATCCTTCTTGACCTACTTTAACTGTCTCGCACTTGTAAAACTGCAGGCTGTAGTTTTTGTTTTTAATGTTCCAGTAACACTATAATCAGTTCACCGTGTCCTGCTCAGATATGTCAGGTCAGAACAAGTTCAGCAGGTCTGTTGAACCGTGATGTATTTATTATAGCGTTACTGTAGCTCAACCTGCACTAAACTGAAGGAATGTGAAGGCAATCAACTATAAAAGTATTCAATGAAATTACATGCTTCACAAAGCTCTGGATAGATAAACAGATAACATGCAGGTTAAAACAGCACACTCAATGATCGATGCTGAAAAAACTCCCAGTCATGTAAAAATCTGTATGAAACCATCAGATCTTCTTAAAAAATGCCGATTTCATACAACTTAGCATTGTTTTCAAACTGAATGTTGAGGTACACAATGTTCCCAATCTAGATCTCTTCATAATCACTCATAAAATATCTGGCAGGATACATTCCATCTTTGAATTTTTCTTTTTTCCAATGGATTAAATGTCATGGGTGTGGTGGTTGTGTGTGAAACATAAAGTCAAGAAACATGCTCTTGTTTTATTCGTGCCTCGAGGGCCTCATTGTGCAACTTAACATCCAAATAAATGCAGCAAGTTCACCAAAAACATCTTGGTACAACTGTTTTGACTTATTTTCAGACAAAGGAGTGTGATTCACACACAACTGCTACACAAAAACTGAAAGATTTATCTAAAGCATAATTTGAGTCAGGCTGTACAGGGCTGCTGCTGGTGCCTCCTAGCAAGAAGGTCGTTGAATCGACCCCTCAGTCCAGTGGACGTTCTGTGTGTAGTTTTTCCCCCACATTTCCCCGTGCATGTGGTGGTTTTCTCCAGCTTCTCTAGTTTCCTTCCACAGACCGAAATCATGCTCACTATTGTTAATTGGTGACTCAGAATCGCCCTGTGGGTGTGATAATGAATGTAAACAATGAACAGTCTCCAAATTATGGCCTGTAATTGGCTGCTGGCCTGTTCAGGGTGTATCCTGCTTCTGGCCCAGTGCCAGTTTGGGTAGGCTTCAGCCCCTTGTGGCCCTGAAAGGGATAAGCATCATATACAATAAGTGGATGAATTATTTGTTTTTTGTTCCAAATGAATGTATAAAAATGTCTTGCTTGAAAAGGTCAATGGGAGATATTAATAGGGATGGGAATTGATAAGATTTTATCAGTACCAATGCTGTTAACGATCCTGCTAATCAATCCAATTCTTTAATGATTACCTTATTGATTCCTGCAGATTTTGCATGTGAGCAAATGTTGGTCTGATTTTCAGTGGCAACAATGTCAAACATGTCACAGCATAGATATCTGCTTCTGCAAGTTGCCGGTGTTTCCACTCACTTAAGGTTGTGTTGTAGGTGCAATGAAAATTAAGCTACAATTCTGATGCTTCTGAACCCTGTCAGTGGAAGGAATTGATAAGCAAAAAGATTAATATTGATTCTTTGATGGAGCTGTTAACGATTCTCAACTGGAATTGGTTTTCGATTCCCATCCCCAAATATTAACCCTTTAAGGCCCAATACCGTAGACTATAGCCAGAAAATTCTAATTTTTTGGAGATTAAATTTTTATTTCACTTTCTGCTAAAATCATACAAAAATCAAAATGTCCATAAAATTCAACATATAGATTTTTTTGTATCTCATTTAATACATTGGGTGTTTTTGGCAACTGATAATCCATTTGAGGACTTTTTTGTCATTTATCTGATTTTATTTAGATGGGGTTTATTTTGTAATTTGTTGATCATATTGAGAAGATAGAGGTATTATAAAAGTATGTATCAAATATGATACAATTGGCTTTATAAGGTTAAGGATAGATTGAAGTTTACTCAAATAGAACAACCAGAACATGTGTGAAAGCAGTGGTCAAAACTTGTCCATTACTGTAAGACAGAGGTGGATTTTGTGGAAGAGTGATTTGTAGAAATCCTGTTGGCAAGGGATGCCATGAAGCCCAGAGACCTTTGCATTGAGTTTTATATTTTATTGAGATTTTTTTTAATTCATGTCCCCAGGGCTTTTAATGTATAAACTGATGACACAGTTTAATGAATTCACAATTAAGATGAATACATCAAATGAAAAATATGAAAATTTACTTCAGTACAATTGATTACCCTGATTACCACGATACACAAGAAATAATTAACCACTATTACCCAAACTGCAAAAACAAGGAGCTAATACTGTATATTTATGGATACCCTCCTATGTTGTGTTGATGTCACTTTTGCTCTTTCAGTGGCGATTTTCCCTCTTTCACCGTGTATCCCAGTTGAAGCGCAAAATTGTCTGTCCAATAACCAGCAGGGGCGGTTATTGGACAGACAGACGCACCTTTACGCATACAGATACCCACATTCACACACCAGGAGAACACAAACAAATAAATGAAATACATCATAAAAATCATTATGATGGTAAACTTCAAGGAAAATCTCTCAAAGCAGGAACAGGCAACCTTAAAAAATATGACCTCTGGCCTCAGCTGTTGCCATCTCAAAGGCATAACAAGAAAACTAAGTGCATTTAGAATTACTAACGACAATGACAAGGATAACTCTGTGTTCATTTTTAATTGCACACAGCAGCAATTCACACATAGGACAGACACATTACATTAATCACATTACATCAGATTGATTGCATGTGCAAAATTTTCCCTGAGATAAAAATCAAACATTATAAGTAACTGTGAATCTTTTAATCGCTCTAGAATATCATTAGCTGAAATTCATCACTTTCATCCAGTGCAAATACAAGAAACAAAATGGGAACATCATTCAAAGACAACCATCAAAACACATGAACACTATTAATAGACTCACGATGAGGGAAGTTTCTGAAAAACAGAAGCTGTTATGCAAGTCCAAATTACCAGAAAAGTGAGATGTCATTAATCATTTGTGGTTTCTTGGTTAGTACAACAAATTTTGTGGTAATACAGCCATAAAATTCCCCGTCTCTACACAAAACATCACTAAGTTCATCACTGCAGTTCAGAAAACTGTTTGTTTTTGGGTTTTTTTGCTTTTAGGAGGATCACAGTTTTAGAGGGAAATGACCAAATATCATATTTGTTCATATACATATTTAAGCCCCCACATGCAGAGGCTAAAATGTCCATGAAAAACAGATGCAGTCTTCAGGGTTCTGTTTTTACAACTCTTGTAAAACCTTCAAGAACTTTTGGATTTGACACATGGGTTATCAATGGCACCATTATCACTTTGTTAAAGCCGCACAGTGTCCTCAGGTAAGTGAGTCGGTGCTTAGTCTTCCTGCTGGTGTTGATGTGTGTGATTGCACTGTTTGCCGTATTCCTGATCTTCCTCCAAAAGTTTGAGCATCTCCAGAATGACAGCCTGGAGAGCTCTGCCCAGCTCCACACTGCTGTATGGTTTACCCAGAGGAGGCACGTGGATGAAGGCGGAGCGACCTTGGCCCAGGTGGAGAGAGGTGTAGTAGGTGTAGTCACACAGATACCTGCCAGAAAAACAAAGGGTGGATGTTAGATTCGTGTAGCTTCTATCACATTAGGATTGAGTATATCACTCATATCACGTGTACTTTTAACCTGACACACCTTCCTCAAAATAATTTGATATTTTAAAAATCCAACATTTTCCCTTAAAGGTGCTATGAGGAGAATCTATTACCGGTGAAGTAAAGACTCTGCTACCCATGAGCACGTGCGGCGACTGTCGTAATGCTGCGTTCCAATAACCTCGGAAATGGGAGTGACATCATCTCCGACTTATCGGCATTCCAGTTGAAGTTGGAAAAAAACATGCCAATCTACCAGGCTATTGTTAGCTGTTGTTAGCACGCCCTGCGTTGTTGTTCTCAAATATCACACGAAGAATGTGATTATCACTATGGCAGCATTTTTGTAAATATAAGTCTATCAATACTATGTATACAGCTGATCTAGAGCGACACACCCCAGTCAGAAGTGCAAATAAATTGATTATTACAGGAGCTAAATAACTGTTCACACTGGGGGCATCCATCTTCAATTGTCAACTCGGGGTGGCGAGGTTTCACTGAGTTCCCACCCGGAAATTCCGACTTCGGGGGACGTTCCAGTTGCAGTTTCCTACTCAGAACCCGGAAATTCCACCTACTGACAACAACTGGAACGCACCAAAGACGTGACCCAAGCCAAAGCGTGTGTTTGTTTGTTGTGATAAATGCAGCTTCCTCAGAACTCTGCATTGCTTTACAACTTCTTTTTTCAACAACTTACAGGATGCAAAGCCATGAGGTAATGTATCTCTTTCTAGTTACATAGCGGTAGTTTTTGATGTGTGACAACAAGCAATTTTTGGAAAACTTATCATCATAGTTGTAGCCGGCTATATATCGCTACTTACATCCCGGTGCTCTAAGGCGTGTAATATAAATAATAAAATAATATAAATTTGCTCTAGTTTTAATTGTCTTGTTCCCGAAGTTGATTATCCAGGCCAGTCCAGCCCTGTCCGACCCGACCAGAAGGCTAAGGAATAGCATTTATAGATAACCTATTTTGATGCTATAAAACTCATCTTAAAGTGTGTATTTCGATCAGGCATATATCTAAAAGTGAGACTTTTTTGAAATTACTTAGAAACTCCTCACACTCTCTTTAACTAATCCAGATGTCTGCCATTAAAAAAATCTGACATAAAGTATGAATGTGTGTTTTCCCCTTTTATTTCTCTTACCGTCCTGCATCCTTGGACACAGAGAAAGAGACCCCTAAGCCCGAGTCATTGACCCTCTTGCAGACTGTCTCCATGTCCAGCTGTGAGTGTAAAAAGTCTGGACCGTCATCCATGCAGCACTGTGAGGCCGGGCTGAATCGACAGTTGTCCAATCGTTTGTAGCCTTTGTTGTGTCCACACTGCTCCAGAGTGACGGTGGTGGCTAAACCCGAGACCCCGACATGGACCACCAACTGCCCAGAGGATCACAAAAGAGGTTAAAGTTAGACAAAGCTGTGTTACTCACAGGGGGAATGTGGGAAATTGAATGTTTTGTACTAATGTAAGTGTTATGTATGTGTAAGTAACAAGATCTGGATACACGACACTTCCCAAAGTTCAGGAGTTGGTAATTGAAAACCATTTTTAATAGCAAATTCAGTGAACTCTTATGTCAGAGGGAAAAAACAAATTAAAACAAATACATTTAGACTATTTCAATTTGATTTGTCAATTATTATTCTTATCATAGAAAATTATGTAAAGCTCCATTGAAAGCTCAATGTGTGATGTCATAGTCTACCTATAGTCGGATATATTTGTGTACCTGTGGCAGGTGCTTTTTCCACAGAGATGGTATTAAAGTCTGAACAGCCTGATATTCAACAGGAACCTCACACACATGAAGGTCCACAGCTTCGCCCAGACCTAATTTATCCAGCTCCTGGGAGAAAAAAGAAACATCAGTGCATAGTATACCTTAAGGATGGTTTAAAAGAGCCACACAAACCCAAAGTTCACAAAGACACAGCTATGACAGGAGAACAAGAATTAGCACTTCAGCACTCTAACACAATACAGCCAATCAAACACAACATGAAGAAAGTGGACAAAACAACAATTTAAAATCTGCAGCAACACTCTGTATATGTAAATGCTAGTATTAAATGCAAAAACAAACACAAAATGCAATTTTGCACATCAAAACAAGTGAAATAGAAAACAGAACAACAAATAGGAAAACACAGAAAATTTAGAAACTAGAAAAGCACTCGGAGAGTGATTTTTACCATAAATATTATTCCTAACTTTATTTTATCTAAATATTTAGATTCTTTGACCAATAAAACATACCATTGGCAATTGGATTCACAATGATATCTATTTTAGTTTAGTAGTTATTCACGAAAATGGCATTTTTCATCACGGCAGTTTTATGCTGATCATTTGTTCCTTGTCCCAATCCGGACATTTCCTGATTATTTCATTGAAATCAAACAGACATCACTCATAACATAACCTCCTTGGCAGAGGTAATAACAGCCTAAAAAGCACAAGAACCCACCTAAAGGGTTTGGACGAGAGAGAGAAGCGACAATAAGAGCTCTCCTGTTAGTGGCTCATAAGAGCATAACAGCGAACTGGCTAAAACACCACCCACCGACCTTGGACCAGTGGAAACAAAGAGTCAAGGAAGTGAACTGTATGGAAAATTTAACAGCAAAGCTACAAATACTTCTGGATGTCTACCTGCGGAAATGGAAGCCTGTTATAACCTATTTATCTGAATGAAAATAAATATTTTGATGTGTTGAGATTTCTAGGTTCAGCATGGCCCCTCTCCTCTCCTCCCCACCTCCCTCTTAGATACTTTTATGAGTTAATTTTATTTTTGATGTATCACTTTTATTGACATTGTCTTGTGGATGCAAACAAAACCACACAATTACTTGCTTACTTTGTCTAAACTATTGAAAGTCTGTATGAGTTTGATTGTCAAGGAACTGGTTTTAATAAATGTTCAAAAAAAAAAGCACAATAACACATTGAAAACATCAACAACCAATTTGATAAGAGAATAATAATTGAATTAAGGTTATAGCAAATGAAAGAGTTATACAGCAATCCTAACAGACAGAAAACAAACTTACAATAAGTACTACAAGGACCGTGGTAAAGTAAAAAAACAAATTTAAAAAAGCACCAGAAAAAAACAGCAGTAAATAAAATCATGTAATAACAGATAAGGATTACAAAAAAGCAACTGCAAATAAACCAAATTAAGATAACAAAAGCAACGGCTTAAAAAGGGCAGAAACAATCAAAATATCTAAGAAAAAAAATAATTCAGTAACAGCCTAAATAACAAATAATAAATGACCAGAAGGTAAGCACATAAAAGCACTACAAATAAAAAACACAGCAACAAAAAGGTTGAAAAGAAAAAAAAACAACTAAGACTAAATACACAACATTAAAGAGCAGAAGCTGGTTGTAACTAAGCAACAAGAAGGAAAAGTAAATGATAAAAAAATGTGTGTTGTTTGTGTTCCTTTGATTTGTTGTGGCTTTGTATTAAACTTTGCATTTAATTTATTTGTTACTGTTTTTTTGTTGTTTTCATTTATTGTGGTTTTTTTTCCCTTTGTTTTGCATTCTGTTGTATCTGCTGCATTTCTATCCTTTTTTTGTTATTTTTTGGAAGTCATGTTTTTGCCTTCTTTATTATTGCATGTTTTCATTTGTTGTTTTTCTTGTTCAAAAGTTGTGTTTTTAATTTGTTGCTGTATTTTATCTGTTGGCTCCTAGATGTTTTAGTTTGTGGTTGTTTTTTTATCTGTTGGCTGTTGTTTTTTGCTCCTCGGGGCCTCACTCCCACATCAGTTAAGGGTGTTCAGTCTCGTCACTGATTACCTGCACAGCCACCCAGCTGGAGTTCACTGCATGTTCACCAAAGGGCTCAAACCCTGCAGAGAGAGAAGGAATAAAACAAATCAGGATTCATCCCTGCAGCACTAATACACTAAACAGACTCTCATTAAGGGTCTTCAAGGACACTTCTCTGATCCAGAGAGCAGTGAAAAGGGAATGTAAGAAAGCACTCTTCATTAAAGTCTAAAGGTCAAATCAAGTTAAACATTAATGCTGGAGGCACATGATGCACAACAAGGACTCAAATCATTTCTCACTCAGCTGAGCGGATCAATGCATACAAATGCACTGTTGTCATTTAACATCTTTAAGATGCATTTTTGTTTCCACACATGAAGACAAACCCCGGCATCAGCCGTTTTCTTGATGGCAAACACCTCCATTAAATCATTTCTCCGTGCAGCTCAGGTGCAGCTAGAAAAATCATCTTTATTATCAACACTGTTCATAAAATATATATCCAGTAAATCCAGGCATGTCCCTCTCCCTCCATTCAAACAAAACATCTCACCTGTTACCACCACTTTCTTCTTATTGGCCATTCTCCTCCTCCTTTAGGACGGATTATGTCATAGATTTGTATAAAAGATGGATAAAATAGCCCAAATAAAGACCCCCAGGATTGTCTCCGCTGACGTTGTGTCTTCTTCTGGTCCTCAGCTCAGAGGAAATAAGACATCTGTTGTTAGTGGAGCATACTGCCACCTGCTGTCCAGGCATGCATCAAGCACAGCTCTGTTTTCCTCCAGACTGGATTGGAGGTTTAAAGAGGGGAGATCAAGTACAGAACATAGATTATAATTTCTTCAAAAACAAGGGAGCTCTTAAAGGGGAAATAGATGAAAATGATGAGATTGTTTGAAGTATTTAAATTAAATTTAAAATTATCTAACTATGTGTGAAGATAATTGTCAATTATGCTATAAGGAAATGGTTATTTGGGGTGTTAGACTCCAAGAGGCCCCATGATTAGTCAAATATTTAAGTTATCTCTGAACAGTGGTCCTAAAAGGGCAGGAAGGAAACAGGTGTGTCTTGAGAATTTGTCCAAGCACTAGTTATCAACAACAGTTTCACAACTCACTATTTAAAGAGCTTTTTTGACATAAAAAAAAATCCACATACAGCATACACACTCACTTGCACACACATACAAAGGCATGAAGAGGAGATTCTAGAAAACAGAGTAAGAGGACTGAGGAAACACCATCTTTCATTAAAAAACGAGGGAACACTGGAAGTAAGACTAAAATAGTAATTAAAAACAATAAGAATAAGTAAATAAATAAAATGAAATAAACCCTTGATAAGAAATAAGATTAAAATAAACAAATATAAAAATAAACAGGTAAATAAAATGCATTTTAAATAGTAATATGGTAAAATGAGATAAAATACACTAAAGTGGAAAGAAAATCAATAAACAAATAATACAATTCCAAACAATAATTCTGAACTAAATGGAATAATAAAATATATTAAGGGGGTTAAAATAAATACACAAATAAGATTAAATAATGATAAAAATAATAATTATAATAATTATAACAATAATAGTAATAATAATAAATATAATCAGCTAAAAGCTAGACTAAAAAGGTAGGTCTTGAGTTTGCTTTTTTGTCCTTAGGTCTTCAAATACTTTGATAGTCTTGTAGTGTCTTCCAGTAAATACTGGATTTTCTGAATATCACTTATATATTCAAATGCTGTGTATGTGTCATTTAGGATGGCATTCCTCTCTCACAGCCTAATATTTAGAGCAGGATGTGAGGAAGTGGAACTCTGTCTTTACCTGTTGGATGTCACAGTGGGGACAGTCTGTCCTCTTCTGGGACCTGGTTTTTGTCAACCCATTTCTTATGTTGAAGATGAGTAAGACATCCAATCAGAATATGAACAAGGGACCAAGCCGAAGTCGAATATCATTGAAAGACATCAAGTAAAGTATCTAGCAGGACCTCGGATCTTATTAAAGGGTTAAATCCCTCAAAGATCCCCAAAATGTATTCACATCGAGCAATCAATAATTAATATTGAAAAATTAGTTGATTGCTGCATGGTTTGGAAACTGTATATGTAGCAGCAGAATCAAATCTCCATTGCGTATGATTTCAGTTTTACAAGATACCCTTGACTTAGAAATGAGCTGAAATATTAAAATGTAGTGATTTGATTGATGGTGCTCCTCTTATAGGTGCTAAGAGCATTGGGCTGACCAGAAACTGGTCTTCTCTTAGTAAACATCACATACAGTATGTATACAGGCTGATGCAGGTGATTGTTTGGTGCTGGTCCTTCTGGACCTCAGTGCAGCACTTACTATGTTGAGCACAGTATATTGATTGACAGCGCAGACAGTGGGAGTGTGTCTGGAACAGCCTCACCTTGGTTTTCTTTGCATCTGACAGACACAACATTTCAGTACCTGCTGGTAAATACATGTCATCTGTTTAAAAACCTGTCCTGTGGCATCCCTCAGGAATCTGTTCTAGGCTATCTGTTCTTTTCCTTGTATTTCTTTTCTTTCAGGAAGAAACTTTGTATCTCACTTTGTATTTCTCTAATTTTTTTTATAAATCAGTGCTTTAAGTCATCCTACATGTCTGTGAAAAGTCTTATTTTGCAGATGAGGTTATGAGGTTTGGACCTTCAGCGACAGTATGCGCCTTTTGTGGCATCTTGTAAGATGTTTCTTATAGTTGCTATGCAAATGCAAATAGAAACATCACTGGAAACATCTCCTTTGGTCGCAATTTTCCACTGGAAAGTTGCAGACAATCAACTTTCCAGTCTTCAGCTACCCCGACTTTACTGGCACGTAACTGGAACGTGCTCAGCTGGGTTGTGACATAACTCTTACTTTTCCTGTCCGAGTTCCGAGGTAAATGGATAGCACCATTAGTCTTTCAAACCGTAACATGTCTCAGAGTAATCAGATCAGCTTGACTGTAATAACTCTGGCTGAAAATGTATTTCAGTTGGTGGTGAATACAAGTGAGCTTGTTATCTCAGCTGCTGAACATGTTGTACCAGAGCTAAAGAGAGGTCTTATTTTTTATTCTCTGCTGTTAAAACTGTTCTTTGTTACTTGGATTCCCAAACAGCCCTTCCTCTGGCGTACATCAGTGTGGAGTCACAGCATTAGCTGGAGGCAAACACTGCTATGTTTAAGGCTAGGATGAACTGTTACCAAAAGCTGGCATCCAGCACAGAAGTCTGTTCATCCTGCTTATAGAGAAAGCTGAATACTCAATAACAACACCCTCTGGTCAGTTGACATAATCTGGAGTAGTCCACCTTAAAACAAAAAAGTGATTTGTTTTTAAAGTTTGTCCTGCTTGGCTTGTAGTGATGGAAACTGCAGCTATTTTAGTGACCCAAGTCATTTGCATCAGCCCAGTCATAGGAGCCGGGTGTCCGGCCTTCAGACAGCTATTAGGCTATGTTTGTTTTTTATGTTTAATAATCAACCTCAGTTGAGTCAACTTAATGCCCAGGTCAGATGTAAATCCAAGTTTGCATGTAACAGGGTCTAAAAAGGGGTCAGTAATGACTCAACAACATTTTGGCCAGTCTTGCCCCCATCACTGGCATTAGTTTTTGTCTTTAGAAGTAAAAATCTTTGTCCTGAGATAAGTAAACTTACATATCAGAGAGGCCTGAGTTTTCCAGTTGATGAGAATGAGCCATAAGCAACTTGCTTGGCAGTGCTGGAGGATTAGCCCCAGTTACGCCCCGTCCACTGAAAAATATCACATTGTTAATAAACATAAAAAGGGTCCATGGATCAGGCTCTGAGTCAGGAACAGTATGGTCCGATCCAAATCATATCATTCAAGAAATATGGCATAACCCAGATCTGCTGCGTTGAGAGTGCAGCTGGTGTTGATACTGATGCTTTTGTTTTTTTCAGTACTTGACAGTTTTTGTCACCTTCTGTTAACTTGTCATATTATCACATCATTGAACTGCCTACAAGCCGTTCAAAGTGCTGCTGCTAAGTTTCTGACCAAATAATCTGTAAGTCTTGCTTTTCTCCTATCCTTATGCCATTGAACTAGACTCCGTGGATTTCAGAGTCCAGCTCAGATTGTTTGTGATGAACCATCATACAGTAAAGCATCTGCTGATCCCTGATCCCAGACTTAAAGAGCCTATATTTTGCATCAACTCGGGTTCACACATTACATTTTGATGACTATAGAGTACATTTTCGCCAGTAATGCTCAAAAGACCTTCTGGTTTTATGTACCTTGATTCAGCTGTATTCCACTCTTAGATAATCTGTTCAAGTTTCTACTTACTGAAGGCCCTCCTCTCCACAGGGGCCTTGTCCTCACTGATTGGTTAAACTATCTACTCTGTGGTAATTGGTCAATTAAGTGCTGCTTGGGGCCATGTTGTCGATGACCCTGCATTCATTATGTGGTTTTTGCTCATCACTAGGCTTACCACTCTCAACCAATGTACTTCAGACAAAAATCAAAGGCTGACACTTGTAAGCCAGTTTGGGGGCATGATGGAAGAGTTGATTATTTCAGGCAGCTACTGGTGATGTAAGCGGGGGAGGGGGGAGTCGCAGACTTTTGTCTTGTGCATAGACTTTTGTCTTGTGCATAGAATAACTATATCAATGTTAAACCCACTAAAGGGGATATAAAACTTGAAAAAGCATGTTATGGGTCCTTTCAATCTGAAGGGGACTGTAAATTTGAGACATTCTTAAGAAGACCGTAGACCCATGTGTTCAGACTTGTCTTTGTTTGATGCTTTAAAAAAAATCATTTTAAAAAACTTTGTAACGTCTGCTTTTGGAATGTGGACACTCCTCAGAAAAGTTGGTTACCTTTAATGATACTGGGATACCGGTACCAATTCCCATGATACCATGGGATACCTTAGATCCCCTTTAATGATACTGACTGGCATTGTGTTTCATATCATTGTAAACCTGATTAGTCCCCTTTACAATGAAGAACACCTTCAATGTTAACTGCATTCTGAAAATGAGCAACACAGCTAAACATTTGACACCAAAATCCCCCTGTAACTAGAAGCTCGTGCCATGGACAGAGTGGGCGTATTATTTGATGTCAGCCCTGGTACAATTTTTCAAACTTAGGACTAAGTTCTGTTAAACTGGTAAAGTCAAAGACAGGCCACAACATGGACATCCCAGAAAGACGACACCCCAAGAGGGCAAGCTTCTCACCCTTGTTTCACTGAGGAACCACAGGCTTTCGTCCAGTGGAACCTCGTGTAACTTAGACCAAACATCTGCTCTTCATTCACAGATTAAAGGTTAACAGAGAAAATCTTGTGTCCCTTCCTTCAACTTATTGAGACCCCCATGAATGAGCTCTTAGCCCTGGACCAGCTGCTCCAGTGGTTTCACTGGGCAGCTCCCAGGTGTGAATGTGTGCACTGTAGCTGTGAGAGTGTCACACAGGCAGGGCGTAGCTGCAAACATTTGAGCCTGTTAGCTTCTCCAAGGAGAGCTCACGTCAAAAGACACATTAAGAGACTGAAATCTTTCACAACCTCTGACACGCCTCATAACCTGAGCTTAACCTTTTCTAAAAGTTTGTTTACATGCAGGCAGAGCTAATCTAATATCACCTTACGGGACATTTTTTCTGAAGTCTTGGTGCTCTCTCTCTCCGTCCACACCCTCCGGTTAAGAAATGACTCACACATTCTGGACACTGCACCCTGTGTGGCTCCAAACTGGCACACTGAAGATAATATGCTCCTCACAGGGTGGAGATCATTTTTTATTTTCATGGAAGAAAAGGTGGTGCCTCCAGGGTAACAGAACACACACTCATGTCTGCCTCCACAAACACACAGCTAAACACACACTGGCTGTGACACCTCCTCTGAACACCTACACAACCTGCTCTGCCGCCGCTAACAGCTCCCTTTCCTCCAACAACCCATTCACCTTGCTTCCTCTCTCGCTCTGTCTTGCCTGCGTCACTGGCTATGTCAGTGTTGCCATGGAAACTAATGATGCCCTCTCCCCTGTGTGGTGCTGATGCAGACAGTCTGCTGACGTCACCACAGCGTATGGGGGAATAACAGAATTCTACTGTAGCTCACAGAGCAGGAAACACTGTTGGCTACGTATGCTTAGAATCAACTGTACTTGTCCAAACTACACTTCATTATATTCCTCTTATTGTTTTGTATTTTCATTTCATAGCATTTAACTCTAGTTCATAACATCTGATTCTATTTCCTAACATTCAACTATGTCCCATGACATGTTTTTCTGTTCCACACTTTAGTCCCATCTACGACATTCTTTTCTATTCCATGTAATGAAATTTAATATATTTCATTTATTCTGTTCTTTTTTGAATATTATATCACTTTCATTTTCACAACATTAGATTCATTTTATAATATTCTGTCCAATTCCACAACATTGTATCTTGCTCCAAACACTCTGTTTGTTCCATAACATTTTAATCTATGTAGTTCCATGCAATTCTATTTCATTAAATCTTTTCCATATCATAATAAGAAATTAGATTTTCAATCTCAATGAGGCTCCCCTGGTTAAATAAAGTTTCATATATTCATTTCAATAATTTCTAATTTTTCTTTGTTTTTAAATTCAAAACATGTTTCTCTGTTTCCTGACGAAACATTTTGCTTCCCCATGATCCATAAACTTCTGTTTAACCTCATGACAATCCATCCTAATTTATCCTAATAAAGTCCATGATTCTTTTAATAACTATTTAAAATTTTCCAAAACCTTCTATTATATTGTAATGTCATAATATCTGATCCGCCTTCAAAACTTTATTATGTATTTGATCAAATTTAATTCTATCTAACTGAATTGCTATCCATTTAATAACATTGAATTGCCTTTTATTTCAGGACAGTCTACTTTAAAGCCAAAAATTATATTCTTGATAAATTCATTTCAAATTAATTTCATTCTACACCATTCAAAAACATGTTAATTTATTTTTAATGTCCTATTTTATTGTGCTCTGTTTATTCCAAATCATTTTTTTCGGAGCATTCAAATCTACAGCGTAAGACAGATATAACATTTTAACTTCTCCATTAACATCCTCTTTCTGTAACAATAATCTATCTAATGACATAACATTCGAGTTTTATTAAACAAAAATGGATTTACTTTTACTCCCTTTGACATATCATGAAATTCCATAAAAATTGTTTTCAACAATTCATTTCAACATTTGATCTAATTTTATTACATTAGTTTGCATTTAATCAATCTTATTCACTTTTACTCATCAACCTTTCATAATTTTTACTTTTTTTTGTTTTATGTTAGCATCTTTTTAGTGTTTCCCCCCTTTTATTCGACAGTATTGCAGTCAAGTCTGCTAAATATTTTCTTTTTAAAACCTTCAATTACATTCTGTAATGTTCTTTTCCATTCTATGAAATCAGCTTACACGAAACGAGTATTTCTTTAGTGCTAAAAAGGCTATTTATATACAAGACAAAATCAAGCGATAGAAGATCTTCTCTACTGGCACAAAATCAAACCATCATTTCCTAACAGGGGTTTTAATAACTGATTGAACATTGAAATGTGATCTGAAGAAAACACTGAAGAGACTTAGTCTAAATCATTGCACTTGACCACTATAATTTACTTTATCCATCAATAATTTTGCTCATATGTTACATAACAATCTTGTGTGTACAGCTGAATTATAGCATCTCTCAAATTTCCTCTACTAAAATTTGAAGCTCTTCGCTCTGTATTATTACATTTTTCCATCTTCTCTCATGTGTATTTTATTAAATGTAGTTCCAATATTAGTCATCTGTTCTATTTTATGTTATAATGTCTCATTAAATCCTAAAGTTAACCTTGTTCGTCTCTGTTCTGTATCATTATGTCTTTAATGGTCAATTTTTTCCTGTCTTTTGAGCCATTTTATAATAAATGTCTTTTATGAATTTTACCTTAGTTTACCCTGACTCAGCCTTACAGTATGAGATGACATTTCCACTGGGACATTTTGAAACACACACATCGTCTAGTTGCCAAACATCTACACAGTTGGACACTTTCCTAAGAGTGCTCTTATTTGAAGTGCATAACTGCAAGAACTGTAACCAATAAAACCAGAAAGTACAGCGTGTTTGTGTTTCAGCAGCAGACATTTCATTATGCTAACCTTTCCACATGCTACTTTCAATCAGAGAAAAACACATGGTTTCCTCATTTTGACTGTCACTGTTTCCTTCCCTTTTCTGGTTTACGTTCAATTTCCCCCCCGAAACACTTTCAGAGCTCTTTGAAACACCTCGTTTCAAGTGTCGTGTCAGCATTCAATGTGGCTATTGATGTTCAAAGAGCTGACACAAGAGGATCTGCTGTGGTTAAAGTCACAGTTTAAACTTTAGCACAATCTTTAAATACAATCAGGGCTGTATTTTCTTTATTCCCTCTCCATGATTTATGGTCCATATCTATCTCCCTGTGTAAGAGTTCATCTCATGTTATAAAATAGTACAAGAGCAGGGGTGGTAGGTAACTAGAAGAAGACGTAGTAAAGTCTAGTTTAGTATCTTCTAGAGTACTTTTACTTCACCTGTTATTCTCTGTGGTAAAAGTACTTTGTAAATATATTTGAAGACAAACTTTTTGTTCATATTTCTGTAAATGCTCTCATTATTTGTGACTCAAGTGGGCTGTTAATCATCTGAGTCCTTTTTCTGTGGCCTGATATGAAAGATAATAAACTGCTCGTGACGTTTAGCATGTGATTTGTCAAAGTTGTGTTGCTGAATCAGCAGACTGCGTGACATGCAAAGGAAAAAACACTTAAATTGAGAAAATCACTAATAGCTGCAGCAGATAATTATTTAAAGAGCTACCCTTGAAAACATTTCAGCTCATATTTGAGTTTTTGAAAATGTGTTTTTATCATGAGCAGCATAAAGACAATACTTTGAGATTTCAATTAGGCATTTGTATCTTTAAAGCCACTGCACTGCTTCAACTCGAGCAGTAAGTTGACTGAGTGATTTCATGTATGTTGGAGCCTTCTTTGACCAGGACTGAAATATTTGTATTCTTTATTATGTACTGGAGATAACTATAAAGTGTGAACTAACAATAACTGTAATAATTAAATAACCTAATTGCAAATGTACTGATGTTATTTTTCTTGTAATGTTAACATGATGTGTGCTGTTTCTCTGTAACATTAGCTAAAAAACTTTAACATCAGCTTAATGCTTAACATTAATGTAGGGCTGATAGGCCAGAGTCTAATTGAACTCTTTTTGCCAAACAAGTGGCGAAGTGCAGCAGCAGAGCTAAAGTTAGCTTCCATCACATCACTCGGCAGTGGGAATATTTGAAGTGATTCTGACAGATTTTAGTGCTTTCCACTTTTCCCCAAACACCCTCCTTTATTTTTGTCTTCATCTTTTCACTGAGGTTTAGCTCATGAAAGAAGTTTGACTCACCAATAGCTCGATTTATGCACCCTACCTTTGGCAGCAGCACCCGCCCTCTACTTCATCTGACTGGCTCGTAATAAATGTGATAGAGAGGCTCATCCAGTCACCTTCTGAATGTGTTTCTCAGAGGTTCTGCCCTTCCCCAAACACTCTCTATGGGCTGTTACCCCGGTGGACTGGTGAAATACTGTATATATGCTAATATACTGGACTGCTCATTTGAGGTGTCAGGTTAAGATAAACTAGTGACAGCAAAAAACTGTAAACACTTAGGCCCCTTCCACACGAAGACAAAATGCTTCACAGTTTCCAAAACGATCATAAAGATGAAGGCGTCTCAGAAAATGTGTGTCTATATGAATGCACTCGATACGCATCAAAACACTGTAAAACACATGCCAGACCTCTAGGGCCGCTGTAACGATATGATGGAAACAAGCGGAAACAGACCAAAAAACAGTGACTTGCAGCAAAAGTTGTAAACAGAGATTGTGATAAAGTGATCATAAAGTGCCGTAATGTGTCCTTGATAATTGTTTGTTCAACTCGGTGGTGATTGAGAAGGAGATTTAGCTGACAGGGATAGTAGGGTCACTAGCTTCATCAGCACATATGCTTCACGTACGCCGCCATCGTCGTTGCCGCGTGTGGCGCATGCGTGTCAATGAAGATATGAAACTATGACGTAAGCTTATCTGAAAACTTGCGGAGAGCCAGTAATCACGGAGCTGTGTATACAGCATTTCAAAATCTTTCCACTCTGGAACCTGGTTTCAAAAATGATCGTTTACAGACCCCCAAAACGCCGTCTTTGTATGGATGATACACAGATTCGGCAAAAAACGTATGCATTTAGACCACGGTTTGGCTTCGTGAGGATGGGGCCTCAAAACATGAGAGCTGTGTTTTTTAGATTGTTGACAGAGAAAACATACTTGTATCCACACAGAAAGCTCACAAGAATCAACAAAGGAATCTTTTATTAATTGCATCAACTGGCAGAATAAAAACACATCAGTCTTTCGTATTTTGTGGTTTAAGTGCTGTCCTTTTTCACTTGAGTTCAGGATGTTTCCCGATTTTTGTAATACCTGTATGATTTATGTGTTTTCATGTACTTGTGTACTGATGCCTGCTGCTGAAAAACTATTTTCCCACAGAACTACAATAAAGTTGAAGTTGAAGTTGAAGTCCAATCTTCCCATTTCCCATCCTTGGAAGGATTAGTACTCATTTCATTTAAAATAAGCACACACAACCTAAAACAAAAAATAATTTTGTTTTATGTCCTTTAAATTGTTCCTTGTCTTTGAAAATTCATTTTGTTTTATGTCTATTCTTTTATCTCGTATTTTATTTATTTATTTATTCTCCTGTACAGCACTTTGTTTCAACTATGGTTGTTTTTTAAAGTGCTTAACAAATAAAGTTGGATTGGAACCTGATTAGAGAATCTCGAACTCTATTCACAAATTACCCGGGTGCCTAGGTGAACACAATCAGGGTTTTTCACCCTGGAATTACCCTGAAATTGACCTGCCGCCCTGTTGTATTTTTCCCCTCCCCCACATATCCATTGACTGACAGGCCAAGCGTGAATAAGAAGGTCAGGGAACTACCTGAGTAGGTTTACCTGGTACTTGCTGGGAAATATTAGGGTGCATTTTATTTTCTGTTGGCAACACAGAAAAGGAAGACCAGATGTTACACTTCAAGTCATAACTTCGTAGAAGCAGGCGTGGTAAGTACATTTACTCAAATTACTGTAATCCAGTAGCTTATTTGTATATGTACTTTTGAAACAGTTTTAAAAAGTCCTACGACTTCAGAAAGTGAATACATGCCTAATTAAAATCTAAAACCATCAAAATTTTCCATTAACCACACAGCAAATTCAGAAGAGTTTAGATGTTGGCGTTGGCAGCAAGGACAGAGTTAATTCTACTCTGGAGTCAAATCCCTGAAAATTTACACTCAATCAAAAAGAGCTGGTGTCAAAAACATGTTAAAAAAATAATGTTTCAGTTAATCAATGCTGAAAACTTCACTGCTTGATCTTTTACTCTGAACCTGTGACTCTTGTAAAGTCAGTCATCCTACCTGTCCCCCATTATTGATTTTACATTTTCACTAAAAAAAGTCAATAATTCCTCTTAATGGGAGTTTAAGTACCAACTCTCTTAAAAGAGTAAAAACAACACTTAGTTGTGTGGACCCATACAGACAATTGACAAGTGCTGGTATTAACTTTGATAGTGTTAATTTATTCATGCATGTTTTTATGTGTAGTGTTGTCATAATGCCAAAGTTTCACTTAATCCTGCTACCAGTTTAGTGTCACAATATCAAATATACTTTAAACACAAATGGTATTGACTGGACACATATGACATAGAGACAGAATGTCCTGTATTTTAATAGGACAGCTGATTTTCTTAACAACTTAGAATGTAAATAATGTGTTTACATTTAAGTGTCTGTGGTTAAATATCTATTGGGCTGTATTTTACCGCTGCTTTATTCATACATGATTTTTACCCTGTGTTAAATAAAGTTAAAATCAATAAATATTGGAATTTATATTTTGGGGACCTACTTAAATATTTGATCAAATGCAGCATGCTCATGTAAAACTATGGCCCAGAGAGAGCAAAGACTCATTCTTAGACATTTTTGATATCAAGTTTCATCTATATAAGCAGTGCTTGTTGTATTATTTCAGTCAAATGTTACTTTTTTTGTCATGACACACAAAATACACAGTACTTTAGGTACTTTTGATTTTACTTGATTCACAGCCATACTTGTACTTCTACAAGATTATATTAAAGTAAGTCAAGAGAACAACTTAGTTTACCAGCACATTTAACATATGATCCATTATCTAGCAAATGAATAAAGAATTGTACTTTTAGTCCTAGTCATGCAGATTTTAATCCGGACTTTCAGTCTTTCTATTTGAGTAACCTTTAATAATATTTTTCTCTTTTTCTCTACGCACACGCCTGCACTCATTGTTGCTTTAATACTCAGAGTGAAGTGTTCATTATTTTCTTAGTCTTTTAAAAGAACCACCCCAGTCTGTGTTTAAGGAGTGTTTTCGGTTCAGCCTGTTCCTCCTTTACTCGGCCCTCGCCTCTCACACCTTCCCCGCCCAGTCTCTGCTCTCTTTTGGCGACCCTGAGCTTTTTTATGCTATGACATCAAACCACAATGCATTGCACTGTTTTTCGTTTACCTAGAGTCTCCATGGCAATAAAGACCGGCTCGGCCCCTTATTCAAATTGAACCGGAAATCAACGTCATTTTGGGCCAATCTGCGCGCTCTGGAGTGACATAATGGAATTTTTAGGGCTAGAAAGCGAGCGAGGTCTGGCGCTGCGCATAGCAGTCGTGCCATCGGGAAAAGACAATCTCATCCGTGCGCAGGGGGGACACATCAGAGACCCTCGGGCTGTAGAGCTAAAGTGGGCTTCTGATAGAGCGAGAGAGGGGAAACAGGATCATTTCGGAGTAGGGAGCAGCTGATTTCCTTGTGTCTGGATGGTACAGCTCGATAGTCTCAATGCGTAACGCTGAGCACTCCCTCATGTGAGGGTGTAGAATGGAAACAAGCCTTCACCCAGGCACCGTGAACACTCCGAGGGGCTCCAGCATCTACACCCAGAGCACCATGATGAAGAAGGAGATTAATCTGAACCTGGATGAGCAGAACCCAGACCTCAAAACAAACCCTCTCAGAGACACAGACGGACTTTTGAACTCTCCGGACTTAGGACTCTTGAAACTAACCTCTCCGGATCTGGAGCGCCTTATCATCCAGTCAAACGGTCTGGTCACCTCCTCCGGCACCAACCCAGCCTCCCAGTTTCTCTACCCGAAGTCGGCAAGTGACGAGCAGGAGTTCGCGGAGGGTTTCGTGAAGGCGTTGGAGGATCTTCACAAGCAGAACCAGCTGAGCGAGGCGGGGTGCGTGTCTGTGGACAGACTGGAGCTGCTCGGCTCGTCCAACGGTGTGGGCTCCTCGGGGCTCCAGACCTCAGACCTCCCCGTGTACACCACTCTGAACGGGTATGCAGCCAGCCCGCTCGGAGCTACCACCATCAACTACGCCACGGACACCATCCCCTTCCCGCCGCCGCCGCCGTCCCATCTCGCCGGCGCGCATCAACAGGCTGCGGCGGCGCTGTCACGACTCCAGGCTGCCGGCGGCTCGGTGAAGGACGAGCCGCAGACCGTGCCAGACATGCAGAGCTTCGGGGAGAGCCCGCCTCTTTCCCCCATCGATATGGACAACCAGGAACGCATCAAGGCGGAGAGAAAAAAGCTAAGGAATAGGATAGCCGCCTCCAAATGCCGCAAAAGGAAACTGGAGCGGATCTCTCGGCTGGAGGACAAGGTCAAGAGTCTGAAAACGCAGAACACGGAGCTGGCGTCCACAGCCAGCGTCCTCAGGGAGCAAGTGGCCCAGCTGAAGCAGAAAGTGATGAACCATGTCAGCAGTGGGTGCCAGCTTCTACCAAACCAGGTCCAAGCTTACTGAAAAGCTGCAGTAGTGGATGTTTTCACAGCTTTAAGTCTGCTCTGAGGATGAGGCCTGTACTCTGAGGAACATTGGTAACATGTAATCCTTATCACAGAGTTTGATACGAGGTAAGGCTGGGCAGTGTGGACCAAAAATCACTCATGTTGTTTTGTAAAGGAACAGCACATGGCTGTCAAAGGACCAGGATAGCACTGGTATGATTGTTGTAAAACTCTTACTTTTCTGATACCTGATTGATAGCACTACAACAAAAGAAGAAGCCATAGGCACCCAATTCATTTGTTTTCAGACTTGTTTTGGGCTTTTTTGTGCTACAATAAATATAGTTGGAAAATGTGTTGACAAAAAGGGAAAAGGTGCAGAAAAAGGGCACAAACTGTATCTGTACCCATGAGCAGCGGCCTCTCTGCACATGAGCCATAACAGCAGGATATGGATCTGACAATCAAAAATGACAGACAATAAATCTACAGCAACACTGATATTTGTGAACACAGAGGTCATCAAAACAGCTAACATTCCTTTTTTAAAAAATTGTATCAAACGATGATCCTCTGTCAAATTTTCAAAGGAGAGCTCTGTCAGAACTGCACAAAGCCTGTACCATGTGGGGGAGTTTCAGGGCCATGCATGAAAAATAAGGAGTGAAAGGTGATATTTTATGATGCACTTTAACAAAAAACACTGCAAAATTTCAACAATAAAAGTTGAATAAATTAAAGTATAGAAAAGGCTATATTGTGACAAAAGTTGAAATGTTGAGATCCACATTAAAATACAGTGTTATTAGGTCTTGTTATGAAATGTTGACAAATATTTTGGGATTAGTGATACAATGATTTTGAAAATAAGGGCTGATACCATATTTAAAATAATACTTCAGATGACACAGATGCAAATGTGTTATAAAGTAATTCTGTCGGTTTAAATCTCCTACGATGCCAATACTTTTTCCCCTGTCGGTCCAACATGTCACTTCTACCCAAAAAGAACATATTCCTTGAAACAGCAGTTTTCTGAACCAGAAGTCAGCATTAAAACATCTGTTTATCCCATCATTTGCTAATGGTGGACATTTGTAAAAAGGGCTGACATCGATCAACACATACCGTGAGTCAATGCATCCATGCATCTCTGGTTCCACCACAACATCCAGAATGAGGTTGACTGTATTTAAAAAATGTTTTTAACTGAATTTTAACTTTCAACATTTCAACCAGTTTCACAAGGTGCATAGTCATTCTTCTTTATTTTTATCCTGCTCCTTGATCCCCCTCACTTTCCTCAAAGCTGCTGGCACTGTTGTTTAAATTCGCTAGTGTGCCAGTAATCTATAAGTTTCTTTAAAAATATATGACTTTTGCTGTGATGGTATCAAGCAGGTATCAATATTGTTTTGTTTTCTTTTTACCAGTGTTAAAACTCTCAGTGAAACATCTAAAGAAATCAATACAAAGATAATTCCCTGTTTAAATTAAACATTTCAAACAGATTACCTTATGTTGCCTGTTCATGATCAAAACACATATTAATAGTTTGTGTACTCTGCAACCAATCTTTTGACTGAGAGTTCAATATTAACTATATTTTTATTAAGAACGTAGTATTTCCCTTCATCTCATTTAAAGATACATCGACAGATCAGCCGAGGTATGTTGCCCAGCCCTAACACGAGGACACTGTAAATGAACTATGGAGCTGAAACAGAAAGCAAACATGACCAGGCCTCATCAAGGAGCAAAGTGTACTGGAAATTCAGCAGCAGGTCTAAGTGCTGCAGCCTCTTCTGATCATTCATGAACATGTGGCAGTGTCGTGCAGCAAACAGACTCATTCTGTTGCTTTAAAGCCATGTAGCAAAACAGCTATCCTTGTGGACTCTTTGTGCAGGATAGCAGTGTGTGTGTAAGCTGGACAATCTCAACCTAAGAGTGCAACCAAACACCAGGGTGTCACCAAGTGCTGTCATCCACCGTGTAATATAATGCCTTACTTGTTTACAAGCACTTAGCTATGACAAATATCTATTTTATTTACTGAAACATTTCTTATTTTACATATGGTCTTACTTCTTGTATTTGTTTTTTGCTAAATTGAACACTGCATGTCCTGTAGCTTAGTGTACAGTAACTGTGTATTTCTCTATGTTCCCTGACGTGTAGTTGCCACTTTTATGAATGTATGTGTTTGTGCTGAACCTTATGTATCAATGTGTAAAGGACTTTAAGGTCTTTACCTGACATTTATTAAATTCACTACATTACTAAACCTTTTGTGTTTTATCTCTGATTTTACTGAACAAGAAGAAACTTCAGTGGAAATAAGTGGACACACCTTAGCATTAATCTTCTCTTTAGCAGCTGAGGGTGTTGTTTTAAGTGCAGTGGTGTTTCTGAACCAAACCATAGATGGTCAAACAACTGTAAAGGGAAGAAAACACACTTTACTGCGTTATCATGCCCTCTGCTGGGCACAAACATTTCTCAAACGTCACATGAGCCATTCCTGTAAATCACCCGAGTTTTGAGAAGAACCTTAGAGCACAAAGCGTATGCTTTAACAATTTGTTTATTGATTCCTTCTTTTAGCAAATCTGGCATTACATAAGTACAGCACAATTCACGCAACTAAATACCAGACGGGGAAGAAAAGTCCTATTTACAAATGTTTCTGACAGACAGGCGCCAACAGGATCAATATGTGTTTCTAAGTCACAGGAAAGTTTATAGATGTAGCAAAACACAATAAATAAAGTCATAAAAAATCAACAAACAGTCAAAAGTGAATCAAAGTACTTAGAATCACTGTTTTAATGAAGTGTTCAGAGTATTCAGTTTACCTTCTACACATTTGCACTTTAAGAAGCTTCTGCACAGTAGGAAAACTCCACCTTTATATAGTGCAACGCTAGCATTCAAGAACAAACTCTTTTTGGCCCTGAATTTATTGTTAGGCTCCTTTTGGGGAGCAAAATTAACAATACAGCTCCTTTACAAACTGTACATTCACACACCCGCCTTTAAGCTGAATGTTGTTGATTTGTGGGCGTGAAGAGACAGAAAATGTGTATTGCTCTGTGAGAACAGTCCTACTGAGTTTAACAGCTACACAACTCATATCAAAAGACAAACAAACTTCCCGCCAAAGCTGGGTTGACATGATAAGAGATTCTTACACTGGAATGTTCATCTTTCCTCATGAGGAAGCGTCTTAAGCTTTAGATTTACTGTAAACACAGACACATCTTTGTTTTAAAGCTGGGATGGTTCAAGCAATTGAATACTGTTGAGCAGATCTTTAAAAAGCTAAGTATAGATTGTAATGCATCATTCAGGAAGTACATTGTCTTGAAAATAAATAGTCATATAAAATAAATAGGTTACATCTTAAAATAACTTGGTGTTTGGAGTATTGTTGCATGCCTCAGCTGATCTGCGAATGCAAGACAAACAGGAGGTTTGGTACTGTACACACGAGCAGACAAATCCTTCGCATCAGAGGGAAATTAAAGTCACAATCTGACATTTAACATGCTTAAAAATATCATGTCCCACCCCAAAGAAAAAAACTGAGACAATTTCTACCATGATAAAGAGACTGTCTGGAGTTAGTGGCTCGGTGGTACATAGGTGCTCTCACATACCTTGGCAGTGAGTGCATGTTTCACAATATATGTCCAAAAGGAAAATTCATACAATGAGAAGGAGGCGTTGGAACCTTCAGCTTTGTCTGGTTCCTCCATGTCAACACGTAGACGGGTATTTCCAAAATGTTTTCCTTCATTTCTAAAAAAAAAATAACTCACAAAAGTTGTGTCTTTGCGCAAGAGACTAAACACCAAGGGCCTGAGTGGGTTAGAAATGGTGACAGACAACTCGTAAACAAGCTTCCACCATCAGTGAATGAATGTGAAAGTGAATGGATGTGAATGGGCAGATGCAACCTGCCGTGTAAAAGCGCTTTGAGGAGTCAGAAAGACTAGAAAAGCACCAAATCAGCTCAGGTCCATTTACCATTTACCTTGAGTATTTTTCCTTGCTTTGATTGCTATTAGACATATCTAATGAGATAGATCACATGCTATAAGGGAAAAATCAAAAAGCATATATGAGATCTCTTGCCAGTTCAACATCTGTTCAGACGGGCAGACTGTTAACATGGCTGCTCCAGTAACTGTCCAAAAAAGTCCAGTAGTGTTTGAAACAAAGTGTTACATGACTCAGCAACAAAGTGGAAGAGCAACTGTAAATATATGTACATGAAAGTACTCTCATAACATTAAAATCAGCAAAAGTTTTGTCTACTTTAGCCTGAAGCCTGCTTTTTGCTCAACACATCAAGCGTATGCACAGCCAGTGTGATGTCACATCTTAAAAACGCTCCTGCCTGTGCAGATTTTTGCCTTGCTAAGCTCATCCCGAAAATTTTAACAAATGTGAATGACAACTGGCAAACTTTGAGGATCTACTGTTGTCATGAGTTCAAAAACAGGCTGAAAATGTGTGTGTGTGTGTAGAGGAGGTTATATATTTTCATATACAAGTCATAACTCTTCTTCTACCTCTCTATCCTTACGGGGTATATCATACTCCCCCTCGTCTCCTCCTCTCATGATTTAGAGGCTCAGAAGCCATCTCTTCTTCCTTTTCATCTCAGTAAACACAATAACTTCTCCTCACTGTTTTCCACATTGACAATAAGTAATCATTGAAGACTTGTCCCAAGAGATTGAGGAGAATATATCAGTCTGCAGCAGCGAGAGAGCCGCATGGAGCATTTATTCTGTCACGAGTCCGTCTGTGCAAAAATCATAACTGAGCTTTAAGTCTTGTGTAAACAGGAGATAATGTTGCAAAGTGATGTCACACAGGAGAAACCAGTGTGACTGTTTAAGCCCAAAACACAGTTACAGAAACGCCCTGCCTACACAGATGCAGAAGGGTTTTTTGTGTGTACAGATAATTAAAACACAAAGCCAGGATTTCAAAAATATCCGCCTACATGTGGACATGGATCTGTGGGACGGACAGGGTTCAAATCCAGACAATGGCTCGTTCAAATAACCATCCAGTCAACCAGTTAAAAACATCAACAACATGCACATCCGGCTAAAGCACAGGCAGGAATCCAATAAGCTAAATCATTATTGTAGTATGATATATTAATTATATATGTATATATTATATATGCATCTTCAAATGCATATCTATTGACTTTTAGACATTTATACACTCTTCATTTAGGTTTTAAAAAAAGTAACAAAAACATAAAAAACCCAAACTAAATCTAAAACCAAGCAACTTTCAGATGCTGTGCCACTTGTGCACTCGTCAGCTGAGTGACTGGAAATGCCTCATGAGCACACGGAAAGAAATCTGAAAGAACATGTGAAAGGGCAAAGTTGATGCATGATATTTTTGGTTGTAAAAAGATAATAACTTTTAATGACCTCTCTTCTTCCTGCATGTAACTTGGACTGTTATTATCAGGAGCTCAAACACAACCATCAGGAATGATCAGATTTTCACATCCTTAAAACGACACGCAACCATTTCAAAAACACTAAAAAACAGCACCTCTATCCACAGCAACAAACATACAGCATATTTTAAACTGGAATACTCAAAGTGATCAGAAACTAGCCGTATCAGTTCAAGTTTGAGAAATGAAATTTGAAATGGGAAGTTGGGAATGGAAAAAAACTTCGATATCCTTCTTTTACAGCATTTGATGATTGAAAACAGCAGATATGTTAAAGAATGACTGAGTCTAAGCTTTGACTGCTTGTATTTGTTTCATTTACAGTGTAGTGTTTTATAACCAGTAAGAAAGAAAGACAGCTTGGTATTGTCCCTCTGCTAAATTTCCATTCATTAGAAAGATTTCTCCACCGAACACCAGATCTTCAGGACATTGAGGTGTTGGTATAGGGGTGTAGAACCTAAGCAGCCCATTGGTGTGTTTCTGTATGGCAGTGTTTGTTGTGATAGATTTGCTTGTAGTTTTAACTGAGAAAGAAGGAGTAAGAACCCGACTGAGAAAACGTAAACTTGTGAATGTGTGTTTTCAGGACAGTAAACAGCATGTGTGTATATGTATGTGTGTGTGTGTGTGTGTGTGTGTGTGTGTGTGTGGTGTCACATCTAGCATGCACAATCCTGACTGGACCGCTGTGGCTGCTCAGTAAGCTGTGGCCCCTGTTTGGCTCCGGTGATGGTCGGGTCATTGTTATCCAGGCTCTCTGCCATCCTCTCGCAGATGATGTCCACCAGCCGCTCAAAGGTCTGCTTCACGTTGATGTTATCTTTGGCGCTCGCCTCAAAGTACTCAAAACCTGCCGGGATGGAGGACAGTGTCAGAGAGTCCTCAGATACACTCATTGTTCTGATGTGGAGCTGATCAGGCTAATCCACTTATCCCATGATGTCAGGACACAACACGGTCAGGGCGACAGGCAGACGGGACGCTTTTCACCTCTGCATTACGTCTCTGCACCCGGTGATCATCTATTTATAGGTCCTAAAACAGCTTACTGTGTATTCTCACAATATACAGTAAAATGAGCTTTGAGTTACATATGTCGTAGGAAAAGTGCTAGATAAAAAAAGTTTGAATTATTATTATTATTTATTTATTTTTTTTAATGTATTTTTTGGGCATTTTTGTGCCTTTAATGATAGTAGAGAAACAGTGGATAGGCTTGTGAAAGGGGGTGAGAGAGTAGGGGAAGACACTCTGCAAACTGGTCACAGGCAGGATTCGAACCTGGACTGGCAGAAGCAAGTACATGGGGTGCTAACCACTACGCCAAACCAGCACCCCATAAAGTTTGAATTATTGAATGATTGAAATGAATTCATCACTTTTGACTCTGACTCTATTTGACCACTTAGATCTCTCCCTAAACATATTTTTGATGTGGCATATTTAATGAAAGCATCAGCACATTGGTTTAACAAGCAACCAGAGAACTCTTAAGTACGTCTTGTTGGCTGTTTGAGACTTTTCTTCATACACACTGTAAAAAAAATAGTAATATAACAGTATTTTACTGTTTATTTTACAGTTTTTTTCTGTATTTTCAAAATGCCAATTAATTCATAAAAATAAACTGTGATTTTACAAAAAATTTTAAAACAATATTTCTGTTCTTTTACAAAGAAACCCCATTAGAAATACAAATATTTGTTGTTAAAATACGTTAAGTGTATTGTAATTTTAAAAATATTTTTCTGTTATTTAAGGGAATAAACTGTAAAATTAAACTTTACAACTCTAAAAAAGGGGAAAATCATTTAAAATTACATAGAAATTAATAGTAAAAATATTGTAATTTCACTAATATTTTTCTGTTATTTAAGGGAATAAACTATAAAATTCAACTTTACAACTCTAAAAAAAAAGCTTTTTCTACAAAATAATGCCATTAAGGGGCGCTGGATTGGTGAAGTGGTTAGCAGCCAGGCACGCCATGTACTTGCTTCTGCTGGTCCAGGTTCGAATCCCGCCTGTGACCAGTTTGCATTACAATGTCGATTTCCCACCTTTATGGTTAATTTAATTGTTTTTTAACGTTAAATGTTTGTAATTAAACGTTAAAGAACCTTAAATTAAGGCAAAACCTTGTTAAAATTACAACTACAAACTGTATTTTAATTACGGAAAGAAACTGTATTTTTATGGGAAAGCAATTTTCTGTTATTTCACTGTATTTTTTTGGCACCCCAGCTGCTGGAAAATTACAGTTTTTTTTACCATTTTTTTTACACTGCACAGTATATATAACTAAGAAAAAACAGCAAACGTTACTCTGTTGCCCGACACAACAGGGTGGATGATGTGTAACCAAATGTGATGTTGAAATAATGTAGGTGGTTGAGCTGTAACAGCCAAATTTCCTGATTGTTAAACATGTAATTTCCGTAATCAGGGTTTTAAGTCTCAAAAGCTGAATCCATTTTGACACAAAGGTCAGGAAAAAATCTGTCATGAATAGCCATTAGCCTTGAATGTCTCATGTTTTACAAACAAGGTCTGAGGCTATGAACTCAGACTTTTGTTTAAACATCACATTCTTCTATGCCAGACTCCGGCAAAACTGTATTTGATCCACAATTACATCAGCCAGATTTGATGTTACATGATTTTTGAACATGGTTACATCATCTTTAACAGTCCCAGAGTATGACCAAACCTGGCCACTAAAAGAAAAGTCAGACAGATTCAGAATAATCCCAAGGTGCACATTTGGAATAATACAGAGCCAAATCAAAATCTGTCAGTGTGAAAATAAAACAAACACTACTAACAAATATCCAGAAGCATAACTATTATAAAAAAAAAACCTCTCCAAATAAAAATCATGGTTTCACCTTTGGTTAATCCCAACAAACTGGGTTGATAATTTGTCAAATTTTACACTAGCCCTTATTTTATACTTTGTGATGTTCACTATCCAGAGGGGCACAGAAGCTTAAAATCTTTGGTTTCTAAAAACCAAAGCTGGTTGTACTTATTAAATTGTCAAGTCAATCTCTGCAAGGACAATCAGATTTTTCTTTACCTTGATCAGGGTTTTGTTGTAAAAATGGATATGACCTCAAAATTATGCCAGTCCAAGTTGCTGGCTTTCCAGAGGGAGGACTTCCTATGTGGGTGTCTTTGGAATGACACCATTTCATTCGGCCTGTTCAAGTTCCTACAACCCTTACAGATAAAATGTCATGCAACTAAGTGGGTCCACACAAACTTAAAGGGAAACTCCGGTATTTTGACACCTGGACCTTATTTTTAGGTTTGTGCATGCTCATATACTCACTCAGACAAACTGGGTTGATAATTTGTCAAATTTTACACTAGCCCTTATTTTATACTTTGTGATGTTCACTATCCAGAGGGGCAATGAGCGATTTTGCCCTATAAGGAGCTTCAGCGCGGGACATAATCTCTGCAAAATCGCTCATTTCGGCTGTATTTTGTCATCCATCGCCAGTGTTATCATAAAGTCAGCTCATCTACCCTCTTCAGGTGGGTCAGCTGACCTGGTAAACAAACTTTTGATGACGTCATAGCCGCGCGACACAAAGGTACAGCTGACCTACTTTTAGCCGGCAGTGCTGAGCAACATGGCAGAATATTTATCTGATGCCGAAGAGTCAGACTACGACGACCTGTTTGAGTCTGAATACACGGACAAGGAGCTCCATGAGAGAAGGATGCAGAGGGAGAGAGACGAACAGCTGGCTCGAGAACAACAAACAGGAGTACGTCCATGACTCAATGCTAACTGGTGGTGCGCTTGTGGACAGTGTTCGCCTATAGCAACAGAAGAGGAGTGTGTTAGCTGCTCAGAGTGGGACTTGAAACCGGCTGACACGCGTATGGATCTATCCAGGAATATATGTCTGACTACTCTGGAGGATTTCTCTGCAATGACAAACCGGGCTGTGGTAGAGACGAGCGATTTTGCAGAGATTACGTCCCGCGCTGAAGCTCCGTTGCCGTGGCCCCCGCTAAGTGCGGCTACATCGGTTGGATCTAAATAACTTCTGAAGGACTCCGAGCTGCACGATGTTTGTCTGAGTGAGTATATGAGCATGCACAAACCTAAAAATAAGGTCCAGGTGTCAAAATACCGGAGTTTCCCTTTAAGTGGGCATATACTGTAATCCTGGAATAAAAGACAATTCCTGTGATACTTTAACCAACCCCAATTCCAATGAAGTTGTGGAAAACATAAATAAAACTTGAAAACAATGACTTTAAATCACTTTTAAACAAACAGCATAATCAATTGCATACACTACAAAAAGGGTATATGATGTTGAAAACTGATCAACATATTGTTTGTATTGCAAATATTCAGTCAATCTGAATTCAATAACTGCAAGACATTCTAAAAAAGCTGAGACGGGGCAACAAAGACTGGAAACATCGGATGTTTAAAAAACAAATGTTTGACACATTTGGACCAGGTTAATTGGAAACAGGTGAGCGTCATGATTAGGAATAAAAAGAGCATCCCTGAGAGGCCCAGTCCTAAACAAGCATGGGTGGGCTGAGGTTCACTTAGAGAATCCAGAGAAATCTCTGCATGGAAGCAGCAGCAAAGTCTAAAACCAAAATTCAATGCCTCTTACCCTCTAACCCTCAGGCAGCACAAGTGCAAGTTCAAATTCAACGATGCAAAGGTGAAGCCTTGCATCAACAACACCCAGAAACGCACCAGCGACTCTGAGTGGGGGGTCTTAGTGTCAAAGTCAAGAGAAACTTGCACATCTGTGACGGCACCATTAATGCTAAAAGGTACACAGGTTTTGGAGCATATGTAACCCTCTGAGCAGTGTCTTTTTTTCAGGGACATCCTTAATTATCTCAGCAAGACAATGCCAAGCCGCATTCTGCACATGCTACAACAGCATGGATGTGTGATACAGGGCGGGGGCATAAGACTGGCCCACCAGCAGTCCAGACCTGACTCACATTGAAGAGGTGTGGTGAATCATAAGAGCAATTTGCCAGCAGAGAGCTCAGACTGTAGAGCAACTGAAACACATTTAGCAACAATGGGAAAGATTTCCACGTACAAAGTTTCAACAAAAAGTGCCCTCAGTTTTCAAATGTTAATTAAGCATGTAAAAAAGAGAAGATGGTGTATTATGGAGGTAAACACGTCCCCGTCCCTGTTTTTTTTAAATATGCTGCAAGCACAAAATTAAAATGAGCAAAAAAAAAAAAAAATCAGTCTAAACATTGAATATCTCGTCTTTGTAGCGTATTCATTATAAAACATGTCCAAAAGGCAAATCATAGTATATATTTACAATTTACACAATGTCCCAACTTCATTGGAATGGGGGTTGTAATTAAGCAAACGCTTCTTAGGAATTGGGGTTGTAATTGAAAACAATAAGGTTTTGACACAACTTTGATTTATTTTTTTGTCAGATTTCAGAGGTATGAGGAGATGATATTAAATTCTTTGTATAGAAAATTGTTTTGTGCCACTTTGTTTAGTCATATGTTACATGGTTTTATTACTTACTGTAGATTTTTGTATTTCTATATACAGAATGACTTTAGTTCTTCAGGTGGTGTTCATTTAGTTTAGTGACCTTTAATTTTCGGTTTTGAATGCTACACCGATAAAAAACTATAAAGATGCAAAAATTAACTATACCATAAATAGCAAACACATAAAAACAGCCACTGGCAGATTAGCTTCCCTAACAACTAACTTTTGATTGCACTGATTTCTAAACATGTGCTTTCACAAAAAGGTCAAAACAAACACTGAAAATAAAAGGGACACATAACATCTGGGTTGCATTCTGACCAGCAGACATACCAAGCTGTTCTGAGAGCTGTCGGCCTCTCTCTGCAGCCACCACTCGTTCATCCTCCATATCACATTTGTTCCCTACCAGCAGGACCTGGGCGTTATCCCACGAGTATGTCTTGATCTGGGTGGACCTGTTAACAGGCACAATACAACAAGTTCAGTTTATTTAAACTCATCACATCTCACGAGCAACTTTCATTTCTCACATACAAAAAAGTTTGAAAACCGAATCTTCTGACTATTGGTGTGGTTTCTCCAGAGATGTTGCTGTTAGGGACATAGTTTTAAACAAGCACATGATGCATCTGGATAAAATTATGCTAAAAGAAGAAAGACTGTAGGCTGGTAAGCTGTCACCCTCATGCACCGTGACATGCAGCCTCAGATGTGGCTCACCAGTCTTGTACAGCGTTGAAAGACTCTTCATTTGTGATGTCATACATGAGGATGAAGCCCATGGCGCCCCTGTAGTAAGCTGTAGTGATTGTCCTGTAACGCTCCTGGCCAGCAGTGTCCTACACAAACACACCAAAAGCGTTAACATTAAAAGATGAAAAGATTATATGTTTTTGTTACTGATGAAAAGGGTGAGGTTTAACAGAGGACAAAAACATCCCTCTTCAGGAAATCTTCCTCCACCTGTGGTCTAAACTGGTCTAACTGGACACACCACTATCTCCTAAATTTCGACAAAAAAAAAGACCAACCACTTGAATTTGCTTTTAAGATGGATAATTACACTTGTTCAAACACAGTAAGGAAAATAAACAAGCAGAGAACATGAATTAAAGTTGCCAAAATTCTCAGTATATTGATACTTTTTGAAGCTACTTGCAGAAAACAGGTTGGATATTAGCACTCTCCAAAATCTGTTTCACCTACCTGCAATGGTGGTAGGAAAATCAGGATAACACACATTTATGGTAGAAAATATGTCAAATGCATAAAAACATAACTATAGATCAGCCAAAGTTCAATTACGTCAGTAATAAAAACAATCGACTAATTACAAGTTCTTCACCACTAAAGTACACAGATCATTTGTTGTTAAAGTTTATTCTGTTACACATGTGTGTCAAAACAGGAATTTGGTCTTTTCAGCAGGGGAAACCTAAAATGGCTGAAATATCTAAAAAAACAAACCAAAAAAAAACAGTGTCTGACAAAGAAAAGACATTGACTGGAGAGTTTATTAAGTCCACCAGTCACAGGTGAAGAGATAATTACCCAATCTGTTTTTGTGTTAGAAAGCATGGAACATACCAGATCTCTGAAAAAAAACACAGATGTACAGTATTTTCACTGAGCAGTGCAGGGACTCCATTCAAAGAGGTGGCATGAAGCACGGAGGAAGAGAGAGGAAGTTACTTACAATGTCATATTATTACATACGTAAGATGTTTACATTATTGATGCTTTGAAAGCTCTCAAAGGTGTTTCACCTTCGCCCACATCAGCAGGATTTAGTTTGTCTGATGCTAAAGTGGGATTCCTCCCTGCTCAGTGTGTCTGTGCCTTGATTTGTTGTGCAGCTCACAGCTCCTCTTTGTTCTCCATGTTTATTCGACTATCTGTATATATGTTCATGAAGTCCCTTTACCATCTCAAGAAAATGCACTTAAACATTAGTTTGTATATGCATTTACATACATTTTAAACACACTGTAAATGTTGGCTCCAAATGTTCTCATAATACTCCATTTTGCACATACCTCATATTAGGGCTGGCTATTTCCAGCAACCCCATGATACGATACGTATCCCGATACACATAAATTGTGAACAATGACAGCGATTTTAACAGAATTCCCAGCAACTTTTGTTTTTATTACAGGAAGAAAAAGAACAAGCATGAGTTTTAAATAATTCTTCAACTTAAGAACTTTAATCCAGGTCCCCAAAGATGATAGACTTAAGTTTAAATTTGGGAAATAGGTTTGATCATGTAGCTTGGCTTCTACTTTGAACTGTGCAATTTTTGACATTACCCAAAGTGTATTTACAACAACTGTTCAAACATTGAGGCCGTATTGATTCTGTAGAATCCGTATCGATACACGTATCCCCAAGAAGTGCATGACGATATTTTGCTGTATCGCTATTTTGAGCACAGACCTACTTCATATCATATCAGCTAATTAAATTTCTACACTGAAACAAACTTTTGACTCATTTTAACTTATATGAAGTTAAGGTTACACATGGATAGCTGTCCACCTCCAAGCAGATGCATGTATTGCTTTGAATACATAAACCTGGAATTTAAAAGAATGTGAAACTAAGACAAAAAGGAAACATTGGTAACTTGTCTGAAGACAGCAAAAATATAAGTAATGGGTTTTATGTCATGGTTATGATTACCCCTAAATTATTTATATTGCAATTGCCCTTTTTAATTTATTTGATGACATTGATTGAAGCCGTCTCGTCGTTATGAGGAAAAAAAGCAGTTCTAATCTTATTTATCCATGCACATGTACACTTTTCTAACATAAAAGTTTTTGATCAAATAATCTGAAAGTTCTGCAGGAAATGTGTGAGAGTAACAGCTGCCCCAGTCTCACCTCTGAGCAGCTCTACCTAAAGCTTCAACTCACAGTAAAACTCTCCACGAGAAGAGGCTGCAGACTAAACTGTAACAGCATACTGAATCAGCCTTTTCTGGCCTTAAATAAAGAGGATGGAAATTAGTTCTCATGTTATGCCTTTAAATTCTTATGGAAGTAAAACTCTAAGCATTACGCACTGCTCCTTTGTGCGTAATGTTGCTCACGAGTGACTCACAAAGTTACAAACTCAGATATGACACACAAACACAAAGCATGCTGAAGGTAACTTTGTTTCTCTGCTGTCAACAAGCTTTTTTCTGAGGGCTTCTTTTCAGCATAAAATAACTGACTGTCCTTGATGCTGCAGCTTCATCTCGTGGTGTCTTTTAAAACTATGCTTCATTTTCAAAACATCTACCCTCATAAAACTTTTTGTATCCTCTTTGCTGCATCCAAAAAGGCTTCAGCAAAGCTAACTTATGAGTTTGTCCTCATAATATCACGTTGGCTTTGTAATCTAAGGTGTCACTCAGATTCTCATAGCCCCCTCTCTCTCTTCTTAGGAGGGTATAGGACAGACTGTCATTTATCTTATTTTATTTTAATTTTATCAATTTTAGGACAGACAGTCATTTTAGTGATTGAAGTCTTACAGTCTATGACCTAATTATAAACAGGCTTACGGCTTATTAACCCTTTAACTATCCGCTCAACTGCTTGGCAGAGGTCATTATAAAATTCAGGGACATTTTGTTTTGAACAAAAGAACAAATCAAATAATTGTTTGGTTCCAGTAACAGTTCAGGGAACAGAGAAAACCACAAACAAACCAAAACAGAGATTTTCTTGGTGTGGGATTGAAAGGTTATAAAAGCCAACAGTTGGTTGTGAGTTGATTGTGTAATGAAATAAAAATGCACAAATATTTTGGAAAAAATCATTTAGAAAAGGTAGAAATGTCTGTAAAAAATGCAAAGTTAAAATAGATTTGACAAAAAAAAAAATGTTTTCAATGAATAACAGACAATGTGTACATAAACATCATCATATCAGTTAATGGTTAAGTTAAATATTTAGAATAATAACGATGGTAATAATAATAGTACCTTTTAGATTTTAAAACCTTTAAGTCCCACAAACAAAATATCAGTTCTTTTGGATTGTTTGCATCTTTTCTGTTTCATAAAACGCTGACAGAAACAAACAATGACATGTTGTGTTTATTTAACATTAAATATTCCTGAACTTAAAGACCTCTGCCAAACAGTTGAGCTGGGTTAAAGGGTTAAGAGTCAGGACCAAAACTTTAGAAAAGGCTGGCTAATTGTGGGCTTTGCGTATCAGTTTGTCTTTAAAATGTTCTGCAAGTATTGTCATAGCTGCTTTGCTGTGTTGGCTGTCATATCCTGTCTCTGCTCTAACACACCAGTCATTCACTTCTGAGGATGTGCACATGTCAAACAGACACAGGGAATGCACGGCAGACATGTTGTGTAGGCTTTTGTGTAGTTTATGGCGAGTCTATCTCTGGCTTTTGGATTAAATTCACAGTTTGAACAAGACACCAGTGTTGCAGCTTTTTATGTGCACATGAACACTGTCCTACACCTGCAAAGAAGTACAACTGTGCACATTTGTCCTGATGATTGCAGAAGTTTAACATGCAGACAAAGCACTGAGCATTAGGTATTCTCCTGGTGTCATATGTAATAAGCGATTGGTCCCTGGGTCTAGCTTTATGGCTCATGTTAAGTACACTTCAAGGGTATTGCCATTACACCCCAGATGAAGTGATTGTGGGGCCTGAAGGGGCGAGCTGAACAGCTGCTAATCATTAGAGATACATAATAAAAGACAGCGTTTTAGCCACAGATGTGATTGGGCTGCAGGGGAAACAGGCTTTTATAAAGATAGTGTGCAGGCAGTAAAAACATTTGCCCTGATTCAAACCAATACGATTTTGCTCTTACAAGTCTGCCGGACTTACCGTTCTTCTACGTAACACAAGACATGATAAACAGAAATAAATACATCAAATTATCAACTAATTACACCAACAGGCCAAAAAAAAGTCGCCATCTGGATTTAACTAAGCAATAAAGTATGAGCCTCTTATTGGATAAATACTGCAAGGGTGATTATCTTTCAGTTGACAACAAGTTATTTAACTCCAGCTGATCGACGAGTGGCTTCTCATTTCTTAAACTACCATGTCAAAAGACACATCCTGTGGTTAGTTGGTTTAAGAACAGTTAAATCATTGGCATGTATTACGCAAAGAAAACATCTAAAAGGAGATTGAAGAAACTACTAAAATTAGGTTCAGAGTTGTCCAAGGTATTATTAAAAACTGGAAGGATAGTGAGGAACCATTGTCTTCAAGGAGGAAATGTGGTCAAAAAGAGATGTTGAATGCTCATGTCAGTCTTTAGTTTGATTTTTTTTTTCAGATTAATGAATTAAAATGGCTGATACAATCAAGAGCATGTCCATAAATGAAATCCAGTTTTATTATTTTGTCTCTTTGTTTTCTTAGCAGTTGGTATAGTCTTTTCTACCTGGAACTAAACTTTTTCAAACATCCAATTAGAAAAACATTAGCTATTCTTGCCAAGTATTTCGCCATTTTAGCACCTGCTACCACTCCAATCTAGGAAATGTACATTATTTTGTACGAAAAGTGCTCTCCACATGAAGTCTGGTTGACTAATTGACTTTTCTGATTAAATTTACTACATTATACTGTTATAAAGCTACTTGGGCAATCAAGAAGCCTCCAAATGTCAAAAGATTAATGAAATATTAATGAGTATTTAAATGAGCTTACTGTTAAAAAAAATATTTTTAGCTTTACATCTTTAAAGCTGCCATTAGAATGCCATTCTGAAAAAACATTTTGTATGTTGGATACTTGAAGAAGGTACTTTAACATTTTTAAAACTTAAAAAACTATACAAAAAATGTCAGCCTACATGATTGTAAAAGAATGTAAACCATTAATAATCAAGCATCAGATATGAGATACTTCTGCTACCACAGTTCCTACATTTCTGCATCAAAGTTGAGACTTTAAAACTTTTTAAGATACAACTGGGGAAATATTTTTCACCTAAGAGAAAAATGACAATCAGCACAGGTTTGCAGTGTATTTGATTTCTTTTTCTATCACATAATGCGCTTAGAATGTTTAAAGTACAGTAATTTCACTAAAATATCTAGCTAGAGTTGCAGGACTTACATTTGCTCTCCCAAATAAGATAAAACAACACAGGCATGAAAAAAGTTATTCATACATATGGCTAGAGTACTTTTAAATGCTTAATATATGGGTGTCAAGTTTCACAAGATTAATCTTTTAAATGTTTTATTTACTTATTTTTCCAGTGAAAGTGTTCACTAACTACCCTGTGTCTATGATATAAATGTGATAAGAGAAAATAAAAATAAAAGGAAACAGGGTTACAGTTCAAATTAACCAATATTTTTTTATTCAATAATCTTTACTGTTCATTCTTTGCTGTACTGATTGATCACCTTTTCAAATACTTTGAACCTTTAAATTAAATTATGTTCTTTTTTTACAGTAAGTGGGCTACACCTCTGTTTGTGGAACATATGTGGTAAATATTAAATAAAATAGGAATAAACTCATTGTGTTAAAAAGTGGTGATACATGTAAAGAAAAAAGTATTAGCAGAAGAGTAGAGTAATGTTTCACTCCTCTTCAAGTCTCTTTTAGATTTCAGTATCATGTTAAGTAGTCTTGGGTCACACCTGACTGAACCATTTGTTGTGTTCTTTTTCTCACCCAGATCTGTAGCTTTATCCTCTTGTCGTTTCTGTAGATGGTCTTCACCTTAAAGTCGATGCCCACCGTGCTGACAAATGCTGGTGTGAAGGAGTCATCTGCATAGCGGAAAAGGAAGGACGTCTTTCCAACGCTGCTGTTCCCAATGATGAGGATTTTGAACATGTAATCAAAGTTCTGGTCCGAGGACTCCTTCTGTCCGTATGTGGCATTAGCAGACGCCATCTGAACAGGGATGGAGATTAAATACCAATTACTGACATGGACTTATAGTAAAAGTAATTAACAAAAAGAAACAACCATCACAAACTATAGTCATTAAATAATCTGATTGTGTAGATGGAATTTAATTACCGTATTTTACGCACTACAAGGCGCATCGGATTATAAGGCGCACCTTCAATGAATGGCCTATTTTAAAACTATTTTCATATATAGGGCGCACCGCATTATAAGGCGCATAGAATAGAAGCTACTGTAGTGGCTGGGGTTGCGTTATGCATCCACTCGATGGAGCTGCGCTAAAGGGAAAGTCAACAAAACAGATAAGTCAGTCAGTCAAACTTTATTAACAAAAACAAGTTAATGCATTCACAATACGGTACCGTATGTACCTGTAGCTCTTATTTGCGCCACCCTTGTTGAAAACAATGTATTTCCAGCTCCATTTGTCACAGTTCAAAGCTACATGAACAGCACCTCCTTGTTCTTTTGCGGCAGGATCCTTAAACACGCCTCAGGCACATATGAACAGCTGACTACGGTAGCCATAATTAACCAATATTGATCCATATACAAGGCGCATCGGATTATAAGGCGCACTGTTGGTTTTTGAGAAAATGAAAGGCTTTTAGGTGCGCCTTATAGTGCGGAAAATACGGTAATCAATTGTGTATATTCTCTGGCCTGAAGTCACACAAAACCTCAGTGAATGCATGAACCTTCTTATGTTGGATATAAATAAACTGTAAATAACAAGAAGGGGGATGTACACAGATGTTATTCTAACCAATTACATCTTTTTAAGTCTGTAAATGTTTTGGACATTGAATAACAACAAACTGAATGTGTCATAAATGGATTTTTACAACACCGTCATCAGCAGTTAAAACATGTAAGTGATGTCCTGTTGCCCACACAGCAGGCTGGACTGACAAATGAACAGCCCCCGGAGCCCCTTCCGCAGATAAAGTGTGGTGTTTTTTTTAATGAATGAATATTAATGTAAACCTAAAAGATAAATCTTTGCTCACTTTCCTGTAGCCTTAATGTCTGAAAACATCTACATCTCTGTTTGCTTTGCAGAGCATCCGTATCTGTGGTTTTTTTTATAGATAATTTGTTGAAATGGCCCTGTGTGGTTTGATTTATCCAGCCCTGCACCAGTTTTAGTCCACACTGAAACAGCCTAAGAAGCTTTTCAGAATATGCCATTGAACCCATGACTTGATTGTTTAGGTCCAAGCTGATTCAAAGCAGCAGGCTGTAGCTGTAAGCAGGACAAAGAAGCTGCTGAAAACACTGGAGTCCTGTAGGCTCACTGGTGACTGTGGTATGTAAAGCTTTGTCAACCGGAGGAATGGCAAATGACGAGTTTTTTGTACCAATTCCATTATTGATGTTGCTTATTGATCTGATTCTTTTGCTTATTGATCTGGTTCTTAAACCACACCATAATATATTTTGGTAGATTTTCTGTGAAGGCAAATGTTGGCCCATGCAAGTTTCAGTGACAATGTCACTCAAGATAATTAATACCAGGCTACACAGAGAAATGCCTCTTGAAGTTTCTGGTGTTTCCACCCACAAAATATGCAGGAAGCGACTTTTGGTGGGAAACAGGTCACAGTTTGAACTCCTCCGTCTCCTGTCTGCCATGATCACATCCTTGACTTCTTTATTAATGTCTCTGATGAGAGAATGACGTCCTTGAATTACAACCCATGCAGAACAAAGTGGAAGGAATAGACAAAGGAATTGTTAAGCACAAACACTAACTGATTCCTTGAAGGAATTGATATATATATTTTCTGTTGTAACTGGTTTTTGATTCCCATCTCTCATCAACAATAAGCCTGTTAAGTTTTCACAACAAAAATCCTGGGTTTAATTAAGACTGTGCACTTTTGTTTCGTCAGCCAAATCGAGACAGTTCGTCTTCACTTAAAAGAGCTCTGGGAAGAAATGCACATGCACGGGTTGAGTTTCACAGCACAGGCTTGTATTAGAGGAAGACGGGGGTAGTGATGTGTGGGACTGCAAAATGCAGTGCTAAAAAAAACCACACTCACAAACGGCTGTACTTCTTAAGGAAACTTAAGAAAGAAAAATTCCCATGCCAAGTTCGAGACAACTTTAACAAAGCAGCGATTGAAAGCATCCTGACTGGTCACATCACAAACTGGTAGGGCTGGGAAGATTCACTTTTCTCCCGATTCGATTTTTTAGGTGCAGATTTTTTATGTTTTCAGGAGAGTCTGTTTGTCTGTCTGTCTGTGAAAAAAATAACTCAAAAAGTTATGGATTGGATTTTAATGAAATTTTCAGGAAATGTTCAGCATGGGAAAAGGAAGAACTGATTCAATTTTGGTTTTTATCCGGATCACCGTCTGGATCAGTCATGACGAAAAATGCGATTTTCGTGAATAACTACTGAACTAAAATAGATATCATTATGAAACCAATTGCTAATGGTATGTTTTCATGGTCAAGGAATCTAAATGTTTACATGAAATAAAGGTAGGACTAATATTTATGGTAAAAATGACAATATGGGAGAGGACTGTGGTGCTGGCAGAGGTCTACGCTCTCAGAGTGCCTTTCTAGTTAGTCTTTAAATCTCCTAACGGTCTTGCTCCTGCCTATTTATCCGATTTACTTTTACCATATCAACCCAGAAGAACCCTCAGGTCCTCGGGTAGTGGCCTTTTAACTGTTCCCAGAGTAAGAACTAAAACATACGGTGAAGCCTCTTTTTGTTGGAACAGTCTACCTGAAGACCTGAGAGCTGGGCCTACTGTTCATATTTTTTAAAGAAAACCCAAAACCTACCTTTTTAATCTGGTTTAAGCTGACTGTATATATATATTATTATTTTACATTATATTTTAACTAATTTTGAGCCTTTTATTCTGTTTATTTCTACATTTCAGTTCAGATTTTTTATTTTGAATTTTAATCTTTGTTAAATGCTTTTCCTTTTATTATCCTATTTCAGCTGATTTTATCATGTACCTGATGTAACACTTTCTCATTTTACCATATTATTTATCTAACTTCTATTTTATGTTGTTATATTATTTTATTTATTTACATATTTACGTATACACATTTACTAATCTTTCCTTCTAGTATTTTTTGACTATTTTTACCTCCGCCAAGGAGGTTATGTTTTCGGTAGAGTTTGTTTGTCGGTCTGTCGGTGAACAAAATAACTCAAAAAGTTATGGATGGATTTTGATGAAATTTTCAGGAAATGTTCAACATGGGAAAAGGAAGAACTGATTAAATTTTGGTGTTGATCCGGATCACTGTCTGGATCCAGGGATTATACAAAGGATTCTTTATCACGGGGAGACAGGGATCTGTGCTGCTTGGCGGAGGTCTGTGCTCTCCGAGTGTTTTTCTAGTTGCAATCTTTAGTTAGCTTTTTTAACACCAGTGAAAAAGATGAACAATGATGATGCCTACAGACTATATCAGGAAAAATACACATCACATGTGAGTCCGTTTTTTGGATTCAACAATATATTTTAACCAGCCGTGTATACTCTCTCTTCAAAAGCCTAGACTGCATTTAAAGCGATAATCAGTATAGAACACATCAAAAACTCTTCTAACAAAATGAGATAGAATGATGGTAGAGACGGGCGAAGAAAAACATGTCGCCCTCTGCTGGAGAAAAGCGGTAACTTTATTCCGGTCCGGCTTATTAACACATACTAAAATTAAGCATTTAAATTCGGGAAAAAACGATATTTGAACAAAAAAAAAATCAGCAAACAAAAAATCCTGTTTCTTATGTAAATCAATTTTTCTCCCACCACTACAAAATGGCATGGGATATGCGCGGCCCAGAGCAGGAGGACTCTGCAAAGTGATAAAAACTGCTAATGCTGTGTTCCAGTTGTGCTGGGAAGTCGGGATGTCTGAGTTCCAAATGGGAAATTTCAATTGTAACGCTACCTGATGTTGGAATTTCCTACTGGGAACTCAGGGGATCCTCACCACTCCCGTGTTGGCAATCAATGATGGCTGCCCTAGTGTAAACAGTAATAAAGCTCCTAAAACATACTGTTTATCTGCACTTCTGACTAGTTTTTATGGCACTAAATCAGCCATGTACACAGTATTGTTCAACTTGTATTTATGGAAATGCTGCCAAAGTGTTATTTACATTCTTCATGTGGTATTTGTGAACTACAACACAGGGCGGGCTGACAACGGCTACACAACAGCTAACAATAGCCTGCTAGATGAGCACGTTTTTTCCGACTTGTAACTGGAACGCTGATAACTTGGAGATGACGTCCCTCCCGCTTCAGGCTTTTTCCCAGTTCTGAAATTAATGGAACGCAACATAAAAACATCACTGAAATCCATCTACTGAGCATTGATGATTTTGGGGAGGTGGGGTGCCTACGCATAACCCAGAGGATACTGGAGGACAGCACACACCCTGTTCACCCTGCTGCTATCAGGCAAAGATACAGAAGTTTCCACTGCTGTACCAGCAGACTGAGGAACAGCTTCTTTCCTCTGGCTGTGTGATTTCTGAGTGCACTATCTGTACTCCTCCGTATCTCATGGTTTTTGTTTTGTTTTTGGAGCCACATTCTAATATCATTGTGCAACCTACTGCCAAATGACAAGTAATAAGGAAAGACTCTGGAGTCTTGTTATCATAAGCAAAATGCCAGAGCATTGGCAAGCTTAGCTTTTAGCCACTTAGCCCTCCTTAGGCAGGTCCTAAGGAGGGCTAATACTAACCTGGATTGCTCAAATTATCCTCTACAATTTAAGTTTTGGTTTTAGACCATGACTGTAATGTGTGATGGAAAATTTTGATAAGATTTTTTTTTTTAACTTCTGGCCCTGGACCATCTCCTGTCTGTCACAAATATACAAAGTCCTGTTGTTTTTCCACCCTTCTCACCTCTTCACCAGAAACCCATCACCTTTTACTGGCCCACTCCTTGACCCCCACCCTAAATCCTGCCAGACTTCTTTGACTTTGAAATCCTTTTTTTCTCCTCACTTTGCCCATTTGTCATCCCTCAGGTATGCTTCCCCTCCTGACACCTTCAGCTTAGGCTGACCCCCACGCATCCTGGCGCCCTTGACCAAAGATCAACGACATCTCCATGTAAATTGTATTTCTTTTGTCTGCTATTGTTTAACCATGTCTGTTCAGTGCCAGTCTTCCCATTTTTGTGTATCCATCCCTTTTGTCTGCTACGGTACTTAAAACCTGATCTCTCTGGATTCAGGGTCTCTCTCTATTCGAAACACGCGTGTGTTGACTGACCTTTTCTCTGCAAAGAAAATAAAACCATCTCGGCCGACAAGATGTCTCCATTTCATTTTTCACCAGAAACAGGGAAAAAACTTCCATGACAAATGTCAGATCACCTATAAAGACAAATAATAGACTAGGGGCCTCTCTTAGTGCTTGTGCAATTAGTATACTAAATGCCAGAATGCCTTTTAAAAAAACTATATCTTTACTTTCTTTTGTTTTACATTGCACGGACAGTTTTATGTTATCATTGTATATTACAAACGTCATTTTTATTCCCAAAAGATATCCTTCAACACAAAACGCAAACTCTAATCACTCTCTGAAAAAACACACAAACTAAAAAACCCTGCAAAAAACAAAGGATGTTTTACAATCAATAATTCCTTATTCCAGATCATTTTTCATTTAGTGTTTTCATTCTGTAGAAGCCCTTCTACATCTCCATTCTTAACATAATTATCTCATGATTTCCAGACCTCATAGTGTGCCAATTTGCTTTTCAGGGTATATGTTACTTTTTCCATTGACATAAACTGTGCCATGCTCTCGATCCACGCCCCTATCATAGGTTAATAAGTTTTCTTCCAATCAAAGGCCTTTGTGCCTTTTGCCTGCAATATGGGAAAGTCAATAAACTTGTGCTCTTCGGTTCTCAAATTGAGATCAGTTGGATACATGTGTAATAAAATCGTCTTGGAGTTTATCAGAATGTTAACTGAAAAAAAAAAATCAAAAGTTTTTTTTCAGTTACTTCCTTCCAGAGGCATCTAACCTTGTCACACTCCCAAATACGATGTATCAGTATTCCTTGAGCAGTGTTACATTTATGACAGTAATCAGGTTTATTGCTGTTGTATTTATTTAATTTCACAGGGGTTACAGGGGTCTGCAATGACCAGTTGTACTTAAGTCACTTAAGCTTGTGTTAGCTGTTTGGGTCTGGGATTTCTCACAGGCCATGCACCAACTTATCCTCCTTCCAGTCTATGCTCCATGTCTCAAGTTTGGAAAATGAGTTTTCATTTGAACCAGATGTAAGCCAATTGTACCATAACTAAATCAAGCCATTAGTGTCACAGTTCTTTGTAATGCTTTCTTTTAAGGATGAAAAAACTGGGATAAGCAAAGATCTGTTTTGAACAGAGAAGGCAAAACTTCTCAGTTGCAGGTTCTTGAAACAGTGCTTTGTTGGAATGTCATGTGTTACAGAAAGATCCTCAAAAGACATTAAACCTCATCCTTATAGTCGTCAGATATTTACGTAATTATCCCTTTTTAGGCCATTGCAGAAATCCAGCACCTAGCTTGCCTGGTTTAAATGATACATTACCAACAACTGGACTTCAGTGAGAAAGAGCCTTCGGTATATTCATTACTTTTTTAACCTCATACCAAGTATTAACCTTATAAAGCACAATAGGATGAGAAATGTGTTTTTTTGGGGAATTTTATCTCAGCTGAAAACTGTTATAGTTGTAATGGCAGTATGACTGAGAATTACTCTAACAGACGATATCCATTAGGAAAATAGAACGTTAAAGTTCTTTGCTGTGCAGCCATAAACGTTTGGGCGCTTTAAACCCCCAGTATCAAATGAAAGACACGACAGAGAAAGGCAAACACTGGGACATTTCTTACATCAGATAATTTTTTAACAAAGGGATGTTACCCTCAAAAACAATCCATTGTGTGGGACTAGAGGGATAGTTTGAAAGAGATATAGGAGTTGAGGGAGTGCATTTATACTATGCCTTTCCTTAAGTAACAAAAGTGATGATTTGGAGGTGTTCAATTAATACCAGGAGATTTTACCAAATTAACCATTTAGATCGAGCAATGCTGGTAAAGATGTGCCAAATTTTCTAAGGAAAAAAATTACATCATCTGAAATAACATATATTCTATGATCTCTGCTACCAGTTTCTATCCCCTGTATTTGCCTGATAAATCTAATTGCAATTGCTAAAGGTTCAAGAGTAAAAATAAACAAAAGCGGGGACAATGGTGACCTTTGGGGGCCGGGTCTTGTGATGCCAGTGCTTTGTTATAAATTTTATTTGTTGAGACCTCCACCACAAGGTTAAAATATCGCATTTTAATCTAATTTAAAAGTTTTTCCTCATACAAATCTAGAAATTACATAAAAGCTAGGCCCATTCAACCCTATCGAAGGCCTTATCTGCATCTAATGAAAGAAGAGCCATATTCTCTTCTTCCTTATGGTTAAGTAGTATATTAAGAACACGACGTACACTGTGAAACCCTTGTCTCTCTTTTATAAATCTGTTTTGATCGCCCCCAACAATCTTTGAAAGTATGCTTTCTAGCCTCTTTGCCAAGACTTTGCTGAGAATTTTTTGTATCTGTATTTTTCTTAGGCTTATATGGTGTTTATTTTCACATTTAGTGCTGGTTTAACCAGGCTTTGGAAGCAGAATAATTCAAGCCTTTCCCACTGAAGCAGATAAGCAACCACTGTTATAGGATTCCTGTGGCCCTTTGTTCCTCAAGGATTCAAGAGGCATTAGTCAAGTACCGGTAAGTCAAGTCATAGGATTCCTACAGTTCATAAAGGGCAGCTATCAATTTGTCTTTGAAATGTTTGTACAAGTCATCTGGAGGGGAGTCAGGTAAGTACACCTTTTGACTGCTCTTCTTTCTCTGATCTTGCACATATCCACTTCGCATTAAACAGAATTTTCCATCCTACTAGTAGCTCTTGAAGTATTTTATTGTTACAGCCATTTCAACTGTTCTTCTGTAGTGTTTATGCTTATTGTTTATATACTTCACAGACTTTTGTATCATCTTGGAACATCTAACTATTGATGGTGTCCTCGTGTTTGCAAAATAATGCCCCCTTGAAGATAATCAAGCTAATCTGAAACTGCACCATAACTGATTATCATACTCTGTTTATTTACCTGTTTATTTACCATGGTTATTTATTTATGAATTGCCAGTTTGTGTATTTGTTCATGCTATTTTGGCTTGTTTCCACAGTAAAGCCATTTTTCATTGTTGTACAAATATAGGTTGTATTATTCCATTTAATGCCTCCAACAGACAACACACATTTAGCTGAACTTAAGAGGCACTGTGGAAGAGCCTTAGACAAACAATCAAACACGTGATACAGGTAAAATATGTCAGTAAAGTCAGTTGTTTGAGGACTGGTTACAGACCATATGGTTCCCATGTACTCTGATGGTTTTATCAGTGGAGAAAATGTTTCATCTGCTCTGCCAAGTTGCTGTGTAAATACACCCATCCAACACCTGCCCCAGTGTCTCCGCTTCATGTCAATAACAGGAGAGCACACCTCCGCCACGCCAGATAACAGGGCGGAAGTGTGAGGGCTTAGCAGGCTAAGCATCAGACGATCCTCTCCATCCAGGAGGGCAGGGAGCTCCGCAACCGGCCAATTATAATTCACCATATGGTTACACGGAATACGTCTTGCGGAAAGTCGGGATAACATGGGGAATAGTTTTCATAACCCAAAGGGCCCCTGGGTGTTCCTGAAACTCATGATATCCCAGTTTACACAAAGTCGAGCTCATCTGACGTTAGCTTGCTAGTGAATATGTTAGCAGCCTGAATATGACACTGCTTCACGTTAGCTGGAGAAAAACCCTAAAAATCAGCCAAAAAACGTTTACATTTTAAACACCGCTTCTTAAATGAAGTAAAGATTAACTCTCTGATAGAATCGTGGGAGCAATATGGAGAAAAGTGTAGTTTTAAGCCGTTAGAATGCTTTCATTTCGGGTAACAGCGTTACCTTTAATGCTAACGCAGCAGACCGTTACCACCGTTTAAAGTGGCATCAGGAGCTAGCTAAGCATCCCAGCTATGTCAAATGAAGGTTACTCTTCTTTATTTTCCACGAAATATTTAGACAATTTCCGTGATGTCAAAAGCAAAACATAAACCTCAGGCTATCCTTCACCACTGTTAGTAATATCACGGCACCACACTGAAAAATAAGAGCAGGATTTACCGTCAATTGTGTGTTTTATCCTCGGCTTCACAGCAACAGCGCCTAGCCCACAGCCCAGCTTTGCACCTGCAGTAGCTCGTGCGTCTCTTGATTGACGGACCCAGCGTAAGCGGCTGCACGCAGAGAGTAAGGATGATTGGCAGGACGGCTGGCTAATCAGAGAAGACGGTCCATTTCCTTTCGAAAGTCCCGCCTCATTTTCCACATCATGCTGTCATTTATTTAATTTACATCCTCAATTTTCTGCTGTAATCTCGCCGTTTTTGACTTTCTTTACTCTGCGTTTAGACCGTTTACATAAAGTAAGTAATGAAAAATCCATAATTCCCCCATTTTCTGAAATTCTTAAACTTTCAACTGACATGTTTTTGTCATGATGCCTATGTCTGATATTCATTCTTTCTTCATAAAATCTAAAATAGTACAGCCTTCCCATCATCTGCTGCAACTTAATCTTCCATATCTGGTAGGCTACTTTCCATTGAGAACTAGGGAGGGTGAGTTTTAAAAAGTCCTAAAGTGTTAATGTTCATGTTTGTTTCGAGTTTTTTTTTTCATGTTATCAGAAAAAAGAAAGAAGATGAGCATTGAAAATAAAAACGGGACTATATATATTATCTGAAATTACAGTTAGATTTAGATGAAGTCTGATTTTAACAGATTGTACCGTCTCGGTCCATTGGCATCCAGTCAAATAAAATTATGAATTTTGGACATAATAATACAAATATAAATTGTGTCAAGGACACATCTACACCGAACGCAAATATCAATAGATTTTCCCAAAAAATGTCCTAATGTCCCCCACGGGTCTCACAAAGTCTCCAGCATCATTGCCTGATGTCTTTTCTGTAATGATATTACACACAGAAAAATCTCCCACAGAGCTCACTTCACGTGTTTGAACCTGTTTAGAAAAAATACTTACAGTAACCTCATCTGTTTTTGTCTAAAGCCCTTTTTACATTTTTGTGTTAACTTAATTGAAAGTGCCTGTAATTATTTTACTGGTAACTTGTCATGGAGTCTAAAAATCTAGAACGCCCCCCTGTGGACGCCAAAGGGTAGTAAAGCCTACAGAGCTTAATTTCTTTAAACTGTATTCTATTTTGTTTGACACAAAATCCTCATTACAGGGACAACGCCTAAAATTATCATAGAGCTCTCCAGTTCATAGATTTTATGTATTTCCTGACAGGGTTTTAGAAGAATGACATTGGACCTCTGAAGAGCTTAAGTTCGTCCTGAAATTAATTTCTCCCAATAAGATTACAAAAACAATTTGTCTCTTGAGAGTGTTGTTTATAGATATGAGTTGTATGTAATATATAAATAATTTAATTACATCTACTTAACCATTTTGATGGGGCGCTGTTCTTTTATTCCAGTTATTATTATTATTATTATTATTATTATTATTATTATTACTATTATTTATCAAAAAGCTATGCACAGTGATATTAAACTTTATTTATAATAAATTAGTGATACTATGTAGTAGTTCTAGTAATAGTGGTGCTGGGCAACAAATAGAGTTCAATACGGTACAAATATATAAATTCATTAGCATATTATCTTGTTTGATACTGTTTAACAATAACATTTATATCAGTTAAGATTATGTTGATGTAGATTTAATGGCAAAATCAGATACTAGATCTGTTGCTTGATAAAAAGAATTTTAACATTAAAACAATAGGCTAAGAAATTGTCATGTGAATTGAATATGCTGTGAGTTGTTTTATTTGACTTAGAGTTTGTTAAGTATATATTGTTTGGCTTGTTTACACACTGTTTTTATTGTTTTATTATGTTTTAGGCTTTACTGCCCAGGGACCACAGTTGAAATTAGCTTTTTAGCTAACTCTGGCTTTCCAGTTGTGAATGGTCCCTTTTAAATTAACTAGTAAACTGAAATAAGGTAAATACTTTATTTCGAAGGAGAGTGATTAAGCCCCCAGCCCACAAAGGAAGTTGTTCATTGCCATTGGATTTTTCATGAACATACAAAGATTGTGCTGCTGCTTGTTACTATAAGTGGCTTTGTGGAATTTGGCATGTAGCCCTTGTGGATTTGACTTAAAGCTTACATATGTGTGCTTGTGTGCGTGCATGTGTGTGTGTGTAGTCAGGCTGCTTGTTAAAGAGATTATTTCTGTATTAACAATATTGATAAGAGTTACATATCACATTCCTGCATTATTATAGGTCACTGGGACCTACATATTACTTGTACTGGTTGTTATGTATGCTTGGATTTAAACTGTCTTATTTTAGTATGTTTCATAGGGTTGTATGAAAATATCAACACACCTCAATATCCTAACATTCTGCAAGTATGATTTCTGTATTTCTGTATGCATATCTTACAGCACCATGTTGATATTTTATTATTTAATAATTAAAAGAAATTCTGTCAATGTATATTGAAGGTCTGCCTGCTGCATTTTTTTTGGCAGAACTCATTCAGCCCTTTGGCTTTGTGTGTCTGATTTACATTTATTGTTATCATCTTTGACAAGAGACAGAGACAATCATTAAATTAATAACAATATCTTTGCATTAATAACACTGACTATATTAGATTGGTCAAAGGACAAATTTTAACAGTTCTCCTGATTTATGAAGCAATTAAAGGTCTTGGGCCTAAAAACCTCTGAGATCTTAGTCCCCAATAACACATCCAGACCCTCAGGTCCTCTGGGACAGGCTCACTCACCGTTCCCAGGTTCAGGACTCAACAAGCTGAGGCAGGTTTTAGTTTCTCAGCTTCAGCTTTTAGAGCCTCTCTACATCTGTGAACTCTTTTAAAGCAGGTCTGAATCCATTTTTATTCATTCCTGCCTTCTCATAAGTCTGTCTTCTTAATTTTCTCCTCTTTTTATCTACTTTGTGTGAGGATTCGCCCTCTTCTCTAGTTTCCTCCTGCTCCTTCCCCTCCCCTCTCGGGCTCTCCTCTCTTCTTGTGTGCTGCAGCAGGGGCGTGTCCAGGTAGCAGACCTGCACTGGAGCCTCACCTGTTTCCTGCTGCCCTGATTACCTTCACTATTTAAGCCGGGAGCTTCAGTTTGCTGATTGCCGGCTGGTTGCACTTCTTTGTGGTTTGTTTCAACCTCAAGCCTTTTTCTCAGTGCGGCCTTAAGCCCTGTCTCCGCTACTCGGAGCTCATTTACTCCTTTTAATGTTTTTTTGCTCATGCTCGCTTCCTCTGAAGACTCATCTGCCTTTCCTTTGTCTGTCAGGTCTCCACGAGCTCCTCCCACCGCCATCACCACTATTGTACATAGTCACCTGCTTTAAAACCTTTTTGTTTTTGGACTGTTTCATGGAGAACAATAAAACCTGAGTTAACCTTTCCTGATCGTCTGCCTCTGCTCTGGGTCCAACTTAAAAACACACGGTCATATCCTAACACTTTGCTCTTTCATTAAATATAGATGTATTTGTACTTTTGTGGGAGCCATATATGTACATTATAGCATCTGGAAAATAGGGAGATGATATTTAAATTATCAATATTCTATTTTTAATATTATTTTTACTGTTATAGTTTGGTCTTGTTCTTCTGTACACATATATATGAGAATGGATGTGTATATGTGTGTATGCATATGGGTTTATATATACATATATACATACATATATATCTATATATATCTATCTATCTATATATATATATGTATATATATATATATATATATATATATATATATATATATATATATATATACATATATATATATATATATATATATATATATATATATACATACATATATATATGTGTGTATACTTGTATGTTTATAAGAATATATGTAGTTACGTGTTATTGAGGTACGTGTATGTGTGTACATTCAAGCTTATGTATGTGGAAAAAGTGTGTGTGCACATATTTAGGTTATTTGGTGCAAATCTACTTTGTATGAATGTGTGGATGTTTGTATTTTGATACATGTTCTTTATAGTAAACACAATGTACAGTTCACCTTTCATTATAAAACTTGAAAACTAATAAAAATATTATTAAAAAATATATATAGATGTATTTTTATGTACTCACTCTCTTTCCAACCTTGAGATTGTCCAGTGTTTTATATTCTATTGTTCATTTTTGCCAATTTATGCATTGAATGCTCTTAATACCACAGTGTCTTTGTATTTAACTCTGTAAAGTTGTGTGAATTGCTGAATGTATGAATGTTGCTGCATAAAAAAACTTTGATCTTGCCTTGCCTAGAAACTATATTTTTAATGGAAATAATATTGCAGGTTTTTAACACTTTTCAAGATAGAGAATCAAGTATAACAAAAATGTGTGAGATATACTGTATGTCATGATATACTGTTACCCTTGCATTGATATTTTTCATATTGCCTGATAGTCTCAAATACACACCCCTAATGTAATCTCTTATTTTCCTTTTCAAAACAAAGTCAGGACACAGAGAGTGAAGAGTTTGTCTTTTATTATCAAGGCATACAGTTCTAGTTGAAGAGAGGGCTAACACACCCGCAGTTAAAACAGCAGAGTTTGGATTGTCAAAGCTGCAGTCTTAGTTCATGACACATATTCATAAAATCTTAAAGAACAGAAGTACTGATCTTGCATGACTTGAGGCTGTACAACTATGTTATATTATAGTATAACTTTGAACCAAAGTGTCACTTTAGCACAAAACTTCAAGATCCTTCATGAATATGTGGTCCAAACTGATAAGATGAAAAGAGGAAGACAGAAGAGGAGGGATGCTTTTGACCAAAATGATCTACTGTTACATCAGAGAAACATGGAAGCGAGTAGTTTTGCATAATGAGTTTTCTGAAGACATTAAGAAATGAAAAGCAGGTGAAAAGCAAGGTAATAGTTGAAATTTATCCTGTCCTTATTTCCTCACACATCAAGCTACATATAACATGGAATAAAATAAAGTCTACTGTCCCATCTTTTCTGACAGATAATACAGAAATAATAAATAAGCTGTACATGAAGCTCTGTGAGGAAAATGTACAAAATAAAACAATAAGTGAGGCAGAGTAACAGACGTTTTATGCTGGTTGAGTTTGTTGTTGTTGTTAAATAGTCCTTAGTGTTGAAGGCATCCTTAAGTGTTGGTTTGTTAGGTGACGTTTATGGCTAAAAAGAAAGGATTGCACATGTTTGACTCCAGCATATGAACGGCCTGAAAGAAAATCCTGGGTTTGAAAATAAGGCTTTTAAAAAAAGTCAGCTCATTTATACGTTAAAATAAGTTTCTCCACAGGCTAAGTTTTACGAGTACTCTGTTCTCACTCTTGGTGTTCTTTGAATCCTGCAGCCCATGTCATGCATTTTCAACATCTGTTGTACAGTCATATAAAAAATAAGAAAAAAAATCAGTCCCTCAGACATCCATCCTTTAGGAGCTGTAGTGGTCCAGCCCGTGCAATTCAGCTTTCCAACAGAAAAACAGTGAAACAGTCACGTTAAACACGTTCAACTGTACTGGAAGTGCAGAACTGTAAAAGTACCGTACAAAGTGCTTTGGTTTTTCTTAGCAAATACATCAAAAAAGTCATTTCAGCCTCTCACTCATTCACACACACACACACACACACACACACACACACACACACACACACACACACACAAAACATCACTGTTTTTAAGACAATATCAGTTTCAGTTACTGTTTAAACAGGAGTTATAGAAGAAAAAGCAACAGAGACATATGGGTCAGATTGGCACGCAGGGCGCTACAATCAACCGACGTTATCAGTCACTGATGGAAAGTAGCCAGTGGCAAAATGGAAATTACAGTACGAGTTGTGTCATGCTTGCTTGGCACTTGTTTTGTCATTGACTATGTCCCTGTGGAGAGCGAAATATTGATCATTGAGAGAAAAAAATTCTGGCACAGGACATTGTAGCTTGGTAACCTTTTGAGTTTAGATTTTTTTTAACTGTGAAATTGAAGCTCACATCTTATGTGCAACCACACTGCCATTTTCAGTCAGTGCAGGTGGTTTGATGCTTTTGTGTTTGACACCCAATGAAGAGAGGAATCAAAACTGATAGCTTTAAAATTCTCATCAGGACTGTGGCATTATAAATCATTGTGCGATGTTTGTGCTGTTTTTTTTTTTCCAGCCAATGACAAACTGTTTTTCAGTCAAAAGCCTCCATAGAGTTTATGTTCAGGAACAAGCCCTTGGACACAACAATAAGGGTTGAATGAACTAAACTGTAAAGTGCTAATACAGAAGGCAAACTAAAAAGAAAACTTACTTTAAAAGAAATAGCTGAAAAAGCCTCAACACTAGCAACAATCTGATATTTTAGGTGGTCCTAAACTAAAATGTGGTTTTCTTGTTTTAAGTGCCTTTAATGCCAGAGCTGCAGTTCCACTTGTGAACACTGGGAGGCACCATGTGCATACCCATGCTTCTCTGGCTTGATTCTCATGCCTGCACAGCTCCTCACACACTGGCTCAGTGTTTCAGCCAACAAAATGCAATAGTATGAGCACACAAGAATTTAAAATTTTAAACCCTATATATGAAAAATTCAAATTATTTTCACTGCCGACCAATTCATGTTAACTATTGTTTCAATTTTCCAAAAACAATGGCCTGCCAAACACATTTAAAAAAAAAGCTGAGCAACCAAGTCAACATGTCTGCTACATTAAAAAATCCTGCATACAATCATGCATAGTTCCTTTCTGACATTACTTTGTTGCCTTAAGTGTGCTTTCACTAAGTCTTCATTTCCTGTATTTCACTGTGAATGGACTGAAATCAAGATAGCAGAATATATGAAGAAAAATACCACACAAAAGAGAACAAAAAAAGAAAGGCAGGCAAATAGAATTGTCCTTCTAAATTGCAAGTTTGGCAAGATGTCTTTCAAGACGTTTTTTGTTTTCACGGCCATCCATGAATTCCTCTCTGTCTTCAGAAGAGGAAGACAGCACTGTTTTTGTAGTAGACCTTGGTTTGGCTGGTAAGGGGGAAGTTTTCTTTTAAAACTTCTCATTGTCTCTGCAAAATATTTCTCTCACAGTCAGAGAGACAAAAGGGACTGCTCAGAAACTTGGTTTCCTGACCTAGTGGAACAGTGACTCAGTCTGTGTTCCTCTCTCCAGTGCAAGTGACTGCTGTGTAAAACTGCAGACGTTCTTCACACCCCTCACGCCTACATCCACTTCTTATCTCCCAGCACCGAGGCTTTCTGTCACCCTGTCTGCAGAATCAGACGTGGTAGAGTACAGGTCGGAGTGGGAGGGGAGATGATGGAGGAGGCCCCAAAATTAAGAAAATAAACATAAAAGGCCAAAAAGAAGCAAAAGTTTTGGTTGACGCTATGTGCCGTGCCTGAAGCATGGAGCTGCAAAGTCGCCCTCCTGCTCTGTTTCTTCTCTTATTTCTCTCTCAGAGTCTAAGGAAAACGTCCTGCCTGAGTCAGGGCTTGATTTTGTGGGGTAGGTCGCAGCAACAATTCCGCTGCCAGAGTCACTTCTGGAGAGCTCAGACCCCCTGCCCTCTTCTTCAGGAGGACTTTCTGGCTCAGACTCTCCTTCTTCTTCCAGGGTCAGCTCAAACTGGAACTTGTCAGCCGAGATGGAGGCTCCAGCTCCGCTAAGACCCACTGCTTCCCCGCCAGGAGCTCCTTCCTCCTCTTCCTCCTGGCCCTGGTTTGGTGAGGGGCTGTGGGGGATCATGCTCTGGTACCACTCCCTGTTGTCCTCCAGTGTGTCCAGGATCTCCTGACTCTCTTAATTCTACATTTTGGCATTAAAATTCAGCAAATATGTGTATGTATATATATATATATATATATATATATATATATATATATATATATATATATATATATATATATATATACACATATATATATACACACACACACATATATATATATACACATATATATATACATATATACATATATATATCTATATATATATATATATATATATATCTATATATATATATATATATATATATATATATATATATATATATATATATATATATATATATATATATATATATATATATATATATATATATATATATATATATATATATATATATATATATATATATATATATATATATATATATATATATATATATATATATATATATATATATATATATATATATATATATCAATCATGAATTAAACAGTGCATCTTCTTCTCTGTACCTGGCTTTTCTCTATTGAGGCGTTCTGTTTGTCACACATGGGGCTGATCTCCATGCCCTTATCCCTCTCTCTGTCCCCCTGCATGAAAAACTCCACCATGATGCGGTCTGTCCACGCTCGGTACAGTTCCAGGGGCTTGGTAGGATTACTCAAGTCGGCACAGTGCACCATATTCTGAAGGACCTGCAGGAACACAAAACGAACAAAGTGGTTGGTAAGTATACTTTGAAACACATTCAGAGCTCTTGTGAGGAGTTTTAATTGGTTACAAATTAAAAATCAAATGAAGCCCTCTTTGTCACCCAGATAACAGGTTTTTATTTTAACCCTTTAATTTGTGGCTGTAGTGACGGCAGAAGAAAAGACGAATGATAAGATGATCCACTAAATTTTTACTTTTGCCATCTGTCTGTGTGATAACTTTTGGTAGACAGTGTGGAGGGCTAAAGGGCAAAGAGAGTTCATTTATTTTGTTGTTTATTTTTACAGGAGCAACACACAACTAAGAATAGCTAACAGCTAATTTGTATATGTTGTCCCTGGGCAGCTATTTCCTACATAGCAGGGGGTATATGATGTCAAATAGAGTATGTTAAAGGTTCATTTTCGTGAAAATAACCCTTTATTAGACATCAAAAAGTGTCCACAAATATAAACATACACTACATAAAACAGCATTTTAAGTTTAGATGGCAAGGAGCACTATGTGCGGCTACAGCACCGACTTCTTATTTTTAATCCCTTCACATGATACGTGTTTACATACCATGAAAAAATGCAGGGCAACAGAAAAAATAATGTATACTACTGGTTTAAGTCACATCTAACCCCTGTAAAAAAAAGCTGTACATTATTCAAAAAACTGAAAGCTGTATTAATATTTGACAGAACTTTTTTTCAGGTATTTTAACATACTGCAATATTCTTCTCCTTACACCACTATCAGGATGAAACATCTACAGATACATATTGACAGTTTTATGCATTATCAATATGTTTGGATCGATAAATCTGCTGTTTCGGTGAGAAACGAGAAAATCTTAGCAAACCATCAGTGGGCATTTAGCTCACATTGGGGTCTTAATGTTTTTTATTCATGGATCACCTGTTGCTTTCAGTCAGTTTTAGGGCAGTAATTTAATTAAGGAAAGTTACGTTCTGATCAAGCTAACATACAAGTTATGTCATGGTTGGGAAAAGCCTATAGTTGCTGTAACTTAGAGGCACAGCAGAGCATCTGACAGCACTGATTTACTATTTATTATCGCTGGTTGATCTCCCTGAAATAGGGCTCTAAAGAAATATAATCTGGGCTTGTCTGCTCATTGGCTACTGCATCTGATGGGAGAATATCTGGTTTTGATTCAAAGAAAAATGTTAACCTGGCTAAAACATAAAGTGAGAAATGGACTGACAATCTCTGTGGTCTAGTAAGCAGAGGAAAGTGTATTTTTGCCCACAGAGGAGCCCTCCATGAGTGTGTGTCAAGTCACATGAAGGCTGTCAATAAGCTTGTATGTCATTTTCACAACGCTATTCCTCTGTCTGCCTGTATCAATTTAATTCGATTGGCATCTGCCATATCACAGCATGCACATGAAAGCCTGCAGGATTTATACAAATGTATATCTTTTTAATTTTTTTTTATTGAGTGTTTTTTTTACAGAAACTTTGTCCTCCTTCTCCAACATACACCGTGTGATTAAGAAAGGACGAAGCTCTTACCTGAATGCGATCTGAATAGTTGTCAAGCAGCAGGACTCCAAGACTTGTGACTTTCTTGGTTTCTACCATGGTTTTAAGGTCAGCAAGGAGGTTCATGTGCTTTGACATGTCCGTGGCCAAAACCTGCAGATTTGGGAACAAAACACAGTTACATTGCCTTGTCTTTAAGGTGGATACTGCTTCCATGCATGTAAGGATGTGACTGTAGTGTCTTACCATATCAATGACCATTTTTCTCAGTGACTGCCTCTGCTTTTTGCTCAGGTTCTGAAAGATATCACAGTTTTCCTCCTGGAGGAGTTTAAAGCCAACAGCCAGGTGGTGATTCTCCAGTACAGATGAGTCATTGTACATCAGGGCCAGCTCTGAATCTGGAGGCAAAAGGAGAAAAAAAATACTGTCAGCTCTGCAAACTGCCAAAAACGTGAACACAGGCAGCTCATCAACACAGTTAAACACACTTTGAATCCTCACACAATCCTTTAAGAGCTGAGAAAACTCACTAGTGTTGATGAGGAACTGATTGGAAACTCCAGGGTGATCCACATCATGGATGGCGCTGGCAAACAACGCGGCGAGAATCTCCAGATCAGTAAACACAGCCTTGGGTGACAGTGGAGAGAAAGTTAGCATGACAGGACAAGCAACTGATTTAAAATGACAAAGGTTTTTCATTGCTCTCACTCTTAGAATAAGCTAAAGCCATTTTCTACCTCTAAAGCAGGGGTGGAGAGTAAGACATGAGTGGACTGGACCACATCTGCTGCATGGATGTTGTTGTGATACGCCACGTCAGCGCGGTAATGATCCTCCAGAGTCATGATGAAGGTGATGAAAGTGTCCACAGGAATCTTGAAGGACTTTAGCAGATCACGTTCCTGCAGGAAAGAAAAGTGCATCAAGGTCATGGTCACTGTTGCTTTATTGGTGCATCTGCAGTCTTTACAAAAATAAGAAATATTTTTCATTTGAGTGTCCACAGTAAAGTAAAAGAGTATTGTTTGTCACCTGAAAAATGGTGAACATTGTGACTGTCAACGGGCGATTCCCAGAATACTCAGCAACCTTGAACATGTTAATTCCCCATCTGTTCACTTCCTCCAGCTCCTGCAACCAAAGCATAAGGAGACACATATGACAGTTAGACACATTAAATAATTTAAAAATGCAAAAATAAACTCAATTTGTGCTAAACTAGTCTTTGTACCCTGGCTAGGAGACCCTCCTGGCTGGCATTGACCCCAAAGCGAGGGATGGTGGAGGGGGCAAGACTTGGGCTGTGGGTGGCCTTCTTCACCCCGCTGATCTGGGACATGGGACGCTTCTTCTTGTCCTTCTCCTTTGTTGGGGGTGACATGATGTCCATGTCATGTTGCTTTTCTGAAAGACAAAGTGAGAAAAAATAAGAAACTGCACAACTTCTTCATAATCAAGTGTTAAGCAATAGAAGACAAGTTCAGTCAAAAGACATTCAATCATATGTAATATATTTAATGTGACATAAAAGGAAAAAAGAAGACATCAAGCAAAAATAACACCATTAAAATAAAATTTTCTCAAACTGGGTATCTGCTTTAATCTTCTTGAACTGTTACAGTGGTCTGAAGTCCCTGACTTTAGAGACTGTCTCTTTGGACATACAGTAGATTCACTTACCAGTCTTGCCTCACTCAGATTCTGTTAAAAATCTAAAATTCTTTTAAGGACTTATGCTTATTACTTGTAAAAACAGCCTAAAGATGTCCCGGCAATTCCCCAAAGGTGTGTTGTTACAATGTAAAGTTATGGGCTACTAAAAGCAATACCTTTACTTATGCTTCACTTAGCTACTCAATCTGTAGCTTTATTTTCTGCAGACATATATTTTAATTATATTATGTGCTCTCACTATTGTATTGTATTTTCTACTCTATTCAATTTTAATAAAAAAAAACTTTATTCAATCCAGAGGGTCAATTCAAGGGCAGAAGCTTAAAAAAACAGACGAGCAGACATGGAAAAAAAAATGGAAGACAATAAGAGATATCAGATGTTGCTTACATTGCCTCATGTTTTCAGTAAAGCTTTGAGTCTCCCACGTTATCAACGAAAATTAACCCTTTGTCATCCCTTTGCTATTTTGTGAAATCTTTAAATGGACATCTTTTAAGTTGATGAAAATATCATTTTGTTGCCACACAAAAAAAGTGAACCTTTAGCTTTCCTTAAACTAGCAGATATGCTGCAGTACAATAACAGACAACTCAAAATTGACTAAATATAAATGAATTAGCCCACAAAAATGAATCTCTGCCTTGACGCATGCCTCTGTCTGGACTTCTGTCTGGTTGAAGAAAAACAATTATTTGTCTCAATAAGTTCTATTGTGATTTAAAAATGATGAAAACAGTGTAAGCACTATCTCGGTTACAGTTTTTTACCCATTTTTTTTAAATCTATATTAGTATAAGTATGGCTTGTAATTGGTACATGTAACAAATATGTAGCTGATCATGAAACAGGATGATCTTTGGTTTGAGTTTAGCTGCCAATATTTGTTCCCTCTAGCTCTGCTCGTGGTGGAGACAGCTCAAAGTAAAGTGCATAAAAATACAAAAAAAAAAAAAAATAGGATATCTATTGGAACAGTAGACTGTATGTGGAAAGAAATCTGACCAGCAACACAAAATCCACATGTTGATAGAGCCATGTGGAAGCAGACTCATGTTCAATGGGAAAAGTAGTAATTGTGCAATAAAAGACAGATTTTGTATTCAGCATACAGGGTTGTCAACAACAACGAACATCATTTGGTGAAAGGACTTCAGGTGAGTTTAGCCTTTTGGCAAACCTGAGTACATTCACATTTAATTTGCATGTGTAATAATGCACTGTTACGTTTCAGATGAAACACATATAAATGATTAATTATTAAGATTTGTGTCTTGTAAATTGAACAAAATGGGTGATATTTACCGAGAAAGGTGCTCGAGATGTACTCAGACACCTGATTCCCAGATCGGCTGGTTTCTGACAGCTGGGTGAGCTCCCGGTTCAACATCCTCTTGAACTGGGGGGCACACGCAAAAGAACATAGGTATTCATGAGTTTGATCACACAATTCTTGCAATAAATTCATCTTCATACAAACACATTATCAAAAGCCAGAATTTCCCCCTCAACAGCATTCACATGGCTCATGCCACACACACGGAGCCTCAGCCTCTGATTGGCTGCTGGAGAATGCATGACTGATTTTACACATAGTAGCCTGCAGCCAAACCACATACTGCTTACTTTGCATTTGCATCAAGTTAATCATAAAAAAATCAAATAATTAAATTGCAGACATCAGGAAAAAGTCCCAGCTCAACCATCACTTGTCCACTGCTCACACTCATTCACAAAATGAGCAACATGTGAGCCTACAGCAGACTCTCCCCCTCCCACCCAGCATCCCCCTTGCCTTCTGCTCACCTGAATGAACATCCACGACACGGTGAGGAGATAATTCACTTCTGGCATTTCAGCGTAGAGTCAAGCATGAGGGAAAAAATAAAACTTATCGAGCAAAAGAGACACTAGCTTTTTGTCATCCTTTGTCAAAAAAGAGACAGTGGGGACACTTTGTGCTCCTATACTGCTTGCCTGAGCCAAATCCACTGCAAGCAGACAGTCCACGGGTTAGTGCTCTGATCAGTGACAGAAAAATGCTGCTCAAAAGTCCAGGAGAAAAAGAAGAGGAGACAGGAGCTCAGCTTCAGGAATGCTGCGGGATGCAAGGAGGATGCGAGGCAGAGGAGCCACACTCCATCGCTCCCCCCTGACTCTCCCTCATTCACTCACTGACTGCCTGCTCCCGTACGTGTGTGTAAACACAGGGAGAACGAGGTACTCTAATCCACGCCTCCCTCCAAAAATGTCTAAGAATAGAAGCCAATCAGGAGCCTGCTGCAGCAGAGGTTTGGAGAGCAGATCGTCCTTATTGGTGGGGGGATGTAGAAAGTAGGTGGAGCTGAGCATGGTCGGAGGAGGAGGTAGTGAGACAGACCATGTGCACCAAGTTTGAAGAAGATATGAAGGAAAAGCTTTGAATGGATGGGGGGGGGGATTTCATTCATGTTGCCAAAAATAAAAAAAGAACACAACGTACCATTAAGTATAGAGTGCATCGACTGTCATGAATGGATGACAAAATGGTTTCGCACTGAATAGCTATGATTCTTGCAAATTGTGTATGAATAAGAAGATGTTTATGTGAAAATCACATCATGTGAACATGGCATTCTCACATTTTCATTGACAAAAATGTTCTGCAGGTTACCACGTCTTCACAAAATCAGATTTTCAATTTTAATGCATCTCCACTTTTAAATCAGTTGATATGAATTCCTCTTGCAATGACAGGAAAAAAAGATGTACTCGCCATCCAATATTTGGTCATTTCATGCTTTCAGTTCAGTCAGATAACTTACATTTGTATTTAAAGCATGTATTACAGCAAAAGAAAAGAGTTCTAGTTTCGATGGTAGGCTCTGGAAACATCACCCCTTCTTGCACATTTATTTTACATGCAGATTTGTGGGTGGGTAATATATTCATTCATTAACTTCATTTTTAGAGTTGACAAGTGGATGCTGAAGCGGTTGAGGGTTCAAAGCAAGAATGTAGTACTGATGCAGGACAGAGCTGCCAGAACAAAGTGAGTGGAAATTTTGCAGCTTAAATAGCCCACTAATTGATCGGATGTTTGGCAGGTGATTTAATAATGGTGCATGTAAGATGTGAAATCTGTGCAGCTGCCTGAACTTGCATCTTGCAGGTTTACTCCATTTATGAAAACCTAGCTCACAAATTCCAGTCTAAATTGCACAAAAAGCTTAGAAAATGTTTTGCTTTGTGTGATTTTGGTGACAAGACTGCTCTATATGGATAATACAAAGCTGCGTTTACATGGCGCCGAAAACGGTCAAATCCGATAAGTTTTTGTTGCGTTTTGGCCTTGCGTTTAGATGAGAAAGGGTTGCACTTCCATCTAAAATGGAAACTTTTGAAAACGGGCTCCATAGTGGAAAGATTTGAATCCGCTCTCCATGTAGCTCTGTGTAAACCCGTATCAGAATGTTTCAATGCTGACGTCACAGCATGCGCAGTACTCTTTTACATGAAGGCTGTGTAAACATACCAGGAACAACAACAGCTTCGGCTGTCTGCCGAGTAACGTGTGAGCATCTTACCGTGCTCGGTTTGTTATCCAGACAAAACTATTCAGACAGATGTGTTGTCCAGAAAAGAAACTCCTGCGTCTCTGTGCATCTATTCGCCATTGTTGTTTGTGAAAAGTTTTTCTTCGTTCGTTCATGTGTTGTAGCAGCGCTGCCTCTCTGCAGACCATCTACTGAACCGGCATGCACACCATAGCAGTTTAACTCGTCTCCGAGCGTTGTCGTCTGAACGCAGAAGAATTCTAAAACGCAAAGGACAAATCTTTACGCCTTGCAGTGGAGTGTCCGTGTAAACGCAGCCTAAAATAATCAACTGGGGTGAAAGAAAAATGCAATTGGGATCCAGGAAGGGAGACAGATTTGGACCTTAGCAACCCATCCAAAGACAACAGTCTCAGTGCATGGAGCCCATGACATCACTGGCAACAACACTAACAAAACAGCCTTCATTTAATTAAGTGTATGCACTTTCTAACACAATCAGTCACTTAAAGGAAAGATCAAGTCATGTTGGCATGAAAATGTATCAAGTATTGATAATTTTGTCAGCCTTATTGCAGTGGTCCAGCCCAACATTGCATTTGTTGGACACAGTTGAACAAATATGTACAGCTAACACTGAATATCACAATAAGACAGCCATGGAACTTCTGCCTTTACATTTTTTCTTTTGTCCTATCAAATCAGCATATGAGGTTGTAGATGTCTATTTTAAGCATCCCAAGCAGAGCTGATCAAGCCTCAGTGTTTTAGCAGTCACCAAAGACATTCTTTTAGGAAAAAATGTTCGATAATTTTATCACTGATGCAGAAACACTGTTCACTTTAGCCTCCCATGTACCTGCCTTTGGTTCCTAAATGCCAGCATGAATAATCCCCCTGCAACTGACTGAAGCTGTTCATTGACTGATCTGCAGGAACGGGGGGGTGGGGGGTGGTCTGCCTCCCACGAAACCTCCGCCACGTGAGCGTGTATAGCGGTGTATGTATCCAAGCAGGCAATAAAAGAGCGGAAGTGCGATATTCATGGATGTGATGGGATAAAGAGTGTGTACATGTGACATGTATGAGTGTGTATGCTACTATGAGGAGCATGTGTATATTGTGTGTGGGCGGTCTAATCATGGAATCACATGAGTGGTGGGCTCCAGTCTGAGGAGGAGGAGAGGAGAGGGATGCAGCGAGGAAGAGAGAGGATGAGGAGGAGGGGGATGCCGTTTCATCTTCAGCTCTCACTACCTCATTCACATTTTTCTGCACATGAGCGGGGGGAAGGGAGAGTCTGAGTGTCTAGTCTCTATTTGCATGCATGAAACCATCCAGCTCATTCATGGAGTAAAGCTCCCCTTCAATGAGCTGATGGACGGGAGATCCTATTCATATTTCAGAGATGGATTCTTTGTATTTGAGAACTGATTTGTTAAGAGATCAGTGAAGGCGAACTGCAATTACAGAACAGCAGTGATGAAACTGATAAGAAATGATTCAAAGATCTTAGATTCTGTTTTATGATCTTGTTTCATAAAATTGGTGACTTACATCATTTAGAAGGAGAAACCACATCATTTTATTGCAATAATTGCTGATATAAGTAATTACGGTGTCATTCAAAGCAGCAGTGGCAGTGATGTGGGAAAACAAAAATGAAGGAAGGGGTTTTTAGATATTAAAGATATTTCATATATCAGGAGCTGAAGTACAACCTGTGGTTCAAATATCTATAATAACTGCTTTAAGTCGTTCCCAAGGATTAACATACCTGAAAATGTATCCCCAAATGACCACCCTGCAGGAGTTCAATGACATCTAAAGCTGACTGCATACTGTGGAATTTCATGGTGATTCATGAATCAGAAGACATATGATGTGGCGCTACATTTCAGTCTAAGCATAGATTGTATGATGTGCAGTGCAAGTGGACACAACAGTGGATCATGGACTATAAACTGCACCAAATCAGTCAGATGAATCTGAAGGTTTGGTATTCTGGCCATAAAGCTGCATTTACTTGTTTTTTTCACTGACCTAGCTCACCTCTGCTCAGTTTTGGTGCAAGAAACTTTGTTTTTATAACTGAGTGCAACAGAGGTTAACTCAACTGGTGGACCAGGGGCCACATCAGGCCCGCCACAGCTCTCCATCCAGCCTCAGAATGTCCTCAAGCTCTGACAGTTTGAAAGGGGAAATATGATGTGGTTTTTGGATAATTTTTCTGTTGATATTTTTTGCCAATAGTTAATTCAACCTCCAAAACATTTGTGATTAAAAAGATTTAACAGGAATGCCTTATGTTTGATCTATTTCGAATGAATGACAGACACAACAACAAAAAGCTTAGAAATAGTTACAATACATTATGCCAAGTAATAAAATGAATAATGATTTAATGATAATCTAAAACCTGGCCCTCAATGCCTAAGTTAAGAGGAAACTGGCCTGCGAATAAATGTGTTTGATGATGACCCCTGGTATATGCTTTGATTGTACTTCCTCAACATTAACCTGACATACTAGATGGACCATTTAACATATTTCACTTGTCCATCTGGAACAGAGCCCATAGAAAGTGTTTGAGATTGGGCAGAACCTTTCAAAAGCATATCTGGTGGGTGATTGGATGATCATTCCGTTAATCATATTCATTACAGGCAAATCAGGAAAATTTTGTCGGTGGGTGCTTCTTGCCCATTGTAAGGACAGAACGTGAGATACTTTGTAGAAAAAACTCTCAACAAAACAAGTTGGAAGTGGAGCAAAAATTCCTTTCTATACATACATTTGTTGTGCTCGTATTTGTTTTTCATTCAATTAAGAAATGATAAAATTGCTACTGAAGCTGATAGCATCTAGGCTAATCTCTAAAAATCAACAGTCACTTCCTGCTGTGGTCTCACTTGAAGCCCCCACCTCTTCTTGCTCCAAAGGGTGCTGATTGGGCCATACCACTTTGGGCTGCTCACAATCATTGTAGATTGGAGCTTGGCAAGATGGAGCACAGACAGCAAATCCGGCTGATCCATCTGCACTGCAAGGTAACCACACCATAGGAGTCATTTTAACATGCCTTTGTGAAATTACCATAGCATCCACACAACAGCAAAGGAGAACAAAACGTGATAGTGTGGCTGGCTCTTGGTCTATCACTTTATGTCACAGTAAGGAGACCATTTCTGCGCTGTGCATTTGTCAGCAGGAAAACAAGAAATTTCAAAGCAGACTTTGGGAGTCATACAAAGGTGTTTCATTTGTTACATTTGTGTAGTGGCGAAATTATGACCAATTAGAGGTCAGAGTGTCTCCATGTCACATTTTAGTACTGTCTCAGCTCATTTGCTAGAGGTGATAGGAAAACATGCACCAGACAGCAGGTACAATCCATACTGAAAGACAAAACAAACAAACAAAAATAACCATGAAGAGAGGGGGCGAATTGAGCAAAACCATGTGATGGAAATACCCCATGACTCAGTGAGAGCAGATTCACAAGCTGATTCATCAACTTCAGTGCTTTATATGATTTTTGGCAGTTTTCAGACAGTGTCTCAAATTCACCATGGTAACAGCAAGCATCCCTGTTTAATGCAAGCTCCCTCTAAGCTTATTGGAAGTAAGAACATACTGCAGGCTGTTTCAGCAGAGTTTCAGCTGGAGGTGAATACTGGTAATGGTTTTGCTCCTTATTTTATCTGCTGGGGATGCTTTGTGTGCATAAGAGTGTGTGAACCACATCCTTATTTCTGTGTGGGTATATGCGTGCATCATTTTGTTTGTGTTTTCAAGCCATGCCAAAGAAACACCTATGTTCAGTCTTACAGTGTAAGCTGACATTCCACCATGACTGATGGATTGTACAGGGAACACATGGCTTGACACATGGTGTTAATGCAGTTTGACTACCTTGCACATAGCAACAAGATCCACAGGACGACTAAAAACCTTTGGGGGACTCAACCTTGCTGTATTATGTGTAAAACTGTTGCTTGTGCATGTTTAGGTACCTTGTTGGAGGCCATCTCGCTGACAGAGTGTCGAGTTTTTAGTGTCTCCAGTTGTTCCAGACACCAGTCCAGCTCATCTAGAGTCTCGATGGCCAGCTGCTGGTGTGGCTCCTCTGTAACCAGACAGAGCAAGGATTTATGGGATGGCTTAGCTGGTAGAAAACACTTAAAGATAATTAGGATACATAAATAAAGTTAAAGAAAAGAGGAAGAGACATTGCAGGTTATGGTACCGGGTCATATACAAATATACTTCTAAAAAAGTTAAAAAAAAAAATTAGATTCATTATTCCTCTCTTTTTAATAGTATAATTTTTGGCTTCGTATTTCATATAATTGGAAATCCTGAATAGTCACTTGTACAACAAGGTTCAACAGGTAAGAATCATGCCTTCATGAAATGAGCAACACAACATTCCTGAAATGTGGGGTTGTTGTGCGTGTACATCAATAAGTATGATTTATGTCAACACTTCCCCATTATTTGACTTGGTGTATTTCTGATAGATGTCATTGCTCTGACGTGCTAGTTTACCAGATTAAAAAAAAATGTTTTAATCAGGGTGATGTACTTGCGTCCTCCCTGCCCCTCTGACATCACAGCAGTCATAATAATAAGATGCTGATGATTAAATATCTTTCTCTAATACCAGGACCAACCTGCCAGGCTGGTTTTGCACATGGATGGTGGGTTGCTTCCCGATGATCGTGTCCTGCAAAGACCAAAAACATTCAAATTAAGCAAAAACAAATAATACTTGAAGAGTGTATATGTTAATTTGAGTTTTTTTAAAATCATACTTGCTAGCTGTGCGATCTTGCTGGTTGGTTATGACAGCAAAGTTACTTCGGACTGTCCTCAGGCTGGCAAGGACCTTCAAGGAACAAGACACTTAATGTACACAACTTACACGAGACTTTTGACATAATTAAAGCGCATATTTTCTTTCACTTGAAGCCTTAAATTGTTGCACATGCCTTCAGTTAATTCATCTTGACCTAGATCAAGCACTGATGAGCCTCTGAAACCAAATACCATGGTCGTCATCATCGCTGTTGAAGTGTTACACAGAGGTATTCGCCTCTCGAACCCTGGATGATGTTTTGATGGCTTCACTGACACTCTTCTACGTCGTGTCTGTCACCTTATCTGTGACCAAACACTGACGGTGCACACAGAGAAAGCCCACAGAGTATCCCGTGTCCGGGCCTGACCTATGTTGCAGCCCTATCAGAATTTAAACAGCATGGTCCAGCAGTATTGGACGCAACACTTCTTTAACTGTGTAACGTGAGCAATAGTGTGACGCAAGTCCGACGAAAGAGCCATGGATCATCAACAGGGTGCCTCCTCTGGTGGCAGGGCCAACAGGATGCTCAAGCACTGCTAAGGCAGTGAAGACCAAACTTGAATCAAATGGACTCCTGTTCCAGCCTTATGTCCAGGACTTACCCCGTCAGACTAAAAAACTTTTATTTGAAACTATTTTACTTTAGTTTACATTAGCTTAGTTTAGTAAATTCATTTCAATTCAAATTTGTTTGCCAGTTGTACACCTGCAAAGGCATTTTTTAAAAAATGAAATAAGGACTCACCTGTGCAAATGGAGTGACTATCATGTCTTCTGTATGTCTGCAATGCAGAGGAGAGCACACAAATGGAAAATATGAAAACATACACCAGAGAAACAGACTCCTAACTCCTACATCCAAATGAAGCCTGCTATGAAGATAATGCATAATTTAATGTATTAAATTAACTGAACAAAAAACACACAGCAGTTCAGACTAAGGTTCCTGTTTTTATTAAGCATCCATAGTTTAATGATTATCACATTAACTTGTCAGCTTCCCTCATTCATTACTTACTTTATCATTTTTCTCTTGAATTGCTATGCCAAAAAACACAGATGTCATGCATTGTGTATTACAGGGTTTGTGAGGACATGGATGGTGGTAGGTGGGGGGTGGGTGATTTAAGAAATAACTGGTAAGTACTTAAAAGAAAACAAAAACATGAGATGTGTCAGTTATAGCAGTTTAAATGTCACATGCAGACACAAACAAAGTGGATGTGGGTGTTTTAGGGGGAGGGCATACTAGTGGTGGTCAGGTGAAGTCAAATTTGTAAGGACGGAAAGGGGACGTGACTACAGGTCCAGCTAAAGGGAATATAAAGGGAAGGGGCTTCAAAGGGGACAGAGCCAGGGTTTTAATCTGGTCTTTTTATTATGTTCTCCTCACCGAGATGACAACCAGTTGACCTCCCAGTGCTTCAAGCTTTCCTCCCTTTAAAAACAGATAGTCGAGAGTTGATGAGGTGACCTGCGACTGCTCTTTAGACAATATGAACTGTGGAGAGGAGCTTTTCTTTGGGGCATTTTGGATGGAAGAAACAAGGCTGCATTTATATTTAGCTGAAAAAAGTCCCAGTGCAGCATATTTAACATGCAAGCATTTGTTATGAAGGAACATTTGGCTGTACTGATAAAAGCTTTTAAGGGTGAAAATCAACTCTGCAGATGTAGCCTAAGATATGAATTTTGGAAAATTCTGTTGTTGTTTTTTTATAAATATGCATAGATCAGTTTAAGATCAGAATTGACACAAAATAAAATGACAGCACAGACTAAGGAAGACCAATCTCAGAAAGTCACTGTTCTAAGGGGGCAAAAATTTGGTGAAGATTGACAATGAAGATGTTTTGAGAGAGGAGCTGTTTAAAAATTAGCAAAATTATCCACATGAAGGCCCATTTATAAATGATTATTGACCTAAATTATCAGAAGATTTCAAGTTTTTGCATCAAAAACTGTAAATATACACATCTTTTCTGGCATAACTGAGGAGTGTCACTTGTGACTTTATGAACTTTTGCTATGCAAGATTAAAAATGTGTCCTTATATCTTTAAATATGTGACATAAATTTGTTTGATTTGAGCTTCAGCCCAAAGGCTTCTTTTTCTGCCTGGCAGAAGTAGGGTCTGCCCGTAAAACACTATACCTCTGTAATGTAGGAGGAGTTTAATACTATTATTGATTTTGTAATGGACCAGTTTTGATCCCTGCACATATTCCTTGCATTTACTGATGGCACTTCTTCTGTTTTTTTACTTCCATAATTCATTAACTGGTGGGAAAATTACTTTTATTTTGCTTTTTGTTACAATGTTTTTACTGTTTCATGATATATCATTTATACTTATATGATCCTTTTCTATCTTGACTTTTATTTAGCTTGACCATATTAAAAGGTTATTTTCTTAATCTTGTTTTTTGATGAAGATTACCTGAAAGTTCTGGGCACTGTTAAAACTTTATCATATTTTGTCTTGGCCTGTGCGGTGGACTGTGTGCATAGAAGGAGACTGATTCATTTTCTCTGAACCAAATATTCCTACAGGTACACATACAGTTACCTCACAAGATTTTCATTTAATCTTTATTTTGCTCCTGAACATTATATCATATTATGATCATTTTTATGATGCAGGTTCATGAAACAAAAAGGGGGAAAAGCTGTCAGAGAGTGGTGCCACCAGCTTGACTAGTGACAGCTGGCGATCCTGTAGCTCCCTTAACCAATAAATATACCTGTTTACAATCAAAAACTTACAGAGGATAGATCGAAATGCATGAAACTTAATAACATGTAGTTTTCCTTCCCAATCGTGCATTATTTGACACATGTGTAAATCATCTTCCTCAGATATTATGGTGGATATATAAAAAAGGCTACAATAATTGAAGTTGGATCTCTACGTATGAAAATGTGAAAAACTTAACTGTGTGTGGATTGTTTTAAGATTTTCTTAAAATGTACATTTGTGTACTATGTTGATATGCACTTGATAATTCATATCTTACTATGTATTTGTGAATGTAATCATATATTTAACCATCTATTCATGTATTTGAGGATTTTTGCACACAATTTTGTGTTTACTAATATTGTTTGATGATTGATGTTAAATTTTTTTTTAGATTATTTATGTAAAATTTTACAGATTTATTTTTGAATTTGTGATTGTAATCTGGTCTATGGGGAATTTTTTTTAACGGATTCAGGAACATTTTACACATTTGTGGATTTTTTTCTGTTTACACATTTGTACGTTTTACATCTCCATAATTGTCTGTATTTTGATTAAAGCAACAAAACACAAAAAGTTGAAACCAGTCCTCCTTGACAAAGCAAACACACGACAGCCTCAGTCATGTTACAGAGTATCTCCTGCTTAAGCATTTTTCTCATTTAAAACCACCTGTAAGAAATGTACTAACAAGTCACTGGCACCGGAGGAGTTCCTGGAGGGGCCTTTGGGCGAAAGATCAAACTCAGAGTCGGAGCGGTACAGGAAAGACTCCCGACGCTGGCTGTGAGGAAAGTTGGCCTGTAAGACCAGGCCAGAGCCAGGGCTGGCCTGGGGGTCCAGGGGGCTGCGTCCCACTGACAATCCATTCTCCACATCGAAACTGAAGAAACACAAGAGAAACAGAAAGATGTTTCAGATAGTTATGATGATGCAACACTTCATGAATGATAAGAGGGCCACTTAGATTAAATCCACAGCACAAAAAGGAAAAGCAATCCTCCAACCTAAGCCTCTCAATCAATAATCAATTTTCATTTATTCATCGTTTTCAATTAAACCATCATTTGATTTAACATACTAATCACCTGACAGAATATGTGCCAACATCGAGAAGCCTCTTGCTCATACTTTGTCTGTTTCTGGTCCTATTAGTTATAATAAGGCTTACCTGTATATATTATTATCAGTGGTTTTTGTCATGAATACATTTCTTCTATAGTCTTTGTTTTTTGGAATATTGGGAACTAAAACATTGTGGGAGGATTCAAGTGTGTACATAGGATTGCTTAAAAACTGATAAAATGAGTTTAGGAATAACCTCACGCTGGGCAACAGCCCATAGAAAGTGTTTGGGAATGGGCAGAATCTTGCAAGAGCACATCTGGTAGGTGGCTGGGCAATCATCCTGTCTATCACAGTCATTATGGGCCAATAAGATAATGTAGTTGGTGGGCACTATTGACACAACGTAAAATGTATAAAACATAAGCCACTTGGTCGAACAAACTATGACAAAAACATGTTGGAAATCAGCCCCACATATTGGCCATGTGCATTTCTTATCTTAGCAGAAATGTACGAATGTACCAAAATGCTTCACCTTTTAACAACTGAATGTCTAAAGTACAAAATCAACTATCATTTTTAGACAATAAAATGTTTTTATAGTTTCATATCTGTCTCTAACACAACTGTCACAGTGTAAGCAACAGGTTAATTTCAGTTGAAATCATTTCAAGTGGTGACTGCACTTTTGATCAGAAAATTCTGGTATTTATCGTATAGGTAATAATCACTTCAGAAATACTGCATACTGGATATTGTAAAAAATCCAATATTGTGTATTACTTTTTTTTAAAGTGAATTATTTTCTTAGAGTATTCAGACAAAATTACATTGTTAGATAAATAAAAAGAATACTGAGGATTTTTTGACAGTTTTATGGCCATTTCATCCTCCATTTATGATCTCTCATGGTTTAGTTGACAGCAGTGTGGAAGTGAGGAAATCCTAGTATATACTTGTTGGAAACTTCTACAACATGAATGAAAGTGAAGTGAAACAAAACACAATGCACCAGTGATAAAAACAACTCAAGATTTCCTATGCGGTGACAATATTCAGCTTTCTTTAACTCTAAAATAATAAGTGATCTCATAAAGGGTGTAGCCAATATCATTCAGACCACAAAAAGAACTATAAATGTCAATTTCAAAAGGCCTATAGTGTAAAATGAGTGATAACACTGATATGTTTCACCAAGTGCACTTAAATTAGCACTTCATTTGCACAATGAGTGGGTATTTATAGCTGCAGACTGGGAATTGTCTCTGTTTTTTCTGCATGTTGATTATCCCTCTGCCGCAGAAGGCCCTGGCAGAAAACTACTCAGCTTTTCACATCAGGTTTAAGTCATAAGGGATACAATGTGTCAAACTTCCTCCATTTGTATCTACTAAAGATTTAAAGCAAATAATCCACCACTTACAGCCAGCCTGTCTGCTTGCAGTCTCTGAGTAAAAACGTACAACACCGACTACGTGATGAGCACCTCATTAAAGGTGTGAGGCTAATGTCATGCAGGTGAGGACCAAGTGTGTGTGTGTGTGCAGAGGCGGATGTGTTGAGAAAAACTGTGAGTGAACAGTGAGTATAAAATTAGCATCAGAGTATTGACATGAGGTCATGTTAGCGTGAGTCTATAAATAGCACCTGAGCGTGCAGGTGAGGAGGAGTTCCTCTCGATCAAACATGATCTGACTGTGAAGAGAAAAACAGTGAAAAACCGAACGGTAGGGCATCTTTCCACAGTCAGAGCACGTTTCTGCCTTGATCCACATCTCTATTTTCCCACAGCCCCTCTGCTGACATGAGAACCTGGGGAGACTCTGTCAGTGTGCAGCTCAGTTTGGCAACATGTCATCTTTTCCTAACTGTCAGAGGAACTCCAGGGTAGAAGCACATCCTTAACAAAACAAGCAGTGACAGAATGTGGGGGCTTTATGACCTGTCTAAGACTCCCTCATGATAGTCTTGAAAAATATCCAGCACAGGGCACATTACTAAAGATTATTATGAAATAATCTAAAAATACAAGCCAAAGACTGTTGGTCCAAGAGTTAAAAAAAGGAAACATTTGTTGATAATCTTGACATATGACCACCAGAATCTGATATATATAAGGTATAAAACATTCAGCCACAGAGACCAAAATAACCAGGGATAACCATGACCCTAACTTCTGACCAATGACTGTAGAAACGCAATTACATCATCCTTAAGTCAGAGTGGACTTTTCTCATTTCAAGTTTTCTCAAGAAAGTAGATTTATAACAAGCATTAATAGGCAAAGAATGATCATAGGGCACCATGAGCTTGGACTTTGACCCATTACTTTAAAAACTTGTTTAGTTCATCTTAAAGATGCTCTGAGGAGAATCTATTTCCGAAGACATAAAAACTCTGCTACCCATGAGCACGTACGGCAACTGTCGTAATGCTGCGTTCCAGTAACCTCGGAACTGGGAGTGACATCATCTCTGACTTATCGGCATTCCAGTTGAAGTGGGAAAAAAACATGCCGATCTACCAGGCTATTGTTAGCTGTTGTTAGCACGCCCTGTGTTGTTGTTTGAAGAATGTGATTATCACTATGGCAGCATTTTTGTAAATATAAGTCTAACAATACTATGTATACATCTGATCTAGAGCGACACACCCCAGTCAGAAGTGCAAATAAATGGATTATTACAGGAGCGAAATAACTGTTCACACTGGGGGCATCCATCTTCAATTGTCAACTCAGGGTGGCGAGGTTTCACGACTTCCCAGTAGGAAATTCCAACTTCCGGGGACGTTCCAGTTGCAGTTTCCTACTCGGAACTTGGAAATTCCTACTTCTGACTACAACTGGAATGCACCAAAAGATGTGACCCAAGCCAAAGCGTGTGTTTGTTAAGATGCTAATAAAAATACAGCTCGAACCTTCCTTTAGAACTCTGCATTGCTTTACGACTTCTTTTTTCAACTTACAGGATGCAAAGCGACGAGATAATGCATCTCTTTCTAGTTACGTAGCGGTAGTTTTTGATGTGTGACAACAAGCAATTTTTGGAAAACTTATTATCGTAGTTTTGTAGCCGGCTGCCTGCCCGACCACTTAGCGAAGGAATAGCATTTATAGATAACCTATTTTGATGCTATAAAACTCATCTTAAAGTGTGTATTTCGATCAGGCATAAAAGTGAGACTTTTTTGTAATTACTTAGAAACTCCTCATAGCCTCTTTAAAGTCAGGGTGGACATGTCTTCAAAAGTTTGATAGAAATTGTTGAAAGTGTTTAGATCACAAGCAATATATGAATATGAGACATCCTTAAATGTAACCATAAACATCTTCAAAGTTTGAAGAACGTTTTAAAAGTTTGAATGAGATGAGCAAGGAATAATCTCCTCAAAGTTTGAGGAAAATCGTTCAGTATAATGGGACATTGTGTTCACAACGATTGCCCCTTAGGTACAAACAGATGGATGGACGAATGGACAAATAACCCATAAAAATAATGCCTCTGGCCTTTGCTGTTTCTGGCATGGAGGATAATAAAACACTGGATCAACATTTACAAATTTACAGAACTCATATCTAAGGGTCAATCACTGGACACATTAAAGTCGTTTACATGTCAAGCAATGACACTGTGATGAAAACATGAAAACAGAAAAATAGGGTGCCTACAGCCTAGCAGCTCTGTCATCCCAAATACTGACACTAAAGACCTCCAAGTCAACCATCCAGTCTGGTCTACGGCCCTTTTTTCTGCATGCCATTTCCTATTCTTGCTCCCCAAATATTTTATTCCATCCACTATCCTATCCAACAAACGCTAAAAAGAAAGAATCTAGTATATTTTCTAAAAAATAGGAGCATTCAGCGAGCTCAACCCCCCACTAAGGCATTTCTGACATTCTCATACGAATTATAACCAAAAATGTCAGAAACTCCCAGTGTTAACTAGTGTTAAAAAATCCTATCTCTGCATCTGTAGTTGGACAGTCACCAAAATTTAATCAGTGCTTCTTTAATCATTGGCAACCTTTCTCAAAAAAATCACTAAGATCCTTTGAAAGTTTCAGTTATCTTGCTCACAGACAGACGTGCAGACAGCTCCTGGGTAGGATTCCAATATGATGAAAAATTATGTTTTTTTTCCTTCAACTTCCTTGAAAAAAGCTGCAGATGAGGATGTAAAATGATTAGATCTCAGTGATGTCAATGCTTTTATCAAAATTGCCAGCTGAACCATTTTTTTTATTGATTCTCTATGAATTCTGGTGGACTTTTAGTTTATAAAAAGTATGTTTTCTATGTTACCCTTAATGCAACAGTAACTATTTATACATCTTTGCTACAGTTAGTACTGACTGCCTCTCAGGAGAATGCAACATTATGTTTTGCAAGGCATATGTAAAATATGATGCCTTGATAAAATAAAATATCATTAAGCACAAGGGAAAATGATGATGATGCCTCAAACAGGGTGGAAACAGTTCTCACCGTGAGCCGGGTCTCAATTCTAATAACCATTTCTGAAAGTGCAATTTGATGCATAGAACACTTTTTATGTTCCAAAATGAGTCAATGGTTTGCCCACCAACCCCCAACATGAGAAGAGCCTCTCCTACCTCTGTTGCATGCTCAACCTTACAGAAAATGTTCGCTCAACCATCTGTTACAAATTTTCCAGAAATAAAATTATTAGGGGTGATTCTGCCTTTCCAGGGTTACTTCTTGAGTTGGGTGCTTATGTTTGGTCCACATTCAAATCCAGTGGTTGAAACATGCACGTCTATGTGGCCACAGTAAACATTAAAGCACAGCGCCTGTAAGCCAAAGCCGCATCATTTATGAAAGGGGCATAGTCAAATTCATACTGCTGTTTCCAGGTCTGATATATTCCCCTCTGTGATGTTTTGCTTTGCCACCGTGTATGTCCTGGAGGTGGAATGAGGGACTTGGCCCCCATCTCTGTTTCTTCTTCAGAGGTAGTAACAATGGCTTTATTACAGAGAGGAGGCCCGCAGTCTCAGCCAGCGACAGGAGCACTACGAGTGAGTGTTTCTGCCTTCGTGGGTTATTGCAGCATTGTGGAATTATTGTGAATGTCTTTAGATTTAACTATAGTAGAACCTTGTTGCAGAACTAAAACATTCTGTTCTATACAGGGCTAAAATGGAGGGGCAACTCAAAATCCAATATCCAAGTGGACTCTGAGCTCAAACATTGGTCAAGTCTTGTTGTTTTTATTTGACAGGTTGTACTTGAGGTAAATGTGGCTTAATGGTAGAGTTGACTGTCTCCACCAGTTGGGGGTTCAATCTCCAGCTGCAGTGAAACTCATAGATACTTGCGTGCTTGAGCAAGGCACTTTACCACAACTAGCGCTGGCTGCAAGACCAGTGGCTTGTAAATGTGTATAACAAATGATTAAGGATACTTTACAGAGGGAGTCATAGTAATCAGTGTTTTTAATACTGCCAGTATTACAACCAAAATGATCTGCTGAAGCATTGTAAGATATCTAATTGGGGACATTTCAATATTCAAAATAAAGATGATCTTTTGCATAAAGATTGTTCTACAAGATACATGAATATTTTTACAAAACCCAGTGTCAATCCATCCAATAGCTGTATCGGGTATTAAATTCAAAATAATTCTCAACCTCATGGGGGTGTTTGAAACTTAGTTGATGAACATGTTTTTGCACAGAAAGAACTTTCCGAATACATTTCAAATGATTGCACTGCATTATTATATTATTGCAACACTCTGTGACCTGAGGTCATGTCCTTAACATGGTCAAAAATAATGCATTGCATCTTTCACTGCATTTGCATCTTTAAACATTTCTCTAATAGTAGGCAAGAACAGACTGCAGACTGAAAACATCCCATTCATCCTTTTTTTTTTACACCTCCCTCCTCCCCCTGCACTCTTCGGATGCTGCGTGAGGACAAGATGTTGGTGAGTTACTGACTATTACATAACAGCAGCAGTAGCAGAACAGAAGCCCCCATCCCTCCATTCATGTGACAGCTTCAGACACTGACTGCACTATACATAGAAATAGAGAGGAGAGCGGGAAGACAAGCAAGCTGAGGGGGTAAAATGGGGCAAAGAAAGAGGGAGGGTCAAACATATTTCAAAGAGAGTACAGCTTGTTCTAAATCATCACTGTATGTACACTGTGGGAAATAACCAGAGTGGCTTTGGCTGATAGAGTGCATGCTTTTACTATGTAGCCTATGTGTATTTGAATAAGGGTGTGCCACTGGTTTGTGGATTAATAACAGTTTAAGTGGATAAATGGGGGATTAAAGATGTTTAATGATGCCTTTAAAATGGTACAGCAGAGCAACGTGCCACCTTAATCTACTATCACGTGAGAGTCTTTTTAATCATTACACACATCATGCCTGATCTATTACTACAAGAACTCCTGCAGCTCACAGCCTCACACACTCTTGATGTTTCCTGATCTTCTTATCATTTGTGCTCTTTCCTCTTAAAGATGCTGTACCCCCGGCTGTTGTCCTGCACATCCTAACCATACACTCATTTCTATTTTTGTCCCTGAATCATGCTTCTGCCTGTATGCAGCTAAATTTAGACTCTCCGTGCAAGGGGGAATAGACCGAAAGAGGCAGCACCACAGCTAAAAATAGACTTTCAGGTAGCGTACAGAGCCCGTTCTCCCTCCTCTCACTTTTCCCTCTGCATCGCATAGCAGCACATTCTTCCCTCCCTTCATGAATATGCATGGCCAAGTTCTATTTGAAGCCGATGCCGTGCTAAATTTAGAAACATGGATCACAAATATTGCCCACGCAATTTTCTCGCTGCTTTTCCATTTCCTTTTCTCTTTCCTCTTATTTCAGGGACTGAACCTTGAGTGCTTACTTACACACAAAACTGAACTATTCACATTCAATTCAAAAAGAAATGCAGAGTGGAATTATCTCTCCACGCTCTGCACATTAACACGTGTACTGAGCTTGATTCCCAGTAGTCCAATAATAATGATCTCCTGCAGGTTTCATGAGGTAAACAAAAAAACCTCAGTTCACTCAGCAGCAACAGCAGCAAGAGTAGTAGTTGCCAAGGTAACAGCAGGTTGGGATCCAAATATTCAGAGGGATTCATCATTGAAAAATCGCCATGCGTGAGGATGAGTGTTTCTGTTTTTGAATAAAAGATCCCGATAACACTGCATTTAACAGGCCACATATTATATTATGGTGTTATTAAGCAACATTCAATGCAACTTAGAAATGCCTAAAGGATCTGCAACAATGATTTATAGTGCACTTTTACAACAAACCAAAACTCTATTAGCATGCGGAATAAATGGAATAAAGACCACCCTGAATCACAAGTGACTGTAGGCCCCTTTTCGGCACCTTTCATCTCAGCATCTCTATATCATCATCGACAACAGGGGCATCTTTACCATCTGATTTGACATCACATGTTAGTGTGTCCTAAACTACACATGGCTCCATCTGTTATAGAGTGTAAACTGGTAAGAAAGCTTGTGAATGGGACTGGCAAAATTGATGGACAACTTTCATCTGAACTTAAACCATTATGGTGTGAATGGAGTATGAATGGGTAAATGTGACCAGTGGTGCTAAAGGGCTTTGTGTGGTCAGATGACTAGAAAAGTGCTCAAGTACATGTACCATCTTAAAGAGATCACATTCAGTCTCAAATCAGGACCATATATTCATTTATGATGACTGCTATGGTCTATCCACAATCGCTCAAGTTCAACAACCCATCTAGCTTTACGACAGACAACCCCTGATGGTGACAGATATTCTCAGTCTGTCTTACACACTCTGTTATCGCCCCTGCCCCCTTAAGGCTACCCTTCCCACATGGACCCAGTCCATTCTTTTTAATCAAGGTCTCTATTGAAAGTTTTGCAGTTTACAAAATAAGTATCAAGTATCAAAGAAAAAAATACCCAATAACCCACCTACGGGACAGATAATATGCTATATTAATCAGTCATCCCACATTACCACCAGCCAACTTCTCAACAAACATCAAGAAAGGCTTTCAGGTTTCATAAAATCTTAAGGCAGACCCTTTGAGAGAGTGTCTTATCTTCTCAAGCTTGGTATATTGCACAATCTCTTTCCAAATGAACAGTATAAGGTGCCTGGCCAACAAAATACAGAAGGCTAGCATATTACTCTTAGTTATTTAGATGTACACCCTGTGGCATGATACTAAATAAGGCAGTTAGAGGGGATGGATCTACTGGTACATTTAATATTTTGGAAAGAGTATCAACCATGGATCCCCAATATGTGTGTAGTATTGGACAGGACCAGAACATATGGAGTAATGCTGCAGGGGCTTGTTTGTACCTGCCACATGCAGGGTCCAGGTCTGACTTGATTTTAGACAGTCTGACCTTTGACCAATGAAGTCTGTGAAGGCCCCAGTCCATTCTAACCCAGTTCATACAGCCATTTTGAGGCAGAGTTGACAAAGATATTTTGGCCTCACAGAATTAACGTGGATGTCTCTAGATGTAAATATAGTGGAACCTCGTTGTGGCACCATGAATCAATTCTGCAGTGATTGGACTGTTCAGCACTGGTACAATTTTGTCAACAGCTCTGCAATCATTTTCAGGTGTATGCTCTGCAATGGACTAAAACTGGTGACCAAACAAGTATAAGATGTCTCACTGGTAGGTCAATGCAGGGGGGCCAGGGGAGGTGCGAGTGGAGAGAGTTTATTGCTGCCCTATGCGCTAGCCAGCATTATGGGAATATGTAAGTAAGGATAGCTGCTGGTACCACAAAAGGGGGCAGAGGAAGAAGTCCAAATGCCACAGACTATTTGAACTGTTAACAAAGAGTGCTCAGTCAAATGGAGTCCACATGTTAAACACACCAAAGGGATTATAAAACTTAAAATGGCCACTAATGTTGAACTGATGGACAGACAGCAAAAAGTTGCATTTGTTTGGATGTTTGCATGTGCAAATATCTGTTATAGTTATCAGTTATTAAGCTGTATTGGTTGTTTTTCTGTTGTTTTACAGAGTGTACTAAGGTACTAAATAGACGATGGCATTCCTTTGGAAGTATAGGGATGGAAACTTAATTTCCATCCCTACTTCCAAAGCAAACCAGAATAATGTATCATGCATTCAAAGATAAAATGGCATCTTGGGTTTTACAAAATCTTCCGATTAAAACCCACGGACAAAAGGAAGCCCTGCTTTGTATTCAATTACACATGTTCAGGACTTAAGCCTGTAGCTGATATTTTAAACCTTGCTGAGTGTATATTTCGAAAGTGACACATTACTCTGTAGTATGTTGTTTTCTGATTGAAAGAGGAGGCACTTTTTTAAAGTAGTGCCTCTTTGATTTGGGAAAATCGGACAAAATGGTGTATATTGTTGCTTTGTTAGTTTTGGGTATGTAAAGGCCATACACAAATAAAAATGATCTTATATAGTTTAAAGGATGAACGAGCATTAAAGGATGCAATGAATGCAGCTAGCAGCAGCTACGCTCCAAAACAAACATTGCTGTTGAATTAAAACTGGTTCTACACGTTTGTCATAAATTATATTTGACTTAAGTTTTTATTAGTTCTGTACTGAAGAAAAGCACACAAACAGGAGACTGTGTTAATACTTTAAATAACATGGAGGAAGTGATTGTGTAGATGTGTTCAATATGTGAGACAAAAAACCCTCACTGTGTTTTATCCTTCAGCATATACAACACAAAATGAAACAAAATACATCAACTAAAGCATTTTGTGCAAAGGGCAAAGCTCAGGCTGCATGCTGCCCAGACAGGAAACTCCCACAGAAGCTCTGACAGCTGATCTTTTAATACAACTCCATTGTCTTTGTGTTTTTCTCACGGCACTCACACATCTCTTTTCTCTCCCCAAATCCATCCAGCCTCCTCCCCTCTTTCTTATGGTCAGCCACAAGTACTAAAAATAAATCGAGAATGAAACTTTTCTGAAACAATCTTCAGAGGGAAGCTGTTGCGTTAACAATGAAGCTGATAAGCCTGTCAGGGAGTGATGTCTGATGTGTGTTTGCTGTCTGTGAATGTCACTCCATGGTCAGGGTCCCTCTACTGGGCTCTGGTGGGATTACAAGAGCTGACCACTTAAGACAAAGACCAAGAAAACATTTTCAAGAGGTGAAACATATGATCATTAGTCAGACTGTGAAATATGAATTTTTACCGGTGGTTACAATTGATAATAAAAAGTGATGAAGTTTTAAACAAAAATACAAAATCATATAACTGATCCAGCCTCTCATGTATAAATGTTCCTTGTTCCTTTCCTGGTCTTTTTTGGGCTGGTTAACGTGGACCGAAAAGCATGGCACGTTCTAATTTTTTTCCACAGAACTAACAAATCGCTACAAATAACCAGTATAATAAAGCATGAAGTTTTTGAAATGTTAGATTTAAACAATAATGATGTCTGTTTACTCTGGGCACAAAAAGACTCACAATATTGGGTAATATTTTGCGACCAATTATTAAAAATAGTGGACATTTTTCCAACACTTTGTTTAATTAGAACAAAATACTGACAACAAAGACAAAGATACTGTCAAATTATCAATCTTTGATAAAAATTATTTCCAAAATGCTAAATCTCCTTGGTCTTAATGAGTGATCTCTGCATTTCACACTCTGCATATAAAAGAACTTATGTCATCCTTATTATTGACTATTATGAGATGGGCAGAAGGCTGAAACAACATGCTGGCCTCCTTTTTTCTCAAATGGGTCCATTTCAATTAACAGCTAACTGAGATTTAAAAAAATAGCTATGGAGACTTTAAACCTGTGTCTACTATGCAATCTGGCCACACATCTTCATCAGAATGAGAAAAACAAAACATGTTTCACAATTTTTAATCAATAAAATGTATCTTTAAACAGTAACAGATAACTTTTTCTCTAAAAATATAGCAAGTTTTGCCAATGTACAGTATTTAAATAACTGAAAAGAGAGTAATATGTACTTTCATTTACAACATCTCTATTAAAGGAGACATATCATGCTTGTTTCTCTTTTTCACTATGCCAGACTAGGATGCCTGTAAAGCATTTCTGCCCTCAGTACAAGTCATTTAGTTCCTTCATTCCCCCACAATAGCGTTCTCAAAATCCTCATTTTAGGCCATTATCAAGCTCTAGTTGAAACACTCGGATCTCAGGCAGACCAACAGTAACCTCGCAACGTCACACCCGTTTGTGCTCTGATTGGTCAGTTCTATCGGGGGTTGAGCCAGCCTGTCCTTCTTCTTCTACTGTATTTTCCGGCAGGCTCAAAGCAGCAACCGCGTATTGAGTCCCCCTACAGGCCAGAACTAGTAATGAGTGAGTGTGAGCTAGGGAGCTATATACTGCTGCTGGGTGGATGTGTTCCTTAGTGACGGTTTTGTGGCTAACGGACATCACAGAGGAGGAAGTGTTTTATCAGATTACTCCAACAAAAAGAAATGTACCTCGTGTCGTCACGACGATTTAAATCTCGCGGTCATCTCGCAATGACCTATTTTCAGAGGCATCAAATCTCGTTCTAGGATATCAGAAAAAATACAATATCTCATTTTTTGAAAATGAAGGGGGTGTAAGGTCTTGTTTTCAAATTTATTATATTATATGTAAGTATTAAATCATACATCAACATGATATGTCTCCTTTAATGTGCTACTTGGTTAAGATATATTATTCCAAGAAGGCCTTTTTGGTTGCTTATGGTTTAAAAGTTTCAATCTTGCGAGTTTAAGTTCTTATGATTGCTACACATTTACTTGACTTTGTTGAATAAAGAGATTGTCCAATTTAAATTTCCCCCGCAATATCAAAATATGGCCTTCTGGCAGCTAGCATAACTGTGGCCTTCTTGATGAACATGTCTAAGTAGGACATGATAGCAGAACATGAATAGCACTTTAAAATACATTAATGCATATAAGTATATATTTATTTCAGAGTGACAATTATAAGATGAAACAGTTTGAGAGTAATTACTGAAAAAGTTAATCATTTAAACAATGTTAAAATTCAAAATCCTTAGGTGAGTTTTTGTTAAATAAATACAAATTTGGCCACTGTGGACAGACACAGACCTGCATTTTTACCATCAGGCCTTCACATAAATACTTTCTCGTCTAAGGACCAGAGCGGAGCCAACATTCCTGTGCATCACAAAGCTGTTACCGATGAGAAAAAAAACTTAAAGCGAGAGGTGTGTAACAGGGTTTGTTACTTAAGTGGCTGGCTGCTAAGAAGTGTGATTGATGGTAACCTGTCAGTGGCCCTGATACTCGACACCCCACCTGCGTCACCGCCTGTCACTGCAACGTCAATTCCATCTGGGGAGCATTAAAATACAGGAGCTACGGGGCAGAGCAAGCGGGAGAGACAGAGAAGGGAACGCAACAGAGAGGGAGAGTTAGAGGGGGGGATAGACCGGTAAACCAGGGCAAGCTGTCATCTGAACCTGCATTCATCATCCCCAGGCATCGCTGTGACACAACCAGAGTTAGGGTTTGTTGCATTAGAAACCAGCCACAGCAGCAGCTTAACAATTCATTTAAATGTCATTTAAAAATAAAAAGTAGGCTACATCTTTTACACATATACAGATATTGTTGAATGATGATTTTTTTTTTCTTTAATGAGTACACCTAAGGGTACTGATATGCATGTTAACTGAATATGATTAATCCTGTGATAAATAGGTGTATATTTAAGGTGAGTACTAATGTTTCCCAAAATATTTCAGACAACTACTAAAGCCAGAGAAATCCTTAATCTAACAGTCCACACTGTTAGATTAAGGATTTCTCTGGCTTTAGTAGTTGTCTGAAATTTGTGGTGGCTGCCGTAAAAAGACAGCATGCCATGGTTTGTGCTGCTCGTGATGATGGACCTCGATTATTTGCCATCGGATGGCTGTTCTTTTGCCTGGGGCAACGGTGCTACATTGGTGGGTTGAGACCCAAAAGTGCATCATGGAGCTGTTTTTAGCACAAAAAAATGAAATAAAAAAACTCTACAGTGTACAACTATTGCATCAAGCATCAAGATCAGTATGGACATCCATATATTTAATTTGTCTTTATTTTGCAGTCCTCTAATTTTGTTTTCTGTCAGAATTTCCTTTTTGTGTGTTTGAGTAAGTGAGTGTGTATATTGAATGTGGTATGGGGGGGTTGCGGGGGTCTTGTGTTTTCATTTTACGCAATTATGTAATTTTCTGCTTTTAATTTCACATGTTATTTCAGTATATCTTTTTTCCCATGTAAAGCACTTTGTACTACAAAGTCCTGTATGTGCTATACAAATAAAGTTGGAGTGATTGATTGATGATGAGGAAGATCTCGGTGTATTTTTCTTATCTTCTTGGACCAACAAAGATAGTTTTTTCCACAGGAATGTTTTCATTTCATGAGATCTCTAGAAACCAGTGAAAGTGTTACTGTTGTCATAGGCAGAGGAGTAAAATAAATGTATGCAAGGCAGTTTTTCTTCATCCAAGGTGCAGAGCTGCAACCTTTTTTTGTCAAGTGGTAATTTCTCATTAAGGATGTGGTGGTTGATCTGAGACTTGACCAGTTGAAAACCACTGGTCTAGGCTTTCGTCTACACTCCCTGACTCCTTTAAATGCTCGCTTATGCTCATGGATAGACATGCTGACACAACCTGCTGTGGACTCACGATGTGGAGAGCCTATGTTTATATGCTTTCCTCTTGCCACAGATCAGCAGCCTATTTCCCTTGACATCATGGAACAATGTCTTCATCAAAAAAGTATTCATTATCGCATGGTTTAAATAAAGTGACGGATAAAGACTACAATTTGTCAACGTGTAAAGCCACAAATAGAGGTTGTGTCTATTCACATCAAGAGGATGAGACGAGGGGAGTACGCTATTATGCCTGTAAGGACAGGGCCGGAGATTGGTGAAGAAGAATGGTTTGAATATAAAAAACATTAAAAAAACACATTTTAAATTCATGTTTGAACTAATGAAAGTAATAGATCCTCAAATTTGGTCAATTTGTTGTAATTGATGTCTTATAAAACAATCGGCTTGGCAAAATTCTGCCACATGCTCGGAGAAGCGTGTCCTTTTGTATTCTGCATGTCACAGTCACAAACCAAACAGTAAAGCAAAGAGGTTTGAAATTGTCGTTCTAAGATAAAACTGAGAGACAGAAGAAAAGTGTAAGACTTAAAACAGCATTCTTGTCTTTCTCATAGAGGTACAACAGTGAGCATTTGAAAAAAAAGAGATTTAATAGCAAAACATCAAAATAGGGAGTATCTGTCTTTAGTATGAACAGAAAGCTTGTGTACCACAGTCACAGTGTTTGCAAATGTAACAAATACATTACAGAACTTTAAATATTGACTTATGTGGGGCCGGATCATCTTCTAAACTCATTACGTCAGTCACGATTGGTGCAACAGTGTAGTTTGTCATGCCAATTGGGTTAGCTGCTCCATCATTTTATGGCTAGGTTACCCTGTCTGACACACAGAGACCAATGCAAATGGCAACAAATTGTGTACTCATTGTAGGAAGGTTTATAGTAAAGAAAAACAACAAAACATGGGCAAACTTGAATGTTTCATTGGAGTGCTGATTAAACATAACAATCCGATCTGTTAAATATCCACATAACAGCTGATCATGACTCATGAAATGTGTCTCAGAGCAAACAAGGATCAGGATTGGCTTAGTGAGACCATGAGGTTCACACCCTGAAGCTCAACACACAGAACAAAGTAAACCAGGGGTGAACCTCTGGGGTGGTTTATCTGGCCACATCAGAGGAGAGACCTTATGCACATTTCGTGTGTGTGATTCAGAGTTTTAATACAAACGTGTGTGTTCTGGGATTAAAGGCGTCTGACTGTTTTTTCTGCGGCAGCCCCCTCACACAGACAGAGAACCACCCTGTTTGTTTGTTCAGTCCTTTCTTTCCTATGACATCATATAATTCAAATATGTGGTAGACCTGATGGAAGTCATCTGTTTAATTGTGTATCCGCCTATGTAATTCACAATATCTAAACTCACTGCCCTCTGGCCGCGGTCGGATTTGGTTCTTAAAAAGCTGCACTGTTGACAGGTTTTCTTTAGCTTGACTCTTCCTCTGAATTAAAGTAATATTATGTGGTCTAAATAAAGGTTGGGGACAGCTTATCAACTCCTTTTGTCACCTTTCTTAAATTGGCGTTCCAGTTGAAGTTGGAAAAAAACATGCCGATCTACCAGGCTATTGTTAGCTGTTGTTAGCACACCCTGTGTTGTTGTATGAAGAATGTGATTATCACTATGGCAGCATTTTTGTAAATATAAGTCTAACAATACTATGTATACAGCTGATCTAGAGCGACACACCCCAGTCAGAAGTGCAAATAAATTGATTATTACAGGAGCTGAATAACTGTTCACACTGGGGGCATCCATCTTCCATTGTCAACTTGGGGGTGGCGAGGTTTCACCGAGTTCCCAGTAGGAAATTCCGACTCGGGGGGACGTTCCAGTTGCAGTTTCCTACTCGGAACTCAGAAATTCCTACTTCTGACTACAACTGGAACACACCAAAAGACGTGACCCAAGCCAAAGCGTGTTTTTGTTGTGATGCTAATGAATGAAAGACCTTCCTCAGAACTCTGCATTGCTTTACAACTTCTTTTTTCAACAACTTACAGGATGCAAAGCGGCGAGGTAATGTATCTCTTTCTAGTTACGTAGTGGTAGTTTTTGATGCATGACAACAAGCAATTTTTGGAAAACATAGTATCGTAGTTTTGTAGCTGGCTTTATATCGCTACTTACAGCCCGGTGCTCTAAGACGTGTCTGAATAATATAAATTTGCTCTAGTTTTAATTGTCTTGTTCCCGAAGTTGAGTATCCAGGCCAGTCCAGCCCTGTCCAACCCAACCTGACCGCAAAGCTAAGGAATAGCATTGTGCAATGTCTGGATTGGGACAAGGAACAAATGATTACATTTTGGGAGTGATCCAGATCACTGTCTGAATCCCCCATGACGAAAAATGTGATTTTCGTGAATAACTACTGAACTAAAGTAGATATCAATCCAATTGCTAATGGTATATTTTCATGGTCAATGAATCCAAATATTTAGATTAAATAAAGGTAGGACTAATATTTATGGTGAAAATCACAATATGGGTGAGGACTGTGTCACTGGCGGAGGGTCTGCGCTCTCAGAGTGCTTTTCTAGTTTTAAATTCAGATTGCAGCATTCTCCTTTTGGTATTTTTAGATGGTTACTGGGATGTTTTAAGTTTCTAAAAAATATAGTTTAAAGAGTATTGTGGATTGTGGCTCCCAAAGGCTATACCCAGTGCATAGAGATAAAACTAATGTGAACTGCAGCATGCAGGAAAACATGAGACCTGACTGTGAACCATACATGTTTGTCTCCCATTTCTATTTAACTGACTAATCCTCGTTCTTTAAAAACATGAGAGAATGACCATGCAGAAGTATTAAGTGACACAGAGCTTAGAGCAGAGTTTAGCTGATATTCTTTGAAATATTCTCATGATTATTTCCCACCCAACAAAAACAAAACCAGTATCTCACCTCGCTGAAATCCAGATGACAGCTATAAAGACTACGAAACTGTGATATCCATGTATGCCCATTGTTCTGAATCAGGCGGGGAAAATGGCTTTACAAGAATGTGTGCAAATGAGGTGTTAGCTGACAAAACAGACAGGCAGGAACAACACATCACTCCAGTGACCTTTTTATAACACAACTGCTTTCTAAATAGAGTTATGAGACAGGCTGTACAATAGCAGAGGTTTGTATAGGAGCAGTGATGTAAGAGAGAGACAATGTTTTCTGTTGAGTGATATTTTTGTAGACCCTTTTGAGCAATGGAAAAGGAGTGAAAAACTATTTTTTGATTAAGTAAGTAGTGGTTTGTTTCAGCAACTAATTCACACATACCTACACAGAAAAAATAGGGGAGCTAACATTTGGTGTTGGCAGTTTGAGAGAATGTACAGTTCATGATTCTCCAGATGGAGTCAAATCCCTGAAAAATTTACTCTCAGCTTGTGTCAAAATCATTTGTAAAAATAATGTTTCAGGAAGTCAAATCCATAGGTGTTACTAATCTTTAACTCTGGACATTTTACTCTGAACTCTGAACCTGTACGTGAAACATGTAGAGTTGATTATCCTACATATAAGAATATAAAAAAGATACTGAGAGACAGCGTCCTCTTCATAGGAGTGTTGATAAAAAGTGACATTGTTAAGGGCTACAAAGTTTTACACTTTTTTTTAACTTTATTTTTCCTTTCAATGAAAACAGTGACAAAAACACAACAACAGTAGTACAAGGGGAACAGACACTACTGTAGTGGCCGTTTGTCCACAAAAAAAAAACATTGAAAAGTTTCAAACAATCTCTTTCATAAAAAGCTCAAAAGGCCTCTCTTGCACCGTGGGTTGTGGTGTACACGGATGGGGAAAAACTTAAGGTCCAAACGAATGTCCAATTTAGACAAAAAACGTGGTTTATTTAACCAGAAAGCAACCAAACACAGAACAAAGAAAAATTCATGTGCCTCTCCCGCTCCGGTAAAAAAAAATGTTCCCACCCAGGTGCATGCTGGTCCCTACCGTGCGCCTACCTATATAACCTGTAGTGCCACCGTGCCCAAATTAAATAAATAATAAACAAAACACCCAAACTAAAGAAATGATAAACTACTGGAATACTAACAAAAATGTAATCATAATTGAATCACAATTAATTGATTTAGAATAGTAAAATTTAAACACTAAACTAAATTCTAAACAAAAAAAACACTAAATAGCTCCTACACTACTATTTTGTTACATAAAGATGCCATTTTGACCATCTTGCAGTGTTAATTTCTGTTTTAATTCGTAGACTATAGGTAATCTATTCCACTGATTGGATATCTTCCACAATGTCCAGCCAGTGATTCAGTCCATGTGGCTCAGAACTCAGCCAAGTTCTTGTAATGGCTTTCTTAGCCGCAAGAGATAGGATCTTAAACGGGTATATATCTTCTTTACATATCACATTGTCTGGCATCAGTCCTAGATATATATATACCAGGGATCATAGGGATATTATATCAAAAATTTCGCCCATGACTCTCAAAACTCCATCCTAAAATATCTGTATTTTCAAACATGACCAAAATATATGACAGTGGTTGGCATTCAGTTGCCCTCATTGTCTCCAACAGTTTTGTTGTTGACCTAATTGTTTATTTCTTATTTTTGGTGTAATAAAAATCGTGTTAAATTTTCCAACCATACTCCCTCCATGTTTTAGAGCTAGTTGATGTATGTTGGGTTTTAAACATGGACTGCCAATCACTCTCAGACAACTCAACGTTAAATTCCTTTTCCCATTTCATTTTTATATACACTGTGTTTCTTCCCTGTTGCTTTAATAAACCTCTGTATAGTTCAGAGACAATATTATATTATTATATGCACCTGTCAACACCTCAATCACATCATTCCCTTCTGCTGAGGTTTCCTTCTTAATTTCTGTCTCGTAAAAGTGTCTTAGTTGAAGATATCTGTATAAATTTCCATTTTCTCATCCAAATTCATCTTTTAACAGTCTAGATTATTTAAAATTTTGCTTATCTACAAGTGTACATATGGCTGTCATTCCTTTGTCTCTCCACATTTCAAAGGTGTTATCTAACGCTCCTGGTCTGAACCTGGAGGTGTGAGAAGGCCATATTAGCAGCTAACTGTCTCCTGTCAAGTTATATTTTTTAACCACATCATACCATTTTTTAAATGTTTCTCTCATAATCCAGTTTTCACTATGTTCACAAAGTTTTACACTTTAACCCCAACAAGAATCAGCAATTACAATTAATGAGAGTTAAGTCACCAGCTCTCCTAAAAGAGTGAAAACAACACTTTGTGGTTAAAACCAATATAAACACTCAAGAAATGTTAAAACTAACTCTGGTAATGTTAATTTGTCCATGCACATTTTGCTGTGTAGATCAGAAAATTTGTACAACCAAAAGTGTCCTTAAATTTTGTGATGTTGCATGACATGTAAAAAAATTCAGAGTATGCTCATTTACAAACAGTGAAAATAATCAGTGCTGGGCAGTAATTAATTGCTTGTAATATATTAGAGATATAACATAGTGTATTGAGTGGCTTTCAAGTAAAGGGGGTGATGATCACACCAGGACTTGTTGCCAGACAGGCGTCACTGTAATACTTAAATCTTTTTATGTCATAGCGCTCTGCCACTGTGAGATGTGGTTTACCAGCATTTTTGTGCACGCATGAAAGTTGAGCATTTTTGTTGTACTGTTCCACATATTACATAGAGTCACAATTAGCCACAGCACAAGTTACATAGATTAGGATGACAACATCCAAACAGGCAGGTGTGGATGATTATTGTTACCCATTACGAGCCAACTGTTGTTTTTCAGTAATATTATAAATCGTTTTATGAAAAGTGCTTTACTTAAACTACTAGATGAAACTACAAAAGGGATTATAACATATGTTCAAACCTTTTTTCTTTCTTCTAATTTTGTTTTTCCTGCATATGTGTCGACACAGATCTTCTCTGTAAGGGCTCCCTGCTGTTTTTTTCTCTTTTGTTTTTTTGGTGTGGCTGTTCCTTGAGCAAAGCATCTCTGCCCCTAAGGGACTGAAATTACAGAAACAATTATATGATTACAGTCATTTATAGTTGTGCTAAGTCACCAAGTAACTATTTGTTCTTGGTGGCTGTTTTCTTATGTACTTCTACCTACATCAACTAAGGATGTTGCCCAGAAACATGTAAATTTTATATCATGTATATGTGAAAAAGTCCATCTGATGTGTCAGGTTACCTACTATATGGAGAACTTTCTTTGTAATTTTGCTATGAGGACTGCAAATGCATTGTCTTTCATTATTTTGCAGACAATTCTGACTGAATAATCATTTTACAGATACTTCCTTTAATGTCATTTTACTGACATGCTGTTAACTTACCACCTAATAGCCATTTGAGTAACATGACCAAACCCATCACCAGAAAGTCATTTGACTAAGCTGGCCTAAATGCCAGCTTCAACACAGATGTCATCATGGGTTTGCACATTAGATTTCATCTTTAAAGATGCTATGAGGAGTTTCTTAGTAATTACAAAAAAGTCTCCCTTTTAGATATATGCCTGATCTAAATACACACTTTAAGATGAGTTTTATAGCATCAAAATAGGTTATCTATAAATGCTATTCCTTAGCTTCGCGGTCAGGTCGGACAGGGCTGAACTGGCCTGGATGCTCAACTTCGGGAACAAGACAATTAAAACTAGAGCAAATTTATATTATTTGGACACGTCTTAGAGCACCGGGCTGTAAGTAGAGATATATAGCCAGCTACAAAACTACAATACTAAGTTCTCCAAAAATTGCTTGTTGTCACACATCAAAAACTACCGCTACGTAACTAAAAAGAAATGCACTACCTGTAAGTTGTTGAAAAAAGAAGTTGTAAAGCAATGCAGAGTTCTGAAGAAGGTCCGAGCTGCATTTATTAGCATTACAACAAACACACGCTTTGGCTTGGGTCACATCTTTTGGTGCGTTCCAGTTGTAGTCAGAAGTAGGAATTTCTGAGTTCCGAGTAGGAAACTGCAACTGGAACGTTCCCTCGAGTCGGAATTTCCTACTGGGAACTTGGTGAAACCTCGCCACTTCCAAGTTGACAATGGAAGATGGATGCCCCCAGTGTGAACAGTTATTTAGCTCCTGTAATAATCCATTTATTTGCACTTCTGACTGGGGTGTGTCGCTCTAGATCAGCTGTATACATAGTATTGATAGACTTATATTTACAAAAATGCTGCCATAGTGATAATCACATTCTTCATGTGATATTTGTGAACAACAACACAGGGCGTGCTAACAACAGCTAACAATAGCCTGGTAGATCGGCATGTTTTTTTCCGACTTCAACTAGAACGCCGATAAGTCGGAGATAACGTCACTCCCAGTTCCGAGGTTACTGGAACGCAGCATTACGACAGTCGCCGCGCGTGCTCATGGGTAGCAGAGTCTTAATGTCGCCGGTAATAAATTCTCTTCACAGCATCTTTTACTAATGTGAATGTTAACAAATTTTAGGGATCAAGTGGATAAGTAGGCAGCAGCAGATACAACAAACAAGAAGACAGAGCTGCTTTAAGTTGATCCTTTGTATTTTCTTCAACGTACGGCAAAACAAAAGCATGATTTTAAGTGTCATATTAAGCATATTTTACTTTCTGTAAAAATGTGGCCTAATATTAGTGGGGCTAAACTTTCTGTAAACCTCCAAGCAAAGTTGCCAACCCCTTTTTGTCCACCATTAGAAGGAATGACATATTTATTTCCCCTATCAATAGTTCAGTTGATTGTAGAGTTTCTGTCCTTCTTATAAATATTCAGCATGTTTTAAAGTTGCATAACTTCTTTTCAGCTTCAAAAATCAAACCATTTCAGTCCAGTCAGGTTGTTGAAATGTTCTTTGCATGCTTTGCATCTTTTTTATAAAGTCTAGCACTGATAACTGTTCATTCGCTTTGTCAGGTTCAGATATTAATATTTATCTTTCCTTAATTGAACTATGAAAATTATTCTTGTTAGCAGGGTGCAGAATGATTTTTGGATAGAGAGTCAAGGGCAGCCTACATGCTGTACATACTGTGCTCTTTTACACTGGACCATTGTTTAAACATAAAGTCAAGCATAGGTCGGATATACACAGTGGAATAAACCTTAAATAGAAATGCCAATTCAAGGAGAAGAAACAGAGATCAGGACTACACCACTCCCCTGAACTATGATGACACTGTGCAAAGAATAGCAGTGAAAAGTAGTCAATTTAATAAACCTGAGAGAGACAAGAAGAGAAGATTTACAGCGAGTCAAAGATTTTTCCTTATCCGCCCACACACACTTCAGTCTATGTTATCCTCCAGGATCTTGTGGAAAAGAAAACAGTGAGTTGTAAAGAAAAGAATTGGAGAGACGTGAGAATAAGTGGTGGGTTTTGAGGTAATAATAAATGTGAAGACGGAGAAGTGAAAGGAGGACAGAGAAAAGGCTCAGTAAAGTTCAGAAGCTGGTCTATTAAAGAGCCGTAACCTGATCGGCGGGAGGTATTAACTGTGAGGGCTCCTGACGTGAGATGATACCAAAGAAAAACATCAGACATCATGTGGGAAAAGATGATGTGAATAAATGAGCACTGACGACATTACTTAAACACGCTGAGGCTTTGTGTGTGGCTTTATCAAGACAGCTTAAATTTACTTGAACTGTTAGACATCAGACTGTAATTAGTGGCTCTTTTGTTCTTAGAGTAATTTACGATGAACCAAAACACATTAATTTGCACGAAATGGTAGCATTACCACTGGATAGAGAGTGAATCATAACTATACACAGTACTTCTTTATTTGCAAAGCAATTTGCATGCAATGATTCTAATTTTAACAATGTTTCTTTTCAATAAGCTTCATCGAAGTTTAAAAATCTTGTATCATGTAACAGAGCAGAGGACAGATGTCATTTAATTTTTAATGCGATAAGAGAATTATAACACGGTATTACAAAATTAAAAGGGTTAAGGTATTCAATTCCAGTTCCAAGTGACCCTTCTCCCTCTAAAAAAAGCCTGTGATGTGATTTCATGCTCTGCACTGGCCTTGCTACCCCAAGACAACAATCTTAAACTGCTGATAAACAATGCTTAAAGTCACACTGGTAGTTCTATATGGGGGGTGTGGAGAAAGGAGATGTTTTAGGTAGCTATTTACAATTTAAAGGGCAAAGAGGGACCTTTTGTCTTGTGCATAGAAGTACTATACCACATGGAGAAGATGTGCAAATCACACTAAAGGGTATAAAAAAATCAGAAAAGCAGCATATGGACTCTTAAAGCTGACATACAGTCAAAGAAATCGCACAACTCTTTTGCCATAACGACAAATATTTTTTTAAGTCTGGAAATCTCATCACTGGATGGTTAAGTAAACGGGTTCAAGCAGAACTTTTCATCCTTCAAGTCTGTCCCACTGCAAACACTCAAGCATGACTCAGCGCTAAATGATTGAACGCAACAAATGACCCAGAACCAGAAACTGTAGGTGCCCGCTTGTGACCATGCACTAATGCTGAGCCTGAATAACACTGTGCAGCGTGTCTTTGTGTGTGTGTGTGTATGTGTGTGTGTGTGTGTGTGTGTGTGTGTGTGTGTGTGTGTGTGTGTGTGTGTGTGTGTGAGTTGGGGTGGGGGGTGGGGGGGCTGAAACCCAACACCAGTGCCCCTGCTCCTGTTCTTGAGGCAGATAAATGAGGGTCCACACTGTGCCTGGAGGAACCAGACCACCACGAGGAGCCACTGACAATTTAAGAAATGCTTTGGAAACACTTCCAGACATATTCATTATGACAAAATGCTTTCTGGCTGTGACGCCTCCTCCTTTGTGCCAGGGCTAGCCAGAGTTATGCCTTGTGGAGGGCATGGCATGGCTTCATAATTTCATCAAATACAGAGATTCCTGTTGTGTGACTGAAAGCTCTGATTATTCACCATAGACAAATTAAGATGACAAATGTACACACTCGCTTACCTCTGGCATGAAAAGTGTACAAACTATGACAAAGACAAGAGTTTAAGCTCTGAAAGTGATCTGTAACAAAGAAAAATTGAAAGCTTCATGGCAGGATTTGTAGTCTTTAAACATCACAGCGTCCAACATTCACACTTAAAGATTGTGATAAATTGTGCTGACCTGACAGGTATTAGGTTTCTGTTAAATGAATGTCTAAAGCTTGAGCCTAGTTACCTCATTTACATGCATCCTGCCAAAACTGTCGTCCCTGTAAGACCCTTAATTCATTATAAATAATTCTATGCATAAATCACAGCTCTCTCACTCCAGAACACCCAATAAAGCTTGTACATTTGTTTCTGCTTTCAGAGGTTCATTTTAAAATAATCTCTTAGGACTCCTCTCCATCCTTGGTCGTCACTAATGAAAAAATGGTTTGTGTCACTGCTGCTTTTGGTACTGTTTTTTGGAAATGTTGAGAGAAATGGAATCAACAGACTTTGAAAATGAAGTGGACTGTAAAAGGAGAGAGAGCGGAGACACATCATGGCTCAGAGAAATGAAGGTAATTAAACAGCAATTTCATTTATAATGTGGCTTCAGAGGCCATCCCAAAGTAAAATAACTGTGCTTTCATTTTGTTATATGAAATAAAGAAATCAAATATATACAGAAAACAGACAGCCTTGCAGGCAGGCCTGTGTGTTTGCACTGGTAAATCTGTCTTTGAGCTGGATGCTAACATGTTAAGACGGGGATTCTCCTACATCACAGTATTGTTAGCATGCATGCATTGGCAAATGGGGTGCTGGTATGAAGCGATGGGCAACAAGAGTGCCCATACCACATATTGGCGCCTGTGTTCCCCTAATTTCCCTTTCTTCCTTCAGAGTCTATCATTTCTCCACAATCAATTAAGGGAAATTTTTTTCTTGAAAAAATCATCTGTAGATGACCAGTTTTAACATTAGGTATTGCTGGATATGACTGAAAATGTAGTTACTCTGGAGGAAAAAGAAGAATTTAAAGATGCTTACCTTGTCAAAAATAGAACACTATCCCTCATGTCAGGAATTAGGAAAAGTCACATTATTATTACTAACAAATCAAAACCAAGAATAGGTGGGACTCATGATATTACTTAATATCACATCCAACAACGATGGCATAGGACGAAACTAATCGGATGCTACTTTTTGGGGGTACAGTGTCCAGGTCAAATCACTGCCCTGCAGTTTCAGGCATGATGTGTTATGAAGGGATGCAATAGAGTACTCAAATTACTTTTGTATTGACTTTTGAATTGAGTCATTTAACACAGAAGTCCAATCATCTGCTATTATTCACATTTTCATAGAAGTTATTTGACAAGAGAGGATGGATCAACTTTAGATCTGATCTTATTTCTTTGGGAATTTTAAGTGACTTTAAATGCAAACAGGGCTCCAGAGTGCAACCATTTTGGGTGCACATGCATCCAAAGTTTGTGAGAGTGCACCTAACCTTTTTTCTTGAGTGCACTGGTGAACCAAGAAAAAATGTCAGGCGCACTCTTACAAATCTAAGTTGACAAATGTAACCAAGGTAGCAAAAAATCTGCCCAAAACAGACAAGACACAGCCCCTGCTTCTTCACTTTTCTCTGTCCCTGCATTGCATCTTCACAGGCTGCAGGCTGTATGCCAGCACAAACACACACACACACACACACGCACGTACGCACACACACACAGCCCTCAGTAATCATCCAATCAGCTGTTAGTATGCAAATGAGCCCAGATGAAGCCTGACTGTGGTGTCAGGTTTCAGCGTGGAGTGGTAACTCTGAAGAAGCAGCAAAGCTCTGACAAATTCTTCTTAGTGACTGTCAAATAATTAATCATGACCTACAAAATGTTTTTTTTATTTTGCTGAATGTTTTAGTTCCAATTTGTCAACTTCATTCAGTGAAGCACTTTAAATGCTGTTTTTCTTTTAATGTATAATTTTGCTTCAAACAAAGTATTTCTTTACATATTATTCTTGTTTAGACATCGTTTACATTATATAAAAGTTATGGAGAGTGATAAAATGGTGACCTTATGGCGTTTAAGGTGACACTATAAAAAATTTGGGTGCACCTAATTTTTGTGCTGGAGCACCTTAAAAAATGTTTTAGGTGCACCGTTGCAACCAATGCGAAAAGTTAGTCTGGAACCCTGGCAAAGTAAAAGTGGAGGAAGGACTACAAATACATGAAACTGCAGAGATCATAAAGGTCTGAGTAAAACAACATAGCAAGCTACTACAAAAACATTTCTTTAAAAAATCCCACAAAATGTCAAACTGATTGTGGCACCAGAGGGAAAATCTGGGATTTACCAAACATTGGCAAGTCACACCAAGAACAGCTGTGGCAAGCCAGTTGTGCTTTAGTCTGTGGCATGTGTTGGATTGAACATTGCATACTGTTTTCCTGAGAGCTGTATGGCTTTATGAATAATAACCCTGGCTTTATCATGTTCGTCTTCACAGCCAAATCAGTTTAGCCTCACAGACAGCTTTTATTGCCGAGGGCCAGATTCTTCTTCATAAAAGTGAAATGAAAGGATAAACGAATGCAGCCAACCACATCAGACATTAAGCTGTTACTGTACAGAGCTCTCAAACAGGATCCTCTTATCTGGCTCCTTTGAGGAAAAGCAGGTGTTACCTTCACAGCTGAAAAGAGAAAAACCAATAACCGTCTGCCAAAGGGCAAAATACACTCACAATGCTTATCATGCCAGTATGCCATGTATCAGGAACAGATGTATAACAGACTTCAAGCTGTACAGTACCAGTGGTCGGCACATGCAGGCAAAATCACGTAACCCCCACATCAAATATCCATCTAAGGAGAAAGAGCTGCTGTAATCTGGCTATCGTCGTTGGCGGTTAAGTGAGATAATTGAGCCTTAAATCATGCAGCAAAAGCACATGAGACTCTCAGGGTTTGGTGTGTCATGTCAGATTTACATCCTTTCTACTGCTTCAGGTTCATTTTTTCAGCTGCATTCAAGTCCCAGGGGTGTATTTTATGTGCAGTGCTGGCCTAAGTATAAGTATACATGTGAGTTACATTATCAGTATGGTTCTGCTGTTTCTGGTGGTGGATGCTATGAACATGGAGGAAAAGCAAAGAAAAGATAGGATTTTTTTAAATAAAGGAGAAAAACAGATCTCCTTGAGAAAACCTTGAAATTCACACCATAAAGCTTTGGTTGTCAAAATGTTTGATGCTTTGATACTTTTCCATATCATGTTATTTAAAAAATACAATCTTAATGATCTCAAGTATTATCTCAAATATGAAGAGGAGAATGTTGCCACATACTACCGCAGTAATAGGCTGAGCTGATTTGCAGAGCTACTCCAGAAATTTAAAGTAACCAGAGCTTTTTAAAACTTCATACTTTTAATAAAACGATCAGGTTGGGGGACCGCCTCTCAGTGAGTTGACCCGAGAAAGCTTGAAGCTGTACTTTGAAATATCAGCATACCATTAGGCTAGTTATAAACTTTCTCAATCACATCAGGCTTTCTGCTCTTGGCTGAGTGTGCTCACACATGCACACAGTGGGCTCTTAGTGTGACGCTTAACGCTCAGCACAAAATAGGAGGATCAGAGGCAATTTGATCCTGTCTGAATAAGATAATTACAAATTAAGATGAACTCACAATACTTATTGTAGTAAAAACACCACTGCTGCTGCACTGAAGAAAACACGCTTATTAAAAACATAACACATAAATAAAATTAAAGAAACATTAGGAGCTTTTGCTATCTGATAACTTGTTGTCATTTAATTCTAGCATCAAAACTTTACAGGGTAACACCTAAACATTAACAGCAATGCACATGACATAATAAATTAAATTAGATACTCTCATTAGGTTTAAGCTTGTCTCTTAATGTAAAATACCCCCAAATAACTACAAAAAAAGAGATAAATTTCAAAAATCATCACTGTAGCTATTTAGATTTGATGATAAATAGATCAAATAAATTGTATTATCTGTGTTGTGTTGTAACGCAGGCAAATTCAACAGGCTTCTCGAGATACTGTATAAAATTAGACATTAAAAATGACCTTCTTTAGATGGCCTTTTGCTATTTTTTTCTTTTTCATGTTAATTGTGGAGATGATCGGCTACAACTAAATCTGTGAACTTGTCATGATGCATATATCAAAGTTTCACATTTTCATACAATGACAACCTGAATAAAAAAACAAAATCAATCCGTACTCAGGTCATATTACAGATTTCCAAATGGGCACTGTTGAGGTATTACTGTATGCGTGCCCCAAAAGTCTCCATATTACTGCATTAGCCCTAATATTTTGCTAAAAAAAAAAAGCATTTTCCTTGTTTAAGAGCAGAGGTCTCTCCCTCCCCGATGCACTCAACTGCATTACATCTGATAAACAAAAGTCCAGGCTGAGAAAGAGGACAGAGTACCACAATGTAAACATAACTTTATCTCACAGTCCTCCTTCACAGCCTCCCCACTGGCACCAAGGATTATATGTGATGGTGGAAACATGTTAGGCTTTTCCTGTGAGTGATTTCCCTTTTTACATGATGTGACTGCCTGTGTAAAGTTAGAATTAAAACAGGACAAACTAGAAAAGCACTCGGAGAGCGCAGACCTCCGCCAGTGCCACAGTCCTCACCCATATTGTGATTTTGACCATAAATATTAGTCCTACCTTTATTTCATGTAAATATTTAGATTCCTTGAACATGAAAACATACCATTAGCAACTGGATTCATAATGATATCTATTTTAGTTCAGTAGTTATTCACAGAAATCACATTTTTTGCCATGGTGGCCAGACGCTGATCCAGATCAACACCAAAATCGAATCAGTTCTTTCTTTTCCCATGCTGAACATTTCCTGAAAATTTCATCAAAATCCATCCATTACTTTTTGAGTTATTTTGTTCACAGACGGACGGACAGACGGACGGACAGACAAACATAACCTCCTTGGCGGAGGTAAAGATGGTGTGTAAAGACATCAGTGGCCACTTAGCTACTGCAAAAACAAACCACAACCTCATGTCTACATGTCCTCAACGTTATTTTGCCACAAAATGAGTTTCCATTCATATATGTAGGTTTTCCTACTTAAAAGTTTTTTAATGTTTTAATTTGATCATAAATATCTACAGAAGCCCTGCAATAGGGATTGGCGATTGGTGGACTCAGGAGCAGATGTATAGACATGTAGGTTAAAAACAGTTTGATTACAAACAAATTAATGAATATATAATAACTACAACTGAGCACAAGGACCAAATGTCATATCCAGTTTTGCATGTCCATTGTTCACTCTGCATCCATTAAAAATTTAATTCTGCACCCAATATTTCCCCAGTAAAAAGCACATGTAGGCACATTGGTAGGTCAGGTAGGGTGGTAGGGGGTTGTTGGTATGTAGGAGTAGGGTAGGTGGTTAGGTAGATCGGGGGTAAATAAGTAAGGAGGTAGACAGGGTGTAATTGGTTTGGTTAGCAAGAAATAGGAACCTAGGAGGTAAGATGGTTGGTGGGTTGACAGTGAGTAGGGACAAGGGTTGGGGCGAAATATGAAGTAGAGATTAGTTATAGGTTGGTTGGATATAGGTGGGTTGGCAGGTGGGCATTTCAGTTTATTGATGCAAATCTGAAACTTGTGGCGTTACAGCAGTTCAATGTAAGCAAGTAACTCTGATAAAAACTTAACCTAAATGAAATAATGCATTGAAAAGTTATAATACTGTGCTGTGAGGTAGACGGGTGGATGTGCCTCAAGTAAACACAGTCTCAAATGCCTTTATTTACACAGAATAAAGAGCTGCTGCAACAGTCAGCCACCTCACATGGTGCTGTATTCACGTATTCAAGTAAGTATTCAAAATAAAGAATTTGTTCTATTTTTTTATATTCCATATTAAACTCATTCAAAGAAGCACTGCTAACTTCATTAGAGTTTTAAACTTAAATGTTGTAATTATATTTTCTCTTTCTGAACATTTGGCCTACTCACAAACCAGGTTGTTGTCATCTGTCCTTTCCCAAATACAGCATGCATCCAAACATGCTTTTCTGCTTTTTCTTTAAAAAAAATGTCAGCTGTTCCTCAGAATCTCAACTATTTTCATGTTAACATTAATACTTGATAAGATAAACCCTATGGAAGAGTATCTGCTAGCGGCCTCAGCAGCATGTTTACTAAATTTAACTACCATGAGAAGACAACAGAAGATTTCGCACAATGGCCTGCATTTCTATGTCCCACACATTCAAACTTACAATAGCTCTTTGGTACATCCTGCTATATAATTTTCAAATCTTGGTCAAGCATCATATTTTTGCACAACCACATTAAGTTTTCCAAAGAGAGCTATTCATTTTTTTTCAACCAAGACATTTAGCACCACCAAATGTGGCAAAAGCAAATAATTAACATTATAGTTGTGAAAAAAGATTTTAAAATACAGTTAACTGTACATGTCTGCAGAAACAGAAAATCACCAGTGAAGTTAAAAAAGGGACTTCTAACCAGTGATCAAGAGGGCATAAGAAAAATAGATATTTGGGAAATGCAGATATAACAAAGACAACTTATAAGAACAAAGAATGTTTCGGTAAATATTGGAGCTGATAAAAGATTGCATTCAGGCATGGATTTGAGACACTTATGAAAGAATTTCACAAAAAGTCAGCCATAGATAAAGTATTTTAAGTGCAGTGGCTTCCCAAAAATAAAAATGATATATAAGAAAAAATGATGCACAGTCATCTATAGCTACGTTTCAGCTTGTTGAGAGATTTATAAAACAGGTTCTGGATATCATACACTCCATGATATGATCAAGGGCTTTTTCCAGTAGAAGAAATGTTATTAAAAGCTACTGCTAACACTTCAAATTAGTGTTCTACTTGAAGTTTGAGAACTCTATCAAGACAGTTATTAACCATTTAATTCAGTGTAAAGAAATAAAAATGTTCTTTGACCTTATTCTCTTACAGTACTGTTTTTACATGTTACTAAAATCTACTCAACATGCAAAACATGACTGTTTCTTGTTTCACTCAATCATAATCACAGCCTCTGTTTACCTGCACCCCCTCCCTACTCATAAGAAACAAAAAAAAACATTTCTATCACTCAGTTGCCTGCTCCAATATCCTTAGTGTTTGCTTAAATGGTTTGTTTTTAAAGAAAAAAAACTTAATGATGTATTTTCAGATTATGCCCTCTCCAGGGGCAACACACTTCCTTAGCCAGGTCTTTATTGCCAAAGCCATGTCTTTGTAGCCACAGCAAACACTTGAGCACAGTCCTGGAAAGCCAAAACCACACCCACTGCCTAAAAAAGCAGAGTCAGAAACGGCCTATGAGGATTTACTCTAAGACAGCCTGTTCTGAGCAGGGCTTAAACAGAGGGGTTTATAGGCATGCCAAATTTCTGTATGCTTTGAGGCAAGAAGCTTCAAAGAAATATTCTGGGGACATACTGGACCAGTTTTGTTTCTTAAAATGAGTAAATTCAGTTTGAGACCCTAAAGCCCTCTAAATAATCACATATTTATCATATTTTGTTGTCACCATCATAACTTGTATGTATGTGAAGGTCGTTTTCTCTTAAAAATGCCAGAGCATATATTTTGTCCTACTCAAGTCTAGTTGATAAGTAAATTGCAAGAAAATAATCAACAGACCAAAGAAATCCCCTTAAATAAATAAATAACAATTATTGATAATTACACCCTCAACAAAAATCAAGATAACCGTGAAGATCATTTGGCAAAAGTCATGCAGCCCTTTTATGATCCACGTTATAACATGCTCTGAAAGCTTGTGTATGTGTCAGCATTGATAGAAGACATGAGAAGGAGAGGACAAAAGGCACTGAGTGAGAGTAAATGAGATGGCTCTTAATTACCGCCTGCGTTTCTGTATGATGTCAATAGGCCTGTTGACAGCGCACGGCGATCCCCAAATGTTCCCAGTCCGCACAGTGATACTGCGCTCCACGGAGAAACAGAACCCACAGTTGGTCGGCACACTCATCTTTCTCTCGGTCTACTCTCTCTGCACACCGATCCTCACCCTCCTCTTCTCGGTCGCTCCGCTCCTCTCCCTCTCTTGGTTCTCCTCAGCTTGTGGCTGTGGCTCTCATCCCTGGAAAACCCGGCCCGCTTCCTCCTCGTCTGTCTCACTCTGTCGGGCTGTCCGGCTCTCCACGACTTCCCAGGAGTTCTCATTACCTCTGGCAGAAGTGGCAGCTTTAGGACCAGAGACTCCGGCGCAGGATGACTGGGACAGCGCAGTCCATGTCACCACAGTATGCTGATGACACTCTGCTTTTTTTGTTTAATTTGTGGAATAATTGAGGAGTTCTGTCTGTTTCTCTGAGCACCTTGATTCCCCTAAGAGCTGGATCCTCCTTGCTGCTGGTCTGGCTGTAAATGAGGCTTTTCATCACTCTCAGCAGAGCTCCAGTAATCGGTCCCCAACGTACATCTTGTCTGCTCCAGGTCTAAATGTAGCGCAACACTGCTGCCCTCTTCCCCCTTTTCTCCTTCCTCACTGTCAGCTCTCCCTCTTTTGCTCTTCTTTTCTTTCTCCCTCCGCTTCCTCCTATACCCTCTGGCTTCCTGCTACACCTTTAATCACAGAGCAAACACAGATCCTTTCCATTCCCCGGGTGAAGTTGCTCTTCTGCTCCAGTCTGTCACAGTAGCCCTGTGCTGAGAGTGTGTGTTTTTTCGGTCGCGGGCGCCCCACTGTATGTGCTGTGTGTGTGTATGTGTGTGTGTCTGCAGTCAAGCGTGTGCGTCAGAAAGCAAGAGTGTGTGTAAGCATGTGACCGAGCAAGTGTCTATGTGTGAGTGTGTATGTGTGTTTGAATCCCACACAAGGGGGAACAAGTTTCAGAGTGAGGTCAGAGCTGAGAAAAGGGGCGGGTTCAGAGCCAGCATGGTTCCTGCCTTCCCCAAATGTTTGAGCTACTTTAACCCCTTCCTAGTCTCTCTGTATCTCTCTCTGTCGTACACACACACTAAATCATAATACAATCACAAGACAGAACCCCCCCTTTGGCCACAGCATTATTATACTTTCCAGATGGGAGCGTGTACTCATAAGTGTGTGTCTCAATGGTTCGGAGATTGATGGGAGGATGAGTACGATAAGGGTATTATAGTAAGTACCTCTTGGGACATAGTTTGCGTATAATGTACACACAAACAAACACACAAGCAAGCATATTCATATACATGGTCACCAGTACACAGTATGTACTTTAATGCTGAAGAACAGCTCAAACAAGGTCACCTATGGCTGGAGGCGTGTATTTTGAAGACCAGAAATGTAAGTTTATACTTGAAATCCTATAACCTCCTGTATGCAAACTTATATAGAAACATTTGAAATGACCTAAGTACACTAAGAGCCTGTCCATGAGTATAAACAATGTGTTCCTATAGGGACAGATCAAACTGGGCTTTAGGTTTTCAGTGTCTAGGTGAATATGGTTGAAAGAAGGGAATATTTCATGAGCTGGTTTTGATTTTTTGTTGCTCTAGCACTTCAACTACTACAATTGCTGATATCTAGCCTTTTCTGTCTCCATTGCATTATCATAACAGTCCCTAATATTTACCTCAGAGTGATTAATCACTAAAAAATATGAGATAGTTCCTGCAAACACCACACACATACTTTTGCAATAATAACTAAACAACATGGATGTAGATCTGCTTGAATCCATCTGCATTATTCTGCATCAACCATCAACAGAAATAACATAATTAATTTTAAAATGATTTCTCTGTCCATGGTTGTTACAGCTAAATTCATCATTGTATCCACAATTACAATCATATAGAGGGATGGACATGCCACATCTCAGGGGTTATCCTCTAAAAAATATGAATTCAATAGAGACAAATATGAAAAGTACAAATTTAAGGACTGGGCATCCATAGAATTATTGCTACATCAATTCCCATTTTAGTTCTTTGTCTCTGCCAACTCATACCCCAACGCAGCTTCAGCTGATGGCTGCCCAACATGAGTCTGGCTCTGCTCAAGACAGTTTTTCCTACCACTGTTAGTGTTGCTGATTGTGGCAACATGCTGCACCTATGGTGATTCATTATGGATTTGGAATTTGGAATTATGGATTAATTTAATTACTAAAAAAGTAAAACAAGATGTAATAAAAAATACATTTAAAAGGAACAGGAGTGAGGCACTGACCTACTCTTTAGTAAAGGGTATTGACTACACACTCAAAGATCGATTGATTGATTGGTTTGAAGTTCATGTTACAGTTGTCCATATATGTCTCGTACATACTAGTAACAGAATCGTTCATCCTTTAATTGATTTTCTTTACCAGCTGAGATATCCCAGCTGTCATTGGGCAAAAGGCAGGGTACACCCTGGACTAGTCGCCAGTCAATCGCGGGGCCACATAGAGAGACAGACAACCATTCACACTCACAGTCATACATAAGGGCAATTTAGATTCACCAATCAACCTAATAAGCATGTTTTTTTCGTCTGTAGGAGGAAGCCAGAGTCCAAGGAAAGAACCCGCGCATGCACAGGAAGACATGGAAAGGCCCTGCCCGACCCAGGGCACCTTTTAGAAATAAGGCATGTGCACAAAGTGCTGCGCCACTGTACTGCCCTAGTAACAGAATCAGCATAAGGTATAGTATCTAATAAGGGTGGGAACTGCTGGTGACCAATGATACAATAATGATACAGTGCCTGCAACCATTTGCAATATGATACATCATATAATATCCCAGAGGGGGATACAAATAAAATGTTCCAAAGAAGCGTACTCACGCAATATTTTTTGATATCTGTACTTTAGCTAAGTTTTATATTTTGGGAAAATTTTAACTTTTACTTTGATAAACAAAAATACTCCACATAGGCCTGCATAGTACATGTTTTGTTACTAATTACTTTAAATGAGCTGGGGACTTTTTGTGACAACAAATGGTGTCCTTGTGATTAATCTTTGCAGTGTTGCCCACCTGAACTACAGCATGTGTCTCTATAAGCGGACAAGACTCCCCCCCACCCCCCCACCCCAAAAAAAAGGTCAAGCACTGAAATGTCAGTGAACAGTAGGAAATTCCCACTTAGGGGAACGTTCCAGTTGCAGCTTCCTACTCGGAACCCAGAAATTCCTACTTCAGACTACAACTGGAACACACCAAAAAACCCAAGCCAAAGCGTGTGTTTGTTGTGATGCTAATAAAAATGCAGCTCAGACCTTCCTCAGAACTCTGCATTGCTTTACAACTTCTTTTTTCAACAACTTACAGGATGCAAAGCGACGAAGTAATGTTTCTCTTTCTAGTTATGTAGCGGTAGTTTTTGATGAGTGACAACAAGCAATTTTTCTGAAAACTTAGTATTGTAGTTTTATCGCCGCCTATATACTTACAGCCTGGTGCTCTAAGACGTGTCCGAATAATATAAGTTTGCTCTAGTTTTAATTGTCTTGTTTCTGAAGTTGAGTATCCAGGTCAGTCCTACCTGACCGTGAAGCTAAGGGATAGCATTAATAGATAACCTATTTTGATGCTATAAAACCTTTAAAGTGTGTATTTCAATCAGGCATATATCTAAAAGTGAGACTTTTTTGTAATTACTTAGAAATTCCTCACAGTCCCTTTAATGTGCACAAACTTCCTGATGCATGACTGGTGTGGGCCCTTCTGACTTTGAGTCAGAGATGATCAGCTCTGGTATCGACAGCAGAAAAATGTAATTATGGCACACACAATGACTGCACACAGGGGGTTATCTGACTGTTAAAAAGAATTAGTTAAAAATAAGTAGGAACCCAGCAGTAATCACAGAGGCCATTTTCTTGACATATTTTTTGCATGAGCTAGATGTGCACAGCTACAGAGAGATGTAAAAATAATATGCTATACAACTGAAAAAAAGAAAAAAAATATGAATGTTTTCATTAAATGGAATATATATACTGTATCTATATTTGAGCAGCCTCATCAACTAAATTTCCTTTAAGGTCTTTGACTATGTCACAGATCTGCCAATCAAACAGTGAAAATAAGAAATGACATAATAAAATATGATAGAGCCAATATTAAGAGTAATATCAAATTTCACTGATTTTTCAGAGACTTATTTAGAGTTAATCATTAAAAAGGAACACCATGCTCTCTGATTAAATCGAGAATTTAAAATACCATCAAGAAGGTTTTGGGAGAATTAAAGTGAATTAATGTATCCATCTATTTTTTTTATTTATTTATTGCTCTCTTATTTATTATGACGTCAACATAGTAAAAGATTGACCTAGTAGTGATGTACTTCTTTAGTTTAAGAAGATGAGTATTCCAATCAGGCAAACTTGACATGAGAAGGGTGTTACTGAACTCTACGTAATCAAAGTTATACAGTTATTATCCACAAGGCTTACAGAACGGATCAGCAAACATTTACAGAGCTAAGCTAACATCCCAGCTGTAGTGGGTCCACACCTGGTTGGTTTATTTATTTACACTGAGATATGCTCTACTATATAACAGGCTGTGCTGTTTGCCAAATATTGACATGGAAAGTTCTCAGTGTGATGCTGAGGGACTTCTCTGAGACAGTATTAGCCTGCTAGCAGTTAAAGACTATCACTCAAAGCAGCTCCCAACTTAATAATACTCTCATAGATCAACAGCTCAGCAACCAGAGAAGGCAAACATGAACATTTTACACATGGATAACTTCTCTGGCCTGAATATTTCTTTAACAGCCTTTTTTTGTATAAAGTCACACAAAGTTGGGGTAAACCAATGAAAAGGCAGCAGAAAATATCCAGGAAAGTTCAGCAAGCCAGGAGGGTCTAAAACTGCTATGATGTGATGTTGTGCACCTGCCTCACCCTCTGCTCTGCTGTCTGGTAGGGTCATTTGTACTCTCTGGTTTGGAGTGTTGAAAGGTTTAATGCCACTTAGCTCTGGTTTAATGCAAAAACTGCTGTCTTAGTACTGTTGTGCAATTATTGCTTTGTTGATCATGGAGTCCATGTGCAAGGACTTCAGGGCCAACCTGAAACCATCTAGCAACTCAAACTAAAGTTAATTTGAACCAAACCTGATGTGTAACCTAAAACAGGTCTGCACTAAACACTGCATATATTTTTTCTTATTTCTTTATCTGCTCTTTGGTCAAAGCCTAGCTAAATGTATCCACTTAATACAGGCGTAATCCAAAAGCAAATGGCGTAAACAAAACAGAAATCCCTGTCGAAGCAGAACACCTTGTTATCAACCTCTTTCTCAAAGAAGTGGAAAACGTGTACTGTTGAAAAGTGCATTATGTGCCTTGACAGAAGAGAAAGTTGGCAGAGGTTTCAGGGCTTGACTAATACTTGATATCTATCCAGCCAGCAGGATAATGGTCATGAAAACATCACCGTAAAACATATCCATAAATGGCTGTCCACCTCAAGCTTAGACGATTAGATTGGCAAATCCATCAATAATATAACCTCATCTCTGCCGGGCTCACCAGCTTAGACAATAAGGTACTGATATGTATGAGTGTAAAGGAGAAGGGAAAAAATCTGACTGTAGTAAAGGTTAAACTAATATCTTAAGCATCAAAGATGAGGCTCATGAAGTCAGAGATTTAAGGCACAAAGACCACTGCTTTAAAATGTTTTCTTTGCTGTGGTTAATTTTTGCTTAATAAAACATGTTGGTTTCATCAAATAGTTGCCTGCACCAGAAGGGTTTACTCCAGAAGTGTCTTACGTTTATCTTTTGCAAAATAGAGGTTCTGTCTCTATTATAGTCAACATAAAGTGCTATTTAAGGAAATCTAAAAAAGTGCTGAGCTGTCTTCATAGAGCAACAACACTCTTACTGACACTTAAGTCAGCAGGAACAAATGACAAATCAACTCACCAGCCTTCTTGAAATTAAACTGCAGCTATTTAAGCTTGACTGCACAACATATTGCTCTCACTCCAACTTTTTGAATACAAAACTCCAATTCTAAGGATGCACAGTGCTGGATCTTTTTGCATGAATTCAGAAATGTAAATATGTATATACCCTAATACCAATATAAAGTACAGTGGGGCTGATGTGGAAAACAACTCAAATCACAACACAGTCACTTAGTTGGCGAGAATTTATGTGGAAGAACCAAATCCGCTTTTCATCACACCTAAAATTATAAGTGAACAAAAAAAGGTACAACAACCATGGTGGAGACTATGTGATGACTTGGATACTAACCACACACATATCTTTTGGAACTGTATTAAAATCCAACCTTTCTGGGGTCGTATACATTCAGTTCTTTGCAAAGTACTGGGCTATGCTGTTCCTCGATCATGTCTTGTGTTATATCTGGGTCATTTGGAAGGACCTGTACATGGAGGTGACCAATACCTGGTCAGGATTCTCACTGCAGCTGCAAAGAAAACCATCACAAAGAACTGGCTAAAAGCCGAGCCACCTAATCATAAACAGTGGTTGTCGATCATAGACAGCATCCTGATGATGAGATGGAGAAGCTTTCCTATAAATTGAAAATGAAAGAAGAAAGTTTTGTTAAAGACTGGGGGAAATGGCTGAGATATACATACACAAAAAAAAAAAAAAAAAGACTTGAATAGTGAATAATGATAGAAGAATGTAACTAACTTATTTGAGGCTGGGGTATTTGTGTACAATGTTTATATGTTGTTTTTTATGTCATACTATTTCTTTATTCTACTTCTGTTTTTTGATTTGTCATCTTGATTTATTATTTTGTAAAAATTGAGAAAAATTCAATAAACATATTGTTAAAAAAAAGTACAGTAGGGCTGTGCAACAGTTGGGATGTTTTCACAATAAACCGCATACAATACTTTAAATGTGGTCAAGCAAAAGCTGGGTGAAAGAATAGCCCTGATTTTACACAAGATGCAGTCAGATGAAGGTAAACCTGACTTCAAGCAACCTTTAAATTTATGTTGTGCCACTTTGGATTCGTACAGATTATATAAAGTATGAAGAATTTTAAAGGTTATGACCCCCTGAAATCGAGATGCTGAATCTCAAGGGGATAACCTCTAATAAATTCATATTCAGTATATATATATGCTGTATATATACATATATATATATACATATATATATACATATATATATATGTATATACATACATATATATACATATATATACATATATATACATATATACATATATATACATATATATACATACACACACACACACACATATATATATGTATATATATATATATATATATATATATATATATATATATATATATATATATATATATATATATATGTATGTATGTATATATATATGTATGTATATATATATATATGTGTGTGTGTGTGGGGGGGTATTTTTTGTATAAATACATGTTTATATAAGTGTATTCATAAATTGAAGAGTTTGTCTTCGGCCAGCTCTTTTGAAAAAGTGTCTTGAGATAACACTTGCTCTGAATTAATGCTATACAAATAAAGATTAACTGACTGATTAAATTGCTTTAATCATCTAAGTTGCAGAACAAAAAAAAGGGGGTTTGTTTTTCTGGGACTTATATTCAAACACATCATAATGACATTTTATTAATTTATAGTTATTTTTCTGACCTGAATTTGAAAACATCATGATGTAACTTATATGTCACATCAGCCACTTTAAGTGCCATAAGGTATTAGCCAAATAAAACAAAGATTCAACACTGGATTAATGTCAAAAGCTAGACTTATGAAAACATTGGGTTTACTCTTCAAGGGTGTATTTAGCAGAGGAATTGTTTTTATGCAGCTGAGGGAAATCTTCTAAGTCTGTGCACTACAACCTTAAACAGCAGTTGAGGTTGTTACACAGATACAGCGTTTTGGTTTAATTTGACGCAGAATGCTGATGTGCTCAATGCTCGTGTTCTACCCTGCAAGACCTGATTAAAGTCTGTGCACCAGCGGTATATTTAAATATTGTAGGAGATCTACAAATTCAGCACTTTGTGATTAGATGCATATTCTCTTGCAGAAGTTCCTTTTGCCTGGGGGTTGATTCAAAGGAGGTTTCAAGAGAAGCAGCACCAGGTCAGAGAACAGTAATGTAAGAAAAGATAGTCCAATGCAAACAAAAAAATAATGCAATTCACAAGCATGGATTAAAGCATTAATGAACCAAATACCTTGGTATTACATTGAGAATCGTTGCAAACCAATACACACTTGTAAAGTTTAAGAAATTAGGATGAAAACAGAAAGAACTTAACCTGATGTAGGTCTGATAATTCTACTCTTAAGTCTTTATACTCAGTGTGCATTTGTACAGTTGATAGATTGACTGTAAATATCAGCAGAATTTTCTCTGTCTGCTGATTTCATTGACAAGAAAATAGTTTTCATGTGTTGAACATGAAGAATTCAGTGCTGAAACAAAATGGTTCAAGAGGCTAATGCTTGTTATCTGGAGGGGACATGCACACACACTCAGTGACACGCTCACACACTCAGTGGTTGGCAGTGTACCAGTGGATTTCACAGTGTTCATGCATCTGCGTCAGCGTGGTGGAAGAGAGTGGATGTTTGAGGAAAGGCAGACTTTACATGTTTAGTTCTGCTCAATATCTGAACATCTCCTCTGATTAGACAAACGGTGCTGAATGCAGAAGCCAAGGCGATGTGGCGAGATAATCCGTGAAGCTCATCAAAAAGCTAGGCTTCATAAATCCTGGCTGACCCCTCGGTTTGTAGGTTTAATCGTCCATTATTTGCAAAGGGGCCTCATGACATCATGTGTTGGCTGCACGGACGCATGGCGAGCATTCCTGGATAACGAGCTGTTTTGAAGTCAGCCAGAACACTGTGTGTCCAAGTTGTTGCCTGTCAATGGACATACTGTCTGTTTGTGGTTTGTTTGTAAAGATGGCACACTTATTAATTTCTGTGTTCATGTCATTTTGTCCACTGAAAACAAATCATGTGTCATAAAAGTAGCAGAAAAAGTGTGATAAAAAATAGAATCATTAAAGCTTGGTTGGAGGGAAACTAAAGTAATCAAGTTTATACAGTTTTTTTTAAAGTTTAGTGTGCATCTTACATAGCCATAATAGACTGTTTAATCCTCATGAAGTGAGTTAATGAACCCTGAATAATCACTTAACAATTGTACTGCAAGCTAGTGTCACTTCATGTTATTTCTTTGTCTGAAATCATGTATTCGTGTCAATGCTGATAGTGATGCAGTGTGGTGTTGTTTTCTAACATGTCATCCTTGTTTATGATCCTAAAGTTAGAGCAATAAAGGGGGGATTCAAAGTTCTGCCAAATGTTGGAGGGGACAGATGTGAAATCATGCAAGATTCACAATAAAATTTGATAGCCAGTTGATCACTAACATGTTTAAAAGAATTAGAAATAAATTTAAAAAACAAACAGGAAAATTAATCACATTATCCTGTGTAAGTAAACTTTGTATCCGTTTGGTGCAGGACACGTGTGGTTTCTGATTTCTTAAATATATGTTGTACACCAGATGTACTGAACAAATTATAACTGCTCACAGGCTGCGGTTTGCAGCAGCCCCATAGCAAAGTAGCACCATCATGAGTCCTTAAATATTAGATCTGCTGGGGCAAATTGACAGTGTTCTAGTGTGTAAATTAATTCATAATGCATTAGGACAGTGCAGATCCACAAGAGAGACCTCAAGAGAGTTTAAGATCAGAAACTTTAGATTTTAAATGTGAACAACAAAATTGAGTAGTTGGGTCTGGATGAGGACAAACGGCTGACCTGAAAAGCCAAGGGGAACAGAGCAGGTGTCAAGATAACTGACTACAGTTTGCTAGAATTATACCTAACAATATGTTTAAAACACAACACTTAACTCTTTACTTTTAAAATAAATAAAAGTTGTGATTGATTGTGTGTTAACACACAGCAGTCTTACAGTCATACTGATACCATTTTTACTGTTCTGTTTTGGAACAATACAATGAGGACTATCATGTTAGCATTTTAGCTCAGAGTCATCAAAGACTTACAGACTGCAGGTGAACAGTACATCTTTCATTGTATTTTGATCCATGATTTATGTGGGACAATTAATATTAAGTTACTGACACATTACATATCAACTAATCTTTACAATAGGTAAAATATGTACACATAACGAAAACAAGTGCTTGAACCCTTTTAAAGGTGTACTGAATAATCAAATTTCTTTGCTTTTAATGTTGTTAGAAGGGGATTGGGGAGCAGAAAAACATGACACCTTTAACTAAACTCTCAGTTCACAGAGAAATGCGCAGTCCATGTTTATCAAAAATGCCCCTTGAAACTCTGTTTTTTTTACTCCCTGTGGTTTATCATCTAAGAGGTAAGCAGCCCCAACTTACATGTGTGTTTTCTATGTGTCACAGGCATTTTGAAAGTCCGTTCCATCACCTGTAACCCCTTCTTCCCCTCCCATGTAACATCATTTGGGCAGCCAATCGTCCCGAGTTTATTATCATAGCCTCATGGAGCCTCCCCATCTCCTCAGACCTGAGCTTTTCCAAAGAGCAGGGAAAAAGAGCTTCTCTGCAGGGACAAAATGTATCTTTGTTATCAATCTTAATTTAAGTCCTTGCGTTATTGACACCAGGACAAGGAGCCTATTATGTGACACTGAGCTCAGCTTGAATCCCTTTTGTGATGATTCAATATAATGAGACACTGACAAAGTGTTTTAGCAGCCTCACTGAAAACTGTCACAATACAGCCCTCTCCCAAAGTTACATAGTGCTGTGAGCAGGCAACATGGATTTTGTGAAGATGACACAAAGGTAACGTGACACTTTTCAATAGATTTCACAAGTCCATCTGGGGAAACAATCCATAGAAAATGTTTTAGGAAGACACAACCTTTAAAGAGCATATCCAGCAGGTGATCAGGACATTGTTCTGCCAATTACATCCATTACGGACCAATCAGATAGTAAAGTGGGAAAGTATAAGCAAAACATGTCCGAAGTGATACAAAAATATCCTTTTTATAGAGAAGTCTGGAGTGTTGTTATTTTTTTCTTTCACAACGAATCAGGTCTAGATCTGATAAAACTGAAAATATACTCAAGCAGTTAGTGTCTATACTAATCTCTGTACAAACAGCCCCTTCCTGCTGTCATCCTGCTCATAGTGCCCACTTGTTCCTGCTCCAAAAGATGCAGATAGGAGCTTAGCAAAATGGATCTGCCTGATTATAGACATTGACTCAGGCTGATCCATCTGCACGGCAAGGTTAGCACATAGATGCCTGCTGAAAGTTCTTGCACTATTAAGATTGACTCTGAAAACTTTATTTTATGAAGGAAGTGTTACAAACTGTTGCTTTCTGTGGATCTGCTGGGATCTCCACTAGAATTGAAAATATCTCTGTCTGGCTGAACCTCCTCAGCGGCAATGTGAGTTTTCAGTCAGTACCAGATCTGACTGCTGATGACAGCAGAGTTCAATAGGTCAAAAAAGCTGCAGCAGAGCATATTCATCCATCATTTATGCTTTTTACATCTGTAATGGGATCTCTTGGAAGAAATTTTCCAGAAAAGGAAGCTTTCCCAAAAGAAAAGATTTTCTGAAGCAAGCAATGTTTGATTCAATATTGTATCCAAAATATAATAATGTGAAGCATTAATGTGTTCAGCTGATGCCATGGATGGACGCTTCTTGTCGGTATAAATGTCTTCATAAACACTGTACACTTAACAAAGCAGCAGCAGCACCAGGTGTGAACATGTGGCTGCAGCTAGCAACCTATATTTTACTGAGTCTCTGTGATGTCTAACATCATGTCACAACATGTACTATAGTAAAGGTTATCAGTGTGTCGCCTCATGATTCATTAGGCTAACATCTGCTAGAATAACTGCAGGTACTGGGTTGTTTGATTTGAGAACTGGTGGGTAAAGGCTTGAGCACAAACACACTCACACACAAAGAGCCCAAAAAGGCCAGGTCTTGGCTCGTCAGGTCTTTTATGCATGCGTGTACATGAACGGGGACGTGCACTTTAAGGCATACACTGAATGTACACCCACATGTCAGATGGCCACTCCTTGAGGGGGGTGTTTGTAGAAAAAACAAGAGCAAAGAAATGCTCCGTCACACAGGCCACGTCACCATTTCACTGCCAAGAAAACCCACAGTGCAAGCTATAGTAAATGTATTTTCCTGTTTCTGCAGGGCTCAGAATGAGTTTGGAATACAGACTAAGTTAGCTGAGTTATACTGTATGTGCAAGAATAAGGTCAAAGTCTTAAGAAAACCTTAATCATTTAATCAAGGATTAAGTTACAAGGTAATTTTTTACAGTCAAAAAGATTTAAATTGAAAAATCACTTAAATCATATTTACATTTGCAGAGAGAGGGAGACAGAATAGGATATACTGTATTATGTATGGAAAACATTACTGGTGAATTAAAGTCAAAACATTAAAACTCATTTTGAATAAAAATAGCGTAGTGACTAACTTTATCATGTATTAAAAGTATCATTAGCAGTAATATTTTGCTATAAAAATTACTTATTACACTGTAAAAAAAAGGCAAGTTGTTTTAACTTAAAAAAGCTAGTGCCAGGGCTGCCTAAAAATTTAAAGTTTTCTGAATTTAGAAATTTTAGTTCAGTTGAATTAAGAACAATTCAGATCAAGTGAACTTCTTAAGTTCAATAAACTTGCTATTAAGTCAGCTCTACTTGAATTGCTTAGTTTAACAAAGTTCTAAAAGCAATCCAATTCCAATAGTATTTTTTATGCCAACACAGTAATTAAACTTCTTTAAACTACAGTTTTAAAGGTAAAATAACTTGATCTGAAGTTCAGGTCACTGATGATTTTGAGCTAAATTGACTTATTGCATTTGGATTTAACTTATTTCTCTTAACTTTTACTCATTTTGTTCTGATTTGACACAAGTTTACAAAATAAAGGTAATATTTGCTTTAAGGAAAACAATCTTAAAAGCAGAAAAAAAGGTCTAGTATTTAAAGGGTATTATTGCCAGACAAACCAAAACAACTTCTGTTCTTCATGCTTTAAAAACACAACTGGCAATTTTTTATCACATGTTCAATTTAGACAGCAAAACAGCTCTGAACAGATTCAAGATACATTTGCCACAAAAAAGTGCTTGCTTGTGGGAAAAATGCATCCTCATCCACAAATGTTCTTTAACTACAAGTAAAATTCGTCTGGCTTGCATGACGGCTCGTTTGGTGGAAAATGACCTTATAGCTCACATCTTTTACTCTTTTATTTCTTTTTTTCACATTTTTGGATGAGGATCGGTGACCTGAACTTCAGATCAAGTTGTTTTACCTTTAAAACTGTAGTTTAAAGAAATTTAATTACTGTGTTGGCATAAAAAAAAATACTATTGGGATTCAACTGAACTTAAATTTCTAATTTCAGATATCTTAACATTTTAAGGCAGCCCTGACACTTACTTTTTTGTTAAAACAACTAGCCTTTTTTACAGTGTAGTAGCTGAAAAAAGACAGAAAACAGATGTTTTTCATGTTAGACATGAATCAACTCAATATTCTCTTGACTATATTGCTCCATATGTTTTTCTGTTGCATGTTGAACTGAGGATAAACCAAGAGTGGAAATAAGAAACATCTTCTAATACTCTATGTTTCACATTTCTTTCTATCTTTTTGTATAATTCAAACTAGTGGCTCAAAAACCATCATAATTTAGATCATTTAAATTTTTACAGAATGAAGTTTGTGTTCAAAACAGTCATTTATCACAAGTCAAAAGTTAGAGCCCAGCTCTGATTGTGAGTAAAATATCAGAGAGGGGGATTAACGAGTGCCACTTCTTTCAGTCCTTTTCAAAATATGTCAATCAGGTCATAAAGCAGTCTGTATTTTCCAAAGGATATGTTTGTCTATCTATTCTTATGTCAGACCAGAGGTGTATTGTCCATTTAAAGGTTTAAGTAAATATTTCAGTTCATTCAATCAAGCAGAGAAATTTCTTTAAACACAAACCCCTGAATATCTGATTAGTGACAAATCACCACTGCCCTTTGCCTTCACAACAGTTTTAACATCTTTAAAAACCACCACACTTTGTGTCACACTGCTGAGTCTGCATGGGGCTGCTGTCTGACTGTCTGAGTATACTTGAGTCCACTTCTCCCTCTAGTGGTAACAACAAATAATCATCCTGATTCTGCTGTATAACAGATCTTTATATAATCAGTGCCAATGTCTGAGGAAATTATTTTTTAAATAAATCACAACTTAGTGTCTTCAAAATCTGTTTTTAAATTAATGACTCTTAATTTCATGGCCTGATGGTATTACAGCTTTGACTTTTGACTTTTTAGATTATGTTTTTAGTTTGTTTCTATTTGGGCCAAACAGCTGTGGAAAGCCAAAACATTTGTGGAGAGAGAGTGAGGGTGACATGCACCAAACAGTGACAAAGTCCAGGGTCAAACTTGGGACAGTTGTGATAAGACTGTAGCCACCGTGCATGGGTAGCCTGTTCTACATAATAAATTAAGCAAACACTCCTTTAAATGTCTTTTTTATACTATTTTCTTTTATTTATTTTCTGTTCAAAGATAACTCTCAAATTCTTTTGACACTAACTACACTAATTACCCATGGAAGACATTACAGTGTCTTAAATTTAAACCCAATTTTTTTATTCAATTTTATTGGTTTTATAGTATTTCCTGCACCGTGGATAAAACAGTTGTACATGTAGAAACTGATGTTGAGCTGCTGGTTGTGAATTTGAGCAGGGTTAGAGCTGCAGCCTCAGAAATCAATGAGGCTCTGGAGGCGATTGGGGAAATCAGTCATGCCGAAAATATGGAGTACAGCAGTGACGCACACAGCAGCTCGCCCGCCACGGCCACACAGGCCCTATTGACTAATCTGTGTGTGTGTGTGTGTGAGGGAGGGGGCTGGCAGCTATATTAGGACCTCTGACATTGACACTCTTGCCCTCTGATAGGGTGGCCTTACTTGACACTTTTTGATATTGTCCTTTTTATTGGGTCAGTTAAATTACATTCAATTTAATTGCTTTTTTTGACCACTTAGACATTTTTGATCACTTTTCACGTCCTGGTCTCTCTCTCCTTCCCTTCATTATCTTAGCTAAAGCAGCGCTATCTCAGCCCGTGTCCTGTTATCAACACTCTACCACCCTCGAGTCTGGGCCCTCACCAACTTTGTCTCATTTATCTCTTTTACCCAGTCCATCAGTCGTTGCATCAGTTTCTCTTGCGTACAACTCTTCCTTTCATTCTCTAATTTTGATAAAAGTACATTCTTAATAGTCATGACTTGTACATACAGAATGCAATATCTAACCAAGTTCTTTTAAATTCTCCTTACATTTATTGATATCATGTAATTGAACACCTTATATTTGTTATTCCAACAGTCAGTATTATCAAAAATAAAATAATTTAAGAAATAAAAAAGGAAGTATCAATAGAATACTAATATTCACATGCACAAATCAAAGGTAAGACTTAAAATATTTTGGTTACACAGCTCTTACTGAAAATGCTGTCACATTAGAGCCAAAAACAGTAGTATGTGTGCATGGACTAAGGTATTGTACTTATTACATGTATCACTGAACAAAAGTTAATGAGAGCGGAATAAAGTGCTCAGAACGATCAGCGAAATGAAAAGGAAATCAAGAGCATGCAATTAAATTTTGTCTAAAAGAACATTGATTAGATAATGAATAAATTAGTTAACTGGAAAACTAAAGAAGTAAAATTATCAGGTGTATTTCCACAAGGAATAAATGGTACATAAAAAAATAAAAAACAGTTGTGCATGGACTTTTTCACATCAATAAACGTTTTTTGTGCATGGACTTCATTTACATAAAAATGAATACAAAATAAGTATTTCTACATGCACAAAAGTGGCATATTAATAAATATACAGGAGTATTTGTGCATCCATTTAAGTTATATATAAATAAATATACAGGGGTATTTGTGCATGCACTTAAGTTATATATAAATAAATATACAGGAGTAATTGTGCATGGGCTTAAGTAATATATAAATAAAGATGCAGGGGTATTTGTGCATGGACTTAAAGCTATGGTCTAAGATTTGGAAGCTTGGTACATCTAAATAACACAGTTTATAAGGCCGTTATGGTCCTATGGTCCAATCTACGCAATATACAGACCAATGAGAATGAAAAAAGTCCATTCAGTATATCTGCTGCAAAGCGGCATAATGGTTGACCAATCCAAACCGCGGGGAACAGCGGTTTGGATTGGTCTGTGAGTCCATCCAATCCCCTGTCTCCCTGCTCCACACCGTCCCGCCTCCTCCCCACTACCTCCCTCATGTTCCGGTGAGCAGCTAGCTGCACAGCTACTGAAGCGTCATAGAGCTGGAGAAGACCAGCACCGAAACCAGGAGGCCGCTTCTGTTACCCTCCACATCGAAGGGAAGGAAACGTAAAAGTTTAAAGGAAAAGGCTGAAGTAAGGAAGAAATATATTTATATAGGAGTATAAAGATAGTATATAGTATAAATATATATTGTTAGGCGGCGACACAAGCTGGGGGCAGGAATCTTGGAACACGGAGGGGAGGGGTGAGTGAAGGGGGGGCAGGCTGCGTTTTTCAAATCTGTCTCAACAGCCAAACTGGTTTTCAGATCGTAGACCCTAGCTTTAGTAATATATAAATAAAGATACAGGGGTATTTGTGCATGGACTTAAAGCTATGGTCTACGATTTGGAAGCTTTGTACATTTTAATAACCCCGTTTATAAGGCTGTTATGGTCCTATCTACACAGTATAAAGACCAAACAGAACGAAAAAAATCCATCCAGTATATCCGCTGAAAATCTGCATACTAGCTGACCAATCAAGCCTAGAAGCCTGTAAGGTTCAATTGGTCCGTGAGTTGGTTCGTGAGTCCATCCAATCCTCGTCTCCCTCACTACGCAGCGTCATGCGTAGTGCGTCATGGTCCCACCTCCTCCACTCTACCTCCGGTGAGCAGCTAGCAGCGTTAGCTACTGAACTATCATGGAGCCGGAAAAGCCTAGCGCCGAAACCGGGAAGCCGCTTCCCTCTCCAGCGGGGCCCAACGGAGCTCTGCCCGCGGGTTGAGGCCTGTTAGCGGGCTAACGGCTAACGAATGGCCTCAGCCGGCCGTCAGACCTTCAGCATCAGCCGTTTCGCCCCTGGTTGATCAGGTAATGGCTTTGTTTACTACAGTGGGAGATGTCTGCTGAATAACTCTGGTTAGTCTGTGCCTGGCCTGGCTAATGACTTGTAGCAGAGCGGGTTAGCCTGTTAGCCGCTAATCGTTAGCACTGTAAGCTGAGCTGGGGAGGACAGGCCAAGAAAGATAAATCCTCCCCCACAATCGGCTCCGCTCTGGCGGCGCCAGACCCGCATTGCCGCCGGTCCAATTGAAATGGCTACCGCTGTGTGTTAGAAGGGGGATGTCTGTCGTGTTTGATACTTTCAGTTGAGCTGAGCTGTTTTTGATTGAGTTTGCTGCTGATATATTATGCTAGTCGCTCGTAGCTCAGTCCGAGGGGGCTCGTTGGTATATGAGGCGACACGAGCTGGGGGCGGGATCTTGGAACACGGAGGGGAGAGGTGAGGGAAGGGGGGGCAGGCTGTGGTTTCAAATCGTAGACCCCAGCTTTAAGTAATACATTAATAAATATACAGAGGTATTTGTGCATGGACTAAAGTAGCAGTTTAAAAAATATACAGGTTTTGTCCAGTTAACCTGATGAGCATGTTGTTGGAGGAAAATAAAATACCCAGTGAGTAAACACACATACACGGAGAGAACAATATATGCAGAACTGCTTTGCTGCCCGATTTGACAAATATTCAGGTCTTCAGACTTTACTTTGTTTTCATGATATCAAAAGATGAATTCCTATAATAAAAGTCTGGTCCAGCTTAATGCAGCCAAGCTGTGCTGCTTAAATGCATCTGAACATCGGTGTGTGTGTTTATAGTGTGTGTCTGTGTGTCTGTGAGTGTGTGTGTTAGCTGGTATTAACATAAGCGTGTTTGTGTGATTGTGTGACTATTAGCATTATCGTCAGAGTAATGGATGAATAGTGTCCTGGTACTGATGGTACGAGTAGGGATAAGAGCTGTCGCTATTGTAATGGACACATCTGGATAACAAGAGGAGTTTTTGTTTCAGTATGCGTGTCAGTCTGTACCAATGGCTGAAATGAACCTTCTTAAAACTTCCCATAGTAAAATTTAAATAATATGCCTTAAGGCTGTTCTGATGGGTTTTGCAACAGTCATGGCGTGTTCTTATCTCTCTCATCAATGTTTTTTCTATGCAAATGTGAGCATCGTAGTACATCTGTGATCCCTAAAAAGTCTAAACCCCTTGAAGGTCTTTGAGGTTTGCAAAGCAGCTTCCTCTTGTCACCCCATAGACTAAAAACTTAGGTTATGTGTTTCTCCCCCAAAATGTGGAACACACTACCATCCAATATCAGAATATCCTCCTCAATAACAGATTTAAGTCTAATCTGAAAACATAATTTTACACAATTGCTTTAACCAAGCATGAGAGTTGTGTTGTTCCTGTTTTACTGTTTTCAACTATGTAACTAGTTTTATTTGGATTTTTTGTGTGTTTTATTTAAACTTATAGTTCATATTTTATTGTTTTTATTTTTCTCTACCGTTTTTTGTCATTTCTGCTTTTTTTGTCTTAAGAAGATTCATAATAAAGAGCTAGAGAACTTGTGAAAATGACCAACATTCACTCATCATGGCAAAATGGAATTGAATAAAATACTGCACATGGAAAGCTGACATTTGAGGTCTTTGTACTTCATAGACTTTTTCCTTTTTTCCATGTATACATTCCTGATCCACTGAAAACAGCTCCCAGGGGTTAAATAGAATGACTGTCCTTAATTATATCTTTCTACATCATACCATACCATATATAACATTGTAAAATACGGCATCAGCTCATAACTTTGTTAAGCATTAGAGTCCAATGGTATTACATCATATCTTAGTAATAATGTTCAGCTCCTGCTTTACTCTTTTAAACATTTACCAAAAAAGGCGACTTCTCTAATTATTACTTCACTACTGCTATAATACACTCACATTACCATTCGTGGTCTCCCGCGCCACACCATAAAAACCTCTCTGTCTTCTAATGCCCCGATAATAATAAAAAAAACAAGTTTTACAATATCTTGATCTGGACCTTTGAGCGAGTACTCCTCAGCTTTTTATTCTCCGCCACAGAGCTCAATGTACAAATCAGGTAAAGAGAATAGAGGCTTGTTCTGTTCCCCGCTGCACTTCTGCGGTCTAAAATCTCCCACTTTGATCTCCTCATATGATCCAAACAGGCTCACTGCTGGAGGAGTTCGGATGACACTCGTGAGGCACATGTCTTATGCCCGGAGTTCAGAAAACATTCCCCCACACTGCACAAACTGGAAGAGACTTGTAATTTTTCCAAAGTTTAAAAGGAAGAAAAGGTTGGTTATTTGTGAATCTGAGAGTGTTCTATCATATTTAAAGAATACATCCAATGTTGTTAGTACACTTGCCCTAAGGCTCCTAAGTATTTATATGCTTTATGGACCTATGTTGTGTGCAAATCTTCTTACATTCTTAGTACTCGGTTTTAAATTTCAGTGAATGTACATGATATATTCTACAGAGATCTCACGACAGCTGTAGTAGATTTTTTTTTCATGAATTCCAGCTGAAAACACAACTGTGTCAAGTTACCGCAACAGTTACCTCAATCAGTCTCAGTAAGTGGACAACGCAGCATGATAGAGCAGAGAGAGTTCATTTGACACATTATCTGATTCCTGTCTGTTTGGTTTCCTAGAAGACAAGATAGAAAACAGAAATGACATCTGCAGCTCTCATGGACAACTTTCCAGAGTGCATCAATATTTCTTCAGTTCTCTTATGAAACTCAGGTCCTGGACCGAATGACGTCTGTGCCGTGCCTAAAACGGAAGCCTCAGCTTGGCTAGAGTCCACGGACTGCAAGGAGGACCATCAGCAGAGAGAGCCATCGATCCAAAATGCCACCCTGAGGCCTGAAACACCAACAGGAGCACTCAGCACACTAGGCACAGACATCTCCTTCACCACCCAAACAGTTATTTGGAAGACGTGAGTTTGATGTATTTTAACATGTCTTTAAACTACATAATCCTTGTTATCTCTGGTCACTTATTATGCAATAAAAAAATAAATAAACTGGAAGTGCTCCAATAGCACAAACCTCCACCAAGGCATTTCTGTCATTGTCGCTGTAGCTTCTTGAAAAATCACTTAAAATCATCCAAACACAATGAGAGCTTTTTGAGGTTTCTTGCTAAAGACTCATTCACACATGCAAACTTTGAGAAATCATCAAAATTTCAGTAAAGCACATTTGTGATGTTAATTCTGCTGTGTTTAACGCAGATTAACATATCTGAAGTGGGGAGAGACATTGTGTTGATGGAGGTTGACGTTTCCTGATGGCCACCTGACTAATTGTAGATGGATTTTAAATATTTGCCTATGTAGATGTCACATGTGGGTAGCACACTGAACATTGTACAACCCTTTTACAGCATCACTCAGCGAACAACATATAAAGCATATATGCAGTTTCACTACGTGGAGCTACAGCTGTCTCAGTATTACAACCCCATGCCCAAAAGGGCTCATTTAGTCATACAACAGGACTCTAGTCCTGAGGAGGAAACAGATGGAGCCAATAAGCACGAACTATAACTGAGGGTTGCAATGGTTAGAAGAGATCAACTCTTGCTTGCATTTATGAGTGTGTCTATCAAACATGCAGAATTTTTAAGCATGTGTAAAACTTGTCAATGTACCTGACTTTAGTTGATGCAGCTTGACGTTTCCCTCTACGTCAGCAAAGGTTGACCAAAACGTCAGTGTGTGAATGCTGATTCAAAGATGGACAGCCAGACAACAATGGCAAAAACATAACACCCTTGGCAGAGGAAATGATAAAAACAAGAACATGTGTCAAGGCCTGAATACACCCTCTGCCCAGTGCCCACCATGGGTAAAATCCCTCCTCTTCCTTTATTGCTTGCTCCATCTTTCATAAAAAAGCTATGTTTAACGTCCTTTTAAAAAAATGACACCTCATGATGTAATGAGAGTATGTGGCACCTCCCTCAGATGGGAGACATCCCCTTAGTGAGGTATTTGTTTACTCTATGGGCAACTCCAGTGAAATAAACATGTCACTGCATCTATAGTAGTGCAGCACTGGAAAGCTGAAGCACCACACACCTATCTAGAGGAGTCAAGACACAGCTCATAGGAATTTTGACCAAAACAGTTTCTTTTATGCAGGGCTGAAACATAGGAGTTTATAGGGATGCCAAAAATCCCATATCAAGTACACTGTTGAAAACCAAACTTCAAAAATAATTTCTTTTACCTTTGATGATTATTTGTTGCAAAAACTACTATTGCCACAAAACAAACTTCCAGTCTTTGGTTATCTTTCCAAGCAAAAGTTGCTGCCAGGTAAAGAATTTATCATCAAAACTGTGCAATTGTATCTGTAAGATTTAGGCAAGGGAATTGGCATTTAGCATCTTCGGGGTCACATGCAGCCCACCTGCTTATTTAGGACTGCAATTCAAATAGATGGTAAGCTGTGAACACAAACAACCATAAGCAAAATAGTAAAGATGCACACTACAATGCAAAGCCAATCATATTAGTACATGAGTCATACAGTTGTTTCTAAAATGATCACTGGCATATGTTTTGGACACTATTGACTGTCATTTTTTTGTCAAATGTTTGAGTCATTACATTAATTTATGGCTAATATTTGAAGACTAAAGGGAAATATACTTCAATAACTGTAAATACTTGTTTGTAACCCTTTTAGCCACACTGAAAGCATCATCTCATTTTTGATTATGTTAGTATAAATTTAAGAGAAGGCTATACATGTACTTCTTTTATTAAATATCAAGTAACTGTGACAGTCTGATTGAGAATATCCCACATATTAGCAAATTTTTGGCTCTCTGGCTGTGTTAAAAATGCTGACGTTTCTTAACTGGTGTGTTGAAACTAATAAATGGTTGTAGCACTCTGCTAGAAAAAATGGACTGTGTTACTGACTGTATATTGTCAATGGTACAAAGCTGTTGGATATAACCACATAACAGGCGAGCTCATGCTCTGGAACAGACTTTAAAATTTATGAACCCAACTGTAGTTTTACTCTTATTAAACATTTGAGGTTTATTTTAGACAACATAAGGTTGCTGATGGATTGCACTTCAAAATAATGATTTCCTGTCATGCATAGTCGTTTTGGTTGTGCTATAAGTGATAAATAAATGCATTTCAAAGTTTGAAAATCTCCAAATTTATGGGTTTTAGAATGTAACTGCGGAAGAGAGAGATCTGATGACACCTAGGATTTATACTTGTTGCCACTGTCTAAAAACAAATATTAATGCTATTTTTAAAGATCTCTGTACCAAAGAAACAAGAAAATGTCAATCAGACTATTTTATTTAATGGAAAATGGTGCTGTGTTAGACATAGCATTAATATTACTTAACAGAATGATAGGGACATAGCACTCTGTTTGAAAACGCATAATCTCATGCATTTTCTTTACTCCGTTTACCATGACAACATGTCAGTTTTGGTAAGTCCTAAATGTTAGTAATCCCATTATAACTTCTGAATTAAGTCAAAACATCTAGAAAACAACCATTTTAAACTAATCATTGGAAAAAGTGAAATAAAACATTTGTAATGGCTGCGCTGTAAAACATTTTTCCATAGTGATTGTGATTCATGCATGCACAATGATCACGCCATAGAGAGTGCAGTGTGACTATTGCATTATGTGACCTGTAGAATACCAAGTGGCCATTTCAGTGTTGGTTAATATAGACCAAAACTGCTAGTTTACTGTTTTTATAACTCATGGTCAATACATTTCTGTTAGACGGAGACTGAGTTAGGGCCTGGGGAATACATGGTGGCAAACAAGGTATAAGTTCAGGCAATGCCCTTTATAACCATATTGTTATTGATGCCTTAAAATAGTATCAAGAAAGCCAGCATTTCAGGTAATTCTCCTGACTGTGTGTTTGGTCCACCTTACCTTCCTTCCTCTCCACAATAGCAATACTTATAAAAACATGGCAGCCCACCCCATCCTCTGCTCACTTAAAACAACATTTTTTTTCAGCAGCACTAACATGGATGGAAAGAAGGGTGCAAAACGTGCTACTGAAGAGGAGGAGGCCAGATGGTTAAATGAAAAAATTGTGGCTCCAATGTTTTATGTCCAGTATCTCAGACGAGCAGGAAGACGATGCTCTTTGCCGACAATACCAAAAAAGGTAGCAAAAAAGCTTAAGCATGGCATACATTATTATTTATCTGGAAAAATATCAAAATATACATTGAATAACGCAATTCAGCTAGAAATATAGAGACATATAATTTTGGTCAATATCACCCAGCCTTAGCCTCAGTAGTTGATCAATGTGCACACAGAGTCTGTGTGTCATAACTGACAAACCAACAAAGTGCAAGAAGTAGATGCTCAGTTAGAATGGGGAGAGAGCTTCACTGAGTGTTTTCCTGAGATCAGCAGTACCTTATCCTGCTGCTTGGCAATGCTCTGGCCAAATAGATGGTCTGCTTCTTGCATGTATGTGTTGCAGTCACTGTAAATGTCAGTGATTCCCAAAGTTGGGCCCAAAGCTATGTCAAGGGAATTGGCAAGGCTTGATAAATAATAAAACCTGTTGTTATGCACTGCTAACATTGCACTATTAACTATTTAAGATACTATGACTAGAAAAAGAAAACACAAGGAGCCATACCTCACCTTCTTTTTCAATTGTACTACTGTTACAAGGATTATTGTCATCTTTAAAACTTGTGAGTTGGATGTTGCTATATTACTTTGAGCTGTAGTATCACCTTTGGTAGCTGCAACTGTCCAAGTTGCTGCTCTGTATACTTGTCAGAAGGTGTTTGAGATATGTTCTAAAATATAAGAATTTCTCAGTAAAGGTGTGACTGATAGTATGTTTACCATTCATCAGTACAGGTGTTGAAGTCTATGGTGAGAGGTGGGGAAGCCTTGAACACATTTTTATCTGCCAAAGAGGGTGGAAAAAGTTTTACAACTGTAGGTGGATGCTGGTGTGGGAGAGTAACTAGTGGCTGATTAGGTGGACTTTACTTCAAGTTGTTGTAATAACAACTAAACATAACTTTAACTTTAAAATTTTTAATGACACTGAAGTATTCAATAAATAAGAACAAAGTTATTTGTAAGGTTCAGCCTATTAAATCCCACCTTTCCTACTGCTAACCTCAGTGTGAGTTTGTGAGTGGCAGCTGCTTGTAGAATAAAATGCACAAATGAAGAATTGAAATATTCAGTCATTTAAAACCCCAATAAGGGTATCCCAAAAAAAAGGAAATATAATCATTTAATATAATATATGTATGTATATGTATTTTTAGACTACCACCAAATATAAGGTTTATATATTTCATTTTAGCAAAAAAAAAAAAAATACATAGTACATTTAAAATGCACAGGTTTTATATTTCAAAATTGTCTCCATTATTAGTGTACATCCGCCTCTGGCTTCTGTGCATTATTGACTTTTTGTCTAGGGCAAACAATTTCAAACCACTGAAAACAGCTCCTCAATCCACAATCAAAGCCCTGCATAAAAAATACAAAAACCTGACCTTATTGACATGGATTACATGGCTGGAATCACAAAACTGGCAACACACATACCCGATACATGAGTGTCTGCGGTTGGAGAAGCTGCCTTGTTGCATCTTCCTTGGAAAGCGAGAGTCTTTGTTCATCATTTTATCACCAGGTTCAGACAGAGTTAGGCTGAGTTGGGAAAGACGTCAGTAAAGCAGCATCAGGAGCCGAGGGATGAACAAAAAATGTAGGTTTTTTGCTTGTTTAACAACCCCATGTTGTCACAGTTTAAAATAAAGCTGTCCAAATGTTGTCTTCACAGACTACAAGAGGAGACAGATCCCTCTAGTAAGACGACGCAGGTAGAACAGGACCAAGGGCTCTACATGTAAAACAATTTCAAGATGCAAAACAGCAAAACACAAAGGCGTCATCAGCTGTACCTGGTGACATTGTAAGTGAAAATGAACGCAGCAGTGGAAGCATATATGGCCTGCTCAGCTTCCCTTCTGTGTTTATGAGATAAAACTTGCTTGCTAGTTGCCGTTTACTTCCAGGCCGGTGCAGGAACAACAGTTCAAAGAGCATCAAACTCAATTCTTAGTTCTGCTTTCAGTCCCAGCGTTATGGATATGTCCTTTTGTTTTTATGGAAAAAGAAGAATCAAAAAGGTCCAGCTTAGGGTGCATGCATGTGTGAACATCCTAAAAAGGAGAAAAAGTCTTTGGCTGTTAGAGACCAATCACAGAGGGAATGAGCGTATCATCTCTCTGACAGTGGAAGTATGAGGCCGAATCAGATCAAGTGAAATTGAGGATGGTGTCAGCTGTCAGCACTCATCTGGGAACGCTTCCTCGCTCGTTCTCCTTTTGGCTCGTCACAGACATGCCAAGATAAACTCTTCTCCTGTGTGTCTTTTCTCTCTCCTTGTACTCCTAAATAGGAAAATTTGAGTTCCTCCAAATTAGCTGACTGAAATCTTCAACAGTGACCCCCTGGTGATGATTCCGGCGACTATAAATGAAATCCAGAAGCACTGGTGAAAGACTGCTCATCTGAACACAGTGCTGCCTCTGTGATGCTGCACTAACAACACTGAAGTTATTCTTAGTGAGGAGGGAAAAAAAGTGAGCTGGAAAATGGTGTTATAATCCCAGCAGATGCTCCCTGGAGTGGGCCGTCCCACGTCGTCCCACTGTCAGCGGGCCATAACAGACTTCTGCTCTCTCTCCTCTTCTCTCCTGAGAGTGGTGGGACCAAACTCGGGCTTAAAACAACAAACAACGACACTGTATCCCCTGAGAGTGAGAGATACTGTGGAGGGGGAGGAGGGAAGGGAGGGGCAAAGTGAAAGCAAACTGCACAAAGACAAAGATTACATGAGACAGAGGTCCAGTGTGAAAAGTACTGGAGGTAGAGTTGGGTAAGTATAAGATGCTTTAAAGGGTAGAGAAAAGGGGCTATGGTGGTTTTGTTTCCTTTATGAATGAATGAGTGAACAGATATTTTTATCTTGGTTACATAAATGTTCATAACAAACATAGAATACAATCATTTAACAGAAACCAAAAAAGGTTTAGGCTGAAGCTTGTGACTTATTTTTGCCTTTCCTATCATGAGCGTGTGTTCACTGTCTCTTTTCGTGCAACTGTCCTGCCTCCATGTCAGCCATGGCAGGAGTCCACCGTTCAATCAATACTTCAATATCATGTGTGTGCTTTTAAAAAATGATTTTTCTCTCATGCCATGATTCAGTCCAGGAGCTCCCAAAGTGGGGCCCATGGGGGGTGGGGTCTGATTCCATGTCAGAGAGGGCCTGATCAAATGCAAACCGTTTTGCACTGTCACTGGGGCAAGAAACAATTCTCTTGTTTTCTCTGAAACATTAAAATATATAAAAAATTAATCATGTTTTTATTTAAAGTTGTGAATCATATTTTTTGTAGGGGGGTTGTGAAGTACATAGTGACAAAGCAAATGAATCCTTATTGGAGTAATGATACATTAAAGAGGCTATGAGGGGTTTTATAGCATCAAAATAGGTTATCTATAAATGCTATTCCTGAACTAAGTGGTCGGGTCAACATCAAGAAAACACAAATAATCCACCAACCCAGCTCCACGCAGAACCCCACACCAACTTTCTTCATTGACAATAAACCTCTTGAAGCAGTACCACATTTCAAGTACCTCGGCAGTATCCTATTAGACAGCTGCAACGTTGATGCAGATGTCCAAGCCCACATCAACCTGGCCTCCGCTGCGTTTGGGCACCTAAGGTCACAGGTTTTTATTAACAAGAACCTGAAGGCATCAACTAAGGCTGCAGTGTACCATGCAGTATGTGTGTCCACACTGCTGTATGGCTCTGAAGCCTGGACACCTTACAGGCGGCACATACGATCATTGGAGGCCTTCCACATCCGCTGTCTGCGAAGGATCCTGGGAATAACTTGGGAGCACCACATGACCCATGCTGAAGTCTATGAACGCACCAACTCCACCAGCATAGAGGCACTTCTAGCCCGTAGGCAACTCCGCTGGCTGGGTCATGTGATTCGCATGCCTGCAACTCGTCTACCTCGACAGATCCTGTATGGCCAACTCCAATCCGGCCAGAGGTCTGCAGGAGGGCAACAAAAGAGGTACAAGGACCACATGAAGGTGCTACTTAAAAACTGTAACATACCCCCTAACAACCTGGAAACGATAGCAGCAGACCGTGACACCTGGCGCTCCTCCTGCCTCTCAGGAGTCTCCCACCTGGAGGAGAAGACAACACTGAGGCGCTCAGAGAAGCGCAGGCAGCGGCATGAGTGTGCTGCAAGGACTATCCCACCAGGTCCAACACACACCTGCGCCACATGTGGAAAAGTGTGCGGATCAGCAATTGGTCTACACAGCCACATGAGGTGGCATGAGCGCACCAAGCGCTAACCCCCACCCCCCATCCCGGGAGTTATGAAGTCGTCATCGACAACGATGGACTGCCATAAGGATAAGGTCGGATCGGACAGCCGGCTACAAAACTACGATAATAAGTTCTCCAAAAATTGCTTGTTGTCACACATCAAAAACTACCGCTACGTAACTAGAAAGAGATACATGACCTCGTCGCTTTGCATCCTGTAAGATGTTGAAAAAAGAAGTTGTAAAGTAATGCAGAGTTCTGGGGAAGGTCGGAGCTGCATTTATTAGCATCACAACACACACACGCTTTGGCTTGGGTCACGTCTTTTGGTGCGTTCCAGTTGTAGTCAGAAGTAGGAATTTCTGAGTTCCGAGTAGGAAACTGCAACTGGAACGTCCCCCGAAGTCTGAATTTCCTACTGGGAACTCAGTGAAACCTCGCCACCCCCGAGTTGACAATCAAAGATGGATGCCCCCAGTGTGAACAGTTATTTAGCTCCTGTAATAATCAATTTATTTGCACTTCTGACTGGGGTGTGTCGCTCTAGATCAGCTTTTTACATAGTATTGTTAGACTTATATTTACAAAAATGCTGCCATAGTGATAATCACATTCTTCATGAGATATTTGTGAACAACAACGCAGGGCGTGCTAACAACAGCTAACAATAGCCTGGTAGATCTGAATGTTTTTTTCCGACTTCAACTGGAACGCAGATAAGTCGGAGATGATGTCACTCCCAGTTCCGAGGTTACCGGAATGCAGCATTATGACAGTCGCCGTGCTGGCTTATGGGTAGCAGAATCTTTAAATCTTCGGAAATAGATTCTCCTCATAACACCTTTAATAACAATAACAATAATATCTTATTAATATTATAGATCTATATTTCAAAACATAGATCATCCCTTTACTGCAACATAAGCATGGTGTAAAACCTTCCTTAGAGGTAGAAGAAAACTCACAAAGTACTTATGATTTGCCAAATACACTGTTGAAGATTGTTATACATTTAAACATTTGCAAGCAAGCAGTACAAATCATGAGTCTCTGATAACAGGACAACATTTACACTTCTCAGGAGGTTATGTTTAGTTCATTCCTGTTCAGGAAAACATTTTAGGTCACCAATTATGATGAAAGACTTTTTCAAACAGTTCTTTGTGATAGTTTTATATATTTTACTATTTTTTCTTGTTTAAGTTAGGAGAGCTAGGGCAGACTTCCTGTCTGAATATGTCTCCTTTTATTCTGAAGGGAACCTCTGGTAGGTCGCAACATTGGCTTCACTATGAGAAAAACAGATCAATAATTAAATCAAAATGGCTTAGAGGAGCTGAAAAAGGTTGAATGGTTGATGCTAAAAGTTGCAGAACACTGTTGACTTCTGATTTAGTCTTGTGGTATGCTTAATGACAGTCCCTGCTGTCACATGTGGATGTGTCCCTGGGCAAGACACTTTGTCCCAAGTTACTCCCACTACTGTGTCAGTGGCGTGTTATTGGGTATGAAAGGGCATGGATGTTCAACTCGCTGTGGGAGCAACAGTCTCCGCAGTAAGTGCATACAGCTGCTGTCTGCTGTTTGTAGACAGATGGAAGGAGGAGAGGGGCTCTCTGATCGAACAGTATGTTGGGTTCCCACATTTTTCTCCACAGAACCTTGAATCATTGAAGAGTCTACCATACACAAGATGCTCCTCTATATCCATTTCTGCATGCCAACCACAATGTTACCACTGTGTTGCCTCTGCATGTCACAAAAAGTAGTGACATTAAAAATAATGTTACCTTGACACATTTTTGGCACTAAAGCTGTGACAGTATTTACTGACTAGAGGGATGGATGGAGCCCATGTCTAATTATTCAGTGTGTGGGATTGTCGAGAAATATTGGCAGCACTGCATATGTAATGTTAAAGACCTAGTTTCTACAGTAAAGTTACATCCAGATATATTCCTGTGATCTTAATCTTAAAAGCTGTTGCTGTTGCACAAAAATCTCATACCTCTAAAACTGCTACTTTTCAGGAAACTAAAGCAATGCTGTACTACTAAAGGAAAACATACTTTATTATTGTAATTCTGATCTGGTCTTAGTTCTTTCAAAATGTATTGGAGCGATTCACCAATGTGGGAGGAGACCAAAAGCACTGTTTTGTGGGGGGAAAAAAGAGAATCTAGAAAGAGGAGATGCAAGGTTTTGGCCTGACAGCAACAAAAGGACTGATAAATACAAGTTCACTGTAATGTCAGACTGCCAGGTGTTCTGCAAAATCATAATTACTTATCAACAATCATTTATAGGAAATTCTGAGACATTTATGAGTCTCCCTGAGTATAAACCCTCACAGACATTTGAAGAGAAACATGACTTTGTCCTGATGTTTTAAAAAGATATGATGGTGGGATGAAATACAATACTTATAATGAAAAATAGTTGTTATTTCTGGAAGTACGTTTCATATCTTGTCTTTGTTCAGTTATCAATTATATGGAGTTTCCATAAAACACCCCAGTTTGTTTTTGTATACATCCTAAAAGCATCCCAGCTTCTCATTAAATATGGCTGTAACTGATAAAAGTCTAATCAACAACCTGACATCAGAACACTTTGTAACAGTTCACCCTGCTGACAGGTTACACTCCACCACAGAAACACAGACACAGCCAGCTTTAGCTTAAGCAGACACTGATCAACACAGCAGCCTCTCGTGGAGAGAAGAGGAAATGCAACAAAGACATTTATCTGAACAGTGTGCACAAACGCTGCAGGTAACCAACGAGTTCTGAAACACTGCTTTAATTACAGGTGCTGCTCACACTTCAAAATATTCTTGTGTAAGAGTTAGACTTCTGATCTGCTGCTAAAAACAACCTTGACCAAATCTAAACCCAGAGACAGACACTGAACTAACAGGAATCAACCTATAGACTAACATATTATCATAAAATTCAGTATTATTTTAAACTAGAAAAGCACTTGGAGAGCGCAGACCTCCGCAAAGCAGCACAGTTCCCACACATATTGTGACTTGCATCTAAAAACATTTCTCCGACATTTTTGTCTACTTTTTTTGATTCCTTGACCATGAAAAAGTACATACACATCAATATATTACTCCTACATTTATTTTAAGTTTTTCATGGAGTTACATACACATATGTTGAAAATCTCCCAATGATAAAGAATCTTTTGAACAATTCCTGGATCTAGACAGTGATCCGGATCAACACCAAAACTGAATCACTTCTTCCTTTTCCCATGTTGAACATTTTCTGAAAATTTCATCAAAATCCATCCATAACTTTTTGAGTTATTTTGTTCACAGACAGACAGACAGACAGACAGACAGACAGACTAACAAACAAACTCTCCCGAAAACATAACCTCCTGGGCGGAGGTAATGATCAATACAGCGTTATTTAAAAATATACATTTTCAATAGTGGAGTAATGACACAATGTTTTTTGATGCCAACATAAAACATGAACTCCTTAGATCGTCTGCAAATAATATCAAAAAATGTGTGGTACTCTTTTTCTGTATCAGTGTTTAGATAAAGTATAAAATAACCCTCTACAAAATGGTTTTAGATGTACAATTTAACATGAGGAACAGTTCTTGTGGAAAGTCTCTTGTAATCTGTTTGCTCAAGCAGGGAAGTCATGCAAGTAACAAGTCACCTTTACTTGTTTACTTTGCTATATTATTATGATAATAATTTCTACATTGTTTGTTTATCTTTGCGTAAGGATTGAGAGTAAGACAAGATGTTCCTTCCCTTGAGCTAAAGCTCGTATGAGAGTAGCTTCCTGTTTAAGCTAATTATAATACTCAAGCATATACATTTTGTCATTTTCAAATAAGTTATCAACAGTACTTTAATCAGTAGCACTTTGTATTTTTCATTAAAATTCCTGCCAGAATTTTTTCCCGCCATCAGCACAGGAAGACAGAAGATAGAATAAAAACCCAGCTCCATCTGTTCTGATGTTGTGAACCTGTCCAAAGTTTGACCCTAAAATATTTTCTTGAAAAGATTAATGTATAAGAGTATGTTGTTCCTCTTAGTGATTAAATCATTATCATTTAATGAGTATGTATTTATCGTAGGATTGCACAACAGGCTTTAATGTGTTAAAGATGTGTTGAGAGAAAGACAGACCAACAGCACCAAAAAATAAGTAAGGAGGCGAGGAGAAGGGTAAACCAACATAACTGATCTAAAGTCCTTATGTAAAGGTGTAGGACTGTTATGAAAATGTTTTGCATGACAATAATAAATCAACGGTAAATCTAGAAGTGCTCCGAGAGCACAAACCTCTGCCATGGCATTTCCAACATTATGGAGTGGGTAAAAACACTAAATATAGAAAAATGCCTTCTCTCACACAGCTAACAAATCTTTTAGAAATTCCTGAATCTGGATTCAGATCACCATCAAAATGTAAATTTTTGTGTTATTGTGTTCACAAACTAACAAATGTCGGTAAAACTAGGTACTCCCAGCACCTTATAAGCCTGCAAAGTTTTCCCGGGAAAGCACAAAGCTTGAGCTGGTTTTAATATCTGACTTAAGGGGACTGTGAGGAGCTTCTCAGTAATTACAAAAAAGTCTCACTTTTAGATATATGCCTGATCGAAAGACACACTTTAAGATGAGTTTTATAGCATTAAAATAGGTTATCTATAAATGCTATTCCTTAGCTTCACTGTCGGGTCGGACAGGGCTGGACTGGCCTGCATACTCAACTTCAGGAACAAAACAATTAAAACTAGAGCAAATTTATGTTATTCAGACACGTCTTAGAGCACCGGGCTGTAAGTAGCGATATATAGCCGGCTACAAAACTACCATACTAAGTTTTCCAAAAATTACTTGTTGTCACACATCAAAAACTACCGCTACTTAACTAGAAAGAGATACATTACCTCGTCGCTTTGCATCCTGTAAGTTGTTGAAAAAAAGAAGTTGTAAAGTAATGCAGAGTTCTGAGCTGCATTTATCCCAACAAACACACGCTTTGGCTTGGGTCACGTCTTTTGGTGCGTTCCAGTTGTAGTCAGAAGTAGGAATTTCTGAGTTGTGCTTTTAAGAAAGCAATATCTATTTGTATATGCATATACTGTATATGTATCCATAAAACAAAGAGTTTGTCTTCAACCTGCTCTATGGTAAAGTTCCTTGGGATAACACTTGTAATGAACTAGTGATTGATTAAATGATTAATTGATTAATTGATTGATTGATTCATTGACTGACTAAGAGTTTTAAATGTCCCTTGGTGTGTTTCACATGTCTCCCCCAAATAATAGCATACTTGTACACACACGTCTAAAAGCCAGTAACATCAGAACTTCTCCCGTTGAAAGTGGCAGAGGCTACTTCTAACAGCTTATTCCTATTAGACAGACTACCAGTGTGGCTTTATACCATTATTATGTTGGCAATTTTAGCCCACTGGTCCAGAGAGGCAATCCTAGTGCAGAGAAGAGACTGTGGAGAGAATGCAGAGTTGTTGCACAGCACTGAACTGACCAATCACTGCAAAGAAGACTTGTCAACCTAATGCTACGGCCACACCGGACGCGAATTTGCAAAGACGCACGTCGAGATTAAATACAAAGTAAATGCAAAGATGCGTTTGGACGCAGATTCGCCCCGGGCGGCGCGTTGGACGCATTTGGCGCGGCGTGTATGAAGCATCCGGCGCGTTTGGGGCGTCAAACGCCTCTACGCTCAAGTTGAAAATATTGAACTTTCCGGCAGCCAATCAGCGATGACATTCCCCCCCGACGTCATTGATTTGATGACGTGTGACTCTCCGGCCACCGGCTCCTGCTCAAACCCCTCTGAAAGATTGGGGCAGGGTTGATCTGTGCTGTTTGCCATCATCCGGAGCTATAGCTACGATTCGACATGTGTACTCTACAGAGACCAGAACAAAAAGGAGCAGGCTTGGGTGAAAGTCGCTGAGGAGACAGGTTTTGAAGGTAAGTTCTGTAAATATTCGTTTCCAGCTGGATTTGCCTGCACGAGTCATCACTGAGTCCGACAAGCTCCAGCTCTCTTCTGCCCCTGCGCAGTGATGCACGTTGCCCCTCAGCTTGTCAAAAAAGTCCAGCGTCCAGCCTTGGGCGTTACCATAGACTGTAAAAAACTTGGACGCCATGTCGCTGGGTTCAAATTGAAGCCGCCACGAAAACTGCTCCCCATGGTGACTGGCTGCAGTATAGGTCAAATCTCCGTCTCCTCCATTCAGATGGCCTTGAAGTCAAGTTTATGAAACTTGCTGCACATGTTTTGATGTATCCCCTTTCTGATTTGTTTAATCTGTCTCTGTCTACCTGCTCAATCCCTACCATTTGGAAATGTGCTAAGGTTACCCCTCTTTTCAAAGGTGGAGATTCCTCTGATGTAAATAATTATCGATCCATTTCTATTATTTGTACAGTTGCAAAAATTTTTGAAAAGCTTATTTTTAATCAACTCTGACATTATTTAAATTCTCTTGATATTTTATCACCATCACAATCAGGATTTAGACCAAATTTTTCTACCACCACTGCTCTGTTAAAGTTTACCAATGATGTTGTTATGGTTTGAAATTATGTTTGGTATTTTTGGTTAATTAGAGGGATTGTTGTGCTTTTCACCTTGTGTTTTCTCTCTCTGCAGTGCAGGCTGTGGCTGGGGGCGTGGCTGACCTACATTCTGTCAGAGTGCAGCAGGGCACACCTGAACTCAGTTTCCAATCATCCACCTCTCCATAAAGACCGGCTCAGTCTTCACTCCAGTGCCAGATAATTCCGTCTCACTAGGTAGTGCCAAGCTCAGAGGTTGAGCTGGATGCAACTCTGTTTGTTGAGAACCTTTTTGCTGATCTGTTTTTCCTTTGCTTTTCAGGTCTGTGCCCTGCTGCTCCTTTTTTGGTGTCTGGTCTGTAGGCAGCCTACCTCGGCCACAGCCTGCAGAGATTTGTTTGTTCCTTTTTTGTGTCTTGAAATGTATTGTTTCTCTGGTGAGACAATTAAAAGACTTTGTTTATTCAAACTGCTGAATGTCTCCTGCTCATTTTGGTCCAACAAAAAGACTCAGGCCTTAACAGATGTGTTCTCTTCCTTTGATAAAAGTCAATTTACTGGGGCGATTTTTATTGATCTTTCTAAAGCTTTTGATCTGGTAGACCATTGATTACTATTGGATAAACTTTCTGCTATTGGACTGGATCAAAATGCTCTTTTTTGGTTCAATGCCTACCTTCACAATCGTCGTCAATGTGTTGTTTTTCAGGGTCATCAGTCTGACTTTTTAATTATTGAAAAGGGTGTCCCACAAGGCTCTACTTTAGGTTCACTTCTTTTTTCTATTTTTATTAATGATTTGCCCAATATCTGCTCTAACTGTCATGTCCACTTATATGCTGATGATTCTGTCATTTACAATTCTAACTCTGACTTATCTCAAATACACAAGTCTTTACAGCTTGATTTTGATAGGGTTCAAGACTGGTTCAGTAAGATGAAACTTGTATTGAACTAAAAGAAGTCCTGCAGCATGATTTTTAGTATGCGTCACCGCCAATCTCATCCAGTGGACTTTCACATTTATTATTCTGATGGATCTCCTGTTGATAACGTTATATCACTCAAATACCTTGGACTTTGGATCGATCCAGAACTCACTTTCAAACCTCATATAGATTATATTGTAAAAAAAAAGCATATGGCTGTCTTGCATCACTTTACCGTTCTATCAACTGTTTTACACTGAATGTTAGAAAAAGGCTAATATCACAACTCATGTTACCAATTGTTGATTATGCTGATATTGTTTATCAAAACACCTCAGACTCCCATCTTAAATCTTTGAATGTATTATTTAACTCTATTTGTAGATTTGTTTTGAGATGTCCTTTTAGAACTCATCACTGTTTTAAGTTTGATTCATTGAACTGGCTACAACCCAAATCAAGACGGCAATATCATTGGCTTCACTTCCTTTTTAAATGTGTTTATTTCGATTGCCCTCCATATTTAAAGGAACTCATGATTCCATATAATTCTCCATACACCCTCAGGCATATGAACTACCCATTTTTCTTTGTTCCTAGAGTTTTAAAAGAAGTTGGGAAAAGATCATTTCAGTACAAAGCCCCATCAGATTGGAATAATCTCCCTCTTTCTTTGCGTTCTACTACTACTTTTTATAGTTTCAGAATGTCTCTACATGTCCATCTCAAAACAAACTGCTCATGTTTCTGATTTATTTTTCTTCAATTTTTTTTTTTTTTTTTTATGTTCACATTTTTGATCTATGTTAATAATTTTTGTCTATTCTGCATTTTAGGCGTTTGTTGGTTGGGGTTGTGTGTGGGAGTAGGAGGAGCAAGATGTCTGTATCTGTTGTATGTTCTGTTGTTGTATGTTCATATATGAATGTGTTGTAGTGTGGCCTTGTTTTTCTGTATATGTGTGTTCAGGGACCCTCTTGAAAATGAGATGCTGCATCTCAAGGGGCTATCCTTTAATAAATTCAAAATTCAAATTCAAAATTCATTCATCTGGACGGGCGGTAGTGAAACTTCAAAAAATTAATACACCTCGTAGAAATATTTCTCCCATCCGTATGCTGTGGTGATATGAAAGTATTATAGGGCTGCGTTTTTTCTAAGTCCTCTTTTTTCTGAAAAGTTTCTTTTTCATCAGTTATTACGGTGCGTTCACACCACAAGCGACTCAGCTACCAAAGTCGCGTTGCCCACAGATGTAGCGTCGCGCGTCCATAAATACCTGTTTGGTCGACGTTGGCGTCGGCCGTCGGTCGGTGACGTCACATCCGCTCGAGGTTTACCGCGATCATATCATATATCACATAATAGGATGTATAAGCGGACATTATTCCAGCTGTATCCTTTTCACTCACTCATCAGACACAAAACTCTGCAGCTGATGATGCAGCAGCATTACCTGTGAGTTTACCACGGTCCGTCTGCAAATGTCCTCACTGAGATTAGTTCCGCCTAGAAGGAAGTCATCCGCCCTGTAGTCCGGATGAATAACTGCACCATCACACGTACACACACCGCTGATTGGCTGATGCCACACAGCCACACACGACATCGCCTGAATAGATCAACTTTTTTTCAACTTTGACATCACGCGACGAGTGAAGTGGTCGTCTTGTTGCCGGCTGTCGCATCACGGGAGGGTTAGCCCCGCCCCATCGCGGCTGTACATTGACTTTGAATGGAGACTGATCGCCGAGGTAGTACAGGTAGCGACCGGTGTGAACGCACCTTTAGAGTTTAAAAATAACCGCGGTTTACGGCAGTTTCACAATGATTGTGTACGGCACATGCTGGGGAGTTTTGCGACAGTTGACGACAACTATGTCGAAATATGGTCCAGATTCTTTACTGGCTGCAAAATGGCGGCGCCCTGACAAGGGATATTTTGGCTTCAAATCCGTTACATGGTAGAAGGCGGAGCCACGCTATCCAGTTCTTATAATACATCCATGGGCATTACACGCGGAGCGTCACAGGCATTACGCGCATTTAAATTCGCCAATTCGCGTCCAGGGTGGCCGTAGCATAATGAGATGACTCTGCCCAGGTGGGGAACAGGGCAGGGGCAGGCTTACACTATCCACTGACTCCCAGTGTTTGAGACAAGCTAATTCCCTGTAGGCGAGCTCTGACCATCTCTTCCCTTTTACTGCACGCACAGTGGAAAGAATGGTGTGTATGTACTTGCCATAGACCCAGAAGTGAGGCAAGGCATGAAAACAAAAAAGATGTATCTCTTTAACAAATGCAAGAAGCCACCCCCCACCCCCCCACCCCCCAAAAAAATACCCCTAACACATCAGACGGTCTGTTTCAAATATTGATAGAATATATTTTATGTACATCCAGCAGCATCCTACAAACAGTGTTTTGGAGGGGCAGAACCTCACAAAAAGGAAATAAACAATACAAATATGATCATAAACTAATGTTCTATCATCACATTCATTGCAGCCAAGTCAAGGCTTGCAGTCGCCTCTTGCTTTCAGTACCATAAAAACCACATCTGTGGCTGTTTCCTTGACGGACACTGGTAAGCCCAATCACTTTCTGATCAGAACCAAGTGCATCAGCGTGAAGCACAGATGATCTGCCTGATGACAGACAACTCTTTCAAGCAGGGCAAAGAGTTAAAACAGATGAAATGAGAAACATTATAGACACAAAACTATCTGTTCATCTCAGATCTAGCATGAAAAATCAGTTTTTATAGGATGTGTTTCACTATAAAATTTATTAGACATGCTGTCTGAGGAGTGGAAAAAGGAGCTAAATCTCCCTCAAACACTAAGTGAAAAGAACATTGTGGGTGTGTTCTATATTTGATCCGTCTGCGACATTTATTTTCCGCTGGACCCCCAGTTTGTTTAATTCCTCCTCCTTGCCAGCCATCCTGCAATAACTCTTCTCTATCCATTCATTTCAGCTGTGACATTATGAGACACTGCACATACCACAGAGAGGGACACTTCCAATGGTCTAACCTGGGGTCTGTGTAATATAAAAACTCTGACATGTTGAATTTCTGTGCTACACAGTGAGACTTACTCTTCAGATTGAGTCCCGAAATCCTCCTCACTGGTCTTTCACGCTCTAATATTTAGATGTTCAACAGTCATGCTGAAATTGATGAAGACATTTGGCTCAAGACATTCAGTAAACCTTGGAAAAGGAACATCTCTTCTAATCTCCAATCCAAGAGTATTTAACGTCTGAGGGAAAACAATTCCTACCATCGTGCGTTTACAAAGGTGAATGAACTTGTAAACACTTTTGAAGTTTTCTTGTAAGCACTGGCTCCTTTCGAAAGGTTTTACGCACATTTATAAACCAATAAAAGAAAAGCAGCACTTTACAACACCAGCACCTACAGGCTTTCATTTTTATTTCACTGAGGTGGATGTCATCTAACATGACGACAACAGTTGAAAGACGCCTGGTAACAGCACGGGTCTGTTTTGTGGCTACAGCCGAGTGTGTATATATCGAGGGTAAACACTGACAAAGAGATAGTGGGTAAGTGCGTCAAAATTGGTTTTACAGCACTTTGCTATTTTCCACAACAGTCTTCTTCTGAAGAAGAAACCTACAGGCATATTCAACACCAGCCTGCAAATACAAAGTCCCTGAAACAATAAAGACATATTTGCCTTTCCATCCACTCATTTGTGTTAAGCCTTGAAGAAGTTAAGGTCAAGTATGGTTTAATTGATCCTACAGCTCCAACCCTGTCACTGTTGGCCAAGTAAATGTTTGATTTGCACTTAAATTGGGAAGCATGTCATAAAAATAAATTGACAGGCACCAGAGCAGAGCCTCTGGCTGCAGGACAGCTGCACTCTTCCCAAACAAGAGTTATGACTAGTATCATGAAAGAATGATTCTAAAAATCAAACATGTCCTCAGCAGAGCAGGAAATACCTCATCATGTTGCTTTTACAGTTTGCTGGTGACAGATCATAATACTCACTTGACAAAGAAGTGGAACAACAAGCTGCAGATCTACTGTTAGCTTGGATCTCACTTTGCTGAGTGTTTACAGAGATGATAAAGGAAAACAAAAGCACTGGAAAAACACATTCACCTGCAGGAAACTCGGCACTAAACCCAGCAGTTTGGACATCATAGCCTTCTTGTGTTTGCTTTTCACCATGTGAGTTAAATGTGGCAGCCTTTTGAGTTGTTACTAATCTAAACAGAAACTGGTCCAACTATAGAGGCAGTTAACTTAAATCTTGGCACTATCAAAATTTAATGTCAAGAATTATTCTGTAACATTAAATGAAGATCTTGTGGTCAGAACTGATGTCACAACTTCAGCTTTGGGCAACCACTTTTGCAGCTTGAGTAGCTACTGACTTGACAAAAATAAACCAGAGTGCATCAACAACTATACAGAGTTTTAGAAATATTTACAACAACAGAGATCAAATAATTCAAAAGCGACTAGTGTTCAGACCATGGTCTCAGTGTATGACTTTGAACAGGATTTTACTGCAGACAGGAATAGACATGATTTTATCAATATCATTGGTATTTTTAATTCAGATTATCAGTCAAATTCTTGATCAATTCTTTAATTTATTCCTGTTGATATTTTTTTGCATGCAACAAAGTTGTCAAATGCAGAGCCTCTGTGTCAACAATGTCAGACACACAGCAAATCCTGCTATCTAATCCTGCACCGCATTGACACATTTCTGCATTTAGATGGTGTTCCTGGGTTCACTTTAAATAACACAGAAATAGAAATTGTGCTGTGAGCATCATAATATGCTGAATTAGGTAAAATACTAAACTGCTTCTGTACCCTGTTTGTCATTACTTCATATTTATGTGTTTTTTTAGTGCTAGCGTCCTCTTAAAACGGCATATCATTACTATTTTGCCAGGCTCAACAAAATATTTTTTGGCTTTAATCATTTGCTAAATTATTAAGTTGAAAGCCAGGTGATATAAAGGTCTCAAATTGGTTTGAACCCATTCTCAAATAGTACTAAAATTGATACTAATTGCTAGGTATCACCCTGGTTGGTTTTATGTAGAAAAACTAAAATCAAGGAACTTTTGCATTATTAGTTTTATTTGTGCTGCCTTAAAAAGCCCCACACCACAAAGATATGAATACAAGCGAAATGCTTCTCAAACTTATCTGTAAATAGTGCTTAGACTACAATAGATCAATATCAATATCAATTTTAGGTATATTTGCCTTTTTCAGAGAACTTGAACTGTCTGCTAGGGGACTATAGCCCCCATATATGGGGTATAAACTCACTGAAAAGTCAACACTGCCCTTCATATTGATTTAATGTTTAAACACAAAGAAATGTGATAGTTTTACTCGTTTTGTAATACATTTTTAAATTCCTTTGTCATTTCATAAATAAGTTGCTGGGGTAAAAGACCCTTAAAATTTGTTGCAATAATAAGAAAAATAGAAAAAAAAAATTCACACAGTTTCTGTTTCTCTCCTACCTGTTGGCAAAATGTCTCACCAGCAGAGGGTAAATTCAGCTCTGTTAGCAAGCAGGTAGCAGCTAGCTAATTAACTAAAGTATTTATAATATCCACATGATGTGGAAGTAAAGCCATTGTATTGATATTTTGGATTACAGGGACAACAACACCAAATCAAATACTGTGTATTTTAAAAGGATAGTTCTATATTTTTTAAGTTGGGTTGTATCAGGTACTTGAGAATAGTCAGTGAAGTGGCTGAAAGGGCTCCTGCTGTTACTGGGTACAACTATTTTGTGTAATTACATGAGTTTTATGTGAAAACAAGCAACAGATCTATGTTGGGTAGAATGTGTGAGTGGGTAAAAAATTGCACAGCACTTTAACACAGTCTGTGTGTTTGGCACTATTTAATGATGCAGCAAATGGCTATGTGTCCTTCCGCCTGTGCTCATTAGATAGCAGATAGCTTTGTTTACTTAACTCTAGATCAAACCTAACAACAGGCAGGTTGGTGGGCTTACAGTTTACACACATAGACCACCAGATCACTCCAGATCTCTGAAGCTCCTCAGTTTCCACAGTAGTGTGTCTCCTTTCTCTTTCGTCTGAATCTAAATCATTTCTTCTTCTGTACTCTTTGGTTCATAAAGGTAACCCAGTGCACCACCAGTAAAGGGAATGTCTTATCACTCATTTTTGGTTCAATATTAGTGACCTTTGCCATTGAAAAGTCTTCCTGAGTTTTTAGAGCAAAACAGAATCGGCAGAATCCATGAACACAGGTGGAGTTATCGGTTGCTCCATCGTAAACAGTGCCAAACACAGAGACCTCCTGGAGGAAAAACAAAGTGCTCAGACTGTTTTTGCCCAATTATACATTCCATCTAACAACTCATTTTAACTTAAAAACTAACACAAAAGTTACTCAAAATAACTGCACCCATTTACATCAGTGTACCTCTCTGATCTCTCTGGTGTCAGCTCGTTCATCTTAAAGGTGCAGCGCTGCCTGGAGCCACTTCACTGACTTTGGTCAAGTACCTGAAACAACCCAACTTAAAAAAGACACTGAACTATCCCTTTAACTGCTCACACTGAAGCTGTAAAAGTTTTCATGTCTTTTATGTTGCTCTTGCAGTTATACAGATTATGGGCTGTGAAGTAGGCTTTTTAATGACAGAGTGGGCATTACATTTAATGGCATTTGAAAACACACGGTTGGCTACTGATACTTCAGCAGGAAGCCAATGAGGCGAAGAAGTTCTTTTAAAAAGATTTGTTTTTTTAAAAATACTGAAACCCTTCTTAGATTTTAACTCTGACAGCAAACAAGTGCTGTCACATGTTACCTTTTGTAATCGGTACTGTTTAACACAACAATATAATTCTTGAATAAAAACTTCCGAGTATCAATAGCCTTGCAGTTACCTTCCTGTGCACCGTGTCGGGGCGGGGATCCACGCAGAGGCAATCAACACCTGTTCTGATCCAGCAAATGCTCTACCTGCTCCTCTTCCCCCAGTCTTTAACTTAATTTCCTACATCATCCATTGCCTATATCCAAGAAAGGCAATATAATGATGAAAAGCCACAAAACAAAGCTTAAAAACAACAACTAAATTTACCAAATGTTGAAAACAAGTGGCAAAACGTGGCACAGCTTTAACATATGTTAGCAGCTGTTGAAGTATTATTTACCTAAGCAGTTTAAAGCAGGTTTAGAAACAAGAGTCAGCCACTACAGTTGTTCACAGAATAAAGCATCTACAGTTGCTCTTCTTCCCAGTGGACCTAAAAGCATGGTCAGCAGCTCAGCTTCAGAATTTCTGAATTTACCTGGGCGTGTGGGCCAGAGTAAAGCGGCGTCGCTGCAGATTGATGCTGCGGTTCATCAGTAGCTTTCTGAAGAGTAGCGGCGAGTTTCGAGGGGAACCACGTGGAGAATCCTTAGGTGAGTTTTTAGGGGATCCACCAGGAGAGCCAGCTTTGGACCTGGTTATGAGTTGAATGACAGGGGGCCTGTTCATCCTTAGTCCCTGTGGCCGTTCCTCGACTTTTGTCTGCTCATCGTCAGAAGAGCTCTCAGAAATAAGCTCACTCATTGTGAATAAAAGATGGCCAGGTAACTATTCCCTTTTATTTGTTGTCTTCCAGGAGTTTCCCTTTTCCTTTTCCTTGTTCTTCTCAAACAAACTCTTTACTCTTTCTTCCTGACAAGATATATTTCAATGGTCCATTAGTTCCTGTGGCCATCTGTCTTGATTTCTCACTTGCAGGTAAAGCCGGTGTGACAGTCCAGTCCTTGCTCCGTAACAAACGAGCCAAACCATGGCCTTTTCATGATGACTCCAAATTTTTCTTTTAAAACATTCAAACAAATGTCGTTCAAAATTCAAAAAGTCTACCAAAGCAGCTCAAAAAATCCAAGTTTGAAATTTTTCTGACCCTTTCATGTCCCTTTCCAGGGATCAAACTGCCTGCCTGCCGGCAACCGACTCAAACATTAGTGTTGATGTACTCTCCCTGACTCCCTCCCTCTCCCAGGGTTTTGTTTACATTACTGCTAGGCCTTCCCTCTCTCCAACTAAATATGGACGTCTGATTTACAGGGAAGAGAAGCATGACAGATCACCTCCTTCTGCTTTTCTCTACTTCTCTCCAAATGTCTGCCTCCCCTCTTCCCTCACTCCTAATCGTACCGAGCAAATTGTTCATCAACGTCAAACAGTGCTCCATAATCACTTCCTCTGGTGTATAAACATTAAGCCGTCGCCTGGCTCTGGCCTCAGTTTCATTTTTTTTTCAGCCTCACTCAGGCTTTTTTGCTTTGCTCTCCCGGAGGTGCTTTTGTTGTAAAGTTACTTATTTCCTCAGAGATGGCCCCTTTGCCTTTCACATGCCCCGTGTGCACCAGGAGGAGTCACATGAAGGGCCTCTGACTATAAAAAGCAGAGGTAGATAAAAGCTATAGTGCATGGGTGCTGTCACGATGGCGCTCTCTATCTGTGACCAGAGGCAACATCTATCACCACCAATGTAATGCGTTTGTTTATCTTTGCAAATTGAGGAAAGGTCCTCCTGTGATAACAATGCACATCTAGAATCGGGTGCTGTCTGGAGGAACTGAAATAACCTGGAACATCTGACGCAGACCTAAACCAATGATCAACACATGGCAGGAGGAGCATGGGCGAAAGATTCTTTGGCTTTTAATGGATATCCAAACATAGCTGCTGCACTCTGCATGTAGGGAGAGAAATTTGTTCTCATCCAAATGTAGCACTGTACATGTGAACTCGTCATTTAAGGGTCAAATACATGCCAAGATTTTAGATCATACATAACCACCAAAATATGCCTCAAAGGACTTTAGAAAGAATAACAGATGTGACTTTTGACCTGTCCTCAAACTTAAAACACCAGGTTCATCAGTCCAGCGTCACCACTACGTCTTTAATGCATCATATTTTCTCTGGAGAGACACTAATGGCCATTGACCCATTGTACAGCTTAGTCAGAAAGCTCCACACTAATGTGAGCTGGTAAACATGTAAGGCACTTGGTGTAAGAGCTGCTTTTTTCTCAAGAGTTGGAGGAGACCAAATCAGAGCCAAGAGTGGAACATAAAGTCGACGTTACATTAGTAAGGGGGAAACAAGAAACAAGCCCACAGTATTGGTTCAGTGTGTTATTTCATGGAAACTTTACACCGTTCCCCCATTTCAGTTTGGGTAGTTACAGTAACGCCTGGCTCACACTAGAAACAAGAAGAGTCACTGGATGGTTTCTAGTTTTTCTATGACGTATTCTACTGCTGTGGACATACATACCTGCGGGGTTTAAGTAAATATGTCCATCTATTTTTCATTTTCCTGTCTGTTTTGGCCAGGAAATGCAGAAGGCTTGCAGAAAAATCTAGAGATTTTCAGTGGTGGGAGACTAGTGTCTTTCACTTGCAATCTGAAAGCTCTGACTTCATAACATGCTCGGTGAAATAAAAACATGAATGCACAGCTGCTGTTACACAAGTCCAATGCATCCAACTTGAAACAGCCCTCAGCAATCACGTAACAACTGGCTGGACAACTTGTTACCTGTATAATACTACAATATTGGAAAGAATCAAAACTGCTATCACTCCAAATGTAAAAGGAGTGTAGATGGTGATAGCTGCATGTGAATAGATACTTGGAATATTGAACTGGAAGAACAACTTGATCAGAGAAGATTGGACCGTTTCAGCCGATATATCTCAAAAGATGCCAACAGACAGTGAAACTGTACATATCAAAGTCTCAAGATGCTCTTCGCAGTGCTGTGTCGAACTCATGAAATTCTTTTTGTTGTGACATGTTTTCTGTTTTGTATTTTCTGTTATTTTATTTGATCTATTATTTATTATATATTTTGTATTAATTTTTGTTAAAAAAACTTAATTACTGTTAGAATAATTTAAAATAAAAAAAAAACAAATAAAAAAGAATCTCTGAGGTTCCAACTATCATTTACTCAAATTTTCTTTTTTTTAAGGTTGTATTTTTCTTGCAGCCAAGAACCCCCCTCTTCAACAAGCTTGATTTCACCACCATCACCAAAAACAACAATTAAAATTTCTGGATGTTCTCCATTGTTTTTTTGTTTGTTTGTTTGTTTACTGTGTGGTGCTGTTGCTGCTGTTGTGCTGATGCTGCCCAATACTAAAGCTGACATGACAAAGGCAAAGTTTTGATAAAGGGTTTTGTTTTTTTAGGGGGGATTAAATTAAGTGTGAAAAATGAAGAGAAGAGTTTGGTCCTGAATACTTTAATAAAGTAGGCACTATATTAAAGAGACTGTGAGGAGTTTCTAAGTAATTACAAAAAAGTCTCACTTTTAGATATATGCCTGATCAAAATACACACTTTAAGATGAGTTTTATAGCATCAAAATAGGTTATCTATAAATGCTATTCCTTAGCTTCGCGGTTGGGTTGGACAGGGCTGGAGTGGCCTGGATACTCAACTTCGGGAACAAGACAATTAAGTAGTGATATATAGCCGGCTACAAAACTTCAATTCTAAGTTTTCCAAAAATTGCTTGTTGTCACACATCGAAAACTGCCGCTGCGTAACTAGAAAGAGATACATTACCTCGTCGCTTTGCATCCTGTAAGTTGTTAAAAAAAGAAGTTGTAAAGCAATGCAGAGTTCTGAGGAAGGTCCGAGCTGCAACACAACAAACACACGCTTTGGCTTGGGTCACGTCTTTTAGTGCGTTCCAGTTGTAGTCAGAAGTAGGAATTTCTGGGTTCTGAGTAGGAAACTGCAACTGGAACGTCCCCCGAAGTCGGAATTTCCGACTGGGAACTCGGTGAAACCTCACCACCCCCGAGTTGACAATCGAAGAAGGATGCCCCCAGTGTGAACAGTTATTTGTCTCCTGTAATAATCAATTAATTTGCACTTCTGGCTGGGGTGTGTCACTCTAGATCAGCCATTCTCAACCTTGGGGTCCCGACCCCAATTGGGGTCGCGGACAGTACTGAACGTTAAATTGGGGGTCGCGACTTTGAAAGGTTGAGAACCACTGCTCTAGATCAGCTGTAACAACAACGCAGGGCGTGCTAACAACAGCCAACAATAGCCTGGTAGATCGGCATGTTTTTTTCCGACTTCAACTGGAACGCCGATAAGTCGGAGATGATGTCACTCCCGATTCCGAGGTTACTGGAAAGCAGCATTACGACAGTTGCCGCACTGGCTCATGGGTAGCAGAGTTTTAATGTCGCTGCAAATAGATTCTCCTCATAGCACCTTTAAGTATTGACTGCATATCTGAATGGCAAATAGCCCAACAAATGGAAAACTGGGGAAAAAAAGGAGTAAAAAGTGTACTTAGCTTTGGACTGGTGCTTACACCTACAGTAAAAGTCACATTCTGAATATAATATTGTGTTGACTCTGAAATGTGTTGCCGAAGACATCCCTTGCACGAAAATGGTCCAATCCAAGTAAATGTTTTTCCATTGCTGTAAAAGCCTTTTGCCATCCAAAGATCTTCTTACAGGTGTTTTTTCTGTTGTTTCTTCGTTCTTAATGAATCAGTTCATATTGCTTTCATGGAGATTATTTGCAACAATCTTTTATTGCAGAAAATAAAGGAAGCTGTCCATCAGTTTACAAGAAATATAGTTACACTGCAATCAACGTGAACCTGTGTTGAACAAATTTGTATCACTGATAAACATTCATTGGCTTTGTGTTGTTTAAATGCCAAAACAGCATAGACCAACTTCAAAACATCTGAGAAAACTCCTGCTCCCAAAATATTTCTGGCCCTGGAGCTCATTGCAGTCATGGGATGACAGAGGCAGAGGTGATGCCTTATTCATTCCCAGTTTAAATAAAAGAGACCATCACAAAGTCACACTCTTGTGGCTGCACTTTCACAGGTCCTAGAGTGGGGTGATCAAGTACATCCAGAATCCAGTTCTGGTCTGTTGGCAATGTGAGATGCCATCCAAGTGTTTGTAGTGTCATGTGAGGCATTACACGTCATACAACTGAGACAGGATCCTTATGGTCTGGTGTGTTCATGGGGACATTTTATGATGATCAGGTTATAGAGTTGACTCATCTGTGGTCTTCAGAGCTTAGCTACCTTCCTAAAATGGAAGTAATGTCAGATCTCTGTTTACACGTTTCCCAACATGGCTCGTTCATGGTGTTGGTTTCACTTATAAGTACAAGCCAACTCCACAGATAAAAATCTATGGATTGTGTACTCCTGATTTGGGAAATCTAGCGGTCTCTGAACTGAGCCCCGATTGAATGAAAAGAGGGTCCACAGCAAGAGTTTTAGAGGCTTAAAGGATAAGTTCGGTTTCTACAGCTTTCACATTGTTTATAGAATGAAGTAGAACAATATACTCACCCAGAAGGCTTTCCTGATCCAAACAGTGCTTCGGGAGATATTTAGATCCAAAAACGAGCGGCGGACATCCGTATAATGGTAGCACACGGGGCATGCATAGCGCCGCTCCAAAAACTGTATTATTAGTCCAATAACTCATTAGTTTCACCAATATTTCATCATGGTCCGCTCGGGCTACTCCTCCAAGACAGTCCGGGGTCACTCCACCCATGTTTTTGTGACTGTGCTGACCTCTGAACTGGAAACTTTCTTCACGGCTGCCGCGCATGCGCAGTACAGCTCATTGTTTCAGAGGCGACCGCCGGCTACACAACGACTTTCTTCTCCCAGTTTTGTGCAAAATGGACGAATATCTATCGATGATGATGATGGGTGTCCTTACAGTTTCGAGCCAGAGTTTACAGATGAGGAGCTCATCGACAGGAGGAAGCCGTACTGCGCATGCGTGGCAGCCGTGAAGAAAGTTTCCAGTTCAGAGGTCAGCACAGACACAAAAACATGGGTGGAGCGACCCCAGACTGTCTTGGAGGAGTAGTGCGAGCGGACCATGATGAAATATTGAAGAAACTAATGAGTTTTTGGGGTTTTTTTAATGCAGTTTTAGGAGCGACCCTATACATGCCCCTTGTGCTACCATTATATGGATGTCCACCGCTCGTTTTTGGATCTAAATATCTCCCGAAGCACTGTTTGGATCAGGAAAGCCTTCTGGGTGAGTATACTGTTCTATTTCATTCTATAAACGATGTGAAAGCTGCAGAAACCGAACTTTTCCTTCAAGGACAGAGCAAGAAGGGGGCTCAAATGTATAACCATCTCTCACATGGTTTCTGTAATAAAGATGTTGACAGATAGTCAGTTGAAGATCTCCAACAGTTGTACAAACAACTCAAGAGGAGCCTTGAAAAATGACAAATATTCATGATTAACTCTCTGCACCAAACTCAAGTTGTGGGGGCAGTTAATGTCGTCAAGTCTTGTGATGCTTTGCTAATAAAATAGTGAGCTACGATAGTCTGCTGATATTTTTATCCAAGGAAGAACCAAAAAAATGAAAACAAAACCCCACTGGACTGCAAATTATTTTAATATTGTTATTTTCTTGCCATCAGATGTAACTGAACTTCCCTGGTAGCAACACTGCTTCTGCTGTTGCTGTTAATGTTGCGACTGCAGAGTTGACCAGTTACTCTGAGTTTTCTGTTTCTTGGTCAGCTGTGTTCTCACTGCAAACAAACCACTTCTAGATTTGAATTATGGAAACCTCCTTCAGGCACTATCATTAGTATTTTCTAAAACAGAGATCAGTTGCTGTGTTCATATTTGTTCAAGTCATCTTGAAAACGTCAATCTGTTTGTTGTGATTTATGCAATTACTGAGGTCTAGATGGGATAAATTACAATGTCAGTGTTTTTCCATTCAAATAATGAAAATGTTGTAAACTTAAAAACTGCAACTGTACATGCTGTACAAAGCTAAGTTGTTAAAGTGTAGTTCTAAGTTCGTCATTTGTTTGAACAGACTGACATCCATTAAAGCACACTGTTTGCTCTGATCACCTCCTTGTTAAGACTGGCAAGATAAACGGGTTTTAACTGGAAATAAAAGTCAGGAACTGTGACCATTTTTAGTCATCTAAGCAACATGGCTGTTTAGCATGTGTTGCTCCCAACGTGTTGAGTGATTAAAACCACAACGATGAAGGTTTCTCAGCTATAAAAAAAAAAGCAAACATCAGTTATACAAACGTGTCTTTGTTCAAAGAACAGCCATATCTGATCACCTCTGACATGCTCTTCAGCTACCTGCGTAATCAACTAGACTGACTGCATTCCTCAAACGTGCACAGAAAGAGATCAAAACTGAAGCACATACACACAGCGAGGAGGCAAAAAAGCTTCACACGTGTTTGTAGCATCAGTTTAAAAGTTGTTGTGGAAACAATCACAAGAGCCTTGTTTGTCTGTTGTTTTTGTGTGATAGTTTCAGAATTGCTCAGAGAGAAGTACAGCGCCTAAAGCAGGGCACGTTTTTAGATCACATGCTTAAGAGGCGAATCAGCTCTTTGTAGCTAAATTAATCTTTTATGCAATAAAGAAAATATTTATCAGTTTTTAGGAGGAACTGAAGGACTCAAATGTCATCATTAACATGTGTTGATTTATGTTGGTTATAGATTAACCAAACATAAATGTAATCACTAATCTGAAAAATCTGCCAAAGTTTTAGGGAACAAGCAAAAAAAAGGCACTACTGCTGACAGATGGTGTAGATCAGGGGTGGGCAACTTTAATTAACAAATGGGCCACATTAAACCATTTTTCCCAGCCTGAGGGCCACTTTGTTACAAATTTTCAGAAACTCTCGATAATGAAAAATAATGTTGGATAAACAACAAATGAGAATATAAATTTGTCATAAAATTAGAATACCATTATTCATATATCACAACATAAATACAAATTATTATGCATAATCAAATCAACTTGATACAGAATTAAGCAAATTTAGCTAGTATACATGGAATTAAAGCCAATGAAGCTACTTTTAAATCAATAAAACGATGTTTTGCTGCTGCCATTTTTTAAATATAATATTGAGTAATACTTGATAAAATGTTAAAGGCTTCATGAAAGAGATTTAGACACTATAAGAGCAAAGTAAGGTTGTAGATAACTTGCATAAGATTATATAGAATTATTTCTATTGGCTATCTGAGTTTTCTTCATATTTACAGCTGCTGGTTTTTGGGAATGAATGGTGGGCCACATTTAGTGATGTGGAGGGCGCATTTGGCCCCCAGGCCGCCACTTGCCCACCCACAAAAAAAGTGAATATAAAATGAAGCTTTTTTTGTCAAACAGTTGAGAAAAACATTATGTTGAAATTAAATTTACACTCTGTTCTTGTAAAGAGAACATAAATAATGCTAAGGTTGGGCTTAAAAGCATTGCCCTCTCAAGACTTTGCAGGGAATTCATCAGCTGAACTTTGTAGAAATGGCTCCACATAGATGAACAATGTCATTTATCCATGGGACATATTCAACAAACATCTGGGTATACAACATACACAGTTTGTGACAGCAGAACCTTAAAAAGGGGAAGCTTAAAAAAACAGCTTAGTAGGCAATCTGATGAATACTCTGTCTGTCACCAACATTATGGGACAATTGGATCAACAAATCATTAAGGCATGCGCCACTGTAGAGAAGTAAACTAAATAAAGCGGGCCTGACATGTACAGTAACTCAGGGATGCACAAATGAAAACCTTTTCTACTTCAGGACAAGTTCCAACAAGGTGAGGGGATTGACACTGTTTGCCTTTTGAAAAATGTTTCCCTTATTAAGCATCAATGTTTTTTTTAATGATGTCACACTATGGCAAGAGGCAGTCAACATAAACAACAGCAGAGTCATATAATCATGGGGGACAGAAGACAGAAGCAGTCCAAACTTTGCTTTTTTCACAATTTAACACCAACAGCCAAACATGTAAAGTCTGTTTGTATGAGTTCAGGCAAATTTGGAACCACCAGCAAAATGCTGAAACATCATGGGATTAACTATCTGAGGCGCCATGTGATCGATGTTGGTGACATGGTAAACCTGAGTAGGCCTTCTTTTTCCACGTAGAAAACCCACAGGAATTGATCAAATTGGATCCCTCAGCAGCATAGATTCCAAAATTCAATAAGTCAATAGATTATTGGTGATTCCATTCCTCCAGGTAACTGTTGTTATGTCAAAACATTCTTCAAACATGAAGGTTCTTTTTACATCTTATTCAAGAGCAAGCTAGCAAGAAACATAAGAATTCACTCTAGCGCTCTGTGTAACTCACAGAAATTTTCTCAAAAGACAACATTTGGTTCTGCCATTATCTGACCAAAAAACAAAAATATCAGCTTAAAGCTTTGCAAGGTGCATCGTCCTGACGCCAGACATGAAATCTTGGGGATACAACTGCTCATCAAAAATTATGTGAAATCATTTCTATCCAAATTCTGGAGGGATTCAGTAAAAAAAAAACTATTATTATGCATTAACTTTTTAACTTCTATCTTATGGTGATTATCCATCACTTCTTTTTCTTGTAGTTTACTCAGTGACATGGACTATATGAAAGTCCTGTGGAAAAATGGCCATGACAGACATTCATTCAAAATGTTTCCTGGGAACAGGATAGACTTTGAATGATTTAGATTTGATGAAATCCTAACTAAACAGACACCTAGGGGGTTTTCTTTCACATTGCAGTCTAAATAGACCTGCAAGATTCATTGTCAGACAGGTTCATCTTGCCAAGCTTCATTTTATAACAATTGTGAGCGGCCCAAAGTGGCATGGCCCAATCAGCATCCTTCAGAGCAAGAAGAGGTGTAAGATATGAGAAAGACAACAGCAGGAAGTGACTGTAAGTACAGATACTAGCATAGATGCTAACAGCCTCAGTAGCAGTTTAATCATAACTGGACTGTATTTCTTGAATGAATGAAAAACAGCCAACATCACTATAAACTTCTCCATAGAAAGGACATTCTTTTCAACTTTTGACATGTTTTACTGTGAGTTTAATTTCCAATGTGACTGACCTTCTGTCCTTTAGACCACAGTAGTGGTACCTGCCTACCACGTAGGGGTGTGCGATATGAAAATTGTTAAGGATTATAACGTGGGGATGATCTCATAAAGCAGAAAGATCGTCAGATTGTCTGTGTGGGCGCAGAGACTTTGACGCGCACCCGACTAGCCAATTGTTTCACATTACACGCAGTGCATGGTGGGATCTCCTGTTTGGTTATGTAGTGTGGAGCCATGGTGGAAAGAGAAAAGGAGATTAAAGCTTGAAGATGTCAGAACAAAAATCTGTTCTAAAGCAGCTGTATTATTCACGCAGATTAGAGACATTGCAGTTAGATAACATTTGTTTTTAAATTGTTGCACTTTAAGAGATAATGTTGATATTGTTGTTCATTACCTTTTATGCCAGCTGAATATGTTTTTCAAAGGCTCTGCCCATTCCCAATCATTCTTTATGGGCTCTTTCCCTGATGGACTGGTGAAATATATTGAATGGTCTATCTGGTGTGTCTGGTTAGGTTTTGTTCCCAGCCATTGTTTCTGCACGGGACTACGAGGACAGTAATTATTTACAGAAAAGTAACTATGGGTAACTACAGCAATATAACTATCACTCTTGGTAACCTGTCTATTCAGTTAAACGAATTGTGTTATAATATTGCTAAAGTAGTATAATTAAGTTATGAAATATTGCTAAAAGTGAAACATAATAAAAATGTCACCTAAAAGAATCAAATAAAGTTATGTGACAACAAAGCACCATTCACTTACAAAGCTCTGGAGATGTAGCTGGTCAGGGTTCCCAGGTTCCTGGAGGGCTTGGGGCCCCACGCTGAGAGGTCAGACTGGGGCTCATCCTCATCCTTGGCTCTTTCCTGTGCAGAGGGTCTGCAGGACAGTCTGGGCAGCTGCAGGGTCCCTGAAAAGAGCCTCTTGACAGCAAATGTGATGTAACGGTCCTGAAGAAGGCTGCTGTTGGGCGGCTGCTCCAGGGAGTCCCATTTTCTCTGGAAAACAAAAATAATAAAAATTTAGCTAAGGACGCAGAATGCAAAATACCTGAACAAGAGCTATAAGGCAACAGCGTCCTTCTTCCTTTTTGACTCTTTCATACTTCAGATTTGTTCAAGTTCTCTGCAGTGATACATACCAGGGCTGGGTATTGACTCAGATTTTCTGGATCGATCCGATTCGATATTAAGAGGTCTCAAATCGTTTCGATTCACAATTCGAAATGTGTTTAGTCTGGGTTATCTCAGTAAAAATAATGTTGAAAATGACTTTTTGACCTGGTACATTATTAAAACTGTTTTTTACATTAAGAACTGAACCCAAAGCAGTTACATTAATCACATATTAATGATATACATTAATGCATATTCTGCAAGTTGTTTTTTGTCCAGCTTGTCTTTTCTTTCATGCTTGTTAAATCTGAAATATGTCCAAATGTCAACTTTTAAACTTCCCGGTGGTGCCCCTATAGTGCTATTTGCGTCCGCCATGTTTTTTTGACTGCTTGCAGTAACATCTCACGAGATCTTGTTCAGTAGAAAGCAGCGCTAAACGCAAGACTAGCAGAGTTGATACCACAGGCTGCTTCTCGGACCGTCCAATGAAGAAAAAACTACCCATGTTAAAGGATTGATCTTTGGATTTTATGGATCGATTATGAACCATTTAAAGGGAAATCGATTAAAATCGATTCAATTGATTTTTTTAACCCAGCCTTAGTACATACTGTATTGTTAAATCAGTAAGTAATACTGTACTTAGTCAGGATTTATGATGCATCGTTTAGCAAAAACCTCCTAACTTTATCCTTTTTCATGCAACTTATTACATAAAACCCAACAAATACTATGATTTATTATATTTACACAACAAAGCCATTATGAACAGACTTTTACAAGCTCTGCATTTGTGCAAAATACCATTTATTATTAACTGGGAGCTAAAGGTGAAACATTAACAAGGCTCTTTTGTGTTTTTGATGTAAATATGAAAGCTCCACACAAAAAAAGCACCCAGATTTATTTTGAGAAGTTTTTATCTGATATTAGGTCCTGAGACCCAAACACTCTCACCTTGGACACAATAGATGGTTGTCAGAGTGAGGCTGTGTTTTGGACTGGGCTCTCAGGGCATCCCTCCTTTAACGTCAGAACAGATAATAGATCTTATTTTCTGCTGCATCCCGTGACTTTAGCTGTGAAGCTGCTTTGGTCACCTTTACGCAAACAATCCTGAACACCCTCCGGTCAGATTATTGAACAATTCTGACAGAGCCAAACAAGATTTAGAGCCCCTTGAGTTCACCTTTTCAATAATAGTTTTATTCTTAGAGTTACAAAGATGCTCAAAGCTCCAGTGTGAACTTTTAGTCCATCATTATACACGATAATAACCACTGATGACTGTGAGCTAAAAAAACAAAAGATTGAAATTTACCCTTGAGCCCTCTCATTTACTTGGAAGAACAGTTTGTGGATCAAGATAAAATGTATTAAACTGGGACACAATTTAATTTTTACCTTCATATTTTCTAGGGTTGTTGTTTAAATTATATTAGAATTTAATCAATCATATTCAAAACTTAACCTATTAGATGCCAGACGATAAAAAAACAATAAATGCTATTACGAAAATACACAGAAATTCAATACTCTAATAATTCCTACTTTTACACTTACCACCAGCAGACCTCTGAATTACAAGCAGCAAGATTAATTTTGTGAAAACAGCCCATAAAATTAAAACATACTGATTTATTATAAAAACTAAGACAAAAAGAAGAAACATTTTTTTAATTTCTTCAATATTTTATGAAAGGGTGTTGTTTGATTTATGTCATGACTGGAACAATTAAATATCTAAAATTCTATTTTCTAGATCAGTGGTTCCTGACCGTTTTTACAAAAAAAAAGAAAAGAAAAAGAAATTGTTATGCAAAATAAACAAAGCTGAAATGGGCTTACTGTACACAAATATTCTTGAACAAAGACATTTGATGAAAGTCTGCCCTTGGTGTGTTTAAAATAATATATGTTTAAGTTTGACATACCCAGGGCCTTACAGAACCATGTGTACACCCAAGACCCTTGGTTCCCAACCTGGGCCCCTTGGTCCAAACCCTGACAAATAAACAGCACAAATCATCCCAGAGATAAACTCTATAACTCTATGTGACCTGAAGTTGGTCACAGGAGCATTCTTCACTTGTGCTTAACCTGTTTGTGAACAGGGATCCCAAATGTCTTTGTTTAATCAAATTTGTCAAATAACATAAATCTTGATGAAACCTCAAACTGAAGAGGGGTTTGTCTTGTCTTAACTCAACAGGCCCCATTATTTTTTTTACATTAATCTAAAGGAAGTAAAAGCTGAGACCAGTTCATGAGCTCCATTACATAATCAGCACAGGCATGAGAACAGTCACATGGCATAGTCTAACAATAATTATCGCCACTTTATGTTGTATTTCAATCTCATATCTGAATGAAAATAATTAATATAAACTTTAAAATAAGTTTATTCATACCATGAAATTATCTTACAGTATTATTAAGTATCTTTTATCCAGCCTTACCTCAGTGAAGTTGAAAAATATGGATGAGTTATTTCTCCTCATGGTCAATCTACTGCTAATACTTTTACATACTACTATGCTGTATCATGAGAACAAGACAACTGTGAAGGAAATACCACGGAGCAGGACAGAGATATAAACATCTCAGATCAGATATGAAGTAGTCTGTGGCACCAACACTCATTTAAAGTTGATAAACAAATACTTCCCTGCAGTTTCATTTACTGCTGTCTGTCATTAGCACACTGGTGAGGTGCATCATGTGCTGTGATGTGCACTTGAAGGGGAAAAAAAGAAATCAGATCTTGGAGAGACTTTTGGAACATAAGCCTGTAAAAGGAGGAGAGAGGACATAAGAGTCTGAGATCGAGGCAGTGGAGCTGCCTGCATGACGGCTCATTATTCATGTGTGTCTATCTGACTGTGGAATCAGCGGTATTCATGTACGCAGACTGTCTGGTTCAGCGTGACTCTGGCTTTAATCAAACTGCTATCTGCAATCTGTAAGACTTACTTTTTTTCATACAGTATAAACAGCTTTCAATTACTTTACTATTTGAGACTGGATATGAGTCCATAATAAACAGATAGCATCCTTAAAATAATGCTCTGAACTCGGGTGAAGACTCTCCCTCTCCTGTTGTTATTTGAGACTAATTTTGGTCATTGTTTCTCATGTATATTAAATGTTGTGTATGCTTTGAATGACATATCATAACAGCAGGATGAAACATTTCCCTAGTGGATCTGGCAAACTAAATTGAATTCAGGGTTAGGATACACAACACTGGGAATAAACAGGAGAATGTGTTTTTCTCTGGTTCTTCGACTCATAGCTTTGCGTTCAAATGAAATGAATAATTTTTGTTTTACTGTTTACAACATTACTCCCAACTTCATATTCCAGCATTCTAATTTGGGTATCTTACTTGTGGGAATGCACAACTATTCAAGAAAAAACAATAATCCAATTCAACCAAAACAAGCTCATAATCACAAAATGAAACTTAAGAAAATCAATGTTTTGATTAAGGACTTCAGAAATCAAAATGTTGTATATTTAAGAGGTATTCTGTACTAGGGATGGGAATCAAAAACCAATTGCTGTAGATAATTTATATGAAGTCACTCAAGGAATTGATTTCATTAGTGGTTTTGCTCATCAACTCCCTTGGCCACTCTTTAAACTTTGTTCTGCATGCTTTGCAAACCAAGGATGTAGCACTCTCATCAGAGGAAGTTGGCATAGATAATATGCAGATGACAGAAAGGGGGCAAAAGTGTTTTCAATCTTATTTTTGTACAAAAAGAGGCTTACTGCCCAGCATTCAGAAAAGGGAAGCACATCATGAATATCACGTGTCATGTGTCGACATTGTTGCTACGAGAAACTATGAAGTCCAACTTTTCCCTCATCGAAAATCAGGAATTGATAAAGGAATCTTTACAGAATTAGATCGATTAGCAGAGAATTTAATGGTGTCGGTATTAATAAAATCTTATCAATGACCTTACTCTGCACACTGTTTAGATAACTGTTATTTTATTCAAGCAACAAACTAGAAAATAAATAACCAGAGAAAAAAACAGTACTTTTGTGGTGGCAGCTTGATTTTCAAATTGCTCAAGCACCCGCGAGTTATCATGAATCATGTGCATGAATTAATGTTTTGTTAGCATGGATGAATTACTTTTTTACTTGATGGGTTTCTGCCATAACTTATCAATGATGTTCATGATATTTAAGAGTATGAAAGACCAATCAGTGCTCCCTATATTTGATGCTCAGCAAAAATCTTAAGAGAGCCTAAGATTTATTTTGATCGCAAAACTAAAGCAAATTAATTTGTCTTCTTCACTGATTCTTTTTCTAAACCACTTATTCCTTGCAAGGGGTTGCGAGGGGACTGGAGCCTATCCCAGCTGTCATTGGGAGAGAGGCGGGGTATTCTGAACCGGTCACCAGTCAATCACAGGGTCTCAAAGAGAGGCAGAAAGCCATTTACACTCACACTCATACCCAAGGGCAATTTAGTCACTAATTAACCTAATGAGCATGCTTGTGGTCTGTGGGGGGAAGCCGGAGTGCCTGGAGAGAACCCACCCATGCACAGGAAGAACATGCAAACCTCACACAGAAAGGCCCTGCCCGAACTGGGGACCTTTTTGCTGTGAGACACGTGCACTACCTGCTGCGCCACCATGCCGTTCAACTGTTTTCTTGTCATGTCCTTTTAAAGCAAACTCACTAAAACTGAAGAAATGATGAACATCAATGAAAATGTGATTAAAAATGAGCAAAACCCCTTATTATTGATATATATTATATATATTATTTAGTGCATTCATTTTGATTTCTGAAGGAATGAGATTCTGTTTATGCACTAATATTACTGTCATATAATCCTGCTTACATTCAAGAATGAACTCATGATGATTTGGAGACCCAATTTGATATCCAAGTGTTACCAAACTTTGTAACAGAGATGCCCCTCAATTTAATAAGCATGTAAATCTTCAAGACAGTATGACCCGATAATTGACTCTGTTTAAACCCACTGGATGACGATGAGGCAGACTGTAGAGGCTTAACTGATGCTTTTTTTTTTTTTTTTTTTTTGCTCTGGGACACTGATTTGACTCCCTATTTCATTCTTCTGTGTTTGTTATTGTTTTCTGCCTGTAACTTGATAAGTGTGCTGCTGCTTGTCTTGGCCAGGACACTCTTCTAAATGAAGATCTCATAGCAAAATAAAATTTGAATTAAAAACAGTTATCATAAAAATCTGTACTGACACTGAGTTAGACTGCATCGTCCCTTTTAAGAAAATAATTTACTTTCTGCTTGTTACTTTTTAAAACCAACCAGTTGTGGGCACGAGGTGTGAGTTAGGTTAAATGGCGCCATCTAAAGGACAACTGGAGCACCTTCTTTTACTACACTTTGCAAAAGGACATTTCTGCTCCCAACTACACCAGGGATTCAAGATGCTCTAGTGCCTCATGGTTTCAGTCACTGGGTGATTTTTCAATGAAGACATGTTACACAATACATGTTTCCAGAAGTAAAATGTATTTGTGAATTGTATAGTGTGGTGATTGTTTTTTCCCTTTTACAAAAACAAGATTTTAAAATCACAGATACAAAAATAATCTTCACAATCTTCAGTGTTCCTTATTTGGAGGCCACACCTGGAGCAGGAGCAGGCTTACAGATGTGCAGCGCTGCTCATTCACTCATTGTAGCAATGGCTTTTGTAGCTGCTCTTCTGAGTTTGTCCACAGGCGGCAGGTTTGGTGCCCTGGATGAGAAAAGTCAAGAATTACAGACAAAGAGTGAGGAAACAAAAATAAAGTACTGTTAGGGCATTCATGAAAGAAAACTGGAAATCATCTTAAAAGGCAGGAATGCAGGATGCACGCAAGGATGAAGATGTGATATATAAAAGCTGTACCTTATACATGCTGCAGACCAGAGAAAAGAGAGAAGTTGCAGCTTTTTCCTGCAATTCTTCTGTGTGCTCCTGCAGGATAATGAAATGAGCATATTCAGAAGAGCTTAGCAAAGAATGCAGTAAATTATTACTTTTCCAAAAGTAAATCTATTAAAACTGGAAACAAACAAGACAATTTACAGCAAGAATTGTGACCCACTTTAATGAAACGCGACTGTATGTGTAATTGTTAAGTGTACAGTGTCAACATGACTATTTTACTGCTTATAATCAGGTGGAAGCCTCTCTAACCTCACATATGTTTGATATTTAAATCTCCTGGTTGGGCAGCCTTTAGTAGAATACCTGCAAAGTGTGCTGACCAGACCTGAAACCAACCAGACACTGCCAACTTTGAAAACTTGCCAACATGAATTTGAACATTATTACAGTTTCATATTCTTCCCAGCCAGAATCTACCCTGTATTCCTTCTTTTGTTTTATTGCAATTGTAACATTACCTCACACCATGACAGCCACTGAAGACATTTTTTTTTAGCGGGGAAACATGTATAACTTACTTTTGAACATTTGATAAAACAAACAAAAGTAAAACACAAGTAACATTAAAATCAGAAGTACTACACCAAAAATCTGGAAAGCAAGACAAAAAATATTAGATAAAATGTGGTCCAATGGTAAATTACACTCTGACTGTGACTCCCTTTCATGGGTTTCTGTGGTACTTTGTGTCTGCTGTCAGGTATGTAGTCCCATGATCTGGCTTGATCATCTGGTGTGTGCACGAAAAAGATTGTAAGTCAAAAGGCAGGTTAAAAGGGGTGTGTCACCCTGATAGTATTCATTTAGTCAGTGCCATCTTCCTGCTTGAAAACTCTTTTTCTTTGCAAATTCAACATAATAAATCGCAATAAATAATTCTGATGTGCAGTTTAAAAGAGATTGCATTGTTAAATATTGCTCACACACATAACACAGGAAGATGGATTTAAAAGGCCAAACAGACAAACAAGGAGTGTTGCTGAAAATCTCAAACCTAGTTAAGTTTCCTAGACCGGTATTTAACACCAAAAAATGACAGTCTTCAAGACAAGGGATTTATAAAAGTAAGAAGTAAATGTTAAGAGCTGTCTGTGAGGAGCCAAAGTCTGATTTAAGCATGTGCATGTATAAGAATAAAGATGCAAAGATGTTTTTTAATTTTGACTCTTTACCCTGTTTGTACAGATTGTGGGTGTCAAGCAAAGAAAATCAAACAAAACTTTAGGGTATGATAAAACATCACTGCATTTTATGAATATTTTGATCATCAAACACATATTAAGTGGTGCAGCCTTGTGAGAAGAAATGTGTCCTAACTAGTAAATGCTTACTCTGGCACATTTTAGCTCCAGACAGAGTAACAAGCAAACCTCTGACCTTTGCTATTAAAAATTGAGCTGAATAAGCGAGGAGATGTCACTCATTTTGCTCTGCCAGCAAAGACCTGTTTCCTTTAACCTGCCAAATGTGTCTCATTAAGACGAACCATGTATTGCGTGGTTTACTTGTGACCTTTTCAGAGTTTAATAAACGTTTTTTTTTTGTTTTGAAAACTCAACTCTGGTGACTGATATAAGAACTGGAGGTTCCTTTAATAAATGTCTGTTTTATCTGTGTATGTTACCATCTTCTTTGTATTTACTTTTGCAGAAACCATACAATCTGAATCAAACGTGTGGGGTTGTCTTGAACATAACTGTCCCATCACAAAAACTCTATTTTTGGGTCTTGACTCTTGCCTTTGCATCTCAATTCACTCGCTCTACTAGACTGAGAGAGAAATGACAGAAGCAGTAGACAGGAAAAGCTGATTTGCATGTTATCGAGTGCGTGGGACTAGAGTATATGAGCTAGTTTTAAAGTTGATCTAACTGCACAAGACCTCTTAACAGTGAGAATGGCATCTACTCTTTTGTTTTTAGCTTTGCTCAAGACCTCTCTCTTCTTCCTCATTACAGCTTTATCTGTCACTGTCTGTCTTCTGCCTTAGTCTATATTAATCTGTTTTCAGAGGAGCAAACTTCCTTTATTTAAGCTCAAGATCCACATGCAAATTTACACCATACTTCTTGTGAGAAAATTTTGCCTTGCTGCCACAAGCGTATGGTACTAAAGGAAGGCATCCAGATCTATTCTCCATGTAAATAGTAAATAGACTCAAGCTTAAAGCTTTTCTAGTCTTTTTGACAACTCAAAGTGCTTTTACAGCACAGACCACATCCACTCATTCACTCACTGACAACTGAAGTTTCCATGTAAGTTGTCTATCAGCATTTGCCCACACATCTTTGTCCTATCAAACCCATCTATATGGCACTGACACAATGGGAGCAACTTCAGGTCAAGTCTTGCCCAAGGACACGTCAACATGTGACACCCAGAACCTGTAGCCTTCCTATTACTGGTGGACCGTACAACTGGACTACGCCACAACGCTAAATTATTGTTCTCTTCAAATTTGAAACTACTCTTTGTATGTGGAAAAGCTACCTATTGGTCCTTTCAAGTAATCATCTGATTTCCCTGTAGTCACATAAAGAGCCTTAAAAACACAACAGTGACAAAGAACCATCTTAAACTTAAAGGCATTTTAGCCCGATTCAGATCCTCACATCACTGTAACATCAAGTTTATTATCAAAGCACCAAAACATAGAAGCCTCACCCCATTAATTGTGATCCATGGCACATAATTGTGTGGAGGGTTCAAGGCTTCTGTCTTCAAGGCGTTCTGGTGCATCAGCTGGTTTCCCACATCTCCATTCACACAGGTCATGACCTTGTCCCAGGATAGCTTAGGACTGTACAATGCAGTACACTAAAAACACCCAAGGAGAAAAAAATCTTCAGCAGTGAACTGATAATGCTGGCATTAAATGAAGAGACCATGGCAGAAAAGGGAAGAGAAGAACAGACATCAGACTAATGACTGATGAATCCAGGGACTCTGATTCCTTACACTTTGGGCCGACTTGATCACATCATAGGAGGACTCCATACAGAAGATAATGTGGAAGGCTGCATCAGTCATGTTCAGTAAACAAGTCTATGAGGGACAAGGCAAGCGTTAATGAACTACAGCGGTTAAACTTTAATAATAAACAGCAATGTGTTCATTTAATGGTAATGAGTCAAAAAATAAATATTCAAGGACCTTGTTATCGATCTCTTATGTTAATAAACAAAGATTACAACAAACAAAACAAAAAGATTAACAAAGTTGTTTCAGTATCAATGAGAATTTTCCAATGACTTTTCAGGTAGTACATTTTAGTCTCAAATAAAGATTTAAAAACTAAAAGCTCTCTTTCAAGTCTGCAGTCAAGACCTTTGTAATAACTGAGCTTGGTTTTGAACAGATAAATTGCATTTAAATAACAAAAAAGTATATCTGTATCTGTTTGTAAATGAACTGATTAGTTATTAAATAGCAATAATACTTGACATCTCTTGGACACTATCATAAAATGCTTGACTTGCTTGATTAAAAAATATATAATCTTAAATATTAGGATTTTCTGAGAAGAATTTTTAAAATCTCTCCAAATATCCAGATTTGCAGGACTTCACACAGCCAATTCCAGATTTATGGCGGCAACAACACTCTGTTTCTATGTGTTATTGTGCATTTGTGTTGACTGTACCTCAATCATGTTGCCCAAACATTCCTCTTCTCCATGCTGGCACTGGTAAATATACTTGTCTTTAACCAAAGTCTCCTGAGTTGGGATACATGCAACAGATTTGGTTATAAAATATATACAATATTATGACAAATATATTAGCATACTTCGCATGATTATCCTGTCGTGGCTAGAAAAGCCAAAACTCACAATGACCACATTGTACTCCGGTGTTTAAATGCCTCTCACCTGTGCATTGCCGTAGGGCACCAGAGTCACAGTCATGATTTCATTCAGCAAGAGCCAGGTGGGGTAGAGCATGGAGGTGAGGAAGAGTCTGCAGCCCGGGCACAGACTCTCATAGTAAAGCGCCACCTGGACCGAACTTTCAGTGAGATGGGATTTGGTGAAGTTGGACAGAAGGCAATGCTTCAGCACCTAAATGGTAAAAGAAGGAGGTAAAGAAATTAGCTTTTGTAAGATTCTTTCTCATTTTGTGTGCATCTCCTTAGCAGCTTTGGAAAGGAACCTACCTGCAACTGTGGTTGATGGATCCTAAACTTGACCTACAATCAGTTGTTTCTTCTTAGCTGCTCTTTTAAGAAGCAGATTAATGTGATGATGCTTAATACTGGCCTATAGACCTGGTATTGAAGTTACATGCTAGTTAATTAAGGAAAGTGATTAACCCGTTGAAGTATAGCATCGGCTTTACTTTGTTCAGATACAGAGGAAAAAACAGGATTTGTTATCTGTCTTTATTAGTTTAAGGCTGATGGAGTCCCCCCATGTCCTTGAATGCTTAACTTTAATAGGCAGTCAAAATTATGGATATATTACAGATTATGGATTCAGTTTTGAAAGGATATGAACTTACTATAAATTAAAGGGTTTTAAGAAAATACAGATACACAAATACCCTCCCCTGAGCCACCACCTTATCGTGGTGGGAGGGTTTGCGTGCCCCAATGACTCCAGGAGCTATGTTGTCGGGGGCTTCATGCCCCTGGTAGGGTCACCCAAGGCAAACAGGTCCTGGGGGAGGGGCCAGACAAAGCGTGGCTCAGAAGACCACTATGATGATGAAGAAATTTGGACCCAAGCTTCCCTTGCCCGGGCGTGGGTTACTGGGGCCCCCCTCTGGAGCCAGGCCTGGGGGTGGGGCTCGTAGGCGAGCGCCTGGTGGCCGGGCCTACGCCCACGGGACCCGGCCGGGCCCAGCCCGAAGGAGAGACGTGGGCCCCCCCTCACATGGACCCACCACCCGTGAGAGGGGCCGTAGTGGTCGGGTGCAGTGTGAGCTGGGCGGCGGCCGAAGGCGGGGGCCCTGGCGGTCCGATCCTCGGCTGCAGCGTTTAGCTCTAGGGACGTGGAACGTTACCTCTCTATCGGGGAAGGAGCCGGAGCTTGTGCGCGAGGTGGAGCAGTTCCGACTAGATATAGTCGGACTCACCTCGACACATAGCTTGGGCTCTGGAACCAGTCCTCTTGAGAGGGGCTGGACTCTCTTCCACTCTGGAGTTGCAGATGGTGAGAGGCGTCGGGCGGGGGTGGCAGTGCTCGTCTCCCCTAGGCTCGAGGCCTGTGCGTTGGAGTTTACCCCGGTGAACGAGAGGGTAGCCTCCCTCCGCCTTCGGGTGGGGGGACGGAACCTGACTGTTGTTTGTGCTTATGCACCAAATGGCAGTTCAGAGTATCCACCCTTCTTGGATTCCCTGGAGGGGGTGCTGGAGAGTGCCCCTTCTGGGGACTCCCTCGTTCTACTGGGGGACTTCAACGCTCATATCGGTAATGACAGTGAGACTTGGAGGGGCGTGATCGGGAGGAACGGCCCCCCCGATCTGAACCCGAGTGGTGTTCTGTTACTGGACTTCTGTGCTCGTCACAGATTGTCCATAACAAACACCTTGTTCAAGCATAAGGGTGTTCATATGTGCACTTGGCACCAGGACACCCTAGGTCGCAGTTCGATGATCGACTTTGTAGTCGTATCATCGGACTTGCGGCCGCATGTTCTGGACACTCGGGTGAAGAGAGGAGCTGTCAACTGATCACCACCTGGTGGTGAGTTGGCTCCGATGGCGGGGGAGGATGCCGGTCAGACCTGGGAGGCCCAAGCGTGCTGTGCGGGTCTGCTGGGAACGTCTGGCAGAGTCTCCTGTCAGAAAGAGTTTTAACTCCCACCTCCGGGCGAAGTTCGACCATGTGGCGGGGGAGGCAGGGGACATTGAGTCTGAGTGGGCCTTGTTCCGGGCCTCTATTGTGGAGGCGGCTAACCGAAGCTGTGGCCGTAAGGCAGTCGGTGCCTGTCGTGGCGGCAACACCCGAACCCGCTGGTGGACACCAGGGGTAAGGGATGCCGTCAAGCTGAAGGAGTCCTATCGGGTCTTTTTGGCCCGTGGGACTCCGGAGGCAGCTGACAGGTACCGGCTGGCCGAGCGGAATGCAGCTTTGGTGGTCGCTAAAGCAAAAACCCGGGCATGGGAGGACTTCGGAGAGGCCATGGAGAACGACTTCCGAACGGCTTCGAAGAGATTCTGGACCACCATCCGGTGTCTCAGGAGGGGGAAGCAGTGTGCTGTCAATACTGTCTTTTGCAGGGATGGCGCACTGCTGACCTCGACTCGGGATGTTTTGGATCGGTGGAAAGAATACTTCGAAGACCTCCTCAATCCCACCAGCACGTCTTCCAGTGCGGAAGCAGACCTGGGGGACTCTGTGGTGGGCTCTTCTATCTCTGGAGCTGAGGTTGCCGAGGTGGTCAAGAAGCTCCTCGGTGGCAGGGCTCCGGGGGTGGATGAGATCCGCCCAGAGTTCCTCAAGGCCCTGGATGTTGTAGGGCTGTCATGGTTGACAAGTCTTTGCAACATCGTGTGGACATCGGGGACAGTGCCACTGGATTGGCAGACCGGGGTGGTGGTTCCTCTTTTCAAGAAGGGGGACCGGAGGGTGTGCTCCAACTACAGGGGGATCACACTCCTCCCAGTAAGGTCTATTCAGGGGTACTGGAGAGGAGGGTCCGTCGGATTGTCCAACCTCGGATTCAGGAGGAGCAATGTGGTTTTCGTCCTGGTCATGGAACTGTGGACCAGCTCTATACCCTCCATAGGGTGCTCGAGGGGGCATGGGAGTTTGCCCAACCAGTCCACATGTGCTTTGTGGACCTGGAGAAGGCATTCGACCGTGTTCCTAGCGGCATCCTGTGGGGGGTGCTCCGGGAGTATGGGGTAGCGGACCCCCTGATACGGGCCGTCCGTTCCCTGTATGACCGGTGTCAGAGTCTGGTCCGCATTGCCGGCAGTACATCTGAGCCGTTTCCGGTGGGTGTTGGACTCCGCCAGGGCTGCCCTTTGTCACCAATTCTGTTCATTACTTTTATGAACAGAATTTCTAGGCGCAGCCAGGGCGTTGAGGGGTTCTGGTTTGGTGACCTCAGGATCGGGTCTCTGCTCTTTGCAGATGATGTAGTCCTGTTGGCTTCATCAAACCGGGACCTCCAGCTTTCACTGGATCGGTTCGCAGCTGAGTGTGAAGCGGCTGGGATGAGAATCAGCACCTCCAAATCCGAGTCCATGGTTCTCGCCCGGGGGAGGGTGGAGTGCTCTCTCCGGGTCGGGGATGAGATTCTACCCCAAGTGGAGGAGTTTAAGTATCTCGGGGTCTTGTTCACGAGCGGAGGAAGGGTGGATCGGGAGATCGATAGGCGGATCGGTGCGGCGTCAGCAGTAATGCGGGCTCTGCACCGGTCTGTCATGGTAAAAAGGGAACTGAGCCGTATGGCGAAGCTCTCGATTTACCGATCGATCTTCACCCCTATCCTCATATACGGTCATGAGCTTTGGGTCGTGACCGAGAAAACGAGATCACGAGTACAAGCGGCAGGATGAGAAGTACAGTCATTCAGGAGGAGCTCGGAGTAGAGCCACTGCTCCTACGCGTTGAGAGGAGCCAGATGAGGTGGCTCGGGCATCTGGTCAGGATGCCTCCTGGACGCCTCCCTGGTGAGGTGTTCCGGGCACGTCCCACCGGTAGGCGGCCCCGTGGTAGACCCAGGACACGCCGGAGAGACTATGTCTCTGGGCTGGCCTGGGAATGCCTCGGGATCCCCCGGGAAGAGCTGGACGAGGTGGCCGGGGAGAGGAAAGTCTGGGCTTCCCTGCTTAGGCTGCTGCCCCCGCGACCCGACCACGGATAAGCGGAAGAAGACGGTATGGTACGGTACAGATACACAAATATATCAGGATATTTTTCAATGCATTACTCAATATTTAATTTATTGTTACTTCAACATATGGATCTTTATTTTGTTTTGTCAATAAACGTTCAGCCGCTAACTGGAAGCAGACATTTAGCAATCCATTTCTCTGTGACATTTAATATCAATTTATGGCTCTGGCACGGACAATAAAGTCCATCTGTGTTGCATAGACACAGCAATCTATAAATATTACAAATAAACTGTATTTTTATGTGTTTGTAATGCATAATACATTATTTGGCTTTAAATAATGACTGTTTAAAGAAAAAAAAAGATATTGTCCTGATTCTTGTTTTGCGATTTGTCTTATTACATCATGATGTGTTGTGTTATCATTCTCCATCCTGGTATGTGTCATATTGCCAGATTCTTGCTATTGCACACTCATAAGACGAGAAGTATCATTACAATGATCTAGGAATGTGATTTTTGAGCATATTCACATTCCATGTCAACATCTGGGTAATTTTCAAACCCTGTGCAGAGTCTGCAAGCTCAGGCTACTTACCAAATTAAAAGGCTATGTAAAAGTTATGTTTGGTATCTCATAACTTGGTGGCCTTTGGAAACCTTACACAACACTGAGATGTGTGCTTTTGGTTCTGCACATCCGGATTTCTTTTTGTGTTAGTGTTTGCATTCAAGTCAAGTTGAAAAAGATTTCAATCCAAGGGAAGTTCAATTCAAGGTTGAACAATGACTTGCTGAGGAAGTAAAGAATGAGAACGGCATCAGAGGTGCTGAGTTGACAGATATAATGTCTTTTAGACGTTTTTCCTGTTGTTTGTTAGTTAGTTCATCTGTTAGTTTGGGAAAAGGAAAAAAGCAAGGAATGAATTGTGATGAAAGTTTCAGGGAAAACTGACCATGGAGCAAGAAGTGGTTAGATCTTGGTGGTGATCCAAATCCAGATGAAATCCCCAGATTTTAAAGACTTTTTTTCTTTTTTCTTTTTTTTTGCGAGATAGGGCAGTTTTCCACACAGTAGGTACTAATACGAAAAACACATGACATTTCAATGCTGTCCATGACACAAGGTACAAGTGATCACATTTTAGTGGTGATCCGAATCTGGATGTGGATCAAGGATGTTTGTCAAAGATATGGTGACGTCGCCAGATAAGGCATTTTTCCACATTTTTGACAACAACTCTCTGGGCAACATTGGAAATGTCTTTGCTAAAGTTTTTGCTCTAGGAGCACTTCGAGTCTTCTTGAGTTGATTCATGTAGATCCATTTTTACTGTTTTTTTATTTATGTGGAGTGACTAAGTTAATCAGTGATTATGGCATACACAAAGTGCCAACAACTTCTGCATTTCCAATCCAAAACTTAGACAAGACTGTTAAATGATTTTCTATGAGTGAAACTGGACCATCTGAGGGGCAAATGGACCTGACAGAGGTGTCCACAGCAGAGACAGTTTTTTGGATTTGACTTCCTGCTTGGCTGCAACTTTCATAAAACTGTCCAGGTGGTTCCAGCCTAATGTTTTTCATCAAAATGTTGAAAAAAAATGTTTATTTGGGGAAAAAACAGTCCATAATCACTATGATTTAAAGTAGCTGATACCTAATAAGCCAAACTGAAAGAAAGCAGTCGTCGTGACGTCACAAAACTGACGCTAACGTCAAACTCAATTTCTAGCCGTCGTCGAAATATGTTTTTCATTTACGGTTAACGTCGAGTCACGAATATTAACAGTATCGAGTAGAAATAACGTTGAGTATATAAATCGTATAAAGAAGTTTGAAGTCATTCACAGGTCAATAAGTTAGAAATGTCAGCCGAAGAGTTGAGTTTGGTTTCTTACAGTCCCGGGGTAACGACAGTGATTTAGAGAAAAGGTTAACGTCGACTGAAACATTATTTAAGTGCTAAATGGTCGGAAATTAAGAGAGCCTGAAGATTAACAGCTCGATTTCACGTTAAGAGGAACTTATTCCAGCATACCTCCTGCCCTGTCCACCCATAAGCTTACCCCACACTGGATAGCCGAGTCCAGGGAAGAGCACCACTGAGACGGAGGATGTGAGCATGAAGACAGCGGGGAAACCGAGGCTCCACCGCCCCGACTGCTGAACCAGACGGCGAACACCAGCAGCAGAACAGCCTTCATCCTCTACAGCAGCTACGGACACCTTTACTAAACTTAAAAGCACTACAACACCAACCGGCTTCACACAGGACCATACAACTTTAAATACAGCATCAGAGGGGCTTCTGGAGACAGGCTGGTTTTTGATTGGCTCCGGGTCATGTGACCGCCGACGCGTCACTTGTTACCACAGCGCAAAGTTCACGCTGCTGTCTGATAGACACTGAAGTTTGTGAAAATCTTTACGTTGTTTTATTTTACTTTTTCCCTGCTCAAAGTGATTTAGTTTTTAATGACTGGGTGAGCTTTTCTGCTGTGTGATTTATCTTCTGTAAGAATAAATTAAGAGCCATACAGGACATATAAAGAATAATTTCTTGACAAATATTTGCTCCCACTGCAAAAAGAAGAAGTGAGTAGGACAAGACTTATCAGACTTTATTTTTATATCTAAGAAATAGACACTTGTATTAGTAGCTATAGTTTAAAGTATCATCATTTTGGCATTGTGGCTGATAAGCAAGCTGAACAGGCAATTCTTTCACTTTTTTTTCCTTTGACATAATCTGGTATTGAATCTTAATGAATGAAACATTGATTTCATCTGTTAAAATTAATATTTTTACATCCCACTAGAATTTTCTACAGAGTCTTTATTTTTATTGCAAGGAGCTACAATCTGTGATAAAAAAAACATCTCATGAAAGACACAAACTAGGGATGCAAAATATTAGCAGAACATTATTAATATCTGCAGATAATTGTGCAAAAATTGACTATTTATATTGGCAGATATTACATTTTTTTCTGGTATTTACAGACAGTATTTTGGCCACACATGTAGGCCCTAAATTTCCCATACATTGGCTATAACAAAGTCAAAGTCAACTTTATTGTCAAATGTGCTATACATGCTTGACATACAGCACAGATGAAATTTCAGTCCTGTCGGAACCACGGTGCAAACAGGCTTTTAAACAAGAGTAAGAAACTAAACTACAGTATAAAAAATATAATAGTATAAAAAATATAATAGCCTACTAGTATTCGAAAAATAATAAATAGAATAAATTTACCAAGCACAGAATAAAAGAACAGGATAAATTTACTATGAACAGAACAGCATAAAAAATATTTTTTTGTACATGTATGTATATAGAGGTAGTTACAAGTTATAAGTTATAGTTATAGTTATTGTAAAATAACTATAACTATAACTTAACAATTATAAACAATTGTAATTGTTAACAATTGTAAAATGTAAAAATGTACCCAAATGGTTTGCCTCATCATCGCTTAATGTCCACTTTTACAAAATAAGAGGAGATCTTATTAAAGAATTGAATGTTGTTTTTCTTGTTTCACAGCTTAGTTGAGAGGAGGATTGGTGCTCTTGACAAAAAATATTGGTATTTTTATCAGTGTCAGCATTAATGACTGTGGAAATTTTGTCACATCGGGTACCAGTGAAAAACACTGTGCGTTCCTGGTAAAACAAACATTCAAACTAAAATAAATGGGAAATTATATTTTTGAAACTTTTGTTACAGATGTGTGATTATTTCATATAATCCATATTAAAATACTTTTACTTTCTATGGAGCTATTTTGCTTGAAATGAGAAATGAAGTTTTTTGTTGTTGTATTTAAATTGTATAAAATCTCTATTTTGTAGGTTATGGAGCTGCATCTGTAGCATCTGTAGCTGTTGTGTGTTTGTGTCTGTGTATCATTGTCTATGCATTGGTAAAATATAATTGCGATTACAGAGAAACTTAGTTTCATAGGAAATGATCACAAATTATTCTGCTATTCAGTTTAGTTCACTTGGTATGAACTAAAATCTCTGAGTTTAACTGCATTGTTTCACTGGGCGCTTCTTCCCCTTCCAAACAATGAGTAATTGATGTCAAATGGGGAAGTTGATGTGTGAAAAGCCAAAGGCTAATGATAACCAACAAGACTCACTAATATTGCTGGATTTTATAATTCACCAGCATTTTCAGCCATTTATTTGCAGACTGTTTACTTGTGGAGTATTTGCATAGTAACTCAGCACTGATGTTCAAGTAATGTCCAGTATTTACTGTTTTAAAGTTTGTTATTTCTCTGTCTGCATGATTTTATCGTTCACCATCCCCTGCCGTCTCTCAGCTTCCATCAATGTATCAAATAGAGAAAAACAAACTGGCTTCTCTTTAGCTGAAGGCTGGTGTGTGAACTACAGTAAAGCTCTAAAGCTGTGTGAACCAAACCACAGCCCACGACCAAAGTTATTCTGATGGGAGCAGTTGACCGGGGCACTCTGTAGTGGAGGACATACAGTTGTGCCCAAAAGTTTACACCCCCCAGCAGAATTTCTGATTTTTTGGCCTTTTCTCAGAAAATATGAATGGTAACACAAAAAACTTTCTGTCACTCATGGTTAGTGGTTGGGTGAAGACATTTATTAAAAAAAAAGATAGTTTACTCTTTTTAAATCATATTGACAACAGAAACTTCAAAAATGACCTTGTTCAAAAGTTTACACCCCCTGGCAGTTTTGGCCTGATAACATGCACAAAATTTGACACAAATGGGTTTGAATGTCTACTAAAGGTAACCATCCTCTCTGTGATCTATTAGCTTGTAATCTGTGTGTGTGTATGAAAGCTCAGTGAGTTTCTGAGCTCCTGACAGACACGTGCGTCTTTCACTCAGTGCTACGTTGAAGTTTCTGGTTTCTGCGTCATAGGTAAAGCAAAAGAATTGTCAAGAGATCTTCGAGAAAAGGTATTTCAACTGTATAAAACAGGAAAAGGATTTTAAAAGATATCTAAGGAACTGAGGATGCCAAGAAGCACTGTTAAAACTCTAATTAAGAAGGGGAGAGAGAGGGATTCTGTTGAAATCAAACCACGGTCAGGCAGACCAACAAAAATTTCAGCTCCAGCTGCAAGGACAATTGTTAGAGATGCAAAGATAAACCCTCAAATAACATCAGCTGAAATACAGGACTCTCTGAAAATAATTGGAGTGGATGTTTCAAGATCCACAATAAGGAGACTCTTGAAGAAACATGGGCTACATGGTCGAGTTGCCAGAAGAAAGACATTTCTACGCAAATGCCACAAAATATCCCGTTTACAATACACCAAACAGCACAGAGACAAGCCTCAAAACTTCTGGAACAAAGATATTTGGAGTGATGAGACCAAAGTTGAACTTTTTGGCCACAACCATAAACGTTACATTTGGAGAGGAGTCAACAAGGCCCATAATGAAAAGTACACCATTCCTACTGTGAAACACGGAGGTGGATCACTGATGTTTTGGGGATGTGTGAGCTACAAAGGCACAGGCAAATTGGTCAAAATTGATGGAAGGATGAATGCAGCATGTTATCAGAAACTACTGGAGGAAAATTTACACTCATCGGCCCAGAAGCTGCGCATGGGACGTTCTTGGACGTTCCGACACGACAATGATCCAAAACACAAGGCCAAATCAACCTGCCATTGGCTACAGCAGAATAAAGTGAAGGTTATAAAGTGGCCATCTCAGTCTCCTGACCTCAATGTCATTGAGCCACTCTGGGGAGATCTCAAATGTGCAGTTCATGCAAGACAGCCCAAGAATTTACTTTTTGCCAAGAGGAATGGGCAGTTTTACCATCTGAGAAAATAAAGACCCTCATCCACAACTACCACAAAAGACTTCAAGCTGTTATTGATGTTAAAGGGGGAAATGCAAGGTATTAAAAACTAGGGGGTGTAAACTTTTGAACAGGGTCAATTTGGAAGTTTCTGTTGTCATTATGATTTAAAAAGAGTAAGCTAATCTGTTTTTCAATAAATGTCTTCACTCAACCACTAACCATGAGTGACAGAAAGGTTTTTGTGTTATCATTCATATTTTCTGAGAAAAGGCCAAAAAATCAGAAATTTTCAGCTTCAGCTCCATATTTTTTTTCAGCTGTTTATCATATGTTAGAAGTATGAGAACTGCTCTTACACAGTAAAACAGAAATAACCTTAGGATGAGCCGTAGTCTTGTGATCAGGTCAGTCAGTTTGTCATTATTCTTGTTTCCAGGGATAGGCCTCTTGGCATCATCCGGCTTGTTTATGAAAGCATGCCAAAGATCACTTCCTCAATCTTTCTCATGAAATTTGAGCTAAGCAACACTGATCAAACCAGCACAAACCCTTGAACACCATAAAAGTGTTTTTACCTGGTGACACTCACATGATGTTCAGGCTCGTCAGCAGCTCCTTATGAAAGGATAGACTCAAAAAGTGCAGACAAGACACAACAAAACTGCATGACTCACTGCTTACCCTCAGTGACACTCTCTTCAGGATTTTAGATTTGGCAGATAAAATACAAACCACCCGAAGAGCTGTCTTTACCATGGCATTCTATTTCAGTGCAGTACAAATGCAAACTATGGCATTTGTATCTTCTTGCTGCTTCCACAGAAGTTTCAGTTCAAGAGTTTCACTTCTCCATCCAGAGACTCAGACATTGTGGTTTTATTAGTTAAGTTTTTACTTGGTACTTTAGGGTGAGAACGTTTACTTTCTCACCAAACATCTCCAGATAAAACAAAAACATGAAAACCATTTCCATGAGAATCATTTCCTATGAATCCTGTTTCCTGAGCAGAGGTTGCTCTCTGGCAAAGAGTGTGAAAGTACCTTTTTAAATCTGTTAAGAAGAAGCAACTACATAATTGACCTGTTGAAGATAAATCAAATAAAAAATGACAATACTGCCGAGGACTGGCAGGAGCAGTTAAAACTAGAAAAGCACTTGGACAGCGCAGACCTCTGCCAGCGCCATAGTCCTCACCCATATTTTGATTTTAACTATACACTTTAGTCCTACCTTTATTGCATCTAAATATTCAGATTCCTTGACCATGAAAACATACCATTAGCAATTGGATTCATAATGATATCTATTTTGCCCCTTTTGTTTGCTCCTGTACTCGTCTCTGGCTCTTGTCTTGTAGGTGGCCTGGGATCCTTGGTGGAGACTGCCAGCTGCTGTGGAGCCACGAAGCCTAAATTACTACAATTACAAACATGACACATATTTGGCCATTTCATTAGAAACATTTCATTCCCATTACCATTATAGCTGTTAATGTAGATATTAGCATGTTATCCATATCCATGGTTGATACATCTACAGTATCTATTTTTTTATCACCACATAGGCATGAGGTCCCTCTGAAAATGGGATGTCACATCTCAAGAGGCCTTTAACACATTTATATTTAATGGAGACAAATATGGTTGGGATGCACTTGTGGTTTGGGCATCCATGAGTTCGTCACTACCATAAATTCTTATTTTCAGTAAGAATATCATTGCTTATACTTCTATAAAATGATCACCACAACCATTCAGACATGAGGACCCTCCTGAAAACGAGATGTAGCATCTCAAGAGGCTAACCTCTAATAAATCAGATGACTGGTCTGTGTTCCTGAACCTGTCTCTAACTTTAGTTCTTACTCTAGTCCACTTGTCTCCTCCTACCTCCCTTCCTTCGCCCACACACCCATCACAGCATCGTGTGGATTTGCTGTTCATCATCAGACTGGGATCCACATTCAAGATTTCCTGCTGCTTAACAGAAGGTTTTTTCTTGCCGCCATGATGGAGGGATTCATGATTGGCTATATGGATTCATGTTGGGTGTTGGATGTATATATTTGTATATATATGTACATGTGTATTTTTATATGTATATATGTATCAATGCATATATGTGTATCCATAAAATGAAGAGTTTTTGCTCTATTGTAAAGTGTCTTGAGATAACACTTGTTATGAATTGGCGCTATACAAATAAAGATTGATTGATTGATTGATTTATTAGTTCAGTAGTTATTCAGGAAAATCATATTTTTCGTCGTATCCGGATGGTGACAGAGTCCCAAAGTCTAATCATTTGTTCCTGTCCCAATCCAGACATTTCCTGAAAGTTTCATCGAAATCCAGATTTTTTTATCTTGCTAACAGAAATAAAAACAAACAATCAAAAAACAGACGCCAGCAACAACATAACCTCCTGGTGGAGATAATTATTCTTTACCATTCTTGTGAAAATGACGGCAAAAAAAATAAAGAAAAATATCCCGGAACCTTTTGCAAATGTTCATTTATTCTAAAGAATGGAACAGGTGAAATCTAGAGAAAATTTAAAGAGTCATTTGTCCCATTACCTTTGAATGCAATGTTTCATGAATGCTTTGAAGGATTTTACAAAATAGACTTAAAAAGTAGTGCCACTGTTTAAAGAACACCATGTTTAAAAAGCCAGCAGAGTCAGCTGAAGTAAAACTGGGTCATAAAGATACAGGCATGCAACAGCATGACAGCGATAACTGCCTCATCATCACAGGACAAAGGCCAAAGAAAGAGCCAGTCACTTTCTTCATTTTATATATCTTTTATTGTCTTTTAAAATCATTGCATCAGCCTAAAGAAAGAACCGTACAGATGAACAAGTACCTGTCTGAGGACAAATACAACTCTGAAGCAAGCTGTACATGAAAGAGAAAGAAAGAAATGTCACATCTGAAGGCAGTCAGACAAACTGAGAGGGTAACACAAGAGAAGAAACGGAGAACCATCTTTTTTTCGTGCATAGGGGGGTTGGGTTACAACCTCAACCATGAAGCCTCTACTGGCTGAAACGACAGTGCTCCCTCTGAGTTCAATTGCACTTTGGTGTAGAGTAGCTTTCACTCATTCATTGTGGAAGAAATAAAACACTTTTCATGTTATTTATAAAGCAGTGATTCATTGGGAAACTTAAAGTAGAACAAAGAAGAGAAATTAGAGTTGAGTTTTAAATCCTCACAGCCAAATAGATCACTGCCAGTCTTGTATACAATGAGAAGAGTTGAGTTTTGACGATGAATCACAGAGCACCAGTGAAATAATGTTCAGAATACAACACTCATACAGCGTCAGCCTTTAACGACAGAATCTGAGACTGTGGTGGATACATTTTCAACTTAAAACTGGTGATGGTGATAAAAACCCAGTTACAAAGACACCTTATTAAACTTTTTTTTTCAAAACCTGAAAATCAATGACAGTGGAGCAAATTGATACTGCTCCTGAGATTTAAAGGTCCTGCTGTAACATGATGTTGCATCTCCTTTTGAGTCACATCTTTGGAAGCAACTTACTGCTCCACAAACTCACCTCAAAACTGTCTGATCAACTTTTTATGAATCAATTATCAGCCAATAACAATTATGAATTACACTATAAATCTGCACTTCAGACTGTATGATTAAAAAACAGAATTCTGCCAACTCATCTGCTGCTGTTTGTCGTTATTCAATGCTAAAGCAGCCATGGTAAAGGCTTCCAAACTTCCAAGCTCAAAATAGTGTTGATAGTTAACTGTTGTAACTTTTCAAGACACCAAATTCAAAGTTTTCTAGTTTAAAAAGCTGTAAATTGACTAGATGTCAGAAACCAAACTCAGGTGTTTGAAACTGTAAAGTTTAAAGGACCCTATAATGATAAAAGAATTCATATCACACAGAGCTGTTTACCTTGTATCATTCATAAATTACTTTGTCCATGTCAATTTGAACCAAAAAAGAGGAAATACTTGTGGATTTAAGCCAAAATCATCACATTATCGTTAGCACCCACACTTGAGAGCCCATAGTCATGAATGGGTGCTACACAGAGGAAAACACTGCATTTATTTGGATGAGGTGACACTGTTAGTCCATGAAAATGACATCACAGTGGACAGATGCAAAATTAAAATTTTTGACTTTAGTAGAAAAAAAAAAAAAAAAAAAATCAGAAGTAAAAATCAAAATTTAAGGCTTGGGAACTAATTACTTTTTTTGTTATTAAAATTTAAGACTTTTCAAACTGGAAAATTCTGAATTTAATGTCATTAGAACTTCAAAAATGAGCTGATACTGTTATTGTTTACTTTGAAGAGTGGCCGTAGTACACAGCTGCTGTTATCCATGCCAAAAGCAGCAGAATTGAGGCTAGTAAGCTGACTAGTTGAGGCAGCATGACCTTGGATTATTGAGAATATCTGTCTGAAACTAAAATCCCTCCATGGGATATCTTGGTCAGGTCAGGCAGTACCACAAATGTAACTTAAAGAAGAGCAACTCTGGGCTTTTCAACTTGAATGGTGATTGTTTCTGAAACAAAATTCTTTGATAAACTAGCTTTGATAAAATCCAAACTCATACAACAACAGGAAGGTCATCAAATAACCAAATTAAAAGTATGGCAGCATCCAGAAAATGACAAGGAGTATTGATAAAAAACAATGATGCCCTAATTCAAACTTAGTTCAGTAACCTTTGGAGAGACTGATGTACCTTATTTTAGAGTATTACTGTTTCTGTAGTGCAAAATCGAGAATAGGGTGCCTCTTGATAGATTTCCTGCAGTTCTGTGTAAATTTCCCAAATCTGCACGAGCATGTTCACAGAAGGGTGTGTCTGAACTGTAAGTCATACCATGTGAGGACCACCTGCTATGAATTCTTCAAGCTAAGTCTTTACCAAAGAAACACCTCGGAAATGTGGAAAAGCAGACCTGAAATAAACAGCAAACATTGAAACAAGGCTCAGTGTACGGTGAAGTGGACAGCAGGCAGAGACTGACATACAGTGAAGGATTACATTTGTTGAATTATTTTAAAACTGAGGGAGCACTGTTCGCAAAAGTAAAAAAAAGGATGAACAAACAGGAAAACAGAACAAGCAGTCATAACATTTTCAAGTTTAAAATAACAGGAAATAATGAAATATGAATCAATCTATCGCAGCCACTTTGAGGGACAGACAGACTGATTCTCAAACACATATTTACTATTTGGTTAATTACATCTTGTAAACATTTGTGTTTCTTTTTTTATGTATGGAGGAAACAATTTCAAGCTAGCTTATCTTTTATTTATAGGCTCTGTAAGGTTATCATTAACAGATATGAACAAACAAAAATATAACCAACACTGGGACAAACAAATCTATGAGCTTTTTTAAAAAGCCAAATAAAAAACAAAATATACTCAGGCACCATAAAAGAACACTTTCTAATGCCATCATTGTTCTGTGTAAAGGAGTGATCGTGAACAGTTTAATTGTGTACCTTTTCTACTTTTTAACAACCATTCAGCGACCACAGAGATCCACTAACGGAATAAACAGTGGTAAGATGGTTCACTCGGTTACAAAATCAGAGTCCAATCTGTGCTGTAAATCTCTGTGGCAGCATCCTAAGCGTGTCTTTTGTGGTGCGACTTAAACACTCCGTCTACTCACAAAAAATATCTTCCAAAGGACAAATCAGACTCTTACGTTCAAAAAAAAAAAAAAAACCTCTAATATTTTATAAATGCAAAGCAGCCAAGACTGCATTTAACATATAGACTCAGCTCTGTAAATATTAACACATGTACATAAGCTTGCTTCATCCTCTGAATGCACCTGATAATCATGCTAAATAGATTACACGTACGTCCATGGACCGTGACCCAGAAGTTTTGATGAAGCTTGCTGCAGCCGATTAGTAAAAATGCTTGCGTTTCGATGACTGCTCCAGCGCAAAGCAGCCGCGGAGCAAGTCCAAAGATGGCTTTCACGTCAAAGCCTCTGTCTGATTTGTTTCAAGCACAACCCAAATCAGAGCGACATCATCAAAAATATAGATATCTAAGTATATATTTCAAAATATTTATTCTCTCTCATTCTTCTCCACACCAAATATACCTGTTTTTTTTTCTTTGTGAAAGATGTGCTTTGTGTGTGAGGCCATTTCAAGAAACTCATTTACAGTGTACCAAAGCTGATGAAAATAGATTTCTTGAATGATCATCTGTCAAATAGAAAAGTTTTCCAAGAAGCTCAGACACAAATGCATATCTAATATTTGAGCAGGATGACAGCTTTGAGAGTCAGAGGAACATCGACCACCAGTGGGATTTAAGTCTGAACTCTAAGTCAAAGCGCCAAAAATAAAGTCTTCATCCTGTCTCACTGCCTGAACTGGTTTCATTGCTACACAAGTTGCATTGCCTCTAGCGTCAAAACATCTGTGGTTAACTCGGCATATATGGCGGATGGGAGTGTGTGCGTACACTGCAAAAGCTGTCCATCTTAACAAAACCTGGAGGATATTCACTCCTATAAGACTAAAGGCTTTGAGAAAAAGATATCACCATCAAATCACAATGTTTCAAGTCTTTCTGCTCTGTAGGCAGCTGGCAGCACGGCGGCTTCCTCTTCAATCAATATAGCCGACCAAAGCCAAAAAATTCAAAGCATGAAAATATAAAATACACCACAACATGAAAATGTAAAAAAAAACTACACCAACCTTTATTAACTGGCTTACATCATGTAAGAAATTATTGGATCAATTTTGCCATGTTTTTTTTTTTTTTTTTGCAAAGGTATTTTCTGAAACATTTTGGCCTAAAGCGTTAAAATGATGATCAATAACCAAGATTTAGACCCTTACTCTATAATTTGCTTACTTCTCTGATAGAAGTGTTTAATTTTGATGGGAAAAAAAGGTAATTAAGTGAAATGTGCACTAAATAAAACAGTTTAGTTTAAAGCCTTGAAAAAAACTTTAATTGACTTTAATTCTGCGCTTAGCTACTGAAACGTAACTTTCTTTGCTTGAGCTTGAAAACAGAAATCTGAATTGTAATATGTGCTGGATATCACTGATTTGTGAAGTTATAGGTTAAACCAAATATTACCTTTGCAAAGGGGTTTATGTTTTTGCAATCATTATTTTTTTGTTTTTATTGACAGGATAAATCTGCTACAAACACAAATGAACGAAGTTTTGGGAGAGGCCATTAATCATCGAAATGTGGATTTTTAAAGGATTTGTTGATTGTGTGAGAGTGGACAGTTTTCCGCAGTTTTGCCAACAAATCCCTTAGTTGAAAATGCCCTGACAGAGGTTTTAGCCTTTAGAGCTCTTCCAGTCTTTTGATTTGATCTTGTGGTTTGAAAGTTGGCTCTCTGGAACTGAGAATAACATTAATGTGGCTCTCGTTTTTTGTCCAATGGTGGACATCCCTGCGTTTCATTCATAAGGCGTGTACAATGTGATTAATTTTACAACTAATCAGACAAATTAACTTGGTAAGGATTTGTTTTCTGCACTGCAGGTTCACCTATGGACTCACCGACCACATTGTGATTATTTTCATATTTTTTCATTTTTAAGAAAAGTACAAGAGATTGAAATCTCAAATTTTCAGCTGCCAACATGTTCAGATGCCTACGCCTGATCTTTCAATGATTTGGAAAAACGTAGCCTTTAGCAAAAATGGATGTTTTGTGAAGTTGGACAGTGTTGCAGTGTGGACACAGATTGCATAATGAGCCAGCAGCTCTCCTTAAACACGGTTTAAAAGTATTACAGTTCCTACAGCCCATACAGTCAAACTAACTCTACACTGAAAACATTGCAATCAGTCAAAAGCATCAAACGTTACAGTTTATGACTGTAAAAACAACAAAAGCATATACTGTACACAAGATAAAGAAATCTGTCAGTCCCTCTCATTATACTGTACGGAGAGATGAACTAAAAACACTATCGACAACTGAGCTTCACCACTGTCTGTGAGTTTATGGTTGTTGGGTGTTAGACACACTGTTTAAAGTGTGTGGAACAGAAATAAAAGTGCAGTCACAGAAGTGTTGGTCCAAAAAAACTGGAGAATAATACATGTGTGAGCAGCGGCAGATGACTTTACCAATACAAAAAAAAAAAAACCTAAGAAATGCTGCATGAATTAACTTGAGAGCTTATCAATAGAGCCTCAAACAACTGGGCTGGGCTATAGATGTGTTAAAGTTCACATTTCTATCATATCTGAGTTTTATCAAAATATGGTCAGAAAAACAGTTCAAATAAAAAAAACACCAAAGAAAGAAATCTAGCTTTGGTGCAGAGTGAAAGAGAGCACCAAAGCTTCTGTACAGCCCCACCAGAGAAAGAAGGAATATGTAACAACTAGAGATGTAACAACAAAGAGGCACAGCTAAAATCTGTCACTCACTGATCTACAACATGCTGCTCTAACACACATGCATACAGAAAACTCGCACACAATGCGCATCCGCCACGTAATCTTTGATAAATGGCAGATGTGTGAATCACGGGGCACAGCATGTGGTGATGGTGGCGCCGTCTCGTAAAAGACGAGCTGGACACGATGACCGAAGGCACTTCTAATCTTTCTCACCCACATGGATTTATAGCCCTCGGATCAGAAGCAGCACCGTCACTTCTGCTTTCATTCTTGGTTGTTTTTTTTTTACTTTCCAAGAACTGTGCAAATTACAGTACAATTGATTCGTCCTGACAAATCAAACCCCACATCTTGATTTCGAGATTTCAGCTGAAGTTAGGTTTGATCGATGGGGAGGTTCAGTTTTTTTTGGGAAATGTTGCAACCTGAAGTTTGCCATTTTAAGAAGCTTGAAAGCAGGTTTGATTTCGAAACTATCATCATGTACAGGAGAATACATGAAATACTTCAGTTTTCATCAAAAATAAATCCAAGTACCAACTGTGCATCTTTGAAAAACAGCGCACTCTTCCCCAACTTTCTACAAAAATACTTTTTCTTTTTGGCAATCTGAATCTAGTGACAGAAAACTGGTTCTATAATTCAACAGTCCTCAAGAAATTAAAGATGTGAATCGGACCTAAAGCTCCTGTGTGGGATTTTCAAGTTCAATTTGGAGCCCCCTGTAGACGAGACAGTGACATTACTTACTGATTCCTTTCCTGCACCGACATTCACAACAGTTTTAATAGTTTTTTAACAGTCAAATGCAGCTTATCACTTTCTGAGGCCTTTATTGTGGAAAAGAAGAGAAAGATCCTATTTGTACGATGCCAATCCTGTGGTAGAGGTGGGCAATTAATTGAGTTTTAATGTCTATTACAATTATTGCCTTCCACAATTATGAAACCTGAGTAACTGAGATGTTTTTTAAACTATTTTTTGTAACATGATTCAGGTTTTTTTTAGGTATTTGTTTTTTTACAGCTATACTTCTATGTATTGGCTATTCTTTAAATCCACAGGATGTAACTTTTTGTGGCACTGGCCCAAAAAATATAAAACCTGTCAATATTTTATTACAGGGCAACATTAAGAGACATCTGTGCCCCCTCCTTGCCCTGTATTAAGCCTTTAGAAAATCTAGCAAGGGACACCCACTTTTCAGCCAATCAGGGCTCAGTTTATGGACAGTGCTCTGATTGGATTCCTCCACTAATGTTTACGTGCTTGTTATACATAAATGAGCTTTGATATTTGATTGAATTGTACAGGCAATGTTGATTCTATGAAAGGACATGTGGGTTGTGGCTCTTCTGTGCCTGCAAATGCACACACTGTCGTCATGCTCATGGCAGCCAAAGGCACACAAACAAAGCAAGGGAGGAGGGGGCATTACATACCCCAGCTTTAATGTTCAAAATGAGTGTTAAAAGCAGATAAGCTCAAGGAAAGTGTGTGGTACTTGTCTTAAAATTAGTAAGCAAGTGTTTTATATACCTGCGATCTCATTGTCTATTAAAACAACTGATTATGACTTTTGCCATGATCAAGCAGCCCCTTGGCAACAGTTTGAGCCATTTACAGTCTCAAAAAATAAATAGTCTTTATTGGGACAGTTTTGTTTGCTTATCTTGCTCATTAAAAGGCATAACTATTCATTTCAGGCTATTCGTGATCTGTTTGATATCCCTCACAGGAGCTTTAAAAAAGGCCTCACCAATTTAATTTTTAATGACTGTATAAGAATAACTGAATAACCCTCAAGACAAATGAACTGTGCTTTGAAAGTGACAGTGAACGAAGACAGTACAATCTTTACCTCAAGCTAGATGAACATGAGGGATTGGATAGAAAATTCACAGCCACAGCACAGAAAAGAGCAAGGAAGTGACAGAAGAGCTCTAAAACTAATGATCCACATGCGGCTGTGCTGTGCATAGTGCTGAGTTACCACACATCAAACTGAATACACAACAAAAAGCACAATAATCAACCACTATAAAAACAGAAAAAAAAATATCCCAAATGAAGGACTCCATGCAAACTCTACAAGATAATCTCTCAGACCACAGAGGCCGCACTTTATATGGCAAAAGGACCAGTTATTTTTTCTTTTCTTTCTTGCTACATGAAAAGACATCCTTCATTTGGCTCACATTAGCTGGATACTGTGCATCCTTAAACTTAATCTAAGAGCATAGCAAAAATTCAAACAAAAATATCATAAAGAAAACACAGCTATGAAACTGTATAAAGTCACAAACACTGACTGCATGTGTGTCTGAAATATACTGTACATGTGTTATATTACTGCTTTCTTTTTGTACAACTACAGCTCTGTGAGTCAAGCTTGTGATGAAATGAACAGTCGAGCGCAAGAGCAGGTAGCAGGAAGTACCATGAATAAAATCTGCATTTAAAAAAAATACAACAATAAACATCTGCAAGGACAAAGTACCGCTAAAACAGTCTACTCTAAGAAGAGACAAGGCAAATACAGTACCGAAGATACAATAATCACATAGATCGATGCTCTGCAAGTGTCATAAGAATATAAAAATGAGACACATGGGATGAGCACTAACAGTTATGTCTTAAGTCAATGGCTACAGGCGCTACAGTTTTACAGAGATGAAAAAATAAGGAAGAAGCTTGAAGCAAAGGGACTTATGATGCAGGAGTCTTTCCACGCTTTCATTCAGCTGAAACGACGTGAGACTGCATTCATTAGTCTACCTTTCTGTCTGGTGTGTTGTGATTAAGAGCTGAATCTCTCCTCACAATAAACCAAACGTGTACCGTGCATATCTGCCCTGTGATACAGTTTTTACTGTACGTTGTACCTCGTCATTCAAAAGGAGGCCCGCTGAGAGAGAGCAACATGCCAAAGCAGTTGAAAATAAAGATAGTTTCATAAAAATAGACCTATAAGTGTGTATATTTTAAAGCTGAAGCTTTGTCTACATCGACAGCCGTTCAGTCCCTCCTTCCTTCTTTCACCCTGGGCGTGCCCCCTCCTTGTTCTCGAGACACAGGCTTGTGGTCATTCAAAGCTATTTCTATGGCACTTTAGCAAGCTTTAAACTCAATCTTGTTTTAACCAAAAAAAAAAAGATAACCCGAAAAGATCCAACTCAGACCCAGCCGACCCCCCTGCTCCAGTGACTATGCCCGCCCGGTCCACAGTTTCTCAGCTGCATGTGAGTGTGAAGCGAGCAGCCTGGTTCAACCAAGCTGGTCCCGTCAGCGAACAACAGCCAGGCATTTGTCGACAGAGAGTTTGCAGGCAGTCTGGGGATGACAGATCGGGCCTTTGTCTATGGAAGTTAGCACATCTTAAAGGCGAAAAAATAAACAAAAAAGTGCCTCCTTAAGTTTTCCCCTCATCCTGCCGTCTGATTTCTCCTTCATGATCCTGCTGAGAAGGAGCGGCATTTTGTGTGCTTATTTTGTCATCTTAAACACATTTAAGGTTGTTTTCCCCTCTGTATCAAAGGTTTTTTAAATTTCTCAGACTGTACAGTCAGAGCTGGCTAATGCAACACAGTAAATCATCACAGATCACTGTCTCAGCCAGTCAAACTGTACAGTGCTTTTGTTTCTGTAGTAGTGTGCTTATTTTGAAGCCATGCTGTTAGCAAGGAGTGCTCTTTGTTGGACTAGGGTCTGTGCGGGAAAGAAGCACCAGCTCCCAGCCAGAAAAAAAACAAAAAAACATACAAATTGTAAATTGTGGTTGTCAGAGTCTATTCTGAATCGCCACTTAAACAAGACCGAGCATTGTTCAGAAGTTAATTTTGTCCACAACGCACAAGAGCGAAGGATTTTGTCTCCTGACCCTGGTTGGTGTCCTACACTGCTGGTGGGTAAATTCATCTGGGGTGCTGGTTCTGGTTCTGGGAGCGGGCCAGGACTGGGTAGGCGAGGTTTACATTCAGCTGATCGTTGTGTTGGACCAAAGACACATTTTTGTAGTGGAGCACCAGGTCTTTGAGGGAACAGTATAGGTTGTAGGGCTCTGCAAATCCATAACCTGTGGCTGTCTTGAAGATGACGCAGTGCTTTGTGTCGCCATCCACACTGAAAAAGAAAAAGGATTACAGACCAAAATGAACATCGGTTAGGTCTTTGATAACACATTGTTTATGCCAAGAACAAATTCCATTGTTGTCTTTGCAAAACTTTTACTTTCTCCCAGTTTCTTAGGGAAATACCTGGCTTTCTATATGAGACTAATCCTCCACTCTTTGTTTAGAAGGCATTTGGATGTATTTCTTTGTATAGATGATGTGTGAATTTAAACCATAAAACATTTACCCCAACTCTGCCCAGATTTTCCTGTAACCTTTCCTAGTCAAGTTGGTGATAAGCTAATGTTATCAATTCAGCTGGATATATCCAAGAAAGTCACTGAAACGGGTTGTTAATGACCTTCACACTCTAATTTAGGCAGGTTTTGTTCACACTCAATTGTACATTTAAAGGTGCTATGAGGAGAATCTATTACCGGCAACATAAAGACTCAGCTACCCATGAGCACGCGCAGCGACTGTCGTAATGCTGCGTTCCAGTAACCTCGGAACTGGGAGTGACATCTTCTACGACTTATCGGCATTCCAGTTGAAGTCGGAAAAAAACATGCCGATCTACCAGGCTATTGTTAGCTGTTGCTAGCACGCCCTGTGTTGCTGTTCACAAATATCACATGAAAAATGTGATTATCACTATGGCAGCATTTTTGTAAATACAAGTCTAACAATACGATGTATACAGCTGATCTAGAGCAACACACCCCAGTCAGAAATGCAAATAAATGGATTATTACAGGAGCTAAATAACTGTTCACACTGGGGGTATTTATCTTTGATTGTCAACTCGGGAGTGGCGAGGGTTTCACCGAGTTCCCAGAAGGAAATTCTGACTTCGGGGACGTTCCAGTTTTAGTTTCCTACTCAGAACCCGAAAATTCCTACTTCTGACTACAACTAGAACACACCAAAAAACCCAAGCCAAAGCGTGTGTTTGTTGTGATGCTAATAAAAATGCAGCTCGGACCTTCCTCAGAACTCTGCATTGCTTTACAACTTCTTTTTTCAACAACTTACAGGATGCAAAGCGACAATGTAATGTATCTCTTTCTAGTTACGTAGCGGTAGTTTTTGATGTGTGACAACAAGCAATTTTTGGAAAACTTAGAATCGTAGTTTTGTAGCCGGCTACTAGATTTGCTCTAGTTTTGATTGTCTTGTTCCTGAAGTTGAGTATCCAGGCCAGTCCAGCCCTGTCCGACCCGACCGCAAAGCTAAGGAATAGCATTTATAGATAACCTATTTTGATGCTATAAAACTCATCTTAAAGTGTGTATTTCGATCAGTCATATATCTAAAAGTGAGACTTTTTAGTAATTACTTAGAAACTCCTCACAGTCCCTTTAATAAGTCCATTTTATGTGGCAGTGGCAGCGGGCAAGATACTGTCATATGTTGTTGGAGTAGAAAACCTTTCCTGCCATCTTGGATTTTTCAACATCTATTTTACATTTTCTCTTGACCACAAGCTGCTCCAAAGCTGCTTTTCTGAAAGTTTCTTAGCTGATGAACTGAGAGTAAGGAGCAAACTAATGCTGCAACACTGGCAGTCGAGTTTTGCTGTTCTTCACAAGGTCATAATTTGCCTCAAACCAGGTTCATATATTCATTTTTGAAGACTGCCAAAGTATGTTCACAATCAGTGTTTTCCAAAAACCTACAGTTCTAGCTGTCATATACAGGGAAACCAGTGCCGCATCCTCAGTCGGTCTGAGAAGTTTATTGACGCTCCTTCCCCTTTTAAAGTGACCTGCCCCAAGTGGGCAGGTCACTTTAAAAGCATACCAAACGGTACACGTTTGGTTTAACTTTAAAAGCGGGTCTACTCTGATTTGTTCACAGGTCTACTTGGTCAGTCCACAATGCTCAGTGCCATATTGTCAACAACTCTGTATTTATTCCTCCATCTCTGCTTAACAATGGGCTTGCTACGGTGAGCTAATGGGTTAAAACTGATGACAAATAATGGAAGGATGTCCTGCTAGTAGATCTATTTGCTGCTGCACAGACAGGGAGGGCAGAGGTTTCATAACATGGACTTGTGGTACTCCATTTTCAAGAGGATGTGCTAACCACACTGAAGGGCATATACATATTGTACATAGAAAAGCCCAATATCCCATTTTCAGCCTCCTACACACAGGTGTTTTTATTTCAGTTAATGACAGTGCTTGAGCCAAGATATAAAATGATGATGAATTTGATTCGTTTGGTTACAACCCTACCAAATCACTGACTTTGTGCACATGTACCTACAGTATGATGGCTGGTGGAGCCGTTTCTCCTTGAGCATCTAGCCTCTAATTGTTGCAGGTGTGTGGTGCGTTTTTTAAGAGGCACTGATTAGTCAGGTGTGGACGCGCAAGGAGCATAATTGTTTTGGACCGCAGGCTGGCGGCATTCCTTCTTTAAATTTGGCTTTGCATATTGGATTTTTTTGTTTGTTTGTTTATATTTTAAGTTTAAAATAAATGGACTGTAATATCCGACGCAGACATATGGCCTGATATTTGATTTTGAAAACAAAGGAGTTAAGCACGCCGAGTAGCCGCGAGTAAAAACAAGAACTGTGCATCTCCAATGGCTAATGCTAACCAGAAGGCTAAGATTAGATGCACCAAATATTAACTGATTCAGATTTTTAGATTAGGTTACATTCTTCCTTTGTTTGCCAAGACAACATTTTGAAAATTGAGGAAAAATAAAACTGAACTTTGGATTTTGAAAACATTTTTACTTTACTGCATTTTTCCACACCTGCTTAAAACGCAGCGCAGTTCAAAAAGGAAATAAAACACCTGTGTTCTATTCATGTGAATCCATAGTCATGCCAGAATTAATGATCACAAATTCTAATAATTAAGGGGTTTGATTTATATTGTTAGCAGATGTGACCGAGATATTATTGTGTTCAGGTTTTTGGTTATTATGCAATTAATGCTGAGAGATAGTGCTGAATAGTTTGGTAAATTTAAGTGCATGAAACAAAAACATACAGTATATCACCAATAGATATAGACATTGAGGTCCTACACACACTGGTACAAGTATTCTATGAGTTCAAACCAACAAAAAACAAAAGACCACTTACACTACAGAGCAGGCGTAGGAGCCCTTCTGTGATTGGCTCTCTCGGATGAGGAAGGTACCATCACATTTGCCCCTCAGCATCTCCTCTGCCTGGGTGCGTTTAATGTCGCCTACGTACCAGGTACACTCATCATGGTGGGGCGAGCTCTCATCCTCCTCCAGCGAGTATGAGCTGAAATCACAGAAATAAAGCCTCAGACACCCCATCACATCTCTAACCATAAACTGAGGAAAACAAGCTCGAGTAAAGATGAAGCTGCAGCTCTATTCAAACACTCACTCATCAGCGTCGTTCTTTATGCCCAGCCATTCATTGATCTTCTTCTGTTTTGTTCCCTTCTGTGTCAGCCATCTGCAAAGACACAACAGATTGAACTCAGAATTTTTTCAATGTACGTCATTATTTGCATTTAAAGGATGAAGTAAAGCTCTGCTCTGCTTACATCAAATACTGGTCTCTGATTTTGCGGAGCTGCATCAGGTCAGGCTTGAGGCTGTTCATCTTCTTGTCGATCTCTCTGTTATCAGACACCTGCTCTCTCAGGTCCTGCTCCAGTTTACGTTTGCTGTCATGGATTTCCTTCACACGAGACTTCAAACGCTCCGAGTTACTCTGAATCCTGATTTGGGAGGAGAGACAACTTAGTCTGAACTTTTGTTTTCTCCAAATTTTGAATCTGAAGTGTCATGAATTGCTTTCTCACCCCAAAACTTAAAAAAGGCCTCCCAACAGACTGAGCTTTTTTAATGGATTTGACTACTGTTGAATAAATATATGTAATTTTTCTCTTAATTTACTTTTGAATCTCTTTCTCGTTGCCCTCTCGCTGAAATCGCTCCAACGACTCTCTGCTGTAGCGCTCCTGAGTCTCAAACTGCTCCTCAAAGATCTTGATGGTCTCGTTAAAAGCTTCGATGGCTGTGCGCTTCATTTGCAGCTCCTGTGGACAAACAAACATAAAGAGGATCACTAAACATAGATGTTTGGTTTTATACTTTCACAGTTTTTGCCTTCAGCTACGACTCTTTCCACTCTAGTTTTTGCAGGTTTGTTTCATCTTGTTGTGCCGCGCTATAGAGTAGAAACATCAATACTTTATGATCCAGTTTCCTAATCTTTTCATTTTCTTTCTGATAGTAGATGTACTCTTTCTGTATTTCTTTCAATGTGGTTTTATCTTGTTTGTTAATAGGACTAGTTTTCTGCACAAAAACATGATACATTTTGTTCATTAAAAAATTACAATATTACATTTTTCTCACATTTTACTACATTTGCACACAGCAGTAATGAGACTAACTAATGAGATTAATTTAAATTTGTTGTTGTTTCCTCTACAAATCAGAGATTTACAATTTTGGATATCAAAAGGGTCACCTTAAAGGGACTGTGGGGAGAATGTTTCCGCCGACATAAAGACTCTGCTACCCATGAGCACACGCGGCGACGGTCGTAATGCTGCGTTCCAGTAACCTCGGAACTGGGAGTGACATCATCTCCGACTTATCGGCGTTCCAGTTGAAGTCGGGAAAAACATGCCGAGCTAACAGGCTACTGTTAGCTGTTGTTTGCACATCCTGTGTTGTTGTATGAAGAATGTGATTATCACTATGGCAGCATTTTTGTACATATAAGTCTAACAATACGATGTATACAGCTGATCTAGAGCGACACACCCCAGTCAGAAGTGCAAATAAATTGATTATTACAGGAGCTAAATAACTGTTCACACTGGGGGCATCCATCTTCGATTGTAAACTCGGGGGTGGCTTCACCGAGTTCCCAGTAGGAAATTCTGACTAGGGGGACGTTCCAGTTTTAGTTTCCTACTCGGAACCCAGAAATTCCTACTTCAGACTACAACTTGAACGCACCACAAGCGAAAGCATGGGTTTGTTGTGATGCTAATAAATGCAGCTCGGACCTTCCTGAGAACTCTGCATTGCTTTACAACTTCTTTTTTCAACAACTTACAGGATGCAAAGCGATGAGGTAATGTATCTCTCTCTAGTTATGTAGCGGTAGTTTTTGATGTGTGACAACAAGCAATTTTTGGAAAACTTAGAATCGTAGTTTTGTAGCCGGCTACTAGATTTGCTCTAGTTTTGATTGTCTTGTTCCCGAAGTTGAGTATCCAGGCCAGTCCAGCCCTGTCCGACCCGACCGGAAGGCTAAGGAATAGCATTTATAGATAAACTATTTTGATGGTATAAAACTCATCTTGAAGTGTGTATTTTGATCAGGCATATATCTAAAAGTGAGACTTTTTTGTAATTACTTAGAAACACCTCACAGTCCCTTTAATTTCATTCTCTTTAAACGGGGCAAAATCATCACAAATGGAGCTTTTGTCAGAATTCATTACACCAACATTTGATTTCAAACTTAAATGAAAATTGCAATAAATTGATTACTTACAGCTCTCAAAAGTATTTCTTAATTACATATGAATTTTCATTTTAGTATTTTCAAATGCAAATGAAACATTTTTTCATCAAAACATTTACAGAATATAAAATATTAAAATTTACTGAACAGAATGAAATAACCCTGAGAATCGAGGATTAAAAAAAGTTTTTGTCTTGTTGGTATCTAAAAATCAACGTATGAAGAGTTAGGTACATGTCTCCCAGAGCACCCATCTATCCTTAATCAATACTGCTGATCTGTCAGGATTGTGGGGTCTTGGGCCTGTCCCAGCTGACATCAGGCAGGACACCCTGGGCCTATAACGGCCGATCACAGGGCCACATAGAGGGGACAGAAAACCATTCAGACACTAACCCCTGCCTAAAGGCAATTTGAGGTCACCAATTAACCTAATGAGCATGTTTTTGGTCTGTGGGAGGTAGCTGTGCTGTCTGGAGAAAAACCAACACATGCATGAGGAGGACACAAAAACATCAGAGAAAGGCCCTGGCTACCAAGGAGTTTGAACTAGAGAACTCTCTTGCTGAGAGGCACATGCACTACCTGCTGCACCACCCTTTCCTAGAGTAGCAGTGCTATGCTACACCACAGGAGAAGGAATCCTCATTGGCAAAAAGCGAAAAAAGAGAGACATAGCTTCAAGGCACAACAGCTACCATACACTTCAGCAGCTGCAACATTCAACTGAAAAAGCGAGGCGCTAGAGAGCATTATTTATCTGACTGCAAAATACACTTTCACCACTAGATGGGAGAACAAGCTACACAGCGTGGCTTTAATAATATCAACAGAAACACTTTCAAGCCCATACATTTAAAAAGTTCTGTCAAATCCAGTTTATTTGCAGCCCTTTTCACTTGAGAAGGCTCAGTTTATCTTTTCTGTAGATAAGTGATCGACATTGTATATTTGTTAAATTTAATAAAAGTATCTAAAAACAAGATTTGCTTACAACTTTATAAATCTGAGGGTCACTATGTTGTGGTCAGTGTGTGGTTGTGCTGAGTGCATTACCTGTGAGGTGCGAGTGTATTCCTCATAAAGGGAGTCATACTCTCTGCTCTTGTCCTGATACTGTTCATGGTAGACCTTCAGCTGCTCCCCGACCTCCTCAATACTGTTCTCCTTCACCAGCTGACGTGGGGAAAGCAGATAAACCAAAATCATCACAATACTGTGCTTATTGCTGTCTAAATAAAGCTAGAAATAAAAATATCAATCTTGACATAGCTGTCAGCTTCCATAGGGATGACAAAGCTGAAATAGAAAATCTGGAGACACTCATTTCAATCTATAACTAACAAACTTCTACATGAGCTGCAGGTTCACAGACCTGCTGGTATTTGGAGACTGGATACAGGAGCTTGGTGTCCAGTTTGGCATTGTACTGAGCCAGGGACTCATGGCGGTAGTGATTGATGAGCTCCACCACAGAGAGGAAGGTGAGAGGCTCAGAGAAGCCGTACATCCCGTCTCTGTGGTAAATCTTTATCAGCTTGTTGTTCCCTCCTTTCCTGCAGGGGGAGACAAACACAACAGAGAGATGAAGAGGTGGGCTATCTGCTGCTGCTGCATGTGGTTTATGGTTAAAACTGAGCAAAAGATCTTTACAACAGAATATCATATTTTTATGTCTTCATCAACTTAACGACTCTAACTAAATGACTGCATACATTTTGGTAGATATCTTAGATTAAGCCTTTGTGTTTGGACAAAAACTGTGTGCTTTGCCATTTTCACCATGAAATGTTTGTGTATGGTTAGCCAACAACAACTTATTTGACTTTCAATTATTATATTTGAGTCATTAGATTAGTTTGAACAGTCTTCTTCTTATACACACTCCATTTGCAAAATTTATAAAATAGATATTTCTGTATGTTAGTTCATAACAATGCTAAAAAGTAAAAAAAAACATAATAATACTGCCATATCTTGTACAAAGGACTTTGCCTCATGACACTTAATCTTAAGTTTGCTTAAGTTTATACAGACATTAAAAACAGTGATTATGCTCCACTGAAAACGCGTCTTTATTGGAACCAAAGTCATGAGTTTTCTATGTTTTTAATAAAACAAACTCTGCCTAAAAAAACTCCCTAAATTTCATGGATTTTTGTTTTCTGTTAGCCTGCCACAAATATTTTACTCTTGTCTTATATGGTTGATAAAAAGTGAACATATATTTTGTTAGAGATCTTAAAAGCAAAGTTTATTTTTACCCAGTTATCATTGCTTTTTTCATGAAAAATGTTTGTTTACCAACATTATTTGGGGAAACTTGACACTTTTTAGAAACAAATACAAGACTTTGAATTCACTGAATTTTAAGATTAGTGCATTGTTTATGAACCATTCACCTATACTGAAAAGAAAATTACACATGGGGACTCTGAAAGTTTAACATAATGTTGAACAAAAGCGGGCAAACATTTGGAACCCAATTAACTAAATCAATACTAAATGAATAAAGAAACAGTGTCTACCTCAGAGTGAGTGTGTACTCGCCCTCCAATTTACTGGAAGCATCCCGGACTAGGAAGGTGCCATCAGGGGTGTCTCGCAGTTTCTCATTCACCTCCTCTCTGCAAAGAAGATGGCACACAGTATTTTACACAAGCCTCTTAACATGGGACAGAAGTCAGCTAAAGTTAGGCAGTATGACAAACTATTTAGAGGTAGACCAAAAGCAGTTCAGAGCTCTCTTTCATAGATACTTGATTGATACTGAACAATATAATCATCTCTCAAAAGACAATGTAATGGCATGAAGATGATCATCATTATTTTGGATTTTCATTTTTACAAAAATGAGCTTTTATAGTTCTGTTTTTTTAATTCTGTAAAGTACTGTAAGTAGTTCTCTGTGTTAATAATGATCTGTAGCCTTGCTCATAAACAGTAAGTCTGACTCACAATCTAAAAATGGGTTGCAACAGTCATTTAATTTTCTATGAATATACCTGGAGATTTCACCCCAATACCACTCTGCGTCATTCAGTAGGCTGTTTGTGTCTGTCAGTGCTGTGGGAGCCATTTTAGACTTGACTGGCTTTGCTGGGAGAACTGAAAGCAGACATGAACACACAAATGTTAGTAATGAGGGAATTTTAGGCTGGTGGAATTAATGAAATAGTCACATAAATACAATCACAGCTCTATCACTGCTTCATAAGTATAACCCTTTAAAAAAAAAAAATAACACAAAATACATGTACTGCTTTATTGTAATACAGTGTAATAATGTATTATCTATCCATGGTCTGCAAGACAAAGGCCTGTATTTCATTTGTCAAACTGTAGTTTAAGACACAGAAGGCTAATAAGGCTGGTTTGGACTTTATTTGTTTGATAGTCAAATTTGTATCTCATTGCATCTAAGTACAACTATCTTAATGTCTTCTATTACAAAAAAAAAATCACACAGCCAAACAAAAACAACAAACCTGGAGGAGTGAGGTCTTGTTCGGCAGTTCTCTCGATCAGCAGTCTCTCCACCACAAGAGCAGATAACTCATCATCCACCGACAACCTGCCAGTCAATCAACAAATCAACAGATTAGCCACACAAAGCTGAGGCTAACCAACAGTGACAGTCCACTTTTCCAACAACTGTGGTTGGGAGGTAAATTTTCAGATCCTCTGTGGTAAAAGATGGGGGGTGTAGACATTTTCAAGGTTACAGTAGACTCCACCAATTCAATGTTTTACCACTCTATGGTTTAGATGTGTATGTTTTTTTCCCCAGGAGATATGAATAACATTTTTTCTTAAAAAAAGGCTATTACTTAATTCCTATGAAGTTGAAGTTTTTGACAGTGTTTGTCCATTTGCTTTTTTGTCCCGCTGTCCATCTGTGAGCGAAACAGCTCAAAATGCTCTCAGTGGATTATGATAAAACTTCAGAGCATGTTGGCCATGGCACAAGGGAGAGAGGATCAGATTTTGGTGGTGGTCCAAAATCTGGATGATGCACATTAGGACAATTTTCCACATTTTCATTAACAACTTGGCAAACAATGTCAGAACTGCCTTGGCGACGGTTTATGCTCTCTTCTACTTATAATTATCTTTTTATCAATCAATCAATCAATCAATCAATCAATCAATCAATCAATCAATCAAACTTTATTTATAAGGCACTTTTCATACTTAAAAGCAACACAAAGTGCCTCACAGAGGCTAAAAACAACATAAAAACAGAAAACCCGGCTACCCCCTCCCACAAATAAAGATACATATCCAGACACACTCTTGCGGACATCAACATACGCACTCACACACACCTGCGCCCACATACACATACCCACAACATTCATTCGAGCTGTCATGAAAGAGAGAAAGAGAGACATGGCTGTGCACCGAAGACTGAGGTAAGGAATAAGCTACCTTTGGGGGCCATCAACACTGAGGAGAGCTCCCGGCCCACGAGGAGCGCAGCCGGGGACTTTCATCCTCCCGCACAGACATAAGGCCCCACAACACAGTGCAGTGGCCTATGGCCATGCAGGCGGAGCCATACCCCAGCAGCGGCCCCAGAAATGGACCAGGAGTAGCTCCCAGTGTGGAAAGCCCCCATGAGGAAGCACTGAAGCAAAAAACCATCATACTAAAACAATAATAAAAATATAAGAGAAGAAGAGATAAAATAACATAAAATGGATAAAAAATTAAGAATTAAATATGACAAGAAGTTTGACTAAAAGAATAAATAAGTTATAAAGTAATAGATAAATAAAAAGTAAGGAATAAATAAGTCGATTAAATCAATTAAAAACTAGATTAAAAAGGTGGGTTTTAAGCCTCTTTTAAAAGTATCAACAGACTCTGCGGCCCTGAGATTCTCCGGCAGGCTGTTCCACAATCAGGGGCCATAATAACTAAAAGCCGCCTCCCCGTGTGTCTTAGTTCTAACTTTCGGTATGATTAAAAGGCCAGTGCCAGAGGACCTTAGGGTCCGCGAGGGCTGATGCGGTAAAAAACAGGTCAGATAAATAAGAAGGCCTGAGGCCGTAAAAACATTTATAAACCAGTAAAAGAACCTTAAAATTGATCCTGAAACGCACAGGGAGCCAATGCAGCGATTTTAAAACTGGAGTAATATGTTCCCGCCCTCTGGTCCTCGTCAGCACTCGTGTGGCTGAATTCTGTAATAATTGGAGGTTGGATATTGTCTTTTTGGGAAGACCAGAGAGCAGGGCATTACAATAATCTAAACGAGAAGAGATAAAAGCATGCATTAACACCTCCGTGCTGGCCTGAGAGAGAAACGGGCGGACTCTGGCTACATTCTTGAGATGGTAAAAACCAGTCTTAGTTATAAGTCTTAGTTATTAGTACAAAATAATTCTGTACATCAAGTTGATGTCTTAATTTTTCCAGGTGACTTTTACAGCAGCCCTTAAATGCTCACTCTTGTATGATTTAAAGCAATTCTTGTATCACAAGTTATTTGACAGATATTTCTCCAACACTGATGGCTCCTCTCAGTCAACCTTCTGCTCTCCATTTCCTTTGAGGGGCAGGACTGATACATACAGATATGTGTTTGTAATACATACAAACATATACGATAGAATCGCGGTGAAACTTGAGTAGGCGTGACATCACTGAGCAACACAACAGTGACAAATAGCTGTTTAATGGACAGGTAATGCGACTTGGGTGGGAGAGGGGCATCAATTGTGTTTAAGAAGTGTTCTGGGAAACTGGCCCCAGTTTGAATGTCCCAAAAGCTGGCATGTACTTTCTTCCTCCATCCAGCCTTGTCATGTTCATACACTGAGATTGTGGGGGGTTGTTTTTCATACCAGCATAACTTTACCCCTGCTGAAATTCTAGAGTTTGGTTACTAAATGTTTCTTTACATATTACAGATCAAATCCAGGATACAATGTTCTTTATCTTTTCTTTATGTACACTGTCAAAACAGATGATGCCTCTCAAACTTACCAAGGGGTTGATGGGTCTTGCCTAATGAGCAGCGGTCCAAAGATTCTCCCCAGTGTGTGGGTGTCTAGTCCGTTGCTGGCCTGTGCCTGTGTGACCTTGGCCAGGTGTGTGAGGAGGAACTGCAAGGTGAGACGGTGATGAAGGGGGAAGGTGGTGGAGCTCTCCAGGACCTGGCTGACCTCTCTGTCATGGCTACCAGCGACTGCACCATCTGCAAAAGACCAAGATATTGAGCATAAGACAGTTCTGCTTGATTGGATATTTGTGCAAACTGTGAGGTGCTTTTATATTGATTGAGCTGGTTTTATGTTGTTCAAACAAAACTATGTCCAACGTGGTCTCTGGGGTCATGGGTGTCTCTGTAAATAGGTCAAGTGTATCAGTGAAATGTAACCATGTTGTCTTTTGTGCAGAAGAGAATCCTCATCAGCATATCTGACATGCCTGAGTGAGCTCATCCTCTCCCCACACTCGACTCTGTTTTCTCAACGCTGACATGGGACTGACCTCGATCAGCTGCCTATAACGCTCACTCTGAGTTTTGTGCATGTCTTTTAAATTACAGTGACTTAAGTTATGAAAGGGGCTTTTCTCTTTGGAGAAACATCAGCAACATATACAGTAGATCATTTTTAAGGTTTGGATTTAATCATAAAAACCTTTTTTATTTTTATTTCTTAATTTTTTCATTCAAATTTGTCCTACATTATCCAAAATTGCATGTCAGAGATTTTGACTTGGAATAAACACTAAAAAGATTCAAGGCGTTATTTTTATGATACTAAATCAGGAGTTTCCATTTTCTCCCATGGGCCGCATACAAAAAGTATATTTAAATATACGGGCCACTTTGGTACAACCTAAGTGTAATAGGGTTAGTAAAATCAGTCCACTTTAGGTTGAGATATTTTCCAATAATGGAAATTCTTACAGAAAGAACCAGCCTTCATTACACCGTTCTATTAGTACCCCAATAGGGCAAACAGTCACACATTATAAAAGATTTTGGGGTGAAAAATCTAATTCTATGGAACTTTGGCAGATCCAAGAAATCACTGGATTGATTCCTGATCAAGATGGACATGAGCAGCAGTGAAGGAATGCTAATGCCTAATCTCCACTTTCAGACATAAAACAAGAGAAAATTGCACAAAGCTGGTTATCTTTATTGAAGCTCTGTAAGTGATGGCAGCACAATCTTTGTGAAACAGACCTCGAGGTGAAAAAATAAAGAAGAAAATGAGGGCAATTGATGCTCCATGTAAATGCTGTGATCAGTATCTCTTTAGCTATCAGTTAAGCTTTATATTCTAGTGTGAGACGACTTTTCATTATTTTCAAACAGACAATGTTTGGAAATGGTTCAGACAATATGCTCTTTGCTGATTTTGCTGATTCTAAAAACTGCAAAAGATTTAACATTTGGTACCATGTATTCAATAACCTTGAAATTCCTTGAACTTGCTGTCTTTGTTAAGACTTTTTAATTTTTTTTTTTGCCCCATCGTCCCTGGCCGTCCAAGGTCACCTCAAACTGGGGCACTGGGTAAGTTTGGGAGATATTAAATATCAATTGACCAGTTTATGAACACATTTTATCTCTGAACGTTACTGATTTGTTGATTGTGAAATAATGTGTAATTCTTGTATTTGTTATTTGAGTAAAACTTCTTTTGCTGCTGTCTTGGCCAAGTCTCCCTTTAAAAAGATGCTTTATCGCAATGAGAATGCTTCTGGTCAAATGGGACCATAAATAAATACGTGGTATGATATCACGGTGCTATGTCACAAGTCCTATGAGATTTGAGGGCATTTTTGATAAGCTCAAATGCACTGGTTTGGAAAAATGTCAATACAGGTCTTTTCTGAAGTAGTTTTCAACCTTCATCACTGGTTACGAGTCACAATAATATCTCAGATAGCGACAGGACAAGCTGAAGCCCCTGCCTCTCACTAAACAAGAGAAAAGACTTAGAATGGATTTAAGAGGAAAGAGAAAAACAGGTATTAAGCTGCTCTAAGTCTAACCACATGTGGTCAGTTTTACTTTTTTGCTCAACTTATGCCGTGATCTTAAGCGCTGTCATCTGATTTTGATTTTTCAACCAGACAGATCTGCAGCTCGATGCTGTCTGACAGCTGACTCGTAACAGTCACAGTGCTGCTGGTTGTTCTCAGGCAGCCTCTCAAACTCCACGATAATGTTTCAGTTACTGTTAATCATCAGCAAAAGTAGGACAGATCTCTGGGAAGTGTCAGATTCTCTTTGGATCCTGATCATAAATATGGAGTTAATAAGGAAAAGCTGGCCTATTTTGGAGACAGCTGAATATTCTGAGTCAGTCTGTGATTAAACCTCTGATAGCAGACAGAAGTTTTTGCACATTACATTTATTGTTATGAACAGGCTCCCTTTACTCTTTAAAGAAGTGTAAGACTTTTTAAAACCTTCCAAAGAACAAAACAGGCACAAAACAGCAATCAGCATGGGCATGGTAGTTAAAAACTTTTAAAATAAGTGTACAATGAGAGTGATTAAGAAAGCGATTGTCATTTTAAATTAATATTACATGCCAGATGACTTAATAGTAATGTCAATAATTATAATACACCAAGGTTCACTGGTCTCAAAAGAAAGGCAAAGAGTGAGAGACATAAGAGAGCTCTCACCGGAAGAACAAACTTAAGTACTTGCTATGCAAGGAGCATAACTTCGCTGCCAGTATTTCTTTAGTATTTTCCAAAACAGCCTTTAAAGGGACTGTAAGGAGAATCTACTACCGGCGACATCAAGACACTGCTACCCATGAGCACGCGCGGCGACTGTGGTAATACTGTGTTCAAGTGACCTCGGAACTGGGAGTGACATCCTCTCCGACTTATCGGCGTTCCAGTTGAAGTCAGAAAAAAATATTTGCTATTGTTAGCTGTTGTTAGCAGAAGAATGTGATTATGACTATGGAAGCATTTTTGTAAATATAAGTCTAACAATACTATGTATACAGCTGATCTAGAGCAACACACCCCAGTCAGAAGTGCTAATAAATTGATTATTACAGGAGCTAAATAACTGTTCACACTGGGAGTAACTATCTTCAATTGTCAACTCGGGGGGGGGGGGTTTACCGGGTTCCCAGAAGGAAATTCAGACTTCGGGGGACGTTCCAGTTGCAGTTTCCTACTCGGAACTTGGAAATTCCTACTTCTGACTACAACTTAAAAGCACCACAACACGTTAACGAAGCCAAAGCATGTGTTTGTTGTGTTGTAGCCCGGACCTTCCTCAGAACTCTATATTGATTTGCAGCTTATTTTTTCAACAACTTACAGGATGCAAAGCGACGAGGTAATGTTTCTCTTTCTAGTTACATAGCTGTAGTTATTGATGTGTTACAACAAGCAATTTTTGGAAAACTTAGTATTGTAGTTTTGTAGCTGGCTATATATCGCTACTAACAGCCCGGTGCTCTAAGACGTGTCCGAATAATATACATTTGCTCTAGTTTTAATTGTCTTGTTCCCAAAATTGAGTATCCAGTCCAGCCCTGTCCTGTCCGACTCGACCAAGAAGCTAAGGAATAGCATTTATAGATAATCTACTTTGATGCTATAAAACTCATTTTAAAGTGTGTATTTTGATCAGGCATATATCTAAAAGTGAGACTTTTTTGTAATTACTTAGAAACTCCTCACAGTCCCTTTAAATTAGCACAGAACTATCTTAGTCATCTTACCATCTAAATTTAAGATCCATCACAGGCAAAACAAGAGTGTTACATTTTAAAGCCTCAAAGTTTCAAAACTGAAATGTCGTAACTGAAGATTTTGATGGGATCTATACAGACCATGCAGGAAAAGCAGGCGTTGACTCAGTTTAGTGTAAGGCAGCCTTTGCAGAAAGACATACCTGCTGACTGTTGTAGGAGCTGCTGCTGCGCGGTGACAGCAGTCTGGAGCTGGGTGTAGATACAGACAGGAATGACGGGTGACGGAAGGTCTCTCAGGTAACGAAGCACACACTCGGACAGGTCAGCCATGTCTTTCTGACCCATTTCACATTCTGCAGCAAAAGGACATCAGGAAAGATTAATTAAAATAAAAAAGCCAATGATACCATAGAACAAATACAAACTCTCTGTTGGCTATTCTTTGATTGCTCCTTTGCTTTCTAGCAGATTTGCCATGCTATGCGTTGGTGCGATCAGTAGTATGGTTTGTAATGCTCATTTAAATCATACACTGTAACCTTTGAAAATATATAGGGCATGACTATAAACATTTTGCATGACCATATAACATCCTACACATATTTGTGAAGTTTTCTGAAATTGGATGTAGTTACCTGGGTCACCATTGCTTGGTAACATGTTTTTTTTGTAGTTGACTCTGACATCAAACTTCGTGTTACTCAGTAATGAGACTGACAGCGGTTTGACTTGATGCTTTTATTTTGAAAGGGTTTCCAAGCCTATCATTTAGCTATTGATGTGACTTACAAAGATGTTAACCACTTTCCGTTATCTCTTCTAAACTTTTGTCACAACAAATACTAAGACTTATGTAAAAAGTGCCAAAACACACTGTTTGAACAACGGTAAATTGGTCATACTAGTGGTGGTGCTTTTTTTACATTTTCAAAAAGGTTTTAAGGACGGTGCAAAATAGCTTGCTGCACTGCTGTTGCTGCATCTCAATGATTTTTTAATCACTTGATATACCAATAATTTGAAGTGAAGAACCTCTGGACCACCATTATTGTGGCCTGAGTTCATGTTGATACACTGACGTGGACTGAGGCTAACTCACCTGAGCTTAGGCTGTAGATTGGGCTTTCAGCACCTGAAGATGATCTGTACAACATTACACAGTCCAGGCCTGGGGAAAAAAAAACTGTGTTGAGTTCAACTGGCAAAAAGAATTGTTAGTAATATGATGGAGAATATGACAGAACATTTGAAATACAGAAATACTTTATGAAAACAGAAACAATTACTGCTCCAACAGTGCAGGGGGGAGACTTTACATGTAATAGCGTAACATTACACTGATATTACACGCCCTGTGAAAAACCCCTTAAAGAGAAATCTGAACTCTGAATGACCCTTTTTCTGATTTAGATCTACATTAAAATCTTTCAGGGTCCAGACAGCTTGCGTCTAGGAGGTAATTCCTCGAGACCTGCCAGTCTCTCAGGTCACTGTGAAAACCTCACCATGCAGAGTGTGTGTGCATCCAATCCTGAGAAATAATTCAGTATCCCTGCCCACAGTTTTTATTTGCATTCAGAGACAGGCCTTCTAATGCCCGCCCTGTAAACCTCATTACTGACAGATTTTCCAGTGTCAACATGAGAAGAATCTCCAATCTCTCAAATTAAGATGTGATACAAAACATTAGTATAAGGCAGGGGTGGGCAACTATCAATGCCAACAGGGCCACATTCCTTTTTTTTTCTGTGGCCGAGGGCCGCACTGTTACATATAGTTGACACTCTCAATAATAAAAATATATAAATAAACAAAAAAAAGCTTAACAAAGGATTATACCAACACTTATACATTCTAACTAAAACTAATTTAAGTTTCTTTTTAATGCTTACCAGTTTTTAAAGCTCAAAATTATTACCATTACCATAGTTTCCAAATGCGTTTTTTTTTTACCAATACTATAAATTATACTTTAATATCTCATAAAATATTTTTTGAGATACAATCCTAGCAAAATAAGAACTTTAATTACTTCTAAAAACACAAAGCACGTACCAGCAATTTAAGGTTAGTAAAAATGTTTTATCACCTATCCTAATTCATGCATTATGTAGTACTGGTTACTCATGATGAATCAGGTTCAGAAACTGTTGTTTTGTTTCTTCATATTTCTACATTGTTAGGGCCCTGGGCATTTTCTGACCACCCCTCCATTAACTGTGACAACAACTCAACATCTAGGAACACTGTGGAACTAGTTTTTTACTGGGGATCTCATGCTGAACTCCCACTGGAAGTAGTTTTGGTCCATCTACATTGATATCATGAGACGTGTCCTTAAAAAGTCCCAAAAATTAAGTGATATTCCAAGTCCCTTTCACTCATACTGCGTAATCCAAGTGTCCTGAGGGGTATGTCCACCATTTTATAAAGCGACACATCATTTAGCACATGTTTATAGCCAAAACAATACTCGCATAGCAAAGCACACGATGCCACAGGGGCAGGGGCGACAATAACTAGGAGTATGCGACAAAAACTAGGAGGCAAAGAACTCACATTCTGCTGTGGAGCAGGAAGCGGGATAGACAAAGCAGGTCAGCAGAATGTGGGATTTCTTGTTCTTCTTTTCGCTTCTTTTGTTGCAGAGATTAGTGAATGATTTAGTGTAAGAACAGAACTTGGTCATACTAGAAATGTAACTTAATTTGCTGCATATACTTAGACAGACTTTGTTAAGTTTGCTTTTTAATATGTACTGAAATGCCCTCCCATCCAGGCGTACACAAAGGACATTTAGTGTTTCCTTCGGAAGAAAATCTGGTATCATTAAAGTCTTGTTGGAACAGCAAAGTATGGCAGCATTAAGATTTTTTTTTTAGTTACGTGTGGTTACACTTGCATATTACCACCCAAGCAGCAAGTCACCATATTTAGCAGATACCTGGATGTTAAACTGAAACAAGAACTGAAGACTAGTCGTGCTTTCACTGCTTACATCAGCATTAGTCACACTTCAGACAAGCCATCAACTTGCTATCATTAACCTACTGGGGCTGCTAACCTCCAATACCAAAATATTGTTCAACTTTGACTGTTCTCTGAGTGATTAACTAACTTAAACAAGGTGGTCAAAACTGACTTAAACTGTAGATTAGGTTAATTGAAAATTTTTGTCTTGAAAACAACCATAACACACACTGTGAAATCACACTACTGTTAACAATAAAAATATAGAGAGATGATGTATTTGCAGTCTATCTATATTCACATATAATCATGTGACTACAACAGCTTGTTACCTCCTTCAGCAGAGAAATGTGGACATCAAACTGAGAGGAGCATTAAAGGCTATCTGTGCCAGCACTGCTAACATTAGCTTAGGCTGCACCCCACAATGCAAACCAACATTAATACACTGATGCTGCAATCCTGTGTCAAGTGAAAGTGCTCAATATTGACATTTTTAGTGCTTTATCAATTTAAGAGAACCTTTTATGAGCAGTTTAGCTTTGACATTGTAAGTACTAATAAAAAAAGCAGTTAATGAAGAGTTTGATCTGAAGATTAATTAATAATGACAACAAAACTTAGTTGATGTTGGTGTTAAATACAGAATCTGTTGGAGTGTGAGTGACAGAGAAGTGGGACTGGGCAATTCATAGAAAAATTATTTAAACCTATATATAGAACCTCTAATTTTAGTAATTTTACTCATGTTGATTATATTAACTGTTTTTATTTTTATTTAAAAATAATTATTTTTAAAGAATATTTTTTTTATTATTTTCCCTGTGTAAGTCATGTGACTGCCGTCCCTACATACAGTCTGCGTTCATTTTTGCCAAGAGCAAAGGACGAGCTGTCAACATTGATGAGACAAGCGCCGTCTATCGGAGGACACTGTCGCCAAGAAAAATGCCACCTCCGTTGCTTGGGCACATTTTGGATTCTTTGCAGAGGACATTGAGCAGAAAGAAGTTAAGTGTACATACTGCAGGAAGACCATCAGTTAACAGCACCAATTTGTTCCAGCATAGCATAAAATAATCATTCATTTATCATAGTCACGGTAAGAGTTTCAATTAATCGTGATACTGAGATTAGGCAATATCGCCCAGCCCTACGGAGAAGCAGAGAGAAAATAAAAAAAAGGGGCCTGGAAAAGAGTCCAAACTGTGAATGGTCTCCCACTGAGCACTATTTGTTAATAACAGGGTGTGAATCAAACCCGCTGTGCAGGTCTCTCTGTGGATTCAAATGACTCTCAGGCAGAATGTATAAAATCTATATCAAGCCACTCAAACACTGAGGAGTTACTGTGAGTGTGTTTGAACTTGTGTGTGCACTTCAACATCTGTGTGACAGCCTGACTGGATCCACACGTCTATACGTCTACACTTGTGCAAATGCTGGCGTGAGAGCAGGAGGCAAATGGTGGGAGGGAGACAGTTGCACGTAGACGGAAAAGACTGGCAGGCGAGACAGACAGCAGACGAGTTGTGTTGGCAGGTTGACGTGTCTATACCTCTCTTCTCTATGGCTTGGATCAGGCTGACGAGGGCCGGGGGAGCCGTCTCTGGTGGTGTGAACTGCTCACTCAGGTCCGGCACAGAAACAGCTGAAACAACAACACAAATCACTGTTAGACTCTGGCACATAAAAAGCCTCTGAAAAGACACAAGAAGGGGGTTGGGGGCTGAAGTAGAGAAAGGGAAAGTTAACAGGGAGCAGGTTAAGATTTAAAGCAGGTATAATAAAGTATAAGTGAAGACTGCAGAGGTGTGAACTTTAAACTATGGTGCTGTATAATATAGTGACATACTTTGCAGTGTCATATGATGATATGTCATAGTGTAATATAGTACAGTTTAGTACAACTGTTAGCAAAACGTTGCAAAACCAGGCACAAACCAGAACAGGATGAAGAACAATATGACAAGACAATTTGGAACAGGCCGTAAATGCCAGAGATTTGTGAATTTGATGAGGCACATTAATTTTAGCTCCTTTTTCAACAGCTACATGAATCTTTCAAGATTAAATCGCGGTGACAATACTGCCATCTATGAACATTTTGTCAAACTGCCAGGACCTGCTGAGTCGACCTAGCATAAACAAATTTATGAGAAGAGAATCATGGTGGATGCTAGCAGCAGAAAGTACAGAAATGTAACGAGAACTTTTACAGTAATAAAAGATGATAAAGCAAAGATAGTAAATACAGACAGCTACCACTGTGTTGATGCATGAATACAGCTTAAATGGGAGGAAATGCAATGTATCCTGTGTTATGGTATCCCTGTCCACACATTAGGCCACCGATCCACAGCCGCAGTTAGTCGTAGCAGCTATAGCAGCATCTTGTCCATCAGAACACACAGCTGATCTCATGATCAAACTTTTATCAAGTTATCTGAATCACATCCACATATACTCTAACTAGAAAAGCACTCGGAGAGCGCAGACCTCCGCCAGCACCACAGTCCTCACCCATATTGTGATTTTCACCATAAATATTAGTCCTACCTTTATTTCATCTAAATATTTAGATTCCTTGACCATGAAAACATACCATTAGCAACTGGATTCATAATGATATCTTTTTTAGTTCAGTAGTTATTCATGAAAATCACATTTTTCATCATGGCGGATCCAGACGGTGATCCGGATCCAAGTCCAGGGAGCACCCCATTCACCCCAGTTACTTTAAAGAGGCCCTGAAGTGCAAAAACTCGGTTCACCTCAACAATGAACGAAGGATAAGCAAGAAGAAGGGATGTCACTGTGTTGAGTTGTAATGACTGTGGGAACAGGATCAAAAACTTAACAAAACATGTAATCTGTTTCAGGATATATATGTCGTGATATCCAAAGATTGAAGCTTGATTTTATATTTTATATCACAATGAGAATCAGAAGCATTTTATTAACAAGTATGCAATACAGATGAGGAATTTGACTACAGCAGCTGTTTTCTCTGGTCCAAAGGAAGTAAAGAAATAAAAGTAAATATCAAAATAGAGAATAAAATTAAAATGAAATATTAATGAAAATATTCAAAATTTATATCAGGAACATATACAAACATCTGGGAATATTCATAGCTGATGACAACAACTGGCATATATTAAGTGTTTTTTTACTTGTTTAATGAATTACTTTCATTAAGAATGCTTGTGTTTATTTTATGAAATAAAAGGGATATCAATTTCAGCTTACTATTATAATATTGAAAAAGCCAACGGGGGCGAGGAAAGTTTTTTTCTTTTTTTTGTTTTAACAAAACTCCATTTCCAGTAATTTGTTTCTTTTTTAAAGCAAGCATATATGGTTGATACAGAATTACACAAAACAAGTTTATTTTAATTGTATAAAAACATGTTAAAAATGTTAACTGAATATTACTCTTAGAATGTGCGAACAATAGTAGGCCTTACAGTAACAGTAATTAAAAAGAAAACGGTCAATTTTAGTACTTCAACCATCTAACAATTACACAACTTTCAAGTTGTTCTTGGGTCTCTGATGGAAACATAGGAGAGGAGGTAACTTTGGGAGCCCAGGAGGAGCAAAATAACCATCAGGGTAAGTCAACAAAAAAAAATGACAATTTGTATTCTTAAATCTTCTGCAAAAAAAACCCTAATCATTCTTATTAATACACCACCCAGACATATGCAGAACATGTTGTCTAAATAGCACACAATACCATGTGATACAGTAAAAATGAAAATAAAATGCCAGTGCTTACTCAAATCCATTGGCGACAAAATAAGGAGCTTCAAGCACCCAATATTGGATATTTCATATTCTTGTATATCGAGAAATGTTAGTAAACTCCTTCAAACTTTCTTACTTATACTCACAAATAAAATACTGCCAATGTATCTGTGCAATATTGACAATTCTCTCCTTTACCTACATGAGCTGATCCAACAATGACTTTAGATTAAAATGCAATGTTCATGTTTTAAAAAATAGAGTATTGAAATTTTAATTACTTGATTTAAAGCATAAAATGTGTGGGGTGCTGGTTTTGTGGAGGGGTGAGGCATGACCCATGTACATGCTTCGTGTATGAATCCAGCCTGTGGCCTCTCGTCCCTTTCATAAGACTATCTACTGTCTCTCTCTCTCCTATCAGTACAGCCACAACATGCCCAAAAATAATCTTAAAAAAGTATAAAATGTGTAAAAAAAAAAAAACATTATAAAAAGGATCACAGGGGCTTTTTTTGGCAGGAAGTACGTCTGTTTAGAAGTGTGTACAACAAGTTAGCATTGTTTAATTTGTAATATTACCAAGGTATAAAAGTTTGGGTAAATATTTGTGTGAGATCTGATAAACTTGCGATAAATGTAGAGAACAAAAAAAAAGAGGGTTTATTCAGAGGAGTGAGAATCTAAAAAGTCTCTCCCATCCCCCAAAAGAAAACAGAGTGCTGATGGCGAGCAAAAACTTTATCTACTTTACAACTCCCCATAGACCAAATCAAACATCTTTTCAGTCAGAGTGAAAGAGAAAGAGAGAAAGAGAGAAAGCGAGGGGAGGAAAAAAGAGAGAGATCCCATTTCCCTCCCTCCGTCCCCCCTCTTTTTCCCTTTTCTTTTCTCCCCTCTTGCTTTCTCTCCTCCCCTCCGCTCTGCTCCATCCTGCTCGGTGTTTCGCCTTAGCTCTTTGCGTGAGTGGAGCACAATAAAGGATTTAATCAAAACTCCTGAACAAGCAAAAGCCCTGTGGCAGTGTGCCAAGCCTGGCTCGGCCCGGACAGGCAGACAAGCAGCACCTCCTATTCGGCCCCGGAGCGGGGCTGCTGGGAGCTATGGAGGAGGGGAGGGGTGAGGAGGGGGAGGGAGAGGGCTGAGGGGGTGACGGCTGGAGCAGGGAGGGTCTGGCCTGGCTGGGGGCTTGGCAGTAGGCTCCTGTTCCTGGCACGGCTCGGCTTAACCGCTGCTGATTATTAATTTGGGGAGTTCAGACAAGAAACGCCGCGTCAGCACATTCCGTTCTCCTCTCTCTCTCTTGCTCGCTCTCTCTCTGGTCTTGTTCTAACTTCCTCTGGATGTCTCTTACCCTCTCCCTCTCTCTCTGTCTCCTTTACTCTCTTGTATTCTTGCTCTTGCTCGCCTTTCTCAACTGCCTCTTCTCTTTCTTCTTCTACCTCTCCTTCTCTATTACTTCAGCCACTATTCCTCCTTCCCTCTGTCTCTCTCTCTCTCCCCCCGCCTGCCAGTTAAACATGGAAACTTTGCCTGGCAGAGTCTCCGGCTCTCTAGCGTGCACACAGACAGGCCTCTGGCTCTTCTTTATCCCTTCTGACCATTTTGGTTGGCAGACCCTTCCCCCCATCTTCTCTCATCCCACAGCCTCTCTCTCTCACTTTGAAACATGCTAGCACAGAATTAAACACGCTAAACATCAGAACTAAACTTACAAACAACGTCTAACAAAGACAATTTATTTGCTGCAAAAACCTTAAACATGAAATTAAAGCTCCCTTGGGACAGATTGTAATTATGTTGACCCTTTAAGACCTGTGGGGACTTCCTGTATGTGCTTCTACATTCCAGCCTGGAGACACATCGACATCATTTTGAGGAGGATTTTGTTGATAATAATTTGATTGATCAATGACTTGGAAAACGTTTCTGAGTTTTGGGGCAAGCAGAGCTGGGCAAAATATCTATTAAATCGATTAATTCGAATTATTTTCTGCAGAAGATTTAAAAAATAAAAAATCAAGATTTTTTTTCTTGCCTTTGTCCAATCGCAATGATTGCAATTTTTGAAAAAAATTACAATTTTCATGATGGTCGGCCTTGTAGGGTTTGCACAAGCACTTTTATAGGCTTGTATTTGTTATTTAAGCAGATTAAATATTTCTGATAATATCTGATTGTTATTGATCAGAGAGTTTCATGCTAAGGCTGTAAAAATAACTCAGCCTTTTAGTGTTTATGTAGACAAACCTGCCTACGTTTGTACTACATAATCAACCTTTTATGACCCAGACCTTGACTTTAAGAGGGAAACATTTAGACAACATAAAGGCAAAACTTGATTTGTTTCATTTTTATGTCACCGGGAGTTTTGTTTCTTTTAGGGAGGGAAAAATCGATTAAAATCGTAACTCGAGTGTTGTGGAAAAAAAATCGGGGATTTTATTTCTAGGCCATATCGCCCAGCCCTAGGGCAAAGGCATGGATTTTAAGTCAATGGTTTAAGCTTTTAAATCTAATTTTATATTCATGTCTTTATCTGCTATATTGAAGGGCCCATAGATCTAACCAGGTTAAATGAAATAAAAGCTATATTTTTAACATGAGAGGCCAACAGTTGCAATTTTAGCATGTCTTCATTGGCTTCCTTTGAATTTCAACATTGATTTATAAAAATGTACTGTTTTTAAAGTTTTAAATGAATTAGGACCACATATCTTGTCCGATGCTGTATTCCCGCCAGATCTCTCAGGTCATTTAACCAACTGCTTATGAAAGTGCCTACATCAAATCTGAAAACCAGAGGAGATTGAGCCTTTGTGGTGGCTTTCAAACTCACTCCCTTTCCAAGTAAGGTCTGCTCAGTTCCTCACCACATTCAAGTCACTTCCAAACACCCATTTCTTCTGCAAAGTCTTCAACTAAACTAACACTGAGCCTCTGTTTTTATTTTAGTTTGACATCTTTCAGATTTTTTTGTAATATCCTAATGGATTTTATGGTTATGATCTTGTCTGCCCATTATTGTTATTATAGCCATTTCAGTTTCTTTGTTTTATGCCGGATGATGATTCTCAATGTTGTGTCTTATTTTTGCTTGTCTCTTTGTGGTTAAACAGAACTTTGGTCAACATATGTTGTTCTAGCTCCTGTGTGATTTTAAGCACGTTTGCAAACACAAGCTACACACTATAACATTTGTTATCGCAGCATAGCATTAATATATTAGGAGCGCCATGTGTTTAACATCGTTGATACTGAAATCCTCTGTTGGCTGACTTTTTCCATACAGAAAATCCATGGGGGTCATACATTTATCTGGGCAGGTTTCCCATGTATTTTCTTGTAAACTGGGGCTTAACGGCTTCATAATGTAATTGATATTCTTTCATGTTTGTCAGCTGCACCAGACCAAGTAAGGTCTACAGCCTCTGTGCCGGCATTAACCCAGAAATTAATCAGCATATCTTGAACGGGATGTTGAGAAGCAGTGTGAGGCTTGGGGCGTTAGCAGAGGTGCACTGCATGGGCAAAAGTGGAGGCCTTGTCTGTTTTCAGGTAAAAAAAAGTCATAAGCACAGAACTTGCCTTGCTGGTACCAAAAGTATAAATTAATGGTACAATCAAAGCACAATTATCTGTAACTCACCTCAGGACAGTTGCTGCCCTTTGTCTTTCTCCCCTTAGCTTGTGTTCACACTCATAAGGAGGTCATACTGACTTCTTTTGAGTTCTATGGCTTGGTATGTTTTACCTGATACTACTCCCTTTCTAGTGAACCAGAATATCCCTATTTGACAGCAGAGATGTAATGACTAACGCACAAGTCAGTAAATAAATGCTGCATCTTTTTTCAACAGCTAGGGTTTAAAATTAAAAATTATATTCAAACAGCAACCATGAAAATGTATCACATATTCCTTTGGATGTTGCATTATATGCAAGTCTTAAATGTGTTTTAGTAGCAAGATAATTCTTTAACTGATGTGATACTTCAAAATAGATTATTTTATGAACAGACAGACATTTCAAAACCCAGTGCAGCATCATTTTTTTCAAAAATCTAAATCCTCACAAATAATCTAAATTCCTTTTGCTTCAAACACCTAAAGTGAATTTAGGACTTTGTACCTTTGCAATGACTTGGTGAGCATAAATCCTCCTCAAAATTTGCTTCGCTTTGGTCAGAACACCCTTTAACAAAGTCTGTGGCTCCATAAAAATGTCATGCAGTTTCCACAGTGGAAAATAAACATAAAGATTATTGTCAGAATAAATAAACACTGTGCAAAACTGGAGCGTCATAAATACAGGTGAGGAAAACACAAATCAAATTACTTTCTAAAACAGATTGTATTAATTAACAAGACAAGGACAAATCTCATGGTGCTCATGTTTAGGCAGGTTACACGCAATAAAACAGGAGAATCTCATTAAACAGCGAAATAAGTACAAATTTGGGGCCATAAACCAATAGTTTGGAAGGGGAGTAGGAAGGAAAAATGGTCTGCCATATTTTCCCCAAGAGGAAGGAACTTTCTCTGCCTTCATGCAAACAAACATAAACACTCTATTTATTCCTCTGCACTCAAGAGAGAGAAAAAAAGCATTAAACTCTGACTTTCATGCAAAAAGGAGCTTTTTTCATGCTAACGCAGCTGCAGCCCTGGAGTGTTCTCTGGGTTTTGGATGGGTATAGAAAAAGAAAGAGCGAGGGAGAGATAAAGTAACAGCAACTTGTTAGTCAATTAGAACCACTTCCTTGGCAGACTGCACGCTGGAAGATGGGCATATGACTCGACATGCCCTGAGATGTAGCCAATGGGAAAGATACAGAGGAAAAAAGCAGGATGGAGTGTAGTTTGGCACACTTTCCCTTTAACAAGTACTGGTGCATTTGAGGTCTTCCAAATCTAGTTCAAGCATGTTTTCTTTGTTCAAGATCTTCCAGGCAGGATCTCATGACTGTGTTTTCACTTTTCTTTAAATACGCTTTGATAAAATCAACACAGCAGCTAAATCCTGATAAAACTGCGTCACATAACATCATTCGTGCCTGAAAAAACTGACCGGTCATGTGCGATGTATGCTATCTAAACATGGAGCCGTGCAGGTCTGGTAAATGCAGTCAGTCCTAAAGCGAGCAGCATGCAGACAAGATAAAGTAGTCATGAAGAAGCAAAGCTCTGTGAAGCTAAATATTAGCTCCATATCTTCTGCAGCAGTGTGCTTATGTAACCTGTATGTAGCTGCTCTGCTGCATTGTCCTCTTACAGCTTTGTGCCAAAAACTAAAGCTTCTCCAAGAGCAGATCTGAAGCACCATTTTATTCACACGATTTCAACACTTCAGTGAAATCCCTGAAATCCATTTCTTTATATTAAACGCTTTAGATTTGTGAGGACATTTGTCAATGGCAAAAAAACAGCAGTCACATCAGAGACTACAAATCTTATTTTGAATGTTCTAAATCTTGGGCTGTATCACTTATTATTACAACAAATGGAGACCGCATCCTTTTTGTTGATATTTGTAAAAGCACAGCCTAACATGCCAGAAAAACCAAGTACAATGGAAGAGTGATGTGCAAACATTTTTACTGTGACATAACACAAGAGATAAAAATAAAACCAGGAGTGCTCTGGGAGCAGAAACCTATGCCAAGGCATTTCGGACATTGTTGGCACAGTTATTATCTATAACAGGAAAACGTGGTCTATTGTGCAATCTTTTTAAAAAGTACCTGATTTGGATCATCACCAAAATCAAAATATTTTTTTCCTTGTGCAATAACTAATATTTGTTGAAAATTAAATCTTAATCTTTCAAAAACTTTTTAAATTATCCTACTCACAGATGTATGGACAGCTAGACAAACAAACAAACAAACAAACAAACAAACAAACAAACAGATGTCATAACATAATCTCCTTTTTGATCAGTCAAAACTTTTGTACGGTTCAAAGGTGTCAAACTATCACTTGCAGTATTAATGACTAATTTGTTGCAGAAAACAAATGACAAATGCTTACCAAGATGAAAAAAATACATAATCAGATCTGCATATTTTCAAATTTTTCCACAGAGGAAAACTCAAAGGGATTCCTGCAATGTTTTAAATCATCATGTAAATACACATTTTATTTTAGTTAGACATTCTAAGTTTTAATAGGCATGATCGCCTATGACTGCTATACTGTTCTACTACCTGGATTCAAAAAAGCAGAGCTGACAAATTGCATTTTAACCCATGGAGCACTTAAGTTTTTTTTTATGAGAGTAGGAGGTTACGCTAAAAGTAGGCTGTGTAACATAAAGTGGTATCCAATCTGTGGTAATGTGGAAAAAGCACAGGTCAGGATGATGGTGTTGACTTTGCACCTCAAACAAACTTGTCTTGGCCAAAAAACTATTTCAAGTTTTGCCAAAATGGCAATCTTCAATGTAAGAAATCATGCCAGTGCAGAAGCAACATAAAATTCAATAAACAAGTAAGAAAATAAATAAAGCTGCAGTTCCTGGAGTCGTCAGTTGAGGCTGGCTGCAGAAGCAGCCAAAGTCATTCATACATCATGTCAAAAGTCCTTCTTTACAGAAAAATAAGCATGTTTAAAGGCTGGGTAGAAAAGCTTGGGGGTTGAATAGCTCATTCTATTGTCCTCTTACTGTAAGGTGATTGTTTTCCATAACCTGCCTGCTTTTATTTTTCTCAGGATTGAAGTTAATGCAGTTACAGTTAAAGTTAGCAGGACTAGTGGCCCGTGCTGTGTTCCTTTTTGTCAGGTGGTCTTTTGTCCCACCTCCACTCTGCCTCTTTGTCTTTAACAGGGTTGATACAAAGGTAGTTTGACAGTGGATTTTCACCTGGCAGCCCTTGCAGACAGACCACCAAAGCCTCCCCTACAAAAAAACCCAAATGGATGACACCACTCAGCTTTGTCCAGTCTTTTCTAGACTTCATGGTGTTGCCATTTAAATTGTGCAAGAATTTGACTTCTTTCTTAAAGAAATTTGTGAATTGCTTTATCAACTTCAAAATGATTCACCTGGTGTAACCAGCTTCCCAGGGTTTTACCATCCCCTGTCCACTAATTTAAGATTAAACAGACAGTTAAGCCCTTGATCAACAGAGGGAGGATCAAACTTGTCTAACATTTTGTTTTAACCACGCAGGTTTCTCAATGATGTGTTTCTTGTGCATGGTGGTGACAAGGCCAGTTGGTGTCTGGCTCACACATGCTGTGTTACAGTGTGAATGCTGCTGGTCAGGTTTCACTGCTACATGTCCTCGCTGTGACCAAACCACGTAGACAGGCCATGCATCATCTCTGCACACACAGTCCACCCCTCTGTAACAACATGCTTCAAAGCTGAACTTGATCGGGTGAGCTGCTGCAAATACGTCAAACCCCAGGTGAGCTCCACTGGGCACTGCATCTGGATTTACAGGCCCACAGCTGAGGGGACACACATGAATGCAGAGGACTGCAGACTGATTGAGACATGTTTTATACAGACTCACTAAGGACTAAATAATTCTAAAAAAAAACATAAGTTGTGAAAAAAATATTTTAAACAAATCATAAGCAGATATCAGGAGCACAGCCTGCATGGTCTTCATGGGTAGATTAATTCTTGTACTGGCCCAATTACATATTTGGTGGTGTACATCTTTTACATCTCTTTATTTTGATATGATATGCGTCTCTGTTTTATGTTAAATGATATTCAGTCAGCTGCAGTAGGCTTTATCAATATAGATTTCAACAAAGATGTAAGGTCTGACATTTACATCTACTGGTGTTCGTTCCTCTTTTATATATTTACAGTAAATGTGCTTACTATGTTCTTACCTTGTTGTAACATTTTATACTTGGGTTTTATAGAAATATTGTTACTTTTCTTTAAAAAATATTCAATGGGATGAAAAAAGTACTTTAACTACACATTGACAGCCTCCCACTGTTAGTAAAAGACACAATTTAGTGGTTTATCAGCAGTGATCAGTATTATAACAGTTCTGTTGCTTTGTGTGCGTGTGTGTGTGTGTGTGTGTGTGTGTGTCTGGATGTTTTTATTTCCATAATCTTTTCTTAAATCTATTTTTTGTAGTGATGCCTGGCGAATAAAATAAATCACCAGTGTAATTATATGTGGAACATTGCATGTGATTAGTTTTAGCATAACTATAATTACAAATTAAACAGCCACAAATTTTAATTTTAGATGCTTTTACTTTTCGGTGAAAAATATCATGACCTGTTTTTTTCATTCCCTTCTGTCTGGCGGAAGCATCTGTACAAAATGTTCTTCTCTGTGTTTCTGCTTTGCTAAAGTCATTAATCTTTTAGGGAGATGACTTCACACCCAAATTAGCTTTCATTTATTGCAGTGGAAAAACTGAAGGAAGTAACATTTTCTGCAGCTCTTAAAACTGTAACATGCAACATTTACTAAACTCCAGAAGAATAGTGCAACAGTCAGAAAGAAACCAAATACAGCTGGTTCCTATATTTGCTGTTGGATCGGGTGGCCTTGGCTTACAATGCAGGCTCCATCGCCCTCCCTCTCAAGCCCTCTCCATATCTTTTCCCATTCACTTTCTCCACTGTCCCAGCCTCTAGGACACCCCCACCCCCACCATGTGTTCTTTGAAAGTGTTTTCCTGGTAAGGCACAGGGAGTGGAGAACGAGTGGAGGCCTCTCCTTTCTGAGAACTGGCCCTGCAAACATGGTTTATAGCCGCCCAGAGACAGTATCAGACGTGTATGTGAATCAGGGAGCGAAGCTGCAAAAGGACGGGTGAGCGAGAAGGGGAGAGGGGCTTGCACAAAGGGAGGAGTTTTGCAAAAATGCCAAGCCATGGTTCACTTCATCAGGCAGTTAAAGTGAGGCCAGAGAGAGGAGAGGGAGAGAGGAGGGAGAAGGAAAAAAATCTCTCTGGGTTTGGTGAATTATTTCTGCTACAAGTTGAGAAATGTTTTTTTGCCCCTGAGTCTCAGGGGTGAAACAACTTTAAACCACAATTTATTACAAAAAGTGCTTTAAAATCATTTGCACCTGGTAACAGTGACAACTAAAGTGCACTTGAATGCAGGACAAATGCTTTACCAGCTCAGAATACCTCAGTCAGAAGCAGTTTTAATGTGGGGGAATATTTATGCATTTCTGTTTGATGATTGAAGTACACTGCAAAAAGTGTGTGTGTTTTTATAAATAAGGATGGATGCATATGTCCTTTTTGACCCCAAAAACAAAACTGCATCCTCTGCACAGCAGGGATCCTCTTCACTTTTTCTTACTTGCTGAAATTTGCATCACTTGCCCTGCATGAAATTTGTGTTTTGCATTTTGCAAACGTTGAAACATTTACATGTGCTGAAGTATCCACTCTGTGCATTAACCTGTTTACATATGCAGAGAATACCTATTTTCATTTTGCAGTGAGTAAATATTTAAATATTTCTGATGGTATGGCTTTTGCGGCAATTAGTATTAACAGAAAATATGGTTTGTAGCTGTTTGCTAAACAATTGGTTAGTTTGCCTTTTCTTGGAAACTTGAAACAATAAGAACTTCTCTTTATAGACAGAACGTCCTTAAGACTCCTATTCTTAGAAAAAGGCTGAAAACTTCCTCTAATAATGGAGTTCCTATACGTCACAAGCTGTGAAAAACTCAGTTTAAAAAGGAAAATACCATTAAATACTTGATAGTAAAATTCAAAAGAGGTTTTAAACCTATTTTGGCTGAAATCAGGTTCATACAGTATCTCAGAAAAGTTGAGTACACCCCTCACATTTCTGCAAATATTTTAAATTATCTTTTCATGGGACAACATTGAGAAACTGACTATTTGATACAATGTATGGTAGTGAGTATCAAGATTGTATAACTGTATAAATTTACTGTCCCCTCAAAATAACTCAACACACAGCCATTAATGTCTGGACTGCTGTCGGACATTCAGTATGGGGTGTACTCACAAAAGGATTCCAGTGACAAAATGTGAAGCTGTGGTGAACTCCATGCCCAATGGGGTTAAAGCAGAGCTGAAAAATAATGGTGACCACACAAAACATTGACACTCTGGGCCCAATCTGGACACTTTCACTTAGGGGTGTACTAACTTTTGCTGCCAGCAGTTTAGACATTAATGGCTATGTGTTGTTATTGTGAGGGGAATGTATATTTACACTCTTATACAAGCTGTACATTCACTATTGTATATTGTATCATAGTGTCATTTCCTCACTGTTGTCCTATTAAAAGATAAACTAGAAAAGCACTCGGAGAGCGCAGACCTCCGCCAGCACCACAGTCCTCAGCCATATTGTGATTTTGACCATAAATATTAGTCCTACCTTTATTTCATCTAAATATTTAGATTCCTTGACCATGAAAACATACCATTAGCAATTAGATTCATAATGATATCTATTTTAGTTCAGTAGTTATTCACAGAAATCACATTTTTCGCCGTGGCGGCCAGATCAACACCAAAATTGAATCAGTTCTTCCTTTTTTCATGCTGAACATTTCCTGAAAATTTCATCAAAATCCATACATTACTTTTTGAGTTATTTTGTTCACAGACAGACGGACAAACAAACTCTCCCAAAAACATAATCTCCTTGGCGGAGGTAATTAAAATATTTGCAGATGGGTAAGGGGTGTACTCACTTTTCTGACCTGAACTGATAAAGGTATCAGTGATTTTTAGCCAGTTAGCCAGCCCTAGTTTGAATGTGAAATCTGTGCTGCAACATGCTGAAGAAAGATTTGACTTCAAACTACCCCATGGAGGCAAACAGGGAGTAGAAATCTCAGACTTGTTAATTAATGCTAATTTGATTAAGAGTTCAGGTGCTGGTGAAAGACCGGATGTTTGGATTATACAACCTTTCCTAACCACTAAACTGTGAGCTGCCATGGGATGCCAAATGTTACAATCCCTGTGAAAAGTAAACGGGCCACACTAACAAAAGCTCCATTCACACAACGTGCATGGCCTCTGTGCCTCCAGGGAGATAAAGTTGATATTTGTAAAAAAAAAAAAAATGTAGGCCTGACCATTTCTAATCTACAATGCACTGTTGGTGCTAGGCCAAGCTATCCTTCCTTCAGGCACTGCTCTGCCTCCCCCTTCTCCTCACCCACCTACCCCCTCATCCCCTCTCTCAGGGTTACACTCCTGCCCTTGTCGCTCCGTATCACAGACACAAACGCCTCCTGCTCAACTGGTTTGTCTCACTGTCTGTCAAAGCACGAGGATACTGTTCTCCTCACCTGGCTCTGCGGCACAAAGTTCAGAGCAGAGCCTGTTTGCTCCCAGGTTTGAATTTCCTTGAGACACGATGGAACCTGAGTTTACAAGAACGCAGCAGACTTTTTGAGACTCAGATATGATGCTTGTCGTTTTTCTGACTGTTCATGAAAAATTACTGAGAAAAACAAATACATTTGAATGAGGCCCAGTGTACTTTGGTGTACTCGATGAATTGCCAGTTGGCTGGACCAGAGGTAATTCAGAGTTCACAGCCTGCCTGCTCAGAGTGGTACTTATCCCATCTGTCATAAAACACACAGGGGAATAACAAGAGAGTACACCTCTTGACAGAGGAGGAATGTATGCTTTTATATGTGAAATGATACAAAAAACTTGAATTTATCTGTTTTGGCCCAATGCACCTATTTCTCTGGCATCCCTTACAAGGAAGCAATAAGTTTACCAGCAGGAGCCAAACTGTGGGGAACGCAAATTATAGAAATCTGAGGGGTGTGGAGGAACTTTGGTAGCAAATCAAAGTTTCAAACTTGAAGTTGAGCTTGTGAAGGTCGACTCATCCGTGCCAAGTGTATGTTTGCGTTGGACGCTGTTCCCGCTGAAGCAGGCTCAGACCTTTATGAATAAAAATAAGGTGTGCCTCAGTTTTAAATTCACCTGAGCAGAGAGATGTGAAAGAGAAGGGAACTTATCTCCATATGGGATGAGAACTTCAAGGAAATTTACTCCTTTGAATGTTTAAAGACAGTTTTATTCATTTGACAATAACACCAATGTTGATTTTGTAAATGAAAATATTGTTCAAGTTAGGGCTGGACAATTAATCGGATTTTGATTCCCGATTTCAATTTTGCCATCTGACAATCATAAAAAAATTATAATCAAAGAAAAACGATGAATATGCTACACAGTGTGGAGTGCCGTGTATGCAAGTTCCTGTGCTACATAGCACTTCTGTGCTCTACGTGCAGCCACAGCGAGTGTGTGTGACTTATGTGGATCAATAATACTGTATGTGCCGCTCGCTGGTTCTTTAAAGTTGTGTTTAAATCAATACTGAAGTTTTTAAATAAATGAATAATTGTGTATATTAATTGTGATTTCAATATCACTTAAAATAATCAGGATTCTTATTTTTACCATAATCGTCCAGCCCTTTTTACAAGAAAACACAACAAAAGGTAAATAACAGGATTATTTTTGTGTACTAACCATGTATTAAGGCTCTTGCCCTGTACAGGCAGCCATGTTCAATTCTAGCTTGCAGCTTATTTAAGCAACTCTGACTCTTTCCATCGTCTCTCTCCACTATCAATAAAGGCAAAAAAAGCCCAAGAAATATCTTAAAAATAGACAACAACCTAAAAAAAAAAAACATACTCTGGCAATATTTATTCTCAGTTCGTCATCCAGACAAGAGTAGATTAAAATGTGAGCAGTGAGCCGTCAGAAACTCGGAGTCCATGATGTCTCAGCTGTATTAAACAGAAATACTTTTCTATTCTCAAAAATTCACTGTCTCAAGTTTTCATTTTAGTAAATAATAAGTTTGGACAGTTTATTATGGGACCTAGATCTGAGCAAAATATTGAATCACAATCATATTGAAAATCATCTCCTGTGATTTCGATATGATGTGTAGTAACATAAATTATGACAGTTTGAGGTGATTACTCTCTTTTAATCAAAATTATTAAAACAAAAAGTATTGAAAATGATCAAAACAGCCGATGAACCTGGTTTATTATTGAAATTGAGTTTACTTATTAACCTCTGTTGCATCATCACAGGTTTATTTAGAAGTATTTTAACAAGGTTACTAATTTCAACAAAACTTAACCTCCTGGGGAAAAAATTGACTAAAAGTAAAAAACTCCATTCAATGTATGTCAGTATTTTTATCGGTTATTCTTATTCTAATATAATATAATTATTATTATTATTATTATTATTATTAGTGACACACAAAACAGAAGAGCCAGGTCACTTAAATTAACAACTTATTTTTCTTATTTTGAACATTCTGAGCGTAAATGGGATCTCAAAATCAAAATCTATACTTTTATTTTTACTCTGGGCCATATCTTGCTTTTTTCAGGATTTTTTTTTTTAAGTTTGGTTATTTTTATTTTATTTGTTTCCATGCCTATCTCTTTTTGCTTAATTATTGCCTTTACTACTGTACCATATTGATGATCTTATTTTGCTTACTTTATTTCTAGGACCACATAATATCATACTTAGATACTAAGATAATTTAACTAGCTAATGTACATTTCTATAACATATGAAAGCGTTCCCTACACCTGCTTCCTCTACTCACTGTCAGTGTTTCCTGTTCTACTCTCTGCAATCAAATGAATCACAGGTAGCAGGCGCGTTGTGCCACAGAAATGACCGTCCGTGTCAAACACCGTGCACTGTATAGTAGGCCAGATATATATTTTATATGTATAATTATATATTAAACAAGGCTTCGAGGCACACAATTTGCCTTGAAGATATTTTGTTATCGAATAATCGAGAGTATTCGAGGAATTGTTTCAGCTCTACTTATAAGTTTTCAATAAAAGACCTTGCGTCATCACTTACTTATCATTTAACTTAAAAATATTCTGAAAAAACAAACAAAAACATGGTAGGTTTTTTCGCTGAGAGGGGTAAAGATGCTATCTTACCCTGTCATTTGTGTCACTATACATTGGTGCTTTCTTCTATTGTTATGTACTTAAGGTTACTTGACACCTTTCTGGGATGCTACAACCTCCATCTGCTGCAACTGCCACATGTTGGGGCCGATGGGAAAGCCAGAAAAAAATATATTTAAGTCTATGTAATCATCACATGAAACATCTATCTTAATAAACAAATCCATTACTTTTAAAAATACTTTTGAAAATACCACACAGTCTCTGAACATTAGTAGTAAAAAAAACAGAAATATCATAAATGCCCTCTGACATCATGCTAAAAAAGGCATATCAGTCCTCTACCACAGTCTCCACAATCTTTTATCCATATTTGTGTAGGGTCAATAACAAGTCATCGTGTGGTAGAGGCAAGCATTTCTGTGTAGATAAACCCAAATGCAGTTTGGATGCCTTGGACACGTTAATATTGAATGAAAAGGGGACCACACAGACAGACCGAATAAATGACGGACATATACAGGAGAGTGCAGTAAGAAGACGGATTAGCCCTTTATTATTCAGCAGGCAGAGTTTGGTTAGCTGTGCTGGGTGTCCAGTGAGGTGAGGCTTATGACGTGTTTTAAGTAAAGATTACAGGGTCAGCTCCAGGTCACAGCCAAATGTGAGAGCACTACCAAAACTACCACAGAAGTTTACAAGTAATTAAATGAAAACAGCTGCTTTTAGATTTGAGCGAGTTTTCAGGCGGCACTACTGAAGTCTATGACTATACATGAAAATTGAATAAACCAAAACAATGACACAACACCATCATTTTTCTTGAATGCAGGAAGAAAGAGAAAGTTTTTCATAAATATTCACTTCCTTCAAAGTAATAAAGAAACCCACAAAAACATAAATGAATGAAAGCATCAGAGTGTTAAGATGACCTGCTTTAGACTGTACACATGCTGCACTGACTGAAGCAGAACTTAGACTATTTGGATTAATATACCATTCTTGGCTTTTTAACTTTAATACAAGCACCAGTAAAAATCATAAAATACTGATTAGAAACGGCACAGTAATTTTTAGTTTTACAATTATCCAAGTCAGACGTTTATCAATAAATAAAAAAAGTTATTAAAACAAGCACTTTCCCATTCAGAAAGTCTATGAACAGATGTCTCACTCTACTTAAAGTACTTGTGCTCAGATGAAACCAAGTCTAGCTGTCAGGGACCCGAGGGGAAAGTGCTGCAAAAAGTGACGAAAAAAAAAGTAAATATTTTGGATTTTGATAAAAAATGTTACAAATATATTTTTTTAAAGATTCAAGCTTCCATGATACTTTAACAGGATTTTCTTTATCAAACTGAATAATTTCTGAATGTGTCACATTTTTTCTTCCCTAAAAATTGCCAATAAAATTAGCTTAAGACCCAGAATGATGAGGTTATGGCCCCAGTCACACTGCTGTTTCACGACATAAGTTTTACACAGCTATTCAGCTTCCATTTCACTGTGAAAGTCTCAGAGACAGAATGAGGTAGTGTGTTGATCCCCTCTTTGTTCCACCTCCAGAGGTAACAGAGGCACATCAGAGCCACGACAACTAAAAACAGCACTACTGTGAACCAGTTGAGCAGCAAAGGTGGGAAAGATGTGATGCAGTGTGTGGTGTTTAATGACATGTTGCCTATGCTACGACATTTGAGGAATAAGAGATGAGATGAGTGAACCAGGTTTGTTGATTTTGGCAGATCTACAGAATCTGCACCACAAGAAAAAGCACTCAGTTGGGTCATTTGCGATCTTTGTTTTGATAAAATATCCCACTACCATCACTTATTGTGAAGCTCCCCTGGCGTACTTCCCACAGGTCCCACCCACTTTGGTTTCACAACCCCATAACCTCTGTGGATTGAGTTACAGAGGATGCCAAGTTTTATGTCATGACAGGACTGAAATTAATCTCTCAATACCTAATAATGTCAGAATGTTAGAACAGTACATTTGCACTCATGTAGAATAAAAGACAATAATGACTGAAAGGTCAAATTTTAATTCCCTATGACTAAGCTTTAAGAAACTAAGTGTAATTATTTGGAAAAACTTCCATCACCACCAATTCCATAAACCAAAGACATTACCAAGCCACTTCCAAATTCCCCCTACCATTCTTTTGGAGTGGCCCACAACACAAAGCATAGAGAGGCTTATCTAGCCTGTGGAGTTCACATTTTTTAATTGTATTATTGACTGTAAAATCTGGTACATAAGCTGCAACAACTTTTTTTGCAGCCTTTCGAATCAAAACCACAGTCTTCTACACGATGATGGCGCAGTAAGCCTACGGATCAGAGCTCGTGCAAAGGGCAGACTCACAGCCTGTCCGAGTCATGCTGCCTACTTGTGCCTGTTGATTCTAACCAAAGGGTATTATCTAACAAATCCGCAACACTCTGTGTTTACTGATGTGCATTAAGCCTCAATAAATATATATATATTTATATACATATATATAAATATATATATAGGACTAGATGGGTTTAAAATGTTTTAAAAAATGACACAGTATGTATATATATATATGTGTGTATATATATATATATATATATATATATATACACATATATATGTGTGTGTGTGTGTATATATATGTATATATATATGTTTATGTATATATATATATATATATATATATATATATATATATATATATATATATATATATATATATATATATATATATATATATATATATATATATATATATATATATATATATATATATATATATATATATATATATATATATATATATATATACATATATACATATATATATATGCGCCAAGCTATAACAGTGGCAGGCTGACTTTAGTGAGACTGCACTGATGATGGTATACCTCACTGTTTCAGTGTTTCATACTGGTATAATGGTCACACTGGTGCATGAACTGCAGCAAATTGTTTGATGAAAAAAACATTTATGAAAAGTGCAGCTTGGACATCAGATTTCTTATACCATGTTCTATGGTATATTTATGTGACACAGGTGCAGAGTTTCTGTTCACCCACTGACTTTAATACGCTTAACTAGCAACAGCCAGTCAAGCATGCCACTCTGATGGCACAAAACATAGTCCCCCTATTGATGATGAAGACTTACCATCCAAGCCATACTATTAAAAACATACATACATAAATCTGTTTCTGTTAAACCAAATCTGAAATTTGCCCATCGACTAATGCTAGTCTGGGTCAGGTCACTGCATCTCACAGGCAAACCTGTCGGACACATCGACTTTGTTCGTTTATTATTGAGCCCTGATATCGATTAGGCAACAGAACCAGAATACTGTCCACTAAACATCGTGTAATTTTTAAAAAATTTTAAACCCATCTGGGCCTGATGCAACATTTCCATGGTTTTAAGCTTTCAAATGTTCTTCTTACATGTACCTGTCTATCACGGAGGCTGTACAGCTTCTCAGAAAAAATACTTGTTTTTTGGGGCGTCCCGGCTGAAAAAGTAAATTAGCAAATAAAAGACTGTCTTAATTACATAAATACATAGGCTACATTTTCATATGTATGGAATTCAGACAGCATCCTCATTTCTCTTGTGCCGGCTTTAACTACTGCTGAACATCTGCATTTCTTTCATAGCACGTGCGACTTGAATACATTAATTTATAAAACAGAGATGATCTTCATTATGGTGAAGTCCATAATAATGTTTACAACTTTGAAAACCTTGAATTTAACATAAAAACTGTAGTATTTTGTTGCATTGTATTATTGTAATTAAGAGCTTCCAGGAGTCTTCTTGTATTCTTATGCTGGGTTTTGGAATTGGATTTTTAGTTGCACAATAAGAAAATCTCCAGGGTCATCATACACAGTCGAAATGCTGTTTTTAGTGGCATGATGGTGCAGACCTTAAACGCACATTTTGACGTGTTTTGGCATCAAACATTCATCAGATAAGATTTATGACTGCATAAAGAAAGTTTTATTCCAAAATATGTCAAAGTGTGTTTCTTGAGCCAATATGTACAGGCCCTAAAAAAAAATAAAATGCAGCATTGCAGTTTTTAGAAGAGCGCACCTTGGAGGTTTAATGGATTATCTTTGCATCTGTTAATTGTATGTGAAATGATACGTAAGGCTTTAAATAAAAGCTAAGATTGAGATATAGAAATTCTGAATTCAGAGAAAACATCATTAATGTTATGCATTTATTATCATTTAATATTAGTGTTACAAGTTTTGATGCAAAAGACATCAACAAACCTCACAGCTGGTTTCTTAATAAGTGAAGTCAACTGAAATGGATGATGTCATACCCTGATTTAATTATCTTCAGAATAAATGAATTATCGCAGGTTTAAGTTTGATGGAAATGAGAGGGATCTTACCTTGAGATATCTCTGGTCTTGGGGCAGCAGGAAGGGGTCTCTGGGACCGGGGTTGACTCGATGGGAGAACCATCTTGACAGGGCCCACATATCTGACATACGTCCCTGGAAAGTCCCCTCGCTGTTTTGTGCGCTCGTTGTACCCAAGAAGCCAGCCGAGGTTTTGGGGTTGCTCCTCACAGCCCTCCTCGTAGTTCTCCATGGACAGCAGGGATGCCTTGCTTACTGTAAGAAGGTCTCCTGGCTGCAAATCCAAGTCCTCCTCCTGGTCCTTGTCGAACGCATAGAGAGCAACGTACTGAAAACCCTCGGCCGCCATTTTGTCGGGGAGGCAGGACTCAAAATGGCCACCGAACAGGGGATTAAGTGGAACAGCCTGTTTCCCACTGCAACAGAAATCCTCCGCTGAAGACCAAAGAAGCAGTTGAGTCACTACACTCTAGTGTCCGAGCCGTTTTGGAGGTGGACAGGGGAAAAGGGTGAGGGGACGTCTGGGAGTCACCCGAAGCTAAGGAGCATTTTGATTTGCGGATAATGCTCTGCTGCGGATATGACTGTGTCTGCAGCAGTTTCAGACCTGACCGGTGTTGGTGGACTGGTGCACTTTCCGCAGCTTGATTCCCCGGTTGAGCCAGATGATGGAGCAGAGGGAAAGCGTTGGCAACATGCTCCTTCAAAACTCGGAAACCTGCTGGCCGGGTGCTATTAAAGGAACTTGTTAGGAGATTTTTTTGCCAGCCAAGGCCCCTGCGTTGTCCGTGGTTTAAGAAGCAGTATGATTGGACGATGAGTCACAGAGTGGAAGGTCCTTAATCCTCTTCGGTTCTCTCAGGCTACCACATGATCCGGACAAAGACTATGACGACCTGCATAACATATATCCATAAAAAGAAGAAAAGGGGAAAAAAAAGATTATAAATTTGGGTCAAAACCAAAAGAATAATTGAAACGATATGTAATACTTTTTCTAATAACTGTACAATACGGCCACAAAGAAAACACTAAATAAAATGTGCATGTAAAGCTTAAATCGGTGCATGAAAATGGCGAACTGCGGCAGCTCCATGCATTCATGCAGTGTTCAGTTGGGACGGATGGATCTGATGAAGCTGCTGCGTCATGACCAACAGCAGACTTAGTCTCTGGACAGAAGCCTTCATTTCCTCCACACTCACACAGCCTTCAGTGACCCATCACACTTTCCACAGGAGCAAGAAGTTTCACTGAGAAACAAACCTCTCTTCCAACTCACACATCATGTGCGATTAGCAGAATCTGAAGAGATTCGTGCAAAATGGCGAGAACATTTTCGTCTATTGTGTGTATAAAGGAAAAGTAAGACCTTCATAGCAGTTGCAGGGCAGCCTGAATGTTCAGAAACGTGCACATATCTTTGCAACAGTTTTCAAGTAAGAGAGAAAAAGGACAGACCTGTGTTGACTGAGAAATTTTTTTTGACTTCACTCTGTCAAAAAATTGCATAATCATACGTAATACATACATAATGACGATGTATTGGAATATGTATTAAACTAAGAAACTTGAGCTTGACACGATATCCAAAAATGAAACTTCAAATAAAATAGTTAAATGAATTATTTGAAATTGCTCCTGGTCACCTGAGTTATCATTTCTGTCTATGGCAAAAAGGTCATCAGGGACGGATATCCAATAATCTCTAATACATATGCCTGTCAGACGAAAGGGCACCAATCATTGTATAACAGCAACAGTTTGAAAAGGCTGGCTAGAACCAAATCAAATTCTTAAAAAACACATTTTTGAAAAAAATAAAACAAAACATATATACATATTATAATAATTTCAATACAAAATATAAGATTGTAAAATCCAGCACCAAATATGACAAATGATATACCCACTTTGGTTCAACTGGGTTTGCGCAGTTACATGTAAAACGTCACAAAGTTAAAATTTAAATTGTTAACATCACCAAGAGATCAGTGCATGAGGCTGAAGAGCGAGAGATTAGGGTTTCCAGATTAAGTACTACATCTGTGGTTCATGGACCGACCAAGGACGATTGTCCGGTAGCCTCTGTGGATGGGATAAGAGGATGCCCGAGAGGAGAAGAAGCAGGTGTAAAGGGTCAGAAGGACGAGAAGGTGGATGGAAGTTTTGGTTTTGCAAGCTAGAGCTATATGGGGCAATTTTCCGGATTGTCCAAATCCCAATAACCAAAGGCCTGGTTTTTGAGGCCTGACGTTGTGCAATCGTTTCATAAACGTTCCTGAATGGACAATGATTTGAGTGATGCATTGCAGATGCTTCAATAAAACAAGGTGAGAGCTTAAAAAATAAACCGAACCGCTCCGTTTTGCGCCTTTGAAAGCCAAAGTACATGCTTTCGAAACCTCAGTCTAGATTATCCCTCTCCCCACACGACGTACGGAAAGCAAACACACATTCTCTGCAAACCTCAGTGAGTAAGAGTATCATCTTTGTAAATATAAAGAAAGAAGTTATGGTGATAACAGGATGCAGCAGAGTGCAACACTCACCCCACTTTTTGGTTCAGAGAGAAGCCGGACAGGCTCAGCCTGACTCTCGGTCCAACATCCTTTCGAGTCGAGAAGCAAGAGGTGCCAGTCGGGACACGTGGCACTGGCATACCCAACCACAGCCCGCAATCCTCACACCACCATAACCCTCCCCCCCAACCCTAAAATCCCCCTCCTTCCTCTCTCCACCTGCTCTACCCCCCCCCTCCTCCAACTCCAAACACTCACAGTGTCTCCTCCAACTGATAGCCCCCCCATCTTCAACCAGCGGAAAAAGTCTGCCTGTTTCTCCAGTCGCTGTGTTTTGTTTACAGTCAGAGCGACGCAGCAGAAAAGAGGCAAAAAGTAGACGAAGTGACAGAAAAAGCAGTGCGAGGAGAGCGCTCTCATGCCGTAGTCCTTTTTCATTATTTAGCTCCAGAGCAGAAAAAGTCACACGAGGTGAGAGAAGAGTCGTCTCTGTGCAAGTCTGATAGTGTTCAGGCTCAGCAGCAGGGGCAGCAGAAACAGCTGTCGGGCTCAGCGTCACTGGATCCATTTCTTCTTTTTTTCAAGACTTTTATTCAGTCAGAGCACAGAGCGGCGGAGAGCGGAGGAAAGCCAAAGTGAGACTGAGAGACAGAGCACTTTGCTATCAGCAGAGTCCACACGGCTGAGGGAGACCACAGGAAAATAATTAATGAATAGGCAGCAAGTAACTCACTGTTGCTAGAGAGAGGGAAAGCTAATCCTGTGCTCTGATTGGCTGCTGCTCGGGCCATGTGCTCAGCAGTCACCAGAGAAGCCGGGCAAATCAAGGAAATGTTCTAATATTAGAAAATGTATCTAGGCAGTGATCAAACGTCTGACCCAAACAACTCCACCTTCTCACACACTGTTGGCCTTTTTTTCTCCTCTCTGCAGCCGGGATCATTGCTCACAGTTTTTGATGAAATGATGATTTAAAGCAAATGAAAACTGCAGCTGGAGGATGATGAAGAGCATAACATGGAAAAGTGAAGGCTGCCTCTGATTGGAGGGGAGTTCATGAGTCACGCTCGAGTTGTGCAATGGGATGAGAGGGGAAGATTTTTGTTTTTCTGAGTTGACAGGGAGATAAATGAGATGAAGAAAAGGAAAAAAATGCATCCTTGCATTTCAAAACTAGGACCTTAGTGATAAGTGTACATTTTCAGCTTCAGCAGAACAATAAAACATGAAAATAAAACATATAAAGTCCTTAATCTTATGATTATATGTGTCATATTTGCAAACTGTGTCACAGACATTTCTTTGACTGCAGGGTGAACATGAGACCCAGATTAAACTCAAATAGCACAGAGATGTTCGTCTGCGGTCATCAAACGACTCGTGATGTGTTTAGTCAGCCAGTGGAGCTCTGACCTGTTCATTATACACCAACATGCATAATGTAAAATGGCAAATAAGCTATTCAGAGCATCACTAACACAGTGGAGTGATACAGGAGCCTCTGAAACTGCTACCAGAATGCTGACAGGGTTTGTGTGCACTTAAAAAACAATTTCAGAAACAACAATTCTCTCTATTAAGTTTATGTTGTATGTAGTTTATTATATGACACCATAATTCAAAAACTAGATATACTAACGGCTGGTTCCTTTTTTCCACATAGTCATTAAAGTGACCCAGACTCCATCTTAAAAACTGCAGCCCCAAGACAGACAAGAAAAAGAAAAAATGTTCATCTTTTGTTTCATTTGTTTTCTTCAAAGGTACATTTGTCTTTCTATCTTTTTTTTCCCCTAAGAATAAATGCACTTGAATTTAACGGGTTGTTTTTTGTTTATGAACAGGCATTTTAAATAATTATGTATGAACACAGTGTGACAAATTTGGTTGCCAAAAACATTTATAAATAAAAAAAACACACAAAAAGAAGGATTTGAAGTGTTCTTGGTTATCAGAGGGAGTTTCTTTACTTTTTCAAAGGACTTTTATACTGGACATTTTACATTGTTTCTTAAAAATATAAAGATCTTGAAAACAGTAACTCATAGATATGTAGATTTTGAAATTGGTGAAGCACAACAAAACAAATGTAAAGACTAGTGGTTCTCAACCTCTGAGTCAGGATAGAAAAGTGGGTCATTTGACTACTTTCAGTGGGTTGCGAGTTTGTGGCCGAAGAAAAACTGTGACAAATAAATTATAACGTACCTCAGCAGGCACACATCCACACAATTTACCTTATTTCTCTTCCTGTAGAGAAAGGCTTTCCTCCCCTGTTTTTCAAGAGCTCAGCATTTTTTTAATATCCTTTAATGTAACAAAGCTGGACTTCCAATTTAACCCCTTTAAAATGTACAAGTGATGGGACCCTAAACTCCTCCATTATTTGGTCAATAGGTCACAGACTTGAATATGTATAGGGGTCCATGGATTATTATTTCTATTTTTCCACTAACACTAACTTTTCTAACAGGTTACATTTCTTGATTTCCTTTGTGGTTATCTTTATGGCTGACAGAGAGTTTGTTGTAATAGCCATGGTTGACAGAGTGGTGTAGGGATGACATGTTTTCATAGGCAAACCAGGAAGTAAGTATTGCATTTGTTCCCACGACTTCAAGTCCTTGGGAGTTTTCTCTGAGTTCTGGGATCACTATTAATAATAAGGTCTCTAGCAAAAAAAAAAGAACAGAAACCTGCACTTTTGTTCATCGTGAAAATCTTCACAAACTTACCTATCTTTCACAAGTTTTTAGGCTTTTAGGCCTCAGCATGGAGGTTAGACTCAGAAGCAAGTGCTAGATTTCATATGTGTAATGTCACGTTGCAATCACTTACTTGAAAATTTCATCAAATCAAATACCCGATCAAATGGCGTCCATGGCTGTGGCTATGGTGTATGTACAATTGTTCTTTAAAAATGATCAGAAATGATGGCAATAGGCTTGTAGGCCATTTTCTAGTCCTTGTTACAGCAGCAGTTCCCTAGTGGCTCCCTTTGAAAAACATAATAATGTTTTGAAATGTAAATGCAGGGCATTTTCAGCTGTATTTTATGTTGCAAAATGAAACGTTCAAATCCAGTATGCATGTGATCTTCACAGACCTTATTTCAGACATATATTAGAAAAGCTATTCTAAAATTCAAAATACGTTGAGGCCTCGGGATGGTAAATGCTTAATACTGACTTACTGCTGAGTTTTTGGACTTATTCCTACACTAATTGATAACAATCAAAAGAGTACAATGATATTCAATGGAAATGCAAACAGGTCATTTTCGACCCACTTACTCAACAGTGTTCATTCAAGGAAACCTAAAACGCCTTACACTTTACAATTCATATTTTAATTGACAAAACTTACAGTAGATTTTGTCGACTAAAATGTGAAATTCCATCGACTAAAACTAGACTAAAACAATTAAGATAAATAAATTCTAGCTAGAAGATTGATTGCTCTTTTTTGGAAAAATATACAATTGCCCTCTTTAAAGTTATGGTTGAAGGAGATTGCAACATATCTTGCACTGGAGAGACTTACATATATTGTTAGAGGGAGAAAAGAAGAATTTGTTAAAGTATGGAAACCTTTCTTGGAATTTTTAGAGGATGAGAGTGTTGTTATAAATTGAGGTCTTTAAGTTACCACAGCTGCTACCCTTTTGAATTAATTGTTTTATTTTACTTCTGTTAAGACTGCTACTTGTATTATTATTTTACAATATTAGATTCCATTTTTATTATGTTTTTTTTCTCTACTTTTGATCCTTTATTGTATTGTACATTTATACATCACTGCTACTGTTGTTATCATTGCTTCTTTAAATTTTTTTTCCTCTTATATGTAAAACTTCATAAAATATTGTTTAAAAAAAAAAGAAAACTAAATTCTGACTAAAACTACAATATGTTTTATACAAAAAGACAAACTAAACCTACATTAAAACCTGCTGTCAAAATTAACACCGTTACCTAGGGCTAAGGGTGGAAATATAAATCTTCTTTAAAGCGATTAAACAAACGTGCATTTGGGAATACCTAAAATATGTAATAGTAGCAACTAATGGTTGTGAAATTATAGCAAAATACAATTTTTTTGTGAATCCAAGAGTTCATTTTCTTGAGATCCTAGAAGAAATAACCTTAACCGACCTATTATCAAGAGGAAAGGTGATAAAAAAAAATCTTAACATGACTTCTATGGTGCTGTCTGCGACCTGTGGCTTGAAACTTACTGTTCACTTAAATGTAACTCTGAAATGTCATTTTTTCTAGGCTTTACTTGTTACTTGTTTGTGTATATTTGTAGTATTTAACTTTAAGTTCTTTTTTAAGGTATTTTGGGCCGTTTTCAGGCTTTACTTAAGACAGCGCAAAGGACATGGGTTACAAGGACTCCAAAAATAAAAATGGAGAGTGACACACTGTCCTGTCCCAAAGGAAGTTTAACCAAATGTTTTAATCCATCCCGTATGCCTTGTCTTGTTCCTGAACGTTTAGAATTGAGGCAGATACACTGTCCAATATTTATATTAGTTTGGTCACAGAGTTTTTGCTCTAAAGTCTATGTATGCACTGGCCCTCTGCGGCCTGCTGGTTGAGAGCTGACTACAGAGACACCATGCACGCAGCCTGGCCTTAAGCCATCTGTCCACATGGAACTGAAAAATCTACTGCGCCACAGGGAGGACAGGCCAACAACACGGTAGCCTGTGACGACTTATTTTTCAGTCTAAAAACGGGGACTCTGGCACTTCCTGATCTGAGTTATGTTCACCTGAACTCTGTGTGTCCTTAATGAGGCCGAAAAGCTCACTCTACTAAACAGAAACATCTGCTTGGAAGATTACGCAGCACTGAGACGCCACTGTTCAGAAAATCAAGTACACCACAAGGCTCTACAGTTCAAGAGGACTCGCTGCATTTATCAGAAGATATAAATAAGCGTCAATTTGACATTTTAAAGTCAATTTATAATGTAACCCCAAGCCCATGTGGTAATGCGGGTAAATTGTAGCAAGCTGAGATCAGCAAAAGAGGAAAATGTGATATAGCTGAAAAGCTTTCATCATCACAAACCTAAACTGCTTCATACTTAGCATGTAATAAAGGTTATCACTTACTTATCATTGAAAATGGACTCAATTCTTTAAGTAAACCAAACAAAATCCTCATTTATCTCACATTGGGCATGTTGAAATGCATGAAACTGCACTCCAGCCCTCATGGTACTTTTTCTATTTTTAATAGATGCAGCTGAAACACAGCAATTCCAGGCTAACCAAACTTTTACACAACTGTGAGTGTGCAAGGTGAAAATGGAAACCAGTTTTTCTAGATTAGCGCTGAAGTAATAAAATGAAGTGGCAGCTTCATCAAATTGAATATAATTAATGTGTGTGCCTGTCTGGCTCTCAGACAGTGACATTTAAAACTGATTTATGATCTACACATTATACCAAGACCTGCTACAAAGACCAGCAAAAAAACAGATGTTACCTGTCAGCTTTTCTGCCATTTATTGGTCCAATTCAAGGCAGAAGTTTCCAACAAAAACATTTCTATCAACACACTCAATCTACTCAAGGAACATTACAAAAGTAATATTTTGCCTTAAATCAGGTTCATATATTCAACTTAAAGGACCACTTGGGTATGTCCACAATCACTAATTAAAAAAAAAAAAGTTTTCACACACCAAGTGCTCCTGGTCCCCCTCTATTCTCTCTCCGTCTTGATCAGTTAACCCTTGAGTGACCCTTCAAAAAAGTTACACACATGACCCTTCAAGTGACATTTTTCTCCATTTCTGGAAAGTGTCCAGTAAAAGGTTACAGGGGCATGATTTTTGGCAAGCGGGGGTAATTTGGAGTTAAATTTGAGGATACCAAGTTTCAGCATGCAATTCTATCATTTGACCGTGTAATGCAATTTTATCCCATCCATGACCCTTCAAGTGGACATTTTTGTCCATTTGCTAGAAAGTGTCCAGTAAAAGGTTACAGGGGCGTGATTTTTGGCAAGTAGGGGTAATTTGGGGTTAAATTTGAGGATGCCAAGTTTCAGTGTGAAAATCCATCATTTGATGGTGTAATGCACTCTTCTCCCATCCATGACCCTTCAGGTGGACAAAAATGTCCATTTTGTAGATAGTGACTAAAAATAGTGTCCACAAAGGGTAATGGATGGGAGAAAAGTGCATTACACAGTCAAATGATGGATTTTAAGGCATCCTCAAAGACCTAACCACTTTCTAGAATAGGACATTTTTGTCCACGAAGGGTCATGGATAGGTTAAAAATGCATTACAGGGTCAAATAATGGATATTCACACTGAAAGCTGGGCTTTGGAAATTTTACCCACAATGACACTCCTTCACCAAAAATCAACTCTGGTGAGGAGGGGGATTGTCTGTGAGGGGGTTTTGGATTTTGGAAATGGACAAAAATGTCCAAGGGTCATTCGAGGGTTAAGCAGCATGTTTTCTTTTTTTCATCATGCTACACTCTTTCTACCGTCTGTTCTCTGCACTGGGCATGCCACAGCAAACCAATGGGCTTTGGCTCATGACAAAAATGGTAGATTGTCACACTGGTGGGCCTCTTAAGGGCGTGACAGGGGTAAGCCATTTCAGGCAGCTACTACCACTGTCCACTGAAGTGGAGGGAGCAGTTTCCATCAGCGTATTTTTCATCAGAGTGCACGTGAATAATACACTGAGATATGAAAACGTTTCTTAAAAAAAGCATAATATGACCTCTCTAACATTAACAACAGTTTTATTCATTTTCAACCCCACCACAATCTAATCACTGATCTTCCTCTGACAGGCTGAATAAACACTGACAAAAACCTCCATGGCAGAGGTTATGAATCCGTGTATGGTTCGTTCTTTTGTTATTCTGTTTCAAAACAAAATCAAAAACGAAAAAACGATCTTGTTTTTCTGTTTTTCTGTTTTAAAACCAAAACAGAAAAACGACGTTTTTCCTGTTCTGGTTTTAAAAATGGAAAAACGAAAAATAAACATATAAGATTTTGTTTAAATTCTTTGTGGGATATTTTGATTTTAAACATGGATGAGTTTTTTTTTTTAAGTTATGAAACTAATCAGTGCACATCTGATTAACCACAGTGCTTCTGTGGTGGTGAAAGAGTTTCAAGGCTGACGTGAAGAGGGTCTAAATAACACGAAGAAACCAAAAACATGCTGCGCAATGTTGGAGAAGTTCCCATAGCACAATCTGGTGTTTTTACACCTGATGTCACATTAAGTGAGCCGACACTGAAGTAATTATGGGTAAAGGCTATTTTATTTCTGATAATTCTAAATGCCTCTTTACTGATGAGAGAGCCCTGCGGAAGAGAAAGGCGCAAAGCCGTTACGCATGAAATGAGTCATAGCACGCGGAACAGGTGAAAAGCGAGAGAAAAAAAGCTTATTTTCATCATTCTGATGTTTCTTGGTTTATCTGTGAGCAGATCAGACAGTAGCAGACTGTGCACTGACTGATGCTGTCTCATACACTCACGGGAGTGCGCAAATGCACGCAGATGAGATGGAGTGCAGTGGATCGTCAGCGACCTGTGTCTTATAAAAAAGCTCAGGAACATGTCTGTATAAACCTTCAGTGGGAGTTATTTGTCTTATTTTTATATAAAGCTGTTAAAAGCCGCCTTCATTAATTTTCCTCAATACTGCAATAGCCAAAATTCACAAAAAGAAAGAATATGAACAAAATCTTATTATTTTTTTTATTTTTCGTTTTTCCATTTTTAAAACCAGAACAGAAAAACGTCGTTCTTCTGTTCTTCTGTTTTTCTGTTTTAGTTTTAAAACAGAGAAACAAAAAAACAAGTCCGTTTTTTCGTTTTTTTGATTTTGTTTTGAAACAGAATAACGAAAGAACGAACCATACACGGATTGTTATGCAATAAAACTGAAAAGTGATTTTAAAAAATGTGTTTTGCCAGAACTGGACTCCTGCACATTAACAAAACTGCACAGAAACTCTGGCAACAATTTGGTACTGAATTGTTGGAAAGAAAAAAATTACTGATCAGTCAAAAAGACGTCTTTTTTTCTTTCAAGGTTAGGTGATAAGTACCATAAACATACCTCTGTATTTTTTCACGGAATGGCAATTTAGATGGCACACTTAGATACAAAAAACAGAAATAAGCCAAATTGACAAAGGCAAAATGTCAAACCTGCAAACTATTTGATTAACAGCAAGATGCTTACTGTCAATAAATGACACCAAAATAAAATATCTGCTGAACACAAATATTAATATGTTTCTTGGTTAAATGTGGGGATAATATAAATATAATATCATTGTCAGACTTAGAATTCAAATAGATTACATGGTGGTCAGTTATCATTATACACACATTGGGCCTTCTATCTATTTTACCTAAATCAACATTGACACATACACATATATAAGGGGAAAAGATTGACAAGTGGGAAATAGGTCCCAGGCCTGATATGAACCCAGACCACCAGACCACGAACAGCATCATCTGTACACAGGGGCTGTCGGTGCCTCATCCTGTATCTCTTTTGAACATCTATTGCTATGACTAATTTACTTGTCATATTTCCCAGCCCTACTAATTCGTTCACAGTACTTTTATTTGGCCTAGTATCATAACAAAATCTACATTTCAGATGCTACAACTCCTTCAAACCCGGCATGTTGGTTTTCTCAAAACACACATTTGAAATCCCAATAAAGTTAGTGGTTGCATCAAACAGCTAATGGAAAAAGTCAGCGAAAAAAGATTTTGTCAGGCAAAAATAAACAATTTGATAAATTTGGACCTGTTTTAATCATCAAACATGAAAGAAAATCTGTAAATGTGAGGCAACTACTCACAGAAAAAGGTTAAAACATCAGGACATTTGTAGCCCTGATTCTAAAACTCTGCACATACTAAAAATAATTTGTATTTAACTACACATCATTATTTATGATAATCCCGGCTAAAAACCTTCAACCTCGTATATGAGCTACACAAAAAAGTTTTCTTTGAGCTGCACTCTGTTGCTATTTTGATCAAACAACAACATTCAACATTTAACTCGATCTTCGGGCAAGAATATGTTTTTAATAAAAAATAACCACAGTCATCAGGATGTTTATCTGAATCTCGCTGCTTTATTCAGATTCTTTTCAGAATGACATTATGAACTATTTTTGGAAGTTTTAATGAAAAAGCCCTGCAAGTTACTCTGGACATATCAGAGCAAAGTAATGATGGAGTGACATTTGTTTGCATAATCTACAATTCAGTTCTTACAAAGGAGGGTGGTGGAGGGGTGAAGGGGCTGCACACAGTTCAGGGGCGGTTCTTATTATGCAAGTCACACAACAGGGCTGGGCAATATATCAAGTTTTTAAAGTATATTTTACAAACAGTTTTATTCATTGTTCTACAAATGTTTTTTGTAAGGGAGCTTTAAAGAAACAATTACAACCTATTAAAGTTCTGGGTTCTCAGGGGTAATGTTATTATTACCTTGTTAAAAGAAGACTTGTCCCATTATTTTTACATGTGCATACAATTTTAGATATTTCAAATGGTCACTAAACACTTAGTGACCACAAATCAATCTTTAGGCATGTTTTGGCAAATGGGGTATATATACATTTATATATTTTTAATCTAATATTCTGGGAGCATTGATCTATTTATAAATGTCAGGATAATAGGCAGTTAAACTCCGGCACACTGTCTAGACTGCACAAATACGTTGGCAACATATGGAAAAGAGTGCAAGTTGGCAAGAGGCGAGGGCTCCCACTTTCCACCTTCTTTTCCAAATGCTGCCAAAATATCTGTGCACTTCCGGCATGTACCCTCTGTTTTGGTCAAAACAGCAGCCTATAATGGTCATTATCTTTTTTAAAGTTTTGATATCATCCATCTTTAAAATGATGATTTTTTTTTTTTTAAACTGTGGAGTGAAGAAAATAGACTGAACTAAATTGCAACACGGATTTAGATACTTCATTTTGGTTCATTTTCCTTCATTACTGGGGCAAAATTGCTGAATCATCTCTGCCCTTACCACTAAGTTCGCCATCCGCCAGTTAGCCCCAGGCTAGGAGACAGACAACAACATTATCAGGAGTGTTTTCACATGAGCTGCAAAAAGAGTAAACAATACTAATGCTATTTTTCATTTGAAAGCATCAGTTAAGGCACTGTCTACGCCCCAGTACAGTTTTTACAACATTAATTTAGTCCTGGTACAGAAACATCTTCACAAACAAAACATCCCCTGTTCAGGATGATGCCAGCCAAAATGTCGCTGAAGGAAGACATGGGAACCAGCTGTGGCCACTCTGTTAAAAACACTCTTAAACTTACTTTTGATCAACCTACCAACAGGCAAGGAGGCCGAGCTGAGGCAGCTTTTAATCATCCGTCACTGAAGTGATGCCATTCATCAGTGTTTCCTACATAATGCAATCCTTTGGCAGGACATTATGATATATCCATAGCCACCTTATTAAATTAAGTACTCTTGTTTTTTCTAGTACATACAGCATCCAAATATTTGTGCACAAAGGAGACATCCATGTGTATGTCTCTTTTGTATATGCTTGAATAAAGGTGCAAGTTCTTAAGTTAAAAATGAAGCTTTTTATGCTGTTCTCTCGGGTTTTTTCCCTGCAGCTGCATGCTGTCAATACTCAGAGAACATGCTTTCAACTAACCCTGTGAAAAGAGCAAAATTAGAACATGAAAAAATAAACCTGTGCACTAAAGCCAGGCTTAAAAGCCTCTTTGGCAACCACTGGCCCATGCCCCTAAGTATGGATCACCGTAAATCCCAATAAAATCAAAGCAAGAGCTATACAATGTTATACAGTGAGAAAACAATTTTGATCAAAGCTGTTGATTGAAACAGGCTGTAAAGTTGTTGATGTTGTTGTTGTTGCATTTTGCTGTAAAATCATCTTCCTAACATGAATAGACTACTTGTACGTCTGCAGCCAGCCTCAGGAGGATCTGCAGTTCTTGACTGTTTTGCATTCATATCATTTTTCAGCATTGGGGGTTTGTAGCTTGTTTTAAACTTGGTAATTAACAGAATAAAAAACAACAACTAATTCTGTTGATGACATCTCTGTACAATTTAGATGATGAGCAGGAGTCTGTCTGCAAATTTGAATCACTTAAAAACATTGTTCAACACATTTGGTGTGGAGGGCTTCAACTTCTGTATCACAGTATCAAACAACTATCAGTGCTAACGATCAACTCTGCACAGATTGGATACTACCTGCCCCATTACAGTTCAATCTGCATCAGTACCTCCTTAAAGGGACTCCTTGAGTCTTGCCTCACTCCTGAGTCCACGATAAACAGATAGATCCAATTATTTTGTCTGTGCATTCAGTTACAAGGAAGAAAAAAGCTCCCCAACCACTAGTTAGCATAGCTCAACACTGGGAGTTAATGGGTAGCACTAGCCTGCCTCTGCCTACAGTCATCAGATAACCTCTTCAGCAACTCTAAATGGTCCTGTGTGCTGGTTGTGACTCAGCCCTTTAAGTTATGCTATCTTCCACTATCATCATATTGTCCTCTTCCACTCCTTAACAGAGGCTTAGTTTTATTGACCCACTCCTGCTATGGTATTCACGAACGAGACAAGTCTTTTGAACAGCTCTTTTAAGTGAGCAATGAGAACTGACTCAGTTGTGAGTGTGCCTTTGTTTGTGAGCTCTTATAAAAAGCAAATTGCCTGCTAATGTCAAAAAATTAAGCAGAAGAGTGTATGGGAAGTCATACAGCATCCGGGAACTCACAAGGGGAGAGAGGGAGTTGTGAACCATTTCGGTGTCAATACCCCAACTTATGATTATACCCTGGTCATCCAGACGTCAGCATGTCTCCACGTCACAGTAAGGCTGTGTTTACATGGCACAGAAAACTGTCAAATCTGATACGTTTTCATTGCGTTTTGGCCTTGCATTTACACTGAAACGGCTGGAGCGTTTTGTCTGAAAACGGTAACTTTTGAAAACAGACTCCGGAGTGGAAAGTTTCCAAAACACTCTCCATGCAGCTCCGTGTAAACCCGCATCAGAGCATTTCAGGGTGAAACGCTGACAACACCGCATGCGCAGTACCCTTTTACGTGAAGGCTGCGCGCACACATACCAGGAACAAAAGCTTTAGCCTTCTGCCAAATAACGTGTGAGCCTCTTACCGTGCTCAGTCTGTTATCCAGACAAAACTAACAGATTTGTTATCCAAACTCATTTGTTTTCTAGAGAAGAAACTCCTTCATCTCTGTGCATCTATTCACCATTGTTGTTTGTGAAAATTTTTCTTCTTCGTACGTGCATTGTAGCAGTGCTGCCTCTCTGCAAACCTACAGCACCATCTACTGAACTGGCATGCACACTACAGCGGTTTAATTCATCTCCAGTGACACCATCTGAACGCAGAAGAATTTGAAAACGCAAAGGACAAATCTTTGCGTGTCCGTGTAAACGGAGCCTAAGTCTCAGCTCAGCCTGCTAGAAAACTGTTCCAGGTGGGGTGCTGGTTTGGCAGAATGGTAACCAACCAAGCACGACCCATGTAGACACTTCTGCCAGCCCTGATTCGAATTCAGCCTGTGGCCAGCTTGCAGGATGTCCTCCCCTACTCTTTCTCATCACCTTACACAAGCCTATCCACGTCTCTCTCCTATAAACAAAAATGCCCCCTCCCCCAAAAAGAACAAACAAAAAACTGTTCCAGGTAATAGGCACAACCCCTGATGTAAAACTAAAACAATGGAGTAAGTAAGGGTCTGCATTGGTAGCAATCTGTTGAAACAATATGTATTGTAGTTCAAAGTTGACGGTACCATATAATACGACATACAGCAATACTATAAGCAGGACAATGTATCACTTTTTAAAACTTAATGCTCAGTATTTTAAAATTTATGTCGCACTGATTACCAACAATATTACGCCATAAAATTAAGTTTCACAAATCACTATTTTCACATACTTATATACCATACTCTCTGCAACATTGAGAAACTTCCATCTTTGTTCGAGCGAGAAAAACAGAGATGGATAGTAAAATGGTTGAATGTCTGCTGCTAAGTGGTGGCTGTACTCTGAACTACAAATCAGAACAAACATCCTAAATTGCTTTAAATCGTTAACTAATAAAATATCAAGACTGCACAATAAAATATAGATACAGTACCACACTTCAAAATATCACAATATACTGGTTTATTGTTATATTATCACACCCCAACTCAACACTACTGATATTTTATTAAAATCCAATCAGTGATAATTCTGATAATGTGACAGCCATTTTTTATTATAAACAAAAATATCAAGACATACTGTTTATCCCCATCCCCGAAAATGAGATATGCACATCTGTCCATACTGCCAAGCCCTACATAGCAGAATTATTGACCAAATCCTTGATAGATGCCAAATCTACAACCCAGAGATGTTGCACACACATACACTATGTCAGGCCTTCAGCTATGTGAGGCCTCCACGCTGCATGGCCTCCTGTGGTCTGCAATCAATGTAAAGGCACTATTATAATGTAACATACACTAACTATGGTACATACAGAGACTGCAGTGAGCTGCGTAGGTCTAATTTAATACATCTCACAGTATCTTTATTATAAAAAAAAGCAATAATAGTTTTGGCATAACAACAAAAAGTAAGACTTTAAACATAAAGATTAAAATTCTGCATAAATTCAGTTTTCAAGGCTAACTTTCAAGCAAGTTGTTAAGCTTTTCTAATCACACGTCAGGGCATATCAATAAAATCATAAAACTCAAATTTAACTTTAAAAATTAAAGTTCATAAACTTTAAACTTGACGTAAATAAAACGTTACAGTAACTTAACGGCTCCGCATTACACGTCAACTGTCGGCCAGCGCGAGCACCGCGCAACGTGCTGCAAATATTAAAGTTGCACGAAAGCGCAGAGGGTAAAACTACGAAATACGACAAACACGACAGAAAACATTAAGTTTGAACCCCACAAAAGTTCGACAGTCAACAGCAAGAACTTTGGTGCGCTGAACACACTTGCAGCCATTTTCCAGTACAGTGGCTGCTACCCTGCTGTACTGGAAATGTGCAATAACTTGGAAAAACTCACCGCGGATATTCTCCACTCCGCTCACTTTTCCAGCTCAAACTCCGCAAAGTGGACGACAGTGTCCGTGTGGTGTCTCTTCTTACGGACGAAAGCTTCTCGAGGTGCATGAAAACTTCTCTTAAACCCTGCGCTCACTTCTTGCTTCGCCGTTTTTCTCTCGCTCTTTCTTTCTTTTCCCGTTCATGACTCCCTGCTCCCCTACACAGCCATTTTCCAGCTCAGCACGGCGCAGGGAAGGGAGAGTGCGTGGGAACTCATATGAGCAGCGGCGGAAAAGGACGAAGCCGAGCGGAAACACCCGAGCGATCACTAAGGGGTCATCGACTGTCCTCGGCTCGTAGGAGAGTGAGTTGGACTGGACTATATAAATGTTGCAGTTTTGGCTCCACGGAATTTTAGATGCAACCAAAATGAATAGTTTTAGATTGTTTGCTTAATAAATTTTAAAAAATTTCCTTTAAATCACCATTTCTTTAATGTTTGCTAGGGGTGGGCGATACAGGGAATTTTGGTATCGATCCGATACCAGCTAAATTCAGGGCTAGAAATGCTGATACCGATACTTTTTCCATGAAATGTAACGATAATAGAATAATTTTGTAATTTTGCCTTAAGTTGGTTGATTATGATTATGGTAAAACACAGCACAAAGATTTTAGACAATAAAAGTGCTTTTTATTAATGAACCACAAAAATAGAACAAAATTTTAACTGTATAAAAGTAATAAATTATTCCATGTCTAAGAAAAAAAATCGCAAAATAACAAAAAAGCAGCAATGTAAAAAAAAATGTAAATATAACAATGTCAACATCACAACAAAAAATACCTTCCATTGCACAAATAAAGTGTAAACTACAGTTAACCTTAACCTTTGGCTTTCTGCTCACAGAGCCCTCTCTTGGGTTGCCCTTTTGGCTCTGTTTCCATATTGACAACAGATTTATCGTTTTTGTTCAGGAACAGTAACATGTTGACATAGAGGGAGAGAGGTGCGCCGTTTAGAAGCAGCGGTCAGAGCGAAGGAAAGTAAAGTAAAAACAGCATAAGAGAAACTGCAGTATCAATCTCATCACACTAGTATGGATCCGATACCAATACTCAGCTTGGTATCGATACTATCGATATTAAGATCGATACGCCCACCCCTAATGTTTGCTTACTGTTTCTTTATTGTTTTCTTCTTTTCAACACACCCTCTCTAAATCACCAGGAAAAAATAAAGCATCTCTGTTTTTTGTGAATGTCAATATGTGAAGAGCTTTGAAATGTATGAATACTTTTTCATGGGACATTGATTATGAGAAGAGTCATGGTATTTTCTTTTCAGTAGCTTAAAGGAACACTCCGACTATTTTGGACCCACGCCCTTTCCCTATCATTGACAGAGTGAGACAAGCTCAAAAATACCTTTTTTGTGTCTCTGCGTCCAGTGGCTGGCTCCCAGCTGTTAGCTCCGTAGGTAGCTTAGCTCAATGGCTGGAAGTCAATAGGAGTCAGAGCCGGACTGACGAAAGTAGACAAAATACTCCTTGCAGTGGACCAGTGGAGGCGTGTTAGCAGGTGAAGTAAATCCAAATGGTTATAAAACATTTTTAAAAAGACGTGTTTTCTTTCTTAAATCCGTTAAAATAACGTTTTGATAAACACAGACCTGCGCATGCGCCAAACTCCGAGACCCGGAAGGAGCGGACTGAGTACTGCGCATGCGCAGGTCTGTGTGTGTATCAAGACGTAATTTTAATGGATTTAAAAAAGAAACACGTCTTTTAAAATGTTTTATAACCATCCTGATATACTTTAGGTGCTAATAAGCCATCCTCTGACCATTTAAATTATTTTATCACTCAGTCCAGCTTCCCGCGGAGGACTGCGCATGCGCAGGTCTGTGTGTGTGTCAAAACGTTATTTTAACGGATTAAAAAAGAAAACACGTCTTTTAAAATGTTTTATAACCATCCTGATTTACCGTAGGTGCTAATAAGCCAACTCGTTTTCTTTCTTAAATCCGTTAAAACAACGTTTTGATAGACACAGACCTGCGCATGCGCAGTCCTCCGCGGACCAGTAGCCGCCCGGACGAAAGTGGACAAAATACTTCTTACAATGCTCCAGAGGATGCCTTATTACCTCCTAAAGTATATCAGTATGGTTATAAAACATTTTAAAAGACTTGCTTCTTTTTTAAATCCATTAAAATAACGTTTGATACACACAGACCTCTTTGCGCGTACTCAGTCCTACTTCCGGTCCCGGAGCTCTGCGCATGGTCTGTGTTTATCAAAAGCGTTATTTTAGCAGTTTAGAAAGAAAACTTTTAAAATGTTTTATAACCATTTGGATTTACTTCACCTGCTAATAACTGGACCACTGCAAGGAGTATTTTGTCCACTTTTGTCAGTCCGGCTTTGACTCCTATTGACTTCCAGCCATTGAGCTAAGCTACCTACGGAGCTAACAGCTGGGAGCCAGCCACTGGACGCAGAGACACAAAAAAGGTATTTTTGAGCTTGTCTCACTCTGTCAATGATAGGGAAAGGGCGTGGGTCCAAAATAGTCGGAGTACTCCTTTAACATCAAAATACATGTATACTGGAAAATAAGTATGACTTTTATAAATGTGTGTATTCTTATGGTAAAAGGTTTGTACAAAACCCATTTTTGGTCAAGATAAACAGACCTCTTACATTTATGGTAAAAGTGTAGGTATTGGAATTAATATTCTGACAAAGAAAATGTCTCAGTAAATGACACGCAAAGTTTAAAAAAAAAATGAACCAGACATATGGAATAAGTCAAAGAAAATTAAGGTTTGTACAGGTATGCTATAACAAGGAAGCAGAATAATTTATATATCTAAAAACAGAGAAGAGGTGGTGACAGCTAAGTTCTTACTTCTATCAGTTGGGCCTATGTACATATATTTGTATATACATAGAAATGTGTGTGTGTCTGTGTAACAGCTATACATATTTCCCCTTTCTTTTAAAAGAGCTTGACCACATTTATAAGAGGAATTTGTCTTTTATTTTCTCTTCATTTACATATTAAAAATAAAGTATTTAATCAATCAGTATTTATTAGGGCTTGGCAACATATCTAAACATAAGACAAACTACTATACTCTTTAAAAAGTTTGAAGATGTTATGGTTGAGTATTTTTCCTTTTTGATAACTGGAAATGTTTTTTCTACTACTAAAAAGCCTGATTCATCTTTAGAACAAGGTAACTTGTAAGGATTATGCACTAATAGAATAAGCAGCACTGCTAAATGTGTGGGTAACACCCAAAAAAGATGTACCAAAATCCCCTCTTCCTTTGGTAGGAAGCAGTTCTTCAGTGGTCTTCTGGGTTGCCCAATTTGCCGTCAGTTTTCTTCAGCAGTCACATGGTCCAAAGTTTGGAAATGGCAGACACCAAATAATACTGCCACTGTGTGTACAGGAACACCTGCTTCCAGTTGTTGGCACTTTTTCTTAGGGTGCTACACACTGTTTTATAGCTGTGTTGTTCATTCCACAAATGCATGATTTATACAGTGATAAATCAGAAAAATTATCCCATGCAGTATTGCCAAAACTCCATCATTGTGCATCCCTCGTCACATCTGGATTACACTTGAACAGTGTTAGCACTCAGGTCATTTCCTACCATTGGATTATGCAGTCTGAGCACATGAATCGTAAACATTAGCTGTGCACAGTGAAGTTTCACAAAGGTGCTGCTAACACATCTTGTAACATTTTCACGAGTAAGGACCACACCATCAACAGGATGAATCTGACAGTTATTTATTGCGTACAGTGGATAACAAACAAAATAGCAGGTACATGAAGCGGATAACGGTTTGGGGAAACTTCATGGGGAATTCGCCGTAGCTCCCGGGCACAACGAACCCCCTCTTTAAGGCCCAGAGGAAAGAAGGAAGAAAGAAGTTTTAAATAAGGGGAGGGAGGGAGGGAGGGGTGCGTCGAGTGTGCAAAACAAGAGGGAAGTGGTCGGTTAGAATTTATAGGAACACAGGAAGAGGCGTGGTTGAGGTGTGGTCCTGCTCCCGAAATTCTGCTTAAAGCTCCAATACAAAAGGCTGGAGCTTAATAAAGGCAGACTTTCTGTGAAGGACAGGGCTTGAAAAGGGTCAACTGACTTTTTTTATTAAGTCTCTGCATACATATATATTGAGATATTGTTTGCTACTATCAAACCAAAGATATTAAGGTGTGATTCTTAATATTACAAAAGACTATCAGAGCCAGGCCGGAGAAAACAGAGATTTTTTCATTATATCAGAAAAAAAATTATCTTGTTGAGAAAAAAGCCAGAATTGCCCTATTCCAGCGTTTATTTGAAGTGTACTGATGTTTTACTATTGCCAAACGCATTTGAGGTAAATGCAATTTTACTAATGACAACATTCAAATAATAATATATTATGAACAAATGACCAGTGCACACATTTGTACTTGTGGACTTTGTAGTCCCTTTTCAATTCATTTATTTCAATTTCAAGCACTGTTAAGACAATAAAAAATAGACAATGTCACACCAGTCTGCATCAGAGTACACCCACATCGCAGGAGTTTCACAAAGGCCAGTTTGTCATCAGGGAGCAACAATTTCTTTACACACACAAACACACAAACACACTCTGAAACAAGTGTGGGAATACAGAGGATGGCATTTGAGCACCTGTGTGAAGACAGGAAGTACATCGCACACAAACACCCAAACAGTTGTGAAGTGAAAGGAGAAGGTTGTCAAGATATTTTATTGTCATGAATGATGCAGAATTAAATGATGGGTTCAGTGGGGATAAAAAGAGAGAAAAACAGGGCGAATATTGCATCAGAAATTTAACAATGATGAACGAACGCACTATTCTTTCACCACACAGTAAACCGAACACACTTCTAACTTCTAGTTTGAACCCCAGCAAGTCATACCCACATTTCATTTCAAGGCTAAGTATGTGCTAAACTTCCACTTTAAAATGTCCACATTAACAGGTCTCAAGACTCGTTAAAGTACAAATGTAAAAAAAAAAACAGGACAAAGTTTTTTATTTTGTGTTAAAAAATTAAATGAAATTAGGAATAAAAGCTTATGTATAGAACTGTTGATTCAGTTTCTAAATAAAATGACCAGATTCAATGTAAGAAAATACAAAAATAAAGTGTTCACGTCTCACTTCAAATCTGAAGGATATCGGACTTGAGAACTCCAGGCCCTTAAAGAAGAGCAATAACTCTGAAAAATGAAATATGCTGAAAGATAATTGTGGTAATATTGTAAAGGGATGCGAAGCATGCACTATGCTCAGGGGGCCTGTCACATCACAGTGACTTTACACAAGGTTTGAGCCCATCTACTCTCACAAGGTCACTTCCAAAAAAACACACCACTCACAGCTGTTATAAGGTCCACCATTGTTTTTACAGTATACAGCAACAGCATAGGTTATTATTGGTACTGCAACAAGACTTTTTTCATTATCAAAATGTACAAAAGAAATCCCCTCGACTCGTTCCTTCATCCATTCAGGGCTGTTCACAATTTTCTTTCAGAATAATTTAACACAACCATGACAAGTTCACACATGTATTTATAATGTAAACATTCATTCAGAACACTCTAAAAAAGAAAAACAGCCTAGGGAGCCAGGTTTGTCTGTTGCATTTGTACAACTTTTGAATCCTGCAGAGAAGAGGATCGTCCTGAAATATAAATGTGCTCTAACAGTTACATGGCTACGACGACTCTGTGCAAATACATCAGCTATACACACTAAGTTTGTTAGGAGCTGGACGGAGGCAAATTCAACAAGTTATCAGAGGACAGCGGGACAACAGTGTGGGTTCTGAGGGTCACAAAGCTTTATCTACATGCCTGTACACTGACCAGGAAAGGAGTTAAACCACAGCTAGAGGAGTGTCAAATCAGACACGCTTTCTTTGAAGGACAGACAGCGTGTGGAAGTAGAGCCCATGCATGCATGAAGCTTCTTCTGTACAACTACAGTACCTTTTTTTAATGGTTCAACCATGCTTTGGCACCACAGCTAGGCTCCCAAGTGTTGAAATGTTCATATTGTTCTCAAATGTTTATACAGGGAGTGTGTTCAAGATGGTCACAAGTCACAATCTGTATGGTACAGTTCAGTAACACTGGGTCGGAATTCCCACATTAACTGGCTGCTTGATAGCATGATTATTAGTGGCATACTTGCTACTTCTTAGTCATTATCAAGAGCATATTATTAGTCCTTATTTTCACAAACATGTTACAGCTTGTAAGCCGAAAGAGCCGAGTTTGCTCCTAATTACTGCTAATTAATTGTAGGTTTGTACCTTAATTATGATTGTAATGTAGCTCTACCATAAGAAAGTGATTCAGTCTTAACTAATCCCAATCCCAATCTTAAAAACACCCATCAAGTGCAAAGCACAAGTACATTTACTGTTTGGCAGGTAAATCTAAGAGGGTTAAGTGCCTTAAGTCGGGGAAATATTTGTATTAAACCTCAATCAGTAAATTCTTTTACCCACCCATCACCTTTGTCAGTGAGTCAACAAGTCGTTGCAGACTGACTTCAATAATAAATGGTAAAGTGGTATAATATTCATGAAAAAAGGTCTTTTTCAAACCTTATTTAAATGTAGCTCCACACTTAAAATCTCATGTTTGGTTCCTGTTCCTCAGTTGTCTTGTCCTCACTCTTGATCAGTGTCTTTTACACTTTTTTAAAAATCAAATTCAAGACATTTTAAGACCTTTTTAAGACATTAACTGAGAGAGTTGGTGCACAAGTCCTGCAAGGCAGCTGCTGCAGTGCATTGTGGGATTTGTAGTAGGAGTAGTGCCATTTATTAAAAAGGCATTTAATATTAGAAATTTGAAATTATCTTTCAGGCCATGTTTAATTTTACTACAGGCCAGATTTGGCACATCGGCCTCGAATTTGACACGTCTGATCTTTTTTAACAAGTTGGACAACTAAAGATAATAGTTATGAATAAGGCCTCATGTACTCGAGAAGACCTATTATGACCTATAAAGACCTAATTTTGAGTACTTTAGGAATTACAAAGAAGAGTGATTTATGATTTGTTTCAAGAGAACAGACCATCTTTATTAGGAGTGAACAAAGAGAATAACTTTTCCTGTAATACTGCTGCCTTAAAGAATCAACTGAGCAAAGTTAATACAGATCATGAGGTATGACCTCAACTCTCTAAAGCTACAATCAATAAGCAATATTTAAGAGGGTGTTAATAAACATTCTTGGTTTATGGCCTATAAGCTTTATATTATGGTCATGTAAAGCAAGGTATTCATAAGCTCTTAACACTGACTAATGAGCAGCCAGGATAAACCATTTGGCATGCTGAGAAGATAGAGCCTAATCATGAGAACTGAGACCTTCAGTTAGTGTTACTTACATTTCTTCTTAGAGGCAGCATGTAATGTCTTCTGCAATTTAACAGTTCATTTTAAGTTGCCGGATAAACACTGTCAAGTTTGTTCCAAAGAGCCAGTCTTAAACAAAACTGACTTCTACACAGGCATTGAGGTATAGCAAAAAAAACAATAAGATAGCGACTGATGTGACCTGCCCTCTCTGCACTCACACCTGTAAAACCACACTGAAAAGTTGTTGCCTAGCTCTTTTTTAGTGTGCAATTTCTGCACTACCAGCTGAAGCATCCTTTTCAGCACAAGATGAGCGTAAAAAAAGTCATAAATACGTTTCTTCATGTAAAAACAAAAGATATTTACAAAATATATCAGTTACAGGTGCCACAGTGATTTGAGAACCAAGAAAGAAAACCAGGAAGAACTCGTGGTTTGGCAGTTGATGTGTTAACAGTGTTTGCAGGATGCATAAAGAGCTGAGAAGCTTTGCTGCGCTTTGTTCTGCCACTCAAAAGAAGTTGCTTGTGATGATTTTGGACTTGGTCTGGACACACATGCAGACCTTCAATGTCAGTACACTTCTTCACATGTCAGTTTCCTCGAGTCAAGACTCTTCATTGACCTTTATCTCCCTGACAAGGAGTATAAACTACAGACCTTCCTTCTCCTTCGACTTGGCTTTCTGTGGTGTCGTTGCACCCTGTGTCCCTCTTCCCTCCAGCTTCACATTTGACTCCGTCTTGCTTGGGCTGACCCAGGACGCCTTGAACGCTTTAGGCTGCATGACAGGAGGTGTTGGGCTTGGTGTTGCTTCCCTTTCCTCCAAATCATCAAAGCTAACCTCCTGCACTGCCTCCTGTTTCTTAAAGGAGTCCCGCCGCTCCGACAGCGCCAGCTTCCTCATCACCACCACCTCTTTGGAGTGGTGGTTGCTGCCGCGGTGTTGTGGTGAGGCGGAAGAGCGGTGGAGCTCGCTGCCAGAGTCGTGGTGGCCTCTCTGTCCTCCGATATAGAGCCCCTGGCGGCCGTGCTCGCCAACGCAGACAAACCCCATGGCCGTGTCTCCATCCGTGTCTTCTAACCCCTCCCCCTCTGACAGCGGCACCTCCATCGTGTGGCGGCGTGTGCTATAGGCCTTCCTGTCTCCGTGGTAGCCCCCTGTCATTTTGTCTCCTGTCAGTTTCTCCGCAGACTGAACTCTCTTTAGAAGAGGTGAGCGAGGTGGTTCAGCACTACGGGGACGCACAGAGTGGCGGGCTATAGTGGGCGGAGACAGTGTCTTGCCGTGGAAACCCTGCAGGGATTTGGTGTGACTGGGGAGGCAGGAGGGGGAGCACTGAGGAGATAGGGGCTGAGGAGGAGGGATACAGGCGAGCGGAGAAGGAGGGATGCTGCTGGTGGACTTGCAGCGGCCAGCTTTGGTGTAGCGACCTAAAACATGGAGGGAGCTGGGGCGAGCCTGAGGGACAGGCGAGTTAGGGGAGCTGGAGCACGGAGAGGAGCTGGAATCTGACAGAGAGGGAGAAAAAACTTGGCATTAGTTGACAATTTTCCCAAAAGAGAGAAAAAGTCCTCAGATTGTAAGTGGAACGTGACATCCTGACTCACCTCCAGAGTGGTCAGGAGCGGGTGAGCGACAGGGCGTAGACGGTCCTGGAGAGAGGCTCTGGGTCGGGGAGCCAGAGAGGCTGTCACTAGATGACTGGTGAAAACCTGAAGAGAAGCTACGACTGCTCTGCATTGGCGGAGGAGGGGTGTGTTTCGACAGCTTCTTCAAGATGCTCCGTCTCCGGCTGCAATAGAAGAGTGAGGAGAGCAACATGTTCACAAAACCATTTTTAGCTTTAAATCTGTTTATAAGAATATTTCCGAACAGAGACCATGTCAATTTAATACAATTACTTGGGTTGAAAAACATATATCCAAAGAACTATTCTTTGGAAATAACTTGCAAGGTCATGGAAAAACACTGTGCCCTGACCACATATACAGATTTCGACAGTCTGACTGTACAATGATAATAAATGTCTCATTTATTGACCATTAACCAGCACATAGACACTGGTCCCAGATGTCCCCAGAAAATATTTTTATTTAAAACAGGCTGCTTTAGTGTAAATCTTCATGAGCTGTGTCTGACTATTGTCTTCTCAAGAAGTGGATGTGGCTTTGGCTTCCCAGTGCTATGCTCTAGTGTTTACTGTGGCTACACAGACATACAGTCTAACTACTGAAGTTTCGAAGCACTACATACAAACTCTGACTGCATTTGATTTAATTGCAAACATGTCTTCTTCGGTGAAAATGCTGTTCTATTACTTGCTTTTTTTTTTATTTCAATCAACCTAAAAACCACAGCACCAACAAAAAGACAATACACATGATTTGAGAAAAAATGGGAACCAAGTATATTTTACCACAGACAGTAAGTGTACTGATTGGGCTAGGACATTACTTGAAATTTTGTACACAGGCAGATGTGATATTAGTTTATTTAAACACATTGTGTTCTAAATTTCTCCACCAGGGGGGCTCTCAACTTAACAAAACAACAGGAGATGAATCAAGACCGCAGACAGAGTAGCCCACAGTCACCTCCATCTGCCTTCACTGTTGCTGCACCCCATGAAATGGATGTGCTAAACAAACAACAAAAAAAAACAGTATTTCTGTTTCTAAGAAAAACACAAAGAGAGTCACTCCTCTCCATTATTTTTATTTTTATTTTATTTTTATTCTCTTTTATTGCACTACTGTCTTGTTTATGCAGGCTTGTTTTGTTCTCTGACTTCTCATATAATGATGCTTTGTAAATAGAACAATTTTAACCTCTACCTTGTTCACGAGTTTTCATATTCTCCTATTCTCTATGCTTCTTTGTAAATATATATGTCCTCTTAACCAGAGCCAAATCTCTTTTATGTCCAACATGCCTGGCCACCAAAACTTGTTCTGATAACATTGTTTAGAAAAAGACTTTCTGGTCATGCTGTGAGTTACTACCAAGCATTCCAAGATTACATTCAGCGTGAATTAGGAAATCCACTTTAGAGGCATCATTTCCCTTGTTGTGGGAAATTTAACCAGTCACAGGAGGAAGTTTGGGTAACAAAATGGACAGCGGGCAATGGTGGTCCATCATAGGTCAGCAGCACAAAATATAAATGACGTGTTTTTAAGGCAACAATAAACAAACCGTGTCCATCACAGCGGTGGTAGACATGAAAAGCGCCTGTAATGTGTCTTAAAATGAAAAACTTCTGTCTTTTAAAATTTCAGGGAATATTTGAGGAACTGGTGGTCAAACACATTAAAAGAAAGAGTGTTCAGTTGAAACACAAAAATTGGATGGTGCATCCTTAAAAATTGCCTCAACATATCATCTTTAACTTACCATCTCTCATTTTTTTTAACTGTAAACTGATCCATTGAAACTGAAATGATGTGCCCTATCCAACATATCAAAGTAATGCAGCAGTATTCCAGGCATGACATCCACCTCCCTTCACGTACCTGTCCTGTCCATCCTTCCTCTTGCTTTTCTTGCTGCGTCGGGCCATCTTGGACTTGTAGCTCACCTTCCTGGCAGGTCCCACCTTGATAGAAGTGTTCTCCAGAGCAGTGGTCTGTAGCGTCACCCTGTTACCACTCTGTTGGAAAATATAATTCAGATTCAAAACAAATTTAGACTGCAGTCACTGCGTGGAATTCGAGGAACACGTGACATGAGTCAGTTAGTTCCAGAAAAACGTTATTTTTCAGAAAAGTTAATGCACTCTAGGAAGCGTACTCTTAAACTGTGGTATTATTTTTTTATAGGAGTTCTTGTCGGTGGAGAATATACCTTTTGGTACAATACTTCCCTGTTTGTGGCAGGTTCTGCATCACAAACTTTTACAAATTGTGGCTTACTGAGGGAGAGGAGAGAACTTTCTACTGCAGCTAATGCACTTGGGTGACCATAAGAGGCTAGTACAACCCCACCTAAAAAACACTGAACTGTCCCTTAAAGGATCTACATTTCTACACTGTTCACATGTGTTTGAAACATTTGAAAGAAAGTAAATTTGTACTTTTTGGTGTTCTAAAAAATTGTATTTTAATCGTACCTTGAGCAGTAGCTCCACCACCTCAGTGTGCACCAGTCCCTGGACGGACTCTCCATTTACGTGCGTGATGAGGTCACCAGCCCTCAATCCTGCCTCGTGTGCTGGACTGCCTTCCTCAACACACTGCGGATACAAAGCACATGATACCTCAGATCACAATTATAGGTCAAGAAGAGTCAAAGTCAGCTGTTAGCATGAATAACAATGTTCACCTGAGTGATTATTATAACCAATGATTACTGACTCAGTGAGCAAAAGATCTCTCCTGTTATTGAATTCTTGCCATGCAGTCAGTTCTAAATACCACCAGGTACCCTTAGGCTGCCCTACATATTAATGAATGGTTCAAATTAAATGTGCATGATTCAAAAAGACACACTAAATACTTCAGATGTGGAGAATTTTCCATTTATATTTAACCGCAGCAGAATTACATACCCAGACCATGTGATGCACGGTGTAGATGTCACTGTCTCCCATGTAGACTCTGATTGCCCGCAGTGCAAAACCAAACCTTTTCCCAGAGCTATGGATGACCACGGGAGGCCGGAGGCAGCTCACGCTAACAGACAGGTCTCGGCTCGGGGACGAGTCTCTGGATGACGGGTTTGAGGACAAGGACAAGGAGGATTTGGGGCTTGTAGGCGGAGCCGCTGAGTCATCTGGTCAAAGAGAAATTCAGGTCATCCATTACGGCTGTTTACAGATCATTTGTCTTTCAAGTTTTCTTTGTCACTAGTACAATTTATTTTGAAAAAAATAAATAAATAAATTCAATCAAACCACATTAAACTGATACTGCATAGTGAGGTATTCAATAAGAATTTGATCTAAAGAACTGTGTTGTAAAACAGTCTCTTTTGAAAAAGAGTGAAACTAAAATGACTGGCTTTATCTTAGCAGTGTTCTTTTTTTTCCCTTGTTTGCTGTTTTTTGGGTGAACTGCAAAGCAACAGACTGTAGAGGGCGCTGTAAACACATGAAATGTTTGAGCAAATGCATACATGATAAGAATTGTGTTTCTAAAAGAGTCAAATCAAACTAATGACTGAACCAAAAAGGCCAAAGATACAAAAGAAACAAAAAAAAAACATTATTTCATATCCTTTCTACCTGGGGTGATTATGAGGGACAGGCCAGAGACAGAGGCAGATTTGGGCACTTTGCCAGCTGGAGATTTGGGTTTCTCTGGAGTCTCCAGCTGGTGGGCGATTCGTCTGGACGCTCCTCTGCGGAAGGATGGTCTGGTTCCTGTGCTGTTGCTCCGGAGTCGAATACGCCGCAGGTTGGAAACCATCCCATCTTTGATCAGAATATTAAGAGTTTGGTATTTCACAATAGTATCATATTAAATGGGGGAGTGAACAGGGCTTGTTTTTGACAGTCTTACCTTCCTCGTCTGCGGGGATGGCGAAGCGAGGCATTATGTCGAGGCTCTGGGTGCTGTTCATCACCAGTGGGCTGGCGCTGCGCTCTGACTGAGAGGAGCTCGACGAAGCACGAGGGCGTAGACTGAGGCGAAAAGATGGAAACATGCAAGAGTTCAGCTAAAACTTGGATGAGTTTGTGAAGTTCAGGCTGGTAACTGAACTCTGATTTCAAAGCAGTAATTTAACCAAATAAACCACATGGTTCATCTAAAAGTACATTTACTATACATTAATGCCCCTGAATAAGCTCTGCTGCTGTCTTTTTTTTATTAAAACCAGCACTAGTCCACTTTCATTTCTTCAAACTGCCTCATTCATCTGGTAAATCTGTTTTCAATTTTCCTCTGCAGAGGTCAAGTCTGTCTATTTTCATAAGATTCAAATCTACTCGGGGCTAAATGTAGAACTAGAACCTGGTGCACCAGCTATGTGTGTCAAGTCCACACTAAACCCTATGTTAAACGAGTTAAGTTCTATTTCAGGTGTTGTCTCAGTTCAGTTGTAATGTGAATATGCAAGGTTATCTCAGCTAGAAAACAGCATTCTGCAGATGCAAAATATTGTGCAGTATTGTATCCAAATTGTCTTTAGGCAAACAGAACAGACTGTATCCCGGTAAAGACTGACGGATGGAAATGACTCTGGGTAACCGTCATAAATTCCAAAATGTAGGAACACTGATTGATATAAAAACTGTAACATGCAGTTAAATCACCAGCAATGCGAGGGTACTGAACTGAGCTTTTTTTGCTGAATGGTTGAAATGATCTCCACTAACTGAAAACAAAAGTGAGAGCAAGGAAGCTGTCATAGATTTCTGAGGGATGTTATCTATCACAGAGAACACAATGGGACAACAAAAAACCTATGAGACCATCTTTACAAACAGGCACATGTACCTCACAGAGGACCTTACACTCTCTTGGAAGTAGATGTAAGAGTTAAGTTATACTTAAGCCTATGCTAAAGTCATCTCAGGTGGTGTAACTCAAACATTGTAGAATATAAACTCCGTCATAAGTAAGACATTTCAATCAAATCGGACTACAGCTGGTGCAACCCATAGCTCGAGTACATATTTAGAACGCACTACATACAAAGCAGGTAATCTGACACTGCCATTCACACCCAGCTACAAACAACACTTCCACCTGAAAAGGTAGAGCATACTGAGGAAGCCAAAGGATGAAAACATTCATCTAGAAAGGCATAGTCTAGAGTAGGGCTGAATGATTTGAGAAAATAATCTGATTGCGATATTTTTCCCCAATATTGCAATTGCGATTTACTCTGCCATTGTTTTAATGTTCCTCATCTTATGTATTCTTAAACAAACAAGCAGTAGATCGTTTTATAGAATAACCAATATGACATTAAATAAATCTAAGGATAAAAGATTTGAGAAAAAGAGAAGTGAAGAACAGAAGCAAAATAGGTATTAAAATGGAAAAACTGGGTAAAACAAAATGGTACAACAACGGAAAAAAAGTTAATAGGTGCAAAATAGGTATGAAATTGCAAAAAAAAATCAAAAGTGACTAAGGAAAATTGATTATAGCAGCAAAATTGGGATTTAATTTCAGAAACCATGTAAAAATTCCAAACAAGGTCTGACAGCGGCCAAAAAAAATATGAATGGGAGCCAGATAGGCATAAAGTTGTAAAAACTGGGTTAAAAAAGGTTAAAATAGGCATGACATTGCAAGGAAGTACATCACAATGCCAAAATGTTCAACACGTTTTGGGTTAAAAATATTGCACTGTCTGCGATTTGAAAATTGCAACAAGCCATATTGCAATTTAATCTAATTTGCAATTAATTGTTCAGCCCTAGTCTAGAGTACGCTGTTTAGCAGGGCAATTAACACAGAATATTATTCTGAAGAGAATATTTATGAGGGACAATATAACACCTCTGTCTCACATTTTTCATTAAATCTAAAGCTCACAGGGTGTGAATGAGGGCTCGTTGTCACTTTTTCCTTTCACGTTTTCTGCTCTCACCTCCCTCTGTGTCCATCTGCCCTCCTGTCTCCACCAGCCAAGTGTTTGTATCCATCTCCAGGAGAGAGGACTCCTCGACCCTCCCATCGCTCCTCCTTCTCCTCACTGTGGCTTCGTTCAGATGAAGACAGGCTCTGGTTGGATGGAGTGGATGTGGAGAGATGCTCTGTGCTGCTGTACACCTGGAAATGGATTTCATACTTAATCAAGATGTCTGAAAGATTAATACGCTTTCAAGAGTTTACACCATAAACACGAGTTTTTGTAATAATATGAATTATATTAATAATAACACTTAAGGATACTTTACAAAGTAATTAAAAGCACAAAATAAATAAAAACAAATAAAAACTTTATGGAATCATGAGTTAAAATATAGTGTGAACTTTAAGTACCTTGCTAAAGCGATGAGCCACAGAGGAGAACTGTCTGAGCTCCAAAGATGATTCATCATCGTTTGTTTCATCATCGTCATCAGAGCCAAGGTGGCAATAACGCTCTGATCGAGCTGTGGGAATCAACAGAAACAATGAGGAAAAGGGCAGACTTCCAACTCCCATCTTGCATAACTGTAAAGATGGTTTCTCTTACACAACTTCACTTCAACTGTCATTTATAAACACATTTCTCCCAACTTAGGATCGATAAAATGTCAATTTCATTTCTTTGAAAAGGGATTCTCTATCAGTCTAGCCGTAAGAACCACAACAGAACTAATGTGAATTGCCATCTAAATTTATTACAAGTTCCAGACATTTAAATTCATTTAATAAAAAAATGAGTGATCTCATAAGCACAGAGATGACATAAATGTACATAATCTGTTGTAATATGATGAAATTTCAGGTTTTTAGAGTCTGTATCTAGTAATTACGGAAACATCTTCATTAACACCAGAAAAATGATGAGTGAAAGTCTTAGGAAAACAACAAAAGTTTAACTATTATCATGTCAAAATGTGTGTAGAATATACACATGCATGTCAGTGTTGTGGGCCACTAAGAGACTTTTTCCCTTTTCTACACAAGTTAACACAACCCACTTACAACAGCTCTGAGACACACTTTTGGGTCCTGACTGATCAGTTGTGAACCATCTTAGAAGATCATGGTTGTTGCTGCAGGTTTTCATTAAAGTGTGTTTTATGGTGCACCTCCACCAGGCCTTCTGGCTCTAAAGATACAGTAAATCCAGTTTTGTTCATGTTTCCACAGCCAACTGTCTCTTTACTTTATAGACAACAGTGTGTCTAGCTCCAGCCTCAGCAATCTGATAGCCACACTTGATACCAAAACAGAGGGTGTTTGTAGACATTATCGACTGACTGTTCGGGCTCCTTTACAAACTTCTGAACACAGGAAACACAGATGATTGTGTACTTAACCAAACCGGAACACTTTGTGGAAATACACAGCTGACTTGTCTGCATCCATGCAAACGTGAATTCATATTCAAACTGCAGTTACATGTAAGATTATGCATAAACATTGAGTTTATCTGTCTGTAAAGTTATTGCTCTGCTACGCACTGTCAAAGTAGCTGGTGTCCTCTTCAGTCTCCAGTTGGGGGATGAATTCAGCTTTCTGTCTTAGGAGTCCATTCCAGTCCAGACCCAAGAAGAAAACATGTACTTTCACCTCAGTGGTTCCACCTGAAGAAAAACAACAGCAAATCAGAATTTGTGGTTTGAAATCCAAATCTGTTTGTGAAGTGCTACTTTGTGTTTGATTTATAATTGGGCAATCCCTTGTTTCCTTTACAAATCTCCTTGTTGGGAGATCATGAAAACCTCAAAGACAGCTTTCCTCTCTTAGGCTTTTTACACCCAGCAAGTCCAGCGGCTATTAACAACCACTTGTATTCATTCTCTCTATTTAAATGCAAGGTAGGTTGAGCTATAGAGCATTATTTATATACTATTTAGTGCAACTCAACATACTTGATGGTTAGAAGTGGGAATTAAGATCATGATTAAAGGTGCTATGAGGAGAATCTATTTCCGAAGACATTAAGACTCTGCTACCCATGAGCACGCACGGCGACTGTCGTAATGCTGCGTTCCAGTAACCTCGGAACTGGGAGTGACATCATCTCCGACTTATTGGCGTTCCAGTTGAAGTCAGGAAAAAACATGCCGATCTACCAGGCTATTGTTAGCTGTTGTTAGCACGCCCTGTGTTGTTGTTCACAAATATCACATGAAGAATGTGATTATCACTATGGCAGCATTTTTGTAAATATAAGTCTAACAATACTATGTATACAGCTGATCTAGAGCGACACACCCCAGTCAGAAGTGCAAATAAATTGATTATTACAGGAGCTAAATAACTGTTCACACTGGGGGCATCCATCTTCCATTGTCAACTCGGGGGTTTCACCAGTAGGAAATTCCGACTTTGGGGGGCATTCCAGTTGCAGTTTCCTACTTGGAACTCGGAAATTCCTACTTCTGACTACAACTGGAATGCACCAAAAGATGTGATGCTAATAATAATGCAGCTCGGACCTTCCTCAGAACTCTGCATTGCTTTACAACTTCTTTTTTCAACAACTTACAGGATGCAAAGCGATGAGGTAATGTATCTCTTTCTAGTTACGTAGTGGTAGTTTTTGATGTGTGACAACAAGCAATTTTTGGAAAACTTAGTATCATAGTTTTGTAGCCGGCTATATATTGCTACTTACAGCCTGGTGCTCTAAGACGTGTCCAAATAATATAAATTTGCTCCAGTTTTAATTGTCTTGTTCCTGAAGTTGAGTATCCAGGACAGTCCAGCCCTGTCTGACCCGACCGGAAGGCTAAGGAGTAGCATTTATAGATAACCTATTTTGATGCTATAAAACTCATCTTAAAGTGTGTATTTCGATCAGGCATATATCTAAAAGTGAGACTTTTTTGTAATTACTTAGAAACTCCTCACAGTCCCTTTAAGCAAAATAATTAGATAAAAAAACAACAGCCCAACAATTATTGTTACTGCCACCTATAAATAACAGAAAGAAACACCATCCCTACTGTGTCAGTGGTCTAATCTCAAGGCAGCATGTTAATACATGAAACATCAGAAGCTCATTTAAAGTTATGTGTCAGTTGCACATTTTTGTCTGAGACCTGCTGAGTTATTTCTAACTAAGCTTTTATTGAGTGCCTGTTTAAGGAACTTGAACCTTATGCATCAGTGCATTCACACATATCTAAAATAACGACAGTTTGAAACTGGGGGATAGAAAAACGGAACTAAAATTTGACCAACTGAGCAACTTGTTTGATGACTCTTACTCCTGACAATCCTTTAAATCCTAAAATTAGAATATTTTTAAAAGCAAAAACAGTACATTTGTTGTACATTTTAATCTCTTAAAAGCTACCAAAGCATCCCTGCAGCATTGCAGCAGAGACATTTCATTTGAGTTATCTATTACTGAGTTTAAAAGTAAGTTTATCTCTTTCCGATCAAATTCTCTGGCACAATAACATAAGCTGTGAAAATCTGTTTGTACTTCATCTTGTCGAGCAGAAGGTCAGAAAGCTATTCCACCAACCTGTTCCCAGACGCTCCAGTGGGCTTTGTCTCAGCAGCCGGGTGATGAGGTCCTGAGCATCAGCTGGTAGAGCGTCCTCCCCGTCAGGCCAAATTATGTCATCTGGACAAAGAGGCACGCATCGGCAGACCAGTGAAGAGGTTTAAATGTTACTCTTTCTGACTAAATAAACAAAAAATGTATTCCACTTGTGTGAAAAAGGTGAGCATAGATTTCATACCGTTGACCACTTGACCAAAGAGCTGCTCTGGAGTGTCTCCAAAGAAAGGCACACAGCCCACTAAGAACTCGTAGAGGATGATGCCCATAGCCCACCAGTCTACTGGTTTCCCATAGCCCTGCCTCAGGATCACCTCAGGAGCGATGTACTCTGGAGTGCCACACACCTGGAGACAGAGAAAGAGAAGGGTGTAATTCAAGGTAGTAAACAAGCAGAACCAGTGAGTTATTTTACAACACTTCTGAAACCTCATATTACAGACTTGGCTGCCAACTTTACAAAAATATTTTTTCATCTCTCATCTCTTTAAGCTTTCATTAAGTATTCACCTTCATATTAATCTTTTACCCTTTTACTCATTTTGGTGTTTTGTAGTTCTTATTTCCTTTTAGTTGACTTTGTTTTATCAAGACCTTCTCATCATATTTTCCTTAAGTAGTGCTTTGATTCTGTTAGTTATCCATATACTGGAGTAGTGTTAGTACTTTTTTGTTTGACATCCTTAGAGATCTAGAGACTTTTCTCTGTTCAGCTGGACTGTTGAATATTTATTTAGTTTTTCTCTTGAGTTGCTATCTTTTCTTTTTCCATCAACTCTGTAAACATCTGTTGTAGGAATTATTAAAAAAAAAAAGTTATGATACATCTTCAAATAAAAACCCATCAAATTTTTAGGCCATCTGTCTTGCCAAATAATTGGCCAAGTTACAGCAGGTCTCAATTAGGGGACCCTATCAAAAAAAATTTAGACAGTTTATATAAAAAAAAGAAAATGCATATTTACGTTGTAGTGAGAATGTGGTTTTCGATTGAGTCTCATATTTAAGCTTACCCATGTTGATGTATTGTTGTTTGCACATCACTGTGTTAAATCTGTGTTTATAATTACAAGCTAATCCAAACAAACTCCCCCTAGAAGATTGAATTAAGTATTTATTTTTTTAATTTAAACAACTGTTTTTTTTTACTCTTTTTGCAAATTCTACCAGTGCAGAAGATGCTTTAAACCAATGGTTCCCAAATGATGTGATAAGGCACAACAGGCAAGTCTTGGTTTGCCTTGGGATTTCATGCAACCTTAAGTACTTTCAGCAACGAGAAAACAAAAATGAATGTGTTTTAATTTACCCTAACAGTATAGTACTTAACTTTAAACAGATTATAATTTCTATATGCCACTACACATTGTATATCTTAAAAAACCAACATGAAACACTGAAGGATACTCTGTTTTATGCAGTGAACACAATCAGTGGAATTATCGCTCTGACTATTCCCTGTTAAACTTTTGTCTAAACAAAAACAATATCATCTGACAGCTTTAGAAAAGTGTTGATGAAACATAAATAGTACAGTTGTTTGTGAAATGTTGATAAACTATTGCTTGTTAAACAGGCATTTTAGCAGGAGATGGATATGATGTGCTTTGAGCTTTTTGCTTGAACTTAGATATTCTTTGGCGGGCTACGGCTTTAGACTTACGCTACTGTCATATGTTAACTTAAAAGAGGACATATCAAAAACCTATATTTTAATGTTGATGCACTTTAATTTGGGTACCTTGGCATAGTCATTGATTAAGAGCTGAGAAAACTGTATTTAAAGATGTAGAAGGAGGGATATATGTCCTTTATCAGGACAGGTTTTCATACATAATTAAAATAATTCACATTATGTATGGAAGGCTTTTAAAAACAGAGTTCCCAAGTACTTTAAAAAGTAAAGGTACTTTATACAAAAGCCAAAACAGTCAGTAAAAAGGCAAGAATAACTTCAGGGCTCATAAAATAGAACAAAACTCAGACTGGATAAAAATGCTAAAATAGGTCAAAACTAAGAAAAAGTCAGGTAAACTGTTAAAATCAAGTTCAGATCTTGTCAAAATCAGTTGTACCTGGTAAAAATTTTAACAAAGATTCTGTAAAACTGAACTTATGAAAATGTGTTTGGACCATTGCACCAAGCAATATCAAACTAGTAATCTATTTATTACCTTATTCATGTCCAAATTTTTATCTTTTTAAATGTCATCTTGGATGTAAATCTATATTTTTATAGTCTGTCCTGCCTTTACAGAGTTTTGTTGAAAAATAATTAAGGCTTATAATTTAAAGTCCTATCACAAATAAGGCACAGACAGTTGTTTCATAGACTTAAGTAAATAAAAGCCTGAGCTGATGACTGAATTTCTTTTCTGTTATCTTTTATTCAAACATGAAGTAAAGAGAAGACAAAATGAAAAGACTCACCTGTTTGTCAATAAACTCTCTGGTATCCTTCTCAATGTGTCCTTCATACAGGTTGGTGGTCATGTTCATTAAACCAATCTTTGAAAGACCAAAGTCAGTCAGCTTAATGTGCCCCAAAGAGGTTATCAACAAGCTACAAAAGGAAGAAACAGAAATGCTGCAGTTAGATCAGATGCTCAGAGATCTCCATCTCAGTGAGATACATCAAAGGCTTCAGGAAACTGCAGCAACCTCAAACAGATTGTGAGTCTTAAAATGAGGACGGAAAGTCTTACAGAGATGAAGGCTTTAAAGTAAGCAGATACAGAAGTACAAAATGCGAAACAAGGACTCACTTGTCAGGTTTGAGGTCTCTGTGTACAATCCCATAATTGTGGAGGTATTCTAAAGCCAGGACAGTCTCTGCAAAGTACATGCGAGCCATGTCCACGGGCAGAGGGCCGATGTTCTTCAACAGGTTGGCACAATCCCCTCCTGAAAACACAAACAACACAGTATTGAAGTCTTTGAATCCCCGAAACAATGTAGAACAGCATCGAGCATTTTGTAATGCGGGCTGTTAAAACGTGGTCGACCATTGCCACTACGGCCCAGCTCGGTCTTCTAGTCCCTATATTCTTTATAGATATATATTGTTTTCAATCTGTTTTTCGCTTACTCCAACCTCGTCTTCTTAAAAATGGCTCTCTTCCGTGTTTTTACTCTGCTAATCCCGCCCCCACCCCCTGACGTAAGCGCGTAGCCCCCGACGTAACGTGGTTCTTTCTGCTGGCCCAGCAAAGAGTTGGTGCTTGCTAAGCACCAGTTTTGAGAGCCAGCAACCGGTGCTTAGTCTGTGGAAAACCAAAGAACGGGTGCTAAGTCTGGCTCTAGCTCCGAACCAGCCCTGGAACCAGCTTGGTGGAAAAGGGGTATTAGTGACACCACAGCAGTGCGACAGAGTGAAGCTATCTGAAGTAGAGAGTAACTGTAAACAAAGTAACAATGGGGGACTCAAGCACTCCAGTACTCTGTGGAGAATTATTTCGTACTGACATTCTTTAGCATTCGGCTGGCTGGTTTGTTGGGTGCCTTTTCTCCTAATCCAACACTGGAAACACCAGCGACAACGCAACATACAAGCCGAACTGAACCAGACTGCTTGGTGACACACAGGTAAAGGGAACTAGGACCCGATACCAAAGCTATTTAGTACTGAAAGTTGGTGGCCAGAGCACGCTGTGGAAATTGGATGGATGCTGATATACTGCACCATGAAATTGACAATGAAAATACAAAGGTAGAAGGGTTGAATATAGCTGGTCTGGCATTAGACAAAATATTTGATTTAAAAACAAAGAAACACAAGGCACTGCCTGTAAAAAAGCTAAATGCTAAACCCAAAATAATCATTTGATGGAGCTCTGGTTGGCCTGCTTGTCTAATCAGAAGTAGCCAACAATTACTCTGCTACTTCTGATTACAAAACGGTCATGTGCTCAATGTTGTGTGTTTTTCATTTCCTTTTGTACACTTTAGATATATTACATATTTTAGTAATGATTAGTCTGTGTTACAACCTGATACACCAGATAGACAAGTCAACATATCTTCAGGATATGTTGCCCTAGTCCATCAGGGCAACAGTCTGTGGAAAGTGTTTAGAGGCAGTAGAAACTTTCAAAAATATATCTGGAAGGTGACTGGACTATTGTTCTGTTTATCAGATGATGTAGAGGGTGGGCGATTCTGCTGAGGAGCAGAGAACTTAAGATGAGTCAGTTTGTAAAATTCCTGCTGAAAACCTGTTGGGCTAATTAGAGTTATTTAAGTTCTTCTTATTAGCCCCAATAAGTTGGGTATATAGACCAGGGGGGCAGCGGAGAGCCAGCACATCACAAGGGTGGTCAATGGGAACCTAACTGCCCTTGTGTTTTGTCCAATTTGTCCAATAACACATAGCGAGGCTTACTGGTGATCACAAGACAGATAGAGTCAAAACAGCATTACCACCTTTAGACTCAGGTTCAGCATGTGCAAGCTCCAGAAAGTGACAAACCTAATACTACTTAGTGCAATCCATGCCTCCCAAATGACATCCAAAACAAAGTGCAACTATTTCCAAGGCTACAACATAAAATCACAGTAAAGAAAGCTAACAGAAAGCAGAAAAAAGCAGAGCCAGAGTGAGGTGCCCTCATTAAGGTTTACTCTCAACCCTCTCCAGCTGCTCCCCTACTCCTGTATTTTCATGAGGGAGTAGAGAGAGCAGTGAGAGAGGCAAGAAAGGAGTGAGATAAAAGGGACAGACGGCAAAAATGCAAGCACAGACAATTCAAACCTGCCTCACCTTCCACATACTCCATGACCATGCAGAGGTGCCTCCGAGTCTCGAAGGAGCAGAACATTGAGACGACAAACGGGTTTTCAGCGAAGGTGAGGATGTCCCGTTCCACAAAGACCTGCTGGATTTGGTTCCTAAGCATCAGGTTCTGCCGGTTGATCTTTTTCATTGCAAAACGTTGCCGGGTCTCCTTGTGTCGCACCAAAAATACAGCCCTGAGTGAGTGAAGATAGAGGAGAGATTAAAAAGGAAGGCAAAAAGAGAAGGCAACCAGATCATTAACAAGTGAGCATTGGTTTAAACTTGAAATGGAGCTGCCATGAAACACACAAGCTCTCCAAGATAAATCCTTTTATAGGTTTCTCTTCTGTGGTGACTGAGTCAGTCAAAGGCAAAGAGTCTGGTACTACTCACCCATAGGCGCCGTTGCTAATGAGCTTGATCGTCTCAAAGTCACTCTCCAGTGGTTTCCTCCGAGGTGGAGTGCCAGCCGCTCGGTTCTGAATCACACACAACCAGCCAAGACCAAAAACAACAGGAATTAAGTTGCTGTGTTTAATGTTATGAATGCACTTGCTTATGGACTTCATCTATTGAAATTCAAATCAAAGTATTTCTGTCAGGGTTTCACTGCTCCTGTGACATTTGCTCTCTCTTAAATGCACTGCTCACTATTTGATAACCTTTACCTGTGTGGGCGTTGCCTCTCCGGTGTCATCAGAGTCTCTGCTTGACGCTCTGTGACTTGGACTCGTCTGCTCCAGCTGGACCATCTCTGTAACAGTAGCAGACACAAACATTAAACTTCATTAAGTGTTAATTAACACCAGAGGGACTGATGATGGCAACAGTTTGTAAAACTACTAATCAAATTGTGTCCAAAGCTTTTTGTGAGCAGTTAATTGAAATTTCTGGATGACTTAATTCTTAAGTCAGCTTGGTCTACTGAACTGTTTACTTAACTTTTAAAAAATAAACAGTTGAAGGACCTTCAGTTGAACTGATTTATGCTTTAGCATCAAATACCATCAAGTAGCTCTTTAAAAGGAATAAATCTGCTATTTTGTTTAAACCGTACAGACATGAGTACATTGAGTTGGATAAGGACTAACATTAACTTTTCTATTTCCTGAATAAAATCTGTCACCACTAACAGTGCTACAAACAGCTGCAACAACAATCAGCACCAAATTAGCATCAGTTTAATAAATTAGACATGAAACAGAGACAATCATGAACGAAAGGGCAGTCTCCTCTGTCACAAGTGAAGCTGCTAAGCAACATAAATAACAATAAAAGCAACTTGATGTGGATGATCAAGTTAAAACATTTACTACAGCTTGTTCATAGCTGTGTGATTTGCATTGTCAATATCAAACAAACCTCATAAATTCATAATAAAATAAAAAATTAAAATCATCTACTGGCAGCAGTGACACCTCCAATGTTCTTACTGTTTGACTTAATTCAACTTAAAACACATAAAATAGATATTCTAATCAAATATAATGTTATTTAGTTACAACAGCATAGCATCTGGTCAAATTAAATGAAAAAGGACATTTTCTGAGCTAATGTCAATGCTCAAAACCTGGAATAAGTTTAAATCAGTTGCTTTTGCATATAGCAAGGGTTGTCAGCATTTACAAGCTTCAATAAGATAAAGTTTGAAGCCATGTATTACTGATACATATTTTGATGCCAGGGGAACAAAAAAGAAATCTAGGGCAAGCAGTATTAGGTAATTTCTTATTTTTAGCCACCAAAAATGTCTGAAATGTCTTGCAGAGTTGTGGAAGCATTTCATACCTAACAAGAGGAATGAGGTTCAGACAGTGCTCAGTTTATTTCCTTTTTGCTTGTGAAAATATGGCCAGAAAGATTTTATATTTTTCAAAGCTCTGGAAGTTTTCAGTCCCATCAAAATAGTGTCAAGTGTATCAGTGTAAAACAGGTGTTAAAGACAACTTCATATGGCCTTCATAAGGGCTTACAAATTTGACAGAAAGTCTTCTTGAGGCTGTACGTGTAAAGTTTGGCAGAAAAACTTGAACCAAAAGCGTAAAAGAGCAGCTTACCTTCTAAGGGGTCTCTTGTTAGGCCGAGCTGGCTGATGATGTATCTGGGAATATCTGTCTTGATACCATGGCCGACCTTCGCTTGACCCTCAGCTGCCTCCAGACGTTGGTAAAACTCTTCTGGATCAAACTCCTACAGAGCAGAGGGAGGAGATTATTTTGGTTTTTGTTTAATTTTAAGTATTGTTGAGTTAGCCGTGGAATGTATGTGAAAAAGAAAAAAAAATGCTGTGGCAGGACAACCTGTAGGAAGCTGCAAATTTTGTCTTTAAATATTTGGTACAAAATAACCTGAAAAAAAAACAGCTCAAAATTGTTTGAACTTTTAACTGTTGCTTTTTTGTGTTATTTTAGGTCCACAAAAGGAAAAAAATAGCATAAAATAAGATACAATTAACTTAAATAAGAGGGAGGTTGTTCCGGGCCACACAAAACATCAATATGTCATCTACATGGATGAAGAGTTACAAATTCTGGAGTATGAGGTCCATTCTCCCAGTAACTCTATACAATCATCAGTTTCAGAGTCTTAAGAAGAATGTGAGTTTTTCCATGGAATAAATTTCCCATCATATTTCATTGTGACTTACGGTTCGATTCAAATGAAAAGAGCTCAACAGTGAGGTTCCAGAGGTTGAAATCCTTTCTCATATGTTTAAATAGCAAATATCTTTATTCAGCAAAAATGTTATAACCAACAAAGGTAGCACTGCCACAAGCTACCTGAATGGGAAACAACAGTTATCTATAGAAATCCAAAATCTGTAAGATTCAACCATGTTTTAAGGTTAAAAAAAAACAACTATATTTTTGATTTTGGTAAAAAAAAAATAAAAAAAAAAAGATTCATATCCCATGATCCTGCAGCAGCACAGGGACATCTCAGACTGAACCTGCATTGACTATAAAAGTGTTTACCATCTTCCTGAACTTTATCATTTAGCTGCTTATGGAGAATACATGCAACGTAATACACAGAACCCTTTCTACATATACATAAACTACTTTATATAACAGCACTCTTAAGTCAATAAAGATTCTTCAATACAGATTAATGCAGACTGAAGGTCAGTGTACATTGTGAACTTCATAGTGTACATCTCTCTTGTGCTCATGGATAGTGATCGTGTACAAATAAAATCATAGACCGGCAGATACACTTGGTGGCTGTAAATATATCTGGGTGGCCCACCTAAGTACTCTCTATTCTTTGAAAGGACTGGCTTTGTTCCAAGATGAAAAATATTTACACAAGGATTTCCGACCTGTCAATGAAGAATTGGGAAATTTACCTCCAGAACTCAAGCCACCATACTGCACTGGACAGTCCCTGTTATCTATACAAGAAAAGGTCTTTAAGGCATTAATAAAAGCTACTGACCGCCCACGGTACACTTCACGCTAAAACTGGATTCAATGATATCTCTTAATGAATTTAAGAGCATCATTAAGAATGTGGTGACAGAAGCATGTGGTTGTTTATCTTGAAAGCCAAATGTGTATTTGCTTATTTGTTCTAAACCTGTTGATTGTGTTGTGTCATTTTCTATGTACCGTGACTCTGTACGGCCGATATATTGGCCAGGTCTCTCTTGTAAAAGAGATTTTTTAATCTCAATGGGACTTCCTGGTTAAATAAAGGTTAAATAAATAAATAAAATAAAATAATTTACTTCACTTCACCATGCATCATTGGAAATACCCTTCTAAGGCACTGGTTTAATACTGCAAAAGCCATCATTACTACACTATCATCAATGTATGTGAGTCACTATGACATCTTCACCTGCACCTGCAACATAATGTTTTCCTGCTTGGAGCTGGTAAACACTGTATAGATATGTGGTCGTTCCTGTTTACATAATAATTACTGTGCTATGTGGCGACTCTTACCAAACACTCCAGCAGCCGGGCTGGCCTTGAGATGATGATGAGGATCTTCTTGACCAGTTTGGTGATAATGGTCACCTCCTCGCTCTCTGAACGCTCATACGCCTGATCAACAAGGGACAAAACATAAAGGACTTAGGATGTTTTAATGCCATTTCACCAAAATGAGCCAGAACAGAGTATCCACAGAAGCAGTTTGCATTAACTCGTCTGGGTTGAATTATTTTTTGCACCCATTTCATCTTATCATACCATTTGGATGATTCAGTGGGACAGAGCTGGTTTTTCAACATCTTGTGTAAGCGTTTTTTTAAGCTGCCTTTGCCAGATGCTTAAATAACTCAGAGCACGTACCAATGCTAAACTCTTAATATCTTAGTCCGACATTAGCTTTTTTTTTAATAAGACTACTGAATGAGTGCTCAAAGAACTTTTGGTTTAAGTGTGACAATTTTTTCAAAAGTTTGGTAGTTTCTGTTAGTACCCGTCATGATGATTATAATGTTTTTAATCACATGGTGTTTCAGTTTTGACTTTTTGCTAGATAAAACCTGTTTTAAGATGGATTTTCAGAAGTCTTCATTAAAAATCGCAGCCATTGAAGCATACATTCAGAGGAAAAATTCAAAGATTTCCACATGTGACAGCAGCGACCACTGGCTTCAAAACTTCCCACTTAGCTGTCATGTGATTTCCCTGGCAAAACGAAGAAATAATTTCAGAATTGTGGCTTAAGGGGAAATTATATACCAAATAATGTACATCCCAATTCAACTGTATGATACACATTTGTACTAGGAGACTAAATAAACATAAAAGGAATTAAGCAAACCACACCATTACTAAAGTTTATGTTTAATGGTCTATCTTTTGAGAGCAAAAGACAGTTTGGATACCTTAATCTGTTATGTAGGAGGCAGCATTTGTGACAGCAGAGTTGTTGTTTAAAGGGTTATGTAATAAATCATTATATAATCCAACACTTGACCACAGCAGAGATCTATCCGATATAAAATGACAACAGCATTACCAGGCAGTGGACCGGAATCAGCACTAAATGAGTGCCAATCGAACAGGCAATTTCACCTCAATGTTCCCGGTGAAGTTAAAGTTAAGTACGCAAAGTACCAGGGGGCAGACACAGGAATTAACAATCAGACAACTACCGATGATGCCTTTAAGAGGACAACATCAGTGAGTGAGTAATAATCACTGTATAAAGTAACAAAACAGAGCATGTGCTTTGTGAAGAGTCAGACGGAAAAATCTTTCTGACCAGAATGCACATAATTGTTGGCATTATATTGATAATAACATGACACTTTTAGAGTTGATTATCACTTTTGGCAAACATTAGCATTTCAGTCAATATACAGTCTATATACTGGACATACGTACAAGTCCTCAAAATGTATTCTGAATAAGAATTTAGTTCAAAAAATTTAAGCAGAACCAATAGCCGTTGTAAAGCTGAAGTTTTTTTTCCTGCTGCTCTCATCCTTGTTCTTCATATTCTAGTGTGCTGTGCCACCTGGTTTCATTTTTTTGCAGTTGACAACAATGTGTCTTCTTCACCATTGAAGAGCTTTGTTGGGATTGTCAAAGTAAACCACCCAGCAAAACTGTGTGTTTTACCAGAATTAATTCTAATCTACAAGTTTTCATTTCTTAAAAAAAGGTAAATTTTTTAATTTTGCTCACTACGAGCCTCAGTGTCTGCCAGTAGGTTGTTACGGTGGTAGCTGTTTTTCGGTTTTCACCACTGAGTGATGAACTAAAAAAATGCATAAATACATACAGTCACATCCAAAGATTTTTCAGTCTCTGTTTAAAAAACCAACCATTCTGCCACTTAATTGCCAAAATCAGACAACAAAATTAAAGCACAATTGTATTCTGACCCAACAGCTGTAAGCTTCCAGGAGCTGTCCGCACTGAAAACAGGTTCTCTCATGTTGCATAGTGTGTCACACTAATCTACAGTAAAACCCCATCTGGGGTGCCACAGGACTTTTAACAGAAAGTCCATCATGTTTGATTTTTGTCCTTTTTAAAAAAAATTGCGCTGCTACAGATGTTTAATAGGTGGAGCACAGAGGGCTCTGAATGTGCGGCTGTCACAGATGTAAACTAGAAAGCACTCGGAGAGCGCAGACCTCCGCCAGTCCTCCTCAGTCCTCAGCCATATTGTCATTTTGACCATAAATATTACTCCTACCTTTATTTCATCTAAATATTTAGATTCCTTGACCATGAAAACATACCATTAGCAACTGGATTCGTAGTGATATATATTTTAGTTCAGTAGTTATTCACAGAAATCGTATTTTTCGCCATGGCGGCCAGACGCTGATCCGGATTAGCACCAAAATCGAATCAGTTCTTCCTTTTCCCATGCTGAACATTTCCTGAAAATTTCATCCAAATCCGTCCATGACTTTTTGAGTTATTTTGTTCACAGATGGACGGACGGATGGACGGACAGACAGACGGACGAACTCTCCCAAAAACATAACCTCCTTGGCGGAGGTAACAAAGCATGAGGACAACCCGAAAAAGAGAAAAGACTGGTGCTTTAAGCTGAAAGGAAACGTTGGTTAAGCCCTCCAAACAAAAGCTGTGCCCTTCTGATGTGCAATAGAGGAACTGTAACACTAGATTCAAAACAAGAATGTTTATGAAAACCGCCCAGTGAGTAACTGCTGTTTAGTCGAGCCTCACCTCCACATTCAAACAAGCTAATGTTTTTCCCATTATAGCACGTAGGAGGACAAACAATCAAGTATGTTTATTTGTTGGCTTCTTTGTCAGCCCTCCTCCCAATGTCATCAGATCAGTCATAACATGTTGTTTGGTAAATGCCTGTCATGCCTGTTGGTGAAATCACTGCACTATGTTATGGCTCTGAGAGCACTGTATCTGAAACAGTGACCTTCATAACAGACAGAGTCCACATTTGTGTGTTCTGACCTCAGTGTAAAAGGGGCAGGTATATCCTATTACAGATATAGGAGACTTGGTGACCTTAACAATCTGTGTGTACAGTGAATCAGTGTTGGCTTAAGTAAAGTTTTAAGTATTAGCATGTTAGACATCATCAAAAATCTTTTCTAATTCTGTACAGAAGAAACTGACCTCATGCAGCAGCTTCTCCAGCTTCTCCTGCAGCTCCACAAAGTACCTGGAGGTGACCAGGCCTTTCTGGGACTTATCCAGACAGTCCCTGGCAAGCTCCACCAGCTGGTGCTGAATGAATCCCAGCACGCCATCAGCCAGGGGTAGAGCTGTGTCTGGGGAGCACTCTGCGATGATGTCCAGCAGCTGACCCTCCATCTGGGCCGTCGCCTGGGAAACAACCAAGATGGAAGACTTCATTTGAGCAGGTGACAGCAGTGTTGCATCTACAGCGTCTCTACACTCAATCTTTACAGGCAAATTAATTGAAATCTTTGCTTTGCTTTTGGGCGTAGAAGTGTTGTGTCCTCAGTAAAGAAATGCTCATGCACGTGATCTAAGACTCTCTTGATGAGATGTTTCACAAAGATCAGATAAAGAAACAGGTGAGGAGAGAGGCTCTGACTTTACCTTGGGAAAACGCTCCTTGTAGACATGATTCATCATGACAATCTCATTGTCAAATGTTCCACAGGTCCGTCCCGGGCTGGGGGAGATCAAAGGTAATGAGAAACAGATCAGAAATGCAAAGATGTAATAAAAAACCAACTGTTGATAACTTTGGGTAATATTTCATATCACGTTAATTTGCAGCAAGCAAAGAACAATTTATCTCAACTGACTTCAGGTAGGGCAATCATGGGGTAACAGGCATGTCGTAGAAATACAGCATGTCTGGAATTTTCTAATTAACACATTTAAGATTTACATTAGCGTCTTTTATATTTATGTGGTACAAAGAAGCACAGTAGATTTCTACATTTCTCAAATATCAGAAAAGAAAATCACATCTAAACTCCCATCATGATGCATGCTGGGACTTCATATAAAATACCTGCACTTTCTTTCCAAATTTTCACAATTGAATCCGCTTTAATTTGCATGACAGCACCTTCTTGACTGATCTTGCCACTTAAACTGCACTCTGGTAAAAACATAAATGGTTTTAAGGTGAACTACACCTATTTGACATCAATGCCCAGCATGCATTGAACAACAATGACGACTGAATCAATTTCTGATCTTCCAATATCTAAAAAAAATGAATTTTTAAATGACATCTACAACAAAAATGTTAATCTGATATGGTCTATGATACTTAAATTTTCCCCTGGTCAGACTTGCTGATACAGTTTTGGCCACTCATGAGTTCTGTCTCTAGTAAGCAGCATTTCTTTGGATTAAATCTTTGATGGATTGTCGGCTGTTGATTTACCTGTTTAATCAAAAAAAAAAACTTCAAAGATGCACACAGGTACATGAGCCACCCCCCAAATAAAAACTGGAGTGTCAGAGGAGAGACAAGCCATAGCACTGAGTGTCTGTGTGTCAGTTGCTGTTAACAGTGATACGTGGCACACACTTCATCTGACCTAATCCTCCTCAGTGCTGTGTGTTCAGCATGAAAGGGTTCATGTGGGAGCATTTAAGATTGGTAAAATGACCGACTATGCTTGAGAGCAAGCTAAAATCAGTTAATTATAGTCCCCACCAGTTTAATTGGGGCACCCTACGTCTATGTTTTTGAGACACCTCCTTCAAAAGCCAGCAAATGATGATAGATCTAAGCTGTGAAAGAAGGAGCTAATCTCCAAAATCGTGTCAATAAAGCAGCACAGAATAAACAGCAAGTATAGAGCAACTGTTGACTTGGCGTGTTAACTGGCAGCAGGGTCATAAACACAACATGTCTGTAAGTGATATGAACGTGATTTGGATCAGTTTCTCATCTGCTGTATCCATGACCGCATCTGCTGTGCGTGCAGAGATTCAGTTCCAAGAGGACACATTTGAAAACCGTCCATACTCATGACAAATCAATGGACTGTCATCACAAGTGTCAAAAATAGACTCCAAGGGTGCCCTTTTACATCACATACTACAAATAACAATATCAACACATGACATGGACACTGCTATTTCTGGGTCACCACAACAGTTGCAGTTACACAGCAGTTGTTTTATTGTAAGTTAATTGCAACAGTAAACCAATGGGTGGCTATTTCAGGGCGATTTTAAAATACTCAGCAAACCCCAAACAGCAAACTTGAGCCACATGGACACTTGTCAGCCTTTGGTTTCTAAAGTTACTCCATGCATTCACAGAAATGGTCATTAAGACCAAGGACAGGGTTCATCTTAACCCACTTAGGCCTGTGAGTGTCCAATAAAACACCCTCCAAAACATTGGTTCTCAACTGGTAGGTCAGAATCCAACTGGGTAGCAAAGCAGCCTTCAGTGGGTCACATTTCTACACCTCAAAATATTCTGTGATGAAAACCCTAAATGGACATTTATTTGTGTATTTTTGTTAAAGATGTGTTGCTTGAAAACAAGCAACAACTAAACAACAAATTTTCCTGTGACTGAAAGTGACTGGCTCACATTTAAAGGACGTTTCTTTTTCTTTAATTCCGTTATTTAAGAGGCAGTATGAGTTTGGGTTCCACCCAATTTTTTTCCATTAAAGTACAGAAGTGGTCAGGTAAATGGGTCGTCAAAAGCCCCTTTTCCACCAGAGGGTTCAGTTCAGTTCGTCTTGGTACGGCTCGCTTTTTGTGGCGTTTCCATAGCCTAAAACCGAGACAGGACCCCTTATAAGCGAACCGTACTGTCCTACTTTTTCGACAGATCCAACCCCAGAAGGTGGAGCTAGAAACACTGCAGTCCATTGATTGGTCGAAGGAGACGTCATTTCCCATGCAACAGTAGTAATAAAGAACAACACATAACCCCGCCATGTTTAAGTCTCCACTCGTCTTCGTGAAGATAACTCTTGTTGCATACAGCCTTCTCTGAAACAATGCTTGGCTACGCTTCATGGCAAAAAGCTGATCACAAAAAAGAAGAATTGCTGGATGTCTTCCATCTTTGCTCTTTGTTTACTGTGTTGCGTCTTCTTCTTCGTTGTATTGAACAGCTGGGTACATGGTGTCGCGCTGGTATGTCGTCATGCTATCGGCATCCGGCTTATACGTCGCCTACCAAGTAGTGTTCTGTTGGCTGTGGAAATGCAAACAGGATCAGGCTTTACCGATCCGGCCTGAGCCAAACTGTGCCGATCCATACCGGACCCCTTGGTGGACACGGGGCTATATTGTAGTTGTGCTAAACTACCCTGCCATCCTAACAACAACTGAGGAGGAAACAGAGGAGATAGAGCTCCTGGTTTCTATGTAGCTTATGTGATTGTGAGAGATGCAATGACACGTCAGAAAATATAAACATCCCCTTCGTATATGAATCACTCAGACCTTGTTGCAGAAAAAGCAACCAAATTACGATGATGCAAACCCCCTCTACGGCTCGTTATACAAGTCTCAGCAATCTCAAAAGTCAAGAGGTATTTGAGTGTTTAATGAGAAGAAATGCTACATATTCAGAAACTTCAGGTGATTAAACCAAAAGTTCATTAGAGAGTTTTGCCTGAGCAACATATAGTGATGATTCTGTTATATTTGATTTCCTTTTGGATAACTTTCCATTATTTATGTCTATGCAAGAAGGAGAAAAGAGACCATTAAATGTACTTTGGTTAGTTTGAGGCTGAGCAGTAATCCTGAAAAAAGTGAAATGGCATATTTATGTCTCTGTTTACAGCTCCGCTGCTGAGCAACTACGAAGCAAGTGGTTGTAGTCCCGAAACTGTTCCTTTAGTCCCTCGTAAAATGATTTTAAAACCACATTTGGGCAGGCAGCTGTGTAATAGAAGGAAAATGAACAGGAGATAGGCGTCCTGTAAAAGCTGCTTATTGTACACTTCAACCTTCTGGAGACTGCAGCCTTCTTTGAGCTCCACACAGGTCATTTGGAGTTTTTCCACAGTGGAGCAAAAGCAGAAGAGCATCACACTGGAAAAGCCAAAGATCTGACATGTGAATGTTAGCTTATAGGAAAATATTTTAGGTTTTCCTATAAGTAGGGAGGAAGCCGATTCAGCGATGAAGTGATACAAATAGCACGTGTCTTTTTCTTAGGTTTTCCTTCAAACTCATGAGCTGATGATACACAAGCTAGCTTTTCTACTTATTGAGCTGCATATGTGGACTCAAGTTTTTCCAATGGAGGTGGCAGACAGAACAATACCACAAAGAGCAAAAAAGTCACCCATTTCCCTTATCACAGAGCATTTACACAAAAGCATCACATGTCTGCCATCATTTTACTTCGAGACATACACATTGTTCATGATGTGAATTTAAGGTGAGATATGGGCTTGGCAGAGATGAGAGCATTTTTTAACCCGGGCAGGCACCTGTGTAATAGCATAATGTTGATGTGTTTGTTGGATAGGTTGGCTTGTTTTTTTAATTTTTGGCACCCCGTTGCTATCACTTTGGTCTAGTTTCAGCAATAAAACCAAAAATACTTGAACATTGTTTTTCAAACAAGAATCAAATTTCAGTTCTTCAGAATTGTCTTGTCTTGGTCCTGGGAAAACTGTTTGCTGAAGAACTTTTTGTCATGCTCTGTATTGATTAAATAAATACACTGCAACCACCAACCTAAAAATACATTCTGTTTTAGTATGCAGTTTTAACTGGCACGTGATTTTTAACTGGTTTTATTACAAATTTATAAAAAGTTTGAAATAATTTGCTGTCATCAAATAACTCTGCTAATGTAAACAGTGGTGACCCTGGCACTTGTCGTCTTGAAGCTGACCTCATTACCATCTCCTCCCCTGAACTCTTTAAGGCTTAAACTTAAAATCAGCTGGGAGAGGTGTGGCTCCCTGTTTAAAAACTAATCTGATCAGCTTATCCTCTCTCCCAGCGGAGTGCAGTGTCACTGAAGTGTTGTGTAACTGGGACAAGTAGTCCTTAAATCACCGCAGAGTAGGTAAATGATTTCAATCCGAACTACCTGAGACTGCGTGAGCGGAGCCTGACAGGGGGCGAGGCGTGAGCTCCATCTTCATCTGCCACACTCTCCGTGCTCCGGAAATGTTTGAACAGGAAGTGGAGATCATCTTGTGTGGGTTGGAAGGGCAACTGATGCAATAACTCCTGGGAAGAGGAGGACTGAGGAAGGACAAGAGAAAAGGGCATACATATAAGTATTTGAACATATAAAAATGATCAATGGCTAACTGGTCAAACCTAAACTTCAGCTTTTGTTTTCAAATATATTAACCTTCTGCTGGAATTTACAGCAGATGTACCTTCCAAACATAATCTCAAAACTAAGTAACATATCAAAATGCTTCACTTTAAATTATGAAAGATTAAAATTGAAGAATCTTAAGCAAATACAACAGCCCGATCAGCTTGATTTTTTTTCACTCTCACACCCTGTAAACTTTTAAGAGGGCCAACAACTGAAATATTTTTGTCTGACATACAGGTAGCTTAATCTATTTATAACAGCCATCTTACAGATTTGTTAGTTAACAAAGAGATTAAATTTAAAACTGAAAGTGTCAGCTCTGAGCACATTTTTATTTAGTGCAGTAAAGCAGAGGCTCAACCTTTCAGCCGGTCAAAAAAGTAGTGCTAAAAATGGGAGACCACCAAAGTCCCTTTCTGGTGGTTAAAACATTTTCAAGTTTGCATAGCCAAACGCACATGCAAATTAATTTTAAGTATTTTTTTTTGTTACATAATTTTAGCATTCAAAATAGACAATTGAACTTATTTTATTTGTGTTTTTAGAACCCTGATAATGTTCTTCAGTTTTTTCAAGCCATCCCCTTTCTTGGAGTCTTGCATTGCTAAAAAGGGTCCCGATCCTCACTTAAGACAACACTGCACTACAGGGTGATACAATAAATTACATTAAAGGTACTTTTTCTTGTTTTGTGTCATTTTCTTAAAAAAAGACTGTTATAAGAGTTAAAGAATGATTCTGAAACAGGAAAGACTTTGTGTTCATAACTTAGAATAGAAACTGATATAGTTTTACTACCACAACACCATCGCCATCAATAATTCTGCTCATCAGTCAAATTCTTTGTCACCCAATCTCTTTTTTTCGTATTTTCTGTGCCAGACAATGGCGACTATTTCAGCATTACTCCTGGTCTTTCTGTGCTTAATTGACAGTACACAGCCACATACATTTCAGTGCTGATGTAATTTTGTGTGAAGTTACCAGGCCAGACTTTTTTCATCTGTCTGGCACGATAACTCCTGTGACTCCTTTATTATTAGCTCCTCCAGGAGGTTATGTTATTGCCGGTGTCTGTTTTGTTTTTTGTTTGTTTCTCTGTTAGAAACATAACTCAAAAAGTAGGACAGATTCCAATGAAATCTTGAAAAGTCTGGATTTGGACAAGGAACAAATGATTAGATTTCGGGAGTGATCCTGGATCTGCCATGATGAAAAATGCATTTTCATGAATAACTACCGAATAGGGGTGTGCGATATGATGATATTAAATTGTTAAGGATTATAACGTGGGGATGATCTCATAAAGCAGAAAGATCGTCAGATCGTCTGCGTGGGCGCAGAGACTTTGACGCACACCCGACTAACCAATCATAGCACATTAAGCGCAGTGCATTGTGGGATCTCCTGTTTGGTTATGTAGCGTGAAGCCATGGCGGAAAGAAAAAAGGAGATTAAAGCTTGAAGAACAGACAAAAATCTGTTCTAAAGCAGCTGTATTATTCACTCAGATTATAGACATTGCAGTTAGATAACATTTGTTTTAAATTTTTGCACTTTAAGAGATAATGTTGATATTGTTGTTCATTTCCTTTTATGTTTACATTTATTGCACATTTTTATAAAAACTGCACTATTTAAATTGGAACCTGTTCAGAAAGTTTCTTTGACTTTGTCTTTTTCTTTTAGGGTTTTACACAATTTATATGTTAAACATAGGGAAAAAATGGTCAAATATGCAAATTAGTCTAGCAAAAGGAAAGTAAAAAGAATCGTGATAAAATCGTGATCGTGATTTTATTTTTAAAATATTGTGATATAATATTTTTGCCATATCGCCCACCCCTACTACTGAACTAAAATAGACATCATTATGAATCCAATTGCTAATGGTATGTTTTCATGGTCAAGAAATCAAATAAAAGATTAAATAAAGGTAGGACTAAAATTTATGCTGAAAATCACAATATGGGTGAGGATTGTGGCGCTGGCAGCAGTCTACGCTCTCCGAATGCCTTTTTAGTTGTTTGTGCTGACTGCCTCTTGCAAGAGTATGACGCGGACTGTTATTTTGAATGGAAAAATGAGTAGGAGGCAGTGATGAGAGGAATTGTTGGGAAAAACTTGCTCTTGATGTCCAACCCGATTCATTAAAATAAATATTTTCATAAAATATTTGTAAAGGCTAAAATTAGAACAAATAAGATTTTACCCTCATTTGGCTAGCAGAGGGTAATAACTTCTGATCATAAGTGGACATCAATAACATAAATTCCATAAAATGAGTATTTTATGCCTTTATTATGGTAGGTAGTGTGTTGTCTTTATTATGGTAGGTAGCACTGAAATGGTGTGCCACCACTCTAAGTGTGTGGCAGAGGAAACACTGAGCCAGTTTGCAAAATTCCAGCTCAACATCCCAAACTTTTACTCTTGCCAGGTTGTGCTTAAGAGCTGAGAGGATTTCACATCTAGTGTTAAAGGCCATCACTCTCTCAGATTCAAACATTATCCTGTTAATACTCTGTGTCTTAAAGGCTTTAATGTTCCACCATAAATCTGAATTAGAGGTAACACCTATCAAGGACATGCTGAGAAAAGCAGCAGTAAATTTATACATCTCAACTTCCCCTCAATACTCTGCTTTCCTAAACCAAGATGGTGTTGTCCTGCTGCAGCACACCCTGAAGCAGCCAGCAGTGGCTGTGCTGCTGGCCATGCATGCATTCATTATCTCTTTATGAGTCACAATGAGTGACAAGAAGCCCAGAATTTATGAGCGCTCTCATCTGGCTGGGATCTTGTGTTTTAGTGAGGGAAGTGCAAAGGGAAGATTGGCTCATATGGCAGAGGAGAAAGGAAAACAGAAAGGTAGAAGAGAAGTAAGTGTTAGGAAGAAGGAGAAACCTTGAGATAGACAGAGGCTGATATAGACACCCCGAGGAGGAAAGCAGAGACGAGTCAGAAGAGAGCAAGAGTAGCATAAAGACCTCACTGACACCAAGTCTGAAAGAGGCTTTGTGCTGGGAGGGCTGACCTCACCGTCTCCGAGCCATGTGGTTGGCCGTACAAAATTACAGCCGTGACAGAGGGGACGGGTATTGTTTTTACAGCCAACTGCAGTTTCACTAATGACTTTCAAGATAATCGGCACAGAAACCGAAAACAAGGAGCTGATGGGTGTCGCCGGGTAATGTGGGTGCTTTTTTTCCCCCAAAAGAAACAGCTTGAAGAGGAAAAGTAAAACTCTGTACAGTCCCTTCTCCAGTGTGTGATGTCATCCAGGAAAAAGATAACATGCATTCAACACGGCTGGTGTTATTTCAGTGATAAGAGCTATTATTCCTGTACTTTCCCTCAGAAAAAAGGGTCAAAAGTTAACTGTTAAGTCATAAGATCCTCAATAAAATATTTGAGATTAAGCCCAAAATGCTTGTGATTTTTCACGGTCCATTTGAAAGGGTATCAAATTTTCCAGGAAACAGTTATGAATGGAATCTGAGGACTCATTCCTACTTCCTGTTTGTCGTGGAATTACAAAGAGGCTGCTGATGTCAGGATGCATCATTGCCGGACGTATCCTGTTACGATTGAGTCACTGAAGGAGGAAAAACGTGCATCTCAAGTCAGCTGTTTTGTGAGATTAAGCTGAAGAACTTAACCAAACTGTGGAGTCAATGTGTTTGGTTCTCTGCTTGACTTAGTATTGCTCTGGCTTCACAATTTTCTGTTCATTTTTAGTAGTACAGAAATCAAGCAATAACATCTTGTTAAATGGTTGTGAAAAGTGATTTTTGTTTACTATGAAAGGAAAGAGTTGGTGATCTGCTTTGGTTATTGTCTGATACGATTTATGATAAAAGTTAACATCATTAAGAAAAAGGCAAACAAAGATATCTTTAAGAACCACTGCATCACAATCAACTATGTTGATGAACTATACTGATAAGGAGACAATGCTTTTAAGTAGACTGTTATTGCAAAGGATATGTTTGAGCTAGGGGTGTAATGAAATGGTCAACTCACGAAACAATACGAAATACGAAACAGGGCTCACAATACAAATTACTCACGATACGAAATAAAGATGATCGAAAATCCCCAACGTTTGGACCTATAGATGTCTGAAATGTGAACTATAATATTTAGCCTATAACAGTGCATATACTTCTGATCTTCAAGAATGATCAAATTCTGTCAACTCAACAGTAAATACAAAAATCAAATAATGTTTTTTTATGCAGACTTTCACAAACATACAGTTGCTGCCTGTCTCCAGTTCAAAGTAGTTCGTAGTTTTTAGTTGTACTCTGTAGCGGCATATTTTGCACACGGTTGTTGTTTTGTCCGCAATCTTCTCACTGTTCTCTCGTCTTTTACATGGGAAGCCAAAATAGGTCCACACAACCGATTTATTTGACGGAGCGTCAACTAATTCCACGACCTCGCCTTCCTCCATTTTTAAGCGAGTGTTTTGCTACTGTAGGCGAGGAGGGCAAAAAATCCCCAGTGCCCCTACGTGTTTTATTATTTTATGCTTTTATTTCGTGCGTCATTGAATTTTATTTTGTCATTTTTTATTTCGTGAAATTTCGTTACACCCCTAGTTTGAGCTGGTGCTTAGGTCTTACACTATCCCACAGCATCCTACCACTTATTACAGTTATTCCGGTTGAAGAATCAGTCATTTGAAATCATGAAAAGGGCCCATACATCTATTTTTCAGCTCTTCTATGTGCATCTCCAGCAGTGAAAAATGTAGGTCGAACTCTTATCCACATGTCCTGGACATGTTCTTACCTGGAAAATGACGAGGAAATGTCTTTCAAACCTATCACAAGTCTTGAACTAAACTTTGACATGATGTCCCCTATTGGTTTGGAAAAACCTTGGGCTGCATTAACGACAAATAAATACAAACTATTTTAAAAACGGAATAAGTCTAAAAACAAAGAAATACAAATGCACAAACTGAAACATACACAATTAGCACAAGAACATAAAAAAATAAATACATTTAAAAGTATCCAGTAATGACAAGCACAAAAAGCAAATGATCCTGACAGGCTTACCCAAACAGTAGAATCATCAAAAGCACCACAAAGACCTATTAATGTGTCATAAAAACACAAAGTTCCATCCTCAGTCTAGTGGATTTCCCTGTCTAAGCTTTAGTCTCCCTCTAGTTAAATATATTCCTTTCTTTCTGTCTCTTTCACTTACTGTATTTTATTATGTATAATGTTCTTGTACAAAAATTTCCATGGAAGTTAGATGATTATTTTCTTTTCAAACAATGAAATCTAAATGATGAAATTAAAATATCTTTGACAGTTGAAAAGAGCTGAATCTGATTCAAACTACTGAAGATTTTTGTAGTGTTCCTTCATGAAAAGTTTGTTAAAGCTCACAGAGTCACAGCTCATCTAAAATATGGTCAAGCTGCAGCACCTTTTTAAGAAACAACACTTTCAGAAGAGCCCACTATGAATCAACAACCATTTACAGGATGATTTATTGACCACACAGTGTGTAATCTGATGAGATTTATGGTCCAGGTAGTCAGCGCTTTGACTTTACATGACACCACAGGCCCGTAAACCGACTGATACACTGAGAGTAAGTAACACAAGGAGCTAAATGGTCCCATGCCAGTGGTCTGGATGAGTGGTTGAATATCTGATGCAGAAAAGAGACAGACAGAAGTGAGGAAAGAAAGATGGAGCCATGTAGAGAAAAACAGAGAGCTTACAGATACTGATGAACTGGGTGCATTGGTGCAGTATCCAGACGAGGGAACAGACGCCACAGACCACCTCCTTCCATCCGCTCTGCAGAAACAAAACAGTGACAGACTGATCAGTGGTTGCATAAAAGACAAACAGCACATCCTGTGTAGTCTCTTCAATCTTCAAAGCTGAATTTTTCCCTCTAAAAGCACAATTTCAATCTTGAAACAGATACATCGAACACCTGAAACCATGAATTTCAATTTACAAGAAACCAGCAATGCAAGACGTATCACAATGCAGGGCTTACACTTATGCAGAGAGTCCAAAATATTTTACATAAGTTAAGATAGTTTTTTCATCTTATGTTTTTTTACATTATAGTTTATTTTAATAGAATAAACAGTTGATCCATTTGCAAAACAAAGTCAAAGTTTTAAGCAATTTTATGATTATTGATGTCCAAGTACTGAGTAGATCATCTTTAAAGCCTTAGGTGGAGTGAATTTGAAAGTGAGATCCGATCCTTCCTTCATGTGCAGTGTTAAATAGGTCAGTATTAAAAAAAATATTGATGGTGCTGGTGTTTCCAAACTCATTGTTGCTGGCACCAATACTGACACTGCTTGTTTTCACCAAGAGCACAAATTTTACTTTAGTATGTAAGTAAAATGGCCTGTTTCTTTCATGGTGACAGTTTATATGTGCCAGAAACAGGACTGCACAAGAAAAAATATTTTATTTATAATTCAGTTAAATAGGTTGTAAATATAGGAAAAAACTTTAAGACCAGTGTTACTAAAAATCACCTTTTAAGGCATATTTCTGCCTTTATCTTTTGGAGGTCTTTTGGAGCCTTCCCTACCTTCAGTTCTTACTTCAGATCCTTTTCCCAGCCCACCTCCCTTTCTTCACCCACACCCACAACACAGCTTCAGTGAGTGGCTGCTCAACATGAGTCTGGCTCAACTCAAGGGTTTCTGACTGTTTAACAGAGTTATTTTTGCCGGTGTTACTGAAGGTCTCCTACAGATGCACTCCACTGTAGGTTGGCCCAGTGCTGCACTCATGATGGATTCATGTTGGATGTATGTGAAAACACTATGTGTATTTTAATCATGTAAATGTATATGTGCATGCACAAGGATCTATAAAATGAATAGTATGGCTCACTTGTTGTTGTCTTTTAATGATTTAAATTTGTCTTTTAGCACTTGTGCATTTCTCTGTTTGACCTGATGTTGATGTTTGGTTTCATTTTTTCCTACGGTCCTGTCTCTAATTTGTCTGTTAAATTGCTTAAAGGATAAGTTCGGTTTCTACAGCTTTCACATTGTTTATAGAATGAAGTAGAACAATATACTCACCCAGAAGGCTTTCCTGATCCAAACAGTGCTTCGGGAGATATTTAGATCCAAAATCGAGCGGCGGACATCTGTATAATGGTAGCACACAGGGCATGTATAGCGCCGCTTCTAAAACTGCATTAATCATCCAAAAACTCATTAGTTTCACCAATATTTCATCATGGTCCGCTCACGCTACTCCTCCAAGACAGTCCGGGGTCGCTACAGACATGTTTTGTGACTGCGCTGACCTCTGGACTGAAACTGCTCTCTGGCCAGCTGTTCTTCTCTTCTCTGAGCTCCTCATCTGTAAACTCTGGCTCGAAACTGTACGGACACCCATCATATTCAAAGTTCTCCTCCACAACATCTTAATCCGATAGATATTCGTCCATTTTGCACAAAACTGGAAGAAGAAACTCGTTGTGTAGCCGGCTGTCTTCTCCTGAAACAATGAGCTGTACTGCGCATGTGCAGAGGCAAACGGAAACAAAGTCTTCAGGTCAGCGCAGTCACAAAACATGTCTGGAGCGACACAGAATGTCTTGGAGGAGTAGCCCGAGCGGACCATGATGAAATATTGGTGAAACTAATGAGTTTTTGGATGATTAATGCAGTTTTAGAAGCAGCGTTATACATGCCCCATGTGCTACCATTATACGGATGTCCGCCGCCCGATTTTGGATTTAAATATCTCCCGAAGCACAGTTTGGATCAGGAAAGCCTTCTGGGTGAGATATTGTTCTACTTCATTCTATAAACAACGTGAAAGCTGTAGAAACTGAACTTATCCTTTAACAACATCTATTTTTAAAAGATTATGATTAACATTTTCATTCTCATCATCAGCTGTCGTATTTTTATTCATCCTTTTCTTATTCATTTACTCACTTTTGTCATCAAACCGAACCAAACAGAATAAACCCATACCAATGCGTACTATATATTCCTCCTGTGTGATATTGCGATATTAGGACAAGTAAAGACTCTAGATAGGGATTTTCTTACCTTTCAGTGCGGGCCAGTTGGCTGCTGATGAAAAAGAAGGCGATGGAGAAGAAACAGAGGATGAGAGGGAGAGGGATGGGCAGTGAGAAGAGAAAAAAAAACACTGTTTAATGATAGTGACAGATTAAGTCTGGTTGTCAGAGTCCCAGCTCTGTTTGTCTGTCACACATCAGAGCCAGTGGCAGTCTGCTGCTTCTGCTGCTGAGGACACCTGCCAAGTTTGTTATCATACTGCAGCACTGAAAGCAACAAACACAACTCGTGACTCAGTACACACATAAACACACACACCAACATCATTCAGTCAGCAACACTGCCTACATTTTAACTGTTAAACACCCACCCTGACCAATACTACAGACTAACAGCATTCACTTTAAAAGTGTGAATTTTCCACTCCTTCAGATAGTGCCTCTCTCTTCCCCCTCTTTTCCATCTAATATGGCACTCTGAGGACTTGGCCCACTTTCCATGACTCAATCTGTGCTGACAAGGATGGTCGAATGTTTTCCTGCACAAACCAGCACTTGGGGACGTGTGGTTGAATCTGGGGTGACAGAATGAAAGTCACAAATGAGGGAGACAGCAAGGCTGGGAAATGAAATGCATTTTTAAGATGTAGCAGTATTTTTTTTTACTAAGATACATGGTATGAAAATACCTTTTTTTATATTAATACATCTTCTTTTGACATTTACTTTGATAAAAAAAAAATACACTTAATGCCTAATGATCTTGTAAAAATTTAATCACATTAATAAGGGTTGAGACTGACCCACCTAGACTTAAAGGTACTTTTAAAGGTGCGTTCACACCCAATGCAACCTGGGCGACCTCAGCGACCACTCTCTATGCAAAGTCAATGTAAAGCCGCCATCGGCCGTGACCAGATATCATGCAATGGACGCTATCTGGGCGACTGTGTCATGTCTTGGGAGTCATGTGGCAGCGCCCCTGTTGCTGCAGATGAGAACTCTTAGGATGTGCGATCAGGTCACGGAGCTAGGTCGCCGAATCTTAAAATTTTGAACATTTCAGGTGATATTATGTGTGGCTGCAACAGACAACGTATATGGGTTGTTAGGTGAGTGAAAGGGATACAATTGGAATATTGTCAGCTAATGCATCCTATTATATGATAAGATATAATCATCATGAAACCTGAGGGGGTGCGACGTCACTGAGCAAGGCGACAGCAACCAAATGAGCTATAGACAAGCAACGGGACTTGGGTTGGCGACGTGATCTTGGTCATCAAGTCATGTTTGGTGTGAACACACCTTAACACACACTCAAACCTGTGTCTCTAAAAAATTCAAAAATGTCAACATCAACTTATGTTTATGCATATCCAAACACAAAATTTCAGAAAAAATATTTGAAAGGTTTAACAATTGGATTTAACTTTAAATGTTGGAATTTGCCCCAAAATTCATTAATATTTTTTAGCTCATCAGTTAATCATATTGACAATATCAACATCCTCCTACACCCTGTGCTGATGTTAAGTCATGTCTTAGCAGTAAAGGTACAGAAATATCACATGGTTCTAGATGAGCTGTAATATGCTTCTTTTTCACATTATAGTCTATTTAAAAGTAAAAACTGACAAAACCATTTATATCCATTTATTTAAGGATATCCCTACAAGGTTGACCTTTATTCCAAATGTTGCTGACAAACTGCTTTTATAATTAGGACTCTGCTCTCTCTTTTGTTAAAAGAGAGATCATTAAGTTTCTATACATTTTATAACTGCTGATTGTTACAATATTTACCTCAGCCATGGAGGTTATGCTTTCCCCGAGCCTGTCTGTTTGTCTGTTAGCACAATTACGCAAAGCTATTGGATGGATTTACATGAACATTTTACAAGAGGTGTGATTTGGTCCTAGGAAAAAGCCATTACATTTTGGTGCTGATCTGAATCAGACAGTCGTCACAAAAAAACCATTGAAGCTTATAATGGCAAATCCAGTTCAGTTCTCCTTGGCTGCTGTGAGGGTTCTACCCTCTGGGGGTTGTAGTTTATTTGCAAACTGACATCAACTTTTTTCAAGCTTATGTCACTACATTTCCCAGATTCCTTGCAATATCAGCAGAGGAGTCCTCCACATGGATTGACATAAGCAGAGGCTCGATAATACAATCATAGCGGAAAAGCCACTGTCATAACTGAGGTGCTTGGCAGAGGTCTGCGATCTCAGAGTGCTCTTCTAGTTGAGACTGTATACTTCTAAAACACAATATTTCAGGGAAAATATCAGTTGCCCTAATTGCAATGTTGCAAATCTTTAGTGCTTTTTAAAATCTATGGTGAAGTTTCTCTGCACTCATTGATATTTAAATAATACAGAAATGACCAAATGCTCGGTGTTGAGAACTTCTTTTGTTGTTATGATAACAAACAGGTAATAATATTGCTTGATTTTAACTAGTAATGAGTCAAAATGTGTTATTCTAGTACTACACTGACCATAGTTATTTCTGTACAGATTGAAAAAAAAAATGATTAGAAATATATGGCCGGGGTTGTCTCACTCATGTTTTACATTTTTTTGTCTATATTTGTTATTCCACCAGCAAATCATCAGCAATTGTTTCTTCGAGACTCTCAAATATTATAGCATGCATTTCTAGACTCTTTTATATGCATTGTGGAATGTCTTATGTTTGAGGGTTCATTGCTGAAAAAATGTGGCAACCAGTTATCCTTGGTGGTAGATGTAAAATATAATATTGACAGATGCAACAGAAAAACGAGAAAAAATCATGCACAGCTCGAATTTTAAGATGAGACATCACACCTCATGACAGTTTGACTGGCAAATGTGAAATGATGAACTTTAAAAATACCTGGGTGACATTTTGACTATTGTCCATGTGTGAAAAACACTGGTTTCATTGAGCTAAAAAGTATCAAGATTTATTTTCACTGTTTGCATACAAACGTTCAGCTGTGGCACATGTATTTGATTTTGTTGATGGACTACTCTGTGATTTTTGTCCATTCAGGACCTGTTAAGTGCCATGTTTTCAATGGCTCTTCACTCTTCTTATGATCTACATTTTCCACTGGTCCCACCAACTCTAATCAGTGACATCACAGTGGTAGGACATCACTATAGTAGAGCTATTGCAGGTGGGACAGGGTCATCATCTGTTTCAGGCAGCTACAGGAGCTGGGAGCAGCTAGAGAGGGAGAAGTTCTGATGCAGCTGACATTTTTGTTTTGTGCACAGAAGTATTCAATCACATGAAGGAGACACAGTAAAACACTGTAAACCCACTTAAATGCAAATGAATCTAACAAAGCTTAAAGGAAAACTAAAAAATACTGACCCAAAGATATCAGACACTTAAGTTTACAAGGTCATTGCCTAATACTCTCTTGCAGAGACTAACATCGGCATTGCTTTGACCAACATTTGTAGTAGTTTTGCAGTGGTAAATGCTAAATACTGATGTACCTTATACTTGCTTTCATAGGTTAGCTCTTCATGAAAAAGCTTTTTATCACAGAGACAATTACACTTTCAAGCACTTTATCCAAAATCCAAGCACTTTTCAACCCCTTAAATGCGTGCATTATATTTCAAGCACCTGCACAACCCTGTAATTTTCAATTTGCACCACCCAGCCCTAGAGTGCCTGAGCTCTCTGCATTATTAACTTGGATGCGTGTGTTTTTTTCTTGTCTGCTTTGTGTTTTATATGTAAGCCATTAGCTAAATGCCGTTTTACTGACACTGAGTTTCTGTATTAAGGACCTGCTCGGCTTAAAGGGAGGGAAGCTAAGACTAAAAACAAGCCTCAAATCGATGTTAGAATCAATGCCTGGTCTGTTAGAGAATAAACTATTGTGTGCCAGGGTGTTGGCAGCTCTCACACCCTGAGGATAAAAAAAGCTTTTTTAATGCTGAAAAAGAGAGCTGCAGTAAAACGATTATGCCTCACGCTTTGCATCAGATCGTTATCACGCTGCATCAGAAAAAGACTCATTTATTCTTTGTGCAAATGCCAACTCCTGTGTGTCCCCTCTTCTGTGTTAACATGACAAAATAATTGCACAAACAGCAGGCTTATACGGCTTGTGTGAATAACAAATAAACCCGGCAGAGCTTTCAAAAGTGCAGCCGCAGCATCAGTCTCCGCCCAGGCTGCTTAAAAAGTCTCAATAAATTTAGATGAGTCATGCAGGCTGGTGTGAGGCAACTCTATCAGGAGACGTCCCCTCTCCATCCTTGAGCTGATGGTGCAATATGTGATGCTGCACTGCAACATGAAATGCTAATTTAAAGCACATGACGTTAAAGACAGGCAGCATGTGCATTCGGAGTACATGCAGCAAAACAGAAAGTTCATGAGCACTAGTTACAACGAGACTGTTTTTTAAAGCTCAGTCCTGCTGTTTGGCTCCAAATCTCCTTCTAGCAAGCTGTAAAACAAACTATTCACAGTGCCTTAACAAGGATGCCAGTTCCAGCAAGTACTGCGTGATAAGTGGGCAAGCTTTCCTATTTCTTTCCCCATAATCACAGCAGCCCTGAGTAATGAGTGTGTGCATGGACTTGCCAGCGTAATTGGCTTGAAAAATGCCAAGACCAGTGTCCAGCGAGTGGCCCCGGGGCCTTTTCAGCTGGTTGGACTTGCATTCACATTGCTTTATTCTCATTCCAGGGGCAAAAGGGAACAAGTTAGGACATGTTCATTATTCATACGACTTCTACAAAACTAAAGTTTCTTGGGGTTATCCTGTGTGCTTTGTGGCTTATCTTGAAGTGAAGGCTAAATATAGAATTAGGCTTTTACATTACGTTGTCAGTTGCGATAATATTTTCCACCGTTTGCAGTTTTGATGAAGGAAGGATTAACTCCATTCAAAAGTCAGTCAGTCTTGCAAACACTCGAGCTCTTGGAGAATAATCAAATCCTCATTAAAGAACCCTTCACTTTATTCTTACCTGCGGGCAAACTGGAAGTTTGCAGATGAGCTGGCAGAGACATTTCTGGGGCTTTCTGAAGGGCTGCTGCCAGCTAGAAAAAGAAAAAAAAAGTTAAAATCAGAACAAACAACATATATGTAAAGCAAGGTCTATCACTAGAGAACAAAAATTATATCATACAAGATCCTAGAGGGACAGTGTAAGCCAAGATATTAATACTTACACACATTTTGGGAACATTTAATGATTAGAAACTTTTGGTCAGAACTATACAAGATCTTTAGAGGCTTATTTTTACAAAAATAGCCCTGATTTTTGTACGCAAGTTTTTGGAGAGTTGGTTTCATTCTTCGCCAATGCAGTGCTTATTTACCAAACACCTTCATGTCTGTGGGTAAGAAAAGTATTCGATAACACTTGGTATACACGTGCAATCCAAACTTTTACATCTTTCCCAAACGGACAGATTTTCTCAGTTATGGTCTCGTTCAAAAGTCTTGCATTTGCATACAGTAGTACTTAACTAGCTTGAAAAATTTGAGATTCTTAGGTTTATACAAGGTTGTGGGTTAAAAATTGTGTCATGTTTAGATAGTTTTTATTATTTTGTGTCTGAACCCCAACTTATAAGCTCTAGATAGTTTTGAGGAGCTTCTTTTCACAGACAAATATCTCATGAGAAATTGTGATTATAAACCTTTTATAAATTTATTTTGTGACTAAACAAATTGATTGACTGTTGGTCAAAATGCAATTCTTATGTGTGTCTGTTACAGTGACGCTTGGGATGAACCAATGAGCAGATACTACACTGTCGAAGGTGATGTTATCCCCTCACAAATAAATTTGATTACTTATTATAGTGTTGGGCAGTCACTTGACTTGAAATAAATTATTGTAGAATATTACTTATCTAAGTTGAAAACAGTTTGAGGATAACAATTATTTTGCAGTTGCTAACAGAGGTTAAGCTTTGTAACTTGGTGTTGGTAATACCATTTTCAGAAAGTAGGGGTGTCCCAATACAACTATTTCACCTCCGATACGATACCGATATTGCAGCCTTGAGTATTGGCCGATACCGATATCAATCCGATACGATATCAGCAGGAATCATACAGACTTTTATTACCTATTTTGTAGTATGGACTGTAAGAAAAGGCTTGATCAGGTCAGATTACTCAAACAGAGGACAGTAGTCAGCAATAGTAGGTATGAGAAAAGCTGACCCATTAGTTATTAACCAACAGATTAAATAAAATTTAACCTTAAACATAAGAATATACTACAATTAAAACAACATGAATAAAAAATATTAGAAGACCCTGAAAAGTGACCTCAATAAATCAAACAAAAACATATTTCACCAACTGCAAAATAACCACTGTGTTGAACTTAAACATAAGCATATTCTACAACTGAATAAAATAAAACATAAATATATTAGAATGGACTGCTTGTATCAGAGGAGATACTGTAAGTTACTGTATCCTCATCGGGACATCCCTATCAGAAAGTGACTATATGCATTAAAGGAGTTCAGGATATCATTAACGTGATTGGTGTAAACCCCAAACAACCTGTTGCCTTTAATAAGTGAGAAGAATACTTTGTCTAGAAGACATAACATCATGAAAGCAATGCAGCAGTACAATTTTATTGTTGCATTAGAGGCTAAATTGATTTCTAAATCATTTTCTTCCTTAAGTTTAGTAGATATTCAGACATACTTGTCTTAGATGGTTGGCTAAAATGAGTTCATGTGGGGTTTTACAGAAAGGAAGAACCTGAATTTTCTGTTTTATAAGTTACTGTATCCTCATATTAAAGTAACAATAAACTGGATTAAGAATGAAAACAAAAATATAGGTCAACCACCTGACCTACAGTGACAAATAACACAAACAGGTTTTGTGAATATCTATGAGCTGATGTACCCAAATGCACAGGCCTAATAGAATAGCATTTCTATCTCCTATGTTTGTTATGAACTTTCATGACACTGCAGATTGTCAGCCTACGAGGTTTTGTTATTTTTTTGATTGTGTAATTAGTACTGTATATGAACTGTTGAAATATCTCAAACTATAGTAATTCCTGTAGTTATATAACCTTGGTATAGCATTTTAATTAATGCCATTAAAAATGTAAGACCTTTCAAAAGTTAAAAAAATAAGACTGTTAAAACTTCAATTAAAAAAAAAGACCTTTAATACTTTGTGATGATCTGTAGGAGCCCTGTACTTAAGGGATGGAAAATGAGTAAAAGCTAAGCTCTATCAAGGAAGCTCCTAAAATGTAAAATATTCTGCTGGCTTTCCTGCTTTTTAGATAAGTTTCAATGAGCAGAATTGAAACAATCGTATCTTTTAACACCAGTCATACTCCCACAGAAGCAGACTGTTGTTGTTCTCTTGAAAGGGTCACTGAAGGGTTTTTATGCCAGCCCCTGAGGGCAAACCACTACCACACCATGAGTCACTTTGGAAAACAAGGGCAGTGAATGAATGATTCTTAATATTTCACTCCAGGCAGCTGTACCAAGTACAAGAGTCACCTGAAGGAAGTTACAGATATCAAGAGTAGGAAAGCCTTCTTCACTTCTCGAGCACTGTACTGTGAGAACACTGAACAGTAATGAAACCACTGTCTTGTGATTTAAAGCTTCAAATGTAAAGCTTGGGGCATTTAAAAGCTCATAATTCTCTTTTACCTCATGTGATTGTGCATGTGTTGAAAGTAATAAGCCTCCAGGACAGTATTACACAATGACAAGTTCAGACAAACATCAGAATACCCAACACATCAGCACCTGTGGCAAGTGGGAGAGGTGAAAGCGGTCGTGAGAGCGTGGGCGACGGAGTCCCGACCGCCAAACTCCTTCTCTTGTTGTTACGAGAACTGTAAGAGAATCAGAGAGAGAAAACATTTGCCTACGCAACAAATTTACAGACACAATCACTCAGCACACATTGAAAGTGTTATTATCAGAATAGTATGGCAAAACATGGCCGACATATGAGTGTTGGCTGTTGATGCTGATAAGGACAAACCCTGATAACTATATGATACAGTCAATTTTGGTGACATGTTAAAATAGATTTTTAGCTAAACACATGAAGTTGGTTTGTAAACACACAATAACATAATGATGTTGTGTAATCAGAGAAAATATGTGAACTTGTATATACAACTATGTTGACTGTTTCATCTGTTGGATGATGCACTGGTTGTGATTCTGACTGCGAATCTGCATGACACTGTTGTCCTTGTACAATTGTCTTCAGGTGGACAAGTAACTTCATTCTTTCCTCATTCTCACTGACAAAACTCGAAAAATAGCAAGTAGAAGTTGGGGCAACAGTAAGTCATAGTTCATACTAAATATTGTTTGTTTTTTATTTGTTTGCTCGTTTGATTTTTACAAAAAAAATTATATTGTGTGATTTTTTTTGTACAAAAAAAGAGAGAGAGAAAAATAAGTAACTTTCCTCTATAAACACATTTTTTGTATTTGGGATGGTAGGAAAAGTTTGATGCATTTTTGTATTCAGTTTTGTAATCTACCACACCAGATGGACCGTTTCACTTATCCATAGGATCTGTTTCACATCCACATCTAGCTAAACATCCCACAGAAGGTGTTTTGGCAGGGCAGAACTTTTCCAAAAATGAAATCACCACATTTTAAGGCGCTGATAGTTGAGCCGTTAGCTAACGCTGTTCATGTATGGTACACCATGGCCAAAGTGGGTTTAAATCCTGGTCTTGGACACAAACCTCGTCTCCACTCTCTCAGCCCTTTTCTAACTCTACCCACGGCCTCTTTCTACACAGAAAGCAGAAGTAAAAAATACAATACCGTTTAAAGAAAAAACATTTATTTCTGCTTTGTATTGCCATGCTATATGCCACTATGTGGTCATCCTTTGCATGTCTCCTCTTGTCCTACAGGCCTGTATTGCACAAATATTTCTGGGATGTCTCTTATGTCTGGAAGCATATTCATGTGGGTATTAGAAACATCTGGGAAGACCACTGGGAACACCTGACCCTATAAAAACAGCTTAAGCTGGCTGTTACACAATGATGCAGAGAATATCAATCGGCTCTCATGACATAACGGCACACTGCAGGGAATGACGTGCCCATACCATTTAAGATTCATTACCATAGATGGACAAAGGCTGATCTATATGTGACAGAATCAATGATCACATTGTTTTGCAATCGCACAAAGGCATGTTAGCTCTAACTTGTTAGTAATATCCTGTTTGAGGGACTACTTTTGCCCTAATTTGGTGTTTTTTTTCTGTGTTTGTAATTATCCTATCAGTGAGTCACTTCTATGGCACTATGGAAGGAATCCCAGCTCTTTTGAAAAGCCACATACAAGAGTGAAGACTGACAGATCAGTTTAAAGGCTGGCAGATATGCCTGAATGGTATTACTCTGTGAACAACTTAGCCACACGGATGCCACAGGCATTATTATAATACTCTAACTTCAGTTCAATTGTTACATCTCCACTTCTTCTATGTTTGGGTATGTACATATGATGCCTAGAAGCATGTTTATTCCTGCTGCTCAGTCTATACGTGTGCTGAAGTCTTCATTTGGAATAGGATTAAGGATCCTTTCTACTTAGTTGTTCTGTTCCACCACAAAGCTGGATATAATCTCGTCATGCTCTCTGTGTCATCATGGTGAGCTTGATGCCATCTCTCTTTCTCCTTGGCAAAGGCCTAAAATAATTGAGGGACTGAGACAACATTGACAGAGCCTGACATTTCTGGGTCGGTGCTGAGGCAGATTTCAAACAGTTTATGGCCCCAAACCCAAAAATGCATCAGGCTTAGCAGGGAGACAGCACAATAACAAATAGGAAGAAGAGCCAATAAAAGTGTGACTTTTGCCTCAGCAAGGCACCAACAAACTCTAACAGCGTGAACAATTTTATTCTTATCGGGAAATAAATAAAGAGACAGTTTTCACATCACATAGGCTGGATAAAAACTGGCATGAAAGCATCACTGTATCACACCATGACCACGAGAGAGCTTTATCACCAGCTGGCAGAGATAAGGCTTCTCATATTTGGGACCAACAATGGTGGTTTGTAAGAGACCTTTCAGGGCGGGCAGCCATGTAGCATGATGAATGTAGGCCACTGAGATGTAGGTCTGCTCTGCATGTTTCACATGTCTGCTGCTGACGGTGAAGGGCTGCTTTTACACACTGAGCAAATACTGAAAAGTCACGCTGCTGGGCTGATGCATTTATCCAAACTTCATGGAAAAAATAGGATGGTCCAAAACTCCAGACAGTGTGCTCAGAGGCTTGTGCTTTACACAATTAGCATAATAAATGGATTAGAGTAGCCACAGGGTTTGGTGATATGGACCAAAAAACCTATCTCACCATTTAGTAAGGAAATTGTTGTACACAAACAATACAATAAAAAGATTTGTTATTTTGTGTAGCAAAAAAGAAAATTGTGTTGTAACACCAGAATTGTAATATTATTATTCTGGGGGAAAATATGGCTACCCGTTTTGAACAACTGCAACAAAAATAGAAGACAACCACTAATGTGCAATTCTCTTGTTTTTGATTATCAAAAGTTGTAGACAGGCTCGTCCTGTTTGATTTGTACAAAAAACCATGGTAACATTTTCATACACTGATAATGCGTCAGTCCTGTGCCCAGAGCTGGGGGTTGGAGGACAAAAAGAGTGCAAATAAGCATGACCTCTGAGTGGAGCTGAGGTACAAGCTTTATTTTTTGACAGATGTTTATACCCCATGGAAACTTCTGGAAAAAGAGGATTATAATGTAAAGTAAGTTTCATGGCATATATGAGGCATCAATATTTCCAAAAGCCCACCAGCTTATGCTTATACAGTATATATTATAATACTGAAGAATTCACTTTACACCACTGTGGGAATAAAAATCAACAGATAAATTGTCAGTTTTATGTTTTGACTATATGTTTGGGTCAATAATTCCACAATTTGGGATGTGGGAACCAGGACGTTACTCACATTTAATTTGAGTCAGAGGGTAAGGAAATCAGTTCTGTTAACGAAAGTAATATTCTAATCAAGTTAGCACATAAATAATAGTTTAACTGTAAAAATCAGGGCTGGTACCAATGTTTAAAGATGGCAATATGGTTGATACCAGAACTGATATTTGCTCATCAAACACTCATTTGCTTAAGGCAAATGTTAGTAAAAACACATGGACATTAGGTTTACATGTTTATTAGCTGATATCAATGTTAAACCAATTCCAGTGTGTATTCTTAGTTTCAACCCTTGCTTGAAATCACAGAGCAACAGACACTGACCATTGAGCTGTTAGCAATATAGATTGTTTGATTTGCCAGGCATAGGAAGGCATTAATTTAGGCCGCTTTTACACTAAAATTAACAGGTCAATGCAGGTTTTGTAAACGTGGGTTAACTCGCTAGTGACTCCTTCCCCGCTAACAGCAGACCCAGGTCTACTTGGCGGCAGACGAGCTGCGTGGCTGTTTTTTTTCCCTCTAGGGCATTAAAGGAAAAGTTCGGTTCCTGCAGCTTTTACATTGTTTATAGAATGAAGAACAACAATATACTCACCCAGAAGGCTTTCCTGATGCAAACGGTCCTTCGGAAGATATTTAGATCCAAAATCGAGCAGCGGACACCAATATAATGGTAGCCTGTAGGGCATGGATCGCCGTTCCTAAAAACTGCATTAATCGTCCAAAAACTCATGTTTTTCACTAATATTCCATCATGATTCGCTCTGAATGGTCCGCCATTGCAGCCTGTGTCTCTCCACACAGCGCTGTGTGGCTGTACTAACCTCTGAACTGACGAGTTTGTTTACATGCCCTTCGCGCATGCGCAGTACTCTCTGGAGCGTTGCGATCGCTTCCTCCTTTCTATGAGCTCTTTATATGTATAATCTGGCTCCAAACTGTAAGGACGTCCATCATATTCAAAGTCCTCCTCCACAACATCTTCATCCCATAGATATTCGTCCATTTTGCACAAAACTGGAAGAAGAAAGTCGATTTGTAGCTGCCGGTCTTCCCCTGAAACATACTTGAGCCATCATGACATGCGCTGGCGCTGGTGAAAACAAACTCTCTGGCCAATGTTCAGAGGTTAGTTCAGCCACACAGCGCTGTGTGGAGAGACACAGACTGCAATGGTGGATCATCCGGAACGTATCATGATGGAATATTGGTGAAAAACACGAGTTTTTGGACGATTAATGCAGTTTTTAGGAGCGGCGATCCATGCCCTACAGTCTACCATTATATCGGTGTCCGCTGCTCGATTTTGGATCTAAATATCTCCTGAAGCACCGTTTGGATCAGGACAGCCTTCTGGGTGAGTATATTGTTGTTCTTCATTCTATAAACAATGTGAAAGCTGCAGGAACCGGCGTTATCCTTTAAAGGTGCTATGAGGAGAATCTATTACCGGCGACATTAAGACTCTGCTACCCATGAGCACGTGCGGCAACTGTCGTAATGCTGTGTTCCAGTAACCTCGGAACTGGGAGTGACATCATCTCCGACTTATCTGCGTTCCAGTTGAAGTTCGAAAAAAAACAAACCGATCTACCAGGCTATTGTAAGCTGTTGTTAGCACGCCCTGCGTTGTTGTTCACAAATATCACATGAACAATGTGATTATCACTATGGCAGCATTTTTGTTAATAGAAGTCTAACAATAGCTAAATAACTGTTCACACTGGGGGGCATCCATCTTCGATTGTCAACTCGGGGGTGGGGAGGTTTCACCGAGTTCCCAGTGGGAAATTCTGACTTCGGGGGCATTCCAGTTGCAGTTTCTACTCGGAACTCAGAAATTCCTACTTCTGACTACAACTGGAACACACCAAAAGACATGACCCAAGCCAAAGCATGTGTTTGTTGTGATGCTAAGAAATGCAGTTCGGACCTTCCTCAGAACTCTGCATTGCTTTACAACTCCTTTTTTCAACAACTTATAGGATGCAAAGCGACGAGGTAATGTATCTCTTTCTAGTTAAGTAGCGGTAGTTTTTGACGTGTGACAACAAGCAATTTTTGGAAAACTTAATATCGTAGTTTTGTAGCTGGCTATATATATCGCTCCCTACAGCCCAGTGCTCTAAGACGTGTCCAAGTAATATAAATTTGCTCCAGTTTTAATTATCTTGTTCCCGAAGTTGAGTATCCATGCCAGTCCAGCCCTGTCCAACCCGACCACAAAGCTAAGGAATAGCATTTATAGATAACCTATTTTAATGCTATAAAACTCATCTCAAAGTGTGTATTTTGATCAGGCATATATCTAAAAGTGAGACATTTTTGTAATTACTTAGAAACTACTCACAGTCCTTTTAAGCTGATGTCATCATGTTGATGATGTCATCCACATGCCGAAACATGTAAACAATGGAAAGGAGCATAAAAGATGTGGAAACTTTTGACCCTCTTTAAAAATGTACAAACTCAGCCAGACTGAACGACATTCAAGCGCAGATGATATGAAGGCAGACTGAATTTGTTGCCGAGATAGCAAAGAGTCATGTAAGTTACAGACAGAGGGGGCTGGCGCAATGTTATGCCATGGAAACGTTTCGCTGACATCTTAATGTAAATTAGCGAGTCGACCTGGACGTGATGTTCTCACTGAAGCTGATCGGAGGAAACCCGTGCCACTTGCAGGGTTAGTCGACCCGGGCTGAAATGGTAATTAGACCCTATCAAACAGCAGACAGGAGCCGATTGTTACCGGGTTTAAACAGGTTTGTTGGCTAGTCTGAAAGGGGTATAAAAAATCTAAAAAATTAAACATACTGATTAATTTCACTCTTTGTTTTTCCCCATCCCTACTGATAACAATACATCTGCACTGGTGTTTAATACTAGTCACTAGACCTGGTGTCTATTACTTCTCCAAATCATTTAATCTGACACTGCTCCTATAATGACCAGATAAAGCAGGAGAAGTATAACATCATGACATGGCATAAGAAGATAAACATTGTCTCTGTATGTGTTTTATTTTGAAACTAAATGTACCTTTGAAATTTGATATATTGCCCACCCTCAAGTGCTAGCTACACCCTTCCACAATAGGCCTTGTAACTAATGTCATTAACAGAGGCTTTGCCAGATGTATACTGTGGAAGAATAACAAACAGAACTTCTTTTCACTGCAGGCAACGCCATAAAAATGACAAGATCAGTGTGAACTCACTGATTGCTATATGGAGTCCTTATAGGGCATTTCAGAGCTCTCCTTTGTGAGTGCAGATTACATTTACATCACAGATAAAGACGTACAAACAACACTACAGCCCCACTAACCAGATCAGTGTATCGATCAGCAGCATAGGGACTTAGTGTCGTTGTATGCGACAGCTGGGAGCAGACAATGCAGTCTGCCCACAAACACAACCCTCCTCAATGGCCACGTTTCTCAGTCGGAAACAAAAACTAGGGCGGATGTAACCGACACATACAGCATACTGTGCGGTGGGCTATCAGACCCCACATTTGTATCACCAGTCTAGGCTCTGTGTTGATAATAATGGCAGACACTGCAGGGGGCTAGGTTTACGTGCTGTGAATCAAACAGCTACAGCTCAGCATAAACGTTCAGCAAATTGCTGTTTGTCGGGATGTGAATGGTTCTGCTCAGCGGGGAGCTGATGACAACCCAATGCTCGGCAGACGTTTCCGCTTAGCGACAGTTTTGATGAAACTGTCCAGCTTTTGTCTACATGTGAGGAAATCTGAATAAAAAGGGCGTTTCGTTTTTACCTTTTTGATCTCTTCATCATGGCCCCAGTCACAAAACTAGTTTTGTAGCTCGGCAGCACTGTCCAGTAGTAGTTTTGGTCAGACATGGTGATGGTGATGCCCGATAAATCCAATTCAGGTGAGAATTATCCTCTGGTCACTGTGGGAGCCTCATGTTAACCCGTCTCTCCAGTGGACTCGCTGTTATTTGTGGCGGTTAGGCCAGTACGCGATGTCCAACGGCTGAAACTCCGCGGAGCTTCGGTACAAACTGAGCCCAGTCCCGCGGCACAGCGGCTCCGTGGAGACGACAGACTGCAACGGCCATGTCCGCTCTGCTTCTTCTGTCGGTAAGCGTCAACAGCCAAAATCACTAAAGGGTATGTCCTTCACAGGAGGCCACATTGTCGACAGATAGCTCCGCCAAAATATGAAGAGTGATACAAACTTTCCAGCAGCTACAGCAACGCCGCAACGCGCAGCCGCGTCACTTCGCGCCGGAGGGAGGAGGGACATGTGATGCCTTCATAGGCTGTCGGAAATCTTGTGGTCATGACAAGTGCACCTGAATACCCCCAAGTTAAGCAGAAAATAAAAACGAGACGGAAAGCCCCTCTTTAAATTCAAATTTCAATAGCCTGATATACAAACGTAAACTAATGAAATATTCATTCAAGATTAATCATTACTGGGTTTTATTTTGAGATTCAGGAGCTTCCGGGTAGTTTTAAATGCAGCATTTTGTCATCAGGGAATATAAAGATCCTCATGTGATTTTCATGGTTTTAAAGGACTTCAGCCACATGGTCAAAGAATTCAGTGTGTTCTAATTACTCACGAACAAGTCCCCTTTTTAATGGCGAAATTAAAATTATTAACCAGTTCCCTGCAGTTGCTTAAACTGAAATGTGACTCATCGGTGGTTTTAGACCATTTGGGGGGACTGACGCTTCCCGAAACTTCATTTAACCCCCACATAAATGCAAAAATCTTTATGGTCCATAAAGAGGCCAGATTTAGATTTTGTTTAATCGGACCTTATTGTTTTGCAAAAGTCAAATTTGGAATCAGAATTCTATGTAAGGAAGCAGAGGAAAAGTTGTCTCTTTACTACATGAATAGAAAAACCCAGAGGCTAGTGATTCAAAGGCTAGAATGTTATTGGTGAGAAATGTTGTGTTTCAAGGCTCTTTGACTTTCAAAGATGTTAAAGAAAACATTTTGTGAAAGGAACTTTAGAGTGATAATAATAAAATTAGGAAATGCAGTTTGACCAATCCATCCTGCATTCAATTTTGGCTACTATAACAATAAAACAACAAAAGTGTTGAATACCTCTCAAAAATAAGTTGAACTACCTTTGTGCTATACTAATAACAAAATGGTGCACAGTTTTATGATAAAACACCTATACCAATCAGTTATTTTTGGGGGAAAACTAATCAAACAAAATCTGTAATGATGTTAAACTTGTTTTACTGCATGTTACGAGTAATGTTACGATCTAAAATAACCAATAAAGAAGCTCCTACTTTTAACAACCCTGTTTGAGGCTTTCCCAGACCAGATGACGTCAACAACATTCCAAGCACTTCTAGTATTTTTTTAAGCTTTTTTTTAAATACACAAAAAACTCAAGTTGAGGATGTGCTGCAGTCTTATGATCATACCACCTCCTGAGCTGAATCATTTCAGCTCCAAGAACAGTTGATTGAGCTTCTTTCTTTTTCTGTAACACAGCTGTCTTTCATAGAAGGCATTACGACTAACACTCAAACCTAACCAAAGACAACCAAGCATCTGTACTTAAGGCACCTAACCATACAGGTCCAGATAAAAATGTGCTTTACTTGTACATTTAAGAGTCCATTAGCTTGTCACTTCAACTACCCTCTGTGGTATTTCCATTGTATCAGTTGACATGACGACATATTGCTACCCTTACAGTAAATGACCCATGGGACATTTATGCATCTCTGGGGGGCAACTACATAAATACTCTGGGACTAAAATGTACCCAAAAATTCCCAAGGGATGATTTACCCATTGTATGACTGCTAACTGCAGTTTCAGATAAGGAGATACTGAGCATACTCCAACCTTGCATTTTACTGCAAAAAGCCTTGGAGTGTGCTGAAGGACAAACAATAATTCAAAAAAAATGGACTACATCTTCTGCATAGAACAATAATTTAGACATCTCAAAATCAAACACTCTTCAACTGTTTTCTGACATCCATAAACAAAAAAATAAACTAAACAGCCCAATAAACACATACAAAGGTTCTGGCAAAACATTGTATCTGAGTACAAAAATACATGAAGGTCAGTGAAGAAAATGTTAAATTAAAAAGGGGTGGAAATTATAATTTTTTTGACTCACTTGTGGCAGTGACTGGTGGTTTCAAAATCTACCAGCCACTCTTTTATCACTGGTCACTTCATCATAACCTGCAGTGCTATGTCATTATAGAGGAAAATAGTAGCCTGTCCTACTTTTGTTATCCAAATGTTTGTGCTGTTTTAGGTTTACACCACAGAGAAAAAACAGTGCATGGCTGTTACAGAAAATAGTAACTTAAAAAATTATAAACTGAGTCCTTTAGTTGTGAGGAAAATTTTGAAAATTAAGTGTTTTATCATGAAATAACATATAGCTGAACAATAATTTGCTGGGATTTTCAATAATGCTCTGGGTATGATTAAGAAGCATATACAGATGCTACTTTGACCACGAGTTACAGCAACAGCCTGCATTTCTCAACTATCATGAACTTGAGACAAGCGGGTCACCAGTTAAAAATACATCTCCTGGAGGTGACCAATGAATATGGAGAATCAAATCCATACTGCATTAAGCTCACGTGACACCAAGTCAAGCCATTTATGCACATATCACCATGAATACTAATCCTTTTGACTGAGCATTTAAGAAGAGCACTGAAACAAAGCTTGACCATCTTCATGTCTCGAGACAATTACATCAGTTAGGGCAGAACATGATATTTGTGTCAATTCAAAGGGTGATATGGCTTTTGGGAGCACAAATGCATAATAACATGAGTTACACCTTTACACAAAATCAGACATAGCGCTGTGCTTCCCTGTTGGCCTCCTATGCACAATTGATACTACATCAAAAAAGGAGCCAAAAATGGAGTCAAGCTGACCAACATTTTTAAAGTGGGGGTCTAAAGCCAGAGTGAAAATTACAGAAAAAGTTGGTTAAATTTTAGCTGTTTCTGTCACTCTGTAACATGAATTTTAGTCACACACCACTGGCTATAAAGGTAAGTGTATTGAAGATGAACCGTTTGTTAACCCCTACTTCAGAGTAAGGTTAATAATGGCTAACTTATAGCCTAAGTGCATAAGAGAACACCTGAATGACCAGTTAAAAATCAGAATGCCCCCTTATTGTCTCTGCTGCTGTGTGTGTACATGTGGTAAATAGATATCTTTAAATTTGTGTTGGAGTGAACTTTGCATTCAGGTAAAAATGTACATATTCCTGTTCTAGCCACATTTCTTGAATTACAGTCTTGACCCTAAGTGAGAGAATGCAGCCCTGCATATCCTTTTTAAAAGTCGACGTAGTAGGAAGCATAATAATTTATACAAATAATTTAGATAGTTTATGTCGAGTCATATTCAACTGACTTGCTCTTATATAGAAACAAATCAATGTTATCAACTACCTAGTTATAAAAAATGAAGCAAGTTAGAGACAACTTAAGCCATAGCTGTGGAGACTTCCAAGCTGTTTTTTAAGTTGTCGAGAACACACTGGTACTTCACCACAAATACTTTTGATTAGATATTTCCTTGTCCTGTAACTCATCAAAACAAATCTTTTGTCTCTCATATGTTGTTTGTCTTTCCCTGTGACTGTGGTTTTCCTCTGACTCACAGACAGTGAAGCTAGCCAGACTTTATCTGTTCTCCACAGACTAAAGGAAAGTCCCAGAACAGGCCATAAAGCCGGTACAGAAGCTTATGTCAGTCTGACAGAGTAGACTAAAATCATACAGCAAACATGAAGATATCACCTCATGCTGTTTACACCTCATCCCTCAAAATTCCCAATTAAGTTTAAACTTTTATTTCTAAATTTAACACAGAGAAGGTTTACAGACCTGGCATAAATTTGTAGTTACCCTTCCGTTAAAAAAAGAAAAACCCACATGGTCACTGAAATAACTTTAAACTGACAAAAGTAAAAATAAATAAAGATTTACTGAAAATCAACAAACAAAAATCTGACATTGCTTTTGAATTGTGGTTCAACAGAATCATTTTAAAAAACAAATTAATGAAACTGGCCTGGACAAAAATGATAGTACTCTTAACTCAAAGTTTTGTTGCACAACCTTTTGAGGCAATCCCTGCAATTGGGTGATTTCTGTAATTCTCAATGATATTTCTGCACCTGTCCACAGGTATTTTGGCCCACTCCTCATGAGCAAACTGCTTCGGCTGTATCAGGTTTCAAGAGTGTCTTCCCCAGATTGCATGTTTCAGCTACTTCCACAAACGTTCAACAGGATTTAGATCAGGGCTCATTGAAGGCCACATCAGAATAGTCCAGTGTAACGTTCTGAGCCATTCTGGAGTGTTTTAGCTGTTCCTTGATAGTCTTTAGATATTATTGTACTCTGCACTGATTCAAGACATCCTGTGTCTGATGTAGCAAAGCAGCCCCAGGACATAACTGAGCCCTATCATGTTTCACAGTAGGTACAGTGTTCTTTTATTTGTATGCTTCATTTTTGCATCTGTCCACTAAGTCCACTAAGTCCACTCTGGCTCAAACATTGATGGATGGTGCAATCTGATACTGATGTACCTTAACTTTGGAATTCACCTCTAATGTCTTTGGAAGTTGTTCTGGGCTCTTTGGTTACCATTCGTATTATTAAACTCTTCAATTTGACATTGTCTGTGGTCCATGTTCTGTGTGGTACACACCACGATTCCAAACAGCACAGTGACTACTTTTCAGCATTTAAATAGGCAGAATGACTGATTACAAGCTTGGAAGACACCTGTGATACTAATTACAGGACACACCTTATTTTAACATGTCCCTAATGTCAAATAATTTTCAATCTTTTCTAGGGGTACCATCATTTTGTCCTGGCCAGTTTCATTATTTTATATTTCAAATAATCCTGTTGAATCACAATTCAAAAGCAATGTCTGATTTATATTAGCTGATTTTTAGTAAATTTTTATTTATTATTACTTTTGTCAGTTTCAAGTTATTTCAGCGACCATGTGTTTTTTTATCTTTTATGGAAGGGTATCAACAATTTTTGCCAGGTGTGTATAAGAAAAAACACAGCTGAGAAGTAAAACCAGCTAGACTTGCTTGATTAGTTTACATATCTTAATGCTAGCCAGATTATTAACCCTGCAGTAGTAAAACAAAAAATCTAAACAGATAATCAATGTTTTAATATAAATAAAACAGGATATCCCCAAGTAGCAAGCAACCCATATTCTGAGCAAATTCTTTACATATACCTGTCTTGGTTGCTGCAGTGTAACCATATCAGATGTCTCTGCATCTAATCAAAACCTCTGCTCCTCATTCCTCAGTTTACATAAAACCTGCCTGAGCTGTGTGACTGCTCTGACTTTCAGGTGATCCTCATAAGTAGTCAGGTCAAGTAAATGTATATAAGTGAGAGGCACGGCATGTGAGCGCAGGAAAAGCTGTCGACTGACAGGCAGCTGGCTCGGCTGGTTTGGAGAGGAGAATGAGGACACTGAGAAAGAGGCAGGCGTAAAACAGTTAATACTTACATGTTTCCTCGGCGAGGAAGACTCAGCTCTTTCTAGAAAAGAAAAGAAGTGAACAATATCAGTTAGAGAATATTTAGAGGCTCCATATACTGTTTTATGTACAGAAGTATGTGTCCATGGACCCCCCCACACACACACACACCCACACACCCACACCCCACCCTCCACCCAAACAAAAAAATATCTCTGGTGCTTGCTCCCCCTTCTGGATATGCATGCTAAAACATGATTATAAAAATGTTCGCCGTATAATGTCATTAGAGGATGTACCATCCCCTTAGACGGGAGACTTCTACACTAGGTGATTGTTCAGTCCACAGCTGGCTCCGCTGAGGGGAGCATGTCATGTCCAATAAACATTAGAGGACAGTTCTGGGAAGACAATGCCACATCCATTTCATGAGAGCAGTATGCTTAGACACAGCTCAGGAGTGTTTACACTAGAAAAGCCTTTTTGGGCAGGAATGAAATAATGGGTTTATGGTCACAAAATGTTGGAGGATTTTTTTGGGCAAGAATCTTCAAAAATAAGCCCTGAGGCCTTATGGGACCAGTGTAAAGCTCTGATAAGGAGTGAAGTACTGGTGCATTCCATTTATCACTGAGTTTGGGAACTGGTAAAGTTGAGTTAACAGAAGATCATCAGAATTGCAAAGTAATTATTTTAACTACTGTGAGGAAGTTTCTAATTTATTTTAACTGGTCATGAATATGACTGAAATTACTGCAGGTGGCTCTATAGGCCCTACAAAACAAACAAGGCCATCATCTACATGATTTAGTATTTCTATATTGCAGTTTTTAAATCCTGTAACCTATGCCATGAGGTGGGTGTTAGAAAAAAAAATGTTAGCACAAGCAGCAACAGCCTTTTAAAAAAGAAAATTCCCTGTATATATCCACTTTTGTTGTCAAAACAAAGCAGGCAGACATATTTTTCAGAAAAAAATACTACCATAGCATAGTCAAACTGTCATTCAGAGGAGCTGTTCACACATGTATTCAGCTAATGTTTTAACTAGTAACATTATTTGAAAATGTTTACTTGCCTTTGTTGAGCAGAGAAATATCATTGCTTTATTATTTAAAGCATCTATGTCAGCTTCTGCTGCTCAGAAGGCAGACAGTGACTCTTTCATTGAAATAGGTAGTGATGTGGAGTTTTTTTCTGTCCTTAAAAGGCCATTTAAATTCAAAACATACTAGAATAACAAGGCTAGATCAGTTTTCAAATGACTGTGCCCACATGCTAACCCTCCCCGCTTATCCTCCTTTCACAGTGTAAATATCATTAGCCTCACTGTGGCCTACTTTCTCTCCTTACGAGAGGGTCTCAAGTTGTTTACTGGGGAGGATATAAATCCAAACTAGCCCATGGCAATAGTGCAAACTGGCTCAGGCTACTGCAAAAGTACCCTTGCCAATCAGGATTTAGTAGGACACAAGGGGGGGTGCTTCCCTGAAGGAGCCAGTGAACGCAGTGACATGAGGATTACCTGCACTGATTGCAACCTCTTCATTTGTCCAAGGCCGAAAAGTTATTTTATGTTACATTTACAAGTTAAATCTTTAGAAGAGGTTAAAATAGACAGATAATAAGTAGGAATTTGTTTCTTTTGTCTTAGGAACAACCAAAAGCTCCAGAATGTACTGGTTCTTTCTGTGAGCAAAGTGGTATGTCTGACCATTTTGTTATTTTCCTGGATTGAGACAATAAGCAGACATGTACTGTATTTTATCCTCGACATTTTCCTGTAAAAAGTCCATATCAGGTGCTTTCCAAAGGTTGATCCTATTCACATTACCGATCTGAGACAATAACACCCATGATGACTTAATTTACAGCAGTCTTAGAAAAAAAACACTGAATCAACTCGTTATTACTGAAAACTAGCATTATTACACCAAGATAACAACACAAAAATGAGGACATCTCAAATAAATGAACAAAATTGACTTTGTCACATTGAGACTGAAAAAATGAGAGGCTTGCCGCGTATCCTCTTAGGGCTTGTGTAAGTCAGATGTATCAATCATTGGGAATCTTCATCTTAGGAAAGTGCTTAATGAGCTGTTTTGGCATGCTTTCATTAATTTCACTGGACACCTTTCCCCTCCACTGAGTGTCCAGTCATCAAGACTCACTTTACAAAACTGATTGGTTTTACTGTTGATGGTCTTTTTTTTGTCTTAGCTGTTCATACAAGGGCACCAGTGTTAGTTTTATAAATGCCAAAATCTTTAAAAGGAGGCAGGAACTACTATTCTCATGTTAGCTTTAAGCTACCTGTCTTTGCATAAGCTTCTGGAGTTTATACTGAGGCGCTTCACAGCTTTAAAAGTCACATGCAAATAAACATTTTAAATGGACTTTAGCTTATATAGCATTTTTCTTTTCTCTTTGACTACCCAAAGCAGCTTTACACCACATCTGCCCATTCATACAGATTCACTCTCACTGATGGTCTGATTGATCATCGGTGTTAGTTAGTACACATTCACACTCTTTCATACCCATTTACATTCCAATGAGCACTGAGTGAGAGTAATTTGGGAGTAAGTATTTTACCCATGCGCACACAAAAGTATAAAGTACAATAAATAAATAATAAAGTCCAATCTAATCTAACCTAATCTAATCAAAGACTGAATCCTTCTGCTAATAAAATCTTTAGGGATTGTGCTATCTCTCCAGATGTGAGACACCCCTTAAAGCTCAGCATTTGTTAGGCCCTAAACAGCCTATTTCAGTTTACTCGATGTTTTCAATAAATTACTTTTTCAAAGTGCTTTTTGTCACACTTCCCCTTCTTGCTTTTGCATATTGTAGCTCTATTTAAAACCTCATTAAGGTCCAAATGTGCAAAATGCATATTCTAGCAATTTTTCAACTGGTCTTAAGATTTTGATCAGGTCTGTATGTGACTTTGAGGTCCTGACATGGCAATGCAGTCAAAAATTACTGGCCTATTGGCCCTGGTGAATGGACCATCCTAAATTAACTTTACAAAAAAGGCCTAAGCCATTTTAAGAGGAGAAGACTCACATTTTTAAAATGTTGATTCGGCTATGTCTTACTGAAGCAACATTAATAAAACAGTTATTTTGTAACACAAATAAATTGTATGTATTATGATTTAAGTCGCCATTAGTTTAAAAAAATGTGATGACTAATTGTCCCATCAAGAGCCCATCCATTGGAGAAGTTTCCTTTGCCCAGCTAATGGACGGCCTTGGTTATAATTATTGTAGAGTGTATTGTTTTGTCTCAGGTTTTTCCCTTCAATTGGAACAGAAAAGAAAATGGATGGCAAAAAAAATGCATGAGGAACAGAGGGAAATGGCACAATGGAGGGGGCTCAATCCCAGACCAGGTGCTTGGAAAAGCAGCCTCTGAATATGGAGCACCACCTAACCACCTGTCCATCAGTGAACCGTTACTCAGTGTTTAACCATCCTTGATATTACACTTTACATGTATTCATTTGGGATACATGTTAAGCAGTACTATGATACAGCAGGTGAGTGCACGTGCTTCACAGCAAAAAGCTTGTTTGTTCACCTCCCTGTGTTGACTGGGGGCTTTTCTGTGTAGAGTTTGCATGGCCTCCCAATGCCTGTGTGGGGTTCCTGGGCACTTCTGTTTCCTCCCACAGACCAAAAATATGCCTACTAAGGTAGTTGATGACTTTTGAGTGAAAGTGTGAATGGCTGTGTGTCTTGCTATGTGGCCTTATGATCAGCAAATGTAGGTTCTAGCACCCCAATGACCCCAAAAGAGATAAGTGGTAGGCTTTAGGTAATGGATGGGCGCACATATTCAGTTCTTGTTGCAAAAAAAAAAAAAAAAAAATGTGTGTGAGGAATGGAGGAAAATGACACAATGGAGGATCCAGACCACGTGCTTGAAAAACAGCCTCTGAATATGCTATGTGGCCTGATCAGCAAATGTAGGTTCTGGCACCCCAGTGACACCAGATGTGGTAAGTGGTATCACTTACAGTAGGATGTATTTTCAGCCAGTTGCAATGAAAACAACTAATTTTCAATCTTGTGCTCTGGAACTATCCATCTCCTTTTCTCTCTTTCTTAATTGCATCAACCTACACCCATATCTAATGGATGTTTAAAGCTGTAATAATTTATAAATCACTTAAAGCTTTGTCTGTTGATATTATTTTAAGAAGGATATTTCAGCAGATACAGGTAATTTCGATGATGTTGCTCTGCTTCATTGATAAAGTATGCACAACAAACCTCGTGCTCATAATGAGCAGAGATCTGCTTTAAAGTACCCTACAAGTCAATTGCAGATGCATAAAGGGCTACACCAGAACATAACAACAAAACCTGAATGGGAACACCCAGTCAGGACTGAAGCTTTCACTACACACATCATCACCTCGTTTACAACAGAAGCAGCACACCTCCCACTTCTTCATTTTTGCATAAAATAATAGCCCACATGAATGAACAGTTAAGGGAGGAAATAACCCACTTCATTATTTTCATTGTGGACATTCCTGGGTGATAAACATGGCACCGGGGAGGAGATTATGGGGATGTTTCTGCCAATCATCCCCTGGGTCTTATGCTGCTATCACCTAGGCAACCAGATCCAGTGAAGCACCAATGGACAGCCCCAAAATAAACACGAGATCCTCTGTACAGATCCATATAGGCCTATGTGGACTCGTTTTAGATCTTAATGTAGAAAGCAGTGGCAGTGACAGTAAAATGTGCTTCTCAAATAGGCTATCAAGAAGGAAGAAACAATCGATATATTTATTTTTTTAGTTAAAAATATCTACTGATAATCCCAGAACTACTCCTAGTGCTATTCATCGCCACGTCGCCCGTGGTTCATAATCGCATCAATTATAATTTGCCTGGAAACAAACAGACGCATCCTGCTGCTGTCATGGCAGACTGAGCTTACCTGGAGCCCACGGCGCCTCAGGATGTTCGGCTCGTCCATCGTTCAAGACAATGAAGACCTGAAAACAAGCACAGACGTCCAGTCAGTCAGCCCATGCTGTGCTCAGTGTTCTCCACATGAGCCCGAACACTGTCCTCCTCTCTCTGCTGCTGGTAGTGCTCCTACTACTGCTGCTTCACCACCACCACCTCCTCCTCCTCCTCCTCCTCTCAGCGGGGCGAGCTGCACGACCGGCCCCGAAAAGGTAACACTTTAGCCCCGCTGATCACCTGACCTGGAAAAGAGGAGGAGGGAGGTGGGTGATGTGGAGGGGTGAGGTGACTGTTTACTCTTTTTATGAAGTGAGAAAAGAAGCTCGTGGTCCGCACCCTCTAATTAAAATTATGTCATGAACTGTCTAACGCAAATAATGCTGGATGACAATGTGTAACAAATGAAACAGATCGGAAAGAAAGAAAGAAAGAAAGAAAGAAAGAAAGAAAGAAAGAAAGAAAGAAAGAAAGAAAGAAAGATGAAACAGGAAAGACAAAAAAGAAGAAGAAGGGGAAGAAAGACAAAAATAAAAGAAAGAAAAGGAAGGGCAGTGTAGGGGTAAGGAGGGGATAAGGAAGAATAGAAGAAAGGAAGTATAGAAGAATAGTGGAGGAGTAGAGGTGAAAAGGAAGGAAGGGAGGAAACGAAAATGGTGGGTGGGAAGGAAGGATAGTGGGGAGGGAGAAAGGAAGACAGGAAGGTTGGGAGAGAAGAAGATTGGGTGGATATCAAAAAGAAGAAAGAAAGGAGGGGAAGAAGAAGGTAAGACTGGAATAAGGAAGAAAAAATAGTGATGGGAGAAAGGAAGGAAGGCTGATAATAAGCAAGGAAAGAAGAAGGATGAGGGTGAAGAAGCAAGGAAAGCAGGGCAAAAGGAAGTAAGAAAAAAAGATGAGGGAGAATGAAAGAAAAGGATAAAGAAAGGATGGAAGTTAGATGAGAAAAACTAAAATGAAAGACAAAAAGAATGAAAAAAATAGTAAGAGAAGGAAGAATGGCAAGACGAAAGGAGCAATAATGAAGGTACATATGGAATTGAGGAAGGAAGATGAGGTAGAAAGAAAGGAAAGGATAAAGAAAGGATGGAAGATAAGAACATTTTAAAAGAAAGAAAATGAAAAAATAAGAGAAGGAAGAATGGCAAGAGGAAAGAAGCAATCATGAAAGGAAGGTAGACAAATGGAAGTGAAGAAGGAAGATGAATGTAGGAGGGAAAAGAAGGGGTGATGGAAGAATTATGTAGTAAAGAAAAGGAAAAGAGAAAGAGTAAAGATGTTAATAAAGGAAAAAACGAAGAAGGCAGGAAAAAAGAAAATAAGGGGGAAAAAGGGGAAAAGTTAAGATAGAAGAAAGGAAGTCTTTTCCTCGTGTCCCTTGCTTAGAGTTCTTGTTTCTTGTGCTTGCTGTTTAAAATTGAAGTACTTCTGCTTCCTGCCCTCCCCTCTGCGTACCCTGGTTGGGGTTCCCTTCACCTGTGTGATTGTCCCACCTGTGTCTGATTATTCCCCGGTGTGTATAGTCTTTGTGCTCCCTCTGGTCTTTGTCGGTTCATTCATCTTCCATGTCAAACTCCCTGAGTAAGTCTAAAGCTTCTTCAGTGTTTCCTTCGGTCTGCTTTTGTTGAATTTTTTTAGTGTGTTTGATTTGTACGTTGAGTTTTCTTCTAGAGTTTTCTTTCTTTGTACATTGCTTGTTTTGCTTTGAAATTGTTGTTGGAGATTTTGTTTTGTTTTCAGACTTTTTGTGAATTATTATTTTTTTTATCCCTTTGTAGTTTGATAAGACAAAACTTTATCCATTAGGAAGACTCGTTTGGGGAAAGTGATATGGAATAAGCCTTTATTGAGTATCTGCATTTGGGTCCTTCTCCTTGTTTTTTCTTGGTTTCCTCTTAACATATCCTGACATAGAAAGGATAGAAAGAAGATGAAACATATCAGAAAGAAAAAGTAAAATGAAGGGTGAAAGAATGAAAAGATGAAAGGTAGAAAAATAAAGAATAGAAAACAAAGAACATAAGGAACTGGAAGTATACAATTAAGAAAAGACGAAAGGTGAACAGTCACAGGTGACTCAGAATTTAAGAAAGAATGATATTAAGGAAGAAAGAGGTCAAACTAAATGGAGGAAGGGAGATTGTTGGAAGGAAAGGAATAAAAGTATGGATGGAAGAATATTATGTAGCAAGAAAAGGCAAATCAAAAAGGAAAAGGTAGACAGGTAAGGAAGGAAAGAAGAAAAGAAAAAGAATTCAAGGCAGGAAAGGACAGAATTAATGAAGGGAGGAAGGGAAAGGCAGAAAGGGGAATGGTGAATAGACAGAAAGGTCAACTACAAAATCAAAGAAAAGAATAATTAAAGGATGCAAAGGAAAGAAATGTGGTAAAGACAGAGGGTCAGAAGAATGAAAAAAGAAAGTATGAAAGCATGCGAAAGGAAAAAAGAAATAAACAGACTGAGTTAACATCAGAAAGACAGCAGGGGGAACAAAGGAGAAGACGAAATGGAGAAATATTTAATCTAATTTTAATTAAATTAATTTATTTGATTAGGGCAGTGCACATCAATCAACAATTTCGTTATACACGCCATTGTAAATATGCTGGAATTAGCACAATAGCTAAATTTCCTCCGTTGTCCTAAGGCAGGTGATCAAACAGAAAAAAACAAATTAAAATAACAACACGTTCCACAAGACGGTAAACAAAAAACATGCAGTTTTAACAAACAAGATCGACACAATGTGTAAACAACAGATAACTCACAATCTATCTAAAAACAGGAAACATCAAGCTCTCAGTAGCAGCATCAGCTGCACTGGAGGAGGAGATGAACATTATATATGATTACATGACTGGTTTGTTTTCAACCAATGTTTAACTTTGTTTTTAAATGTTAAATAGTTGTCACTGTCTCTGATCTGTAGTGGTAATCTGTTCTACGACTGTGCTCCTCTAATAATAGACGCCATACACAAGAAAAGACATTAAAAGAGAGTGGGAAACTGGACAAATTAGACACACAACAAATGAAGGGCAGATAAAAAGGCAACAAAACAAGGAAAAAGGAAGGAAAATGACTACAGGAAGAAAAAGAAAGAAGACTGATGAAAAGGAAAGGACGTCAGGATAGAATGGAAGATAGAGGGAAGAATAGACAAACAGATAGATAGAAATGAAATCAAAATATAAAGATGTATAAACATTGAAATATTGTCAGAATGATAAAGACCAAAGCGAGGTAGCTATCAGTGTAGAATATGGAGCCACCCTCATTAAAACAGTATTATTATTATTACGGTTAAAAACTGTGAACACATAAGAGACTTCAGTGCATTAAATCCTCTAAATAATACAGTCCACTTGTTTCCACATGCCGTGGTCAATGCAGGTTGTTTGCTCATCCATCAGTTCATTTTCTGAACACACATGATGTACAAACACACATGCACACATCATGTGTGTGAGAGCAGAGAGGATGTGGAACAATTGAGCTTTGAAGTCGGCTTGAAAGCAGGGATTGATCTGTCTGACACCCAGTGAGTGGTACCATGATCTTTTTTTCCATTAGCAACAATGGTCAGTGTCTTTGTCCTGAGATGTCACATGTCCATCTGTGTGAATCCTCTATTGTTCTCCAGTTTATTTCAAGTAGCTTACATTTTAAGGGGGACGGAAAAATTTCTGGTGGCTTTTCAAATTTAATGTGATTTCTTTGTGTTTCATAAGTCATCATAAAAAATAAGTTATGAGAAAATGAAGTTTGTGAGTAATTTCTGAAAACCAATGTACATGTTTAAAAGTTTAGCATTTGGTAATCATAACAATAAAGCACAAACTGTTCTTTTTCTGATATGTCAAAAATATGGACTCAATCAAAAATGTCTGATAAAGCCAGTCACAGGTAAAATTACATATTTTACTTCAGTATCTTGATCAATTTTCTTTCAATTTCATAAAGTTCTTGACTTCTTAATATTGACAGAAAGATTTCTAGCTTATTGAACAGTTCACAAATGGTATTAAAATGTTTAATGTGTTCAAAAGTAATATTCACCACTGACAAAATAGGAAAAAATCAGTAGCACTACAAATTTCATTTTCTATACCCAGCTATCCCTTTAGGGGTTGCGGGGGGCTGGAGCCTATCCCAGCTATCGTCGGGCGAGAGGCGGGGTACACCCTGAACCAGTCGCCAGTCGATGGCAGGGCAACATACAGAGACAAACAACCATTCACGCCCACACTCATACCTAAGGGCAATTTAGTGTTACCAACTAACCTAATGAGCATGTTTTTGGTCTGTGGGAGGAAGCCAGGGAACCCGGAGAGAACACACGCATGCACGGGAAGAACATGCAAACTTCACACAGAAAGGCCCTCCCAACCCAGGAATCGAACCGGGAACCTTCTTGCTGTGAGGTACGAGCTCTACCAGCTCCGCCATCGTGCCGCCCCAGTGGCACTACAAATGTCATTTATAATGTCAGAACAGTTTCGGAACAAAACTATCCCATTTAAATACTCCACGAGTCATTTCTTTTACATTTTTCGTCACCTTTTCCTTAACTTATATGTGTGGGTCTCTTAGTTTAACTCTTTTTTTTCTCTTTTTTTTAACTTTTACAGCAATACAATCATTGGATATATAATGATATTTCATGCTTTTATTGTCTTTTTGCTTTACTGCCTTAAATTTAGTTAGGCAAAATCTGCTCAAAAAGGCAGAAAACTGTCTTTAAAAACATACCATAACTTTCAAATAAATGGTATGTTTTTTGTTAGGTGGTCTTTTTTTCATTTATTTTCACAGATAAAGAAAACCTTATTCTGGAAGAGGCAATCTCTATACAAATTACATATAAAAACACAGTCAACTGTATCCTTTTGTTGTGGGGGAAACCCCGGTTTTGTTGCAAAACACTGCTTGGGAAACTCTGAATCTAAAATTCATGATTTCCTTGCCACTTCTGACTTAAAAAAAAGCCAATAATATTGCAATGTTGTGTTATAGCCACTAGAGGGTACCATGGAACTGTTTGTTAATGCAATGAAATAACTGAAGGTTCTCTGCAGAAAAAAACAAAAGTACTTACTTTTTACAGGTATGAGGTCTTGTTAGATAACGGCACCAAAGTCACCATGAGTAGGTGAAAATATTGGTGTACTTCAGAAAGAGCAAATAAAACACTGTTCTCAAACAACTATTATCGCTGCACCTCAAATAACCTCACCTTTGCCAAGTGCATTCAAAGAATTGGGTCAGTCCACTGCAGCTTTCACAATTTCTGCGAAAATTGCAAATATTTTGGTCAGTGGAAGGTTCTATGCTCCTCACCTGTTGAAGGAGCTACCAGAAAACATGAGACTCTTTTAAAACAGGACTGAAACCTTTTTATTTATCACTGCATGGATTGTTGGCATTGATTACAAAGTGTTAATTTAAGTATTATTAATGATATTTCTATAGTAATAATAAACTTTATAATTAAATCACAATAACTTTGGGTTTGTCAGATTCCATCCCTGTGTAAGTCAGGTAGCAAATGTAAAACCATGTTGTTCAACACGTCAGTTTTAAAAATTAAGTAAGATAGTAAATGTACAACCATGTTTGTTTCACAAGTAAGTTTTATGAGGAAAGTAAGGTAGTACATGTATAACCAATGTGTTCCACAGGTAAGTTTTATAAGATAAGTAAGGTAGTAAATGAATGGATGTCAATGATTGTTTCGGAGGTAAGCTTTATAAGGCACATAAGGTAATAAATGTATAACCATCTTAGTTCCAAAGGAAAGTTTTATAAGGTAAGTAAGGTAGTAAACTTATAATCATGTTACTTCCACAGGCAAGTTTTATAAGATAAGTAAGGTAGTAAACGTATAATCATGTTTGTTTCAGAGGTAAGCTTTATAAGACAAGTAAGAAAGTAAATGTATAACCATTTTTGTTTCACAGGTAAGCTTTATGAGGTAAGTAAGGTCATAAATGTATAACCATGTTTGTTTCACAAAGAAGTTTTATGAAGTAAGAAAGTAAATGTATAACCATTTTTGTTTCACAGGTAAGCTTTGATGTGAGTAAGTTAGTAAATGTATAACCATGTTTATTTCACAGGTAAGCTTTTTAAGGTAAGTACGGTTATAAATGTACAACCATGATTGCTCCACAGGTAAGATTTATAAGGTTTATTTGGTAGTAAATGCATAACAGTTTTTGTTCCACAGGCAAGCTTTATGAGGTATATAAGGTGATAAATTTAGAACTATGTTTGCTCCACAGGTAAGCTTTACAAGGTATGTAAGGTAGTAAATGTATGCCAATGTTACTTCCACTGGTAAACTATACAAGGTAAGGTAGTAAATGTACAAACATGTTTTTTTTAATCACAGGTAGGCTATGAAAGGTAAATAAAGTAATAACTGTATCCCTAGCTAATCTTTAACTGACCCTTATCATCATTGCTCCATCCATGTTCCTTGGAGCAGGTGGTTGGGTTTGAAGGGACCTTTTCATATTATAGCATGATAGTTTGCAAGAAGAGAAAGCACGAGAGGACAATCCTTGCATGGTGGAAGTTGACTTGACTCTACTTCACCTTGTTTGGTGCAGGAAAGTAGGTACTGAAGTGTCTTGTATTCATTGTATTGGTATGTATGGAGGGTACATACATTGAGCATGTGATTTCCTGGAGCTTCTGTATATCTTTATTTGTTTGAATGTGCCCACTTTCCCTCGTCCTGCAAATGCACCAACAGTGTCACAATCAGTGAATGCATGCATTCCAATCAAGCATTAGAAATACTATTGCCAAGTGACTGGCAGACTTTGGCGATGTTGAAGATCTTGGTCTGCCTCTGTGTGCCACAATTTTAGTATATCTGGCATTTGATGTCTTACTCAAATCTCAAGCCAGCACCAGAACATCTGTGTTATCAGATGTCACAGCCTTATAGCCAGACTCTACTGCATGAAGAAATGCAATAGCATGCAGGTGCCAGCTTCTTCCTGAGAGGATTTGAGCTGTGTTACTTCTTCACACGTCTTTAGAGATTTTGAAGCAGGCCTCATTACAGGTAGTAAATAAAGTTGTATCTTTCACTTTTAAGCTGCGTTTACATGGCACTGAAAACGGTCAAATCCCAGAAGTTTTTTTTTTTTTGCGTTTTGGCTTTGCGTTTAGATGAGAATGCGTTGCGTTTCCATCCAAAACTGAAACTTTTGAAAACGGGCTCCAGAGTGGAGAGATTTGAATCTCCAAACAGCTCCATGTAAACCTGTATCAGAGCGTTTCAGGGTGAAACGCTGACGTTACCGCATGCGCAGTACTCTTTCACATGAAAGCTGCGCGCGCATATCAAGAAACAACAACAGCTTTGGCTGTCTGCCGAGTCACGTGTGAGCGTCTGTGCTCGGTTTGTTATCCAGACAGATTTGTTGTCCAAACTGATTTGTTGTCCAGAAAAGAAACTCTGTGCGTCTATTCGCCATTGTTGTTTGTGAAAAGTTTTTCTTCTTTGTTTGTGTGTTGTAGCAGTGCTGCCTCTCTGCAAACCTACACCGGCATCTACTGAACCGGCATGCATACTACAGCGGATTACCTTGTCTCCAAGCGTCGTCGTCTGAACACAGAAGAATTCTAAAACGCAAAGGACAAATTTTTGCGTCTTTAAGTCAGGAGTGTCTGTGTAACAGCAGCCTTAGTCTGTGCTTGGGTGATTTCCATTCCTCAACCAGGAACTTGATGAGACTGTCTTTGCTGGTAGAGTAGTTTTCTCCACTGCTGGGTGTTGTGGTCAGGAACAATACTCCTAAACAGGGTTCCCAAGTTTGCACCTCTGTTAACTTTTTTTGCATATTTGATTGGCATATCCCTGTAAACATCACAGACCACATCCATCATTTCCCTTGTGGCTCCTTCATTTAGGACCCTAACCAGTGTTCATTCTGTCAGCTGTGTAAATGCCTTGTCATTTTCTTTAATCCTATGCACCAAGCACATTCAATCAATTCTCCAGAGTGTCTGCCTATAAGGTTGTGATCATCACATCTGATGACAGATAATTTGGTGCAGGCTCTAGGTTTGAGTAAAGACATCTTTGATTAGAATGCATGCATTCACCGGCTGTGACACTGTTAGTGTATTTGCAGGATGAGGGACAGTGGGCACCTTCAAACAAATCAAAACAGACAGGGCATACCAAGAAGCCTTCTTTGAGCGTGGCTGTGCTTGGGATGTGTCTCTTCAAGCTCTTCAAGAAGCTGCAGGAAATCATGTGCCAGATGTATGTACCCTCCCCACCACTGAAGTCAATGTGCTTCAGTATCAACTTTTTTGCACCAAACGAGAAGTAGAGTCAAGTCAGCTTCCACCATGCAAGAACTGCATTCTCTTCATGCAAACTATCAGGCAACAATTTGGAAAAGGTCTCTTAAAACCTCACCACCTGTGCCAAGCCCCAAGGGATATGGATGGACTACAGACGATGAGGGCACCAGAGTGCACATGCCTCAATAATGGTCTAAAGTGCACAATCTTCTGTTAATTATAAACTTGTGCCAACCAACACAGTGAAGAAGAGCCTGCTGCACAGCTGAAGGACTTAGATGTAGAATACAGCGGCGTTGAAGATGTTGTACAATATTGTAGTTATGGACTTCATGTTGTTTCAAGAAGGGTAGATTACACTGCTCTGAAGGTTTTTTTTAAAATAAATTGACACATGTTTAATGTATTTGATAATAAACATCTTAAAATTAAATTGACTTAGATAAATTACCAGGCATAATTACTCTATATACCAGCAAGAACAAAGTAGCTATACGGGTTTTAAAACCATACTCATCTCTTCTAACTTACCTGTGAAATGACAATTAGATATGTGCTACCTAAGCTACCATTTATAACCTACCTGTGGAAACAGCATGGTTATACAGATATTACTTTATTTACCTTTCATGGTTATCTGTGGAAAAAAAAATTGTTATACATTTTCTACCTTACTTATCTTATAAAGCTTATCTGTTGTTAAGTCTCGGCTTGTTTAGCAATGAACCTGAGAGCAAGGCACAAATCCAGAAAAGTACTAGTTTTAATAACATTTATTACAAAAGGTTGAGATGGAAGTCAGTTAAATGGGAGATGGGCTGAGTAGAGCAGGTGGGAATTCTTGGGGGGGAAGAAGGAAAAGGACGATTAGCCTGTCCTTTGTCCTACTTGGGGAGTCCAGAGGGCAGAGCAGATTGTCCAACATGGGGCAGAGGTGATAAGGGTTTCCAGAGCTGAGAGGTGATTCAGAGGTCTGTGGGTGACATGACTGAGTTGTCCAAAGATTCTAAGTAAATTGCAGAAGCTAGAATGAGGATGCGGCAAGAGCTGAACCAGGGAATGTATGAGTGAGTCTACGATCTGGCAGTATGGTGGAGTTGTAGCCCAGCATCTGTACCCGAGATGACTGAAAATTGAGTACAGATGAAGCTGCAATCCAGATTCTGCACACCAGGTCCCACTCCTGCAATCAAGCACCCACACACACAGACTCAGGAGTCATATAGAGAGCATAACAGTAGCAGCTCCCCCACCCCTCCCCTCGCGGCGCTCTTCACGACCATACCCCTCCCAGTCCACCAAGTCATGCAAGCCATGGTGCACATCCAGTAGTTGTTTCACTGAATAACAGGTTAATATCCACTAACCTGGGAGGAGGAGGGAGAGGAGTAGAGGGCTAGTGGAGACAGGTAACTGGAAGATAATTTTTTGGATTTCTTGTGCTGAACTGTACCTTCTGTCCAGGATTGTAGATGGGAGTAAAGGATGATGGTTCGTCTGTTGTTGCATTTGGTGGACGATTGGAGCAGTGTAGTCCTGGCTTCTCTCGAGGTTTTAAACCTGTGCTGCATGTGGGCCTGAATGGAAGGTACAACTAGTTCCCTTCCCATTGCTGGAGACAAGGGAGGTTTTTATCAAAGTGAACAAAGGAAGGGTGACAGAGGAAGCATTGGGCAAGGTGTAGTGCGCATACTCCACCCATGGGATGAAAGAGCCCCAAGAGGATGGATTGGAGGATGTTACACATGGTAGTGCGGCCTCCATCTCCTGATTGGCCTTCTCAGTTTGACCGTCAGTTTGTGGGTGGTATCCAGAGGTAAGGCTGGTTGAGGCTCCCAAGGCAGAACAAAAGGCTCTAGGCTTGTAGGGTAAACTGAGGTCCTCTATCAGACAGAATGTCATTCAGCAGTCCATGACAGTAAAACACATTTTTAACCAGGAGTTCAGCAGTTTCTTTTGCAGAGGGGAGTTTAGGCAGGGCAGGGAAATGTGCAGCTTTAGAAAAATAATCAATGACTGTAAGAATAACTGTATTACCGTCAGAAGGAGGAAGGCCGGTAACAAAGTCCAGGGCAATGTGTGACCAGGGGTGGCCAGGGATGGGTAGAGAGTGAAGAAGGTCAGAGCTGGGCTTAGTGGACACAGATTGGGCAGGCCATAGTAAAGGAACGGGTTTCTGCTTCAACGGTGGGCCACCAGAATCTTTGCCACAGAAATGCCAAGGTGTGACTAATCCCAGGATGACAGGTTAGCAGTGAGGGGTGAGCCCACAGAAGGACCTCAGAGCAAACTGCATCTGGAACAAAGAGACTTTAGGGGGACCAGTACCTGGGTCAGTCTGTTGGACCTTAGCATTTTAACCAGTGGCTCGATATCCCGGGTAGTAGCTGCCACAATCCATGTTATTGGTAAGACTGGTTCTGGGTCAGGATTTGGCTCTTCTGAAAACTGTCTTGACAAAGCATCAGACTTGAAATTGTAGGAACCTGGGAGATATGTTCCCTTCAACCTGTGCCAAGAGCCAGTTTCACAGCAAGCAGCTTCCGGTTGCCAATATCATAATTCCTTTCTGCAGGTGAAAATATGTTGGAGAAGAAGGCACAAGGATGCAGTTTATCAGTGGCTGCCCATTGAGATAGCAAGGCTCCTACCCCAGAGTCCGATGCATCCACCTTCACAATGAACTATTTGGTGGGATCAGAACGTGTCAGTATTTGAGCAGGGTAAAGCAGTGTTTGAGCTTGGTGACAGTGGCTTCAGTATCCAAGGTTCAGGTGAAATGTACAGCGGTGGAGGTGAGGGAAGTGAGTGGTGCAGCTATTTGACTGCAGTTCTGAATGAACCTCCGATAGAAATTTGCAAATCCCAGAAGTGTTTGAGCATCTTACGGTTGGTGGACACTGGCCACTCTCTTACTGCGTTGACCTTGGATGGGCCCATTTGCACCTCTCCTTGTGCAATAATGTAGCCAAAAAAGGAGATTTTATGAACACGAAATTTGCATTTCTCAACTTAAACAAACAGCTTGTTCTCAGTGTGGCAGTGGAGTACCAAATGAACATGTTGCTTGTGCTCTGAGAGATCCTTAGAGAAAATCAGAATATTATCCAAATCAACAAAGACAAACCTGTTTAGCATGTCGCAGAGGGCGTCATTTACCAAAGCCTGAAACACAGCAGGGCACTTGTCAAACCAAAGGGCATATCGACATACAAAATGACCCAATGGCATGTTAAAGGCTGTCTACCATTCATCCCCCTAATGGATGTGCACAAGATGATAAGCAATGCGCAGGTCCAGTTTGGTAAAGACTGATGCTCCTTTGGGGATGGGGGAGGGGGGGGGGGGGGGGGACTAGCACCCACTAGACAAGAGATGAATGATTCTTTCCTACTTCTCCATTGCTTCATGTTCAGGTCTTGAGAGGTTGTAGAGCCAGCCAGGGGAAGGTGAGCACTGGGCTGCAGGTCAATGGCACAATAGGGACAGTGTGAGGTGGCAAGGATAGGGCATGTTGTTTTCTGAAAACCGGGGCTAGACTATGATACTCCACAGGGACAAGAGAAAGGTCAGTGGGCTCAACCTGAGTCAGGGGCTCTGTAAACGCTGTAACAAGGGCAGAGTGCAAACAGCATGACAAAAAGTGCTTCATGATGTAATTTTACCTGCAGCCCAGTCCATCTCAGGATTGTTCTTCTGCAGCCAAGGAATTCCTTGAACCAGAGGGGTTTTAGGACAGTCAATGACGTTGAACTTAACTCTTTCCTGATCATTACCTGATAGGTGCAAAATAACGGAAATGGTTTGGTGATTGACTCGGCCTAGCAGTTGCCCATACAGGGTCTTGGTTTCAATATGATATTTCAGGGGCTGTGTTTCTATCTCCCATAGCTCCACAACAGGCCGGTCAATGAAAATCTAATCAGCTCCAGTCAATGAATGCAGAAAGGGGTAAAGTCTGAGACTGCCACAAGATGAAGTCATGGAGCTGAAGAGGAGAAAAGGGACAAAAACTAGCAGCTCGGCTCACCAATATTTCTACCATAACTGGTTAGCCAGCTCTTTTGCTGGAAATGTGGGGCAACTAGAGATGAAATGGCCTGAGTGACCACAATAGAGGCCATACTTTGAATTCATGCAATGAGTTCTCTCTTCTGGTGCTAAGTGGGCTCCACGTATTTGCATGGGTTCGGGACTTGTAGAAACTTTGGGGACTCGCAGAGTTTCTTCCTGTTGGAATCTGGAAAAGGCAGAAGTGTTAAGTTGTTTTGAAGCACTTTCCCTTCAGCATTCCCTGAGACGATTGTCTATTTTTATAGGCAGGGAAATAAACTTGTCAAGGGATTCTGGTTCATCGCGAGAAAAGAGTTAATCCTTTATGACATCATTCACAGCTCTTTTTTAAAGCCCCTTGTAAAGTCTCATCATTCCATCCACTCACTGCTGCCGTAGTTCTAAATTCTACTGTAAGCTCAGCAACACTGTGAGATCCCTGTTGTAGCAGCATCTTTACCCTTTACTGAATGATCAAAGACTTTTCTCATCTCCTCAGTCAAAGCACTATAAAAATAACAAAGGCCTGACATGGCTCTCACAAACTGCAGATCCCCAACTCTGGGCTGATCCTGTCATGGGATTTATTAGGTATGCTTTTCGGGAGCATCACTGCATAAGAAAAGTTCAGATTCCTGGAACAAAAGGCTGATGGGCCACAGAGAGGTTAACTGAAGTAGGGTGAAGGCTGGATTGACATGGGATGAGGGGCTGGCTGACGAGCAGCCAACTGGGGAAGTTGATCCATGAGGGTGGCTACTTGATACGAGAAGTGACCAACCTGAATCAACATAGCCTGGTTATTGTGAATAAGGTATTTTAAGGCCTGATCATGCTGACCAAGAAGACTGTTTTGGTTAGTTATGGCCATCCTAATAAAGGTGAGGTTTGACAGGTTTTCTGAATCTGTATCTGCTGGGTTCATCTTGTGGCCAGATCGGACTGTTAAGTCTCGGCTTGTTTAACAATGAACCCAAGAGAAAGGCACAAATTCAGAAAAGAAAAATACCTGTTTTAAGAACATTTATTACAAAAGGTTGATATGGAAGTCAGTTGACTGGGGAATTGGCTGAGTTGAGCAGATGAGAATTCTTGGGGGGAAGAAGGAAAAGGAAGACCAGCCTGTGTCCTTTGTCCTACTCGGGGAGTCCAGAGGGCAGAGCAGATTGTCCAACATGGGCTATCCACAGGGCAGAGATTATAAGGGTTTCCAGAGCCGAGAGGTGATTCAGAGGTCTGTCAGGTCAGGCGACTGAGTTGTCCAAAGATTTCAAGTAAGGTGCAGAAGCCAGAAAGGGTTCTGAGCCAGAGAATGTATGAGTGGGTCTAGGATCTGGCAGTATGGTGGAGTTGTAGCCCATTATTTGAAACTTCAGCACAGCTGAAGCTGCATCCTACTTCCTGCACTCCAGGTTCCACTCCTGCAATCAAGCACCCACATACACTGACTCAGCAGCAGGAGTCAGGTAGAGGGCAAGGTACCTGTGGAACAAACATGGTTATTCATTTACTTCCTTTCTTATCTTATAAAACTTACCTGTGGAACAAATATGGTTATAAATTTACTACCTTGCTTGCTTTATAAAACTTACCTGTGGAACAAACATGGTTATACATTCACTACCTTACTTACCTTATAAAACTTACCTGTGGAACAAACATGGTTTTACAAGTAATACCTTACTAACCTTATAAAACTTACCTGTGAAACAAACATGGTTATACATTGATCTTACCTAAAGAATGCTTGGCAATACCAGGTATTTTTCCCACTCCTAATGAGCAAACTCCTTCCACAAAATTCCAATTGGATTTAGATTAGGTATAATAGAAGGCCACTTCAGAACAGTCCAATGTTTTGTGCGCACTTCGCTCCAGAATGCCTTGACAGTCTTGATTTTTCATTGTACTCTGCACAGATTCAAGACACCCTATGCCAGTTGCAGCAAAGCAGCCCCAGAACATAACTAAGCCTCCTTCATGTTTCACAGTAGGTACAGTGTGCTTTTCTTTGTATGCTTCATTGTTGCATCTTCAACATAGAGCTGATGTGACTTGCCAAAAAGTTCCAATTTTGTTTCATCTGTCCATAAGACATTCTTCCAGAAGCTTTGTGGCATGTCATGATGCAAATTCCAGTCTCACTTTTTTATAATTTGCTTTCAACAGTTGTGGCCTTCTTGGTCATCTTCCATTCAGTCCACTTTGGCTCAAACAGTGACAGATGGTGTGATCTGACACTGATGTACCTCAACCTTGGAGTTTACCTCTAATCTCTTTGGAAGTTGTTCTGGGCTCTTTGGTTACCATTTGTATTATCCATCTCTTCAATTTGTCTTCAGTTTTCCTCTTGCAGCCACATCCAGGGAGTTTGGCTACAGTCCTGTGGAACTTAAACCTCTGAATATGTGCAACTGTAGTCACAGGAACATCAAGCTGTTTGGAGATGGTCTTTTAGCCATCTTGAGAAAAGACTACTTTTGTACTTTCATGCACAGCTCCCACTGGGTATATACTATTGAGGTCACAATGGGCTGAAATAATCACAAACATGGAATCAATATTGTGACACCTTGCCAAAGGACATGGCCATGGTGATGCAGCAGTTAGGCCTGTCATTTTCACTCCTAAGTTGTGGCTCACATCCGCTTCACTCCACCAAATTCCTGATGTTCAATAACAGTCCAGCCCCAAATACACTGACATCAACATCACCTTCATTTGTCGAAGGACCACCTATTGGCAAAGGCAAAGCATTTGCATTTTGATCAGGAGGGGTGTCTTCTTGAAGATTCCAGTGTCAAAATGGAGACACACCCAAAAACGGCTCCATAGGGCCCCCAAGAACATTTAAAAAATTCAGCCCCACCTTTGTTTGACCCACAGCTATAGCATTTGGTAAGCTTATGTAGAATTCTAGGAACTAAACAGCCTAATGAACCCAGTGACCATGTCCATCATAAAGTCATCCATTTTGCCTTGAAAATCTGGCATTTGTCTATTAAAAATGATATTTTCAAATGGTACTCCTCCTAGGGATTGAATGCAATCAAGCTGAAACTTCATTTTTAAGTGCCCACAACAGTGTATTCCAAAACTACTGTACAACTTTGTAATAGGAGGTCTGGTTTTCAAATGAGACTGCTTCCAAAAAGTGGTGCTTTTTGCAAGCACCAACAAATGCCTTCTTATAAAGCAAACTGTTTGTGGTTTCCGTTTTGTTTTTCCTCCAGCTTGTAGTTGAGACCTTGAGCAATGTAACACTATAAAACCACGTGTTACCTGCAAAGGTCATGACCATGGCCCCCCTTCAAACTTTTATCTTATGCATACTGGTGAACCCATAACTTACTCTGTCTTTCTTTGCCCAAACTGCCCACATTCCTCCGCATTCATTACTCAAACACTCCTGACCCATATGCTATCAACATATGTCCACCTACTGCTAACAGGAAATGCAGTCATACATTCATGGCCTTCAGATACAGCTGCATTGCTGCTATGCAGCTAGATCTTGTAAATGACAAACTCCCACACTGATGCTCTAGAATAAATTTCTTTGACTTTTGTGGAAATGCATCAAGGTGGCACTACACAGTTGAGAAATCTGCTGGCCTCATAAAAGTTGGTATACTCATCAGGAGGACCATTCTCTTAAAGCTTCCACTGTTAAAACAGAGTCATACACAAAAATTGGCTCCATTGCGCCCCCTATAAAATTTCTAACATGTAGCCCCACCCCTGTGTTGATTCACAGCAATAAAATTTGGTAGGCATATGAAGGACCACAAGCCTCTTGGACCTATGGGCCACACCCATCAGTAAGTCAGCCATTTTGAATTGAAAATTTGGCTTATCAGGATTCTTGCTGATTTTTTTAAACCATGCTCTTCTGATGTATTTCATGATAGCAAGCTGAAACTCTGGTCAAAAGTACCCACAATAGTGTTCTTTAAAATAGTGGTACAACTTTCTTATAGGAAGCTTGGTATGGCAACAGTGCCCCCTCAAACAAAGCTAGTTCTTCTTGGCATAGTTTACAAATGGCTGCCTCCACGGCAAAGGCTTTTCAACTCTGGGGTTATTTTAACTCCAGTATGTAGTTAAGACCTTGGGCCACAAAAACCTCCTCCAAAATACGGCTTGTAGGCCAAAGGCCGTGGCTACGGTGCTCTTCAAAACTTGGATGTTTTGCCTCAGAAATTTTGGCTGATTTTAGGGTATTTTCTGAAACATACTCCTCCTACGGATTCCGTGATAGCAAGCTGAAACTCCAGTCAAAGGTAATTACAGTAGGGTTCTTTAAAACTACTTCACAACTTTCTAAGAGGAGGCTTACTATGGCAACAGCAATCCCTCAAACAAAAGCAGTGCCTTTTGGCATAGCAAGCAAATGGCTGCCTCCAGAGGAACTGCACTACAATTCTGAGGTCATTTTAACTTCAGTTTGTAGGTGAGACCTTGCAGTACATCATATCCCAAAATTCTGCAAGCTGGTTAACGGGCGTGGCTATGACCACCTTTCAAATTTTGATGTTAATGCACAAAATGACTTTTTTGGATATTGGCTGAATTTAGGGTTTTTTCTAAAGCATACTTCTCAGAAAAAACGTTTCTGCATTTGCTACCTTACTTACCTTATAAAGCTTACATTTGAAACAAACATGGTTATGTGTTTACTTCCTTACCTTATTAAGCTTACCTGTGGGACAAACATAGTTATGCATTTACTACCTAATACTGCTGTCACACTAAAATTAACATGGGTTTTTTCACCATCATGACATAAATTGGCGAGTTGACCTGGTGTGATGTTCTCACTGAAGCGGATCGGAGGCTGACAAAAAAATGCGTCGCTTGTAGGGTCAGTCAATACACGTCAAAATGTTGATTAGACCCTTTCAAACTGCCGACAGAAGCTGATTGCTACCGGGTTTTAAACAGGTTTTTTGGCCAGTCTGAAAGGGTATTACTTACCTTACAAAGCTTGCCTGTGGAAGAAGAAACATACTTACATATTTACTTCCTTACCTTGTAAAGCTTACCTGTCAAAGAAACATGGACATATTTACCACCTTACCTACCTTATTAAGCTTACTGTGGACACAAAAAGGTTATACATTTAGTCACATTACTGTGGCAAAGGTGAGGCAAAAATGTTCACGTTTTCTTGGCACTATATCAAAAAGAGGTATGGAAACACAAGTAAACATTAACCTTACAAACCTGATGAAGAACATGTGAGACATTCTGGCCAAAGTCGTCTTTTTTTTTTTTTTTTGTATTTTTTGGGCATTTATTGATAGGAGAGAGACAGTGGATAGACTTGTGAAAGAGGGAGAGAGAGTAGGGGAAGACACTCTGCAAACTGGTCACAGGCGGGATTCGAACCTGGACTGGTAGAAGCAAGTACACGGGGTACCTTGATGCTAACCACTCTGCCAAACCAGCATCCCCAAAGTCATCTTTTTTATTTATGTCTGAGATCACATCTGTCTTATTAAAGGCGTCCCTGCTTATTTCAGCTGTAAACTTTAGAGTCATATTGAGCAATGGCTGGGTAGTAGAAGTATCCAGGTGTTGGACTGGTCAGCTTGGAGTCCAGTCCCGTCTCCCACTGAAAGGCTTTAGACTGTTGAACAACTCAGTTCCCAAACTCGTAATGAGTGTTGGTTAAAGGTAAGGTGATGTAAGGCAATGATAAAGATGCCCTTATCCCAGCTTTTTTGGGAACATGTTGCAGGCTTAAAATATAAAATGAGTGATTATTTAAAGAAGAAAAAAACAGTTTAGCATACGATTTGAACATTACTCACCATACTGACTTTGTACAGTACGTAAGTAAAAATATCTTTGCTATCTGATGGCATTTGAACAGGGAACTAAGCAATGCAGGGGTTTATTTTTTCTTGTTTGAAATGTCATAATCAGGCTACGCCCTGCATTCTTGTGTGACCCATTAACAGGTTCAGCCTCCACTCTAGAAGTGTCAATTAAAAAAAATAACTTGCAGTTTTTTTAATACTGTCCAATTTTACCTATAAAGCCTGCAAATCTGTTTCACAAGCTAATGATGAAATCTTACGGAGGAACTGGACTTTTTCATGATGACACAACAAGTTGAGCATGTGCTATTTTCACCCAACTTTGTGTGTCTCTCTCGTGGGAGAAAAAAAGAGATAAAAAGAGGGAGAGAGTGAGAGTCTTGTGTGCCAATTACAACAACAGTGAGTCATCTTAGACCTTTCACACACTTTCTGATGGAAAAGTGGGCTCACCTTGTACTGCACGTGGTTGTTTCATCATATCAGTGAGTCAAAACTCAGAAATTCATAGAAGAAGCAATATCTATGGTGTTTTTGATGAGTGGATAACTTATTTTTGTTTTATATAGACAGCTTAGAAAAGGACTCATGACAGTGTGGCGCATGAAGCTGTGGTTGCGGCCTTTACTGTCTGGAAAAAGAAAGATACAACTTGCTTTTGTCTATGAAGCTCAAAACTCACTATAAAACAAATATTGTAAAACACAATTGCTGAACGGTGCTAGAATTTCACACTACGTGATAAATAAAGGTAAAATAAAGGTTTAACATTTTTGACAAAAACATTAAGATCATTTTTTTTAAATTTAGGGTCAGCTTTTCTTTTGTAATGATGCTATGAAGGCTCTTTCTTTGGCAACTAGCAGAACTTTGGGGTGTCTGTTCAATAATAAAATGGAACACTGTGGTAATGGGGAGCATTACATAATGTAACAACATTACTTTTTGAGTAAATTAAGGGACTGCAATTTCTCAATAGTAATAAATTCACACTTAACAATCAAAGTAATAAATAGTTATTCAAATACTTTTTTCCAAGGTTGGTTGCAATAAAACTAGATGAACACACAACAACCAGCCTAAAAGTTCAACACAGCAAGGAGGATGATAGGGAGGATGTGAGTTTCATTAACCCTTTCATGCATGAAATATTTAATCAAAAAGAAGACTGTTTAATTTTTTTTTAATTTTCCAAAAGTTAAAAAAATCATGTTGAATCTTTTCCATGTCATATTTTGAGGGAGTTATGCATCTGTACAGTGGGCACCATGCATTAACAGCATGAATAGAAATTAAGTGGAACTTAATAAAAATCCACGAACACATCTAAGACAAACATTTGTTAGGAGCGAAATCCATATTGTATGAGTTATTGCTGTTTAATCAAACTATGCATTTGTGAATTACACTAAAATTTAAAATAAACATACAAAAATATGTGAAATCTGAGTACAGAACCTTTGTTAGCTACTTTAGATTTAAGATGCAATATCTCCATATGGTAAAAATGTGCAATAATATTATTTTTATGAAACTTAAGACAATGGTTTGAGTATTTTCCATCTTGGATCTAGTGCTGCAACCTAAAAGGTATAAATGTTATTCCATATATTTGTCCACTGTAGTGAGCAACGTGCATGAAAGGGTTAATTTAAAGAGTTAATGGCAGTAACTTAGTGCATTTGGACATGTAGACAGAAAGTTACCTGTATCATAGGCACTAACAACCCCCCATCCAGTGTAGCCTCTTAACTCACCAGATCTCAGTCCAGTAGAGCCCTTTTGGGATGTGTTAAAATGGTAGATTGCCATCAAGGAGGTGATCATGTCTGCAGAAACCGCTTGAGTCTATCATGTCATATGGATCATAACATAGGAGGAATGTTTCCAGTAGCTTGTTGAATCAATTCCTTGAAGCATTAGGTTAACTTTAATGGCTAAATTGTGTCCAACCTGGCATTAGCAAGGTTTTCCTGATACTAATTTCAGTGCTTTTATTTTTAAACGTCTAACGTCTTTAACATTTGGTCTTTTCTTGTACAGTTGACAAAAAGCAAAAATACATTTTTTTATATATTTTCATTGATGTCATTTTTTTTATCAAACATTTACATCTAGCTATTTCTTGTCACTAATTTGCAATGGAAAATGGTGGCAGTCTAACAGTAATGTCAGATTTTTTTAAGTATACATGCATACACATATTTAAGAACTGTCATACAAGAGGGATAAAAAAACAAAAAAGTTATCTGTTTTCTGTTTGGCTTGTCTGTAGAGACCCAACATATATACGATTTTGCCAAATGTTTAAAATAAGCCTTCCTTCTGTCCATGTTAACCATTCAATTTTTAACATTAAAACACAGTTCTTATATGTGAGGGTGAACTTCCCTTTCAAGTAGTTTCATTTTCATTAATAAGAAGCTTAAAAGAGGAACTTTTTTCCCCCATGGAACCAGTATTAAACAAAAAGTCAGCATAAATAGACATAGGCTTGAGCAGCAGAAGTGTATTTTTAACAGCCGCCTCTTCCTTGTGAGTTCATTTGCAGACCCTCACATTTGACCGCAAACCCTTTTTTTTTTTAAACATTTTTTAGCATAAATTTTAGTCGAGCAGTCTTCCTTGATCCAATTGTTCATGATGTTAAAGATGTAACACAGAAAACATGATGTAATAGGTCCAGGACTGTGTACTCTTGCAGTAACTCAAAGCCTTTTGGATTTTAAAATAGTATGTGCCAATTTTATGGTGTCCTTTTTTAAAAGGCTATTTATACCTCCTTGCTATCATTAAGTAAACAAAATGACTCAACAGTTTGAGTTATCTGGTTGCCAGGAAAGAGCACTACTGTGCATTTCTACGCTCAAAATTTTGGGAAAAAAGCCACAAATTACCTTTAAAAGACATTTGATCTCAAAGGGAACTTTTTATCAGTCAGTGTTCACCCTGGTTCAACAATGCCCTTGTTAGAAAGAATGAGGTCAATGACACAGACACGTATTCAAGGCGGGGAAAGTGCTTTGTAACCGTACAGACTGATGTCCTCTCTCAAAGTAAGGACTCTTACAGGTACAGACAATCTTTTCTTTGTAGAGTAATTAAAACATTTAAGGCTATTGTAGAGGATAAGTGATGCTAAATTAAGATGTTATTCAGTTTATTTTTAACTGATATACATAAACTTTTCCTATTTGTATTTTTACTTAACTGTAGAGATATACCTTTTCTTCACAGATAACGTCATTGTTTATCTCTTCTCCTGACCTTGAGAGATTTTCTTTTTCAGCTTCTGTTGGGAGGAGTGGCACACACTGATAATTAACTCTCTCCACCCTGTTTGAAGCCACAATGAGAAACTGGATTGCCACCAGTTTCAGCATACTTGTGAGCAAGTGAGTAATACCTTCAAAAAATGAGTCAAAAGACCCCGCAAGAGTCTAAGTCATGTATGTTTTTCTATTTTTCATATTTTTTCATCAATATTGAGAGGGCAAACCTCCCTGGCCCATCCTAACACCTTATCCCCCACCACTAATGCGCAATGCAGTTTATCTGCAACTTTTTATGACCACTTTAAATGAAAAGCAATTGATTAGATCTGTGCGCTTAGGGGGCAGTAACATTCAATTTGTCTTATGTTTGTATGTCTGTTTGTTGATGCTTTGTTTTGTTTTTGGTGTGTGCTACTCATGTGCCTTTTAAACTGTCTCCTTGGGGATAAATAAAGTGGTTGAACTGAACTGAATTGTTTTCCTCATATTTGGTGTGACATCAGCCTCTATTTTGTCTCGTCTGCATGTGATCCTGACCTTTGGGTATGACTGGCAAAGCTGCAAGCTGTGACAAAAACACACAACCGAACAGGGAGCTATAAAGTGTCACATAATCATGATTACCTTTGAGATAGCTCGGGAGTTTTTTTCAGTGTTACCTCCCTTAAGATAAAAACTCACATGATCAATTACTTAAGTGACAACAAGGTGGAAATTCCTGGAGATGTTGCAGACAACCTCATTAGAAAACGCCTCAGTTTGACCTCTCTTCTGTCTCTGCTTTCACTGTTCATTATGAGCCAACAAAGCTGGAAAAATGTCTTGTAATTTGATAGATCACATGGCACAGTACACAATGCTGCAAGAAGTTGCCACATACTGACATGGCCTCACTTGAGCCCATCACAGGCTCACCTGACACACCAGGGGTGTGGCAACCCAGAGGCTCTATAAATAAAAAACCATGTGAAGAATTTCATTCAAAACATCCAAAGCAGACGTACCTGGCAGCTTCACCATGCTCAGACCACACACACTGCACAAACGTGCCTTCTGCATATTCATTCTCCTCTTTCTCCTCAGTAACCCAGGGGAAAGCCTTCCTCACAAGGCTCACGGGGGAGCTCTTTATGTGGATGAAGGAGACAGCCAGAGGGTCCTGGTTCTGGAGGGGGTGAAGGCAGGGATTCTCAGCTTGCTGGGGATGAAGAGGGAACCAAGGCTGACACACAAGGCCTCCGAGGAAGAGCTGAGGAGGATGTACACACTCTACAGGGAGAAAATGAGAGAGATGAGGGGAAATACAAGCGACACCATGAGGGAAACCATGTCAACTGTGCTCTTCCCAGCTACAGGTGAGACAGTTTTTCCTCTCAAGCCACTGACACTTTTGAATGTCTGTTTTAAACAGACGTGGAAAAGTTTGCGTAGGAGTCGTAAAGAATGTTTCATAAGTTGCTCAAAAAATCTTGCAGCGTGAGTTTACATCTGCAGCTGAAGACAAAAGCTATTGTAGTCTTTGAATAACTTGTGTCAGTACAGTTTGTGTGCTCAAGGTAAACATGTATTACAGCCCTGGGGTTTATCTATAAACGCTTTTCAATGGTTACAAATAAAGATCTTCAAACATCAAACAGTCTTTTAAATGCAGCTAACACATTCCAAGAAGTTTTGAAGATGAATGAGAGTGTCAGGCACACCTTGTTAACCAAGCAGCTGCGCTCACAGTTTATTCACTACTCCCTGCATAGTCGACAATAAAGTGAAACTACTGTTTTTAACACTGTGGAGATGTATAATACGAGACATCAAATCAAGTTAAATGGAGCTTAAGTATAACATTTATGTCACAAGAAGCAAAACTACAGACTTCATGAAGCAACATGCATTTAAAGATCATATATTTTGTCTTAAGGTTCATCTATTCTGTTTTTAATAGCTGCTAGAGTATGTTCACATTCACTAATTTTCAAAAAACTAGTTTTCACATACTAAGTACCCCTGATCCAGATGTATTCTTTCTCCGCCTGAGATGCTTGGTTAAAGTTCCTGCCACTGTAGGGTCACCTTCCCCACATGGGGCCAGTCCACTCTCATTGGTTGACCTCATTCTAAAATCTACGAGGCATGGCAGGTGCCTTAAACGGGGAGAGTACTTTATTACATGGAGGATACATGTAAAACACAGTAAAAAAGCATAATATGGGCTCTTAAAGTTCAGCGTCAGAAATCATGGACCTGTCCTGAAACCAATAACAGTGAGGACAGACTCCTATTTGTAGTTATATGTGAATGTTTAATGAGAGTTGTTAAACCATTTAAGTGGACTGATATGCAGTGTGAAAACATATTAGTCACAAACCAAGAACTACGTGCTGTCATGCGTTGCAGTTTGAGAGCTAACTTCCTGCAAGGATTCCTTCACTAAGTCTCCTGCAGGGAGTTGTAAATAGTGAATTACTTTTGGGCACAGTCATTTAAAGGTTTATTATTGTATGTATGAGTCACATGGTTTTAACGTTAGACCTATATATGTGTCTGAAATTATAAACTACTACACAGTCTACAGTGAGGTGAGTTTTCTGTTTAAGTGCTTTATGATTGTTTAATCAGTATTATAGCACCATTAGAGTAGTCTAATGCATAATAAAAGCTGTGAACGACCTTTGTGAAGTACGTCATGTGCTGCATGATGCTGGTGAAGTCACCGCATAGTCTCTTTTAATAAACGTCTCCACTACTGAGCGGGAAATTCCAGGCAGTTGAATTAGTTTGAACGCACAGCTCCCTACATTGCCTTCAGTAAGGTCAGATTTATAATTTGTGAAAGGAAAGTGAGATTTCTGTTGTAATATTTAGTGCAGATGTTTGTTTACAATCATTACCCTAAATAGATATGGCCAAATCATCCCACAGTGCATCATTTTAATTATACAGCTTTATGTACAGTCATCCATTGAGTTTTGCCATTAATCCCATGACTAGTAAGCACTGCCTGTAATTACACTTCATAGATGCTTTTATTTAGTTTTTCCTAGCAGATGTTTAGTGAGTCACCTCTCTCTTTAAGGGGACTCAAATGAATTGTAAAAAGTTGTTCACATCCAGAGGTCACAAATTCAGCTTAGAAGAAACCATCATATAATGTTTTGTGAATAAATTTCCTGCATTTCTACATTTAACTTCATACATGCTGAACACGGAGATTATTTGGGACAAAATCCTTTGTAGTCAGTAATTCATTGTGCACATTTACATCCAAAAGATTTAAGAATATGATTGACACACCCACCTTGCTAACGATGCTGAAACCATGTTTGTCTGAAATTGTATTCCCTCTGTAGTCTGCAGTAAAGTAAAACTCCTGTTATGCAATGCTTTGTTGGTAAAACTTTAAAATTTAGTCAAAGTATTTCACAATGTTCGACTAAGAAACCAATTGCTTCATTTGCATTAATCAATATTTGATGCAACTTTTTTTTTTTTTAAACGGCACATTCCCCTTCATAGTCTGTTAACAAGAAGTTAGCTACATTACCCATTGTAATCGACATCAGGGACGTGCAACTGGTGGCCCGGGGGCAGCATTCCCCTCCTCTTCATTCTGACCCATATTCATTTTTATTTAAAGAACAGCAACATATAACAGAAAAAACTTTCACAAAGTATTTCAGTCTTATCTGCAACATCATGTACCCATTTTTTGTTTTTAACAACCCTTTATAACTGCTTCCCTGGCAATGTGTTGTTGAGAAAAGGCAGTAATACTGAGTTTAGGTCATTAAATAAAGCTTTACTGCTTGGTTTAGAGCTTGAAATTATACATATAAATTCTGATAAAAGCTAGATATCTTTCATCTCGTTATATTATAAGTAATTTTTACAGTCAGAAACTTGGAACAACATAGAGTATAGTAAACAATGCCCATCTCTTATCTACATAGTCTGCAATAAAGAGAGATTTTTATTGGTATTGCTACAAGTCTTTGATGAGAATAATTTCACCCTTTATGTGGCCTTATGCTCATAATCAGAAGTAGCTTATCAAGCAGTTTATCACAAAGCAAACACTGTCCTATTTTGTATTGCATATTTCAAGTGAGCTCACTGTGTAGCTCCTTTATCAGATGTCAGAGTTGTGAAATGGTGAACTATTTTAGACACAAACCTTTGTACTAAATCCATCCATAGTGCACATACACATTCCCAAAAGATTCAGAAAAACACGAAAGACAAGCAAAACTTGTTTGTGATGTTGAAACCATATATGTGTGTCTGAAATTGTATACCACATAGCTTACAGTGTCATCCATAGTTCAGTGAGTTACCTGTTTTAAAGTGCCATTTAAGCGTGTTATCAGGGATTGTGAAAAGAAGTAAGCACAAGTTATTCACTAATCACAATAAATGCATACTTATAGATTTTCTTTTACAAATAACTTCAACGCAAAGTTTTCCACTTTGGAGTGTATGTGTACTTGTAGAAGAGTATGAGTGGATTTTTTGTCCATCCATCCATCCATCATCTAAACCACTTAATCCCTTTTGGGTTCTCCAGAGGGCTGAGCCTGTTTCAGTTGATATCGAGCAGCAGGCAGGCTAAATCCTGGACTGGACGCCAGATAGACACAAGGTTATTTGGACATACTCCCTAAAGTTTTAACATGTCCATCAATTGTACATAACATCCCACAGTACATTGTCAAAAAATTGTACAGCATTGCATTGTCTTGCCTGAAAGATCTTGGCATATTCCCTTACATTAAGATAGAGAGTTGTGTCTGTAAACAATCTGTCAATCCTACTCAGTGTCATAGTTATGGCCATAAAAACAGCACTTTGTACCTTCATGCATTGCATGGTGCTAGTGACTCCACTACATAGATCCTACTCTAAACTTTTTATGTATTAAGCATAAAGTTTGAAAAGTATTGGGATGCAACACTTTTTAGAAAGTCTTTATATTGTTCACACCCATTCTTAAAGGTTTTAACACTGACAGACTGACAGAAACACCTTGCTTATGATGTTGAGACCACAGTTTGTGTGTGTATCTATGTAGTCAACAGAAAATTTTGTTTCCTTATGGTGCTGCGTGGGTGTTTAATCACAATCACTACAAATTAAGAGTGGGCTCAAGGGCACCCTGAAAGGGTTCAAATATCTTAGTTGGCATATTATTGAGACGAATCGTACTTTATAAGCCCTCAATAGTTTTGTTTTGTTACTGAGCACAAAGTATATGTTATCACAAAAACTACCAACATACTGAGCATGGAGGACATTTTGGGCACTATCCCATGTATTTTTTTTAAGAAATCAAAAGCGTGACAAGCAAACTAAAATGTTCATTCTATAGATGTGTATTTTATTGAGCACCACCCTCGACATAAATCTAAAGTAAAGAGATTATTTTTTAGTGATGCTGTGGGAATGTTTAACAAAAAAAATGCTACCATGAAATTAAGTTAAACCTTCCTTGATTGATTGTGAAAATAAGTAAACAACAATCGGTTTCTATGCACTATGAGCAATAATGCACTACTTCCAGGATTGTCTGCAGCATCGTGGGAGTCAGAAGCCCCTAAGAGAGTTGGGAGGTCATTACCACTACTGTAAAGCTGTATACATCAGGATTTTGTCAGATTTGATTCTTAAGCTTCTTTCTTTTTCTGTTTTTCAGTGAAGACAACACAAGCTCCCAGGTGGAGAGAAAACCAACATATGAAGTGGTACAGAGCAGTTTTCCACAAAAACCCCAACATCCAGGCTGAGGTGACACTGGCTCGAGCTCAGCTGAAGATTTCCAGGCAGATTTTAAACAAATCCATTTCAGCCCAGCCTGAATTAGGACCAGGAATCAAAATTAGAGTAAACCGAAAGCAGCTGAGGAACTTTCCAGATTTTGTGAATGTGTTGAACTCTCAGGATGTGATTGTGGACATCAGCCCTGAGGTGGGGAGGTGGATGAGGAACAAAAGAGGTCATAGGCTGGTGGTGGATGTGGGGATTGTTGTTGAGGATGACACTCCAAGCGAAAATCCATTTTTTTCTCTAGAATTAGACCTCAAACAAGCTCAGAGGACGAGACACCCTCGCTCTACCAAAGAAGATGAGTGTGATGAGCGAGGTTGGTGCTGCAGGAAATCCATCATCGTGTCCTTCAAGGACATCGGCTGGACGGACTGGGTGGTGGCACCAGCTGAGTACATCATGCACTTCTGTGACGGCTCATGCCCTTATAACTACAAGCCGGCCAGCATGCACACGCAAGTGAAGTCTCGAATGCACCAGATCACAAAAGGAGAGACTCCTCGGCCCTGCTGTGTGCCATCCACCTATGAGCCCATGGTGCTCATGCACTATGACAGCAGGGGAAAGCTGAGGGTGACAACCATTGATGACTTGATTGTCACTAAATGTCACTGTGCCTGAGGGTAAAGAGGAAGTGACTTTGGGGGAACGGTGCCACTTGAAATTTATGTTACACGCTAAAAAAAATCCTGCTGTATTCTGAACGGTCGTGTTTTGTTTTGAAGGTGAAAACATGGTAGTGTGTTGTTTTTCCTCATGGACTGAGTCGTAATTTAGAATTCTAAAACTTATTTATTTAAAGTTCTATTTATATTCTTGAGCTGACATTTGTGTTGTGTTATTGTTGAACACATTTTAGTACTGCTTTGTGTTATAATGTATTGCCATTTTTTTGTTTGAAGTACTGTAATTTTTGTTGTTGTCTTTTACATTTCAACCCCACTTGAAGACAAAATAAACATGATTTATTAAATCTGAAGTCTTGGACTGATTATGTAACCCCTTTTGTGTCTATCACAATAAACACATGGGTGTGACATTTTTCCTTTATACCCATTTATGCAAATGAATACTATCAGCTTCTGTAGATCATAAAAGTCAGGGTGTGCCAGAGAAATCAGCTATAAAGATAGATCACTTTTAACTCTCACCATCGACCTTGAAGTTTACTGTGGCCTTGACCTGCTAGTAAAGAAACACAATGAAACATATAGTTTAATGTGACAAGTGCTCTCTGTATAAACTCCAGATAGCTCAGATAAAACATTTAAGACATACTGATGGTGTGGATTCACTTTTATAGACAATAATAAAATCTTGGTGGTGTTTTATTTACCTTAGCAACGATAACATGAACTCTAACAAAAAAAGAAAACAATATTGTGATTTTGACTCAGTAGAGCAGGAGTGGGCAACCAGGGACCATATGCTGCCTTGGACGTCACTCAATAGGGCCAATTTCCAAAATTAGACTGATTGGCATAAAAAAACACAACACAATCTGCCAAATGTGATTCAACCAGAAATCGTAAGACAACACAATGCAAAAACTAGGGTACGCCAAGGCGATATATCTGTAGAACCTTAAACTACTGGTATATTATGATTTTTTTTTCAAATATTAAATAATGTACATAGTCGCAACCGTTTCCCCAAAGCCTCTTTTATGAAGTTTTAGATTAAAATATAAAAAATGGTAGTGGGGTGGGGGGGGGGGTTTGGCGTAGTGGTTAGCACCCCATGTACATGCTTCTGCCGGTCCAGGTTCGAATCCCGCCTGTGACCAGCTTGCAGAGTGTCTTCCCCTGCTCTCTCTCCCCCTTTCACAAGCCTATCCACTGTCTCTCTCCTATCAATAAAGGCACAAAAATGCCCAAAAACATACATTAAAAAAAAAATGGTACTGGGAAAGCAGGGGTTAAAGTAAATTATTTCTACTTAAAAAAGTGGTACACACTCATTCAATTGCATTCAAAATGAAGCATCAATTGGCTCATTCCTGTGTCATGCTCATTAAATCGTACACCATTATTTGTGTTTTAGTTTAAATAGATAAATGGATATCAGTAAAATCATTTTTATTAAAGCTTTATATTGGTTTTTGTTTCCCTTTCCATTAACATTCTCCATAAAAAGATTTGAAATGCTATTTTGGTGGATTATTTCTCCCCTTCAATAATGCCAATAGTTTAATTTCTTCTTTTTTTTAAAGCCTCATTATTCATCTTAGCAACAAGGTACAACTTGTAAGGATTGCATTAGTGGAAAACAAATATAGCGAAATGTGCACCAAAAAAATGTGCCAAAATTCCCTGAAACTGAAAGCTGGTGTCCCTGTACGCAGAGTGGCAGCATTTTTTGGTGTCAGTGTTTCCAAACTTAGCACCAAGTTCTGTGACCGGTGAAGTCAAAAACAGATCATGAAGGGGGCTCCCCAGGAAGACAACACACTAGAAGACCTGCTTCACAGAGGAACCATATGCTTTCTTCTAGGTAAGAGGGGATTTTGGCACATCTTTTTTGGGTGCTACCCACATGTTCAGACATGTTGCTCACTCCACGAATGCACAAGCCTTACAACTGTACCTCTGTAAAGTAATAAAGTTGTGAATATTCTAAGAGGTAATGAATCCAAACTTTTTCAGAGGTATTGTATCTGACAGCTTATAGCAATGTGTGATGTGAAAAAAATGTTTTAATGGCCCTTCCAGTCACCAGTTTCCCATCTCTGGATTGACCCTCAAGTCAGGAAACATTTTCCATAGTTAAGAGCTTACAAACATGCAAGTTATTTGAAGTAATTTTAGTAATTAATGTAAATTTAATTACGATTTTTTTTCTTTCTTGTAATGTCAGGGCTTACACTGATCTTTGATTGGGCTTTTAGTCCAAGAACCAAAATGTCCTGAGCTTAAAGGGACTGTGAGGAGAACCTATTACCGGCGACATTAAGACTCTGCTACCCATGAGCCCGCGCAGCGACTGGCGTAATACTGCGGCATTCCAGTAACCTCGGAACTGGGAGTGACATCATCTCCGACTTATCAGTGTTCCAGTTGAAGTCGGAAAAAAACATGCTGATCTACCAGGCTATTGTTAGCTGTTGTTAGCACGCTCTGTGTTGTTGTTCACAAATATCACATGAAGAATTTGATTATCACTATGGCAGCATTTTTGTAAATATAAGTCTAACAATACAATGTATACAGCTGATCTAGAGCGACACACCCCAGTCAGAAGTGCAAATAAATTGATTATTACAGGAGCTAAATAACTGTTCACACTGGGGGCATCCATCTTTGATTGTCAACTCAGGGGTGGCGAGGTTTCACCGAGTTCCCAGTAGGAAATTCCGACTTTGGGGGACGTTCCAGTTGCAGTTTCCTACTCGGAACTTGGAAGTTCCTACTTCTGACTACAACTGGAACGCACCACAACACGTTACCGAGCCAAAGCATGTGTTTGTTGTGTTGTAGCCCGGACCTTCCTCAGAACTCTGCATTGCTTTACAACTCCTTTTTTCAACAACTCACAGGATGCAAAGCGACAAGGTAATGTATCTCTTTCTAGTTACGTAGCGGTAGTTTTTGACGTGTGACAACAAGCAAGTTTTGAAAAACTTAGTATTGTAGTTTTGTAGCCGGCTATATATCGCTACTTACAGCTTGGTGCTCTAAGACGTGTCCGAATAATATAAATTTGCTCTAGTTTTATTTGTCTTGTTCCTGAAGTTGAGTATCCAGGCCAGTCCAGCCCTGTCCGACCCAACCAAGAAGCTAAGGAATAGCATTTATAGATAACCTATTTAGATGCTATAAAACTCATCTTAAAGCATGTATTTCGATCAGGCATATATCTAAAAGTGAGACTTTTTTGCAATTACTTAGAACCTCCTCACAGTCCCTTTAAATAACACCTGGAGTATTTCAGTTTTGTAGCTTTGTCTGATATGAAGCAGAAAACATGGCCTTAGTCACTGCTTGTATTCAGCATTTTCTTAGTACACTTCTTCACTTAGCCATTCTTAAAATATTTCCAGGATATGAGGAAAAATATAACATCTTACTTGGAACACATTTAACATTTTTTCATCAATATGACCCAATCAAACCCCTTCATCTGACAAATCTATAAGGGCAACTGACTAATAAAAAAAGCCTTCCCTATAGGTCTCTTCTCAAACTGTCAAAACCACAAACATGAAAACTGACACTGACAAACAAGTCTGTCTCCTTCGAGTGTTAAAACTGTTTTCATGTGCATGCACTGCTTTTAAGCACTTGCTCTTACACAACTTTCTTGAGTGAACATTTTGTCTGCATTTATAGAAAGTGATCAAACTAAAGCACAATGTTTAATTTTTTTGGTCCCCCACAGATAAGAAATTACATTTGTACTTAACTATGAATTAACCCAAATAGCCCAAATCATAGAGATTAACAGCAGCAAAACTTTTACTTGTTGCTGTTTAATCTGCTTAATCTCTAGAAGTGCATTGTTTTTATCATCCTTAAGCACCAACACATGACGAGAGTTTACCAGCTTTGTGTCTTCAGCCTAAATGTGAAAATGAGTCACTGAGTTCCTCCTCCCTGTTTCAGAGCCTCAATCTCATCCTGATCAGGAAACCAGAGATCCCCGAAATCTGATTGGACATCCCAACTTCCATTACCATGCTTCCCTCTTCAATATTTCATTTATGGAAGCCTTTCAACATTTTTTGTGTCTGACCATGAAAGAAAAGTTTGGGCACTCTTATCTATAACAATACAAATAAAGCAGATACATGTTGTTTTTCATCTTCAATTATAATAAACAGAACTAATGAACAAGAGTAAATCAAGTTAAATAATAGTGGAGATTGTTTTGATTCAAGGTATATAGTTTTATTTCTATTTTCATCTGCTACTATTCTTAATAAGATTATATATATATATATACATATATATACATATATATATATATATATAGATATAGATATATAGATATAGATATATATATATATATATATATATATATACATATATATATACATATACACATATATATATATATATATATATATATATATACATATGTATATATATATATATATATATATATATATATATGATAATAGATAGTGTGTGATATATATATGATAATAAAAACTTAGTACAATGTGTTTTAAAAATTGTTACAAGTGACGGCACGACAGTTAAATAAACAGAAAACACAAGTTTAAGTTTCCAGCACTGGTTTAGTGATACATTGAGCATGAATGATGCAAGTTTGGACTTTGAAGCTAATATTGACAATGTTTATTTACCACATCTAGATGTCAAAATGCTGACTGTAGCTTCTAAAAATGTTAGACTCAAAACAAATACAGTAAACCAAACCTGTGGACAATAAAAAAACTGAACTTCTTACACAAATGTAGCATGCCATTCTATAAAAAAAATATCCTGTTAAGTTTATGAAGAAAAAAAAGGGCCAAACCAAACATGCTGTTGAAAAAAGTGACAGCAGAACACAAGCCAGACTTGACCACATGACTGTTCTTATTTTGCACAGTCATTTCCTCTGTAAAACTCAGAAACAAAGGTGACTGGTCAATAATTTTAACTGTACAGAAAGTAGAAAGGACACAAAAAGCAAGACAAAGCAATCTCAAAACTTCAAATCTTCATCTTGTTTCAATAAAATGCCAAACAATCAAAAATTTGGAGAAACTGTAAAACTTTGACACTACCAAACTAACTTGACATATCTATTCTAACACCTAAAGAGAGAATATAATAAGGTATTGTTTTATATTTCATACATGACAAGCCAGTGTTGCCTTGTTAAAACCATAGTTAAAGTTCTTGTAAGAAATCTAGGTCTTATGCTCGTCCCTGCCCAAAGGATTACTGTAAATCATACCACTACAAAAAACCATCCTCAACTTTTTCTTGACGACCTACTGTCCTTTCATTTTCTGGCAAATGTACCACACAGAGGCATAAATTAGCATGTGGTGGTCCTAGATAACCTGACAAATGTTACTTGTGTTATACAACATATTGCCCCCTTTACTTGGAAACCAGACTTCTTTTAATAGTCAAATGTCCAAGAATGTACGCAGATCAAAATGAGGCCAGTCTGTCTTAGCATGTGTGCAGTTTATAACTTTGTCAGACACAACCCCCGACAGTGGTTTCAGACTTCAAATATAACTTGACTGAACAGTTAGTCCTCTCATTTATGGTCTTGTTAGCTCTTTTAGGCCAAACAGAAGCATCATTACTAATTCTGGTCTGTTTTATTACCAGCTTATAACTCTCACAAAAGCTTTAAACCATAAGTCACTGAAAGATTGGGTTAAAATAAAAATATTCAAACAGAGGTTTGTCCTATTCTACGTTTGGCACAACATACACATCTTCCTCTTGGGTATCAGGGAGCAGGGAAAGGTTACAGGCCGGATCGTTGCTGTATATTGCATCATCTGGTTCATCATACTGCAGGTACAGATCCTCCTCTGGTTCTCTGGGTAACCTGCAGGAAAACAGTTTGTCTTCAGAAAAAAATATTCCCATGGTGTCATGACAGTTTATTAGTAAAATGTTTTAGATTTTTAGATCATTGCTCAGAGGAGAAAGCATCATTCTAAGTTACCAGCTACATCTTCACTAAATAAACTCTATGTTGTACAGAAAAAAACAGAAGAGGAGATCCTCCCAAACTGTGTACAATTACGGCAGGATTGCTCAAAATGGGGAAACTGGCAACACAACCACTGTTTCTTCATCTGCTTCCGTTTTGATCTTTTCTATTTTAATAGAGCTGCACTTTCAAATTTCAGCAGTCACGACATTCAGGGAAACCCAGAGCCAGAAGGGCTATTCTTGGTGAGAAAATATTCAGGTCTACTTGTAGGCTATTAACATAAATGTTAATAAATGGTGGGTAAAGGACAAAAGTCAGTCATTCACAGAGGCACAATGCACTCACGTTTTCTGAATAAACCAGTAAACGATCCCAGAACTCTGAGGCACATTTCCATTCATTATTTTCTGCTCTGTTTTCCTGGCTTAAAGGGGTAGTTCAGTGTTTTTTTAAGTCAGTGAAGTCGCTGAAAGGGCTCCCTGCTGCGCTGCACCTTTAAGAGGTACAAGCTCAGATAAGCAGTAAGGTACATTGCTGTTAATAGATACTGTTACTTTGCATAATTGTGTTAGATCAATGTAAAAGCAAGCAATAGATCTATGTTATGTAGAATGTATGATTGGGCCAAAAAGGTTAGTGGGTATAAGTCTGCAGGCAAAAGGTAAAACCAGATAATGGTGAGCCTATGCATGGACATAAAAGGAACTTCATCATCACTTATTACTCATATTGAGAAAAACGCTCAATTATATATGTGTTGTTATTTTAGTATAACTATCATGTGGAAGACTGAAAAATCTGCTCATCTGTAAAATGTACTTAAGTTAGAGCCATATGCTTCTCAAGTTATTACACACAGTTTAGAAATGTCCGGTTGCAAGTCAAAGTTCTACATTCAAAACTTTCTCAATTTAGCCTTACAGGAAATTAACACTGACATGAAAATATGACTTCTAATGGGCCCAGTTTTTTGTAAGGCAAATAGCTTAAAAGTTTTGTTCATAAATCATAAATGATAATAAGACCAGTATGAAGAGAGTACAAATGTTTAAAGTGAGCACAAACAGCCTACTTTTTTCATGATGTGAAAACTGCTGTTGACAAACAGTATTAAAACATTTAATCCATACCTGCTTGGTTTTGCCTCCTGCCTGTTGTCTCTAGCCAGATTTTCATAAATTGGGCTTGAGGTTGATGTTTGTGTTGGAGCTGGTGCTGCTTGCTGTTGTATTTTCATGGAGGAATAAGGATGTGGAGCAGCTTGTGGTGTCTCTATGTATTCCTCCTTTGTCACCCCTCTTCTTCGTCTGGATCGCAGCTTATCCATGATTATGTTGTGATATCTGTACACTAGTCCAGCCGCAATCGCCAAAAGTAAGAAGAAAATGGTGAGGCCAGCAGCCAGACCTGCATTAAAGCTGCTGGTGGAACATGCAGCCGTGCTATTCCCAGCGACACCAGTGCTGTTGCAAACCATGATCTGCAAAGAATTAAACTTATTATCTGAAGAATTTACACCAAAACAAAGTAGAATGTGATAATGCTCATTAAATTTCATAGGCCCTAAACATCAAATAAATCCAGGGTTAACTTCAAGGAATTTGTTCTAATTCAATCAAGGTGTTGTAAAAAAATAAAAAAAATCAATAAAAAATCATAGAAGTTACTCTACATTCTAGCAAAAGCTGTAAAATAATCTATGAGCCAAGTCTAACACTTTACTGTCACAGTGAAGGTCAGTGGGAACAGCTGTCTTACCAAACAGAGCTCCTGTGTTGTGGGTCAAGGTCTGCGTAGTGATTGAAGTAATGAAGTTTGTCTTGAAGGCTTCACGCTTGCAACGTTGAACTTCCCTTTTTGCTGAAACCGTGGAAGTGACTGACAAAAAAGCTGAAAGCTGAAGATTTCCTGTAAAAGTGCTTTCTGAAAATAAACGGCTGCTGACAGCTGAAGTAAAGTTAAATTCAACTCTGTGGTGAGAATTGATTTAGAAAGTACTGTTAAAGAAGCCGAGCGAAAGTACTTCACTACAATTAAAGCTCCTTCACTTGAAAACTTTATTGAGAACAACTGACTTGAGATTTTAAATGAAAATACCACGAGGAAGGGCATTCACTGGGCAGAAATAGACTTTACTCTTCTCTATTAATAATACATTGTTTGTATCGATTTTACAGGTGATGAATTGTCGATTGTGTATTTAACTGCTGTAGATATTCAAATCATAGTTCACTGAAAATACCAAATAAACAGTGGAGTAGTTAAATGCACATATATGCTTATATATGCAAATAGATACAACAGACCATATATTCACTTTTTTGAAGCCTATATATATCTATACACATACATATATATATATATATATATTTCTCTTTTTTTAGAATGATTGCCAGCAGAAAACAGATTTACAATTACATTTCTCAACATTTGTCATACATGTAAATAACACATCACATGAATGCTGATCCCACCCACCCACCTACCTAGGTATCACTTTCAAGAATGAGTTTGCAGTATAAAATCATTTTACAAATGTATGTTTTTACAAAAATAGAAATGCAAATTTACAAAAGAAAAAGAAATACATAAAAGTATATAAAAAGGAATAATGTTTTCAAAAATAAAATAATAAACAAAAAATATGTTAAAAACAAACAAACAAAAAGAAATACACAAACATAAACTTGTTGAGTACAGCATTTCTCTCATCCAGTGATATTTGTAATTTCTCAAAATAGTTTAGAAAAGGGTTCCAGGTCTCTAAAAAATGCTGAGTAGTTCCTTTTAACATGAATCTTATTTTTTCTAATTTCAGAAAATACATTGTCTCTCTAATCCATCTTTTAAAGCTAGGTGGAGATTGCCGTTTCCAATTAAGCAGGATGCATCTTCTTGCAATAAGAGTGGTGAAAACAATCACATCACGTGCCTTGTTTGGTAAAGTTAATGGGGTGAGTCCAAATAAAGCACTTATTGGATTAGGGCACATCTTTACCTTAAAAATGTTTGTAAATGCACCAAAAATATTGGACCAAAAAAAGGAAAGTGCAGGACATGACCAAAACATATGTATGTGGTCTGCTGGTTGACCCTTGCAACAAGGACAAGAGGGATCTGCGTCAGGATACATGTCTGCCAGCTTTGCATTTGTGAGGTGAGCTCTTAGAAACACTTCCAACTGTATCAGACCATGACAAGCACAGATTGAGGATCCAGGTATACGCTTGAGAGCAGCCTCCCATGTTTCATCACTAATTGTTAAACCCAGGTCAGTTTCCCAGTGTTTCTTAATTTCCTCAAGTGATGTGGGATATGCATCATTTATTAATTTGTACAGGGTAGAAATCAATCTTTGCTTTGTAGGAGACACTTAGAGAATACTGTCTAGAGTACTATTTGGTATGTTCGGGAAAGATGAGAAGTTTTTTTGGACAAAGCTCTTGATTTGCAAGTATCTAAAGAAACTTGACTTTGGGAGATCAAAAGTCTCACTCAGTTCAGAAAATGAACAAAACTGTTCATTTGAGAACAGATTAGACAAAGATTGAATGCCTTTTGTGTGCCATATTTGATAACATGCATCCAAAGAAGCAGGCAGAAAGTTTTGGTTTCTCCAAATGGGGGCATGAATTGATAAATTTTTCAGGCCGCCTATTGATATATTTTCAGGTGGCAGGAGAATACTGTTATACCAACATAAACTATTTAGCAATAAAGTAACTTTAATGGGTTTTTCTTTTTAGTGATCAAACATCAGTTAAAATGGGTACAAGTGACAAAAAGGTTGTGAGTCCCTTTTTCTTTAGATATACAGGACACTGGATGGGAAGGGAAGGAGTGTGGAATAACATGCAGGAGAGACCACTAGTTGCTACTCATACCAAGGTCAACATCCACGGTAGGGTGCATGGATATCAGCATTAAGGCATCAACACCCAAATTGATTTTGACTTTTACTCAAACCATATCAGAGTTTAGATTTCTGATATGGTGACAAACACTTAACAGAAAAATACTGACATAGATACTTTTTTACGTAGCGTTTTGCCATTTAGCCAAGAACTATTCAGAATGGTTTTTGGTCAAAATCACTCAGCCCTACTTATAGACGGTATTTTTTTCTGCATACATTGTTTGAGGTATTAATATCGTTCACTTATTACCCATCAGACAAGTTTCAGATTTAAGCACTTAACAGCTCAACTCAGTTAGACATTGTTTGATTGTTTGTTAAGGTGACTGTTAGGTAACAAACGTGTGATTTATTGTTCGCTTTTGGGGGTTAAATGACTTAAAGTCTCTCCCAAAGAATAACATCTTTGAGGTGAAATTTAGTGTAAACAATCTTTTGTTTTGTTTGGATTTTTTATTGACAGATAGTAAGTGTTACTGATGGGGTTATACTAAATGATAATAACACTACCAAATACGCACCCACACAAACCAACACATATCTTATCTCTCACCTACACGTCAATCAAACTGGGTTATGACTTTATTGTAAAGAATAATAAAATGAAACTGTGCTACCAACACTCTTCTCTCTGTCACAGGTAGTAGCAGTGGTGGGTTTGCTCTTGTTGTCTGGTTGAACAGGAACTTTAGCTCCCCCTGCTGTTACAAATAAATACACATTCACCATTGAGAAAATGCAGGAGAGAGCCACTGAAAAAATAGGTTGATTTTTTTTTATTTAATGTCTGTGGAAAAAAGTCAATATTCTGGTTTTAATCTCAGACTTCTTTATTTTGCAGATATAAAACTTTTTTCCAACCTCCAAATGTTTTTCAATGGCCCAGGATTCTGAGATCAGTGGCAGAAATCTGAAATTGAATTGAAAATATTGCCTTTTTATCCAGACTTAGAAAAAAATGTAACCTCCAATTTTTATGTTCAGTGGTTTTCATCTTCTTCTGTAAAAACCTGCCTCAGAAATGAGAAAAAAAAGACAGACAAAAAGTCTTTAAAACTCTTTTTAAATTAATTTTAAGTTAACTTTTGGCAAATGAGATAGATATATTTAAACTGTCTTTTTTCCTCATAAAAAATAGCTCAACTGTTGCATGATTGCAGAAATTTAAAACCTTTATCTGATGTTTTCCATTGTATTTTTCACTTTTTACATCGTCCGATTTGTTTCATTTAGGTTTGATGATAAAGATGGAGATGAATACTGTTTTTAGATGAAACTACAGTTTTTACAATAAGACTTTGATTGGGATTTAGACCGGCAGTCTTTAAAACTCTTTTTAAATTAATTTTAAGTTAACTTTTGGCAAATGAGATGTTATTGAAAATGATACAATTGTTCTTGATCTTGTTTTTACTGCAATATTTATTTGTTTCAGTGCCTTTAAATTTATTTTAATGTGCCATTGTTTTTGTTATTTCTAAAGCAGTTTGTAAATATATATGTTTTTTAAGAATGCTGCATTAGAAAAAGTTAGTTATCTTTAAAGTAGCCAGATTTTAATACATTTGAAAAAGTGTGCAGTGGCCCCAGTTGACTCCAGAACGTTTTCAAGTGTGTTGCCTAAAGATCCCCCCAGCTACTGGATTGCTTATAAACTACTCTGTTTCAGCCCTGCTCAGATCTGGCTGTTTCAGTGTAAAACTAATTGAATCAATACATCTGGACATGGCTGTAGTTCTCCAGTCATGTGCTCCACTGTTTATACAGACACACCTAGAGAAGCTTTTTCACTGTTGGTTGTGGGCCACACCTGGCTCAAATGTGTGACCCACTTGAAGCCTGGTGTGGCAATTTCCCCTAGTGACATCATTTGGGGACTTTTTTTTTTTTTACATGGACGGTTTGAGCAAACAGGGATTTTTGTTCTGGGTTGTGTTTGTATTGGAGGTTGATGTAGACATTATATGCACACATTTTTTTATTTGAACATTGAAAAGTTCATTTCGTCCGTCGTCATGGTGATATGAGATCTTTATCAGCATTTACTAACAAGCAATGAAAGCAAAGAAACTAGAGCCACAATACTTGTATTTAAAGACATTTCTTGCTAATGAATCTGGTTCTCAACTTAATTTAATTTTTAAACTGTTAAAAGATCATATTTTGTCAGTATCCTCATTGCTAAACTTGAAAAGATGCAATTCAGGACATTTCTTAAAGGGTGTCTTGCCCGTGAATTCCACTATATGAATTTTATGAAGTGTCAAGTATGAGTTATTTAACCTAACATATTATGCAAAGTTATGTACACTAATCTTCATTTAAATCTGTAAATTATTCATTACTGATTTAAAAAAAAAATCATTACAACCTGTTACAAAACAAAAATTGCTCCAACACAGGAAAGGAAAGTTTCAGGAACATACTGTATTTAAATGTGTCTCCTATGGTATAATTATTTGTGTGTGTCATCTCCACTTTTCCATCATTTTGAACAGGGTAATTCACAGATAAAATGTTGATACATGTCCAGACAAGATGGATTTCACTTACATAAGGAACAGATTTAGAAGCTGCATGGCTGTCTGTAAGCAGCCTGCTGGTTTCCTGCTTAATGGTGGTGTAGATAAAGTAATATTGCACCATCACTTTGCACTGGGATGGTGGAGCCCAGAGGCATTTCATTTGTGGAACCAAAATTTTCAGGGTGCAACTCTAAACAAGCTAGATTTTTTTTTAAGTTTAAAGATACATTTGTTTATCTAAGTGGAACTAAGCATGTATGTGCAATAAAATATAAACCTGTTCCTGTTAAAATATGCAAAGAAATTGATATAACTTTAATTTCTCATATCATGATTTTCTTATACTCCTATTCAACTGTCGCTCTGTTTTATCCTTATGTCTTTTTTCTCCCTTTTCAACTGCCTTTTTCGGAAAATACTCATAGCCTTTTGTTTGCCAAAAATATAATCTAAAAAGCTTGTCTGCTTAAAGGACTTCTTTATAAATTAAATGTAATGCAATATGGAATAGACTAAAAGGTTTTTTTATATTTAATTTTTATGAAGGTTTTTTATTGTTAAATTGTATAGTTTGACAAAATATTGCCTGGATGTTTTGTCATTGCTGGTTAACAAATCTCACACCTGGTAGGGTGTTAGGTGGTGTGTTATGTTCATTTTCAATCTTGTACCAATTACTGGTTTTAATGTAGGTTCATGGAAATACTCACCTCCTATGGTGTGTCCATCTGTCACCTCAGCTCCACTCACACTGATACGATGCTGCACGTCTACATGCAGTGTGCCTGCAAGATAAGGCCAGACCCTTCCTCTATTGATTTTGTTAAGCTTTCATTGTATTTTCGTGCCTTTTTGTTTCTAATGTGGACTTATGTGTGGCTAAACAAATAGAACACAAATCACATCTTGAATGTTGAATAACAAATAAATAGCAACAGATGATAGTAGCAACATAAAGTATTTTTATGTTGATTATTAGTAAAGGCAGAGGTGGAAATATTTGATGATACTCACACACAATTCTCCAGCTAAACAATAAATATATCAGCTGCAATGTCAGCAAAATGCTTGTACATTTGTACCACAAAGCTTCACCATCTAAGACTATCATTAAAAAGGTTTTCTCTTACAATAAACATTTCATCCAAATGAATAATTTATCCAAGTCCAATCACTAAATATCGACCATCAAAAACAAAAAATGATGGTAGAATCTGAAGTCCTTCTCTAATTTTCTGTTAGTTCATAAAACAAGTAGACTGTCACATTAAGAACAGGTCAATTGGTGTCAGGAACTTAAAAACACAACTATTAATTTCAGTATTACAATCTACGATGAGTTTGGAAATCTTGGCATATCAGACATTAGCAAAAATCTAATAGTGTACATCTTAATGGATAAAACAAAATAAAAATAACATTTAACCTTTCGCAACTTTAATAGATTATCTTACCATCAATAGGCATATTTTTGCAAGAGATTTTTTTTTTTACCGAGGCTTAAGTCCTAACAGTATTTTGTTGCTGTTTGTACTCAACATCAAAATAAAGTATACTAATGTAAATTATACTGTCTTACCTAATTTGGCTAAAAATTTAAGGTATTGCCCATTCCAAGACTTGCTAGTAATTCACACATTCCTTTTTATATGTTTGTGCAACCCTCTGGAAAATAGAAACACATAAGCCTGTTTCTGCTTGACAAAAAGGGGAATTTTACCTTTTCATAAGAGGAATATTTAATGCTGGATTCTATACTTATTAGGTCAATTGGTAACTCCAAATTGCCTTCAGGTGTGACTGTATGGTTGTGCTCTATAGGTCAGCCCTGTGATAGGCTGGCGACCAGTCCACACTGTACCCTCTGCTTGCTCAATTTCTGCTGGAATAAGCACCAGCTCCCCACCACCCCAAAAGGGACAAGCAGTATAGATGTATATAATATTTGGGCATAACTTTAAGGATAGAGTTCATGTGTCAAAGGCTTTAACAGGCATTAAGAGGACTATTACTTTTCTGGCCAAACCTCTGTCTATCACTTGAGGTATTACGCCTCCAAACACCGAAACGGTCAAATTGTGGTCTTTTGGTTCAAATGAACCCAAAAGTGGGCTTCCAGACTCTCATGTTGAACCGATCAAGGGAAGTGAAAACTCTGCAGCCTTTCAGATGTCTCTACTCACAGTGTGGTTATTGTTACAGCAGTGTGTTTGCATGTTCGATAAACATTACAAACATCTGACAAAGAGCAGCTGCATAAAGGAATCCTGCACCACAGATGGCTTTCCTCATTTATACAAGCCATTACAAACATGCTCACCTTCAAGGTTTCCCCTCCCTGGAGGCTTACTCAGCAGTAATTGTACACATGCACTCCTTCTCCCCCTGCCTAGGAGTCTCTTCTTTTTCTATGTTACCATGGTTACTTTAAAACCAAATTACACTCTCCTTAATGGCAGGTGAAACAGCTCCGCTGTGCCTTCATTGCCTGTAGAAACAAAAAGAGACAATAATTATCAGTGTGGTGTTAAGATGCTCAAAAACAAACACTCTCTGGTGAATATAGTTGTGCATGTGGGTTTTGTTGAGCAGGGCATATGTCATTATTAATAAAGATCAGATGATCCTGCTGTTGTTGTTCATGAAGCTGTTTGTATAGCTGCTACAGCAGTAATGAGAGTGAAACTCACTGCTGTCAAGAAACAAGAAGGGACACGCACAAAAGGTCTTTTCTCATCACATTGATGTTTTTATAAGACAATGCAGAAGGGGAAGGCTTTCATAGCACCTCTGCCTCTCTCAGTGAAGGGCTCGTTTGTTTCCACTTGTGAAATCTTAAACTGCAGAGAGCAGGCCATTCACCTTTTGAGTCCACTCAGGTGGAAAGTAGGGGGAGACACTGTTGTGACAGTATTTATCCTCAGTCAGCGGGAAAACACACACAGATCCAGAGGGGCTCACAGTCGCCTACACAGGAGTTCATGTCATAAAAATTGAGGGCACTCCAGTCAAAGACAATCACTTCATATTCGAGTATTTGCAACTATAAGAGCAAGAAAGAAAATTCAGGCGCAAAAAATAATGCACTTTTCAAACTGTGAGAACGTATCATGACTTTACCGGATAGACAGATAAATAATTAAACATAAATAAACAGAATATCTGTATTCTGACTATTTCTGTTTTCATCAATCTATTTGAAAAACAGCGCTTTTTAAAAATATATAGAAATTGGAGTCTATTCCGCAGTCCAGATGTGCGCTGTGCCTCCACAACACCCCCGCGCAGCGACGTGAGCACGCACAGGCTCCCCGAGGAGGCTGCGTCAAGTCGCTTAAAGACAACGACGTACATGCAGGAAACCAGATTGAGTCCTCTTCAAAATAAAAGCCTCATTGCTGCAAAAGCCATCCTTTCAGTTGTCACGATCACAGTACGGTCCTTTGCAGCATACTATACTCTTTGCATAACATTATGACAACAGTCAGAGAAAACTGATGACTGTTAAGTCTTAATCAACACCTACCTGCTGCGGATATCTTAACAAATGAAGGGACAAATTAGTTTTGCTTTCCTCAGTAATAACATTGCACATGACTATTTTCATTTTAAGATGCCTCATTCAACTTCTGAATGGTTTTGTGCTGCGATGTAAATATACTAGTGAAATATCACTTAATTTATGATGCCTGATTCATGGTGGTCATGAAATTTAGCTTTAATACTGTAATAACTGTACTCAGTAGGCCCACCCCTGGCCTACTGAGTACAATAATCATTTTTCTTTAATTTAGTTTTTATTCTAAACAGATGTTCCTCACCCTGTCTGTTGTCAGTGTATTAATTTACAGTCTGCTTAACTTTATTCTTCCTCATTTACATAAAAACATACGTATTACCAGCATGGCCTCAGTTTCTCTTCAATGACAACTGGCATAGTATTTTATGACTACATGTTCCTTACTTGGTAATTGGTATAGAGGGTATGCAATGAAATCAAAATGTGGACGACAGACATACAGTTATCTTGCCAAGTGACAAGAGATGTATTGCATTGCATTTGATGTATTGCAAGAAAGATTAGGCTATATATTGCAGTTCACCCAAAAGTGCCACTTAGTCTATTCATTTTTGGCCATAATTATCACAGTAAAAGTAGATTCTAAGCTTATATATGTATATAAATGTCAAAATAAACTTTTAGATCCATGGAGGAAAATTTCCATTGCAGCACTGATTAGCTTGAGCTATAGGGTGTTAGTCTGTAGCGAGTATAGCTCATAGCATTCAAAGTGAGATCTATGCAGGCTTTCCTTTGGCATATAGCTTTAACATCAGCTCAAATAGCTAAATAAGTAAACAAATTGTCTGTATTCTGAGATTTGATGTTTTTTATCGATCTATGTGACACTCAAACTGTGAGGAAACCTTAGTTTCAAGAAGAATATTCAAACATAACATCAATAATTGGCCAAATGGAAATCTTATTAATGTTATTATTTCATCAACTTGAAGCAAAATCTAAGGACTTGATTTTTTAAAATCATTAACTGCCAAATCTGCTAATGTTATCAGACTTCTCTGGGTTTTATAAATGCAACAAACATTAAAAAATGATCTAATGTCCCGTGCACCTTGTCATTTAAGATAGTGAAATTTAATGTCCTAAAAGTTTGCTGAAGTTTAATGTCTTAATGTTTCTTTAAGTTAAAAACTAGAGGGAATTAAAAGATGTAGAGTTAATATTCATCATTATTTAAATGTGTGTAGGCTCTGTGGTATGACAGTTGCTGTAACAACACCGTTTGCTGTTGTCAGTCTGTGCTCTTTGCTACTCAGTGTCTGACTCCTCACCCACTGGCACTGAATGTGGCCTCATGTGCATATCCTGTGTTGGCATCAATACCCAGTGCTCAATGCTGCTATCCATATTGGTGCATCCCTCTATTACAGCTGCCAAGGTTAAGCATCTTTATAACATCAATGACTGATAAAATAGGAAGGATGTATCATTATAAAGAACTGGTTTAAAAAATACTTCATTATAAAGAATTTTGACAACCTTAATCTCCGCTCAGTTGGGGCTTGCCCTGTTCAGCCGTAGGGTTTGCCAGGGCATTCAGAGAAAGTGGATTTGCAACACTTTTCTCTTGCTCTGAAAGGTCTGTCAGTACAAAAAGATAATTCAATAAGCCACACAAAAACCATGGCAGTGGACATGTCTTACTAGGCTGACAAGTCAACTCATGAAAGTGAATAATTTAATTTCTGCAAATCAGCCTTATCAGAATAGCCACAGATTGCAATAAGAAAATGTCAGGGTGGAAAGAGAACCGATGGAGTTATTGAGTAAAAGTTCAGTCCCTTTAATAAGATTTTACTCAAGTACTAGTGAAAGTGGTTCCCTATAAATCAGCCCAACTATAAGTATAAAGTGCTTTATCCAAAATATACCAAATTTACAATCTATTTTAAATAGACTTTCCTGTGTTTAAAATAGACAACATGGCTGGATTGTGATGAGTCATTCAGTTATTTGTTTCATGATAAAATTTTAATAAATGAATAAAAAACACAATCTGACATTGTCCCAAGTATCTGGTAAAGATCCTATGGATAGTGTCTGGAAAGGGCAGAACCTTTCAACAGAAACTGGAAGGGGATTAATTAAATATTTTGTCCTTCAGAGTAATTACAGGCCAGTCAGACGCCTACATTCACTTTAATTTTGAGCACAACTAAATTATGCTGAAGCTGCCACCGCATTCTCTTCAAAGATTTTCTGACCCAGAGCAAATGCCTGCAGCTTTTACTCAGTAGATTTGGCAGACATGGAATCTGGCAAATCCATCTGCTGCGTAAGGTTGATAACCACAGACAAGAGAGATATCAATAAAAATGTCTTTTGCGCACTCTGTGAGACATACAGTACTTTGGTTTACCTATCTTTCTGACTTTTTGGGTATTTGACCTAAAAAGTGTAGACTAATGAAAACAGATGAAAACAATTTGTCCTACAAAATATCTGATTTTAACACTAATCAATCAACAATTTTAATTTCCATACTCACTGCTTTAATAATGTTGTCATTTAAAAAATGTGACCAGTTCTTTTAGATATCCTGCTTCTGATCCAGTAGTATTATTTATCAGAGATGGAAAGTATCTTATTACATTTACTGTAGCTATTTTGTACACTTATACTTTTCAAAAAATACTTTTTAAAAAAGGTATTTAATAAAGGTTTATTTGAAAAGCTATATAGCTCAAGTTCTTTTTGTGTGAAGTACAGGGATGGAAGTAGCACACAGTTACTACGACTAGCTACTACAGTAAATGCATAGACTACTTTATACAAATCGAGTATTTAGAGTACCCTTCTCTTAGTGAGTAAAAAGGACAACAGCTGCAGTGTTGACCAAAAATTTGTTTTGGTGTATTGCTTGAGCATGGTGGTTCTTTAAGTAATTTGCCCAGGGCACACATAAAACTAAACCAAAACTCTAAATGCAAACCATACTCATACCCATGCAAATGCCTTTTTTATTGCATGTTATAGTATCTTATCAGTCTGTTCTAAAGATGTACTTTGAAGTGCCAGAAATAATACTGTATAACAAATTAATTAAACCATTTCATCTTAATTAACCTAGTTATCAAAGATTTAAACTGTACTATGAGTACAAAGAATTTTTAAAATATTTCATAAGTTGATTATTGATTAAATTAATTAAAAATGGTTTTACAACCTCCCAAAGCACACTTGGACTTTCCTCAAGACACGCCAATGTGTCATCACATCATTTGAGAAACACGGGTCAAGCATATCAAGTATTTGATCAAAATAATAATTCAACCATTGCATAACAGTTTGCCCTAGCAAATGTTAAATACTTTATATATAGTTATACATTAACATACTGTAGCAGTGAATATATATTTTCCCTTGATGAGTAATAATTCTGTATTCATCCATAAATATAGAATGCCAAATAATATAAAAGCTTAATGAATAAACAACAGATCTCTTAAGCAATCAAATCACTTGGGATATGTGTACTCTTCACTCTCTTTTTCCATGGAGATGTGCTGTACATGAATGCCTCTGCTCAGAGCCTTCACACATTGAAAAGTGCTAACAAACTGGATTCCTCACCGATTATTGTACTTTATTCCAAAGTGAGCAGAGTTTCTGTCAGCACTCACACACTGTCCAGTTGGTATTTCATTTCTACAGCCATTCTGGGAAAGATTCTGGACTACTTTTCCCCTCTTTAACCCCAAAGGATGTAGCAAACATCCATAGTTCCTTGGACATTTTACAAGTTTTTGTTCCTAAAAGTCCAGACTGAAAAGGGAAAGAAAGTGTCTATGTTCTCAGCTTCCTTTGCTTGGAAAAGTCCTCAGATTGATTTTAAAATGCATGGCTCAATGACCCTTCTATTTTTAAAATCTTTGGTAAACAAAAAAAAAAAAATTGTAATCCAGGCTTTCAGTTCGCAGCTGTTTTAATGAAGATTTATCGTATACAGATTTTGCTGTTTTATCCGTACTGTATAAGTTTATGTGTTTTGAAAATGTTTGTTGCTGTCATTCGTGTTCTGGTTGCCCCTGGAAAGAGATTTCTGATCTTAGAGTGACTAACCTGGCTAAATAAAGGTTAAAGGTGCAGTGTGTAGAAATTGACATTTTAGCGACATCTAGTGTTCAGATTTTGGAATGAACCCATCCATCACATCACAAAGCGACAAGAGCTGGTGAAGACCAAAAAGGATCGTGAATGGGTCATCATTTACAGCAGTCACAAGGTGAGGGTTTTTCATTCATATTTGAAACTATTATTTTAATAGATTATAGGTCAGTTAAAGCTATGGGCTACGATTTGGAAGCTTGGTACATCTTAATAACACCGTTTATAAGGCCGTTATGATCCTATGGTCCGATCTACGCAATATAAAGACCAAAAAGAATGAAAAAAATCCATTCAGTATATCCGCTGCAAAGTGGCGTAATAGTTGACCAATCCGAACCACGGGGAACGGCGGTTCGGATTGATCCGTGTGTCCATCCAATCCCCTGTCTCCCCTGCTCCGCACCGTCCCGCCTCCTCCCCGCTACCTCCTTCATGTACCGGTGAGCAGCGAGCTGCACAGCTACTGAAGTGTCATGGAGCCTGAGAAGACCAGCACCGAAACCAGGAGGCCCCTTCTGTTATATATATATATATATTTATATATATATATATATATATATATATATATATATATATATATATATATATATATATATATATATATATATTGTTAGGAGGCGACACAAGCTGGGGGGCGGGATCTTGGAACATAGGGGGGAGGGGTGAGTGAATGGGGGTCAGGCTGCGCTTTTCAAATCTGTCTCAACCATGGATGTATTATAAGAACTGGATAGTGTGGCTCCGCCTTCTACCATGTAACGGATTTGAAGCCATAATATTCCCCGTCAGGCGCCGCCATTGTGCAGCCAGTAGAGAATCTGGACCATATTTCGACGTAGTTGTCGTAAACGGTCGCAAAACTCCGCAGCATACGCCGTACACAATCATTGTGAAGCTGCCGTAAACCGTGGCTATTTTTTAAACTCTGATAACTGATGAAAAAGAAACTTTTCAGAACAAAGAGGACTTGGAAAAAACGCAGCCCAATAATACTTTCATATCACAACAGCATATGGATGGGAGAAATATTTCAACAAGGTGTATTAATTTTTTGAAGTTTCACTACGGCCCGTTGAGATGAATGGGGGAGACGGAGATTTGACCTATACTGCAGCCAGTCACCAGGGGGAGCAGTTTTTGTGGCGGCTTCAATTTGAGCCCAGCGACATGGCGTCCATGTTTTTTACAGTCTATGGTCTCAACAGCCAAACTGGTTTTCAGATCGTAGACCGTAGCTTTAAGATGCCACATGCCATCCAGGTAGATTTCAGAACCAGCGGTCAGACTTTTATTCAAAAATCGCGATTCGCTATTTTTGTCCCCCAAACCCTCCCACAGAAAACATGCTGGATCCTTATGTCAACCTACATGCACGCGGCCCGCAATGATGTACATTTTTTAAAGCTTTTCTAACTGAATAAAAATAAAACAGACGTTTTATGGGGATGATTGTACTCCTATTTTGACGGACTTTACATACAAACAGAAACATTATATCCTACATTCACCGTTTCTGTTTGATTAAATGCTGCCAAATTCTACAAACTGTACCTTTAAACAAAAAATAAGTAAAACAGATGAACTGCAATTAATTTAATTAACTGTTAATTCAGTCATTTTAACATTTGTGGGAGGGGGTACATTCAAGAAGGATGCATCGAGGATGGAAAAACTGATCAGGTGGGCCAGCTCTGATGTCGGCATGAAGCTGGACTCTCTGGTGACGGTGGCAGTGAAAAGGAAACTTGACAAACTGCTGAACACTATGGATGATGCCGGTCACTGTCTGCACACCATCATCAGCAACCAGAGGAGCCTGTTCAGCCCATGAAACTTTTTTGTCCCTCAAGCCATAAGACTGTACAACTCCCCACTAGGTAAAGGAGGAGTGACAGAAAGACAGAGGATGGGAAGGAGCAGTAGCAAGCCTGTAGGCTTATTTTTTATTTAAATGTAGCCTATTCATATATTTTTTTTAAATCTGTATTTTTTGTATAACTTTTAATCTGTTACTGTAATCTTAATTTCACTGAGGGGGTCTTCCGAAGGGATTGATAAAGTTCTATCTAATCTAATCTAATGCAACCCAAATTGTGAATAATTTTTGTAGACTTCCTATTCATGCTCTAACAGATATCAATTTTGGGACCAGTATCCTTTTTACTTTCAAGTATCAGTTTCAATTAAAACACTGGATCAGGAGCCAGTGTTTTAATTCCAAATTTAGTATCAGTACTGAGGGAAACATTATGGTAACTAAATGCTGGTTGATGAAACACTTTTTTATGGCTCTGTTTTCAAATGCTATGACACATGTACCTATGACACATGTACCTATGACACATGGGTTTTTAACAGTTACTTTTCATCCAAAACAGATGAAAGTTAACAGTTAAAGTCCTTGTTAAAAAATACGAAGAAGGGAAAGTTCATACAATGCTACACAATAAGTTTAACTTGACAAAATGTTATCAGTAACTTTTTTACCCAGGTAAGTGGTTGCTAAAGACAGGAACACCAAAGGCAAAGAGACAGGTGCTTAAATATTTGTCAAAAGAGGACGCAGATACAGAGCTAAATGGAAGGCAAATAAACTTACCTGATGGGTTTGTGAAATGTCTGCTAAGTATCGCGTTGAGCTTGGTCAATGTTTGCTAACATGCTAAACAGAGATACGTTATCAGCTGGCTCTTTTGTTGCTGGTTTGTAAGAGCGGGCACTCTACTCAGAAAGACGTTTTACTTTGACTTACTTAAACCAACAGTCTTTTATTCACTATTCACATAATAAAAACCAGTTTTAAACAGCACTCACTCTTGCATCAGAGGTGTTTTATTTTGTTTGCCTCCTCATCTTTGACCGGAAGTACGTCGTCGCCATTTTGGGTCTCTTGACGTTGGCCGTTGAGGAAAAAACGGAGCAGAAGAGCGAAACATGGCGACTTCGAACAATCCGCGGAAATTTAGCGAGAAAATCGCTTTACATAACCAGAAGCAGGCAGAGGAGACGGCGGCGTTTGAAGAAGTGATGAAAGACCTCAGCATTACCAGAGCAGCGAGGGTAACGTCACCATGTTCTATGTTTTTCTGACCCTCTACCTCTTCTTCGTTTGTTTTCAGCGAGCTGTCAAATATGCATTTGTAGCGCGCGGCAGCTGCACGCAGTCAAGGCAGAGGAGGTAAACAATAACAAACGACGCTTCCTGCCAGCTGGAGCCTTTTTCTCCCACGGCTGTCACCGAGCAGAGCTGGTGGGAGGTAACAGTCCTGTGGTAAAGACATTAACGACAGGGACCCCCGTCCGAAAAAAAAGTTATTTCAATTTTTTGTCCCACGCAAGTGGAAGCGGAGGGGCGTGCGTGCGTATTTGACAGCGCGCGTTTGACTGCAGCGGCGATCCTCAAAGCTGCGATCAGGCAAACCGACGTTTTACACTGTAGCAGCCTTTATTTACGTCCTGACATGGAAGATTTTGTCATAAATTTGGCTTTTACGTTTTTAAAATACGGTAAGGTGTGTTTGCATTGTAGCTCTGTTAAACTTGTCCGACAGGTCCTCAGGCCTTTGGGTGCTCCGCTGCATAAATGACATTTACACCAAAGATGAACGCAAGCAGATTATGCAGAATTTAAGCCACATACAACACAGGCCTCCAAAATAAATCCTATGGAGGGAGGCAGGGATTCTGGAGTGAGTGCTCTTGAGCGGAAGCATGATGATCTATTACTACACAACACAGCAGGGGCGATTTTGGGCTCAGCAATTCTGCTCTGCTCTCAGATACATTGTTGCATGTAAAGTTCCTTTGTAAGTGTTAAATAGCCTTGGTATACACCTGTTTTCTGTATAAAAATATATATTCTTCTGTGATATTTTTTCCAACTTACTATCGAGCCACATTTGACTGTAAATGTAACACCATAACAGTCACGTCAATAATAGTTTCAGTTCAGCATTTAACATATGCTACACCAGGGATGTACATTGTACGTCCTGGGGTCAAGTTACAGCCCCTGCTCTGTTTTTAGCGGCCCTTAGCTATTTCTAAAAATAAAACAGGATAAAAAGTTTGTATTTGGCTTTTTCACTTTTTGACTGTATAGGCTGATATTAAGGGACAACATGATGGGTTAACATAAGTACAACCACAGTGATAAAAAGAAATCTCAATGCCCTCATGAGGGAGGACAAATGAGTTGTGGTAGCATAGCAGTACATTAACTGTGCTCATTCACTGTGCTTCATCTAATGGTTCATTCCATTTACTTTGTAACTGGGAAGAGGGCAGTGGGAATTATGTCACACCATATCAAATAGCTAGGGATGTCCATTTGTTAAGTGGGAATTTTTGACCAAAAGGGGCTTCCTGGGTGACATTATTTAATTTGCAACTCAGACTACCCCAGTTTTGAGATCAGCTGGAGTGCAACATTAGATCCAATGTGCAAAACATATTGCCCAGCTAGTTTTAGGACTAACAATCTCTCAGCTTCATGCCATTTTTTCTTGTTTTGTGTGTGAATGCGGAAATAAGCCATGCGTCTCCCCTTTCTGCTGCAAAGAGCATAATTGCCCTTTGATTAAGAATGGATCCAGTGGTAACCAGGCCAAGATAGGCCCTTTAGGATCTGATTGGCTGCTCCAGATGTTTGGTGATTGGCTGCTGAAATGTGGGCTGTTTTGACTTTATGTTGATTTCACTAACGTGGGGCTATATCAAAGATGTCCCGGCCAGTTTGATATTTTTCTTACATTGGCTCTTGGTTCCAAAATTTTTGACCCCTCTGGTTTATACTGTGTACTAATGGTACTACTTTTTGGAGCAAATGAGTCATATACCTGCATGTAAATGACATCAAGTTTTTAAAGGGGCTGTAGCTGGGTTAGGTATTATCTGACCAAAAATCCTACTTTTTGCATTAATAATCTCTGTGTTGTCTGCTAATCCTTAAGAAAGTATACGTTTTAACTCTGATTTATATTATATTAAGAAGTGAGTGTCTTGCTTGCTTGTTATAGCATTAAGTTATTTAAAATATCTGTCCAGAATACTTATACCTGCTTTAATTGTTTCAAAGGTGCTGAACAAAATTCATATTTTGTCTTCAGTCATATTTTGCTGTAGCTTAAGTTTGTCTCTTTGATTTTGTTGACTTCTAGAGTACGTTCAAAATTGCTAATACTCAAACACTCTGCCATTTTTCAAGCATTTATTACCCGATTCTATTTCTATTCTTTGACTGTCTAAATCTGTTTGAACACCTGCTACATATTAAAAATAAGTCAATGGTGAATTGTACTTGAAAAGGGAAAAAATCACTCACATTAGGCATTGGTTACAATCTCAACTAGAAAAGCACTCGGAGAGCGCAGACCTCCGCCAGCGCCACAGTCCTCACCCATATTGTGATTTTCAACATAAATATTAGTCCTACCTTTATTTCATCTAAATATTTGGATTCCTTGACCATGAAAACATACCATCAGCAATAGGATTCATAATGATATCTATTTTAGTTCAGTAGTTATTCATGAAAATCACATTTTTTGTCATGGCGGCCAGATGCTGATCAATACCAAAATCGAATCAGTTCTTCCTTTTCCCATGCTGAACATTTCCTGAAAATTTCATCAAAATCCATCCATAACTTTTTGAGTTATTTTGTTCACAGATGGACGGACAAACAGACTCTCCTGAAAACACAACCTCCTTGGCGGAGGTAATCAGGTCTCCTGTTAATAGATACACCTTTTGTCTCACTGAAAGCAAGATAACTAAAAAATTAGGGATGTCCCGATCCGATATTGATATCGGATATCGGTCAAAAAAACAAATATCGGATTATATCGACCTGCATCCTAAATCTCCGATATCAGCACTCCAATACAAGCAGTCCATTCTAATATGTGTATTTTTTATTTTATTCAGTTGTAGAATATGCTTATGTTTAAGTTCAACACAGTGGTTATTTTGCAGTTGGTGAAATATGTTTTTGTTTGATTTATTGAGGTCACTTTTCAGGGTCTTCTAATATTTTTATTCATGTTGTTTTAATTGTAGTATATTCTTATGTTTAAGGTTAAAATTTATTTAACCTATTGGTTAATAACAAATGGGTCAGCTTTTCTCATACCTACTATTGCTGACTACTGTTCTCTGTTTGAGTAATCTGACCTGATCAAGCCTTTTCATACAGTCCATACTACAAAATAGGTAATAAAAGTCTGTATGATTCCTGCTGATATCGTATTGGATTGATATCGGTATCGGACAATACTCAAGGCTGCAATATCGGTATCGTATCGGAGGTGAAATAGTTGTATCGGGACACCCCTATAAAAAATGTTATGACATTTCCAGGGAAGGTTGGTCATGGTACATAAAAGAAGTCATTAGATTTTGGTGGTGATCTTAAGAAAATGTGAATCAAGGATTTTTAATGGTTTGTTAGCATTGCAAGATGATGTAGTTTTTTACTTTTTTGGTTGTAAATTCAAATTATGAGTGGATTTTCAGATTATTTTTTTTTTTAGTGAAGGTCATTGCACAGTGAAGTAATTTGGTAATTTAGATTTTGGCGGTGTTCAGAATTTTTTTTCACTGATAACTCAACTAGAAATTTCAGAAATGCCCAGGCGGAGGTTTGTGCTTCCTGAGCACTTTTAAGTTTTACAACTATGTTCCCTGCTCTCTTAAAAGCGTACTTTCAAACCAGTAAACACCAAATTTTGTCATGAATGAATTCACATAATGGTAAGAAAAGAAGTTTAAAGTTGTAATTCGTTTGTGCCGAGAGTAATCCCAAAATGTTTACAGCAGTGAGAATCTGGTAGTCCACTTGTAGCATTTTTTTTCCCAGATTATGTGAAGATTTTCCATGGAAAAAATTAAGGTTTCTTTGTAGTGAACACAGTAGCAAGTTCAGCCTTCAATGTGTGGGGTCCTTATTTTAAACAAGCATGAAGTGGAGGTGGTTGGATCTGATAGCTCATCTGCACTTACTATTTTTTTATGATTTTAAATTACAGCAGCAGAATTTATATACTGTGGAAAAATAGTCTGTCAGATACACAGATGCTTAATATTATTGATTCATCATTTTTAGAAGGTACTTGCTCAAATAGTTGTGCCACAGTGTTCTTCTTGTGTACATCACTATAATGGGCTGGTTGTAAGTCACAGTCATCTTGAATGGAGGCCTGTGTTGTTCACTTTCTCTTAATACTCTTATCCTTGCCAAAGTTAGTCTAGTGTGAAGAGGGCCTCAGGTTTAGAGTTTCACTGTTTTTGAATAAAAACAATGACCCCTCTTCACACACACTCATACCCCAGCCATTCAGATCCTCTCTGCAGCTTCCTCTTTTTGTTGTGTTTTCTCTAATTTCTCTAATTATGACCAAAAAACAACTAAATATTGTATGTCAAAAAAATCAACTCAGAGCAGGAGCTTATTAAAATACACCAGAGACACAGGCGTAGTAGCTGCTATGATTTGATTTTCCGCTCTGTCATCAGCGAGCACCGGGCTTGCATTAGAAAATTTAATTGACCGGTTATGGGCTCTCTAATGGGAAATGGAACTGGCGGTTGTTCTGAAATAAGCAGCGTCGTGAGGCTTCGGGGAGTTTCTGAAATCAACCAGTCAGATCAGTCGATGATGTTCCCACCTGAACTCTCCCTCTATCTCTTTAAACATTTCAGTGTTAAAATCCCTCTGCGCTGCTTTGATACAGCAGTCTGTGTTTAACCTTGCCAGAAGACATTTTGCATTTAAACCATGATAAATGTGGTGTCTTTCTCCTTTTGTGAGATAATCAGTAAATGTGTGTTTTATTTTAGCAACTAAAACATCATAGCTGTGTTCGATGTAGCTGTACATATTAAAAAGGGACACATTTCAAAAGGATTAAGCCGGGATACATGAACTACAGTGTGGAAATGCCCCTTTACTCAGTTTTCCCTCCAAAATGTCCTTGCAAAAAAAATTCAACTGAGCCGTCATGCCAGTGTTCTTTAACTGGTCTGGCTTCATAATCAACCACCTTTAAAGAAACATAGCAAGCCAAATTTCATAACATGCCAGTTATTGGAGATGAAGCAGAAATGTGAATTGTAAAACAAAGAGATAAATAAGGCAAACATCTTTTTAAAACACACACTTCCTGCAAGCCTTATGGGAGTTCAATATGTCTTTACACTAGGGCTGAACAATTAATTGCAAATTAGATTAAATTGCAATATGGCTTGTTGCAATTTTCAAATTGCAGACAGTGCCATATTTTTAACCCAAAATGTGTTGAACATTTTGGCATTGTGATGTAGTTTCTTGCAATTTCATGCCTATTTTAACCATTTTTTTTAACCTCGTTTTTACAACTTTATGCCTATCTTGCTCCCATTCATCTTTTTTTTTTGGGCCACTGTCAGACCATGTTTGGAATTTTTACATGATTTTTGAAATTTAATCCCAATTTTGCTGCTATAATCAATTTTCTTCAGTCACTTTTGAATTTTTTTGCCTTTTTAAAAAAAAATTTCATACCTATTTTGCACCTATTAACTTTTTTTCTGCTTTCGTACCATTTTTTTAACCAAGTTTTTACAATTTCATATCTATTTTGCTTCTGTTCTTCACTTCTTCACTTTTTCTCAAATCTTTTATCCTTAGATTGATTTAATGTCATATTGGTTTTTACTATAAAATGATCTACTGCTTATGTTTGTTTAAGAGTACATAAGATCAGGAACATAAAAACAATTGCAAAGCAAATCGCAATTGCAAAATTGGGGAAAAATATCGCAATTAGATTATTTTCTCAAATTGTTCAGCCCTACTTTATACCCTAAAATATATTTAGCAATTCTGTTGTGTATGGGCTCTTTAAGATCTAAGTTAGGCTCTCTTAAGCACCTCAGGACCATTCCAGCTGGACACCTTTCCTACTTGCTGAAAACTCCATACATCTGTGGAAAGCCTTGGGACGTGCATGTGCCCTTTATTTTACTCCATTTCCTGCAATAACTTACATGTTAGCTATTTTCTAGAGATCAATTAACCTATTTTAAGAAAAAACAGCTTCAACAAGAAAAAGTAAAAGTCACAAGAAGGCAACCAAGATGTACTTGTAAAAATGGAGTAAAATGAAATATATGAACGTGTGCCTGCTTATGGCTTCCATACATTATGGACTTCTTTTCACAAGCACAGACTGACATCACCCTGAAAACAACCCTACAGCCTTCTTATTGAGTTTAGCTCAACCAGTTTAAAACCACAGATATTAATCATTATGTAATACTCGTCACCGGTTTGTTGCTTATTCTCATGTAAAGACTTGTGAGCATCATTTTGCTTTGAGAAATAATCCGTTCAACCAGTAGCTCATTTGCTGTTTTCTGTCTCAGCTACAGCTGCAGAAGACTCAGTACCTTCAGCTGGGACAGAACCGTGGGCAGTACTATGGAGGATCTTTGCCAAACGTCAATCAGATTGGAAACAGCAGCATGGATATGCCTTTTCAGGTGAGGGGGTTCTGCATTGTTGTTCTTTTATTTAATCGTTTTACTGGGGTTTATTCAAGGATCGGTTCTACAGCAGTTTTTTATAAGTGACTATCCTTTGTGCCAGGCCCCTACTCAGCCAAGTAATATCCTGCTATATTGATTCAACCTGTGGCAGCTCTGTAAAAATGCTCGGTGGAGTCCTTGTTTCTGGGATTAACGCTCTGCGAAGGGGAAGTGGCGTATTTACTATTTCTATAAGCTACAAGAGCAAGCTGTTGACAATAAAAAAGGAAGTAAATAAACCAACCCACAGGTTCCAGTCAACGTACGTTTTTTACTAGAGTATGGAGAAATAGCCTGCCATAGGAACCAATATGTATGTGTCAGCGCTCTGTCTCTAATAAAACTTTTATAGACATCAGATCCAGAGTGTTGAGAATGAAAAATCAGCCAAAAGTTCCACTTTATTTCTTGCTGTAGCAAATACTATACGGCAATGGTGTCCAAACTTTTTCCGTCAGAGCCCAATCTTTGTATCTTAGAAAATTCAAGCCCTCCTTGGGACCCTTACAAAACATATGGCTGCACTGCTGTGCAAAATAAACCTGAATTTTAATTGTTTTCATGGGCAAGATTTAAAAAAAAATTGACTTATGCACAGTCTTGTGCTAAGACCTTTAAAGAAAGTACGGTCTTGGTGTATTATCATTTAGATGATATATGTGAACTAAATTTTGATAACTCTTGAAACCATTAGAGCCGCATGCTCCTATAAGAACCCCCCCAACCGAGGTTATACATCATGTTACACAAATGTAACTCATTTAGACCCAATGAATGTGCCTCTAGCTGCCAGACCTGGTGTGACATCAGCACAGTGTGAAGAAAGATGTTCATTGTTCTGCTGCAACTTATTGATCATTTTTAAATGATTTTTAGGGTAATAACATAATTTATTTGAAGTCAAGGGTTTACAGTGTTTTCCCACTGGATGCATGAGGCTGAAGAGTGTTCCATATCTGGCTTGAAGATGCTATGTCCTTCATACTAGGCACATGTATGTGCTGTGTTGTGTCTCCATATATCTCACCCCAATAATGAGCTTCTGTTGAAAGCTGACGAAGAACCACAATAAATCTCCCCACAAGTGACCTGATTTTTAGAAAAACTGACTTGGGAAACCTGCAGAGTGAGGGCAAGGAGAGATCCTCTGAATGACAAACTGGGCGTTAACTTTAAGAAGCACAGATGGGAGATGCAATTGAATGGTTTCTGTCTTTTCTGTGATATGTTTTACCACTCTGGACATAATATTTAGACTAGAGTGCGGTAAATATGACTCTGATGTTCATTTCTCTATCTGTTCTAGCTGTGATATGTTTATGGTTAGTGAAAAAAAATACACAATACACAAGGGAGACATGCAGCTCTGAAAGCTGTAATGTATGCTGAAATGCATGCAAGCTGAAATGAAAACTTGCACACACTGCTGCTGTCAAGCCAGTAAATGCATCCAGTCTGAAATGAGCTGGAAGCTTTAAAGGTCCTACGTTCCTCTAAATCAGTTTTCTTTGTTTTTAATGTTGTTAGGGGGGGGCTTTGGGAGAAAAGGAACATGACACCTTTTCTTCAATTCTCAGTTCACAGAGAACTGTACCATGCTTCTTTACGAAATAAGTTTAAAGCAAATGGGGGAGAGGGTAGCCAGCTATGGACTGAGAAGTCTGCTTTTTTTGTTGGCAGCTGGTGCTTTTAGCCCTGTTTCCACCAGAGAGTTCAGTTCGATTCGTCTCGGTATGGCTCACTTTTTGTGGCATTTCCAGTGACTACAACCGGGACAGGACCCCTTTAAAGTGAATCGTACCATCCAACATTTTGGGACTCTTTTGTTTGGGTCCCAAGCATACCAATCCAACCCCAGAGGGTGGAGCTAGAAACACTACAGTCCGTTGATTGGTCAAAGGAGGCATCATTTCCCGTGTGACAGCGGAACAACACATAACCCCACCATGTTTAAATCTCCACTAGTCTTCATGAAGATAACTCTTGCGGCACACAGCCTTCTCTGAAACAAAGCTTGGGTGCACTTCGTAACAAAAAGCCACATGCTAATCACAAAAAAAGAAGAATTGCTGAATGTCTTCGGTCGTTGCTCTTTGCTTACTGTGTCGCATTTTCTTCTTTGTTGTATTTAATAGCCGGGTACTGCTATGACGTCATGCTATCGACATCCGGCTTATACGGCCACCAAGTAGGGTTCTGTTGGCTGTGGAAATGCAAACAGGATCAGGCTTTACTAATCCGGCCTGGGCCAAACCGTGCTGGTCTATACCGGACCACTTGGTGGGAACAGGGCTTTTGCAAAGCCCTAATTAGGGCTAGACAATTAATTTAATTTTAACTCAATTACATTTACTGAGGCTCACAAAAAAAAAAAAAAACCAGAGTAATCAGGATTAATGACAACTTCACATTTTAGTCTTTTTCATTTTTCATTATTATTTATAGTGCATTTTTTCACTTTTATTTTGATTTATTGCTTGTTCTTGAATGCTCAAAACGATAGTGTCTAGAGCATTGCAGCTAAACAATTGCATGTGGTAGGTATTTTAAAATCAGAGAGTAATTGTGTTTTATAATTGTGAAGTCAATATCAATAAAATAATCTAGATCATGATTTTTGCCATAAATGGGAAGCCCTTTACCCAACATAATATGATACAGCATGATATTTTATGATGCACTTTGTTGTCTTCTGTACAGGATTTGACTTGGACTCAGACCAACTTATGGCATAGTGCAAAGCACTTAATTTAAAAGATCCGTATAAAACAATATTATCAGTGAAAAAGAGAAGCGCATAATAGAAACAGAACCATAAATGTGAACAGTGGGGAGCACAAAATGTAACTCTTGGATGGATGATCCATCTGTGATGGATGTGCTGTCACCCGTGTCAGTCTATTAATATCACAATTCACCCATAATGCATTGAAACAGAAATGTTAATGCGGGGTTACAGCAAACAAATATAAATAATGTCTCATGCATTCATTCATATCCTCTAAAAACAAACGTTTATTATCGTTTTATATTCTTAGGAAAGGGCAGGTTAAAAAATAAGGGGTGAAGACACTCCGCTGCCTGCCTCTTCTTCTGCAGGAGCACTTCAGACCATAAAGGTCAAGAGGAGAGGTTTAATAAATAAACCATTTTCTTTAATTTATTATTGTTATTTTTTTATTTAAGGTATTTGCTAGCTGTTAACTACTGATGAAAGGTCAATAGAATTTTTATGTTCATGAGATTATTATTGTATTTTTTTAAATTTACTTTCTGGGCATTTTTGTGCCTTTATTGATAGGAGAGAGACAGTGGATAGGCCTTTGAAAGGGGGCAAGAGAGTAGGGGAAGACACTCTGCAAACTGGTCTCAGGCTGGATCTCGAACCCGGACCAGCAGAAGCGTGCACATGGGATGTGCATGGTTGCTAACCACTGCGCCAAACCAGCACCCCTTATGAGATTAATTTTAATTGGATTTTAATAAAAGATTTTGATCTTATCACTGGATTTTTACTTTAATTTGTAATGTACTTAAATATATAATTTCTTCTCTTAATATGATCAATTTTTATACTGTTTTAGTTTTTTTCACGGCTTTTGTGCCTTTGAGTTAGAGGACAGAAATGTGAATGGAGTTGTAAGTGAGGATAGAATATAGAGAGGCATGGGGCACACATATGTCATCGCTTGGCTTTTGTACCCCAAACTTGGATGCTTTATTAATTCTTTATATTTTAATTTGCATACATTATGAAGTAAATTATTTCAAATCATATTAGTTTTATCTCACTCATGTTTGCCATCACTGTTTGTTTCTTCCGACCTTGAGACCCTCCTTATCTCAATGGATTAATGAACACATTTTAATGCAAATTATAAATGGTGATAGAAACACTACTGAAATTATGAATTGTTAGTTTCTTTATGAAATTACAACATTTTTTTTAATCAAATTGACCACAAACTGATTTGATCACCCAATACCTTTTTCTGTTATAAGTTTGTTTTAATCACTCCATTTTTAATTTGTGAGTTCATATCACCTTCATTTATATCATTCAATTTTGTTACTTTAATTTAGGACTTGGGGATAATGCCTAATCTCAGTATCAAGATTAATTGTATCTCTTATCTTGATTGGGATTAATTAACGATTACTGTATGTCCTACTGGAATAAATAGGTGGTTCCGACAGATGTCGAAATGGTCTTCCTGCAGTATTTACACTTATCCTCTTTCTGCTTGATGTCCTCTGCACAGAATCCAACATGTGCCCAAACAGGGGAGACTGCATTTTTCTTGGCTACAGTGTCTTCTGATAGATGGGTGCTTGTCACCTCCATGTTGACAGCACATTTTTCGCTCTTGGTGAAAGTGAACGCAGACTGAATGGATGGGCCGCAGTCACGTGACTTAAACAGGGAAAATAATCAAAATAATCAACATGAGTAAAATTACTTCCACTAGAAGGTATAGATGTCAATTTCGGTATTTTTTTTTATTAATTGCCCAGTCCTACTTTGACTCCTTATAAAAAATGTTTTGCAAGGATATACATGTTTTATGTCTGGAACTTTATAGGTCCCATGGTTCAGCATTGAGACTGAGACCCTCAAATTAACGACCAACAAAACTTCAGAGGTACAGGGAGAACATTATGGAAAATTCAATGTTGCTCCCCCAAAAAGCCTCATACTTAACAGACTCTTCTGTTTCACAGATACACTCACATTCCCTTTAGTTTTTTTATCTGTAACTTTGATACCTGCTGCACAAAAGCGAACCTTACACTTTATATTTACTCCTGTCATCACAGACACACATGGGTAACACAACATGTCACTATGACAAAAAAATATGACATTTCCATCATATTTAGCTTTTTTATGCCTCATATGAGCACAGCACAAAGGTTGAGAACAGTAAATGCTGAAAAATGAGTATTGTAATTTCTTTTTGTTTTGCATACAGACCTCTGGGTTGGATACAAACAGAACGACGCGACACCACGGCTTGGTGGACAGAGTCTACCGGGACAGAAACCGAATCACATCACCACACAGAAAACCTCTGTCTTTTGACAAACATGGACGGCAAATATCCTTTTTAACCAGCTGATTATTGTGCTGCATGTCTTGCCTCTGAGACAGTGTTACACTCCATTTCTGCTTGATCTCAAGCTGACAGCTAAGTGGGTTTTTCAGGTTCTTTGAGGATGCTGTGAAAAGTCTTCCAATGCCTTATTATCTGGTAATTTTCTGCAGCAAAGTGTTTTTTTTTCTGAAGGCAGCTCCAGTTTTTGATGCTGTTGAATTTTATCGATTTGAAGATACTGTTATTCTTTAACACTTCATATAATACACAGCATATAAATCAAACCACAAAATACAGCTTCAAGATAACAGAATACTTTTCACATGGCATGAACAAAACTATTTTTTTATTGACCAAAAGTCTCAGTGATATATGACATTAAGCTTGTTCTTGCTTATATATTCTTTCGTGTTTCAATAGAAATACTTGTTTCAGTATTGTTGTTGCCAAAACTGATAGGATTTTGGGATAGACAGAGGTCAGGAATGTTTAGGTTTTTTTCTTTTACTTTGAGAAACAAATACTCAGAAATAGCAAAAGCATGGGCTCTGATCAGATATTGGCAAATGTTCTTATGCCTCTGTGCCATTTACAGTGGGGGCATGTGGCATTTTGTTTTAGACTTGTCTTTTCAGACATCCCTGCGATCCCAAATGGGAAAAGATGACAGATGGATCGATGTTCAGGTCATTGTTTTCAACATAATATCACAAAAAGTATTTCATTAGATCCTCTTGAATTTTGGTACAAGTTGAAGGTTGTATGTGATTTTTGTGCTTCATGTTTGCTTGTACACACAAAGATCTTAAGAATGATGTTGAGGATTTTTTTTTCAAACTTAGTGCAAATTTCCACTTTGACTGAAGGATGAACTGATTGAATTTTGACCTCAAATTTAGACAGTCACAAAACCATAATTACATTTTTTCTACAAAAGTATTAGGCCTATTTATACAAAATATTTAAAGACGTCTTGATTCTACTTCTCCTGAAATAGAATTATCATCTATTCCAGAAGAAGTTAATGCAGGTTCTCTGCTACTTTTGTGTTCCTTTTTTTTGGATGTATTATGTTGTCATTGATAGTTATGGGAGGTGAAACTGTCATAAATCTGCAGTTCAGGAAGTACAGAAATATTTCAGGAACTTGGAGAAATTACAGTCCTGTACCGTGCTCTTTATCTGTATGTAGCTGGCACTAACTTCACTTTCTACATTTTAATCCGTTATTTTAAGAGGCTTTTATTTACATACTGGTGAATAAAAGCAGGTATTTGGGTAGAGGCTGTAAGACAGTGCAGACAGATTGAGATGAAGATGCAGGGTGAAGGAAGGAGTGCAACATTATCATCTCACAATCTATAGTCTGTCCGTTCAACTGTGGTTTTAAGCTCTTTAGAAACTTAACTCTGTAAAATAATCTCATCTTATTTTTCTTGTCGTGACTTTGTAACTTACTCAAGCTGCCTCTTTTCACTCAATTGCAATGCACTGGTTGCTGCCTGTATTTTCACTTGTGGTAGCATTGAAGAAAATTCTTCTTAACTTTTGAACCTTCGGGACTACCAAATATGAAAATAATATATATTGCTTTGCTTGAGACAGTGGTTTCCATTTTTTTTTCAACTGAAGGCACACATAAATTCAAACTAAATCTCATGACCTGCCATCTTAAAATTCATAACAATAGCTTCTTTGACACATGTGACAGTAGCTTATCATTCAGTGCATGTTTTATTCTTTCTCTGATGTCTAAGAATATTAAGAGCAGCATCTGCATCATTCATGAAATATTTTATTGTGTATCATAAGTCAGTAATGCACTTCTCAATTTGACGGTTCACAATTTAAAAAACTTGAAAGGCTGTATGGTGGCTCAGCAGGTTAGTGCACATGCCAGGGGACTGCTGGTTTGACTCCACATGTCCACCATCATCTTTCTGTGTGGAGTTTGAATGGTCTCCCTGTGCTTGTGTGAGTTTTCCCCTGCACTCTGTTTTCTTCCAAAAGACCAAAACCAAGTCTGAAATTTTTTTTAAAAAGAAATAACCAGTGTTCCCTGCAGAGCCATTTGAGAATCACAGGTTTAAAACATATGGTATCGATAAAGTACATAAAAATCTTACTCTCTTCCCTAAAATCTTATTAGGACAATATTTGTATTTAGAGATTTTTTGTATGAAATTTGACACACATTGATTCTTGGACTCACAAGTTCATTAATTAGTCTTTTAAGGTCCTTGTCCGCATTATCTTTGAAGCTGAGCACTGTGTCTGGTGGCGGCGTTGGAAAGACCAATGCATTTTCTTTCTAGCAGTGAGAGATATGTGAATATGATTCACTGCTATATTGACCATCACCAGCCCTCCTTGTAGGTTACTCCATTAAATCAAACTTTATTTAACCCCTGATGAGAGCTGAAGGGGAGGGCCGTGCCACACCACAGTGTGAAAGAAGGGGAAACAGTGACAGACAGGACAAGACAAGACAAGACAACTGGGAGAAGGACAAACAGTATGCATTTATTTGACTCAAGCTAACTAGCTCTGCATTTCATACTTTATTACAAAACATGCACCTACACCATAAAAGATGTCTACAATTCTCACTGCTTTTAAAAACAACTCTGTCTTAATGACCTACAATTATACTTTAGCTATCCAACAGCTGTGTACCCTTTGGTCCTGGCAATAGTTTTCATTTAAAATATCTTGAAAATATTACCCATATTGGGGTAACAGTAGGAATATTTTATAGTTGAAAGCCCTTAGCATACCTCCATCTATCAGAATCTCATCTCATTCTCATTAAAGGCAGAATTAGTATCTTTTGAACTATGTAAAAGAATATGGAGGCCTTGTAAAAGTAGGGTTTATGATTGGACTGTTGTATTGCAATGCAGGATTATGTGGTTAATAATATTACCCCACGACTGATCAGTGTGTTTATCATTTATATAACAACTTCTGCAGTTGCACATGAGCCTAAAGATATCCCAAAGAAGTAGCAGATGTTCCTTCAGTCTCATAGCACATTTTGTAATGTTTGAAGAAAACTTCAGCCTGTAATTAAATTCAGTCAGATTCTTGTTTTATTTGTCTACACAGTGACACAGCAGATAAAGTCCTGCCAAATGTAACACTGTAACAGGAATCCTGTCCTTTATTACTCCTCACTTTTATCACATGCTAACTTATTTCAGAATCCACCCACACCCTTTTTTAATTCAAACTCTTTGTTTTTTAGGGAATTCATATCAACAAATGCATTTAATCTGCAAACATATTCCTCTGCAGCTGATTTTTCTTAACCCGCAGTTTCACATTGACAGCTGTCCATATGGTGCTGTTTATCTGTCACCACCACCTGATACAAGCTGGAGGAGGTAAGAGCCCTGAAGGAGTTTACATCAGCTCTGCGATTCTGTTTATCTCAATATATGCGCTGTTTATTGTGATATGTAGCTCACAATACAACAGAGGGCTCACATGGCCCTCTGTTGTATTCAGATATACAAATGTACTTCACCCTGCTTGTGCTGCATTTAATCCTGTTTATGAAGAGGAAGAGTCAGATCAGGACATGATCAATCATGGGACATCATGCAGTATTTTCAAAACTGGTTGCAAAAACATCGGTTTCAATTTGTCAAAAGTGTATGTATCCTTAAAAGATGCTATGAGGAGTTTCGAAGTAATTACAAAAATGTCTCACTTTCAGATATATGCCTGACCGAAATACACACTTTAAGTTGAGTTTTATAGCATCAAAATAGGTTATCTATAAATGCTATTCGTTAGCTTCACGGTCGGGTCGGACAGGGCTGGGCTGGCCTGGATACTCAACTTTGGGAACAAGACAAAACTAGAACTAATTTATTTTATTCAGACACGTCTTAGAGCATTGGGCTGTAAGTAGCGATATACAGCTGGCTACAAAACTACGATACTAAGTTTTCCAAAAATTGTCACGTCTCTTGGTGTGTTCCAGTTGTAGTCAGAAGTGGGAATTTCCAAGTTCTGGAAAGGAAACTGCAACTGGAACGTCCCCTGAAGTCTGAAATTTCCTACTGGGAACTCGGTGAAACCTCGCCACCCCTGAGTTGACAATCGAAGATGGATGCCCCCAGTGTGAACAGTTATTTAGCTCCTGTAATAATCAATTTATTTGCACTTCTGACTGGGGTGTGTTGCTCTAGATCAGCTGTATACATAGTATTGTTAGATTTATATTTCCAACAATGCTGCCATAGTGATAATCACATTCTTCATGTGATATTTGTGAACAACGCAGGGCGTGCTAACAACAGCTAACAATAGCCTGATAGGTCGACATGTTTTTTTACTTCAACTGGAACGCTGATAAGTCGGAGATGATGTCAGTCCCGGTTCCGAGGTTACTGAAACGCAGCATTACGACAGTCGCCACGCGTACTCATGGGTAGCAGAGTCTTTATGTCTCCGGTAATAGATTCTCCTCACAGTCCCTTTAAGTGGGGATGTATTTTTTTCTCAATATGATGTGATATCTCAGCTACGTTGTGTAGCTTAGTCAGTATTTTCAAATGTATTGCTTTTTATTTATCAGACTTAGGGATGTAACGGTATGAAAATTTCATATCACGGTTATTGTGACCTAAATTATCACGGTTATCATTATTATCGCGATATTGTTGCAGTGTGCTCAAAATGTTGAAAAAGGTACTTCAACATAGTCTTGAAATCATTTAACCACTTTAATATTATAATTTTAACAGTTCTTTTGTCTTTTTGTCAATAACTGTGTCAGGAAATGTCCTATAAGTAAATTTGTTTAAAGTTTTTTTATTAGAAATAAAAGTAAACAATTCTGGCAAGTATGTGTCATTATTTTGTTATAAGTGTTTAGGCAGTGTGTAATTACAAGAAAAAAAAAATGAATTTGTACTTTAAACAGGTTTCTCTTCAGAAACAATTGTAAATGAACATGTTCAAAGTTTTGAGATGGCCAAAAATAAATTTAACCTATTTGACAAATATTCGCACATTTTAGTTTGCGCGCCTCAGTTTGCCACACACGGTTGCTTCATCGAGAGGCAGATTCCCAGTTATTGACACAGTGTGGTGGTCAAACACGGTATAACGGTAATTTTAATAGGACACGGTAATGATTACCGTGGGAAATTTTACAGCGGTTTACCGTTTTACCGGTCACCGTTACATCCCTAATCAGACTATTTGTGCTGCATTGCTTGTTTTTTTCTTGTCTGTCAGTAATAATTTCAAGCCCCATAAATAAACATATGAAATAAATGAATAATAGCATTGTGTAAATTAGTTGTCCTTACTGTAGGACACTAATTGCAGTGTTCCCTGAGATATTTTCATGTAGCTTTGTTAAGTAAACACTCACCCTGTTGTTACAACAAAACACAAAACATTATGTGACAATGTATAAAAATATCAGTCACAAAAAGCCTAATTGGAGCATCCCTACAGGTTGTTGTACATTTGGATACAATTTTCTAAAATAAGATATAGCTACCTGTCAGGTACTCTCAATACATAAAACAATAAGATCCCTTTGTAAACAAAGGTAAACATTACATTGTAAACAGTAAAAGCATGTACTACTGTACAAGATATGCATTAACATCTCTGACATTAGACATTTCTATACACGCTAAAGTGGATTTAAAAAATATTTTCTTGCAGGACAAACTCTGACTCAGCACTACACCAGAGCACATTAATTCCTGTCCAGCAGGCCTCTTTCACAGGAGGGTCACAAGAGCTCCAGCCAAAACGAGGTACTTTTAAGAATGCTCAATATCATACATGTGAAAAATAATGAGAGCTGTAGGTTTAGAATTCTGAATGCTCAGTGTTATAAGATGTTCATATTTCATCTCTGTATGTAAGTGATTATAGCCTGAGCTGTTAACCACATCTGCCTGTAATGATTTGGACAGAAAAGGCGTTTTCCTTTTCTTATTATCTGCAGCCTTTAATGGTGGTGGTTTGGGTCTGTCTTGTCGTAAGCCCTCTTTGTTCTGTTGCTGCCTCTCTTGGCGGCTCGGTGGAGTGCCCTCCAGTGTGTGATGAAAGGGTTTTGAATGTGGCTTTGAAGGGAGAGGAGGAAAATGACTGCCTAGAAGAAGGGGTGCATCCGAGTGTCTGGTGAATGTGACTGCTAACAGCCATGTAAAGCGGATTATTTTAATTTCAGAGGTGCTTCAGTTGAATTTGTATAAATCTGCTCTGAGATATTTTGGGGCTATGCACTCAACAGTCAGTTTGTATTTCAGTCTTACCAGTTTCACTTGTCCTGTTTGGTTTCTTCTCTCTTTTCTCTTTTCGTGCTGCTGATATATTATGTATTCATATAGAAATGGCACACTCGCAGTGATTACTATGAGCTCGAATAGGCTGGACATCTATAAGCTTAAAGACTGAAGATTTTTCCCTTTCCTAGTTCTCCTGCTCACTGTGCCAGGAGCTGAGGCAATTAAACGTGAGGTTGACGAGGACAGACAAGAACGGAGCTGGGAGTGTAAAAAGGTGCCACTTCAAAAGTCACTTAAATGCTTGCTTTGTTGTCTTTATAAAACTGTTGCCATAAATCATTTTTCTCTCTTCCAATTCAGAACATTTCAAGGTCTAAGCCCTGCAAAGTTCCTGGAATCAAGTGAGTATTTTCTGTGATTTTCTCAGTTGAAATATTTGCTGTTAGGGTTTCTTCTCTGTTAAAGATAAAGAAATAAAAATAAACACTTGCTGCCCGTTGCTGCACTGAATTCCAACGAAACAATGGTATATCAATGCACACAAGCAGCCTCCAAGAAGAGCACACCTCCATGTCGTTTTATGATTTCAATGTTGTATTTGTTTTTTGCTTTTCTTTTTCTAAAAATTACACAATAACACTTCATGAACATAAGAAGTCTTAAAACAGCAACAACAAAGAAATATTACGAAATCTGATCTTTGTGATCATCAGTTTGTGCCATCAGTAGTTTTCAATGTCCTATGCATGTAAGAATCAGACATAGCCTACACGCTGAAATAAGCTCAACCTTATGACCTTAAAGAGGTCCTATTTTGTCTCAGATCAGGTTCACCTAATTAATTATGATGACTGCTAGGGGATGCTCACAATCGTGAATGGTGAAAAAGCCTTTTGGTTTTTGTACTCAGTGTCCCTTTGATAGTGCTCCATTTACTAAGTCTCTGAGACGCTCTGTTAGAGCTGCTTACCCGCCCTTCATTGGCCCAGTCCGCTCTGTTTTATGTACATTTCTACTCTGTGGTAACTGGTCAGTTCAGTGCTGCTCTGTAGCATGTTGTCAACAACTCCACATTCATTTAAACGCATACAGTCTGCAGTCGGCCTGCTAAGGTGAGCCAGTGGGCTAAAACTGATGATGAAGCAATGACAGGACGTCACACTGGTAGTTATTTTTGGTGAGCCGAGGGAGCGCGACATTTTAGGCAGCTTCTGGCACTGCAAAAAAGGGAAGAGCTAGAGATCTTACTGCTGCAGACTTTTGCTTTTTGTTTAGAGAAGCTCTATCACTCAGACAGTACATGAGAACACATTAAAGGCTGTATAAAAGTCTAAGAAAGCAGAATATGACCTCTTTAAATAACATTGTGAAATATGATATTAATATTAACAGAGCTAAATTTGCAGTATTGAACTATAAGGCTCTAACAGTGTTGACGTTTTTTTTAATTTAATTTTTCAAATATTTAGTGAATTCTTTGCAGATAATGATGCTAAGAAGTCAATTACAATCAGTGTAAGGATACTACAGTAAACACTGGACATATAAACAATTTGGCATATAACAACAAAACAAGACATCAAAAGACAAATGAGAATTTAAAATAAATGAAAACTATAAATCAAGCAAAATGTCTGCTTATTTATTTCCACATACCGTTTCACTCAGAGACATTAATATTCTGATACTCTGATTTGTGGCCAGTCTGCCTTGTAAGCCAATATGAAATGTTAAAATGTATGTGATTTTGTATTTAACTGAAAATAATGAAATATAATAATGAAATAACTGAAATAATGTCACACAGCAGCTTGCAGCGAGGCTACCTTCTTTTCCATATTAAGTGAAATATAGAATATTCCTTGTTAGGTTATAAATCTATTGATCATGACCCCTAAAGACTCTACATCTCTGTTGAGGTGCTGCAAATAGAGATAAAAGCTTGTTGTTTTTCAGTCATCCAGATCTGTTGTTGTTGTCCCATTATATCTAGCCTGTTGCCTCTTTTGAATGTCCTACATTTTTTCTGCAGCATCTTCCCGTCTCCTGACCAGCAATTGACCGCTTCACTAAAACCAGCAGTCCACAACACTGGCGGTTCTCTCCCCGACCTGACTAACATCCAATTCCCTCCTCCGCTGCCCACCCCACTCGACTCAGATGATGTTGCAGCCGCCTCCTTCGGCTCCTCCAACAGCATGCACAACCTGGCAAACAACCAAGGTAACTTTTCAGATGGACGTCTGCTCTTATTGAACAGAGGACTTTAACTTCGGTCTTGTTCAGGTTATCTATGACTACTTGTTTTAACACAACACCTTCTGGTTCCAGTTTCTCCAAGACTATTTGTGCTTTTAAAAACTCTTTCTTGTGCTGTCTTTTGTGTGCGTGGTTGTGTGTGCTGGGTAGGAGTAAGCACATCTCAGCCCACAGTAACCATGGAAATGCAGCCTGGGCAGGACAACATGGTCCCTCTTATCCTGAATGCAGGAGACTCCCACCAGCCTCAGAGCCTGCAGCTCTCCCCCACATCTCCTCCTCTTTCTCTCTCTCAGGTACGCCGTGCTCTCTGCCTTCACCTCTACTGTGTCAAGAAAACCAGACATAAAAGTTTAAGATATTGAATGTTTGTTTTCATGTGTGCTGCACACTTCCTACCACTTCAGATTGTGTTTGGTCAATATTGAGTGGTTTAGTTTGTTGTTTTAAGCAAGCTCAGGTGCAATACTTTGATCCATTAGATTTTTGATTGATTGATCAACTTTGAGTATTTTACTATCAGTTGCTTTTTCCCCTCAGGCGGCCATCAACGCCATGAACCTTGAGCAGCAGCTGTCCCAGTATGCCTTCTTCAACCAGCAGCAATCAACCCAGACCCACCAGAACCAGCAAGTGAGCCAATTTTTAAATAATAAACATGTAAAACAGGATACAATATACAGCCTAAAGCATTAATTTGCAGCATTCTGTATACTTTAATGACAGAAATCAAACATGCATTCAAAAAAGTGTGTAAAGTCAAGCCTTCTCCAGGTTTCTTGTAATCAGCTCTGCATGGCAGGATGACGTTTCCTTCAACTGTTGGATTTGTTAGACTCAAAAGTTCAAAAATTATTTAAACCCAGAGTGACCCACTCCCTCTTTAACCACAAGCTTGTGCTTGGTTAAATTACCTAAATATACTCGGCAAAAATAGAAATGCACAAACTCAAAAGGTTAAGTTCGGATGACCTTTTCATTAACTGCCCAAAAATATTTATTCGAGCACATTATGTGCACTTTTGTCACTTGACAACACGTCACAGGTGATGCAGAACAGGAGGAAGCGTGCCAGTGGCATTATGAGTGACAGGATATCTGTGAATGGCAACTGCAGCCCGCTGTCATTCTGTTCATTCATTCACATGGTTTCGTGTGTTTATATGTTTTAGTTTATAAAATCTCTCTCTGGCAGTGCAAGTATAGCAGATCATTTCTACACTTTAAGTAAAAGGCTAAAAAGCACCCCCCCCCCCAAAAGTCTTTAAATAATGTGTTTTGATATCTTCACACAAAATGTAGGTCGGATTTTAATCATTTTTATTTTACATCTCAAGGAAAAAGTACCAATGACACTGAAATTACACAAAATAGTTTTTTCTCAATTCGAAAAACATTAGCATGAACCCTCAATTAAATTCATATTAAAATGGCTTGAAATGTTCCTGTGCAACTTTTTGGGCATTACTATGATAAAAACAGTTTCATTTCAGCTGTTGTGTTTGTTCACAGCTGAGATGTGAACCTCTTGAGTCTAGTGGGAGCAAAATAAGCTTTTACTTTTTTAGAATCTTCCACAACAAAAAAGAAATTGTACTTATCTCTAATTTGTCCTTAAGCTGATATACTGTATCTCCCAGGCCCACTGTTAGCCCTGTTGGGGGAAGAGAAAAGCTCTGCTCTTAAGTCCATTTAACAGTTTAAGAGTGTTTTTAATTTAAACTATAAAGTAAACACAAATGCAGAATTTCTTTAGATTGCTGAAACAGCTGTGGTTGTGTTGTTGTGTAGCCTGACAGTAAGAGTATGTCTCAGTAAAAGGTTTCCCTTATTGAAAGATCATTCTTTCTCAATTTCAGTATCTCAGAAATGTGAGTACACCCCTCACATTTCTGCAAATATTTAATAATAATAATAATAGTAATACATTTTATTTAGAAGCACCTTTCACAACACTCGAGGACGCTGTACAAGATTAAAAAACAACAACTAGAAAAGCACTCTGAGGGCGCAGACCTCCGCCAGCGCCACAGTCCTCACCCATATTGTGATTTTCACCTTAAATATTAGTCCTACCTTTATTTCATGTAAATATTTAGATTCCTTGACCATGAAAACATACCATTAGCAATTGGATTCGTTATGATACCTATTGTAGTTCAGTAGTTATTCAACAAAATCACATTTTTCGTCATGGCAGATCCAGATGGTGATCTGAATCAACACCAAAATCGAATCAGTTCTTCCTTTTCTCATGCTGAACATTTCCTGAAAATGTCATCAAAATTCCATCCATAACTTTTTGAGTTATTTTGTTTACAGACAGACAGACTCTCTCGACAACACAACCTCCTTGGCGGAGATAATAAAATCAGCAATAAAATCAACAATTAAAATAATTTCTTATAACTTATCATAGGACAACACTGAAGAAATGACACTGACACAATGAAAAGTAGTGAGTGTGCAGTTTGTATAGTAGTGTTAATTTGCAGACCCCTGAAAGTAACTCAACAAACAGCCATTAAAGTCAAAACTGCTGGCAACAAAAGTGAGTACACCTCAAAGTGAAAGTGTCTAAATTGGACATTTTGTGTGGCCACCATTATTTCCAGTTCTGTCTTAACCCTCTTGGGCATGAAGTTTGTTGCTTGTAGTTACCCCTTATCTCATTGTTTCCTTAGATATTGTTCAGCTTGCAGGGTTTCCATGGAACAGAGTAATCTCAAGGTACCTGTGCAGAAAAATGATAGATACCCATTAATAAGGCATTGCAGTTAAATCTCACAGTTTGCCTCAGCTCAGTTTAAGCTCCCCTCAGTGTTCTTAACATCATACCAAAAAAACTCCCTCAGAAAATATTTGCTCTGATGTAGCAGGGGTTCATACATAAAAAATATGAACCTAATTTGCGGACTTGGTCATGAGTAAAACATGAGACTTCTTACATCTCGCATTCTGACTCGTGTTATCACATTGGAAACTGGTAAATAATTAAGCAGAGAAGGATGATAACATTGGATATTTAAAGTGAAATATATTTCACTTACAAATGTAGACAGGCTTCTTTGAATTTATTTATGAAAAACAGGTTGAGGTTTTAAAGGTTATTAGCTGTGAATAACTACAGTGAGAATTCAATAGATAAAATAAATAATGATCATAATAAAACATCCCGCTGACATTCGTCAACTCCTCATTATTTAACAAATGTGCCAATATCGAACAAACCCACAACCCTCCAGGGCTCTGCTCTTTGGCTGCCCTGTGGCGTTTCACACCAGCGTATGCATGATTTAGTGTGTTTTCTTGTGTGGATGTTATCTGTTTTTGTGCCTGAGCCTTCCTGTTTCCAAGCAGATATCCTGGATCCTGCTTTGTGGTGCATGATGTGTTTGATTTTGGTGATTTGAGCTGTTAATACACTCATGGACTGATTTTAATGCAGTACTGAACTGTCTTCAAGCCAGATCAAGTAAAAGTTCCTCAAGATTTCAACAAAAACGTGGATGCAACTGTTTACCAACTGTTGGAAGAGCAGAAACATAAACCTCCTTTGCCTACAGTCCTGCTGATCAGTGCCCGGTCCGGAGAGCTAAGACGGACAAGTTGTCAGCCAAAGTTCGCCACCTGCACTTATACCAGAGTGCATGGGTCTTAGTGATCACCGAAACTTGGCTGGACAATACCACTGAATCCACTGTGATTGAGCTATCAGGATTCTCTGCATTCGAAACCAACCAAGACGATGCGAAGTCTGCTTTCTGATCAGGAACCAGTGGTGCAGAGCAGTGGTGATGAGAGAGCAAGAGTGTACTCCTGACACAGAGCCGCAGTGCATCTCTCTTCATCCCGTTTACCTCCCCAGAGAGTTTCCTCAAATCTTTCAGACTTTGGTGTAAATTCATCCTAAAACAAATTGTAATGACGCCACCAAAATTATTATCAGTGTCTCAAAAACTTGAGTCACTCTCTCCAGATGCCCTAAAGTTAATTCTCTGGGAGTTTAATAACTGCCTCATTATAAAGTCCCTCCAAGCAGGCTGCACCATGGACTAGTGGCCAGCCGTCCTTGGGGGCCACGTAGAGAGACAGACAACCATTCACATGCACACCTAAGGGCAATGTGGAGTCACCAGCCAACCTTCTGAGCCTGTTTTATGTCTGTGGGAGGAAACCGGTGTGCCAGAGAGAACCCACACATGTACGGATGAACATTCAAACACAAAGGTCCTGCCTGACCTGGTGATCTGACCAACAACCTTCTTGCTGTGAGGCATGTGCACTACCTGCTGCACCACCGTGCTGCCTCACGATGAAAATAGTCATGTAAAATAGATCTAGATGGCTTAGACCCACCTGCTTGTCCATCACTTTAAGGTGTCCTTTGCTTTTCTCGTCTGTGTGAGTGCATTGTTTGAGTGTCTCGTGATGTTGATATGTTTTTATTTATTTACTCTGAACATTGTTTCAGTGTTGATTTTGCCAAATGTCTGTGACTACTGCTACACCCCAATTTCTCTACAGGGACAAATAAACAAACTAACTAACTCACTTGAGCAGATATAGATATTTTTATCAGTAATGAGCCATTGTTAAAGTATGAAGTGCTTGTAAGTCTGCTTGTGTCTGTATTGATTAATGACAGCTCTGTATTTCCAGCAGACAGGCCTGGTCCAGCTGCCATCCTCGGTGAACTCCTGCTCCACATCAGACAACCAGACATCCTCACAAACCAACATGACCATCGACATGAACACGGTGAGCCCAGGACACAGCAGTGTGTCTCGCATGTATTTTGTGAAAGCATTAGGATGACAGCTGGCTCTAATTTCTTCTCTGAAAACATCCATTCTAACAGTCATAGCAGTCGCTCCTTTGACACAAACATTTAGATAAAGTGTGTCTCGAGCCTGACCAGTGCACACAGTGGCCAGTGTAACAGCTCAGTATAGGTTGGTTATAGATATTTTGGCACTGCTAGGGCTGCGCAGTTGTAATTTCATCTTTCTCACATTAGGAATTTTTGTAAAGATATTTTGCTAAATAACCTTAATTTATTGCAGTGAAGAGTGTTTTTACACAATCTTGCTTAAGTTTTAAAAAATGTTTGATTTTGAATTTCTAAGCTGAAAATTGCTTTAGCTGAAGTTGATAAAAATGATTTTGTACACCTTTATTTGTTTCTTTTCACATATTTATCCAAATGTTGAAAGGGTATTGTAACGTATCACTTTGTTCTGTTTTCTGTTTTGTAATTACTTGTCTGGAAGCAGACAGAGAGTAACTGCATTTTCTTTAAATAACTATCCATTTTCAGATTTTGGTTTGCCAGAGGTATCTAAATGCCTCCTTTTTCCAGAATTCTTCAGCCCTGGTGTCAGTGTGGCTATTTCTAAATAAGCTCTGACATAAACGTTTTCGTGAAAAGTGTAAAATACAGAAGCCGTATTTAATTTGTTTTAGAAAAATCTTCACCCTTTTTTCATCCAGCAGTGTTAATATGACCAAACACTTCTATGTTATTTTAATTTAGCTTACAATCTTAAAGAGCTTTTGTAAGTATACATGGCTGTAAACATTAATTTTAGCTGCACAATTCATATTGATAAGATGTTTTTCCCTTCAGAAACGCCTGAAACGCTTATGTTTTTGTGATATGTAAACTAAAGAGAGACTAAACACCAGAAATCAGCTGATGTACATCTACCCTGCACTTTCAGAAATGTCTCTAGAGCGTCATGGAAAGGGCTGGGAATGTGGAGGGATAATAAACTCCCACTGACTTCTTCATGCCCTTTGCATCAGCAGCAGCATCTCAGTCTGTGGTGCTTTGGTGCATTTAATTATAAGCTTTTATGTCATAACCTTTCAATACAGACTGCTGATTACACATGAGTAAATCTTGCCTATAGCCTGATGTTGTAAAATAATTGATAGCCTCGGCCCACGCCTGAGACCTTTCTGTGAAAGAAAAAAGAAACAAGCTTTGCATGTGTTGTCATTCACTAAAAACTTCCCCAATACACTTTCAGGATAAAAGGATAAAAAAAAGGATTCAGATTTTAGAAGGATACATTTGTGTATTTTTTCTCATACGCTTACAGTTGAGCCCCTCAGCATTGGAGTTTACCCCGGAAAATGAGAGGGGGGCCTCCTTGCACCTTCAGGTTGCAGGGATTAGGGCTCTGACTGTTGTCAGTTTGTATGCACCCAACAGCAGTTCAGAGTACACGGCCTTCCTGGAGGCTCAGGGTGGGGTTCTGGAAAGGGTCCCACCTGAGGACTCCGTTATTCTACTGGGGGCTTCAATGTAACCTTACAAGCCAGATGGACAACAACAGTTAATGACTGTTAGCTGTTAGCTGCTAACTTAGCCGCTAACAGCTAACAACAGTTAATGACCGTTAGCCGCTAACTTAGCTGCTAACAGCTAATGGCCTTATACTATCATCTTACACTAAATTGTAGCACACAGATTATTCATTTAACACTTATATGTGACATGAACCTCGTCAAAGACAATCCCTACAAGTAAACTTCTGAGAGGGCAGATTTTGGCAAGTTTTACGAAGTATCTATGAGGACAATAGGCTAATCGGCATGTCCGTTCTCAACTTCCGGTTTTCGACTTCCGGTTGCCGTCACGTCCGCATTCTACAGCTCCCGCCTCTCTTCCCTGATTGGGCTGTTAAGAATTCAGCCGAGTGAATTCGTTGGACAGCGGAGGCTGGCAAGAAGGAGCTGCAGAATTTCAGAATCAGGCAGATCTGTCTGCTCTGCAAGGCTAGCTTCAATGCCCCTGTGGGCAAACACACACCTGGAGGGGAGTGATTATAGGGAACAGCCTACCCGATCTGAACTTGAGTGGTGCTTTGTTATTGGACTTTAGTGCCATGGATTGTCCGTAACAAACACCATGTTGTGAAAGTCTAATGTCAGGTCTACTGTTACTGCCTTGAAAAAATGTTTGACTGCAGTTTTTATTTATTCACATTAATAAGGGGAACGAATCTTGCATGAATAACATTGTGTTTAACCTTTTTTTTTTTCAACATAAATTTCAATCCAAAAAAGCATTGAGTGTACGGAGCAAAGGCTAAAAAATGTGTGAAATCCAAGTGTTTTTTTCAGGCTCTCCTGGCTTTCAGATCTTGGCTCTGGCTGCTCTACCTCTGCTGCAGTGGGAATTTGTTTGGATAACTGCATACACGAGGTGGCCTACATTTGCGTGGTCTGTTAAAGACTTTGCAGTGTGAGGTCAAGTGAAACATTGTAAGGAGACAGTTTAGACCTAACAGTCTGTTTGACATCAAAATAAACCAGCTTAGCTTCATTTAAGATTTCAAATGATCTTAGATGTTTGCCACCATGCCAAACTGTTTATTATTGATCCCAAGGTATAAAAAGATAAAGGAAAATACAATTTTCTTTCACAATTCTTGAGACTTTAAAGAAGTCTGTTTAAAAAACAACCATTTTTATGATTTTATCTTCAGACCTTGAACTGCTTACTACTTGCTAACAATATTTTAAGATTTTGATATTTGAGTAGATATTGATTGTAAAGGTTTAACACCTCTAGGCTTTTTAAGATAAGAGATTACTCCCAGTTTTATGATATTAGTCCATGGCTGAAGTTGAATAATGATCTCAATATGAACACTTGCTGGTGTCCTGTGCACACTTTGATTTTGTTGGATATGTGAGATGTGAGCAGAACAAAAGAGAGCAGATTGGTTTTCTCTGATCCTCCAGTTTTTCAGCACCGAGTCGCTCAGCTTGGATTGCTGGCAACATATTCCCATCTCCTAATTAATCCCTCGCTGTCTTCTCTGTTTCTCCCAGATCTTTTTCAGCATTTTAATACATTGACAAGGCATGGCACATAATGTTCAGCTCTTTAATTAATTCAATTGTGTTCCAGCATTAGCATAAATATTTTAGTGAATCCTCAGCCTGCCAAAGACAAACACCAGAAATACACATAACAAAGCTTCATAGCTAGACCCAGCACACACTATTTCATCCTCAGATGTGAATAACCAAAACGTATCCTCCTGTATCAGGCCTCCTCCCTCCAACAGTACCGCAGTAGGGTCGGATCCTCTGCCAATCAGTCTCCGACCTCCCCAGTCTCCAATCAAGGCTTCTCACCCGGAGGCTCGCCTCAAGTAAGGGCGTGGAACAGCGAGCTGCTGGCTAGCTCTGTATAAACGTCACCGTCCCCCTGCATTGTAGTCCTGTGGTTAATGTGGCCGAGTAGGACTCTGTGGCTGATCCCCTCACGCTGCCTGTATTGTGTTGACATAAGCAGATCTGGGCAAAAGTATGTCAGTTAATAAAAGCATCTTTAAAAGACTGACGGAGACAAGGGCGCTATCATCACTTTAAGCAAATGTAACACTCACAATTTTACATATATGCTTTATGATTTGCTTTTATAGAGGGTAAAACAAAGGGAGTCTCGTGATGTAAAATGAAGCTGCTGTTTATTATAGTGCTAATGTTTAAATTACTATGTTCTGCTAATGTCAGAGTAGGAAATCCACAGGTGTTTGAGGTTTTAAAGTAATCCTGATGCTTAGCCAGCATTGCAGATGTCTGGTACAGCCTGAAATCAGTTTTCAGGTAATACCAGGTATGCAATTAAATTCCCAAATACAGTACAAGTAATCTAATGTGAAAATCAGATTAATATTTTTCTATTCAACTGTAGCTTACAGAGCTGTGATAGATTTCAGAGATTTCACTGGAATCTTATACTTTTTCATACGAGTATCAAATGAAACAAAGCTGTTATAAGAAAAATGTCCTTAACAAATGTTTAACTGCTTTTGAACAATAGTTTACATGCTTCATGTGTCCACCCTGAAAGAAAGAGTTAAGTGTCAAAAGGGCAAAACTGAGTGTTTGTTTGCTTTTGATAGCAAGTCCTACTGGAACCAATTTTTACAGTGTTGTGAACAACACTTTAATGAAATGATTGTGTGATTTCAACTGTACAGGAGAACGGAGAATGGAAATATGAAAATGTATACATTTTAATTAATTCCATTGTGTACCAGACAGGATCACCACCACCTTGAAATGAGGACAGCCAAACAGATACATCTCCTGTAGTAGTACCTACTTTTGATCTACTTAAGTGGATATTTAGTAATAATGAGGCAAATACATTTTCATACTGTTAACATTACAGCCAACACATGAGATATTTACAACTTCTTAGGCAACAGTACCAGTAGTGCTGTAACAAAATCATGCATCTCTCGATTTAACTAATAAATTATGTACATTCTAAATAGAAGTCACCTTGCAGGAGTCAAAATGAACTTGTCTTCAAGTGGCTATGAACTGCTCACTTTTATATATTAAATAAAAAACTGTACTGCTGCAACCATACTACAAACTGTTAACAGAGAAGAAGCTGCAGAATGCTCATAACATCGTCAAACTGCAGCTCCAAACTGTCCTCCTCCAGGCATTATCGTGAAATTCATTATCCTTGTAAATTTCTGCTGTAGTCAATAAAAGTAGGAGCTGTGAAAGAAACACAATCAAGCAGTCTGACATGTTGAGTGTTTTGAATATGACCTACATGCAAACAAAAAGAGCTTTCATTTGCAAGATATGGGCTTGCTGGACAAAAAGATAGAAAAAACTCCCAGTGGTCTGAAGAATTGAAAATCATTACTTTGCTCAGTGGGATAGTGTTGCAGAAATAGGTGTCTGCAATTACAAGCACATCTGGCATAAAAAATGAGTCTTGTGTTAAAAGGGTTAGGGAAAATGGGAGTTATTGAATATTTAATTTGCTGAAATGTTTTAAAATTATCACAGCCAATAACAATACATACATATGGAAATAATGGAAATAGTCTTTCTATTATTGCTTCTATTTATTTTAAATTGTTTTATTTATTGCTTTGTTTCCACCTATTGTAAAGCACTTTGGTTCACCGAAAGGGTTGTTGTAAAGGGCTGCATAAATAAAGAACATTTACATTTACACTTTCAGTTTATGTAAAATGTATTTTTTAACACTAACGGTGAAGTCAAACATCTTTAGCCCTTTTGAGAATGACAAACAGCTATTTGGAAACCTGCTGACTAAAAAAGGCCTAGTTTTTATTGAGCTTATATTTATTATATTTATATAAGACATTTTCAAACTTTTAAATTAGATTCAGTTTTCGTCAAAAACAAAGTTCTAACAACATTGCAAAAACTCAAACTTGTTGCTCTCACAGTAGCAGTAAGTGTCAACATAGACGATCTGAATTTCTCAATAAAAATATTCCTGGAAAATTAGTACAAGTAAAATAAAAATAAAAACCTCTTCATCACTTCATCACACATCAAAACTGTAATAAACCAGGTTTGTAGTTGTGGTCGTATTTTGCCCAGATCTGACCACCAGCCTTAAAACACTCCGTGTTGTTAATGTGTTTTTGTGTCCCTGACTTTCCCTCACTGCTTCTTCTGTGGTATTTGCGTTGCATCTCCACTGTTTCCCCTCAAAGTCTGGCTTCACAAGATGCTGTACTGGCGTTTTTTTCTATGTGTATCAGATTTGTGTGGGTTTTTTTGTGGTTTTGTACCCGCATGAGGATTTGAGGCATTTTTGAATGATTACACACGCTGATGCATAATGAAAAGCTGGACTTTGCTTGCAGGGTGGTGCTTGAGGAAAAACTGCACACACCCAGAATAAACATGGATCAGGGGTGTTAATCTGTGTTAAACTCTTTACAAGCATTGAAGAGCCGAAGCCCTGGTATGGATATAATTAATAGTTTACTGCTTTAATTCTCTGAATTAAGCCTTAAAGTACATTTCTAAGTCTAGATTATGCAGAAAAATATGTAAGCCTCTAGCCAAACCAGAGATTTAGGTCACATTTTAAATAATAAATTGCTTCTCCTTGACTGTACGTGTGATTTTGTGCACTTAGGATGCAGAGAAAAGGAAATGTGACAGGTGACACTGATGATACTTTGTGTGTATGTGTGTTTTCATGTTTGTCCTGCTGTTTGCGGCTCTGCTCTCTCCTGAGCTGAAGCTGGCTCACTTTCAGTCCCGAGGTTATCCACGGGCTAAACCACAGCTGACGCGCTGTATGCTCCATTCTCCCGCTCTGCCCTGTGGGGACATCTGCAGCACACACAGATAATTTGGTTTTGAACAAGGAGGAGCACGGGCTGAGAATATGATCCAATTACTTATACATTAAGGGGCTGGGATGAAGCGGGAGAATTTCTGCAGCTGGTTCTATGAGGACATCAAAATGAGGAACTTGAGAATTAGCTCGTGCTGGATGAGGTGGTGAAAGGAGAATAGAGACACGTAGGGGATAATAATTTCAGCGATTCCCTTTATTTCGTGTGAATTTCATCTAATTTTGTTTTGGAAATTAAAATACAGAGGTCAGCAGACATTAGATGAGGCTCATATTGATGAAGTCTATGTTTATACCGTGTCTTAAGCTTGTGTTTATTGATATGTATTTGTGCACTGACCTTAAGATAGTGGAAAACATGACAAACACTCCTTATGGATACAATTATCAGGTCGCTTTTTTTGTTTTATTCATATTTGATCATTTTAGTGTGATTTTCTTTGATCAATATGATTACTTTGTGTGTTTTTTTGCCAGCCCTTATTAACTTTATGCATCCTGACATGCCGACATTCAAGGGAAACGAGGCTCGAACAGAAATCAAAAGAGCTCCTGCAACACTTGTTCAAAAACAACTTTATTAGTCCGACACTTTTCAGCTTGTGGCCCTCATCAGTGCTCATGATGAAGGCCACAAGTCAAAATCAAGTTGTGTTCTGAACTACAAGTGTTGCTGGCGGTCCTTCATATCTTCAACAGTTTTTCTGTCCAAGCACCTTGAAAATTTGTGAATTTTTGCTAGAACATCTGACTGTAGTTTCACAAATTCAGCTGTAATAGGACAAGTCTATTATGATTATGCTATAATAAGACAAGTACCACTCAATAATTTTGGCATCTTCTCATTTCTTATTATCTGCTTGTGATAACCTGGTACTGCTCAGCTAACACTGTAAAAAAGAACGTTTAGTATTTGTAATACAAAAGGAGCTTTACGATTCGTTATTAGATGTAACATTTTGTGTTTGTTATTTTACTGTTATGATCCTTTGAAAATGAACACATTGATTCTGAACTTGTAACTATTTCTGTATCCTCAGTCAGTATGTCTACATTCACAGTTAATTTCAGCCACAGTGTAAGCTTAATTTGGTATTTCAACTGGACCACTGCCTTTGTTCCAGTATACAAGCACCATGGGAGAGTCAGTTTATATTTGGAGGCATGTCTGCCTGGAATTATGTTCCCTTTTCAGCAATGGACTTCCTTTCAGATAATCTTGCCAACAAATTAGCAAGCAACAAGTCAATGTATGTTTGTAGCTGCAGTGTGACCAACTGAACTGCGTGTAATGGATTAACACACTGAACTTTACTTATTTAACAGCAGTGATTGAGTGTTGGTGCGTCTAACTTCAATAGACTTGACTTTGTATGATTTCAGTCAGTCAGATGAACATGTTCACACATATTTTAAAAGTCTAGATAATTTTGGACAAAGACATTAATTTGACTTTTTACAACAGAATGTAAATGTACTGAGCTATGCTAGTTACTTCGAAAAAAGCTTTATAGGTCTCACTGATGGGTAGAAGTGGGACAAAAGAGTGATATTGAATAAGATATTAATCGTAGTTTGACTCTGCCCAGCAATGCTCCATAACTCCTCAGTGTGGTGCATTAAATAGTCAAAAAGTGTAAGTGTATTGTACTGTGATGAGAGAAAAGAAAGAATTCAACAAGAGATAAGATGGACGATGAACTCCATTTCGTAGAGTTAAACTCAATGAGATGTACCGATTGACTACCAAATTGACTGCCACATTTTTAGAAGTGGGAAATGAATCATGATAAGGCATGTGACTTTAGCCAGTGCTTCTATGACAGGAGTTGAACAGCTGTGGGGAGATGAATATTGACTTAAAAGACACAGCTGCTGTGTTGAAAAACAGGCATACTGATAGCAGAAGTGATTTATACTCCCTGTTAAATAATGATCCAGTAATAATCACTGTGGCAACAATATTAAACACATAGCACGTATGATATTCATTGCCGAGTTTCACAGACAAATGCTTCAACTAGTTGATGGTGCCCTTGCTTAAAATCACATACAGGGAAACTGGATGTTGTGCAGTTTTGTTTTTTTAAAATTATGGCAAAATTTTGACCTCTTCTGTTTCCCGTGTACCATGGCCATATCTGTGATTTTTTTTTCAATTGTTTCTGCTGACTGACTCTTGTGAGTCTGACATTTTTGATTTAAAGACTAATGATACTGATTCCTTGAGTAAATCATCAATTCTCAACTAGAATTGTTTTTTCAATTCCCCATCCCTAGTTGTCAGTCACATTAATGTTGATGTGAGGGTAACAGAATAATGCATAAGTGCACAGAATCTCTCCACTCTTTTATCAATGCAGATGATTGTAGTGCTTGAAGCTTTAGCAGAATGGCTCTAAATTAGAAAAACTTACATTTAAAAGATGTTGTGTGTCACCAGAAGCCCTTGTCTGTTCAACAATGTAACTGTGTCCTTTTCAGTAGTGCACATTTTATGTTTAATGTGAAGGCCTGGGGTTGTATAAGAACTACTCACAGCTGTTGGTCCACGGTTTCTAAATAAAAACTGTCGGCCTGTGTGTTGTTGCAGCATAACTCGATACTGGGCAGCGTGTTTGCAGACTTTTATGACCAGCAGCTCCCGTCCATTCAAGCCAGTGCACTCTCACAACAGGTACACACTCATGTGCATGTGGATTAAGTGTGATGGATCTGCTCTTGTGGTGTATTAGACTTAGACACAGATTTACTCGTTGTTTTTTTGCTTGTGTTCCAGTTGGAGCAGTTCAACATGATAGAGCCACCCATCAGCTCTGACAGCCTCTATAACCAAACCTCCACCCTCAACTACTCCCAGGCACTCATGATGGGTTTGACTGGTGGCCATTGCAACCTACAGGACTCGCAGCAGCTGGGCTACAGTAATCACGGCAACATCCCCAACATCATTCTCACAGGTGCTGATACATCTATCATGAGACTCATTTGAGTCCGACGCAAAGGGGACAAAAGAGAATTGTGGCACACTGAGGATTATTTTGAGCCTCCCATGTCTTTATATTTCTGTTTAAAAGTGGCACACTCATATGAAGCTGAAACTTACATATCTCACACTAATTCAATTTGGCCACTTGGTTGTTACATTTTATTTGATTGTAAAAGGACTAAATACAGCAACTCTGCTGTTAATCTGCCACGCATTATAATCTCCAAATGACTGTGAGAACAACTTAAGTGCAGATTTATCCCACGTTCAAGGGTTGGCTGCAAAACAGTACTGCTTTCATGAGCTTTCTTTCAAGTTGGAAGGATAGTTCTGTCAGCATGGCAACAGTTGTAGCATCTTCACTGAGCTTTTGTCAATCCACATTTTAAACACACTGTGAAGAGTTTGAGCTGGCATAAAGAGAGATGACTCTGTATGAGCAATAAAAGCAAAAAGACAATTAATAACATCAGTTTTTTTCCTAGATCGACTAAAACAACTTTAAGCGCTGCCATTCAGTCATTGTACGTTTTTGAGTATAACATTTAAATGAACAGTTATAATGGTATATACCTCTTAAACAATTAATAAAAATGCTACCCAGAAGGTGTATTAAAAAACACCCTAAGCCACCACATTCACATTATTAATACATTTCAGATAATTACATAACAAGGGAGAAAAGCTCCAAAAGTGGCCTTTTTTATTGTGCATTGAGCTATGCCTTGTGATGTTTCCATCTTGTGGCACAAACTAGGAAGGCTTGTTATTATTTTTTTAAAGATTATTTTTGGGGCATTTTTGTGCCTTTAAAGGATAAGTTCGGTTTCTACAGCTTTCACATTGTTTATAGAATGAAGTAGAACAATATACTCACCCAGAAGGCTTTCCTGATCCAAACAGTGCTTCAGGAGATATTTAGATCCAAAATCGAGCGGCGGACATCCGTATAATGGTAGCACATAGAGCATACAGCGCCACTCCTAAAACTGCATTAATTGTCCAAAAACTCATTAGTTTCCCCAATATTCCATCATGGTCCGCTCGGGCTACTCCTCCAAGACAGTCTGTGTCGCTCCAGACATGTTGTGTGACTGTGCTGACCTCTGAACTGAAGAAGAAGAATGTTTGCCTCGGCGCATGTGCAGTACGGCTCATTGTTTCAGGGGAAGACAGCCGGCTATTCAACAACTTTCTTCTTCCAGTTTTGTGCAAAATGGACGAATATCTATCGGATGAAGATGTTGTGGAAGAGAACTTTGAATATGATGGGTGTCCTTACAGTTTCGAGCCAGAGTTTACAGATGAGGAGCTCATCGAAAGGAGGACGCGGGGGTAGCACTCCAGAGAGTACTGCGCAGGCGTGGAGGCAAGCGTTCTTCTTCTTCAGTTCAGAGGTCAGCACAGTTACAAAAACATGTCTGGAGCGACACAGACTGTCTTGGAGCAGTAGTGTGAGCAGACCGTGATGAAATATTGGGGAAACTAATGAGTTTTTGGACGATTAATGCAGTTTTAGGAGCGGCGCTGTATGCCCTATGTGCTACCATTATACGGATGTCCGCCGCTCGATTTTGGATCTAAATATCTCCTGAAGCACTGTTTGGATCAGGAAAGCCTTCTGGGTGAGTATAGAGTTCTACTTCATTCTACAAACAATGTGAAAGCTGTAGAAACCGAACTTTTCCTTTAAGGACAGAAGAGAGAGACAGTGGATAGGGTAGAAAGGGAGTGAGAGAGTTGGGGAGGACACTGTCTTTTCTACTGTAAAGCACTTTGGTAGGCCACTGGCTGTTTAAATGTGCTGTATAAATAAAGCTGACATTGACATTGACATTGACTGTGAACTGGCCACAGGCTGAATTTGAACCTGAGCCGGCAGAAGATCTTACATGGGACATGCCTGGTTGCTCACTATTCCACCAAACCAGCACCCTGAGGAAGGCCCATTATTTCTTCCATGTTTTGTAAAACTCTTGTATTAATGTAAAATATATTCTCTGTTTTGTAAACACACCTTATACAGTGCTTCTTTTTATTTAAAAGAGTCTTCAGCTTTGAAAAAGCAGCAAAGGTAGACGGAGCTGACAGCCCATCTCTTCTGGTAATTGTTTAATTGAGAGCCCTCTGGTGGTGGAATTTACTCCTGCCAGCATGGACACTTCATATCTATGGGTAATGATGAAGAAAGACGTGCTTGACAGGATGTTTCATCTCCCTCTTTTCCCATCAGTTTTTGAAAGTGTCTGTTATTAGCTGACTCTTGAAATGTGTTATCAAGATGTTAAGTCTGTGCAGCATGTTTTGATGAAATAATAACCCAGGCTTGACAACTTTATGTCTCTTTCTGCTGTCACTGATTGCTACTCTTAACCAGGCAGCGTTCTGCCTCCCTGTTAGAACCCTCACATTGTTAAATATTTGCAAACTTACCTTTTTTGTTGTTGTTTTCCCTCTGTTTAGTGAGTGGAGAGTCTCCCCCCAGCCTGCCTAAGGACCTGACCAGCTCTCTGTCCACAGATGTCAGCTTTGATATCGACTCCCAGTTCCCACTGGACGATCTGAAAATAGACCCACTGACTCTTGATGGCCTGCACATGCTCAACGACCCAGACATGGTCCTCGCTGACCCCGCCACAGAGGATGCATTTCGTCTCGACAGGCTTTAACCAACGCTCTGCTGTATGCCGGTGCACAGGTGTGTGAAGGCGGTTGCCCTGGGAGGAAAAACGAGGAGGGGGGGTCAGATTTTAGAAGATAAATCAAAGAAGAAAGGCAATCTGAAGTGTTCTGGTTGAGACCTGGTCAGGGCAGAGCATTAATACCATGACAACTACCGATTCAAACCACAGAAGAGAGCTTTTAAAAGAGAAAATCATGGTGTGAAAAATGAGTTTTTTAAGTTTTTGACTGCTGCCAGCCTCCCATCTCCTCAGTACCAGAACAATAATTTATGACTGACAACACTCAAAATAATATTTAAATTCAGTTTGAAGATCTTTTCTTGTTTTGCAAATGTTACATTATATTTTGATTAATATTTTAGGCCAGTTTCTAGACAGCTTGCTATTGATGCCCACCAAGCATTGTCTGCAGAATAAACTGATGGCTGTGTCCAAAATCACCCACCTCTAACTATCTAGTCTTCTATGTAGAGATATGATTATAATACACTTTGTAGTGCACTTATCCCAAAATATATTTTAAAGAAATGTTCAACTGATGTTCATTGACTGAATAGTGTATTCCATCATTTACTGTAGTTCATAACTTAAGTGAACATGAAGCGATGTGTGAATACTTGACAGTACCAAAAATGCATGTGCAAAAATGTCCTTCCTTAAATGTCCTTCATTAATCTTAAAGCTATGAGAAGTCTTAAAAAGTCTAACTTCATAGAGGTTTTCAATTAAAGATGGCACTTTGACTAAGACTGTCCAAGTCTTAAGTCTTTAATGATGAAATCTGCAGTAACACCGTTTTTGTATTTGGCTTTATGTACTCTAATGTTTGTGAGTGAAGTTTGAAAACCACCAGCCTGCAGTAAAGGATGTCCCAGATTTGAAGAAACTTTTTAGTCATATAGTACATATTACTGTTTAATATATTGAAAAAACTATTCTGTACCTCAGTTGTTTGTCTGTTGGCAACAACAAAATACATCCAATTGGGCTCTAAAATCCCTTCAAGTATTTTCCTTTTTTATAAATTGATGTTTCAGAAGCAATGCTTTAATTAAAAAAGTCACCCATGTTCCAATGTATTGTCATCTGAACACTTACCTTAATTTAAAACAGAAATGATCGAATGGTTGAGCTCTCTGTGGCCTGTTGTCATGTTGTCAAGGCCTCAAAGAGCAGTGCTTACATTAATGTCACTCAGTCTTGGAAAACTGAAGTACTTTAGAAATCTTTTTTTAAAAAAGTGGTTTAAAACAGAAAATGTTTTTGTTATTGGACAAACATTTTGAGCAGGAATGAGGAATTTTAAACTGAATTTGCTTTTTTGTATCCAAATTTGAGCCGGCTCTCTGGGCTTCTTTGAGATGTCAGAAATGAATCAAGCAAAACATTCAACCACTAAAACTAATGTTTCATTTTAGGAAAGCAAGTAAATAACTGTAATTTGAATCTTAATGAAGAAACAATAACATGATTTCCTGTTTTGTCCGTATTTTTATGGAACAGAAAACTGATGGATAAAAATAAAATTGATATTTTAGCATTGAAACATCACTTCTGTGAAAGAGCTCCTGGTGTTTTAATCATTCCAGAAATATTTTTTAAAAATGATTTGGTAATTTCCAATGCTGTTGATTTAGGGCAGCTGGAGCATAAACCTTACATTGAGTGGTGGTCTGATGAATTTGTTGAGCACTGTAGCTGTGCTCCAATTTAGGGGAGTGAGACACAGCCCTAAAAGTCCTCTTTGATCATTTAAGCAAATGAGTAATCAGAGGATCCAGTCTTCATAGGAATATACGTTTGCATTACTATTCAACTGTCTCAACCTTACCATTTTCTTCTATGGACTGCCCCTGTTTCCTGTCAACTTCTGCAACAGCTGCTTCAGAACTAGCTATCCCAACTAAACATACCAAGTCTGAGGTTAGTAGTAACATGTCCGACTGCTTTTATTTTGTATTTGCAGCAGTTTGGCAAAGTTTATCCAGTCAAATACATTTAAAAGTGCATTGCTTGTTCAGAGCCTGCTGGATCATTTGACACTGCATGTAATTGTTTTCATAAGTTGGACCATAGTGGGGGATTTGGTTGAACACTTGGGCTGTGTCCAAAATGGCATATTAACGTACTACTCATACTAAGTGTGATGTCAAAATGAGTATGTAGTGCATTCACATTAGATAGTATGAAAAGATTGAGTGTGCGAGAAATACCCGGATGTATACTATATCGGAAAATATTTTAAGTATGCGAGGTGGGCATACTAGTCACACTCAAACACCCCATAATGCATTGCGAGCCCCATAATGCATTGTGCCATGCTTTAAGACCGACCAAACCACCCGGCATTCAGCTAATAATCAGCCACTAGCAAACTTCACGTTTTCAAAATAAACGCATCTTTTATTATCTCCTTTTAGTTCTTTAACGCTTTTGTAAATGGGCTCTTGTTTTGGAGCCGACCGGAAGTTCCTTCGATGGCATAATGGCGCTCGTAACGGAATGTCCGAAATGCCAAAATGAAATTTGTATCCGTGCGTTTTATGGCTCAAATGACCACATTTTGGGATTCTACGTGGTGACTTTCTCGCCTAAATTGCTCTCTGAACTCTCAAATCTGGCAAATCAACAAAGATATTTTATAGCCTGGTGTGCTTCCGATTTTTGTCGTCTGAGGTTTGAAATGCATCATGGGAAACTTAGTAGTATACTACAGTGTGAACGGTTGGCATTCTAATCATACTAATAGTATGTAGTATACAGTATATACACATTCGGTATGTAGTACGTTAGTATGCCATTTCGGACACAGCGTTGGTCAAAGAAAGGACTAAGAAATTGTTTGCCTCATTTGAAGGAGCCTTCAAAAGCTTTTGACAAGCTGCTGTGGCGCTATAGGTCTAAAATACATGTTTCAAAGTATGCAGCCTCCAAAATGGGGCACAGCTACTGTTAGTGCAAAAAAATGACCTGTATAGTCCACCTTAGAGAACTCGCTTCTTTAAGCATAGTGAGTGAGAGGTTGATTTTGGACACAACCCTTATCAGTCTACTGTATTAGACTTACCTGCTGATACAGCCGGATGGTTCGGAGGAAACACCTGTGGGGTAAACTTCCCTTTCCCAGGCTGGCTTTACTCTCAGTCTACCATGGTTTAATTTTCTTTACATATGTCCTCTGAAGTCTCTAACTCAACAAGTCTTTTATCGGCTGAGTTATTCACGAAAATAATCTGATTATTGATTATCACCATGGTAAATTGCAGTCATCAGTTATGCATGAAATCACAGAACACTGTGCATACTTGTTTTGCCTTAATAGCTTAACGTTTGGTTTTCATGCAAAGATGACTTTCATGTCAATGAGAACAAACTCATTTCAGATGTCGACTAACTGTTTAGCTGTGGTCTGGCCTACATCGTTCACAGCTGCATTATTGGCGGTGTGTTTTTAAGGTGTGCTAATTTTAATCCATATCCTACCCCATTGTTACTGCCATGTCATTTATCATCCTTATCCATTAGTCGGTTCTGAAAAGACAAAATATTTTTTTGTTATGAAATAGATGTTTACAGGCTTGTTTTGTGCTCTATTTCTCATGTACAGAATGTGATAAGATTTTGCGTAATGGTATCTATGCAAAACTACAGCGATTGATTTAGGACTGTAAAGCGAAACCTATAAAATGAACCCTTTTAAAAGGAAGCCAACGTGCAAGACTCTCATAGTGATGGTGCCATGTTTAGTTTCTTTTGATACTTTAAAACTTCTTTTTGACTAGTTTGGTGTGTGGAGATGAAAAAAAAAAGCTTGGTGAGTACGGCACACAGTAGAAACTCTCCTGGATTTCTCCCAAAGATGTGACCTCAGTGTAGTTGAAATATATATATTTTTCCAGATGATTAAACTGCCTCTATACTAGAACAGCATTGTTGATGCAACGAGAATGTATTTTGGTCACATCTGTACGGTCGTGTTGTTGCCATCTTGTCATCCTCATAGCCTCTCATATTTTTGTGCTCTGTAGGACCAAATATTGTTTGCTTGATTGTTTGTTGTCTCCTTGCAAAGGAGATGTATCTTTTTTTTTTCTTTACTTTTTTGTTTCTTTGGCACAACAGTGACCCTGTTATCTGTGTCCGAGTCTTGCTGCTGTTACGTTCCCATTGTCGATTTGTTTCATGTCTCTCTGACTTTTTGCTTCTGCACTTCTTTGGCTCTCTTCTCGAAACAATCTTCTGCGAAGTCAGGATCCACTGCTTAACCGCCCCCATATTGCACTTTATGCATTTATTTAAAACACTGATTTATGAGAGTTTATATACCCCCACTCCCCTGTGACTGTTATGTGCACTGACTTGTCTCTGTTGAAATTGCCTTCTTGTAAAAAACTCAAAGAGATATGAAAAAGCTGAAATATTTATAGTTATATTTGAAGAGTCATATCAATATAGTCTATTTCAAAGAGCTGTTTTTACAAAATCAACAACTTTTTATTAGTTGTCTACTGTTAAAACATTTGTATTGCAGAACAGAGGAAATCAGAGCTGTGTCTAAGATCCGGCTCTCAACGACAGATATCAGTCAAACTACTCACTGACAAGGAAAATGAGTTTCCTCTTAGGATAGTAAAAGATACTGGTACAGTTTAATTAGTTTTTTACAAAATTTAAGGGCATATTATGACAACACAGCAGGGATGTAACAACACTATAAGCTCAATCTCTTAGTTTATTTAACCAATTATCCATATTTTTTGCAAGCCTTAACTGAAAAAAAAAACACAATTTTATAATTATCGTAATTTTATAATTAAACTTTTATGTCATTTACACTACATAACACTTGAAGGTATAGACCTTATTTTTAAAAAAACTAACACTTAAAATGTTAAAGTTGTAAAGGTATGAGGGCTGTCAAATGAGATTGAGAAAAAAATATCACATATGTTTTAAACAGTAATTGTGTGCTCTATTGTTGTTTTAGGTCCACTGTTGGTCAGCTTTCTCTGAGGGGCTGCAGCAGGATGCTATTAACTGTAGCTTCTCTCTGCTTCTGTGTGATATGAGATGAGGACACAGCTGCTCCTTTGAATGTCTTGTTTCACTGTAAAAGAAAAAAACACATAGATAGCTAAGTGGTCAATACTGTAAACTCTAGTAAAGACGCTTGTATTTAAGCCTGTTTCCAGGGGTCCCTTAGGGGAGAAGTGCTTTAAATTGTCTTATAGTGAGATCATCTATATTGTGTTGTGATAGGTACAAAGGTTTGTGCAACAGTGTTGTGCTTAAAGTATCATCCACGTTTGCTTGCACTTCTGTTAACTGTACTACGGTAATGCAGCTCTCTGCCTGTGGGGATTGTTGTAGGCCTCACAGACACAGCCTGTCAGGGTCTTTCTAAACATAGCAGAGCTAAATGCTTCTTTATTTACTTCTCTATATACCAGTATTTAAATTGATGAAGGAGTATAACTTAAGAAGAGACCAATTTTATAAAAAAAAGTTGTGTCCACCCCTGGCAATTTTGTTTGCTGCGTGTTTTGAGCAGCAATGCTGGCTTATGTAATATGCTACATCGTGAACAGGAGAGAGCTTTCTGTATTCTTATTGTGGCATCAGTACTTGTGGATACTATGGAGCATGACTGAGCATTTTATACTGGTATACTGGTTGCACTCATACATAGACCAAGCATATAACGATTAGACATAAGACAAACCAGACACAAGACAGTTAGCTCACTTCACTGCATGGCAGAAGTGTCACTGTTTTTATAGGCCACAGTCCATTTTAAGAACATTTATGCTCTTGGTGTGTTTTGGAGCCTTTAAAAAGTCTTAAAGTAACATAGTGAACCTATCCAGCATTAACACACGTCAGTGATTCTTTCAGATAAGTTGAAAGCTGAGTCACCTGAAGGTGAATGAACAGAGAAGTAAGGGAAGACCAGACTGAATGAGACGACCAAGCAGAAGGCAGAACCTGAAGCATAGCCTGCTAGAGCATCATCGTGTCCTCTGTGTCCTACCATTTTAATATCTCATGAAAAAGCATAAATGTGTTTATATGAGATGTGTGTTATGGAAATCAACACAAACAGGGTTCAGCAAGTTATTTTCTGTTCTTACCAGCTTGTTTGGTTAAAAGTTACCATTTTAAAGTTGGGTTGTAAACATTAGCATTATCATTAGCCCGTTCGGTTCTCCTGTTGTAAATACAACTTCACTGTGGAATATTCCTCCTAAAATGATTATCAGGTGTCTAGTTCTGACACCTAAAGCTTTTCAAAATGCTCCACTGCACAAGTAAGATTAAGTTTCCCATCGGAACATTTGTATTCATTTTGCGTAGTTATTATCCATTAAGTATAAGGTCTCTTTTGCCCTTTTACCCCAGCTATTTTTTTGGATAAAAAGTAGAAAATAAAAGTGCTGCTGGAGTGCCAGGTTTTATTATAAGTACAAAGTAATCTGTATCGTCTGATTATAGCATTTTTATTTGTAGTGTTCTCTTTAGCTATTGTGGTTTTAAGTTCAGTAGGAAGTTATTTTTTTCTGTTTTTAATACCCAAGTTACTTTTTTTGGCCCAAAATAAAAGCAAGTTTTAACCACCCTGAAAGTTTAGTGGTCTGCTCCATGAAAAGGGACAAATTTAAAAACAAAAGTAAGACAAATAACACTTTCTCGAGAAAACTCCTCGCATAAAATTGCCCTCTACTGGGTTTCTCACACAGACAAAAGCAATGTAACAAGGAAAAAAAGTTATTAAACATTTCATTTTTAATGTGGGTTAAATCTGATTAGAACTGCCAAAACTCAGGGATTATTTAAAGCTGGATATTAATGTTTTGACAGAGAGCCCTCATAGTTATTAGGATTGTTTTCCTGCGTCTACACACATAAAACAATGCTGTATTTATCACTGAAAACATCTTTTCTTACACTAGATCTGTTCCTATTTAGCAACTAATGTTGAACAAGAGAAACCTAGAGCATATGGCATCCTTTCCTATGTATGATTTTGTCAAATCAATTTAATTAGTTCATATTTCAATATTTTCTAACAGTATTGCAAAGTGCTGTTACATCCCTGCATTATTGTTTCATATTGAATTAAAAAAAAAAAAAGAAAATTATTTCATGGAATTTCAAGAGTAATTCAGTCCAGGTATGACTTGTTAAAAAGCCCATAATGTTTTTTTTTTTAGTTTTACAACACTAAACACTATGTTCCTGTCGTCTGTCATGTTTTTAAAATAATCCGTCCGTTGCTGCAACATTGTGTCCGTGAATGTTTGTCAAGGTCTATTTTCTGTCAGAACATTTCACCATCATCACACAATGTAGATCAAAAATGTTCTGACAAATCTTTTGAATAAGTTGATTTCCTTTTTTCAGCTTGGATATTATTCCCCCTTTTGTTTTTGGACTTACTGTAATGTGTTGGATGCATCATGTTCCTGAATTTTGTTTTTAACTTTATTGAGGAAAAAGTTGTGACTGCATGACTATCTGGAAATCTTTTCCCTTATAAAGCTTGTTTTTTTCCTTCTCTATTTTAAAGGGTTGTGACAGCTTTGTTTGTCTTGTGTTTTGTTTTTTTGTGATAATTGTCTTTTATGTCTTTTGTTTTATACTTCAGCGCCATGTGTAGGCTATGTTTCTGCTAAGTGACGCCTAAAAGCATCAGAAATATGGTAATCAGCCTTTTTATGCACATGTAGAAGCTGTCGTTTGGTACTTTGTTTTACACTGCAATATACGGTATGTGCTAAAACTTTCTGTGCGACACCAACAGAGTTTGATTATATCACAGTAAACCTAGACTAGCTTTGTATATTGCTGTGTGGTAGGAACAATGTTTTTTTCGTGCTTTATGTGCTATGATGTCAAAGTGAGAAAATGCACTGAGAAATACTGTGCTGCAACACATCATTGTGGCTCCTCTCCACTGGACCTCAGACTTTATTGAAAGCCTGACAGCTTTTTGGTCCATTTTATTTGTTTTTTTTTTCTGGTTTCTTTTAGCTCTTTTTGTGCTCATGTAGATAGCTCTGACTGATGTGTCACCTGTTGCAGTTACCTTTTTATGCATCAACGTTCAGGTATCCATTGGTGTTATTGATACCAGTGTTTACAGATACAAGAGTTTACAACAGAGCAATGTTTTTTTTTCTTAAAAAATCTGCTTGGTTTTAAAAGACTCCATATGTACCACTTTCAGTGTAAAATCGCAAAAGTTTCTTTTGCTATTGAAGTTTAACAGTGATCAGTAATGTCATGTAGACTGTATGACAATTGTGTCAACATCAAGATTATAATAATATATCTTATTTAAGAGCTTTTTAAAGGTATATGAATTGATTATCTTTTCCTTGAAACTCATCACTTAGGGTCTCCTAAGTATAAACCCCAGTTCCAAAAAAGTCTGGATACACTGAATATGTGAATAAAATCATTTTAACCTGTAGTTGACTGAAAAGAGCACAAAGACAATTGGTGATCAAACTGACAAACTTTATGTTTTCAGTAAACATATTCAGAATTTGATGCCTGCAACGTGGTTCAAAAAACTTTTGGAGCAAGTTTGTCTTTGTGTTTCATCCCCTTTACTTCTTAAATCCCTCTGTCAGCATCTGGTTACCGAAGGCCTTAACTGTTGAAGAGATAAAGTCTCATTCTTGCTTGATGTACCTTTTAAGTCATACAACAGTGTAAGGTTTCTGATAACACATTTTGGGCTTCTCCATGCTCTGTATATTTTCATTGCTAGACAGGAAGTAAAGTACCCCCAATCTTACTGTGAAGCCACGCTGCTGTACATCGTGCTGAATGTGGCTTAACATTGTCTTACTTAAAGAAGCAGGGACTTAACTGAAAAGACAGCCCGTTACTCCAAAACCTGTTTGCATTCCTCAGTATTAAAGGTTCTTCAACTGATGTGCAAGCTTCCCATGCCATGGGCACAAATGCTCCCTTGCACCATTACAGAAGCCGGTTTCAAATTTTCCTCAAGAATTCAACAGCACATCTGTATGTTGTTATTGCAAATGGATCAGTGCTTTGAAAAGGTAGAAGATATAAATAATGTTTATTTCTGTTGTGGCCTGCGTGATAATCTGTGCCTGTGATGTCTGTGGGCAGTGTTGGACAGCTTACCAAGCAAAATAGAAAGGTTTGTAATAATATTTGCCACAGAGTGATCCCAGATTAAATGCAGTGCTTTCAGAGGGATTTGGGGTCATGATCGTTCTTTGTTAAGTTTTTTGAATTACCCACTATGTGCTGAGATTTCTCTGAATTCTAAAAAGATGTCATATTTTGCCTTAAATCAGGTTCATAGTCATTTTTTATGACTGTGAGGATATGTTCACCATCACTTCTGTTCATAAAATGTCTGGTTTTCATATACAGAATTTCCCATATGGACACAGTCCACTCTCATTGGTGCGCAGGCCTATCACTGGTAGTAATTGTTCAGTTGAGCACTGCTGCTGCTCTGTGCCATGTTATCAACAGCTCTGCCTTCATTCTAACCTCTGTGCAATGGGCTTGAGAAAATGGGCTTAAACTTAAGAAAAAAGACAATGGTAGGGTGTCACATTTGGTAGATCTATGGTGGGGCGAGGAGAGCAAGACATTTGAGGCAGCTGGGGCTAAAAGCTGCTGACATCTTGTTTTGTTCACAGGGGTACTGTACCACTGGAATGAAACATGCTAAACACACTAACAGGCATAGAAAACTAAAAAAGCATGATTTAATGTCTTAAAATGCAGAGCTGACAGAGGGGTTGAGGGTCATGAGGCTTCACAGTTGAGTTTGGCTTTGCCTCTTATGTGCTGATTTCTCTGATCATCAAGTTTTTAATGAAACTTTGGTCTGTAGATGGTGAAATCTCATAATTTGTTGCACTTCCATGTTGAGGAAGTGCAACAATCACAAAGACACGACCCTCTCTCCATCATGTACTGAAAGTGACCGAGCATCTTTTATTCTCTATCATGTTACTATCAGCTGTTACCGACTCACCTAGGGAGTCGGGCTTTAGATTTTTTTTTAGCATTCAGCAACTTTCTCGTCCTTTTCCCAAATGTTTTCGAAAAGTGTTGCAGGCATCAAACTCAGAAAGCGTGTATATTAATGAAAAACAGTGTTTCAGTTTGAACTGCAAGTCCTGTCTTTGTTGTACTCGTCTGGATATAGCTGTGAAGTGACTATTAAACCATTGTATTCTGCTTTATTCACAGTTTACAAAATGTCCCTAACTTTTTATCAGAACTGGGGTTTTTAATTGAAGTAGAGAATCTGCTCGAGGGACTTTACCTTCTTTATTTTCTTTAGTTAAAATCAACAGTTGAAACAAAAAAGCCAAAGTTTAGATCAGCCATAAATAAGATTACAATAAATGTGTCCTTCTGGCTGCTAAAGCACATCTCCTCCTTTATTTTAAGGTGTTTTATTGGAGTAAATATGACTTTATATAGAAACTGAACTCATCAATGCATTGTTTACATTGAGTATAATAGAATATCTTGCAGCATATCTAAAAGAGTTGTGATTCGTCACATCAAAACATCCACTACATGAGATTTTTCTCTGGTTTGATGAAAACGTCTCAGAAAGTACCGTGACATACTTTCTTTTGCTTGAAATTCAGTTGTTCCATCTTTTATAATCTTGTCAAACACTTTTTTTGAAGTGAGTAATCTTGTCTGAAAAGTAACATTGAATATCCGCTACAAACACTGTACAGTCAGACTGTATACTTTGATAAATGTTGACTTTGTGGCGCAACACGTTAAACACAAACTGAATCAGGAAGCAGACTCACGGTCCTGTAGGGTCTCTGTGGGGTTTTCCCCCATTTCTGAATCCTTTATGTGCATTTTGAGGACAGCCCTCTGCTGGTTCAAGCCTCATACAATGGCAGCTAAATTGTTATATAATGTATTTTGTTTCTAAGTAGAGTGATTCTATTCCAAACATGCATTTTACTGCCGTTAAGGGGTGCACAATGCTCCTGTCGTTACACTCACAGCAACAGGAAACATTTTGTTCATAGAATATGCAAAATCGAGCATCCTGCAGCACAGCTTGGCAAGTTTTTTTTAGCTAACCCTTTAAAAAAAATTTACTGGTTCAAACGTTCTTCAAACTGCGTGTTTTCTATTTTGACTGTCAAATCGGACCAAAAGAATCCAAGTTGGCTGTAAATGTGTGCTGTATTAAAGAAGAATTACGCTTCTGTTTGGACTGTACCTGATGTACTTTTTCTTGTGTGAAGGCTTTTGTCTTTGTAACTTTGCATTATTATTTGTAAAAGAAATGAAAATAAATATCTGAGTAAGCAAAAATGAGCGTTTGAGCGTATTGTTTCATATCAGATGGACTACTAGAAAACAAATGGGTATATGATCAGTTCAGCCTCCGTAACTGGCACAGATTTGAGATTTTCCCACCCACTCTGCGACTTCATTCACTGTGTGGCTCCTACTCTGTCCACAAACTCCTTCTAATGAGCTGACATTTTGTATGTGGGATGAACAAAACGATAAACTCAGATGACTGCTGTCCAGTTTTCTGTCCTCACATTCAGGTAGGTCTGTGTTTTATTGTGGAGGATATTTAGTCATCAGAAAGCCTTTACAAAGAAATATAAGTGATCCATAAAGGAATAAGCCTATTTACTAATGCATCTACATTAGATTCCCTAAATCAATCAGATCAATCTTCCCACCCACCCAGTCATCTCCAGTGATGCAGCATCCGGATCTCCTCATCTGACCTGTTGTTCAGACATGAGCTGCTCCCCTTCAGAGACTGCAGGGCTCCATCTGCTGGTGGAACAAAGTATTTAAAAAAAAACAGAGGACTACTTGCAAGTCTCAAAGCTCACAAAACTGTTTTTACCTCTGCCAAGGAGGTTATGTTTTCGGGAGAGTTCGTTTGTCTGTCCGTCTGTGAACAAAATAACTCAAAAAGTAATGGATGGATTTGGATGAAAATTTCAGGAAATGTTCAGCATGGGAAAAGGAAGAACTGATTCAATTTTGGTGTTGATCTGGATCAGCGTCTGGCCACCATGGCGAAAAATGTGATTTCTGTGAATAACTACCAAACTAAAATAGATGTTATGAATCCAATTGCTAATGGTATGTTTTCATGGTCAAGGAATCTAAACATTTCAAGAACTAAAGGTAGGACTAATATTTATGGTCAAAATCACAATATGGCTAAGGACTGTGGCACTGGTGGAGGTGTATGCTCTCCGAGTGCTTTTCTAGTTTATTATTAATATTATTGATTCTGCTTGAAAAGGTTGAGATCTTACATTGCAGTATTACAAAGAAAATTCAGAGCAAAAATTGGCCTGGAGCTTCAAGAATAAAGTTGTCACATCATCTGAGTACTCAGCCATAAAATTAAATAAGAAAACTAAACCAGTCAAATCTTTCCAACAGCACTGTTGTTAGAGTACCAACATTTTAACTTAACTGACACCAAGTTTAACTCTTAATACTCCAGTGATGCTTAAATCTAAGACAACACTGGTTTTGAACTCAATATTAAATGGATCAAAACAAAATACCTACCAGTATATACGTCACATTTTGGAAATTAGATTTTTTTGTTAAATGTTAAACATACATTTAAATTAAGATTACACGATTTGATATTTTTTAGCTATAGCGAATACTAAAAATATCATAACCAACCCCTGTGGTCCCTTAATCTGACAGGTAGTTGGTCCATTGATTGAAACTCCAAAGTGTCAGTAAAGGAAAAAAGAAGTAAGAAAAAATAAGAGAACTATCAATTTTTAAAAACTTAAGCTAAAATATGTTCTGGAGCTCACTTAACCATTATTCAGCCATTACATGAGACTGAAAGTATCTACCACTGCCTCTGTTCATTTTCAAATAAGATTTTAGAGCGGACATTTACTTTTGCTGCTTATTTTCCCCTGTAACTATCTTTCAATATTCTCTGTGATTCTGCAAACTCTCTCCTGGTTTCTTTCTTCTTGAAAGTCAATGATGAATGACTGATTCTTAATGTCAGGATCCAAGCAGTCCATCCATCTCCATATTGTTTTTTTTTTACCTCTCGAGTTTAAAAAGCTGGAGCCTATCCTAGCTCACAAAAGGCAAGAGGCAAAGAACGCTCGGAACTGGTCACCAGCCAATCACAGGGCTACATAGCCAGACAGACAACTATCCACTCTAACACTCATACCTAATGGTAATTTAGAGTCACCAATTAAAATCAGCTTCACATCGCAGGTCACATCTACCCATTCACTCTCACACTCACTCACTGGATGGATCAGAGCTGCTTCGTAAGTTGTCCAGCAGCATTAGCTCACACATCAGTGGGAGGAGCTTGGGGTTAAAGGATAAGTTCGGTTTCTACAGCTTTCACATTGTTTATAGAATGAAGTAGAACAATATACTCACCCAGAAGGCTTTCCTGATCCAAACAGTGCTTCAGGAGATATTTAGATCCAAAATCGAGCAGCACATAGGGCATGTATAGCGCCGCTCCTAAAACTGCATTAATTGTCCAAAAACTCATTAGTTTCACCAATATTTCATCATGGTCCGCTCGGGCTACTCCTCCATTACAGTCTGTGTCACTCCAGACATGTTTTTGTAATTGTGCTGACCTCTGAACTGAAGAAGAAGAATGTTTGCCTCTGCGCATGCGCAGTACTCTCTGGAGAACTGTTCTTCTCTTTGCCTCCACGTCCTCCTTTCGATGAGCTCCTCATCTGTAAACTCTGGCTTGAAACTGTAAGGACACCCATCATTTTCAAAGTTCTCCTCCACAACATCTTCATCCGATAGATATTTGTCCATTTTGCACAAAACTGGAAGAAGAAAGTCGTTGTGTAGCCGGCGGTCTTCCCCTGAAACAATGAGCCGTACTGCGCATGCGTGGAGGCAAGCGGTCTTCTTCAGTTCAGAGGTCAGTACAGTCACACAACATGTCTGGAGTGACACAGACTGTAATGGAGGAGTAGCATGAGCGGACCATGATGAAATATTGGGGAAACTAATGAGTTTTTGGACAATTAATGCAGTTTTAGGAGCGGCGCTATACATGCCCAGTGTGCTACCATTATACGGATGTCCGCTGCTCGATTTTGGATCTAAATATCTCCTGAATCACTGTTTGGATCAGGAAAGCCTTCTGGGTGAGTATATTGTTCTACTTCATTCTATAAACAATGTGGAAGCTGTAGAAACCGAACTTATCCTTTAAGAGTCTTTCCCAAGGACACATCAGCATGTGACAGCCAGGACTGGGCTCAAACCTGTAACTTTCCATTTACAGACACAGTGCACTATCAGACTGAGCCACTAACGCCCCCACTTAACCTACATAACAAGCGAGTGTTTGGTCTGTGGGAAGAAATTAGGGTACCCATGCAACAGGAGACCATGCAAACTCCACACAGAGAGACCCTGGTCGACACAGGAAGTCGGACCAGCAGTTTGTTTGCTGTTAAGGCACATGCACTAACCCTCTGTGCACTTACCTGCCGGGAACAAAGCAGTGTAGAGAAATTTAATGAAATATCCCTGATCACTCCAACACCGGTAAAACTGTGACCATGATTCTGTTTATCAGACTGTATAAATGGTAGATGGTATGGTTTTATATTATTTTGGTATTTCTAGGACTTGTCCACCAGTAGCACCCACAGTTTGTGAAGCACTGCTCTGTCATTTCTGGTTGTTTTTGTATTATAAAATTGTATACTTCTAAAGTAAAATAACCTGGACAGAAAACTTCATATAGATTATCTTTTGCTCAATACATATAACACTTTCTCTGCTGTAGAGGAGAGCAGGGTTGGTTTACCTCTCATAACCTCATTTCAAACGTTTTAATCCTGCATGTTCAATGTCTGTGCGACATAACTATAAAAGACCCATGATGGTTTTTGGAGAGGGATACACAGTGCCGTAAAGGACATTTTCAGACACCATGTGCCTCTAGAAAGTAAGACCAAATTCTTTGGTCTTATGCCTGAAGATCTTCCAAAAAGGACAAGTATTTACAGAATATTTTGATAGTAGCTGCTAAAAATGCTGTAAAAAGAACTGGCTATCACAGGAGAGCCCTTCCTTAACCCTATAAAGCCAATTGTATCATATTTGATACATACTTTTATAATACCTCTTTCTACTCAATATGATCAACAAATTACAAAAAAAACAAACAAACATCTGAATACAATCAGTTAAATGATAAAAATGTCCTCAAATGGATTATCAGTTGCCCAAAACACCTAATGTATCAAATGAGATACGAAAAATCTATATGTTGAATTTTATGGACATTTTGATTTTTATGGATTTTAGCAGAAAGTGAAACAAACATTTCAGCTCCAAAGAATTCAAATTTTCTGGCTATAATCTATGGTCTTGGGCCTTAAAGGGTTAAAGACATGGATGGACATCACGATTAACATTTCAGGAATGGAAAAGATTACAGCATGTGTTAATCATAACTCAGGACTATCTGCCTCACGTTGGGAAAATTGGGTTGATTATATAAAGCCTCTAAAAAGGCAAGACTTTATTTTTTTCTGAAGCTTTGATTCCTCTATTAAAGACATGATCTCTCCCCACCTTTGTTCTACTTATTTGCTTTTTTTGTTCCTTTATAAAAAAAGGAATATATTTATGTATAAATCCTTTTCTCATATGACATTTCAGACACACAGACATGTGAAGTGTATGTATATTGCTTTGTAACCACTGTAAAAGTGTCTATTGCAAAAGTCAATAAAAAGTTCATTAAAAAAAGACCCATTATGGATATAAAAACAAGACTCAATTACAACAGCAAACTGTCAAAGGTTTAATCAAAAATGTGCCACTTTATACATAACAGAAATGTCACCAACACAGAAATTAGTGATAACTAATATCTGATCTGTACAGAAACAGCTGCAGTGAGAAGTGGCTCATTTAATGGATCATGTGATTGATAAAGTGGGTAAGTAATTGATGAAATGATATCCAGGGGTCAAAAGAATTAACATGTGTGAAGTGATTAATACAGAAAGAGGGTGATCGATTGATAGATTGAATATGTGATGATTGAGTAATTTACATAGGGAGAAAATGATAAACAAAGTTGATATGCAGTTAAAACTGTAAGTAATGGTGAAAGTGATTGACTAAAGCTATATATGGGATTAGTGGTGTGCGATATGACGATATTAAATCGTTAAGGATTATAACGTGGGGATGATCTCATAAAACAGAAAGATCGTCAGATCGTCTGTGTGGGAGCAGAGACGTTGACGCACACCCAACTAACCAATTGTAGCACATTACGCGCAGTGCATGGTGGGATCTCCTGTTTGGTTATGTAGCGTGAAGCGACGGCGGAAAGAAAAAAGGAGATAAAAGCTTGAAGATGCCTGAACGGAAATCTGTTCTAAAGCAGCTGTATTATTCACTCAGATTATAGACATTACAGTTAGATAACATTTGTTCTAAATTGTTGAACTTTAAGAGATAACCAGTTACTTAAGTTTGCATTTATATTTGACCCTTTTCAATAAGCTATTTGGTGTGTTTAGTTTTTATGTTACAAAAGTGCACTTTATTGATGTTCATTACCTTTTATGTTTACATTTATTGCACATTTTTATAAAAACTGCACTGTTTAAATTAAAACCTGTTCAGAAAGTTTCTTTGGCTTAAATTGTCATGTTTTTTTCTTTTAGGATTTTACATGTTTTATATGTTAAACACAGGGAAAAAATGGTCAAACATGCGAATTAATCTAGAAAAATTAAAGAATCGTGATAAAATCGTGATCGTGACTTTATATTTAAAAAATCGTGATATGATATTTTTGCCATATCGCCCACCCCTATAAGTGATTGTAAGTGACAGTTGGAGTGATTGATAGCTCATATGTGATTGATGTTGCTATTTATAGAAAGAGTTAGTGATAAAAAGAACTGATACAGAAAGAAATATCTGATTGATACAGTTATTAAAACATAGAGTAAGTAGTTAATTGTACTGATATGTGATTGATACAGTGATTGATACTGGAAAAGTGATTCAAACATTTATTGATCCAGGGAGTGAGCGAGTGAAAGAACTTATTTGTGGTTGATACAGTTATTCACACAATGAGTTAGTGACTAAAAGCAGTACTATGAAATTGATAAAGTTATTGATTCAGAGTGATTGATACATTGATATGTGGGTGAGTCAGAAAATAGTGATAAAAAGGAACTGATTAGTGATTAATACAGTTATTGAAGCAGGTAATTAGTGTACAAAAGAATGATTATACGATTAAAGCAGTGATTTACACAGACAGTGATTAAAAGAGTCAGTGTGAGATTGATTCAGAGAGTGAGGGATTGATGGAACTGCTATGTGATAGACAGCAAGGGCTAGGATCTGAGAGTGATACGTGTATATGTGGAGATGATAATCATTAAAGTCACTTATGAGCAGTTTCATGAGCAGACCTTGGTTTTCTTCATTCTCAAGACAACACACAAGCTCATACTGCATTCTCTACAAAGCAGTTTCTGGCCCAAAAACAAACAATAGTGCTTGATCATCCTCCTTGTTCACCTTGTCCAGCATCATGTGACTGTTTGTTTTCTCCTAAGATCCAATTGGTGCTAAAATATACACGTTTTGAGACACGTTTCTCTTTTATGTTTTTATTCTTATTTTATATGTATTTTTAAAGATGAGTTTTTAGTTTTGGGCTCATTTTTATTCCATTACTGTTTTTACTGTCATGGTTGTCTTTCATCATTACTGTTTTTTAAGTGTATGCATGATTATTGTGTACCCCTGTACAGCACTTTGTTTTTTTAACATGCTCTACAAAAAAACGTTGACTTGACTTGAAGTCAAGAGCGCCTGAATTTTGAGACAACTGTCTGAAGAAGACCTGCTGCACTCTTTGGTCAATGAAAATGCAGCAGTGGGTTAATGCAGAGGGACAGACTTATGAGGAAGAAAGATATTGATCATATAATACAGCATTAGTCTCCTTTTTAATAGCCACACCTCATAGCCTATATCATAAAAACGTCATATTGTGTCTTGCCCTTCTCACATGCATAAACCATAAGCAAAGCCGTATTCTTTATTTTCGGATGGCCTTATTTGTTTTTGTAGAAACGCATCAAAACTCCCCTGAGCGTGTTGAATAAGCACCTGAAGCCTGGTGATAGGAATGCTCAGTGTGTTGCACCTTTAACGCGGCCACGGGCTTACCCAGGAGTGGAGGTGGACGCCAGGGATGTTTACTTGGCTACGTGCAGACGTCAAAGCGCAGGCATCGTATCCCAGCATGCAGCAGGAGGCCGTTGAGGGATCCAGCAGCTGGTAGTGAGTTGCTGAGCGCCGAGCAGGCAGCAGCCAACGGTCAACACAGCTCACACTCTGCTCTCCATGTGAGAAAACCGAGCCGTCTACACCCAGCCGACAGAAAAATATGCTGTTCGGACGCCTGACGAGTGACCACGCCGGCTTCTGAGTCCTCATCGTCACTTGGTTTTCATTTTGGAGGATTCCTCCCTCCATCCTCCGGATCCCACCGAACAGGCAATGACAACGGTGTTAGCAACCCCGCAGCAGATGAAGGACCGGCTGCTGCAGGCCATCGACAGTCACAGCAATGTGAGTACTGCTAGCAGGCTAGGGGGCTAGCGTTAGCATGTTTACCTGCGTTCCGGCAAACTCGACATGGTAGTTCACTCTAACAGCGGCCAGTTAGGGGGTTTAGTTGTGTGTGAGTGACCCGATATGCGACTTTGGGTGGTATCGACATGTCCAGCAGCTACGACAGGCACGGAGACGTTGAGCTCTTCATTTGACAGCTTGTTAGCTAACTTAGCAGAGCTGCTACTTATATGGCGTTAGCTGGTCCATAGAGGAACACTCATAGAAGCCGCTCTAGGGCTTCGGACATGCGTCTGCGCGGGCGCCATGTTGGATAGGGGTAGCTGTGGAGCAGTAGTCATTCAAATTTATGGCGATGTTAGGGCAAGAGTGTCCACGTCTCACGATGTGAGATTGAATATGTCAACCACGGTTTTATTAAATGACCTGTTGAAGTCACGATTGACCTCGAAAACCTTATTCTTTGAGAGTACTTAATAATAAAATAAAAAAGTGGACTCAGATTTTACTCACATAAGGGCAATAACTCTGGTCAATTATATTTCAAGAAGTTGATTAAGGATTATCTCAAGCAGAAGCAAACTAGTTTTTCTCCATATATGCTTAGGATATAGTTTTAGTAGTTTCAAACGGACAACTGAAATGTGATTAAATTGCCATTAAACCCATGATTAGTACACTGATTGTGAGCTTTTTAAAAATGACTTTAATATGATCTATCTAAAGATAGTTTTTAGTGCACTTCGTGTTATATTTTTGCTGAAGCACACTGCAGTTGTCTAAGTCATGAAAAAATGCCAAATTTCCATAAGTTCATCAAGACTTTGAAAATGAATTGTTGATTCATAACCAGCTCTAAATTATGACAAACCTTTGAGACCTCCTCTTTTTGATCCATTTGTTTTTTTGTGTGTGTTAAACAGTTTATTGGGAAATTTTTTTTTGCTACTATACAGAAGTTAACATAAGTAATAGTATGATATACCTCAATGCTTAATGTTTTAAGCAGGCCTGAATTATGTGATATGTCATACTAAGTAATATTTTTTGTTAATGTTTATGTTAATTAAGATCCCTTAAAATACAAAATACAGTCAATCATCCTCTATTTTATTCATGGTTGGAGGGTATATTACACAGTTATACTTGATTTTTAGTATCAACAGTTCAGAAACCTTTAATTAGGAGACGGTCAAATGTCTGTGGCCATATTTATGGAAAGTACTAACTAATACACATACAAATTGTGCCAATTAAGGCCAATACAGTTTCATACAGTAGATTTGGGAGTAAAATGGTATATGAAGATGTTTCCTTTTACCCTAAAAAAATTTAGAGTCTTTATTATTCAAGCTCTAGGTAAAGTTTCAGTTCTGACACTTATGTTTTACAAAACACACTGGTTATAAAAATACACAAAAATAACTTTTTCTTCAAACATGTTAGTTAATTACAGGATCCAGTGTAAAAGCCTTAAGCTACTTTTCTGCCCCTCCTTTTAAAAGTTGCCATGCACCATCCTAACAATTCAGAGAAGAATAAATGTGCATGTTTTCAAGTTATTGCATTTAACCTCTGTGTGTATTAAACAGATAACTTTACTAACTGTAAACCTGTTACAGAATCATATTTATTACATATCAGATGAGACATTTTGGTGTTTTTATTCAAGCAGGTATCCCGTCATAAAACATTTCCATATTTATTATGAGACTTGTATTTATCCAGTTCTAGTATAACAACAAATGTCAGCATTTTATTGCATCTTCAATACTGGACATGCACCCTCCTGTCAAAGCAAGTGACTTATTCTTTAGCCCTCTCTAAAATGGCGGCCGGGCAGACGCATCACTCCCGTGAACGGCAGTAGTCCAGTCGAAGTCTACTGTCACGGTTCTATGGGTTTATGTAGCTATCATGCTAGCTGCTAGCCTAGCCATAACTCCCAAAGCGGGTTTAGAGTATTTAACGGCTTAGGGCAGTATGATAATTGTTGGTGCCAAGGGAAATATACATGCTTCCTTTAAGTTCTAAATAAGCTCTGGTTGTTACAAACTGTGTTGTTATTGAAAATTTGACGGTAGCAATCTGTTGTTGCTGAAGTGTGGGAGGTAGGAAGGCTACCGTTAGCATGAACAGCTACGTTTTAGGAAATAGTCAGACCCTTCCTACTCAACTTAGTTAGCTACATTTGCCAACACAGGTAAGTCTGTTAACCCAGAAAATCTGGTTAACCTCCTTCCGAAGATAATAAACTCCCCCTTAAATAAATATCCTTACTTTCTGTGTCTTTTTCACTAGTGTAATGTGGCCAAGGGGTTTTTCGAGTTGACTCTCTGCCATCTTTACTTTTCAACGTCGTTCTGTCGTAAAATGGACAAACTAGTACATAGAAAGCTAACCTGCCCCAGCCCCCATAAATTTCACATGTCCTATAGCTACACGTTTTCCAAACTTGTAGCTTTAATTCCATTATAGACTAATTTTAACCTGCATTAATTGCTTGCCTCATACATTTTCTGATCTGACAAAATCTCTCATCATATGGAAGGTTTCACTGGTAGTCCCTGAAAAAGATATTTTTAGACTAATGCTCTATAGTGGATGTCATTTAAAACATTGTGCTTGTTTCTCTTTGTAGATATGCAATATGGTGGCTGTATTGGATGTTATTAATTGTCTAGAAAAGTATCCAATCACCAAAGAAGCACTTGAGGTAAGATGACAGATCAGTAATATCTCAATGTAGACATACTTGCAGAGTTATTGTCTAACTTCTATAATTTATTCATGTAGGAAACTCGATTAGGAAAACTGATCAATGACGTGAGGAAGAAGACCAAGGATGAGGACCTTGCCAAGCGTGCTAAGAAACTCCTAAGGAACTGGCAAAAGCTGATTGAACCCGGACCATCCGTGGGTTCAAGCACCCCTGGATCTACCAATGGCAGTTCACATCCCTGTAGAACAGAGGCCTCTCCTCCTGACATTTCTGTGTCTGGGAAAGGTGTCCCTGAAGTCAAAATCAGAAATGATGTTCACAACACATACTCGCCAAAAGCAGAAAAGTCAAGCAGTCGCAAACGCAGAGCAGAGAACAGAGACAGTGGGGTGCATTTACCGGAAAAAATCTCCAAGCTGTCTTCATACGAGAATTCTGTTTCCCCACCACCCACCAACGGCATTGCAGGCAGCCCTGATGCCCTGCTGGACCAGCAAGTCATCCCGTCTCCTGACAGATCACGGTTAGAGCACCTTGACAATGACAAAATCAGCAGAATTCCGGTAAATGCCGTCAAACCTCGCCCAAGCTCCCCTGGAGTTGCCAAACTACCTAGCACTTCGTCTATGATCAAGGCTGCTGTGATGCAGCAGCAGGCCAGACTGGATGAAGGAGGAGGCGGAGGAGGAGGAGGAGGAGGAGGAGGGTATTACCAAGCCAGAAGTCCCCGTGGTCTCACTACCAGTCCGAGGAGTGTGAAGCAGGACACCGTGACCAAGCGCTCCTCGGCATATGCACCAAAAGGAACACCCATCCCCAGCCCTTCTTCTTCCAGAGACTCTCCTTTGTCCCAGCCAGTCGCCTCCCCAGCCCAAGCCTCTTATGCTGACAAGCTGCCACATTCTTCTCATAGGTCCTCAACGCACTGGGCAGGCTCGTCAGAAGTCGCCACTCATTGCCCAACACAAGACACATCTGCCACTCTAGAATCCCCATCTGTCTCCCCTTCACCATCCCACCTTCAACACAACTCAGAACTCCACAGACCCACGTCAGAGGGTGCCATGTTAGCGTCTGACGATGTGGACGGGTCAAACTTGTTGAACTTAGAGCATAAAAGAAGAAAGTACAGATCAAGAGACTACTCTGTCAACTTAGACAGCCAAAAAATAGAAGACACAACAAAGCCTGTACGGTTAAAAGAACGCAGAATAACATTTGACCCCAACACAGGTCAGATCAAATCCTTGGTACATAAAGAACACTCTCAGTCAGAGGAAACCCACACGCCTGACCCTGCGGAGTCCAGGCTGAGAACTGATAGCACTGTAACACAGCCCCCTGCCCCAGGCCCTTCTCCAACCTTAGCCCCTGCCTCTGCCCCAGGTCCCAGCGTTAACCCTTTCCACCAAACGAACTGGAAAGAGCTGTCTAGAAACGAAATCATCCAGTCCTACTTGAACCTTCAGAGCAACGTGCTCACCTCCTCAGGGGTCCAGGCCCCCAGTGCACACTTTTTCATGTCGGAGTTTCTGAAAAGGGAAGAACAGGAGGTCAAGGACTTGAAGAAAACTCACGTTCTTCAGACGGACAACTCAATCGGGGAGCTACCGGGTGTGAGCCGGGACGTGACGGAGGCGGACCTGGGCAGGGTACACACACAGCACTGGCCGGGGGTGAACGGTTGCTATGACACCAAGGGGGCCTGGTATGATTGGACAGAGTGCATATCATTGGACCCTCACGGGGATGAAAGCAAATTGAACATCCTGCCATACGTTTGCCTAGACTGAGAGGTTTGGGAAGGTGTGCTGTCCTTTTCCACTCCTTTCTCTGTCTCGACACCGAGACGAGATCTTTTGTTTGTCCACTGTGAGTTCGGCTAAAGCGAGGCCAGCGTGACTCCCACCCGCCCCACCTCCAGCCCCACGCCTCTTCCTCTTTCTGTGATACCGCATTACGATTATGGCAGTTCAAGAAAGGTAACGATTTAAAGAGAAGTTGAGTTTGTAATATCAAGGGCTGTTTCTGTTTTATTTTTCAAAATGAAAGTCACAGGAATGACGAGGCCCAAGCTGCAGAGCGCCGCGACTACCACCGAGGGCAAGAAACAGAGGGCGGGTTCATCCCAGGGGAGCCGGTGATCTGTGCTTTACCGCCGCTTCAGGCTCACTGGAATGAAGCCGCTCTTTAGCTCTTGACTATTTTGATTCTAATGAGGAATTACAATCAAGGGTTAAGTTTGAGGGAAACGCCGGGGTTTAGCTGTCCTGTCCAGTCCGCCATGTTGGTGCCCGGAGACGTTGTTGATAGCGTTCATCTAGCACAGATACAGCTGAACGTGTCCAGAGTATGAAGTACTGGAGCATTTTTGGCAGTTCCAAGAAGCTTTATGTGAGATATAAAGAGTAAATTATAAATTTCGTAACATGTATACATCTATTTATTTTTGACCAGTTCACTTACGGGGCGTCCATGCTAGCAGACGTTCAGAAAGCCTTTTCCTTTTTCTTCCTGTTCGCATCACATCTTTGTCAGCCTCTCGTTTAACGGGCATACAGATGTTTTGCTGCGCGGTCTTTCTGAAAGAGCAGCAAATGCATTTGGTCATTTTACATTCCACACTTCACCCCTCACTCACTTTCGCTCTCTCTGGCTCACCCCACAGCGCCCACGTGTCCACGGCATCTCGAGAAAACCCAAACAAAAGTTCCTCAGTGAAAGTGTAACGCAGAGCTCGTCTTAGCTTAAACGCGTAGAATGTCAAATCAGATGGTGCTGATCGAACAGATCATTTTATTAGCATGAACAGGGAGATGTGTGGATGCTGGGTCTGACTTTGTTTCCATTCCTTACGTTTGTTTGCCTTCTGGAAAACCTTTCCCATATTTTCTGAGTTAAAACCGCCTTAGTGAATGTACAGGATTGAGACTTTAAGCACTTGTACATACTTTTACAACTTGTCGGTCATTTCATTACTGACTTAATTCAAGTGTGAATAGTGACTGAAACATCTATTTATGTGCCCATAGTTTATTCAGAGTTTAAGATACATTTAACATTATTTTGCAGCTGCTTTCGAGAGATTAGAGACGTAGGAAGCCGAACGCAGTAGCATTTCTTTTGCTTCCATTTTGTAAAACACACATTGAGAGAGAGAAAGCTGTGTGCATCAGATATTCTTGTCATCATCCATGTGACAACTAATAATTTCCCTTTACACTCATCAGTCCCTCCCTCATCTTCTCACATGATTTCAATTAAGATTGGCTTCTGTGCAGCCTCTCTGTCCATACAATACGTCAGTCATTCATCCCTACCAATGTGCCTTGGTAAATGGTAAATCTAGATCTGCTTCTGCATAAAAACAAACTGTGCTGATGGTGGAGTTGGGTTTACGAGCGAGAATTCCAAATCCGGTGGTCTAAAAGATGCTGGTTTATGCACCATTTCTGTTACTTTTGTACACTGATCTATTGAGGGTGAAGCTGCAGACAATGAGAAACTGCACAACAAACAGCACAGCTGGCAATAAAGGAAAAAAAAAAGTGCTACTGGTTGATGAGAATCTGTTTTCTGGAGTTTTGACTGGGGGCATCTTTATTTGTTCAGTGTTTAACATCTCTCGATTGTTTGAAAAATAAAATGATCTAAATCTTCATCTCAGTCCACTGGCTCGTGGGTCTTTTACAGCGCTGGTGTCTTAAGTTTGTTCTTTTTGGCTTTTTGGAAAAAAAAAACTGGCTGGTTTTAGATTTCTATTTCATTTAATTTCAGTGTAAAAACTCAAACAAGTTGATGGAATTACATAAGTTGTCCATGAGGGGGAGCAAATGGTCAAATGATCTTCTCTGTCTGCATGAGTGTGATGAGCAGTGTTGGCAAGTTACTTTAGAAAAGTAATGCATTATTTTTACTTGTTTATGTCATTTATAAGTAATTAATTACTTTATAATATGACTGTATTTGAAATGTAAGGCGTTACACTATAATTGCATTACTTTTAACTTACTCTTGTCAAAATAACAGGAAAGATGGATTTGTCTTTCTAAATGTAGCTCATCACGCTCAAAAAGCTCATTACACATCCAGTGGAAGGTGATGTGGCTATCTGAGTTTGGCTTCAGGCTAAAAACAGTAGAATGTAATAGCCACATTGATTATTTATGGCACAATACAAGAAACAATCAGCAAAAACAGACAAAAGGTTGAATCCTGATAAAATGTGTTGGAGATACTGTAACTTTTGGTCTAGCGGAGGACTTTCTTTTCATTCATTTCAGGTTAAATTAAAAATGCATTGTAACTTGCATTACTGACATTTGTACCAAGTAAATATTACTGGGGGTTTTTGTAATGTCTTACATTACTATGCTACAGTTAAAAGGAGTGCATTACAGTAATCACATTACTTTCTACTCCCAACACTGGTGATGAGAGATGGTATTTCACTGCATGTGTGATTTCTGTAACGTCCAACAGGAACTGCAGGTCCTCTGATTTTGAATTACATGTGCTTAAATTCTTAAAAATACTTCAGGTTAGATGTTGTGCAAAAAGCTTGAAAATTGGAATATTTATCTGACAGAACAGATAAAAAAATCTAATAAGTGGATCTTCACAAAAAATTATAATGAAGTGTTAAAATCTGATGAAAAACATGTTTATCTTTGGGAGAAGGCAACCCAATCAGAGGCATCTGTCATCATTTATAACCCACCTCATTGAAGTTTTCATTAGAGAGTTATGTAAAATGATGTTATATGTTTGGGAACATGTTTTATATTTAAATATATTTACAGTTTCTTATTATCCATCATATAGATCAGGGCTGTGTAACTTTAACAGGAGGGCCTGATTAGTTTGTCCTTGTTGCCACAGAGCCAAATCAAATATTCTTTTCTTTACTTAAACAAGTATTTACAATTTACTTAAAGGGACAATATTCATTTTTCACAAGAAGGTATTTCAACATTTATAATTGCAAATGCAGAGTAGTTTTTCTTTAAAGTTACAGAGCCTTATGTGTTATTATAAAGTTTATTCACATTTTATATCACTTTTTACAAATACATTCTGTGATGCCTAAAACAAGTTTTTCTGAACAAAGTTTTCTCTGAAATGTTGCCTTTATTTTATGTCCTTGCAGATTTTGTAACATCTTTCATGTTCATTTATTTGTGCGACATTCTTAACTGGCTGGTGGACCACACTGAATGGGTTGGGGGGCCATCAGACCCCTGCTCTAGACTGCTTTACAAACAGTCTCTGTTGTTTCTAGTTTATTAAGTGCTTTAAGCTAAAGTGAAGAAGCATGCAGAGTGCAGAGTTAGGCAGCTGCAAGGCTCTGGAAATGTTTAAAAATTCACATAAAAAGGGCTTGAATTAAATCACATAAAGGGCGTTTAAATAAATAATCACTTTACCAGCAGCAGTCATATTCAGAGCCAGATATTATTTCTAGATATTATTTCTCTGTGACTCAGGTTTAAGTTGTGATACTTGAAACTTGAAGGCAGCCTCAGGTTTGGCTAACCCTCACTGATGTTTGTTTTCTATTATCATAGAGGAGAGAAATGGACGTAAAAAAAATTAAAGGGATTCACGTTGGCACTATTCAGCAGGGATGCACAGTAATGGAGTTTGTCTTTATATGATATGTCAATATTTCCAAACTCATTTTGCTGATAATGGTGCTGCTGTTGTTTCATGTTTACAATCCATCAGTGTTTGAAACTGATATGAAGCAAGAAAAACATTTTATTCTTTAACAAGTCATACCTAGTGGACACTTACTGATGAGGTAACCCATCATAGTACATTGTATGTTTTTCAGTATATGGAATATTAATAGCCGATTTTAATAGTCGACACACCAGCTGTAAAAACCAGCAAGGATTTTCATATCAATCAGTCAATCAAGCTTTATTTGTATAGCACTTTTCATATAGGACTTTGTAATACAAAGTGCTTTACATGAGAAAAAGATACAATAAAATAAGTGGGATAAAAAGCAGAAATTGCACAATTGCATTAAATGAAAAGATAAGACCCCCGAAATCCCCCCTCCCCCAAACTGCATTCAATATACACACTCACTTACTCAATCACATGAAGACATAAAAAGGAAATTCTGACAGAAAACAAAATTAGAGGACTGAGGAAACGCTATCTTGAATTAAAAATGAGGAAACACAGGAGCTAAAATTAAAATAATACTTGAAAATACTAGAGGGTAAGATAAATAAATGTGTAAATACATAAATAAAATAATATAACAGTATAGAATAAAAGTTAGATAAATAATATGGTAAAATGAGAAAGTGTAACATCAGGTGCATAATAAAATCAGCTAAAATAGGATAATAAAAGGAAAAGCATTTAACAAAGAATAAAATTCCAAATCTGAGCTGAAATGTAATAAAACAAAATAAAAGGGTTAAAATAAGTTAACATATAACATAAAATAATATCTGCTGATAATACTGTACATCCCTACTGATCGTCTTTGTCACTAATTCTTCACACTTTTAAATCAAATCCAAGACTTTTAGGACCCAAACTGAGAAAATGATATCCTGCAGAACAAACAAAAATCAACTCAGGTGTGAAGTATCACAATATTTTGTCTGTAGTTTGCTAAAATGTTGATTATAATTTTGCTAAATCATGACACACAGGGGTACGTTTTAATGGCAGATATAAAACGTGTTGGTGTTTTACTAAAGAGAGGAGCTGTGTGGGTTTGAGAGAACATTTCCCTGAAAATACTCATGTGGATTAAAATAAGGCAGTTTCTGTTAGCATGGGTCAAATATAAGACCCCTATCTGGTAAAATGAGACTCTTGAATCTTTAAATTTATAAAATGGACATTGAGACCTTTTAAGGCTCTACAGGAGTCCTGTAATGACAGATTGTTCATGACTCAGCCGGTCGATGTAATCTCAACACGAGTGAACACTCCTCCCCTCAGGCCCTGTGTGCGCTCAGACTCTGAGTCAGCCCTTTACACACCTGTGTGATGTCACGGCCAGGTAAACAGACCATGAGAGGCAGCTGTTTCTATGACCGCACAATAAAAATCAGCACCTGGCCTCACAGCGTCATGGTTTTACACCCCTTACTGTCAGGGACTGACGCACTTTATCATGAACAGTTATTCTCACTTCTGAGGAAGCTGCTGAACTTTTTCTCATGAGCTGGATGTTCTTTCTTTAGGGGTCAGGGGAGTCAGTCCTTTTTGTGCCATGATACAGATCAGCTTTGGGAAACTGGTGGACCAGGAGCCACATGCTGTCTTCCTCCTCACAATGTGGGCTGCAAAATTATAAAAATTAGGAAACAAAATATTAAAGATGCTATGAGAAGTTTCTAAGTAATTACAAAAAAGTCTCACTTTTAGATATATATCTGATGGAAATACACACTTTAAGATGAGTTTTATAGCATCAAAATAAGTTATCTGTAAATGCTATTCCTTAGCTTCACGGTCGGGTTGGACAGGACTGGACTGGCCTGGATACTCAACTTCAGGAACAAGACAATTAAAACTGGAGCAAATTTATATAGCAGGCTACAAAACTACAATACTAAGTTTTCCAAAAATTGCTTGTTGTAACACATGAAAAACTACCGCTACGTAACTAGAAAGAGATACATTAGCTCGTCGCTTTGCATCCTGTAAGTTGTTGAATAAAGAAGTTGTAAAGCAATGCAGAGTTCTGAGGAAGGTCAGAGCTGCATTTATTAGCATCACAACAAACACACGCTTTGGCTTGAGTCACATCTTTACGATAGACGCTGCGCGTGCTCATGGGTAGCAGAGTCTTTATGTTGCTGGAAATAGATTCTCCTCATAGCACCTTTAAGCTGAGATGCCACCCTACACAAATTTTATATCATAATGAGCTGTAGCAGCCATGTTCATGTGTTATGTTTCAAGATGTTTGTTTATAAATGTCAACACTGATTTAGTTTTAATTTTACATTCCCAACAACATTTTGTGTTAAAGATAATAAAAAAACCCCAATGTCATAAAGCTTCCTTAAAATCTAAGCTACTATAGCATTAAGTTAGCTTGTTCTGTTTGTTAAATATTAACTAACACAATTATTTTTCATTGTGTTTCTAAATGCAATTAATATTAAATTAAATGAACTAAACACAGAGGTAGATTTAAGTGATAAGTTTATTGTGATGAGTACCAGTAATAAAAGTTTGTTTTTCAAATACATGTAGGAATGTTTCATAAAGGAGTTTAGATGAAATCCTGAAAGCCACTTATTTAGAGTAAAAATACAAATACCGCTCTTTTTAGTGTTTTGACATTTCAACCATTTCTCACATTTAAGTTTTTCACAATGTTTGCTTTCTCCAACATTCTTTCTTTTTCCTGTCTGTTGACTTTTCTGTTGACATTTCAATTTCCTCCTCAGTTTAACTTCTCACTTTCTCATTTTAACTTTTATCTTAGTTTTCCTTGACATTTACTTTTTAAATATTTTTGCAAAATTTCAGATTTAAATTAAATTAATCTTCATCATATTGACATATTGTCTAAAAAGTAGCACCTTTTCTCTTTCAGTATCTATAGATTTTTCCCCAGTTTTTTTTCCCCACATTTTTTGTCTTTTTTTTCTTGATTTTTTTCCCTCAACATTTTACTTTTCTTTCAAGATCTTAGTTCTTTTTACATTTACAACTTTTTCTTCCATCTTATATTTCAATATTTCAACTTTTTTAAATCGTTTCAACTTTTTCTTTTACTCAGTATTTTATATCCGTCTATGGGTAGAGCTGTCTAAACTTTTTTCACAATGAGCAACATTCAAAAAGTGAAAGGATGAGTGAGCCACATTGGCCACCTCACTTTGACTCTGCTTAAGTCATAAAAATAATCCATCTCAGGTAACGCTCAAGGAAAGTAGCTTTTACCAAAACCTCTTTAAAACAGCCTGAAATGTTTTGGAAATGTCAAGGCTATTCGGTCTTCCTCTAAAAATGAAATTGGTCCTCAGTGCAGGTGTGAGCGCAGACGACAATGACATCTGCACGTTCTGACACAGAACAAGAGCAAACTGCTGAACTTTATTAGAGTGCTGGAGTGAAGACAAAAGTTTGTTTGATTTTTAATGCTGTTTTAGCCTTTTATCCATCTGTCATGTTACTCCTGCCAAACACAAAGTTTTATTTTATTCTCGGACTTTACAGTTGGACACAAAACGGGCCGTAGTTTGGAAATTGCTCAAGGCATTTCAACTTTTTTCTTCAATATTTCAATGTAATATGTCAATATTTCTCATAATTTCCTCAATATTTAGACTTTTTAATGACATTTCTGACATTTCAAGCTTTTTGCCACCACTCTTTTCAGCTTTTGTCTTTTCACCTCATCTCTCTCTGAAGTGCACAATGAAAAACATTTGTCCTCCTCTCATTTTCTCTCCAGTGCTTGACCTCAGTATCCTTTAGTGGCTCACTAAACAAACAGAGGAGAAAAACCTCACTGGTCTTTTCAACTTAATGACAAAGTGCCATCGTGAGTCTGGAAAGGAGAGAGAATCGGATCCTCCGAGTTAAGTGCAGAGGTTCAGATTTAATGCCACAGCAGATGAATGAAGTCTGCTGGACTCACTGATATACTTTGTTTGGACTGACTGATATCTGAACCAACAGATCAGACGCATTACGTCACCTCAGCAGCTCAGTGGAGTAACTCCAAACTTTTTTTTTTACTCTCGACAGTGACTCAAAAAAGTGCGACAATTTGTCTGGTCCGCTGAAAGTCTGGTATGCGGGGTGGGACTGTAGATCACTCCCACCATTCAGGAATTTGGGAAGTTTCCTTCCATATAAGGACTTTTTGATTTCTATCGCGACCTAAGGGAAGAGAGGGAGAAAGGTGGAGCTTAGGATCGATTAACAAAGAGAGTGGCCAAAGAGTATACATGACAAATGAGAGCGACACCGTCTGTGTGCTTCCGTGTTTGGAGAAGTGCCTGTACCAAGAAAAGGTTTGGCTGTGGACAAAAGGAGCTTTAAAATATGATTTAATTCTATGATGAAACAAATGTATGTTTTACAGACCTTACATAGCTTTGTTTAATGAGGAGTTTAGTGTTTTCTGTAGACTTATTTCATACTTTGTATGACATTTTGACTTATCTAGTCATTATGATACTAATTTCTTCACAATAAAAAGAAATTACCAAAAATACCAAATAGTAGCCGGGGCGTTTATTTGCTTCAATCACTGAGCAGAACAGGTGTTTATTTGGGACAAGGGGATCATTGATCATTAATTCCTTTTGCACAAAAATTTTACTGAGCAAAAAATATAATCAAATTATTTATTTACACTAGTATGAATAACACCTGTACATTTTCAAGGCACGATTACACTCTTGTCTTCTTCCTTTAACTCAGCACTCTCTAAACACTCTTAAGACTGGAAGTTAAGGTCTTCTTTTTTTCTCTCTGCACCAGGGTCATGGAGATAAGCAGCAATGTACTGCTAACTAATGTGTCCAGCCTCCTGATGTTAGTTAAGGGCAAAAAACAAACAGCGACAGTGGCAACTTCTTCTTCATTGAATTTTCAAAGCCGTAGTTTGTAAGATTCTGGTTTTCTGCTCTCTAGTGTCCTCTGTGGACGTTGAGTGTAACTGCACTGTCGTGAAACAGAGCGCCTTACACCAACATGCATTTGTTGACATACAGAGGGAGGAGAGAGACAAATTACTGTCAAGGTTTAGTCTGATCATGTTTCTTTTCAAGTGTCAGCTGTCAGTTGTGAGCTTAGCATTTGCATGTGTGTTCTGTAAACTTTGACTGTAGCTCGTACGCTGCGGCGAATAAATTACACCAGGCGTTTATTTGGAACGGGCGTCTATTTGTCAAAATGTACTGCTACACCCGGTGCTTATTTGGGACCGGGCGTTTATTTGGAATTTAACGGTAATTAATACTTTTAAAAACAATAACCAAAATAAACTAATAATAATTTACAATTCTGTATCATAGAGAGAAGAAAAGATAGTGTGCTGTCTGTCCTTTTTTTCTAAATATAAGTGAACAGTAGAAAGATTGCCCTTTTACTGTTTAAATAAAATTGCATAGATTGGATTAAAAAACAAAATAGCTTCACATTTCACATGGTCTAATAATTCTTTCTTCACACGTTTTAAAGACAAGTAAATATTTTTAAAGCCCTTTAACTTTAAATAACCTTTTATTATGTTTTTGTGTGATAGAAAATAGGATAGAGAAGAGATTAAGAAAGAGAGGGGACTAACAAACAGGAAAGGAGCCACAGAACCATTTCTGATCCTGTGCTGCCCACAGTGAGGTCTGCAGCCTCACTACTTAACAGGGGTGGGCATCTGGCAGCTTGTGGGGCCACATGCCCCTTCCTTAATGTCACCTACAAGTCCATTTTGATTAACAATTAAAATTAACAAATAGAAATGTGGAAAATTGCTGTAACAAATTTGAATTATTCATACAATAAGAATCAGAACATTTATCAAAAGTACCTTTTAACAAATAATAATTTCTCATCTTAGACCAGGGGTGTCCAAACTTTTCATCAAGGGCCAATATCAGAAAAAAATCAAGAAACTTTAAGGTAGTTAAGTAAGTAAAACCAGTCTAATGTAAAAAAAAAAAAAAAAAAAAAAAAACAGCCCAAATTACAGCTGTTATTAGAGGTTTGACAAAGCAAACAGACATTGCTTGAAAAATTTGGTTGCCAATAAGATTTCTAGAGGGCCTGTTGAGACTGCTGGATCCATCCCTGATAAAGGGGATTAATACACATTCTGCAGCAGAGAGGGGAGACACGGACAGCAGATCTTCACATTCAAACACAAAACAAGAGCAAATGCACAAAGTTGGCAACTTTTGTCGTGCTCTTAATGCTTCAGTGTCACACGTTCTGCAGACTGGAGTTTGGGATGGAGCAGGTAGCAGGGAAAATGAGCACAATGGACATTTCTATGCTGCCATAATCAATTTGTCTTCATCAATCAGGGCATCATAGACTAAGAATTTGAAATTATTTGTTTGTGATTATGCTTCCCATGTATGTTGTTCCTTAATTTCAGCCTGGTGATAAACTAAGAAGTGAAAAAACAGTCAAGCACAACAAAACAATCTGAGGCATATTTTCTACTAGCTGTGGGCCAATAAATAAACAACAACTGTGGGCCACAGTTGGCCCCCGGCTGTAGTTTGGACACCCTTGTGTTAGACTTGCCAATTAACTGAACAAGAATTTATCGGGTCTATGGGAGGAAGTCAGAGGGCACAGAGAAAACCCCCAAAAGAGTGAACATGCAAACTCCACACAGATCTGAGATGTGGACCAGGGGCCGTCTTGCTGTGTGGTAACAGCTCTGACCCTGTGCTGCTGTTTGGCCCTACATGTCAACAAAAAGGTAATAAGTAGTAAAAGTTATTACCTGGTACTTAAACTTAACGTCATACAACTTAAACATTACACAGACTTCATGTGAACCTCTACTTTCATACCTTTCTACCTTACAGCAGCCTGTGGTCCAAATGAAACGTCTGCACTTTGGTCAGAATAAAATCAACACTGATCACCAGAGGAGGATCTGGAGCTCCGTCCTCCTGCACTAACTCAGTGGTTCCCAACCTTTTATGTCTTGTGTACCCCCCGAGCCTTTTTGTCATACCATGAGTACCCCCTCACTCATAGGTGCAAATAATTCTTTTAAAACAGAACCTAACACCACTGATTAATAAATTAAAATATTTTTTTTACTTTATCTCCTTAATTTGAACATTTAGTTCTCAGAAAATGTCTTCTATTTAACTCAAATTAAACATAATAAATCATATATTGCCTTGAAAATAAATATTTACTATAAAAAAAATAGATACAAAATCAAAATAGCCAGCCTGCCTTTTTTACTGTTGTAATGTTTATCACAAAACACTGGAGCTCCTTTGGATAAGACCCCTTTAATATGCATTTAAACTGTAAAAATCAGGAAGAAAAGACTCAAAATAGTTTCTCTGCAGGCTTCTCTTAACCCTCTTCTGAATGAATTATTAAATGTTTAAACGTACCCCCTGCAATGTTCCCGCGTACCCCTGGTTAGGAATCACTGCACTAACAGACGCTCACTGAACGCTCTGTTTGGGTGTGAGTCTCCTGAGCAACCACCCTCCTCTTCGATTTCTATCAGGATGAACTGACATGAGTACAACTTTGTGCCGTCACTGATTTGTTTATGACTTTGGTCCAAGCACATATTCTCTTGTTTAAATATTAGTTTATTTATGGTTATAATCCATACTCATATACTCCTGTTCATTTATCAAATTGTTACAAAACTTTAATGCACACATGCTCCTGTTATCTTTTATATCAGCCCTAGCATGAATACTTTTTTATTCATACCTGAGTCCATGCACACATACTTTATTATATACACTATTTTGTGCTTATATATTTAATTCCTTTTTCTTCTTAAGTACAACCTTGTGAATATTTTTGGTCTTGTTTTACCAGTGAATTTAGATTTTTTTTTTTCTTTTTTTTATTTCTTGCCTTTGAAGCTTGAATTTCTTTTTTGATCAGTAAAGTTTTTTTGTTTCAATGTATTTTTTTTGGTGTTTTGTGCCTTTATCGATAGTAGAGAGACAGTGGATAGGCTTGTGAAATGGGGTGAGAGAGTAGGGGTAGACATTCTGCAAACTGGTCACAGGCGGGATTCGAACCTGGACCGGCAGAAGCATGTACATGGGGTGCCTGGTTGCTAACCACTCCGCCAAACCAGCACCCCAAGATCAGTAAAGTTTTTATCAATCAGCTATCATCGAATTATATATTTTGTATCACCATTCAGCTAAACATGCAGAGATATGATGTTCCACCTCCAAGATCAAGGGTCACGGGCATTCAGTGTTGAATTTTGGCCTTGTGGTGCTTAGATTTCTCTGGATTCTCTGAATCCTTTTGATGATGTTATGGACTATAGATGATGAAATCCCTAAATTCCTTTCAATCATGTGTTAAACATTCTTAAACTGCTGGACTGTTTCCTCACTAAGTTGTTACAAAGTGGTGAATCTCGACTGGGCATGCCCAATCACAACACTCTCCCGTTTCCAATTAACCTGTTCACCTGTTTACAGCTTTTTTTAACATGCCACGGATATTAAATATTTCATTTTCATAGCGTATTCAATAGAATATAGTTAAAAATGATTGGAGAATCATTGTATTCTCCATCAATCAATCAATAATTTTTTATACAGTGCCAATTTATGACAATCATTCATTTTGCGTTTATGTGTATTAATTTAATGAATACACATAAATGCATAGATACATAAATAAATATAAAAATACACATGTAGAAATATATTAATCCAACTCCCAACTGAACCCATGAATCATGAATCCCTCCATCAGGGTGGCAAGAAAGCAGCAGGAAATCTTGAATGTGGACCCCAGTCTCATGATGAACAGCAAGTTCACATGATTCTGTGATGGGTGTGAGGGCGAGGTAAGAGGAGACAAGTGGACTTAAGTAAGAACTAAAGTTACTGACAGATCCATGGACCAGTCATAGACCTGTCCTGGTCATATTTTGTCTCTGCTGAATCTAAATGTATTAGAGGTCAGCCAGATGAGATGCAGCATCTCGTTCTCAGGAGGGTCCTCATGTCTGTTTGATTTTAGTGATATGGAGGTGTATTCAATAATAATCATGAAAAGAGCAGTAATTTAATATTAACATTTACATCTGTAATCATTATAAGGTTGAGATGTCTGATGTTGAATAATACAGCAGCAGCATATTAGTCAGTTAGTGTTTTATTTATTTCATTCATACATCTGAAATAAAACATTTTCATACAAGCATATAAGTAATTGAATGAAAAGGAACAGTAAGAAGAACAATCTTAAAGCCTATTATCTGCCCCTTTTAGACACTCTAAAAATATTTCAAAAACAACAACACAATGATCAACATAATTCACAACAATGATAAAATCAAACAGCCGTCATCAACACTGCTGGTCTCAAATTCTTTTGATTCTCAATGACAACAAGCAACAACCGCCAAAATAATACTAATAATTATAATGTTTGAGAGATTTCATCAATTACAAAAATGGTAATAGTACTTACTTAACACACTGCCCATTAATGTTCTTTTAAATTCAAAATGTAAATTTTGATATGGATTGTTTAATGTCTTTGGTTAGATTATTCCATAAATTAACCCCTTTAACAGAAACACAACAACCCATCTTTTTTGTCCTAAATTTTGTTTTTTAAAAAATCTCTATTCCTCTCAAATTATAGTTACTTTTTTAAAATTCAATTGCATTTATTTTCATTTCGAACATGCATTCAAAGAACAACAACAACAAAAAAAAAAAAATAGTGAAATGCCATTCACATACATGAAAAAAAAAAGGATTGTAGCAACCACACGCTCGAAAAGGAGTAGGAGGAAGTAAAATACTTTTTTAGTTCCTTCCCCTTATTACTGTTCCTCATAGGTCTTATAAAAAAGAAATTCTTCTATTGATGCAAAAACATTATACAAATGTATATTACGAAACATATAATCTATATAAATATGCTTAACTACCTATACAAAACCAATAAAATATATAATCAATATACATATACATACACATACATACAAACATATATTCATATGGATATACATATATCAAATACACACATATACACACATCCTTCCTACATATACACACATACACATATCCACATATATACACATACACATATTTATCTGACATATAAGCATCAACATAGACATAATATACCGTTATTACATATACATCTGTGTAAATATAATTTGCACCTATGCACACACATATTTACATACTTACATGTATATACATAATTCATAACTGTACATATATATATATATTACATCTATATCCAGTATCCAAACGTTTTATAGCAAAATACTTATCAGTATCAACATAACTTTTGAGGTCTATTTATTTATTTACCCCACCACTCTCACACACCTCCTCTTCTTTATACTTGTTTAGAACCAGTTCACTTTCTCTTTTTTCAAATAATTTCTGAAGATTAATGGGTAACAATTTTTTATGTGCTTTAAACATAAATTGCAAGATACAATAATCTACTAAATCATACAATTTCAACACTTTTAACTGAAGAAATAATGAGTTGGTTGGATCTCTATATTGTTTTCGAGTAATTAATCGAATAACTCTTTCTTTCAAAATAAGAATAGACTTTGTATATGTCTTGCAGGCATTTCCCCAAACTTCAACACAGTAGGTCAGATATGGAACAATCATAGAGCTGTATAAAATATACAATGCTTCATTGTCCAGTGAATCCTTTATCTTATGTAACATCGCAATTACTTTTGATATTTTTACCTTTGTATAATTTATATGCGATTTCCAACTCAAATTGTCATCCAACAGGGGTGGGCGTATCGATCTTAATATCGATAGTATTGATACCAGGCTGACTATTGGCATCGGATTGATACTAACGTGATGAGATCGATACTTCAGTTTCTCTTATGTTGTCTTTACTTTACTTTCCTCCGCTCCGACCGCCGCTTCTAAACGGCGCACCTCTCCCCCTCTATGTCAACATGTTACTGTTCCTGAACAAAAAAGATGAATCTGTTGTCAATATGGAAACAGAGCCAAAAGGGCAACCCAAGAGAGGGCTTTGTGAGCAGAAAGCCAAAGGTTAAGGTTAACTGTAGTTTACACTTTATTTGTGCAATGGAAGGTATTTTTTGTTGTGATGTTGACACTGTTATATTTTCTTAAACGTGGAATAATTTATTACTTTTTTTCATACAGTTAAAATGTTGTTCTATTGTTGTGGTTCATTATTAAAAAGCATTTTTATTGCCTAAAATCTTTGTGCTGTGTTTTACCATAATCATAATCAACCAACTCAAGGCAAAATTACAAAATTACTCAATGATCATTGCATTTCATGTAAAAAGTATTGGTATCGGTATCGGTATTGGCGATACTTGCCCTGTATTTACTTGGTATCGGATCGATACCAAAATTCCCAGTATCGCCCACCCCTATCATTCAACAAAACACCCAGAAACTTTGTTCTTAGTTATTCTGTTTTTTATATTTATTCAACTTTCCCCCTTCATTAGAACTGGGATTTCTATCTACATGAACTGCCATTTCAAAAAAAAAGTTGCATAATCTGCTTCATAGCATCGACATTTTTAGGCAGTTATGAGTCATTCATAGTATTGATGGACCAGTGCGATGACGTATTGTTATGAATATTCATATAGGGGCAATGGGTGTTGTTCAGGCCCTGCTCCGTCCCGTAATAAGCCACAGTCCGGTCCGGTATATGTGCAGTGAATCAGCAGCAGTGAACGCTCTTGGGTCGACTCGACACTCTTCGACTGAAACCGTGGGAGCGCTCTAATTGGCGGCCGTAAAATAGAAAGGAAGTATTTAGTTCACTCCGTTTTCATTGGAAGAGAAAGTCGAAGATATTTAAGCGGAGTTTTCATCCTCAAGTTGGGATTTTCTTGTTGGTACCTGCACAGAAGCCCGACCAGTCTTTGACAATGACCCAGTTTAACAAAGGTCCTGCCTACGGGTTATCGGCGGAGGTCAAAAACCGGGTATGTATCCATGTTTCTTTTAATATTTCTGTCTGATGTATTAAACTTTTCATTCTGTCCTCGTGCTTCATGAGAGTTTGGAGGCACCTGGCCTCCATTTTGATGAGCCTGCGCAGGTTTAAAGGTAGTTGAAGGTGCCTGAAACAGTTTGCGCAGGGAGATTTAAAATGCTTTCAGTCGTTTGAAATAACTTTATATTTTCAAGAACTCAATTAAAGTGGCAAGAATCTGCACATTTTGTGTTAATAGTTGATTTTGTGGGCTGAATTTTTAAATATATGAAGGATACAAACTTAAAAAGAGTGCATGGGCGTTGTCCCTCCAGGCGAAAAAGACGTGTGTCGTTGTGGCAAAATTGTTCCCTTGTTTCCAGAAATGCCTCTTTAATGTGCTGCTGTTTGTCGCCCGGCGTTGTGACCCGCATTAGCAGATAATGTAATTCACCTATTAGCCTCCAAATCGAATTTCATCCACTTTTATTGTCGCCCCTCGGCATCTTTTTATTGCCTCTTTTTTTGATAGAGAGAAAACTTTCCGTCGTCCCCCCTCTTGCGGTGAAGTCGTCCATCTTCGCGTAAACTTTTGGGCCATTTTGGCTTCGACAGTGTGTCAAATCAGTGTGAAGAGTTTTCTGTTAAACCATGGCTCCCGTGGCCTTGTGTGGACAGAAGTTAAATAAACCTTACGGGCTCCAAAGTGTCCCCTCTCTTCGGTAATGTGTAACTTTGTGAAGTGAGGCCCAGCTCTGGAGAGCAGCTTGTTTATTTGGAGCTCTGCGCGCACACGGATCCACTTTAAATACCAGAGCTGATGGATGCTGCTGGAAATTACCCCTCTGACCACGTTATTGTGCATCACACCGCCATTTAAATGTGTTGTTACAATGCAATACTCTCCCGTTTAATCCCTGCCAAGATGCCAGTGAGACCTAAAACTAATGCACCCTCTGCTCTAATGTCTGCTAGGGCTGGGAAACAAGGATCAAAATCAGATTCCCCTATGCTTTTTTTTACCACATCAGCAATGCAACATATTTTCATTTCATCATGTTTACATGTTATTTCTTCATGGGAAAAACCAGATGAGGTTCTTTTGGGGTGCAGTTCAAAAATCCAAGCCCTTTGTCAAGGAATGCTCAATGTATTTGGCACATTTGTGGAGTTTTGGAGGAGATGGTGCACACAGCTGCAGATCAGAATGACATGGATCCTATAGAGTCGACATCAGGAAACAATAATTTACTCAGCTGGTTGGTTTCTGTTCATTGATCCAAAAGTAAACATTAAGAAATGGCATCTTTCTTAGCTCCATTGCAATGAATAATCTTAGGGGAAACAGCTGATAAGAGCATGACCTGACCAGATTCACTAAAGATAAGATACTTATATTATTATATTATTCGGACACGTCTTAGAGCACTGGGCTGTAAGTGGCGATATATAGCTGGCTACAAAACTACGATACTAACTTTTCCAAAAATTGCTTGTTGTCACACATCAAAAACTACCACTACGTAACTAGAAAGAGATACATTACCTCATTGCTTTGCATCCTGTAAGTTGTTGAAAAAAAGAAGTTGTAAAGCAATGCAGAGTTCTGAGGAAGGCCCAAGCTGCATACTTTATCAGCATCACAACAAACACACCCTTTGGCTTGGGTCACGTCTTTTGGTGCATTCCAGTTGTAGTCAGAAGTAGGAATTTCCGGGTTCCGAGTAGGAAACTGCAACTGGAACGTCCCCTGAACTTGGTGAAACCTCGCCACCCCCGAGTTGACAATCGAAGATGGATGCCCCCAGTGTGAACAGTTATTTAGCTCCTGTAATAATCAATTTATTTGCACTTCTGACTGGGGTGTGTCACTCTAGATCAGCTGTATACATGGTATTGTTAGACTTGTATACAAAAATGCTGCCATAGTGATAATCACATTCTTCATGTGATATTTGTGAACAACAACACAGGGCGAGCTAACAGCAGCTAACAATAGCCTGGTAGATCGGCATGTTTTTTTCCGACTTCAACTGAAACGCTAATAAGTCGGAGAAGATGTCACTCCCAGTTCCGAGGTTACTGGAACGCAGCATTACGACAGTCGCCGCGCGTGCTCATGGGTAGCAGAGTCTTAATGTCCCCGCAAATAGATTCTCCTCATAGCACCTTTTAAATATAGTTTGATTTTAACTCAATAGAGATGTTCCTTTAATACAATAAAGTAGGTAAATCGGTTATTCCCATTTGGACTTAACGTGCTATGTTTATAGGCATTTTTCATGACCTTTTTTTAATCCAAAGTCAGCCTTAGCTTGAATGATCTCGACATAAATTACTTTGTTTCACCCTATATCCTATTGAAAGTCGATGTACTTCCCAGCCCTAGTATATCTTAAACTCACCTTCAGCTGATTTTTTTTTTTCCTCTGCTGCATTCCTCTACAGGAGAGAAAGGGTCATAACCCCCCCCCCCCCAAATGTCTCCAGAACAACATGTGCTGGACGTAAAGAAAACACGTAGATTTACTCTGTCTGTTTGCAGTGATGTCCTTGAGAGGTGGGGAGGGGGTGTAAAGTGATGCTGATTTGAGTGGTATTTCCTGCCACTGGTGACGTATCCTTAACCGTGAAATGTGAGGAATTTGAGGATTTATATCCCCCTCCCTTTTACCTTTTAAAGTCAGAGAAGACCAAAAAAGGTTTCCAAACTGCATCTCTGTATTCACCCAGCCACAGGGTCGACACAAGGATGTACAGCGATGTTGACAGGATCGAAGTAATGATGTTTCCAAACTCATTTCATTGCATACACACTTTTTTCTTTTAATCTTATTGAGCAGCAGGTCTCCATCATACCACAGTTTACCCCTTGCTCTTGTTTGTCTGATTGCTATTAGTATGTGTTATTAACCAAGCGAGAGATCTTTGATTTTTAAGGATTATTAAAAGAGGGCATCCCAGTGATGTGACAAAGTTATCTCATTCTGAAAATAATTCCACTTTCACTCCATTAACATTTTTTTTTACCTATTTAAGTCCTGTCTATAAATACGTGGGAAATTAGACCTGACCCTTCATATGCTACTGTTAACATGTATTGCTAACAATCTTATGATGGCAGTACATAGCAGGAATAAAACACAAAAAATATGCATTTCTAATTTTTTTGCTGTCAGGGAAAAAAACGTGCATCTCCATTTTTTTTTTTAAACTTTTTTTTTTTTAACTAAAACAATAGAGTTGGTCTCCATCCACATCTGTAGGTGGGTTTTGTAAAATTCAAACCTAAGTTTAAAAGAAATAATTAATGCCCAATAATGTCTATTTGGCATTTATACAAACAGAATCAGTGTTTTCTTCCATTTATTTAGTCGTGATTTTGGACTGGAGATGCAAGATTTTTCCTAAAAGTTACAGTACCCAAAATATGAAGAGATTTTTTCAAAAATCTTTCTGTGGGGGAAATGAGCAGAGTCTGGCACGTGTCAGCAATTCCCAGCAATACTGATTTCGGTGCATTCCTATTTTTTGTGCTGTGTCAGCGTAAAGGGAAAAAATCACCCTTTGCTACTGAATCCTCGAAGTGGACACATCAGAAAATTATCAAACCTATCATATTATTTTTATAAATATGAAATCCTACCCAAACTGCATCTTATATTTTCATCGACTTAAGTCCGGCTCATGCATTTTAACAGTTGTGTAACTTCAACAATTAAAACATTTTTTTAAAACATGTTTTTATGTTATGCCCCTGGTATGGAAGTACAAATATTATTCATTTCATTTTGACTGTACATCAACAAAATCGTTTCTGGTATTTTTTTGTAAATCTAAAGTAAAACAATCTTGCATGAATTCCAAATTGATCATTTAAAAAATGAATTTATTCAATACAAATTTTAAGCCTGGTCTGCAAATTTAAGGCATTTTACATAAGATTTCATGTATTTTCTGCTGTGAGGCTGTGTTATCAAAAGTTTAAGTGTGGCCTCTTTTTGGCTTTAATGCACCAAATGTAACTTTTTTGAATTCATGAGGCATTATGGGATGATTATAACAGAGCTTAAATTCAAAATTTGTTCAAAAAAGCAGATTTTTGCTAAATGAAATGGCATATGGGTGTTCATTTTAAAATTATTCCTAAAAAAACATTAAGTCAACGAAAAGTAGTATGTTTAAGGGGTTTCATGGGGTATTTTATGGTAAATATGCTTCTCTAGTCTTTATGAGGGCTCAAAGCACTTTTTACACCACAGGTCACATTTAGCCATGCACTCTCACATTACACACTGATGGTTCTGTGTTTTTACGCAAGTTCTCAAACAGTAACTAACACATCCACACCTTTCATGCCCATTTGCACACCACTGACGTAATGGGCATGTAACAGCTGGAACTGGGCTTGAACCTGCTTCCATTGATTAATGGTAGAGCATCCAACCAGACTGAGCAACTGGATTATGGTTTAAATGTACATCGATTACAAAATGCATTAGAGCAAAAACAGTCCCCATCCACCTTTTTTGCAGCTCCAAGATAGTTTTGGCATCAAACAGTGAACTCTGTCGTACACGAAATAGCCTAAAATTTAAGATAAAATATTTTTCTTTCAAGACAAAATACACAAAGTGCACGACATATCCCAGAAAAAAAAATCTTTTCAAACTTAAATGTTAAAAATTAAAGTCCCAAAATTCCCCTCTGGAGAACCCAGCTGAAATTCTGAGTAAAGAATTTGGACAAATTTATGGGACTTAATTGTCCCATAACTTATAAACTTTGCACTTTTGGCTTTCATCAAAGACAGATAACTTTAATCTAGCAGAATTTGTCAAATCTGCCACCACTGATGAACTTTTTAAGCTTTATCTGCTGGCACTGTTATGTTGATATTATCAGCACGCACGCACACACTCTTTTATCGGAGCTCTGTGGGTGCATTCCTCTCTTTGGGCTTCTTTCTGTAAATTACATCTGTCTGATTCTTTGTGGGCAATTAAAATAGCCTATGTTGTTTTTTAATATGGGGATAACTTTATGAAGGAAGCATAATTAGAAGACAGACATTCCTCAAGAGTATACCCAGCTGTGAGCCTGCGTGCAGCCTGCTTCCATGTATAATAGTATGTTAAACTTAGTGGTTTGGTTTCTCTGGTTGCCCTCAGGACAGAGAGAGATTGTTAGCTGCTTTTGGGTTTGCACGAAGCTCAGTCAACACCTTATCCTTTACTGGAGGAGAAGAAATCCATACCTGTTACTGTTTTTTCACTCCTTTTTCAGAATTTGTGACTGATGCACACATGACTATAATGCAAGCTCTGAATGCCGTCTTTCTGAGCCGGCGTTGCGTGTTTCTCACACTTCTGCCATCAATCAAAAAAGGCTTATAAATCTGAACGACACCTTGAAAGCAACACCTTCGCTAGAAAGTCAATCTTTGTGCCACTTTAAGCCCCGTAAAGCTCTCCTTTCCTCCCCCTTTTGCAAACCTTACTGCCTTCCTGTGTTTCAGGAGAATTTAGAAGTTTAGCAAACAGGATATCCGTGTGTGTGTGTGAGTTGGTTCGAGTCAGTGTCACCTTATTTATGGTGGTTAAAGGAGACAAAACCCCCTCTGTAGACGCAGCAGAATACACTGAGGCAAGTGACATTCAGGGGTGGCCATGACATAAGATACGATGAAGTCATAATAAACTTGCAGGGCACATAACACACTTTTTGTTGTGGTGTTAACAGGGCTTGTGATATGGACCAAAAGTCATGTCCTGATAGCTTTAGCTGAATAGAGATACTCTATATAATTTTATTGATTTATATGTGGAAAAGTAACAAAGGCTTGTTACAATACCAGTATTTTAAACTTTAGGAATCTTGCAAAAATCCAACTGTAATGTTAAGTGTTTTAGACCCAAAAAATACTCCTGTAAAGCCAATATTTGTTCTTACTGACATTGCTTAAAAACTCTTTTACATTTTATAAGTTGCACAAATGCACGGGCACTTCCTTTTACTGAAATTGCAAAACATTCTGACACTGTTTTGTATTTTATGATGTTGAAATCTCCCTTTTTTTTTTTAAAGATAAGTTTTATCAAAACTCGACATGGGCCAGTCATTTATTAACCAAAAGAGAAACCACTTTCTGAGTAGCAGGCATCCCCCCCCCCCCCCCCCCCAAACACACACACACACACACACACTTTAACAAACTAACAAAAAAAAAACAAATAAAGGAACTAACACCTGCAAAACAATGCTCCCGTTGCTTTGGTGATTACTCAGAAACTGAGTAGGTATGGGAATTAAAAAAAAGAAAAAAAAAAGCTTCAATTCTGTAATGCCATTCATCCCCTTATCAGTCCCAGGGGATTTTCTGTGTTTGTAAAAATGGTCCTGCACAGGTTTTCTTTGTCAGCAACAGCTCTTTTCACAATGCTCATGCCTAAGTGCCACCACAGAGCTCTGCCGTCATTATACTTCATTTAACATGAATTCTACAAGGCTGTGATACTTGTGCCAACTCATAGCACAGAAGGGCAGTGGCAAAGCACGAGAAGGTGTAAAATGACAAGTATTTCATACACACACAAAGGCAGATTCACATATGCTACCATCCCCCATTGGACACACAGTGCTCCCGATAGGCCATACTGGGTTGACAGATCTTCATGTTGCATTTAGCCTTGCCTGATATCCCACAGCTATAGATGTTGCACATTTCCCTGCTGGCGTCATGTCCTGTAAAATTAATCCACACTTTGGAATGCTTCTGTCTCGGGTTCACCTTGATTACTTTGCAGACTTCTTTGTTGTTGTCTGTGTTGACTGCTGCTCGTGAAACCTTTCTGCACAGCACTCAGAACTAAGTTAAAGGAACTGGTGGGGGAATTTTAAAGCAGAAACAGAAATGAAATTGATTCTGCAAGATTACTGGAAGTAGCTCTTAAGTGAAGCAGATTCTCAATTCACTCATGACTGCAGGCTCTCTTGTTTAAACTAACATTATATTTATTGATATGGGGTGCACTATATTAGATTTGCTAATATTTCTAAATTCATCATAGCCAATTAGGAAACCAATACAAATACATTCATATTTTTGTGTCAATCACACTGAGTCTCTTCAACACTAGAATTGATCTTTTCTTCTATTCTATCTTATATTTGTGTAATTATAAACTGTTTAAGACAATCTGTAAAGATTAGGTGAAACATAATGGTAAATTTGTATATTCTGATTTTACAGCCCATATACAGGACATAGATGGCTGATATACCTCATGCAAATTATGGCAGACCTTTTAAAATCTGCTGGTATAGATTTTCTCATTTTTAGCCAATATCTGCAGAAGCCAGTGTTGTACTGATAATATTAACATAGCTTATTCAGGCTTCCTTTATTTCAGTAAAAAAATATTGGTATATCTTAAAACCTACACAAATTTTCCTGCCTCAGTGGCTACTTTCTACTTTTTATTTATGTAAACACAAACCAGTAATTCAATTCTTAAAATTTAAATTAGCTAAGATGTTTAAAAGAGCACTAAAAAAAACGATAACAATATTACCTACAGTTTACTATAAGTGCTCACAAAACACATGGCATTAACCATCTCTTCTCTCTACCAGATTGCACAAAAGTATGATGTCCAGAAAGAAGAGGAGCTGAGGATCTGGATTGAAGATATCACCAGCATGTCCATTGGCCCCGACTTCCAAAAAGGCCTGAAGAGTGGAGTCATCCTGTGCGAGTAAGCATCACAGATCACAAGCAGATAGTTTTTTAAATAGTCTACAAGTACGTTTGATAAATTTTTTTCCTTCTTTTTTTTCTTTTAATTTCCCTGCAGACTTGTTAACAAACTTTCCCCAAGTTCTGTGAAAAAGGTCAACAGCTCATCCCTGAACTGGCATCAGGTGAGTTAATCAATGACGATGCATATTTTAAGAAATGAGGGTGTGGGTACAACAAGTATTTTACCCTGGCACGGGTTCACTGAGATGCTAAGATAGTTTTCTGCCCGTGGCATCTTACTAGAAACTTGAAGTCATGCATAATTCCAGTTAAATTCAAGTTGTTGATAGTACCTTTAGTTGCCACAACAACAAAAATGTACAGTTTCAGAGCAACATAAATTTAAATTTATCTCTTCTCAATCACAAACTAAAACTTTCCCGAAATTTTCCTGAATTTACTCAGGTGAACTGCATGTGCAAACAACATGCAAACAGCAGGGTTTTCACCCAAACTTAATCCTAAAATTACTCTTCAGAACCCTGCTATTTTCCTGTTAGGGATGAATGTAAACAAACTAGTCAGCGAATTCTTAGGCTATATTGCCTTGAAATGTCCTTAAAGTTTTCAGGTTTGAATGTGTAAAAAGGGCTCGTGAGCAGGACATCAAGGCTGAATGTAAACAAACATTTTTAGGCTAGACTAAAGCTGCATTCCCACCGCTAGCAACTCTGCGATCAAAATCGCGTTGCCCACTGAAGTATCGTTGCGTGTTTTACCGTGATCATATCATATATCATATAATATAATAGGATGTATAAGCAGACATTATTCCAACTGTACCCTTTTCACTCACTTATCAAGTGGAAAACACTGCAGCAACATCCTCTGTGAGTTTTCTGCGGTCTGTCTAGGCGGAACTAATGTCCTCACTGACTAATGTTTCCCACATGGACATAAATTGTTCCTCTGTAGTCTGGATGAAAAACTGTCTGTCATGGGTATCGTCACGCACAGACACACACCGCTAATTGGCTGTAGCCGCACAGCCACACACGACATCGCCTGAAAAGATCAACTTTTTTTAACTTTGACATCGCGCGACGAGTGAAGTGATCGTCTTGTATGCAGCAAACGCATTGCGGGAGGGTTAGCCCCACCCCATCGCGGCTGTACATTGACTTTGTGAGTGATCGCTGAGGTAGTACAAGTAGTGTCCGGTGTGTAAGCACCTTTATACTTTTTTTCTAACATTATGCACTAGTAGGGCTTGAATGAAGCTGTCACAATTTGTAACGCTGTTGATTGATCAACCTCAACGCATTGGAGCTCCAGCTGCAGTTAGCATTACTAGCTCATAATGGATATAAATGGCACGCTACAAGACCATTTCGCAAAAAAGACACCATCACAATACGCCAATGTAGACAGTGCACCATTCTATCTATGTGATTGATTTCAGTGCAGAAGAACAATCTCTTTTTTTAATTTAATGTAATAATGTACTGCTTTTACTTCATGAGTCTGTCAAAGTTTCCCAGTATGGCCTCCAACTTTTAGGGGCTTTCCAGATGGTATTTTCTGACAGGGACGTTGAAATTTCTATCTTCTGACTTAAAGGGCACAAACCATAAATGCATCAACCTTATCTGGAAACCTTCTGCAAGCCACTCAAACCCCATTGACACAAGCACAAGTAACCTATAAAATGTCATAAATTTACCATGGTTGGCTGTGAGTGTGAACTCGAAGAGCTTTTTTTTTTTTTTTTTTAAAACAAGATTATACCTTATGTCATTTCAGCCCTCTCTGGTATTTCCCTCCTCCCACCTCTTCCATTAACTGACAAGAAAAGTGCAGGAGATATTTCTGCTTTAAGCAACAATTGTAAGCTCGTGAGTCAGGAAATTCCCCCCTGATATTTTCTCAGAAATGTTCAGAATAAATTTTGAAACTGTCCTCATGTATTTTACCCTCCATTTTTCCACAATGTCTGGAAGGCAAAAAGCAGGTAAAATTAATGCTTTGAGGGTCCGATGAGAACAGTACTGATCATTTAAACAGAGGTTGAGGTTTTTTAATGCAGGTAATATCAAGTTATATATATAAAAAAAAATGAATATCCTTATTTGTCCCTGGTTAACTATTAGCTCCCTGTTTGCACTTTGTTCTGTTCATTCAGATATCTGTGTACTTAATCAAGCAAGGTCACGGCTTCTCTCCCAGTGCCAGTGTTAAAGCTCCTCTTTGTTTTAGAGCCAACACTGAAAGCTACTCCTCAAACTGGTTTCTTGACCGAGGTGTGACAGCTTTTGTAAACACACTTCCTCATCTTCGACAGGCTCACTGTTTTTTTTAAAGCCACAGGGTGACATCTTCTTATTAAGATGGAATGTATACAAAAACAATTGCACTGCTGTTCTTCTTAATCCTGCGTACACATGATTGTTGATCTTGTTTCTAAATCTGTGCAGCTGGAGAACCTGACAAACTTCACCAAGGCCATCAAGGAGTACGGCCTGAAGCCTCATGATATCTTCGAAGCCAACGACCTGTTTGAGAATGGAAACATGACGCAGGTTCAGACAACGCTGCTCGCACTCGCCAGCATGGTGAGATGGATGTGCCATGGAAATATAAATCAGTGTTTTTATGGTCTGTGATTGGATCAGACAGCCTTTGGATTATCTTTTTTCCCTTTTATGTGCCTAATTTGTTTATAAGGAATGAAATCGTTCTTAGCAGAGTTTTTGTAACATTTTGAATAAATTAAGGCAAACAAACTTTGCCTTACCAAAAAAAAAACATGAAAGAGCCTTAGAAGGAGAGAGACAAATGCAAGGAAACAACAGTATAACCAAATTAAATGACTACATTTGAGTTTCATCATATGAGTGTACATTTATCATGGGTGCCGGCACACTGACTCCTCAATTTGCACTCTGTGAAGCCTCATCTTTCTTGGTTGATGTCAGGAGGTCAGACAAAGTCTCTTGACAACTGGCTCCTTTTCGTTGATACAATTCTGCATTTTGACAAACAATCTTTAATGTTTACTTTACTTTAACCAAAGAATCAGTACACAGATACAGTTGGATGAATGAGAATACCTCTTGAGCTCACAGCTCTGGAGGATTCATGAATTAACTTCCTGTTTTCCTGACTGGATGTAGCCCAGAAGTGGTTTACTATGGGGGGAGCTTGAGTCCGTGACAGAGGGTCACTTGAAACTAATGTGAACACTCATACAGCATAAATTTAAACATTTAAACCTCAAACCTGAAGATGTACCTTCTCTGTGTGACTATCAACACTTTTATATGCTGACATGGATGTGAATATACTCTGTCTATCCAGTCAAAAAGTCAATAATTGATTTTTTTCCTTAGGCGAAGACCAGGGGCTGCCAGTCACGGGTGGACATTGGGGTGAAATATGCTGACAAGGCGGAGAGAGTGTTCGACGAGGAGAAGATGAGGGCAGGGCAGTGCGTCATTGGTTTGCAGGTACAAACTTTTTTTTTGTGTGTGAGGAGCTGGTTTTAAAATCCCAAGAGAGTCAGCAGCTGTTTATCTTGTATCTGAACGCTGTGTACACTTTGGCCTTAAATCCCTGTAATGCCACATTGCTTTGTTCCAACTTCTCGGGTTACTGGTGCTCATGTTTGTACATGTCTGAAAGTGAACTGTGCTTTATGAAATTATCTATCACATGACAAAGTTTTCCAAAGTTGAAGGGGAAATCAGCATCTGAATTTAAATTATTGCCTCCAGAATTGAATCACCACTGGCCTTTATTTGCTGGATTTGACAGGGCCTATGTGCACCGTGCGTTCTGTAAGCTGGGCTCAGTGCTGCACGTGGTGAAACTATTGTGAAACTCGACTTTCATGATCTTATGCAGCATACCTGCAGAACATGAGTGTCATTGTCCACAGTGCGTCTTCAGCTTCTGTGTAGTGTTATTGTTTTTGTTTCTAAGTTGGATTTCAAGCAGATGTGACGGCGAACTGAACAATGACAGAAACCTGACAAAACCACTGATTGTTGACAGCATCCTTATAGTGTTGTGTCATCAGGGCGTAAACTTGAAACTACCAGTCAGGATGATGATACTCAAAAAGCTGCAGGGATATTATGCAACACCTCACTCAAAACTTACTGACATATTTTGATCTTTCTGTCTTCAGATGGGGACCAACAAGGGGGCCAGTCAGGCAGGCATGTCAGCCTATGGCACCAGGAGGCATTTATATGACCCCAAATGTAAAATCGAGCCCCCAATGGACAACAGAACCATCAGCCTGCAAATGGGAACCAACAAGGGGGCGAGTCAGGTACTGCGGCATATCCCCCTCTTCTCATAAATCCAATATTACAGGACTCAAGTGGAAACACGCTGCAGGGCATTGCTCATTTCCTGTTCTTCACTGCAGTAAACCTGTGTCATGTATGGTCTTGTTGAAGGCTGTAAACTCCTGTTTCTCTTTTACTTCTCATGTCAGCCTCTTTGAAAGACAGTGAATAGAACTTTTCATTTAGCATGGACGTGGTCTGACAAAAGTTTGATTAAAACAGGAACTTTTAAATCCTTCTTAATTCTACAAGTTTGAAAGCTTATTGCATTTGATTACAGATTCCCAATATTTAAGGTCTTTATTGACAGTTTGTGATGAAAGCCTTATTAGATACTTGATTTTGAATCAAATACGAGTCATTTATAATCTTGACTTTTATGTTGTATAAGTGCTAAATTGACTTAAAGGCAGGGGACAGCCTTGAAATGCTCCGTCTGTGTTTTAAGACAAGTTTACATCAGGAAATATAAAAGGTGCAATATCAGGGTCCCTCACTCAAATCTAATGATCCTGAGTTAAAACTGATTCATTTGTACTCAACAGGACGTTCCAGTTAAGATGGTTTATTTGTGTAAGAAAACTGCGACGGGTTAACCTCAGAAGCAAAGGGAGTTTCTCGAGAAACATGTTTGTGTCTTTTTCTTTGTGTTGTTCTTTAAGCTGGGAGTACATTAGCTCCTGCTCAGATTTAATCCTGCTTTTGAATAAGCACCTTGTGGGAGGTTATAACACTAATCAAACTACACAAAAACCAAGCCTGCAACAATCAACATGTTGGAAGGAGTGCCTCTGCAGGTCATTCATACAGTCCGATTTTACAGCATGGACACTTTCTCCTGTTACCATGTTTCAAGTTAATTTGTAAAGTATAAATACTGTAATTTCAATTATTAGTTAGAGATGCAGGATACTGGAATTTTGCCAATAACCTATATTTAAAACTTGGTTTGGATACTGGTGTCAATACTGATTTATAGAAATGACAAGTTGTTGTTTTTTGATTATACGTAATATTTAAAATATACATTTGACCGAAACAGTAAAATTAAGCTTCGTTTGCCCTTTGAAAAGCTAAAAAGCACTGATTTACTTACCTGTTGACAGAAAGTTTGCCCTATTTAGGAATCTTAAGTTAAGATTAATCTGCAAAAAACTCCACAACTTAGATGCAAATGTATAAGGCTGAAATATCAGCAGGAAATATACTGATGTTTAGCTTTTGAAGCAATTATCTGCTGATATCGTAGCAACAATATCATGTATCTCTTTTATTATGTCAAATTTCAACCTTTTGTAACCACTTTCTCAAAATGTGATTTTTATTTTAACACAGATGATTAATTTGACTTCTTTTAGTTGTTCCTTTTTTAACTAACTTTTTAAAAGCAATTGATTGAAAAAAAGGGGGTAATAAAAAGTGAAGCCTATCATGAAACAAGGTACAGAATACTTTTTACCTGTATCCAAAACTAAAACAGTAGGGAATGATAAAGTGTGCCGATCATTTTTCTGTATACTGCGTTGTCTGTGCAGGAGCATCTCCTTGATTGGATTTTGGACACGCAGGGTTGAACTAAAGCATTTTTGTAGTTAGACATGTGTCTGCTGGTTGTCAGACATGGCTAATAGAAAATCAAGCTACAGTCACAACAACAGCCTGTTCTAAATGGAGCTGAAACAGAGTTTGAAAAGCATATCTAATTGTGATATCTTGGTAGTTTCTTAAGCTGAAAATCATTGTAATGTTCCAAGTCTAAGGCAATTTTGTGGAAATGGATTAAATATGGAACCTTTCACTAAAGTGTGCTAAGAACACAGAGAAGGGCATCAGTAGATATTTATTTAATTCACGGTTTAGTTGCTTTTCCTGATCAGGAGAAGAGTGCCAGTGCTAATGGCCGAGTTGACAACACAATGAGCAATCGATAATGTCACACTTCCAAGTCATGCCTGTTTTTTTTTTTAGCATTTTCAGGCTAATCTGAAACCCATTCTCTCATTCTATTTCTGTACCCCTTATCCCTTTCTGGGTCAGGGGGAGCTGGAGCCTATCCCAGCTGTCATTGGGCAAGAGGTGGGCTACACCCTGAATCAGTTGCAGTCTGAAACCCAAACTGCCAAATTTATCAAGCTTATAACCAAGACTGTCTTTTTCCAGCCCCCGAACATTATCTCTGTGTGAAGTCTGATTAGGCCAAAGTGCAGACGCAGCAGAAAAAAACCAGGGGAATTTGCCATGAGCAAGTTTGTTGTAGGGGGAGTGTTGATGTAAATTTCACAGCACCAGCTGTCAATCTGCACTGTCTGGGTCCACATTGTGAATCTTCATGTAAATCGTGTGCCTTATTTTGCTCAACAGTATATATTCAAATAATAGATACTGTCAAATGTCTAATTACACAGTACAGATGTATCAGCAGACACTGTCAATAGTGTTGGACTTGTTTGTGCTGCCCACGTTATTTTTGGGTTCCGACACAGTGTTTTAAGGCTTGATATTTACGCCACTGTCCTGTTAACCTTCATAATGAATGTTGTGGAGGCATATGGTGACCCCCCCTCCTTAATAGGCTTTGGAGTAGGTAAAGACGGAGACGGGAGTAAAGCGCAGCTCAGAGTGTGTGATGTCTGACTATCTGAGTGAAATACCTTCTGTGCCATGCTCATCTGCGCTTCCGCAACATTCTAATGCTGGATTACCTGACAGGGACAACAATATTGCATCAGTGCCAAATGCCCAGAGGGAAAATGGCCCAGGGGCTTTCCTAGCACTGTGTAAAGTTTGGCTTCATATTGGTCAAACTGGCTGCTGTTTCGAACTCTAGATCTGGACATCATTTGGAGCACGTTATCCCACACTATCTCTGAATCCACTCTGCAGCTTTCCTTTGTTACACCAAGGCAAAGGAGACCCAAAAAGAATCTTAAGAAACTCTGGGTGCATGTGTAAATGTGTTTCTTCTCCTCCCCTGTGTGCTCCTCAGGCTGGAATGACTGCTCCAGGAACAAGGCGTGCTATCTACGACAAGAAGCTCTGCACAGACAAGTGCGACAACAGCACCATGTCCCTACAGATGGGCTACAGCCAGGGAGCCAACCAGAGCGGACAGAACTTCGGCCTGGGCCGGCAGATCTATGATGCCAAGTACTGTCCGAAAGCTGCAGGGGTCGTGGAGGATCAAAACGGTGCTGGTGTGCCTGGCGAGTACATTCCAGATTACCAAGATGAGGGCTACCAAGGCTACCAGGAGGAGGAGCAGGTTTACCAAGATGACGGGACAGACTATTGAGGAGGGAGGGAGCTGAGAAGGGAAAAGGGAGGTAGAACAAAGAAGGCAAGGAAACCTCCACAGCAGGTGGTTTATTTTATATCCATAGGATGTTGAGCATTTTTGGGTCATATCCTTTCTAGTATTGTATTAAATTGTTTTCATACCCCTTTTTATGGAAAAACAATGTTACACATATCATGATTTTATATATATATATACATATATATATTTAAAGCAACCACAAAAGCCAATCATTTTGGCTGAGTTAAGTAGTTTTATCCCAGGGATTTTTTAAGATGTGCCAAAGCCCTGTTTTTTTCCATCAAGTTTTTTGCTGACTCATGAATTACATCATTAAGGACAATCCTACTTTTGTAAGGGCAACAGGAGACCAAAAGTAAAACAAAATTGAGTTTTTTAACCTGTTTTAAAAAAAAATGCTTCTTGTGATCGAAAAACCCATGCAAGTGTTTATAGTTGTGCCATCTGTGTAAACCATGTAATTCCTGTGACTGAGAATCTGTATTGTGTCTGTTACTTTCCTCAGTATGATCTGCATTCCTCCAGTATTGTTCATTGACATACACAACAGTAAACGGTTTGGTTCTTCAGTCAGATAATGGAGAACAAAATGGATCCATAGTTTGTATTCCTTTTAGAACAAACCACTCTTTTATATTCTGGCTGTTCTCTCTCTCTTACTCATTTCAGTTATTTAGTTTTTTTATTAGAGGAAATATTTCCTTTGTTTGTATAACCAGTCCAACTGGAGTTCAGCTTGTTTTCCTTGGATTTAGGGTGGTGGGGGAGGATAAAATAATACTCGAGTGAAGTTTCAACATTCCAAGCAGAAAATACTGTATCTTTTTTTCAGTGGGTAGCATTTAAGTGAATCATTCTTAACTATTGGTTGGCCTAAAGACCAATCCTACTATTAGATTAGATTACTATTATTTAAGCTTTTTGTGATTTGAAAGGGGTTGTTGTATGTTGACTCTGAATAACATTCTGTTTTGAGCTGTTCTTTCTTCTCTGGAATATGCCTCATGCCAATGGAAAATGAAATATTCGAATTGAGAAGTATGTTTTTGTGAATATGGTATAATAAAGATTTGTATGCAAAATCATGTGTTTTTTTTTTATTCTTGATGTGTCACAGAGTCTAATACTTTGACTTTATTGTGTCAGCCACCAGGGGTATGCACAATATTTGAAGGTGGAAAAAAATGCTTTAAGAGATTCAAGTAGAGGTAAGATAACACAACAGGAAATATTAGGAAACTGCTGCTGAAATTGCCAATTAAGTGTGATACGGCATAGTTCCAACATGAAACATGTTTTTAATAAGGGAAATGTCTTACCATAGTGCCTTGAAGTTTAAGTATTTAAAGGGTGTAAGTCTTCAAAAAGCATAGGGAGCCCTTTTTTATTTAGGAAATGTTGATTTAAAATATGAAAAAAGAAAGCAAGCTCTGTTTTACTGGGAAAGTTACGACTGGTATATTCCTTATTTGTTATGTCAAGCATATAGTGCTACAGTGGAAAGGTACGATTAAAAATCTGTCTCTCAAAGGCCCAAAGCAAAAAGTGCAAAACAAAATGAAGTATGCAGTGGTAACAGCTGGTTTAAATAGTGACTTCTCTGAGATTGTCTGTGAAAACCTCAGCTCTACTTGTATAGCTACATGACTATGGAAAAATTCTACTTCAATTTTCTTAACCTGTATGTGCTTAAAGAATTCACAGCTGGCAAAGTGTTCCAATATTTTTGTTAGGTATTCTATTTTTAAATGTAATTGTAAGGGGATTGGCCCCTTAACATATGTGATAAATATACTTCTTTCCAAAGTGCCACAACAAAAAGCAGCCACATCAAAAAATACCTGAATCACATAAAAACAAAGGTTAATCTTTCCCACTCGTCCCTTTAAATTAGCAAACAGAGCCCATTTACTTTTTTAATCCTAGTTTAACCTTGAAGAACCATGCACAATGGATCAAGGTGTGTAGGTGTTAACTCTGTCTAGTTCAGACAACTTGTGCTGCACTGAGTTTACATGTGATCTCATCATTTCATCACATGGCAATTACCACTGTAGCAGCCCATTTAAGCTGCAGGGTTTTTTCTGAGCTTTTCCTCTGCCAGCTCTGCCCCTCATCAGTACTGCTTTCTTTCTTTCACCCCTATACCACCTCACTACTGCTCCAAGAAGGGGTTCAAGTTACCTTTTCATTACTCCACAAGATCTGAAAAACAAAACAAAAAAACTGATGAGGTCATAGGCCAGATGCCTCACTCAAACTATATTCTCCACTTCAACAGATAGTTTAAAAATGTGAGTTGTCTGAGTTATTAAGACCACCTTCTGCACGGTGGAAAACAATTTAGTCAGCTTCCTCTGTAAATCAAGTAATCTTAATGTGAAGACCAATACAAAGCCGTTCTTTTTTGCTTAAGTCAATTGCAGTAAAAGAGAAAAAAACATTGTGATGGTTTGTTTTCAGCAAAAAACGGCATGACTAAAAGATAATCAGATGTCAACTCACCTAACTTGCTCATCACATCATATATTTGAAGGAAAACTTGGCTACATGATATAACATCTAAACAGTCCTAAATTAGTATATAACTCATACTACCCGATTTAACATGTTGGAGTCTTGTAGCAAGCTCAACATAATCAGTATTTATTTGACTGACTTGTTGGCTAGCATGACAAAACTTTAAACGTGCTCACTACAAAGCTAGAGAACTTTTTCTGTTAACCCAGGCTCCCTGCTCAAAGTTGTTTGCTCATACATGATGATATGCATCCAGCATATTATTTGACACTACTTCTGTAATTTAATCTGCCAAACAATGCGAAGAGATGTGTACACAAGATTATAGAGGCACAACTTTCACCACTGCTGTGCTGAAAGACAGAAACTGCTGATAAAAAGGTAGTATTAACTGACTTCTTGGGACATAGGATCAAATAAAAGTTTGTATCTTTGGAATGTTTAGCCTCGTTTTTTTTCCCTATTTCCTTGATAAGATAATCTGCTTAAACTAATAGGTCCCATGCTCTGCTACATCAATTTTCTTGGCTTTTAATGTATACTCCTAAAAAAGTTATGTCATGTTTCACTGTGTTGCTCATTCCATGTAGCCTATGTAGGATCCTTACAAATTGTTCTTCATTAAAAAAGTGACTGGCTTTTCAATTATATACAGTGCAATACAAGTTGGCATTATTAATAGGAAGAAATAATGGATTGCAAAAACGTCCATGCTTTTTGTAGTAGTATCATTTTAAGCTTGATGCTCATCATTCTAAGGGTCATTCCGCCAAAAGAGTGCAATTTACTTGTTGTAACTCTTCAAAAATAAACTTCATTTTTCATTCCATTTCAAGATAGAGTTTAGTAATATACACATTTACTCATTCAAAATGAGTACTGTTTAAATCTCAGGCTATTTTATTTAATTTATTGCAACTTTCAAGAGTTTATCATTGCAATTTTTTTTTCTGCTGTTACCAAAACTCAAATTTTTTAAACCGTTTCATTTTAAAACCATGTTTAAAAGAATATCAACCACATAGAATGTTTTCCCTTAGAAAAAGAGTTAATTTAGAAGAAATGGTTGGTTACATGATGAAAATACTAATCTTTATGACAAAAAATGACTTTTTTTTTGCTGTTACTCTTAATTTCAGTAACAGCAATGAGGGTAACAGCAATGAGTTTTTAGCATAAAATTAGCAATTGTGTGAAATCTAGCCACTTAGCAGCTATGCTAGTAGCTTGAGCACATTCTTAAGATTTAACTGAATATTTTACTTTTGATATCAACGAATGTTGTCTTAGAGATAATTTAGGTAACAGGACTGAGTTTTTAGATTGACCATCTCTAAAACAGCTAATATATCATTAAATTTAAGGAAAAATAAAGATAATTTACTTTTGGTCTTCCCATGACTTACAGAAGACCTAAAGGATGTCACCTCCTGCAGAACATGTCACTGGTGGAATGTTCCAGAATTTTAAAGAGGGGAATGTGTTTGGGTAACAGCAATGAGTGAAAACCTGGGGACAGCACTAAAATGTGAATTTTAACCAAAATATAATGACTTTTTTGTAAAACTTTTGTTTTAAAAGTGTAGATAGAATATGGAGTCACACTTAAATGCAAAAGAAAATTTGCTTTGGAAGGATTTTGTTCATGATGAATTGTAGTAAAGTGTAGCGTTTGGCTGTGGGGACAGGCAAGAAATGCTATGTATAAGTGTTTTGGATGCCATTTTAAAATAATAAAAAAAAATATATATATAATTTCTACAAAGATTAATGTGTATGGTGTTTAGTATAATAATAAAATATAATTTGTAATAGATTATTACTTGTGTTTATACATTTAATGTACAATAATATCCTAGGGACAGAAATTTCACTCTTCTGGCGGAATCGCCCCTAAATACTCATAATTATTTAGAACAATAGCTTTCAATTGACTCCTAGTATTCAATCTTAATATATTTTGAGTATATGTTAAGAGCCCTTGATGCAGACCAAGGTTATTGAAATATTTTGCCTTCCATTGGCCTCCATATAATTTCGCAGCAAGGATTTTAAGAACCGTTACGTCCTATAAATACTTTTACTTTACAAAGAACTAATAATTCAGGCCTATGTTTTTAATGTGTTGGAAAATTTTAACCAAGGCAACCAAAGCTGTGTGTGGGGTATGAAACAATTTTTACTCTAGAGTTAACAATGTTCTTTACCATCTTCATCTCAGAACAATCCTGACATACCACTGAAGTAAAAAATATTGAAAGAATCTTTACAAGGTGCAAACTGAGCTGCCTCCTCCTCAGGCAGACACGTTGCGACACTTGGCACTAAACGGAATCTTTGTACAACGACCTCACCTGCTGGTAAAATGAGGTAACGTCGGAGAACCGTACCGGATGTTTATTTGAACTCTCGCGATTTCAGGCCGAACGAGATCTCGGACCTTTCTTTTCCCCGGAACATCAGGCAAGATGGTAGGTTCGGAGCAAACTGCTATTCTTTTCCAACTACAATCTAAGTGCATCTTAATCACACAGTTACTTTATATGGTGGCTGTTCACATAATCTTACAGTCTCACACATATACCGTTTACACAAAAGAAAATGTATGTCTAAAATGGCAGATTAGGTTCCTTTTTTTATTTCTCAGTCGGGCCGAGCTATTGCTGCCGTTGGCTAAGCTAACACTGGCACAACGCTGTGTGCAGTTAGGGGAGTTTAATGACCTCTCCTATTAATGTAGTAAATGGCCGACACGACAGCACATTGGTCTTTGTCGATATTTACCAGATTTCAAGCAGGAAACATCTGTACATTCATGCTTTAACTAGCCGTAGGGGCTAATGGAAATGCCGATGCTTCTCTGTTTCAGGCGGATACCGAAATCAAGAAGAAGCGTACCTTCAGGAAGTTCACCTACAGAGGTGTGGACCTGGACCAGCTTCTGGACATGTCCTAGTAAGTGAGAAAAAAAGACTGCTGACCTGCTGATGTAAGTTAGTGGTCAGTTGTGTCTCCTGTGTAATGACTGATTTGCGTTGAAGTTTGGACTTGGGAGTTCACAAAACCTAATGAGGTACAACAAGCGTTAAAACTGATCCGATCCATTCTGTCAGTCAAACCTCGAAAGCCTGATCAACATTTCACATTGATGGGAAAGTATTTGATTGTTTGACATTGTACTATGACGCCATGGCTATAGTTCATCTAAAGCAGAGGGAGTCAAAATGAGACACTACTTCAGTTTTGTCCAAGGAAATTATTTACTGTTACTTTCAACTATACCGTCAAATGTCTGCAACAAAGGCTGAAGTGCAAATTAATAAAAGACAAAGTTAATATACACGTGCAAGTGTATCTACTTGTGCAGTGTAAAAAGCCTAAATAAACCAACAGGCTGCTTGTATGGTTTGCATGGTGTGTACTACTAGTATGTTTAGGGATGGGTACCGAATTCAGTACTTTAAGAGGTACCGACCGAATTCTGTAGGTACTACCTAGTACCAATTCACATAAAATCAAACGGTGCCATGTTTAGGTACCTAAACCCATCCCAAATTTACATTGAAGAAAAATTGAGATCTTAATATTAAACAAATTCATATTTATTACCCCATAAACACACGCAAAAGTACCGAAAATTGGTACCGCTGAGTACCCGTGCCGATTCCCAGGGACCGGGCATCGGTATGGTATCTGTTCAAATGTGAAAGGTACCCATCCCTAAGTGTGTTACATAAATATAAGCTTGGTACATAAAAGTTGTCCCCAAAGTAACATGGTCATCTTTTTAATTTTAGTCTTGAATAAACTCAACAGTTGTGAAAGGAACTGCTTAAGCTGTTGCCATGTCAACGGCTGGAAGTGACCGCTCTAATGTAACAACAAAAGTGATGCTTATGAATGTGCTTATGATGTGGGTGAATATTACAAACTATATTTGGCATGAAACTCCAGTGTAATAAGATGATTTAAATGACATTTTTTAAGGTATTATAATATATAATAATAATAATAATAAACTTTATTCGTATAGCACTTTTAAAAACATGGGTTTACAAAGTGCTTTGACAGCAGGCAGGAACATGAGACAACAAAGGAAAAGAGTTTAACATCATAGTGAAAAAAGAACTGAAAAAGGTTCATTAAAATCAAGAACATTTAAGACGAACACAAATGGCAAAATGAAATTGAGAGAGATCATAACACATAGAGAACTTAACCCCCCAAAAGTAGGCACAACAGTCCAGGTCCAGCAACTAAACACAGACACAGCGAAAATCCTGACCTGACAAGGCTGGAGACGCAACACCCCAGGATACAACAAAACACAAGTGCAACTGCACCCTGACGGTGCTAACTAACATGGACGGGTCCATGTCCAGTGACTCCAGCTACATGAATCAAAACGGCCCCTCCATATGTCATAGGAACCCAGACAACACAGGAACACTGCTACATAAAATGAGACCACGAGGACCAAAGCAAGCTAAAAGTAAATAAAATTAATAAAATACATTAATAAATGAATGAAAACAAAATACAATAAAATGGTAGAATATAGATAATAAAAGAACAGTAAAAAAGCTTAAAAGAATGACGCAAGATAAAGCAAAGATAAACAATCTGAATAAAAGTAAATACCAGTCTGTTAAGATAACAAATACAAAGTCAATAAAAGATGAAGAAGCTAAAATTAACTGAGCAATGCCTAGAAATAAAAAAATAAAAAAGACTAAAACACGAATAAAAGACCAATACAGAGGGAAGGAAGGAAAATAAAAGACCAAGACTTCAGTGTTCACCCCTAATTGTAAACAACAAAGGAGTTAGCACCTGATATTTCCAATAACAAAGTTCATAATGCCAAAGAAACTATTGAAGAAATACTCAACAGAAGTGTCATTGAATTGTTCTCAACATTACAAGGAAATTGGAAAGGAGAATATTGCAGAAACAAATGCTGCTTCTTGTCTCTGATCTTTGTTCTTTTCTGTGTAGTGAGCAGCTCATGCAGCTGTACTGTGCCCGCCAGAGGAGGAGGCTTAACCGTGGCCTGCGCCGCAAGCAGCAGTCCCTCCTGAAGCGTCTGCGCAAAGCAAAGAAAGAGGCTCCCCCCATGGAGAAACCTGAGGTGGTGAAGACCCATCTGAGGGACATGGTCATCCTGCCTGAGATGGTCGGGTCCATGGTTGGAGTTTACAACGGCAAGACTTTCAACCAGGTTGAAATCAAGGTGAGGGCATTCAGGTCAACGGGAAAGAGGAAAAGTAACTCTTGTGGGAACATAATTTCTTAAATATATATATATATAAAAAAGGATGTGTTGTTAGGTCTGTTTTGTGACCAGTTTGTTTATAAAAGGGTCAAAAGTGATTGCGAGGGATGTCTCGTTTCGAGGCTCAGTTATTACTGTCACCTGTCAAACGCCTTCTGTTACATCATGCCTGATCACTTGTCTGTGAGCGTTTTTCCATTTTGTGTTGATGCTTCAGCTTCGTCCAAGACTACAAAGAGAAAGCTGGTGGGGAATTCAGAATTTAAATTGTCGAGTAACAAATAAGGTTAGGCAGTGGCACTAGGTCAGTACTTCAAGTGTTAATAAAAAATAAGGCAACATTTTCACAACAGTTGTAGTTGACAGCAGAAGCCATTTGATGCTTTTTGACTTTGCCGTCCACAAGTCATTTTGGGTTCTCTTGAGCAAAGATTAATGAAGATTTCCAGGATTCTCTGAAGTCTTGGACTTCTTGTACAGTCACATCACAGTTCCAATCAAAAGCCATACGCAAGTAGAAGACTACACCAGCAATAAACCCCTATTTCACTTTTAGCTGCACATTCATAGTTAAGATTTTTCTTTAATGCACCCTTAGTTGTACGGGACAACTCCACCTCATGATTCTCTGCTCTAATGTTCATGGGTTAGGCATTTTTTTCATGTTTTAACTGCTTTATTTGAAGGGAAGTGTGTGCACATTTTAGTGTTCTGTCATTGTATAGATGCACAAACAACTTACGGCTTGGAATATACTCGTGTTCCTTGATCCAAGAATGCTTAACCCCAAATTTCCTTTGAACCTCTGCGTATAACAGCTTATTTGTTAGATTTATATATGCTAATCAATAAATGCTAAAGTTGGAACTTTTTGGGAGGGGAGATGGATTTTTTTTTTCAGTTTAATTTTTGATTAATTTGAGAGAAGACAAAATCCTGGAAAAATCTAAAATTACTGCAAGTATTCTGTATACATCTGTGTAAGAAGAGTGTGGCCATTAGGCTAGTACAAGATTATCATCCCAAGCTTCTCACATTTTAAGTCGGATTGACACTTGTACTTCATGCTGCTTTTTCAGTTATTGTTGTAAGACTTTTTAACCAATTTTGTTTCTTTTCTCCGCAGCCTGAGATGTGTGGACACTACTTGGGCGAGTTCTCCATCACTTACAAGCCAGTCAAGCACGGTCGCCCTGGTATTGGAGCTACACATTCTTCTCGTTTCATCCCTCTGAAGTAGAATGGCTGTATTTGTATAAATAAAAAATGTTGCTCCACAAATATTGTCTGTTTGCTTTATTTCCATTTTGTTTATTTGTTATAAAAGCTAAAAGGTGTGTCCTGGCTTTTTATTGAAGCCCCATGCTTAAGGTGTTTTAATACAATAACTATTAGGCAGTTGATAAATAGCACGTATTGTTTCTGTAAGAAAAAGACATGAATGCAAGTATTTGCTAACATTTGAAGTGGTCTCTTTGAAAACGAAGTTGTTTGATAAGTTAAAGAGTTGTGTTGAGAACATAAGCATCAACTGTATGTTTGAGGTAATGTTATTAGCAGTCTGACAAATTACGAGTTTCATGGTGAATTGGATTAAATTATATGGTTCATCTTGTTTAAGACAGGTTTAATGAAAGAAAGTAGAAGATTATCTGATTCTTGGACTTTCTGATACATAGACTAGTGACCGGTCGTCTACGCCTCTGCCCTAAATTACCTCCAAATTACCTCAGAGACAAAACAGTTTAAACACCTAGAGTAGATTTTAAAGCACTCTGTACTTATTGGTCGGTGACTAAAACAAAAACACGACAAAGAGGTGCATTAATGGTCAATGACCTGTAATGCCACACGGCGCGGTACAGCGCCTCTAACAGCGGTGCGGCCCTCAAAGTGTTCCGGTGTGTATTCCATCAGAGCAAAGGTTCCTCCTTCCGATCTGAAAGCCCGTTACATTTTGTGTGGCCGCTCTGGGCCATGGATACAACCTTTAGCAGTTGCACGGTCTTTTTATTGTCACCAAGCTACACAGTCTAACACTTGGTTAAAGAAACAGTGACCAGATTGGTAAGTAGTGACGTTAATTTTAACCTGTTTTGTTCTGACCGTCGTTTAAGCGTCTGTTTCAAGAGAAATACAAGCAACCGCTAGCTAACGGCTAGCTTACGCCTTGCTAGGTAGCTAGCTAGCGTCAGTTAGCTTGAGAGCGAAAATGACAGAAGCGAGCTGTCATGTCATAATGAAGCGAATCAAGAAATATGATCCAAAGTCACCGTTCAAGGACTGACATTTCTTACAGCTGTGGGTTTTTATCTCTCGCTGTCAAATGTGACAGACGTTAGTGCCGTATCACTGTTGACAGGAGTTAATTTGCCGGTGTTTTCTCAGTGCGGCTGAGGAGTTGAAATCCGAGAACAAAGATCTTTTGTAGGCGAGCTAACGTTAAAGGTACCGGTACTTTACACCTATCCCGAGATGACCCCAGCTTTCAATATATGTTGCCAAAGAGCTGAAGATTATTTATTGACTTTCTGAGTCATATTAGGCCCCTATCTGTGTAACGTTACAGGTAGCGCTCTTGCATTAATATTAGTATTACACTGAAGAACTGGGAGGCCACGGTAAGTGAAAGTTCAGTGTTTGTGTTCACTTATATTCTCCAATAAAATTCAGCCTCTTGTTTTGAAAGTATTCGACTACAGACTACAATTACATACACACATTTGTACCCAAAAACGAAGTTCTCAGTTTATCCCATATCACGACTGACACTTTGTTTATACCACTCTTAATTCAGATACTGCGTTCACCATAAGTGACCAACACACCAATTGATAACATAGTTTTGGTGTGTTTGTAACTTCTTTGAGTCAGTATTTTGTGTATGTGTTCATTTTTGGTCGGTTTAACCAATTACTTTGGCTAAAGTTTTGATATTTTTAGAGACGGTTTTGATACCACGTATTTAAGCAGTACTCACCGTCATAGTCTTCTATGCCACACTTAACATATTTTTGTGATGATCACTATAAGACGAATAATTAAACATTATTGGTATAAAGGACTTGTTTTTCTACTACTGTGAAATGGATACACTTCTTGATATACAGTATGGGTGTGTTTTTAAACAGCATCATGTTAAAGTTTAAATTCTGATATTGTGATAAACCTATATTTACATAAAACTCGAGTAATGTAAACTTTTATGTATTAGTTACCTTTTATACATTCTGGACATAAAATCATGCAGCATTACCAAGGACATCAAGACATTTACAACACTTAATTAAAATTAGTAAAAGACGGAATGTAAGACAACACAATAAACCTTAACCTGTCAGAATTTAGACTGGTGATGTCCTAACTGGTTTTGAGATTTTTTTCTGTAAGCATCCATAGCTTAAAATCAGTGGTTGTGATCTACCATCACCATTACCTTTGTCACACATCCACTGTAATTTTGCTGGTTGTAGTACACTGCTGTGAACATGTTTGTAAGTGAGAACTACCTCACAGCAGAGTAAATGATGGCTTGACAGAGCCCACATTATGTAAACAAAAAGTAATCTGTGTGAGTGAATATGTGGCAAGTCTTGTTTCAGCCATAACTGTTGCTGTCTTGTTAACACAATGTACACAAGGTTATGGAAATAACAGTACATGAATCTTCTCACTGCTGTTAACGTCATGCAATCCCTCACCCGACACACAAGGATAAAGGGAGGAATGTTGGGTATTCCCTCAAGCATATACTTTAACTTCAGACTCACACACAAGAGATTAAACTAGAAGTATTACCCTTACTCATCGTTCTAGGTTGCAGTTGGCTTAATGTTTGTAAGTTAATATCTGTGGAAGTATATTGACCATTATGTGATAGTTTTAGGGGAATGACCTTAGAAACGATCAGTACTATTAACATTTTGGATATTGGCAGATAGAGGTTAAAAACATTTATAATCAGTATTGACATAGATGAGCATTTTTTTTCTATATTTTACTGCTGATATATTGTATATGCATTTTACCATAATAGTATATGACCTATATTTGCTAAGATATTGGCAGAATGTGCAGATTTGCCATAATGGTTCACCCTGTCATCACTGAATGTCTTCTTAAAGAAAGAAAAGAGGCATCTTTTGATATCGAGGTACTTATGATTTTTCTAGTTCCACTTCTGTTCCAATACGAAAAGACTGTCACAGTAAAAGGAGCTGGTCCACACTAGTGTAGAAGAAACGTGTTCCTTACAAAAAACCCAACCAACCAACGATAATATGATACACAGTATAACATATACGTAGAAGAAATACTAATTTTAACTGAGAGAATCAAATTATGTAAGTGCTAATTCAGTCTCATAACAGTTCTGGTTTGTAGTTTTCTTTTTTGCTGAAATTTGTATTTAAATGATCTCTGTCAGAGTTGTTTTGTAATGCTTAAAATGGTATTGATAATTACCAAGTGCACCTGTCAATGCGCCAAGCTATTGTTTTTTTTAACTCGTAGGGCAATACTCAGTCTTCCTATATTTTTCTTGAAAAGGAAATAAAGAAAGAAGTCAAGTATTAGTTGAAAACAGAGTCTAAATTCAAAATTACACATACATTTTATTCACAACAGCAGCACAATAGCAATTTGAACATGAAAAACAACTTAAAAATGGATGTTGTCACTGTAAAAAACTATTTTGCTGTGCATTTGGCCCTTATCTCTTTTTTCAGACTAGCATTTGTATAAATTTAATGGTCAGAAAAATATTTTCTTACCCTAAAAAACATGTATCTTTGAAACTTAATGTATTGCTGAGCCCCAATATACATGATATCAGCTCCTACCAAAAGTCAACAGCTTTAAGTAAATTATCTGTAGGCAATAAAAAACAACAGTACAGTTGGGTAGTCTTTGCAGAACGTACTGCTTTAGAAAACAAAGAAACAAATGAAGATTAAACCTTCAAAATGGCGCTCGAATCCACACCTTATCTGCCACCCCTGCTATAAGTAAATTACTGTGCTTCACTGCTGAGGTTTATTGGTTATCAGCCATATTCACGAGTAGATATGTGAATTGAATTTTGGGTCGTTGTGTTGAAACATCTGAAGTCTCAACTCTCTTTTTTTGTTTACAGGTTACAGTTGGTGTGAGGTTTGCTGACCAGTGAATGCATAGAGTCAAGAAGGTAAAACTCTGTGACACTAAAGAAGGTATTTGGAGAAGGTACAATAATCGTTTTGTCGTTTCACTATCTCATTTCTCTTGGAGACATGATTTTGATAAGTCTTGATTATTTTTTCTAATGTTGAACCTCCAGCTGTGTGACGGTGAGCATGACGGCTGTGGACGGCCTTTCGGACAGCACAGAGGTGGTGGAGATGGAGGATGTCCCAACTCAATTCTATGTGGAGAAGCACTCTTGGGAGGGTCTCCGAGACATTATTCACTGTAGCAGGAAGTACTCAGGCATGATTGCAAACAAGGCACCCCATGACTTCCAGTTTGTGCAGAAGAAGGATGAGAATGGGCCCCATTCCCATCGGTTGTACTACCTCGGTAAGTTGATCGATGCTCTAGTAGCCTGAGGAAGGCCTGATAACTTTTTTCACTTGACCTTACTGATGCATTTATTCAAGGCAGTAGAATAGGACTGTCACCTAATAGAAGAACACTGACTGTGTCAAGTTTTCTGTGCTTTAAAGTTTGTTGAAAAAGTAACTACTCTTTCTTCTCTATATGTTTTCTAGGAATGCCTTATGGAAGCAGAGAGAACTCATTACTTTATTCAGAAATCCCCAAGAAGATCAGGAAAGAGGCCCTCTTAGTTTTATCGTGGAAACAAATGCTAGATCATTTTCAGGTAAAGTCACTCTTTGCAAGAGTACAGGGGCCTAATAAAGTGAAACTGAACTCATAGATGTGAGTCTAATTTCACTCAGTAGATCTGGTGTTTAAGATGCACTTTTGATACCTGCTTGATTTTTTTTTCTATATTCTTGTGATACCAATATACAACTTTTAATTGTCAGGCACTGTCATAAAGCACAGGAAAAAAAATGGCAGATTTTTTAAAAAGGTGAATACTTTTCTTATGGTTGGCGGGGTATGCAACACTTTTTAACAGCTTTCCTCTGTCAATAGTGCATAACTGCTTTCAGATATATCAGGTGTATCATAATTAACCTTATGGAGTGCTGGTGTGATTGAAAAGATTTCTCATTATAACGAGAGGCCAGCAAAAGAGGGTTTGGGACCTAATTATCCTCACTGCCATGGTCTGGGAACTAAACTACAGTTAGCTAGCAGAAGTGCAAATTCTACAAAGATGAAACAGATGATGCTGAAAAGCTACCAAGCAACACAAAAATGTAACGTTTGGACTTTGCTGAATGCAGTGAAAATGGTAATACAGGTTGACTGTTTTGCCCTATTGGTTTCTCTGAGAGACCCCAAAAACAGGCTATCACATCATTAGCATCATGTGCTATGCAGTCAGAATTTTAGGGCGACCTCAAAAGCAGCAGGTGTCGTATGAGGCATCAGTAATCATGCGAACACCAGTATTTTAGTGTTTTTAACATGCTTATGTCATTTGTTTTAATAGTTTCAGATGTAGCCATAGGCTTTTTATTTACTTTATGTCAACACTTGTTTCACTTTAAGCATAGGGTGGCAGTGTGATGTGCTCTGAACCCCCCAAAAATATGAATCTTGGAGGAGGGGCATGACAGGAAGTAATTAAGAACCACAGGGTCAGATGAATGTGGCCATGTCAGACACATTTTAGAGATTTTTCAACTACCATGATAACCAAATACCCTTAAAGTGACATCTCATTCTCTTTTGGTTCTCTTAGGCTACGCCGCACCAGGGGGCCTATTCTCGAGAGGAGGAGTTGCTGAGAGAGCGTAAACGTCTTGGAGCATTTGGTATCACCTCCTATGACTACCATGCCCAGACAGGCCTGTTCCTCTTCCAGGCCAGCAATAGCCTCTTCTACTGTCAAGATGGGGGCAACAACGGCTTCATTGTGAGTACTGTACAGCTGTTTGTTCTCTTAAAATCCTTTGGATCAATCAAGAGTCTGGTTTTGGGGCCAGGAAAAATAGATGGATTTCACAGCTGTGTGATTTTTTCTGGTTTTGTTATCTGAATTACACTCATTTGTATCATTACCTACGCACTTAAGCACTACATAAAGATAAGAATAATGTTATCTTACACCCACTAGATAGAGCTGTGTTGCTGCCTTCTTTATAGACATAGAGCTGCGCATGCTTACACGTGGTTACCTGTGCCATATGTGACATTTGGCATTTGAAAGGCAGTCATAGGTTGTTGTGATACTTCTAAATGTTAAACCTGTCAAAGAAATATATTGTTATACTGCACTGTCAAGAATAATCCTGTAATGGCATTGCATTGTGTACAGCTTGGAGCAGAAGTGATTTTAATAAAGCTGAAAATGTTGATCTCTGTTTTTGGTGTTTGAAACAAATAGTAGAGTTGCCATCAATCCTAGCTCTTATAAGCACATGATGCATTTGTTTTAGAGATGCCCACTTACTTTGTGGGGATTTTTAGGCCACACATCTTTTCAGCAAGTGTTGTGTGCAGATTTTTTTTGTCTTTTGAGTATGATGTCAGGGTTTTTTCAGTGATGCTTGCATCTGATTTGTGGCAGATGCCTGTTTTTATTTACTCCACGTCCTCTTGTTTTCTGTTTTAATACTATTTATGATGATATGTCATCACATTTTTCTTTTCAGTTGACTTACTCAAGAGTGCAGGACAAGTATCCTTGTTCATTTAGGTTACATAGCACAACATCTGATTTTAAGTTTAGGTATTGTGCATTGTAAGGTCTCCATCCTCTTGACTATGTACAGTATGACATTTTATAAATCAAACTCGGCAGACAAACATTAAAACTATTATTATTAAACCATCCAGTCTCTTCGCGGCTGTGTGTGAAGTAAGCGCTCGTGGCAGCTGTAAATGGAGATGGAATAAGCTCTTAGGTTAACCACAACTTTACCCCCGTTAACTCTGCAACTTTGGCCTTGGAGCAGACAATTAAGTCTCCATTGTGCCTCTGACAGGATGGAGACTGATGTGAGAGCATTTAACTTCTTTAATGTCACTGTGGAGGATGAAATACGCCAAGAAACCAAAGGTTAGGATGTGTTAACATGACAGCAGCTACTGCTGATGTGTGAAGTTGTTTTCCTTGACGCTCTGAGGCTGATGTTTGATGACGCTGCTTCATCAAAGATAGTTAAAAGAGTAAGAAGATTCACTCCACTAAAAAGTCTGTCCAGGAAACAATTTAATGTCCTTGAATTACACCAAAAACATGGGATGACTAATTTAATGACTGTCCAGTGATATAAATCAGTCATTGGCCATTTATGTCGTCAAATTTTGTCAAATTGGTCGACAACTCATTGCATCTCTGTTATGTGTATGATGTCAGTTATATTCGTATACAAGAGAACGCTATTGAAGACCTGTCTCTCTACATTTTTTAACAATCATTGCTCATCTTATTGATGTACGAGGAAAATGTTACTCAGTATTTGTGTTAAGTTGCAATTGTAGCGATTGTTTGTTTAAGGGAGTAATGTGCTTATTATTACAAACAATGGGATGAGTTCAGTCATTTGCAGGTATATCTCTTGGTTCAAAGGTCTATAAAAAGAATTTGATATTTCATTAGTTTTTACTTTGTATTGACATTTTCATTCAATTTCAGTTTAACTTTATTACATTTGAAGGTCTGATTGGTTAGTTTATTTTTTGTTGTGTAAAAATGCTCCCTTTTAGTTTTCTATTTATTTGTTTTTAAATTAAATTTGTTTGTATTGATATTTAAATGTTCTTTGAAAGGGACAAAAGTTTTAACTTTCTGGTCATTCAGATCAACATTTTAAGCATTTTTTAAAGTTCTGATTTGATGTTAGTCTTGTAAAACCTCCTTTTGTGTCAGTTAACCTGTTATTTTTTTTTTACATTTAGAAGACATTTAATTGTTTTTCCTGAATAATAAGTATCTCACTAGGTGAAAGAACAAGTTCTTGGTGATGCTCAGGTGTAGCAGACCTTTTCATGTCTGCAAAACTTGCTTCATTTGAGTAAATACTTGAATTGTTATATGCCTGCCCTTTGAGCATGCATTATCAGTTATATTCTCCCATTGCCTCTGGCTAAGACTGTTCTTGTTGGTTTTAGCAGTCTGCTCCTGTAAAGCCAGTGGAGATCAAGACCCAGTGCTCAGGGACCCGCATGGACCCCAAAATCTGCCCAGCAGACCCTGACTTCATAGCCTTCATCAACAATAATGACTTGTGGATTGCTCACATTAAAACAGGAGAGGAGAGGAGACTTACTTACTGCCACAAAGGTATGAAAGCTAATGGTTTCCAGTGTTTCCCCTCGGTTCATTGCCTGGAGGGGGGGGGGCGGGCGCTGGAGGGAGCGTGGTCCGTCAAAAATGCTCCGTAATATCATAGTTACAGAGCATTTTGATCTGAATAAATATTGAACATTGATTTTTGTTCACTTTTTTTTTGGCAATGGAGCCCTTTTTCATACAACGACAACATTCTCAAAAAATGTAAAATACACTGCATAAAGTATAAAAAGTATTAAAAAAACAGGAAGAATATAACATTTCTTGTAACCATGTAAGCTCAGCAGGTGGAGAGAAGATGAATCATGCTTCATAAAGTTATAGCAAGTGACTGACAATAAGGAGAAACTACATGCTGAAAGTTTTCTACACTGCTAGCTGTGCTTCATTTCTTGGTAAGGGCAGTTGGCTTAAAAATACTGAGATTTTTGCATGGGGAGATAGTTTGGTAAGCTTCTGGTCATCCATTAATGTTTGTTTAAATTGTTTTTTATTTTTCTAACGTTATGGTCGCTCCTTCCTCCGCCGCCTGAGTGTGTGTGGGTGGGTGTCTTTATACTCACCTTCACACTGCCGCGTGGCAACGCGCTGCCTCCAGTCATTTCAATGAGGGACAGGCGGCAGACAGCAAACGGTTTTGACCGCGGGCGTTAGGACCCAGAAGCGGTTGCCGCTTGGGAAAGCATTTCTGCTAAAATGTTTTTAGGGAAGGGAGACACTTTTAAGTAGCCCCTGCTCTGACGTTCGCAGAATCACAGCTACGTCTCGGACCGCGATGACAGCAGCCGCTTGAAAAAGACTGCATTTTAATACATTTTTATCTATGTTAATACATTTTAAAATGTATTCTATTGAATGTTAGCAAACCATAGCGACAAAACATTAGACTCTAACATTAGACTCTAGTTGGCTTTGTTATCTGATAAGAATCTCTGTCATAAGAACTTTGATCAAAATAAATATGATTTTTTTAAATGTACGTCAGTCTGAATCCTGTTAGCAGGGTGTGTGCGTCTATTGGGGGGGCAGGGCGCCCTCCCAAATACACTATAGGGGAAACACTGGTTTCATTTGGCAATGACATATCAAAGAGAAGCTTTCCCAGCTTGAATATCCAGAGCGTCTTACCATAGAGCTGAAGTATGTTTTTTAAAACCATCACATCACACTGTTGCAAGTGTAAACTTTGAATAAAAGTGCACAGGTTATTTTGCATCATAGTAGTTACATGGATATTTGCATTTTTCTGTTTACATTAATTTGTTTTCCAGGTGTGGATAGTATAAAAGAAGACCCTAAGTCTGCAGGTGTAGCAACATTTGTCATCCAAGAAGAGTTTGACAGATTCACAGGTTACTGGTGGAATCCCTCAGCAGTGGAAGGTCAGTGACAGATCACTCAACAACTCAAATCCTTTACATGCTTGGGGAGTAGAAATAACTTGTATGTAATAATCCTGCTCATTTTCATGTTTGTTTCTCAACTTTAACCTGAATTTGAGCTTTATACAAATGTTTTTGTTCCCTGTCAGACCATAATGGAGGTAAAACAGTGTACCTGCTGTATGAAGAGGTGGATGAAACAGAAGTAGAGATAATCCATGTTCCTTCTCCGGCACTGGAGGAGCGGAAAGCAGACGCTTACAGATATCCCCGCACAGGCAAGTATTGCTCTACTCACGAACAGACACAAGCTGGAGTGTGTAACCTTTTGACACTGAACTTAAAACTTTAATCACAGGTAGTAAAAACCCTCAGGCTACCCTTAAACTGGCAGAGATCAAAATAGACCATCAAGGAAGAGTGAGTTTTTCATTTTGGCTTCTTGTCTATTTCTTTGTTCTGTTCCTCCTCTTAGAGAGATATCTGTACTCTCTTTAATTGTATTTTTGGTTTGACTTTTAGATTCTAAGCACAGAAGACAAAGAGCTGGCCGTCCCCTTCAACTCCTTGTTTCCCGGGACAGAATACATCGCCAGAGTAGGATGGACGAGTGATGGGAAATAGTGAGTTTTCTAATCAGAGACGTTGATTGTGTTTGCTCAGTGAATCAAATAAATCAACAGACTATAAATAGTATGGACATAGTAATAATGCAAGTCAGAGAGCCTTATTAGTCCCAAAAATGATTAATGTATAGAAAGTAATTATATTTAAAAATGTTATTTGAATGGGATTGTATAATGTCTTAAAATCAGTTCTGATTTTATCGTTTCTGTTTATAAATACTGTTTCATAATAATGATTTGATCTGAATTCTTTGAAAGTAAAGCATGATGAATATATTGAGAATAAAAATCTTCCTGACGTGATTGTTGGCCAGTTCAAGAGCAACGGCAACTGTGGAAGTGATCTTCTTTTTCCTCTTTGGATAAAAAGAGACACTTCTCTTTTTGATAAAGACAGATGGATATACATAATTTGAAAGCAAAACTCTTTGTTCATATATTTAACATAAAATTAATGCTGTGTCCAGCATTACTAAATGCATAATTAAATGACTGAGGGCCCTCGTCTGTGTGGTAAAAACTGGATTACTGGGACGTGTTACAGTCTGATTTGCCATTACAACACCAATAATGTCACTCTTTTGGACCATCCTGCATGTTCCCTTGATCTAAGTCCATTTAAGAACATTTGGGGATTGGATGGCAAGGAAAGTTAAAAAAAAATGGACATCAGTTCCAGACAGTGGATGCCCTTCGTAAAGCTGTCTTCACCGCTTTGAGCAATGTTCCCACTAGCCTTCTGTAAACACTCACATTAAGCATACCTACATGAGTTTTTTAAAGTGATCAACAAGAATACTCATTGCCGAGTCCTTTTTTGACACTTTTATTTCTGTTTTGAGGGGGGTTTCAATTTATTTTGAGCTGTGGCCTTAAACTTCTGATCTACTGACAAAAGCATGTTTGAGTCTAAATGCAATTTTCAATCAGCTGCCTGCTCAAATGTTTCATCCTCCCTCTCATTTCTTCTTTTTTAAATTTTGAAGTTCTGCTTGAAAGCTTTTGAAGACCCAACTGTGCAAAATGAAGGTTCTTGCAGTTTTTCAGCTGGTCTTAAGATTTTGATAGGGGAGTAAATGCTTATGTAATCAAATGCATTAAAAACATCAATGCACTGAAACATTATTAGTCCTTCTATTTAAATCTAAAAGGAAGTTTTAGATATTTATATCACTGATGCAAACAAGAATATTACCTGTTATGTGATTATTAAAGCAGGGTGATATCTAATAGGCCTGTGCTCAAAATATCGATACGGCAAAATATCATATCGCACTCCTTTGGGATACGTGCATTGATACAGATTCTACAGTATCGATACGGCCTAAATATTTTGACAGTTGTTGTAAATACACTTTGGGTAATGTTAACAGTGGCACAGTTCAAGGTAGAAGACGAGCTACATAATGAAGCATATGTTCTAAATTTGAACTTAGGTCTACCATCTTTGAGGATCTGAATTTATGTCTCTTAAGTTGTAGAACCACTTAAAACTCATCCTTGTTCTTTTTCTTCTTATAAGAAAAAACTAAACTTGTCAAGAATTTTGCTTAAAGCATAGTCAATCTTCACAATTTATGTGTATCGGGATATGTATCGTATCGTGGCCTTAGTATCGGGGTCCAGGAGTAAAGGACTCCTTTACTCCAGGAGTAAAGGAGTCCACAAGCCACAAGCCACAAAAACTTCGATCACCTATGTTAAATATTTAGGCAAAGATTTAAAGACTCTCCACATTTGTTATGCTACAGTTAAATATAAAATAGTTTCTCCATATAAACCAAGCATACTTATAAGTCTTGTCTGCACTGTCTCCCTCTAGTGGCTGGGCTGTGCTTTTGGACCGTAGTCAAAGAAAGCTACAGCTGGTCCTGCTGCCATCGGCTCTCTTCATTCCTGTCACAGACGACCCAGCTCAGAGGCAGGAGAGTCTAGAGGCCATACCCAGTAACACTCAGCCTCATGTAATCTACGAAGAGACCACAGATGTCTGGATAAATGTAGGTTTGATCCTGCACTGTCCTCTGTGGTTGCTAGGATTTACTCTGTCATGGTTGTTGTGAAAAATGTTTCTGCTGTAAGATTTTATAACAAAACCATTCTTCTCTTTCAGGTTCATGATATATTTTATCCATTTGTTCAAACAACAGAAGATGAGTTTACTTTCATTTGGATAAATGAGTCTAAAACGGGTTTCAGCCATCTGTATAAAATCACTTCTCTGTTACAACCTGGCTGCAACCGATGGACAGAGGACTACCACCATATAGAGGGTGAGAGAAGAGAAGACTCATCTTTTCTTGAACTTATCAGTTAATCACTGTCAACATCCCTGTGTTGTATTCTTCAAGGAGCATGATGATTCTGTTATCTGTTTTCTGCAGGAGACTTTAAATGTGCAATCAAGGAGGAGGTTACATTGACCAGTGGAGAATGGGAAGTGCTGGCAAGACATGGCTCCAAGGTTAGACAAATGCTGTTAGATTAAAGATTTAGATTGGGATAATGGATGCTTAAGTGTTTATAGAGGGGATTAACAAAATGTTGACACTGGACTGTGTGTTGTTTTGTTTCCATTTACTCCATCTCAATGGTTCTGAAAGGAGCAATATTTATAAGGCTGAAGTAGTGATATTCAGATATGATTTGAGGGTGTTCACGTCAGCTTTCAGAGGCAGAGGTTCGAGAATTCAGCAAGAAGTTAAAGCTGAGCTTCAGTTATAGCTTGATTTCAAAAGACCTCTGTCCTTTTCCTTGAATACATCGCATGGATAGGATTGGTTGATTGATTGTGTTTTTTTTTCTGGCCTCTTTATGCTTTGTAGTGGCACACCCTCTTTTTACTTAATTATCGTTGACCTTTGCCTTTTTTATCCTTGCTGAATAAGTGAGAAGGTTGTGTGTCAAACAGACAAAGAAGAACAGATAAAAAGCTCTGTAAACTTTATACGTTCTATTTTTTTTACTTTTAATACAAAGTGAATATTACCACAGTAGATTGTGGTGAAATCAACATAATATACTATATAGATACTGTGAAGCATGAGCAGAACACCCAAACCAGTGTGGGCCAGTCTAGTTTGAAAAATAGAAAATCTAATCTCAAAAGACATTATCTTAACGTGATCTGATCACATTAGTATGATTCCAGTCAGTCTAACATGTAAGCATACATTTAAACCATCCGGTTTTAGTCACAGTGGCACAATTATTTAATATTTACTAATAGATATGAAAATATTGAGTATTTTAGAAACCTAGACTGGGTACATCAGCTCAACATAGTAATGAAACTAATATGAGCCATTCATACAAACATTCTTAATCTGCAGATGTTGTGGGCTGAACAAATGTTAGTCAAAGATGTTTGTTTTTTGTTATGTTACTTGATGTCTGACCTTAAATACTCCTAATTGCTCATTGAGAGAAAAGTTTGATGTTTGCTGGAAGAAGTGACCTGTTTGCCAAACACTAATCTGCTTTCAAGATGAAACATGGCAGAAATGCTGAAATTGTAGAAGGGTTTCAATAAAATAGTCTTAAACACAACATTTGTATCAGCAATAAGTTAAATTGCTATTTTATGCTGCGTTCACACCGCAAGCGACCCAGCTACCAAAATCGCGTCTCCCACTGACGTATCGTCGCGCGTCCATAAATACCTCATTTTGGTCACCGTTGCTGTCAGCCGTCACGTCCGGTCGAGTTTCACCGCGATCATATCACGTTCGTATAATATGATGTATAAGCGGACATTATTCAAGCTGTATCCTTTTCATTCACTTATCAACCACAAAACACTGCAGCTGATGCCCTGCAGCAGTATTATTTGTGAGTTCTCTGTGGTCCGTGTAGGCGGAACTAATGTCTTCACTGACTAATGTTTCCCACAAGGACATGGATTGTTACTCTGTAGTCCGTATGAATAACTGTCTGTCTAGGGTACCGTCACACGTGCACACACCGCTGATTGATCAACTTTTTTTTACTTTCACATCGCGCGACAAGCTATGTGGTAGTGTGAAAAGCAACTGTCGCATCGCTGGAGGGTTAGCCCCGCCCCGTCGCGGCTGTACATTGACATTGAATAGAGAGTGATCGCCGAGGTAGTACAAGTAGCGTCCGGTGTGAATGCACCTTAAAACATTTTTGATGCACTTAGTTACCAGTGAAAAATAAATCTTGTAAAAAGCAGCTAGATGTCCTTGATTCCATGTTTTTCATCAGGCAGAATCACCTTAAAAAGAGGCAGTTAATACAAGTGTTGGTTATTTGTCCCAAAAGTGAGAGGTCAGTGTAAGCCTCTGATTGGCCTAAAATGAATGTGTTGGACAAAACTACCAATCACCTGGCACTTTTTCTGAAAGGATTTTGTGAATCGCTGACACAGTGAGTTATTTTCTGTACAATTTTTTTTTTAAACTGCCTAGTGTCTTGTTTAATGTTGAAGAAAATGTTTGTGTTTCAGTCCAACAGATCTTTACCAGGTATAGTGGCAAGTACCCATTGAAGCCATGTTGGACTGAAATGTTTCAATTCATTTGAAACTTTAAAAACTTTTTTTTCAGCATAAAACAAGACAGTATGTGGTGGCTTTTTCAACTGTCTTGAAGGCATAGCATTGTTCAACACGCCTGCACATTCAGATGTGCAGATACTGTCTTCAAAATTCTAACTTTCTATGCAACTTGAACTGTAACCAATGGATATGTGAAGTAGTCCATATGGTATGCCAGTTTACAATACAGTACAATTAGTGAACAACTCTACTTGACCCATATCTCCTTTGCCAGCTATATTGCTTTGAGATCAATGTATGATCATGACAAACACTCTGCAGAGAAACACTCCCTTGGCAGCTCCTCCTATAAATACTTTAGTTATGGTAGGAATGGTGCACTGATTGGTTGTTTTGCTCAAGATTTTAAATGCATCTGGTCGGAGCCAAAGCAATATAATCTATTCATGGGTTTAGATTGTTTCATCATGCTGCTTTGTTAACACCTTCCTGGTCCCATGTGCACACCTGCAGATGCCAAATTGAGGTCTCTGGAAAATGAATAGAGATCAATAACTCACAACATCTTACAGATACATGCCTTATCCTTACAGCAGCTGTCTTTTAATGGTGTTTAAATGTTTTTGTGTCTTCTCCTCACTAGATTTGGGTGAACGAGTCTTCAAAGCTGGTGTACTTCCAGGGAACCAGAGACACTCCTCTGGAGCATCACCTTTATGTGGTCAGCTATGATTCACCGGGAGATGTGGTCAGACTAACCAAGCCCGGCTTCTCTCACAGCTGCTCAGTTAGTCAGGTGAAATCTTTAATTTCTTTAATTACCAATATCTTTTATGCAAATATCTGCAGTTCATATATGTATTGTCCTGTAGAGCTGATCTATCCAGGATTAGATTGGTTGAATACTTGCAGTTAACTGAATAAATGATGTGAAAGTGTTTGGTGCTTATGTTTTTACTTCGCTGTGGCACCCCGCCTGCCGCTTCTGTTTTATCTGAACATATAGGTTTTACTTTTTTGGATACACTTCTATATATCTAATTGTTTTTTCTTCCTAACTTTCTGTCTCTCTGCAGAACTTTGACTTCTTTGTCAGTCACTACAGTAATGTGAGTACACCTCCTTGTGTCCACGTGTACAAACTGAGCAGCTCAGAAGCTGACCCCCTACACATGGTGCCTGAGTTCTGGGCCAGCATGATGGAATCACCAGGTGTGTGAACAGGCACCAGTTTCTGGTTTTATCATTTATTTATATGCAGAGTTTGCATTTACATGTGTGACCTCGCTAAATATTTCCATAGAAAGCAGTCTGGCCAAGAGTGAAGGTTGTCCAGATATCTGTGGCTTTATTTTTGGAACAATCAATAGAGCCGTGTCTGTAGGGAAAAGTTGAGGTCTGGCTTTGATTAAATCAAGGACAGTCAGTTCGATCTGCAACGACGTCCTCCAGACAATCATGACGGCAATCAGATAAAGTGGTGTTAAGACGCTGAGCGTCAGTGATGATTGTCATTTATGATTCATTAAAAGTTCTAGGAATGAAATGGTGCTTCTTTCCTCTGCTTGTTTGTGACTCCTCAGTGATAATCACTGGTGCCAAAGCAGCTGCACTTAAAAAGCAAAACCATAATCACCAAGTATATAGATCAGGGATGGCAGCTTGTAGCCTGAGGGCCACATGCATCCAGTCAATTGTAAATTCCTGAGACTGTAAATATAAAGATGAAAAACTGACATGTGTTACAGTCTAATTTGCCGTTACATTACCAAGCACAAAGACAAAATACATTAACACATAAAATATGAAGAAAGTTCTATGGCCATTTTTAAGAGAAGACTTGATAAATGTTATGATATTCAAAAGAATGTAGTGATTTTTTGTTATGATCTCTGCAAGGAGCTCTCTGAAACCATTGCTATATCATTTTTAAAAATCATTATATCAGACTAGTGTGCAATTTCTTTGAAAAAGAGTATAATTGACACTAATTACAAATTCACTTTTTTTCTTTTTGGCTCAAAAATGTAATGTCATGATGAATTCTGCAGGTGGTAAAACACTATAACCTTGTACAGCAGCTGGACCTGCTCAATACAATGTCCATGTTAGACAGATCCATCTTGCCTCCAATGATTGTGAGCTGCCCAAAGCAGGGCAGATCAAACAGTTTCAAATGTAATTCAGGAGGGTCTTGCCCCTCACTTTGTTGTCAAACTGCTGAAATAATGTCTGCATCAAAGAAGAATTGAACAAGTTTTGGTCCAGGAAACGTCTTGAAAACAATTTAAATGCTCATACTTTTGTGAAATCCTACCTTCTAACTACTTGATAACCATGTGTGCTTATCTGCACTCCAGGTTGCCCTGGAGATTACATCCCGCCTGAGATTTTTGACTTCCCAGGGAAGTCAGGCTTTCAGCTTTATGGGATGGTTTACAAACCACACAACCTGCAGCCTAACAGGAAACATCCGACTGTGCTCTTCGTGTATGGAGGCCCACAGGTGTGTTCAATTTTCCAGGCTGCTTTACATTACAGCGCTGTGTAATTTGGAAAGAAAATACGGCAGACAAAAATTTGCATGTGTGTATATCCAGGTCCAGTTGGTTAACAACTCCTTCAAGGGGATGAAGTACCTCCGTCTGAACACTCTGGCATCCTTGGGCTATGCAGTGGTCGTCATTGATGGGAGGGGATCCTGTCAGAGGGGCCTTGAATTTGAAGGAGCGCTGAAAAATAAAATGGTAAGAATATTATTGCCATTGAATGACGGCTAAATAACAAACACTGCACAATTTTAAGTTACACCGATTCTTCTTTGTCTCTTTAGGGTCAGGTCGAAATCGAGGATCAGGTGGAGGGGCTGCAGTATGTGGCGGAGAAATTTAACTTTGTTGACCTTAGTCGTGTTGCCATTCATGGCTGGTCATACGGTGGCTTCCTGTCACTCATGGGCCTCATTCAGCGACCCAATGTCTTCAAGGTTAGAAAAAGTTTTCATCCCTCAGCCTCTGTTCTCATTTATCTCAAACACATTATCACTTTGAACGTATTAGCATTGTTTACTGTTTTTCAAGCAAAGCATACCTTAGTCCACAACCTGTGTGCTTAGAAACAAATTTTCACCTAAAATCTAAAAACATACTTTAGGATGTAGTTGCAGCTTCCATCCACACGGTGTCGATGTTGCACAGTGTGCTCGCCACTAGGATGGAAGGAATACACAAACGTCTGCTCATGTACAAGTACAGTTAGTGAAATTTTATTAAAGTTATACTCTGCAAGTCTTCTCAAGATAAGCTACAAAGTACTCAACTAAGAATTTAGTCAAAGTACTGGGTATTGAGCTAGCTGTGGTTTCAGTTTTTCTTGTTTTGGTGTTGTATTTTAGTAAAGTATTGTATCGTAGAGTGTTGAATAATATATTTGCCTCAAAAATGATATAACCACAGAGTAGCAGTATGTCCAAATATATATATGAAGTAAGACTTTTAAGATATTTGTTAAAATGTATTTTGTTCCCAAATCAGTTGTCATTTCTAAAAGCACTGAACAAGTATAACTAAACGTTTAAAGTATTGTTTATGTATCAAGAACTGTGACATGGAATTTGGTATCAGAATTGAAGTCAAAATTATGCAAGCACAGCTATGCCAGTTAATAGACACAAAAGTATTGTACTCCATTAAAAATACAGTTACTTTAAATGTATTTTACTCAAGTACAGGATAAATTAGCACTCTGAATCTACTCAAGGACAATTAAAGTATCTAGTTTAATAAGCACTCAAATTACTAATTTTTTAGACAAATTTTTGTGTTGCAAAAAGGCCAAGAGTTGGAATGTAATTAGTCAGACAGATACTTGTTTTGTATATAGTATAGTATTTAGAATATAGTATAGTATGGTACAGTACTTGTTTGTTTATTTATCTATTCATTTTTGAAGTATTTGTTGAGGACAGATACAGCACACATCGGCAAATGGTCAAGTCATTCTATTTTAGTGTCAGATTGCTTCTTTGCAACACATGTCCATAGAAGGGCTTTTGTGTAAATAAAACATCAAAACTGTGGAACTACACGAGTAAAAGAGGAGGTAATTATACCAAACATAATAATAAAAGGACTTAACACATTTTCAAAGCCACAGAAAACCAAACATGAGGTCAAGTTTGCTGCAGAATCAACCAAGAGTTGAAGCTTCCTTGAAAGTGGTTAAGTTTGCAATGTCAGATGATCATGTGGTGGGTTCCAAGATTTAGCTCTTTCGGAGAAAAAAACTGTCTGAGCGGAAAAAATGTTGCGCTAATGGAAAGTTATAGGTACCACATGTAGCTGCCCATGAAGGATCTGTTACAGCTCTTTAGTCTATTTATATATTTATGTATTTGCAGAGAAGTGGAGGAGCAACTAAGTCCATTTGAAATAGTTTTGGACAGTATGAAATAGCAGTTGACCCAAATTATACACAAATAAACAATTTGCCATAAGAAAGAAAAAATATTTCAGTAAGAATACATTTTGAATATTCTGTGAGTTTGAGTTTTGCACTAGCACACCATATTAAGCCACATGAATATTAAATGCCAACGTGATTATAATGCACATTAATAATTCCACTGAATAAGCCACTTAAATTTAGCAGTAAAGGCATTTTACACCTCATTTTGTTAATGAACACTTGGTTTTAAGATATGAAAAGTCCTTGAGGACAGCCTGTTTTTGATTCACTGGGCACTGAGTATTGAGTCAGTATTTTTTTAAGTATCAAATAAAGTGATACTAAGCTTGACACAGGTATCCAAGCAAAGATGTTGATGTTGTGTTTAGTTTAGCATGCAAGTTTTTACAAGAGGAACTTGGATCCTTTGTGAATCATGGAAAATACACAGTACTTCCCACATTAATTACTCAAGTAAAAGTATTAACTGTAGAACTCACTCAGAAAAAAACTAATAAAAAGCTACTCAAAGTTACACAAGTAAATATAATTATTTCCCTCAAAGTAAATTTGCAGGAACATCATCATGCTGTAAGAATTTCAGGGTTGAATTTTCACATATTTACGAAACTGTTTATTCTGTTTAGCCTTAATGTTAAACTCTTAAACGGACTGTGAGGAGTTTCTAAGTAATTACAAAAAAGTCTCACTTTCAGATATATGCCTGATGGAAATACACACTTTAAGATGAGTTTTATAGCATCAAAATAGGTTATCTATAAATGCTATTCCTTAGCCTTCCGGTCTGGTCGGACAGAGCTGGACTGGCCTGGATACTCAACTTCAGGAACAAGACAATTAAAACTAGAGCAAATTTATATTAATTTATTATTTATATTACACGTCTTAGAGCACCGAGATGTAAGTAGAGATATATAGCCGGCTACAAAACTACGATTCTAAGTTTTCCAAAAATTGCTTGTTGTCACACATCGAAAACTACTGCTACGTAACTAGAAAGAGATACATTACCTCGTCACTTTGCATCCTGTAAGTTGTTGAAAAAAGAAGTTGTAAAGCAATGCAGAGTTCTGAGGAACATCCAAGCTGCATTAATCACAATAAACACACACTTGGGTCACGTCTTTTGGTGCGTTCCAGTTGTAGTCAGTAGGTGGAATTTCCGGGTTCCGAGTAGGAAACTGCAAATGTAACGTTCCCCGAAGTTGGAATTTCCTACTGGGAACTCAGTGAAACCTCACCACTGCTGAGTTGACAATCGAAGATGGATGCCCCTAGTGTGAACAGTTATTTAGCTCCTGTAATAATCAATTTATTTGCACTTCTGTCTGGGGTGTGTTGCTCTAGATCAGCTGTATACATAGTATTGTTAGACTTATATTTACAAAAATGCTGCCATAGTGATAATCACATTCTTCATGTGATATTTGTGAACAATAACGCAGGGCGTGCTAACAACAGCTACCAATAGCCTGGTGGATAAGTCGGAGATGATGTCACTCCCAGTTCCGAGGTTACTGTAACGCAGCATTGCGACAGTCGCTGCGCGTGCTCATGGGTAGCAGAGTCTTTATGTCACCGCAAATAGATTCTCCTCATAGCACCTTTAATATGAATTACATATGAATGACTCTCTCCTGTTTTCACCTGTAAGTCTTTTCTCCACATCTTAATGACATGGTGTTTGTCCTTCCAGTTGGCCATTGCAGGAGCCCCGGTAACTGTGTGGATGGCCTACGACACAGGTTACACGGAGCGCTACATGGATGTGCCTGAGAACAACCAGCAAGGCTACGAGGAAGGCTCTGTGGCTCTGCATGTGGACAAGTTGCCCAGCGAGTCAGTACACGCTTTAGTACAGTGATATAATAGTGTCTTTTTCAGTCCTGAACCTATAAAAATAAACAGATATTTCTGTAGCTTTTATAACCACACTGCATGTACTGTGTGGCTTCAAGGATATTTGTACATGCTCGATCATGATTGCAGGAGGGATTTTATGACCATGATTCATATTCTTTGAAAGTCTGTCTCACATGTTTGTACTTACAAAGATTTTAAGGCTGCAAGCAAACTCTAAAATATTTAATCCTACGAGGTTAAACTTAGTTTCAAGAGGGCAGGCTAAGTCAAGCCTTATTTTTTAGGAGTGAGGACACCCTGAGGGCGTGCCTGAGTGCATGTTGGGGCACTGTACTTATACGTGTGTTCAGTTCCCAACAATCTTAGAGTTGTTAAAGGGTTTTAAATCATGAATTAAAAGAAAGGCATCTATACACTGAATCTATGTTATTTTCAGATCTGTACAGAGTGAATGTATTTTATTTTACTGTTGTTTAACATGTGTATTCCTTGTCATTGCAGGCCCAACCGTTTGCTGATTCTTCATGGATTTCTAGATGAGAATGTGCACTTTTTCCACACAAATTTCCTGGTGTCGCAGATAATCCGTGCTGGGAAGCCCTACCAGCTTCAGGTTAGCATCACCAATCTCGTTATGCAAGCTAGAACAAATGAGAAGAAAGCAAAAGGGCACTTCATGGTTACAGTGTAACCCTAGTGAGTTAAACTTCACATATTGATCTGCTCTTTGAGGAAGCACAGACACTTTCACCTGCATAGGTTCAAAAAAAGGTGACAGCAGGTACAGTGGAGGGAGAAAATCAAGATGACTCAAAGGTTAATGTGGTCTGTGTAGGTAACTCAGACTCTTTAAAAAACACTTGAAATGCAAAATTAGCTTTCCTCATAAAGTAAGGTCCTCTATCGCTACCATTAGGCATTATCAGAACACAACATGTAGTCAGAGTTTAAATTGTCTCTTACCTTTTTATTGTATGAAAGTTTTCTGTTATTTTCAAAATTATATATATCTAGCCAGTTGCACGTTCTTAAATCTTTCCTGACTGATAAATAGATTTTTCTGTGTTTTGCTTATTGTCAGTACTGGTAGAGCACCTGCAGCCCCTCCGGTTGTGACCTGGTCTGTAGGTGTGTCTGTCAGTTAAAACTTAAGAGCATAAAGGAGACACAGTATCATGAGACTGACAGTTACACAATGAAGCTATTATTCCTCTTTTGTCATGTAAATCAAGTCTTTTCTTTTCAATCTTTAAAGCAGTGAACTTAGTCACAATTTCCCTATTCAGCATAAATTTCAGGGTAGGGTTTTCAGGGTAAAAGATTTTTAAAATTTTATACATTTCCAGGAAATATCAAACAATGTTCATGTGTGTTTTGATACCATGGCAACAAAAAGAAGAACTTTGGGCACCCAATACGGCATGATTCTGTTTTTTGAATGTGGAAGTTTGTGGGCATACTTCTGCATACACAACAGTGTATGGCAGTTGAAAGAACGACTGAAGATATATAGGTTTTATTAGGCTTGTCTACTTATCAATACTATCTCCAATCAAAGTATGGAGATCTGAATACAAGGATTTGAAAATTATAACATACACTATGTTGCCAGTAGGGCTGGGTTAAAAAAATCGATGTAATATATTTTAATTGATTTCCCTTTAAATGGTTCATAATTGATCCATAAAATCCAAAGATCGATCTTTTAACGTGAGTAGTTTTTTCTTCATTGGACGGCCCGAGAAGCAGCCTGTGGTATCAACTCTTCTAGTCTCGCGTTTAGCGCTGCTTTCCACTGAACAAGATCTCATGAGATGTTGCTTCAAGCAGTCAAAAAAACATGGTGGACGCGAGTAGCACTATAGGTGCACCACCGGAGAGTTTAAAAGTTGACATTTGGACATATTTCAGATTTAACAAGCATGAAAGAAAAGACAAGTTGGACAAAAAACAAGTAACTTGCAGAATATGCATTAATGCATATAATTAATATGTGATTAATGTAACTGCTTTGGGTTCAGTTCTTAATGTAAAAACAGTTTTAATAATGTACCAGGTCAAAAAGTCATTTACAGCATTATTTTTACTGAGATAACCCAGACTGAACAAATATCGAATCGTGAATCGAATCGATTTGAGACCTCTTAATATCGAATTGATCCAGAAAATCTGAATCGTTACCCAGCCCTAGTTGCCAGAAGCATTCACCAATCAATCCAAATCATTGAAATTTTGTGTTCCAGTCACTTCTATTACCACAGGTGTGTAAATCAAGCACACATTTATGCAGACTGCTCCTGCAAACATTTATAACAGAATGAGTCTCTCCCAGGAGCTCAGTGAATTCAAGTGTTGTACCGTGAGAGGATGCCACTTGTGCAACAAGTCCAGTCGTTATATTTCCTCTACTAAATATACCTCAGTTAACTGTTAGTGGTATTATGACAAAATGGAAGCAATCGGGAAAGCAGCAGCTCAGTCACAAAGGGGTAGGTCACTGGTCACAGAGTGGGATCAGCAGATGTTGTGGCACAGAGTGCATAGAGGTTGAAAATGAGTCAATAGCTACAGAACTCCAAACTTCATAACATCCTAAACTTTGTGCCTTGTGCCTTCTCATAAGAGTTGAAGCTGTTATGTAGCTGTGAAGGATGGGCCAACACCATATTAAACCCTATGGATTAAGAATGAGATGTCACTCATCTTCATATGTGTGTAATGGTAGATGAGCAAAGTATTTGGCAGTATATATATATATATATATATATATATATATATATATACATTGACTGAAATCTTTTTTTTTCACAATATTGTTCAGCCTAAGTTTGTGACAACGTTGTCTTATTTCAATCCTTCAGGTGTACCCGAATGAGCGACACAGTATTCGCTGCCCCGAGTCTGGAGAGCACTACGAGATAATGCTGCTGCACTTTTTACAACAATACCTCTGAAAATGAGACAATGGGGGAGAAGTGAAGTCCTGATTTTCCCCTGTCCTTATACACCCTTCTAGCTCACCACCCATCTGTAGCCCCCCCCCCGCCATTGAGACTATCACACACTGCAGCCACTGTCTTCTACCAACTCGTCATGTAAACCCCCCTCAAAAACTCTCTCCGCCCTCTCTGTCTCTTATTCTGTTTCTTGCTTCCCTCGCTCTCACCCTCCACTCTGTGCACAGTCCAGGGTTTGGTTAATGAGCTCAGCTTTGCTGTCTCACCCTGAAAGCTGAACAAAGACATGGACAGAGGGACAAATATATGCAGGCTGTGTCACATTGACTCATTGCTCACCTGTGTCCCGGTCTGATTGTTTTTTTTTTGTTGTTTCTTTTTTTTTTTGCCAAATGTTATTGTGTTGTTTCCCCCTCGCTCCACTTGTTTATTCACCTGAGTCAGCCGTTTGGCCGGGGTGACAATTCACAGATATGAAATAGAATCTATACGCATGTTTGCGGACATGAGCTCCCACACTATACACACACATAAGTATGTAAAATACAGTTTATGTCTTTAGCACACTAACAGACTTACATTATCACTCATACCGTGGGTCTGTTTCTTGCAGTTTGCGTATTGATGAAAGGAGAAAGAAAGCTGTGACTTCCTTTGTCCACTTGTTTTAAGTGTTGTTTAAATAAAACATTTTATGAATTTTTATTCTTTTTTTAATGAGCATTGTGAAAGAAGCAGCTCATTAATATTTCTGCGGCGTTTTCTCCCCACACATTACATTGCTCGGGACGTCTGCTTGCCTTCTTAACACATAATTTATATTTGCCAAAGTACCTCTTGACTCTTGATCATGCTGGTATTTCCTTTTTTTACTGCAATAAAGACAACAGGAGGGTGAGCACTGGAGTCTTACAACAGCTTTGTACCACCGGAATACAATTTGTACATGATAATGAATAAATGTATGAATCAGTCACATGCTGTCGTTGTTTTTACTGCAGGCTTCTCATTCATATGCTGCTCCCGTAATGCAGGATGTAACCAGCCTATATGAAAAAGCACATATCTGGCATTGATTTTCCACTCTGACCTCACATTTTACCCGTTACTACACGTCCTCATGCTGAAGCAGTTCCACACAGGAGAGGCAGCAGGTGTTTGTAAGCCCTCTAGCAAGCAAATGAAACATTTGACGCTCTCTTCTTTTATTATATATCACAGCATGAACGTTGGTGGATTGACTCCTTTATCAGGCAGGGCCTTTCTGTGTGGAGTTTACATGTTCTCCTAGGGTATATGTGGGCCTTTTTGGGTCGCACGGCTTCTTTCTACATGCCAAAAACATGCTTGTTAGGTTAATTGGTGCCTCTAAAGTGCTATTATTTATAATCAAATAGTTTTCTCTCTGTCAGCACTGTGATTTTCTGGTGACCATTCCAGGGTGTACCCTACCTCTCAAGCTTGTGATTGCTCGGATGAACTTTAGCTGTTGCAACCTTAAAAGGGATAAGCTACATAGCTACGTATTTATTTTTTTAACAAACTTGTTGAACATCTTGTCATTTAAAGCAACAAGGCAGAAAGAAAAATATTAAAAATGTGGACATCATGCCTGAGAAGATAAAAGAAATGAAGTTAAATGAATGATAATTAACATAATATTAATAGACATAAACTAAAAATGAGGAATAGGCAAAGTAAATGGAAAATTACAAATTTAGATAAAGTGCAAAATATACATTGAGCAACCAAAACGGGTCTTTTTCTGATTAAGTAAGAGTCAGTTTCTGTTAAACTGGTCATTTCTATTTTGGAAAGCAGTTTATTATTTAGTGCCCTTAAGCTGCTAATGTCACCCATCTCTGCAGAATAAACTTTTAGGAAATAATAGCCTTTAACAACGTTTTAGAGCTCTTCAGAGCTGTGTATCTTTTATAGGTCATTTTATCATAAATTTTGAAAAAATTAAACAATGTTCACTGTAAATATAAAAAGAAAGCTAACTTATTTCAAATCAACAACTCAGCAAATATAGTGAATTCTTTATCTGCAGAACCTTTGACAGAGAAAACGGAGTAGCAAACTTAGGACTTGCACAAACAAAAATGAAGTCATACAAAAATGAATAAACAACCATTGGTACCTTGTTTATTGCAAAATGAGAATTTTGTTTGCTATTTCTGGGAGAATCTCTAACAGCTTTCACGTTGTCAAATGGTTCCCTAGCGACTGACCATTGTCTATAAATCAAAATGGAGTTGGAATTCACAGGACCTGAATTTTCAACTCTCAAGTTAAACCGTGGTGTTCTGTGTGGTTAACTATTGCTTTTCAATCCATTTTGAAGCAGCTTTTAAATGGTGGGCGGCGTTGTATTAAACATACAACGCCGCCCGCCATTTAAATAGGCTGCATACTCTATGCTAAGCTAAGCTAGCATTCGCTAGCCGTAGCTTTAACAACAAGGTTAGCCACTTTTTATTTTATTACCATCAGCTGACAGGGACGGAAGGTGAAATGGCGTTATTACCATAATGAAGGTATTGTTACTCTGACAAAAAATGCAACAATTGTTTCTGGTTCATTAGTACAAATTTGAGCAGTAAATTGTAAGAAAAATGTTTGGAAGTTTTCTTACAAATTTGAAGTACTTTCAATTCTGAGTATAAGGTGCTCATACTACTATCTGAAGAAGTGGACTGAAATATGATTAAACTTTCTTCGTTGATGTGTTCAATGTAAAAATCAAAATAATTCAAATAGTCTACCCTGATTGTAGGGGTTGTATGGTGTCATCTTGGTCATTGTATTTTACTGAAAAATTACAGGTTGATGCAGTACTGTCTGCATTGTGTCATTTTTCATGTTATGGCTTGGTGTACTCAGAATTCTCAGTACACAAAATAGTTTTTTGAAAAAGTACTTTTTAATTAAACTGTAGAATACAGAAGAAAGTATGCTACTCTTAGTAGGCTTTTTTCAAAGTAAATACTTTTTTGAGGACCATATTCGGGTATGCATTCCACCAACAATCTTTTACTATGATACTGACCATGGTGTGGATAGCAAAACAGTGACTAAATTTATGCAATTAATGGAAAAGATGGATCACCTTTATCTCCACATTTTCTCTTTAAATAGCCTATGTTGTGTATCATAGCAATTGCTGTAAAATGTAGTAGAATGCAATGTTTTCCCCCAAAATATACCTTAAATAGAATTTCTGATCATAAGAACCAGTCAAAAATCCACTAAAAAGCTACTCAGTCACAGTAATGGTTGTATATACACTTTTTTCCTTCTCTCTCCTGTTAGCAAGCTTACAAATACAGGATACTTGCTACTTTTTCATTGAAATCTAAGTCATCAAAAAAAAAAAAAAAAAACTCTGCTGGTCATAGTTTTTTAAGAACAGCCAATGAGATTTAAAATGAGGTTTGTCAAGACTATTAATGACTTTGTTATGCAGGTAACAGATGGCGTCTCTGCAGTCACCAGTAACCCCACTGTGTGACCTAGGATCTTACTTTCCCCAGCGAGTCCAACACCTAAAAGGCAGAGGTAATTTCAGATCACTCTCTCATCACATCAGCTGTTACAGAGGAAGATCCTGAGTTATATGTCAGAGCTGGGAGGATCAGTGTGGATGAAGCCCGCAGGAGGAAGCAGAAAGTGGTGCAATGAGAAATTAAAGCCGACACCTAGAAGCTCCTGAAGTTTCTTTCCAGGTAATGCTATAAAGCCTCTTTAGTCTCTAAGATATAAGAGATTTGTCACGTGAAGCTCAATGGTATGTTTTAGTTCAGCTGTATGTGTCTGTACCTAGAGGGGGACGTCATTGAAAGTGCTTTTGTTGGACTGTTCAAGAAAAGATAATACTGTTATGCTAGGTAATACCGTTAAAAAGATAAATCAGCTTTGACTGATAGAATGACCAACATACATACGAACATAAGAAAACACTTTCATACCTTGCTCTCCTTAAACAAAGTACAACCTTGATACATGTTTGAAACTGTGTGAATGCAACACTTGTAAACTTAAAGTTGATTTTCTTACAGTTATTCACACATACAATCAAAATATTCTGCTTTAGTGTATGTGCGTGTATTTCCTTGTCATGACTGCATCATGGGTGGGGCTGTATGTTTAAAAGCTTTAAACTAATATTCTTGAGGTAAATGTAAGTTTGTATTTATGTTCTGCTTTTAGTCTAGTCTGCTATTTTTAGTTAATTTTTAATGAAACATTCTGACCTCTTAAGTGCAAAAAACACACAGACAAGATGCAGTATTAGTTTAAATCAGTTTATTGGCTCATTTTGGCCAAAGGTTATTCTGTCTTATAAAACAGTTTAAGATGATCACAGTAAGGAAAATATAAATTACAAACAAGAAGCACCAAAAATATACATATACAAACATCCATACATATATATCTATATATCTATATCTGTATCTATATATAGATACAGATATACATATATATTTAGATTCTTTACAGCTTTTAAATAAGGAAACATCTACAAGAGCAAAGTCTCAAGTCACGAGGATGACAGAAAATGTCACAAAAAACAGTAACAGTCATAGTTCAGAAAAGACAGATAACAGTCCTTCATACACTATATACACAACCATCTCTCATATTTTCAACAAAGTCAATGTGACTTAAAATCATCACGATTTCCACATGAAATGAAAGTCGGTGAAGAAAAAGCTGAATTAAATTCAGAGTAGCTGTCAGAAATCATGTCATACAAAAGGCTGAAATGGTCATCAGTGCCCTGGGAACTAATTTTCTAACACCAGTCTTAACACAGTTTCTCCATCATAATCCCACTGTACAGTGATTTATAACTTTATATAATGCCTTTGAACACTAATCTCAAAATGTTCAAGTGAAAAATGACTCTTTGTTTTAATTGAGTCGCCATTTGGTCCGCACCATTGGGTTAAAAAGGTCTGCTTAATCTGCCTTAATTTCTCCCCAACCATTAGCCTCCCATGAATCATTCTTAAGCTGTTTTTGAGCCCAGGGTGATCTCCCCCTTTTTTTAGTACAAAACTACCTAACCCATACATCAGATGTCTTATGATGAGTGCCAACATGCTGTGGCTTACAGCACGTTGGACTTGCTGGGACTGGCCCTGTGATGCTCTCCTCACTATGAGCCCCTGCTTCATGCAACCGAAGGAATCAAACTGATAGTACAACGTGCACATTTTGTCTCCTTTTCCATCTGCTTGTACTTGCAGGGGAGGAATCTGCACAGCCATCAGTGGAAAAGAGGAATGGCTCCTGGAACTCATAACATGTGAGTTCATTTATGAGAGCTTTGGCTCTAGTGTGAGGCCCTCCTTGTAGAGAGTCAACCAGCTAAAATATAAACCTTGACCTCATCAACTAAGAACCAAGAAAAGAAAGAATAGTCCAAAATCTACGTCTTTCCCTCCCTCTTTCATTATCTTGACCTTTTAGTCTCTTTCTTTTCCTTTAAGACTTCTCAATTGCTGCTGGGGCGATCATCATCATGCTTGACTTCAGAGGGTAGTAGCGCCCCCTCCAGGTCTTCCAGAAGATGCTCTGCTTCCTCTGGTGCCGCTGCTTGGGAGGAGGGCTTTGGAAGTATCTACCGTTCAGGTTAGATCGGCCGCAGTCACTGAACCACCAGCCACCTGCAAAGACAGAAGATAATGTCAGGTCAGTGCTGCTGTTACACTTGATACCATGAAGCAAATTGATTTGTTTCATCTTAAATAACTTACCAGAGAGGTGCTTGGCGCAGCTGGTGTCAATTTTCTGGTCATTGTCTTGGTCACGGGTGGAAAAAGGGAGCCCGGATGTGGCGTCAGTCCCCAGGGAAGTCTCCAATGTGCTAAACGTGCGGGTCTCTGGAATCTGGAGCGAGTACTTGGTTTCCTCTCCACCCAGTTTGAAAGGAAGACGCACAGATGCAATGTCACCACTCCAGTCAGAGAGTTTGATTTGCATGACGTAGCCACCATCTTTAGAAATGGAGTGCATCTTATTCAGGCCCAGCCAGAACTCTCCTAGAGAAGAGAACACAGAGGGAGGGAAGGAAAAGGTGAGAAAATCACATTAAGCTGAGTTACCTCTGTTTGCCTTTGATCCATTTAAAGTGGTGATAAGATGCTTTAGAGAGGGGCCACCCCTGCTCTCCGGTATAGCAGTTTTAAAGAGAGTAAAGCTGTGTGAACTCATCTGGCCCTGGGCAGGCCAGCTAGCACCTGTCCAGTCCAGTTTCTCTTTCAGTGAGAGTGAGATAAAGGTTAAAAGCGTATTTACCATTTAGGCTGCCAAAGCCTTTCTCGTAGTCCTGCCACAGCAGGTCAAAGTCCACTGAGCCATCTTGGCGCCTTTGGATCACTGTCCATCCTCCATCTGAAGAGAAATACAAGAAAAACATGCTTAGAATTTCAGCTGATTTGAACTTTTGAACTGTTTTGCTTTAACTTGGCGACTCATTTCCCAAAGTTAGCAGTTATTCGCTAAACTGTAAAGAAAAGGTGGAAGTTTGCCCACTCACCAGCTGTCATTTCACAGAAGACTTTAAAGGGCTCTGCGTTGATTGGCTGAATGGTGTAGATCCCGCTGTTGGTCTCTCCTCTCAGGAAGAGCTCATGACAGTCTGAAGCCATTTCTGAAAGAACAGCAAAAAAAGCGCAAAATGTTAAAATCAACAACTTTGTATAATCTAAACATCATGATCATTTCCTCAGCAATGTTATTTTGCTAAAGACAGATCTGCTCTTGTTCACTAGCTGCTCAGAAGTAGGTCATTCAGTTAGGGGATGCTCACACTGAGTTTCTCAATGTTTAGAGAACCAAGTGTCTGCAAATACGACTATCACTCCCAGTGAGCTTATCAGCCACTCCAGTGATATAAATGTGTACCCGATAACGCCCTTGACGTAGTCTTAACAAGGAAAGGGAGAAAGCGTGCGGACGGCTCTCAGGGATATAAATATGACCTTTCTCCCAGTTCCCAAGCAGACTTCTGTCTTTACGGCTGCTTGAATTACACACTATCACCCCTCCTCTGCCTCTGAAACCCCCTCCTCTTTGGCTTGTCACACCTCCCTCACGTGCACACGAGCCAGAGGGTGACGTAGGAGTGCATGGTCGATGCATGCCTCGGGTGTGATCAGGGCATGGGGAGGGGGCTGTATCTGTAAAGGGACATCTGAGAAGGGGAGCAACACAAAGCAGGGGACTCCAGAGCCAACTGGGGCTGTCATGTGTCCAATGAAGCACGGGACAAACAGCATCTCTCCAGTGATCCCATTTAGAACGAATGACATCAACACAAGATGCCATATTTAAGGTATAGCAAATGAAAAACTCAACTGTTTTTAAAAAAATCTCTCGTTTTTAGTGCATTGTGCATGCATTTTGCCCTATTGTTGGAACACCAGCTGACCACAGAGCCACAAAGCTCTGTTTGCGTGTTTTGACCTTTTGTCCAGAGACATGCTCTCTTTGGGATCAGCTGCAGTCTGCCTCAGGGGGTCAGGGGTTCTCCTGAACTTTGGCACACTTCTTATTCACTACAATGGGAGAAGCAGGAAGAGATGGAGGTGCAGGGGTTTGTGTGTAGAGCTGGAGGAGGAGGAGGAGGAGAGATGTCTGACTCTCTGACAGATGTAGGGGAAAGGTTGCCCATTCCTGAGGGGATGTGCAAATGTTTGTTTTACACTAAAAAGGTGGGACGTCTTAAGAAAAGGAAAGGGAGGCGAGTGTCTTCAAAACAGTGGAGGATATCTGTACAAAGTTCACAGATAAATATAGAGTGCCTTTTCCAATTTCCCTCTCAGTTTTTATGTTTGTTTTTCCTGGCACACACGCAAGGACAGTAATCTGAGGAACACTGCATTCTAGATTTGAACAAAGCCTTTTTTGCCCCCCCCCCGCCATCACCACCACACACGCACAACTACAAACACCAGAAATGAGCAGTGTGAGTAATCCTGCTGAGCTGTGTGACCCTGACTGAACGCACTCATAGACCGTCGAACTTTCCCCCAGTTTGGACGATGCCAGAGAATTTTTTTTTCTTTTTTTTTGCTCATTGCACAAATCCTGCTGATGTCAGAGCTGTGAGGTGTTATTGTGATTTTCACTTGACTGACTGATCTCAACTCTTGCCTCAGCCAGTCTCACCTCTCACCTACTTCTCAGATGTGGCGCTCAGAAACATAAAACTGACTTTAAATTGATTTTTAGCAAAGTCAGGCTTTAAAAAAGAAGGGTAATCTTTAATTAAATATCTTAATTGGACTCTATTGTGTGGATGAAAGCATTCATCCATAGAACAATTAATTGAGAGCAGCGTCTGTTTGGCTTGGCTGTCCACTGAGAGCATCATTTACTGTATAATGCTGTAAATAAGCACGATATAGAACAGTTTGGCTCATGCTGCTTTTCTTAGAGCCAAACTTATATTCTTTTACCTTAACAAAAAATAGGAGGCAAATTGGACTTTATTGTGATCTTTTTTTAATTAACTTGTGCATTTTGCTATGGTTGATCAATGCAATTAGTGCTTCTAAGGCTGAAAGGCAGATCTTTGGCTAAAGACCAATTGATATTTCTGGAGTCCCGCTGGGCAGAGAGCGTGCCTCAAGTTGATTAGATTCCTTGATTTTAATTGCTTGTGATTTAAGCTTCTTTATGGCCTAACTACACAGATGGTCTACCACATTTGGCGTCAGATTGTGTCCAGTTGACTTAAGACCTTGCCAGGAGGGGATTTTGGACGCTTTCTAGCTTTACTTACCGACTGGAGAGTCGCGTTGCTCTGCTACTGAGCTGTCAGTGTTGCTGCCCAAAAGTGCTCTCTGTCTGGACTGCTGGAGCTGAAAAAGTTACAAAGTAAAAGATGAGTATGCAGAACATGTGATGATAATTCCAAGACTGGTGAGACTGTGTCTGCAGAAAGTCTTGTTTGCAAGCTGTGTAGATGTTCCTCACCTGACTTTGAAGAGTCTTGATGCGCACGTTCTGCTTGTCGAGCTTCTCCTGTTGGAGTCTGATCCGTTCCATCAGATCATCAATACGTCTGTTCTGACCCTCCAGCATGAGCTTTAAAAATAAAACAGAAGTACCACTATTATTTTTTTAGCCTGCCTGTGTTCAAACTAGGCCCTTAAAACCTTTACATCACCAAAGCATTGACTTGAATTAACACAACAAAATGGACCAACTGCAGAGTTTCAGTGAAGTATCTGAGACTAAGACCCCGGACACTTTTGCAGGACAAATGACAAGCATTTGTTCTTTCCAACCCACTGTGCTACAGTTATGTAACTCCCTCAAGCGCGGGATTTTCCACCCCACTACGAAGGCTTTCAGGCTGACAATGCTGTGTAAATGAAGCCGACAAAGAAAGCACAACTCATAAGCCCCCTTCACTGTGTCATATGGCTGAATGCTTTGCAGGTTGTAAAATGTCACAGCTGCAAGAACTATTCACACATTCCTGCAGCCCATGTGTGTCGATTCCTTTGTCTGACTGCCTTTTAATGTTTCCCTGCACGTACTGCACGCTCTTCCTCCCTGGATTGAGGCTTGTTAACCACCACCCACCTTTCACTCCATTAAACCCACCAGCCACTGCTTGCCCTCTGTGCATTTTAATTCAATGCCATTGAGCCCAGGGAAAAGCCTACAGTCCATTTATACTGTACATGCACTAACTTAATGAGTATCATCAGCTGTCTGCACAGCATTTCATTTTGTCCTGTTAGTGTCAAATAGAATTTTAAATTAAAAGTGAAAGATAGATTTATGCTTCGTTTTTTCTCCAAACTTAAACATTTCTTTAAGCTGTTTGAATCCCCACATTTTCTCATAATGAAAACCATAAAAATTAAACTAGCATTCTTACCTGGATGCTGCGGGCATCACTGATGTTGTTGTTCTTGGTTCCTGCGTTTTTTTCAGATAGCATCTTGTCTCCTTGCAGCATGCTGTCCACCTTCTCCTCCAACTGATTCATCCTCTCGCCCATCGTCTTCCTCTCCTGCTGCATCTCCTCAGCCTTCTCCCTCAGCTCAGCTGTAATGTTCAGCAGCTGCCCCTCTCTGTCCTCCAGCCCCTGAACCCGGGTTTTCAGGGCTTCCCCCTCCACATGCAGCTTCTGACTTTCCTTCCCCAGCTCAGTCACGGTGCGATTGAAGACCTTCAGCTTGCTGGAGATGTCCCTCATTTGGACTTTAGTTTTGTCCACATGCTCCTTCAGCCCTTGTCCCAACTGGAGCAGGCCATGGGCAATGACATTCACGTCGTCCCACGCTGCGTACTGTACACGCTTCTCCTTGGCTGCATGGCCAGAGGGTGAGCCCCCTCTCCTCTCCAGAGGGAAACCTGTGGCCATGAGCACCACCAGGCACAGAGTCAGAGTTGCCAGTGTTGTCTTCATTGCTGCTGTTGACCGGAGCGGATAAACTGTTGCTTTGAATAGTGGGTTCTGTAGAAGTGTGCAGTGTCCTGCTCTGTCTTGTAGAGTTGGATTTGAGAGCTCCGGCGTCTGGTGAAACAGACACAGTTATATAGTTTCACAGCCCCTAAGTCTGAGCTGCCATTGGCCAGTAGAAAAGAGGGAGGGGTGCTGTTACTCTCAGGTTTCTGTCCCTCCTCCACCTCTCTGTTAACTACTCATGTAAGAGGCGGAGGAGGGTCATGATATAACAAAAAGACTGGCTTTCATCTTTGTACTGTGGGAGACAGGGTGTGCATTATCAACTGGAAGAAACAAAACACTTGATTTCCCCTGCAGTGAAACAAGTATAGCATTGGTAAAACAACACTAAGTGCAATAAGTGTATCTGTGAATAAGTGATCTAATCCATTCATCAGGACAGTAACTACCTGTTACTGCAAATGAAGATAAAGATATCAGGACCCTGATAAAGCCAGTAAGTTTGAGAGCATCTGTTGAAAGAGTAATTATCATAAACAAAGATAACAAAGACAAAATGTAAAAAGAAATGTAAACTGACACCTAAATACAAAATTAGGCTTTTCTAAAGTCAAAAGCTAACATGAGGTTTACTGTGTTTGACAGAAGCTTACAGGACATGAACCCCAGTGGCTCTCGACTGATTGAATCATATCATCTTAAGCAAACCAGTGTTAGTATCAGGGCAATGGGAAGATTTTGACAAAACAACCAAAATTTGCGAGTTAGAAAATAGTAAAATAAATTGTATAGATGCACGTCCACTTGGCTTCCTTACAATCATACACTTTTTCCTACTTTTTTTTTTTCAGGCACACACTACCACCCACTTGAACACAGTCTATGACCCACTTTTGTGTCCTGATCTACCTGTTGAGGACTACTGTGAAAGCTTATCTTTACTATTTTTCTCTGACAATACTGACATTTAAACAAAGTAAAATTCAGCTAATGTTTACCCCATCTTTCTATTACTAAACTAGAATAATAAATTATTTTAAAAATATATATAATATTATAACTTAAATGTTAAGAAATGTCCTTAAGGCGCTATGCATCTTTTAGCAAGAAGTTTATACAGGGTTCCCACGCATCCTGGAAAACCTGGAAAACCTGGAAAATGAATGCCCAATTTTCCAGTCATGGAAAACAAATGGAAAATAAGAAAAAAAGTGAAATAATGCAAGTTAAGGCATAAAATATAAAAACTCAAAACAATGGGGACAAAAAGGAATAAATAAAAAAATGACAACATAAAATTTAGGCTAAATTAACAAAATCTATTGATAAAAAAGCAGAGTAAATAAAGATTAAAAAATACTTATACGTAACATGTTGGAGAGGAAGAAACAAATAAATTCTATGATCAATATGATCAATAGTTAGAGATATTGTTCATCAACCTCTAATCTTGTTTTTAGAAGGCTAACTAGAATCGAAAACTGCCCACAACAACAGTGTGACTTCCTTTAGTTATGTGACACTGGAAAAGTCCTGGAAAATGATTTCTAGAAAAGAGTGGGAACCCTGTTATAGTTCACCATTAATGAAGTTACTCTGTAAACAAGTGTTAAAACAAACACACCAAACAGCACCATGAAGTAAAGGAAGCACTGCATGCCAGTTTTATGAACCTGAATTAGTGTATCTGGAAGATAGACAACCATTTGAAGGGAGAGTCCAAACATCTTCTTCACATACCCACAAACTCACGAGTGTCTCTTTGAAATACATGCCCTTTAAACTCATGTCGCAGCTCACTACTTTAGAAACCTTTTGTCAGGCACATTTAATTCTTATCTTGCTTTTACTCCTTTATTCGTTGCATAGTCATGACCATACAGCCCCTTAGCCCCTTTTGTTCAAAACAAGAAACTTGTCCTTTTTTGTGCAAAAGTATTCTTTTTTTTCCTTTTATATCCTTAAACTAACATCTATAGAAACATTTGTGAAATATCTGCAACATGTTTAGTGTGTACCAAAAATATTAGCCTCACTGTAGCACTGAAATATTACCAGATGTCATCTCTGCCATTTTAACTGCCTCACTTGTGTTGCATTTAGTGCTTGTGTTTTTTTCTTAATGCTCATGTTTCTTATAATGATAATACATTTTATTTATGAGTGGCTCTAAAGAAACTCAAGTTTTCCTCACAGAAAAAGAGAACAGCCGTTAAAAAAACAATCTAATAAAAGGGACCCCAGAAAACAATAATTAAAAGCAGAAATATAGGGTAACATGATTAAGCTAAAAAAGAGAAAAACTTCAACAGTCTATCTTTTTAAATTCAAAAGACAATCTTATTTGTTCTTAGATTGGCTTGAATGGAACACGAAATGCTTACACACATCTTAGCTAGCCAGAATTGTGCTCCTGTGAGTTAAAGACCACTCATGAAGTTTTGTAATGGCGACAGATTTAAGAAATCATACTTAAAACATTGTTAAGAGCTAATGCAGAAATAGCACAAGAATTTCTCTGATAATCGCTCAAAGGAATAATGTTGGGAATGAATGAAATCAGTGACGCAGTCCTCCAGCACGTCAGGAGTGAACAGGCCCTTTGCTGCTGGGCGGACTGTGAGAATTAGGGGAAAGTTCATGCAGCACAGAGAATGCCCAAATTGTGGGCCGTAGGGTTTCTTTAACAACCTCCGCCGGGGATCTCGCAGAGCCATTCCTGCTCAGGGGCAGACCACAAAGATGGAGGAGGTTTAACCCTCTCCTGTCTGAAGCCCAGACTAAGTGGGTGAAAGGTAACTGGGAGACTGCTGACGGTGCTCAGAGGGGAAATTCAGTGCAGAGGAACTACAAAGCTCTCTTCTTACATGTTTGGAATGTAACAAACATGCATTATTTCCTCAAATCCTTGGCAGGGACAGGGTTTCCACGAGATCAGCCGAATGAGGCTGTGTTACAGTTAAAAATAGGCATTGAAAATCTTTTATTAATCTTTTCCCTTTTACCATGAGCACAAATGTCAGTGCAGACGGACTGGCTTTTGGTTTCTTTCGCTGAAAGATTCTGTTTTAGCTGTTGTTTTGATTCATTACCTTTTATTTCAAGTAAGGCAGGACTGTAATCAAAAACAAATATTTTCTCAGGTGACTGTAAACACAAGGAGGACAGGCAGGAACATCTCAAAGAGCTTCCCCCAAACAATGCAGAGATAACTGAACCTGGTGACTGTCTGTTTCATGATCCTCATGATTGTCCTTGTATGGATCATATGTAGTGTTTCATTCTTGTGGGACTATATGGGACTTGCATATGGTGAGCACAAACTGCTGGCCTTCATGCACTACAGTGTCTGTGTCTCCTCATGAGAGTGGAATCTTATTTTCATCTATGGATTGCTCAACATTCTTTAATATATTATATTTAAATTTGGAGAGATGTAAACTACATCCTCAGGTCCCTGTCCGGAGGCTGGATGTTGTCCAAGGAATGAAATAAAGCATTAACTTTCCATAACCGAACTGGGATTAGTCCTGATCATGTGCGTGCATCGTTTCAACCATCAGACAAAGATAAATCCAGTTTGTCTTGATATCACAATCATAGGGTAATTATAAGATGACTCATGTGAGAACAGAACGGTAAAGACAGGGTGGCATCGTGGTTTTACAAGAATTCAGCAGTAGGTGCGTCATTGTTACTGGAAAAACCCCACACAGATCTTAAACACAGTGATTCTAGCGGCTCTTTATAGGTAACATCACTTCAGCAAAAATTCCCTATGCCAGACCTATTTTGCCAAAGCAAACAAACATCAAATTTTGTGTTTGTGGTTATGATTAAAATGACATCTTGGCTTTAATAAAAACCCAACTTTGGCCTCTCTTTGGTCAAAGACTGCCATGCTTTGTATTCAAACATACATTAGCAGTGCTTGATTCAGCAAAGGACAAAATGAAAAACACTGAAACCCTAATGGCTTGAGTGTCTCCCAAGTGTGACACAGTAAATCTTTGACTATAAGATCGATAGAGCATCACCTCCCACACTGGAACCCACAACATTAACAGCTGATCCTCCTGCAGGAAACACTGACTTAAAAAACAAAGTTTTCTCCACCATGTGTAGTGCTATTCATTACAAGTACATCCTCTCTTAATCAAAAAACTATCAGCAAAATGAACTAGAAAAGATTGCTGTATATTTGACAGAATTGTCTTCTACTTTGCTGTCCCATCATAAATTCAGCAATAGATTATTATTATAGAAGTTTTTACATATAAGGAAAAGTTGTGCTCTATGAGGGGGCAACATATTATAATCATTAGTACTTTGTTAAGAAGCTAAACTTGTGACTTTGTACCAGACATTTTTGTTGTACATCAGATATATGGCTGTGCATCTTCACCAGTATCACTGTTATTTGATATTGTCATGTTAACAAAGTTGAAACCCATTTGCAATTAGTGTCATGTATTGCCTTACAGGCGCTATGCCTCAAGTAATGGCAAAAAACTTCCCTCTAGTTCCAGTGAAACTGGGGGTAAGGGTTCAATCACTTTCTTGCTAGATTTCCTTTTTCTTGTGGCAGTTATGACTGCAAAGTAGAATTTGTTCTTTTTTTTAATCCCGCATGCCAGTTCAATGTTGAGATTGAGATCTGAGAATTACTTATTTAAAAATGGGAGAGTACGCATTAATGAACACTGACATGTAAATGCATGGGATTACAGCCAGGTGGCTAATTTCCATCCCCACTCCCACTAGCAGGTTGGTGTCCACACTTAAAACAAACATCTATAAAAGGAATAGAAACACACAGAACATATTTACAGACAGGCAACATACATAAACCATAGACAGCCTAAAACATCATACAGTCCAAAAAATAGGCTGGGAGTTGGGGAGACCTTGTTATGCACGATGAATTATGAAGTAACAAACTAATTTAAAGAGTGACTAAATTATCAGGATGACATTGTCATTTGTACAAAATGCTACTTGTTTGATGTCAGCACTGAGTGTTTTACCTCAAAATACCAAAGCTAGATGATTCATGATTGGTCAACACAGTTTGTACTTTGAGTGTACTTACAAATGGAATGCTAAAAAACGCAACCCTTTTCTGAAAACTCTACATTTTACTACAGTTTAATTACACAATTGGATTTGCTATTATGATGCACCATGGCCCCTTTTTCATTATCATTTCTTTTATTTTTGAGAAAGTAACATAGAAACTATTGTGGATCCAGAATTTTTGAGTTTTGCTGATATCTGATATTGTTTTTTCCAAACTTGCTCAGTTGATACAAATATCAACAGATGTAAATAACTACAAGTATGTTCCATTATATACATTACATGCAAATTTATTTTTGATATTAAAAGTAAATAGGACAGGTTATTCCCTTAGAAGAACAATGAAAAGTATCTAGCTGATGACAAAATTAGCCTTCTCATGGAGCTTGAAAGTTCATCTAAACTTTTATTTGCATTATTTAACAGTGGGTTTGCAAAAAATGAAAATGAAAACCTAATACTGATAATCAAAGCTATAATAGATACAACAGATGTCTACAGAAATGGTCATATCTGTTGATATTATTAATTAACTGTTGAGGAACTATCTATCATTATTGTTTAATATGGGTTAAATAGTGCATCCCCACAATATTGACAAATATGTTTAAATTTTGACAGTGCATCATTGCAAAATCTGGACAGTGCATTGCAGAAAATCATTTTGACACCCTTTTGTAAATTGTAATTTGTTAGCTCAATAACAGTTTTTAAAAATTGTGTGGTCGACTAAAAAGTTTTGTGCTTTTTCTGAAAAGAAATTGACAAAATGTTGAAAGTAAATTACTTGAAATTGATAACATTTGGATGCAAGTAATGAGGATAGTCATTTTGCAGTCATTTGCTTTTTTTCTTCAGAAAGGAGTGGAAATGATTGGCTCAAACTAAATTTAAAACAATCTTGTTATCTGTAGACAGTGTATTTGTCCAATGACAGACTAAACAGCTGAATCAAAATAAGATTCAGTTTTATGTGTACAATGTCATCCTTAATGTACGAGGTTTTACAGGAAGCCTCTGTCTCTTCTCATCCTTTGTATGTCATAAATCATCATCGTGGTCCAGCCCATTCACCACAGCTGCTTATTCAATTTCCCAAAATGGCCGCTCTCATCTGTAGCCGGCAAGCTGACCTTTTACCTAGATTCCGAACACATAACATCTGTAAATCCCAGAGCAGCCCTCAGACTTAGTCATGACCAAGAGCATGGAAAGATGGAGAAAAAGAAAAAAACAGGTGCCGAGGCCATTTAGAGCTGTAACCCTGTGGTTCTCATGGACAGACAGTGGTCCGTGATCGGATCCATTTGGGACTATTTTATGAGGTTATTGGTTTTATTTTTACTGACTCTTCCCACTTGTATTTTCCAGAAATAAATATCTGAATGAATGCCATTTGAGTAAATACTCTCACGAAAGATTTAGACAATTGTGGTACAAATGGAGGAGAGGGAAACTAACACGATCCCTTGGGTCACTTTAATTCTGTTCCTTTTACACCAGTAAAATGTTCAGAATGTGACGGCCTATACAGGACTTGAAATTGAAATTCATTCATCAAAAAATGACCCCATTAACATGAATAAACCATGTCTTTATATGAAACACCCACATTCTACACTTCTCTTCACATCAGGTACAGTAACAAAATGTCCCTCGCTCCATGTTCATCATGTCTGATATCATGAGATATTCATGAGAAGCAGACATGCAGTGACCTTTTAAGCCGACTGCACAATCACTAAGGTTCACACATGGTCGAAGGGGCTCATGACTGCCTTGTGATTGAGTGGGGAAGTCAATCAAGGTGGACCAGAGCCGTAAATCAAGGAGTGGTCTATTCTCATTAAATTCAGGATGATAGACCAAGCTTTCCTTTTGTACCATGACTACCGCTGATAAAGAAATGGGCAATAAAAATCCATCTGTAGAAGGATGGATGTTTTTTTACAATGGGGTGGGGGCATCATGACTTGACTGCATGTTTGATTTCATTTTCATAATACAATTTGAAGGCAGATATTTTTACAGTTGCAGCAGCCAAAGCACCAGTCTACCCTTAGTGCTCATTGTTTAAAGAGAGAAAACTTTCATTGAAGAAGAGGTTTCCGGACATTAGATTCAACAGAGGTCCTGGTGTATCAATTGGTTGTCCAACCAGGGTATAGAGTTTTTTTTGTTACTTAAAATGTATCAGAGTTTGCCCCACTTGAGAGTTATAACAACAACAAAAGTGGTTAGGGACTCATTTAAAATAATTTCTGATAGTTGTTTGTATTTAGCATTTATACATAGACAGAAGCCACATCATCACTAACTTGATTAGGTCATGCAGTCAGGAGGAAACTCTCTAACAAGAGGTTACAGCGGGACAGTAAATGCTGGAAGTGTGGTAGCAGCTTTTAACTTTAACCCTAATGTTGCAGTTCTGTAATAGTGTGACAACAGCGTTTTACTATTGCTGTGACATTAGCTCCACTTATTGTCCCATTTCAAATAAAAAAAAAAAATGGTTGTGCTTCTGCTATAGTTTACATTCCCTGTGAACTAGGGCTGGGCGATATGGCCTAGAAATAAAATCCCCGATTTTTTTCCACAACACTCGATTTACGATTTTATTCATTTTTTCCCTCCCTAATAGAAACAAAACTCCCAGTGACATAAAAATGAAACAAATCAAGTTTTGCCTTTATGTTGTCTAAATGGTTTCCTCTTAAAGTCAAAGTCAAGGTCATAAAATGTTGATTATGTAGTACAAACGTAGGCAGGTTTGTCTTCATAAATACTAAAAGGCTGAAGTATTTTTACAGCATTAGCATGAAACTCTCTGATCAATATTTAATCTACTTAAAAAACAAATACAAGCCTATAAAATTGCGTGTGCAAACCCTACAAGGCCGACCATGAAAATTGTAATTTTTTTCAAAAATTGCATCTACTTACAATTGGATTAGGCAAGAAAAAAAATCTCAATTTTTTATTTTTTAAATCTTCTGCAGAAAATAATTCAAATTAATCGATTTAACTGATTTTTTGCCCAGCTCTACTGTGAACTTTGTCCAGCAGAATGGGGGGTGAGTTGACCCCCGTCTTTGTCTTTCCTTGGAAGGCAGTATCAGAGTCGTTGGTAAGGTGAGAGAGGAGCATATGGAGCCAGCGGGGGAGCACAATGCTGTGTGCTTGTTTGCTTATTTGTTTGTGTGAAACTTGAGCTGTGCCTCTCTACTGTGCTTCCCCACTTCAATGCAGAGTTAATATGAACAGGTCAGTGATGGTGGAGCTTCTTTGTCACACTTTCATATGAAAACACAGTAAAAGGGGCTTATAACAAGCACAGTGACTCAGCTTCTTGAGCTGCTACTTTGAATTACTGAATTACTGAAAAACTACCATGTGTGCGTAATACCTGCCACACACTGCAGAGCAGCAGAACAGACTGCCTGGCAATACACTCTACCAGTGTTTCTTGCAGACTGAAGTCTAATTGAGTAGGGTGGGGCGGGGATAGTCAAGTTCTTTTTATGAAAAGTTAACACTTATTCTCTTTCCTCTTACCTAAAGCAGCATGTCTCTACCTATACTGTAGGTTTGCCTTGTGTACTTCTGCAGTTCAAGCATTATTCATTAGCAGTATATTTTAGAAAGTAGCTGATAGTATAGTAAATGTTTTACTTCACAAGAGCTTCTGTCATCACAAAAGGGGATCTATGTGGGTGGACATTAGGGCTGCAGCTATCGATTCTTTTTATAATCGATTACTCTATCAAATTTTTATCGATTAATCGGATAACAGTAACATTGCGTTCACTGCTATTTTTTTTTTTTTACATTGAATCACTACACATTATTATTATTAGTAACACACAAAACGGAGAGGAGGTAGCAGGCGCATTGTGCCACAGAAATGACCGTCCATGTCAAACACCATACACTGTATAGTAGTCCAGATATATATTTTATATGTATTATTATATATTAAACAAGGCTTCGAGGCACACAATTTGCCTTGAGGATATTTTGTAATCGAATAATCGGGATTATTCAAGGAATCGTTTCAGCTCTAGTAGACATTAAACAATAACAACACCAAATGCATCATCAGACTGGAAAAACTGATCTTGAAGTGTCATGATTCATGCACAATGATACATCACATTGAACTGAAGCGCTTAACACCTGCTCTAAAGCAGTTTTGCAATCCCCTTTCTGTAGTGGCAAAACAGTAGACAGCTGGGTAAACACACTGCTGCCCCCCAGTGGTGCAAATGGAGCATATTGTTCCGATTTTTCAGCCCATTAATCCATCAGGGCCTCCTTAGTGACTGTTATACTATTACAGCCCCAGGAACAGACTGTCACATTGAGGCAGAGTAAATTAAAACCTGCAGTTTTTCTACGCCTCCAGCCACCTTAACAGATGAGCAGGGATTCATTTCACCTCTGGCTTGGTTCAGTGTGAGCAGGTCCTGGCAGAGAGTGCATGGCTGAGAGGATATGACTGATTTCCTCAGTGGATTTCAACACGCTGTCCTTGGACGACGATGGTCCCCCTCTCACTTTTGCACGTATTAAGAGACTTCCAGTTCCCACACAAACGTTTGACTTCTGCCTTTTGTATGACGCCAGAACTTTAAACATCTGCTGAGCTCTTGTAACCCCCTCTGAAGTCTCTATGCTCTGAACTGTTCACATGAGAAGCATGTTGCAGTGTCTTCTCTCTGAGGTCAAAAGCTTTATGACAAGAGTTATGTAAGAGCAATAAATATGTGCCCCAGTGCCCTGTTTGTGCAGCTGGCCACAGCACAAATACACATCTCCTTCATGTATGTATGCTTCTTGCATGGTTAAATGCACAGACTGTCTTCGCCTTGTGCATTCCTTACCCTCATGCTCGGCTTACACATGCACAGACATGTGTTACATGATACAAATGAATGTGTTTTTGTTTTTGCCGCTGCTTGACTTGCTTTGGCATTTGTTTGCCATGAGATACCTTTGCTCCTCAGACTGGTCGCATAGGAAGCTCCTGCTGATGGACGACTTGTGTATACATCTTGTCCCTAGACCTTTCATGCTTTCCCTTTGACTCTTTTCCTGCACATGGACCAAACGAGTGTCCCAGCTGGCAGGAAGCAGAAAAGTACAGAATGTACATGAAGCGATGTTTGGAAAATGTAAATAAGTATAGACTGTGGTTGACCTCAGCAGCTGTGTATGTAGTCAGCTTTATACAGCACTGGAAATCCACACAGGGCAACAGTATCTCTGAATTAGACCTACATCTTTACTCTAAGCAAACAAATGCTGCCTACGTGTGATTAGAAAGAGCATTAGACCTAATCCTCAGGCTGAGTCGTAACTACATTTAGGAAAGACAACTCTCATATGTGCTCTTTTGAGTGAAGCACAACATTAAAAGTAGGGATGTGTATCACTGATTAGCACATAAATCCTTTTTTTTCACTCCCTGAGGGTCACATGAACACATGTTTTCAAATATTCAAAAAAAGCATAAACCAAAAAAGATGTCATCATCACTGAATAAACTAACATTCAACATGTTTTAACCATAAAGTAAATAAAAAAACATGATGTCATGAACTCAAAACAGAACTAAAGCCATTTAAGTTTTTGTCAGAGCACTTAAAAAAATGTTTACCATACCATACCATCTTCTCCCGCTTATCTGTGGTCGTTGTTTCAAATGGGCAGATATCTGACCAACATTTTTTTTTTACAAATTCATCATTTTTTTTCCAAAATAGTTTTAGAGAAACAGTTTCAGCTGTGCAAGTTTGTCTACTATTTTCAATGAACCAAAACAAATATATAGTTTGTCAAAGAATACATACAAATAACACCATTTTACATACTAATTTTTGCTTGGCATTTTATAGGTACAGGATTCTGTTATGTTTCCCTTGGCTGCCAGTTGCCCATCCCTCATTTATACGGTTACAGATTTCATGGAAAATTTGAGTCACTTCTGCTTTCTGTAAAACAAGGTACCTACTAAGTCATCCTATGTATGCCATACTGTGGAAGCTGATGAATGCACAATAGCCCTAGGAAACAACAACTATTTTTGTAGTTCCACATTTTGAAAAATATTTGGTTAGGGCTTTACAAGAAAAAACAAGTAATTTAAGCTTATGGAGTTGTAAAGTTCAAAGAAACCAGACTCTGAAATTTTTAGTTTGATATTTTGTAAATTTATGTGAAAAGATAAAAATTGTGTTTAAAGTCTTAAAATTGAACATAAAAACTTGAGAATGTCATCTTGCATCTGCACAGTGCGCTTTCTTGACGGACAAATTATATGACCTTGTTCTCAACATTTTTTCTTAATACCTCGAATTATGTCCAATAAGCAATTTCAGGTCTTGTCTTTATTGTTATTGTTTAAATTTTATTGTCAGTCTTATAGAACTGCTTGGTATAAACCACTGAAATTGTTATCATTTATCCCACTATAGGTGACTGTTATTATTGTTGTAAATGCCCATATAAAGCCTGTACTTAAACGTAATATATTTTATAATTAGTCTAATTTATCACTTTGCTATTCCTGTTGAGGGCGGCACGATGGCACAGCTGGTAGGGCGCGTGCCTCACAGCAAGAAGGTTCCCGGTTCGATTCCGGGTCGGGAGGGCCTTTCTGTGTGAAGTTTGCATGTTCTTCCCGTGCATGTGTGGGTTCTCTCCGGGTACTCCGGCTTCCTCCCACAGACCAAAAACATGCTCATTAGGTTAATTGGTAACTCTACATTGTCCTTAGGTATGAGTGTGAGCGTGAATGGTTGTCTGTCTCTCTATGTGACCCTGCGATCGACTGGCGACCGATTCAGGGTGTACCCCGCCTCTCGCCCGATGATAGCTGGGATAGGCTCCAGCCCCCCGCAACCCCGAAAGGGATAGCCGGGTATAGAAAATGAATGAATGAATATTCCTGTTGATATTACTCATGCACCATCAGTAAACAAGGAGGTATACTTATGAATTTACTATTGTTGTTGTTGTTGTTGTTGTTTGTTTCTTTTACTTTTTGTCTCTTTCATTCCATATCCAAATCACAAAACAATCTCAAAATGAGTATTGTTTTGCTGATTATTTAAGACACTCTAACCTTCCACTTTTTTAGAGTGACAATTGTTTTGAATCTGGTAGGCTGACATCACATTTATCTAAAATGTAGCATAGCATGTCTTGCACTAATGGTGTATTTTCACTTAACCTTTTTTTTTGTGAGGTAGAATCTGAAATACTCTTGTATGATGAACCTTGATCTTCCTCACGACTCTCGAGCCAACCAACCCAAACTGAGTAGACTTCAGTATGTCTCTCTTTTAGGGCTGGGTATTTCCAGCAACCCAACGATACGATACGTATCCCGATACACATAAATTGTGATCATTGACTGCACTTTTAACATAATTCCCAGCAACTATTGTTTTTCTTACAAGAATAAACAGAACAAGCATGAGTTTGAAATAATTCTTCAACTTAAGAACCTTAATTCAGGTCCCCAAAGATCGTAAACTTAAGTTTAAATTTGTAACGTGTTTTATCATGTAGCTTGGCTTCTACTTTGAACTGTGCCATTTTGAATATTACCCAAAGTGTATTTACAACAACTGTCCAAACATTGAGGCCGTATCGATTCTGTAGAATCCGTATCAATACACGTATTCCCAAGAAGTGCATGACGATATTTTGCCGTAGTGATATTTTGAGCACAGCCCTACTCTCTTTATAGGGTCTGATAGATTGACCAACAGAAGGGTGCCAAAAAAGACCTTTGAGGTAGAGCAAGGCATCAAAAGGTCCACTGAGTCCACACCTGAGAGCCATTGGTTAACCACATGACAAACATCCTGAATTTAGTCTGTTTTTACTTGAATATATCTGGTTCATTTATTCTCTTTTTCTTCTGCCAGCTCTGCCATAAAACATTACAGCAATTCACTTTTAACCTTTCATCACCTCAGCATCTACTGAGGGCTCCAACAAGATGATGAACGTTAAAGAAATCTGTGAAGGATGATACGTTTGCAGCTACTGCAATGAAGACTTTCAACAAATATCAGCACAATTTTTTTTGGCTGAAATAAATCTTAAATGAGAGGAAATGTGCCTATAAAAAGAGAATTTTTAGTAAATATTTGTGACAAAACTTCATGCATTAATGTGTTTCTGCTGTAAAATGTCTCCAAAATTAAAAAAACACTACAAAAACTACAAATACACTATGGAGACTAAAACAAGTTGCCTGGGTCAGGGATGAATTCCATGCTAAATGTTCTGGCTAAAAATAACTGGAGTACGTATTTACACTGTCTGGGGGATTCTGCTCAAATAGGGCAGCTCTGGGTGTAAAATGAATTATCCAGAACCCATCTGTGACTCTTCGTAGGCCCAGAATTCTTGATGTGATGCATATGAGGCTCATCAGTCCCCCCAGAGTTTTAGAGGATGCATCCCACAGCCTCTCTTTGCCCCAAAAACCCAGCCCCCTTGGGTGTGTGTACCCCTGTAATCAAACATTTTTCCCATGAACTCCTGCGAAACTTAAACTCAGACAAAGGAGCACTTGAGGCCACTTGGTGTTGGTTACTGATCTCAATTATGCTAATTCATTGTCCAATTAATATAATCAATGAGAGTGGAGAGTAGTAGCAGGGCACACGGAGAAGACTCTTTAAACTGAAGAGGGATTGAAGTAAATGGGGCCTGCTCTGGGAAAAATGTGAGTAAATGGCAGACAGCCTCTCACTGTCGATAGCTAGACAGCTGGTTTATAGAAGAAAAAGGAAAGAGGGCTTGAGTTACAAAGTGTTCCTGCAGAACAGCAGGGGTCTGGCCTCCAACTGTACCACAGCAGCTGTGTGCTCTTCAGAACTTACATTTCAAGGGAAATTATATGAGGATAAGTTTGGTTTCTACAGCTTTCACATTGTTTATAGAATGAAGTAGAACAATAATATACCCAGAAGGCTTTCCTGATGCAAACAGTGCTTCGGAAGATATTTAGATCCAAAATCGAGCGGCGGACATCCGTATAATGGTAGCACATAGGGCATGTATAGCGCCGCTCCTAAAACTGCATTAATTGTCCAAAAACTCATTAGTTTCACCAATATTTCATCATGGTCCGCTCGGGCTGCTCCTCAATTACAGTCTGTGTCACTCTAGACATGTTTTTTTTACGGTGCTGACCTCTGAACTAAAGAAGAAGAACGCTTGCCCCTGCCCATGCGCAGTACGGCTCATTGTTTCAGGGGAAGACCACCGCCTACACAACAACTTTCTTCCAGTTTTGTGCAAAATGGACGACTATCGGATGAAGATGTTGTGGAGGAGAACTTTGAATATGATGGGTGTCCTTACAGTTTCGAGCCAGAGTTTACAGATGAGGAGCTCATCGAAAGGAGGACGCGGAGGCAAAGAGAAGAACAGCTCTCCAGAGAGTACTGTGCATGCGCGGAGGCAAACATTCTTCTTCTTTAGTTCAGAGGTCAGCACAGCCACAAAACATGTCTAGAGTGACACAGACTGTCTTGGAGGAGTAGCCTGAGCGGACCATGATGAAATATTGGTGAAACAAATGAGTTTTTGGACGATTAATGCAGTTTTAGGAGCGGCGCTATACATGCCCCATGTGCTACCATTATATGGATGTCCGCCACTCGATTTTGGATCTGAATATCTCCCGAAGCACTGTTTGGATCAGGAAAGCCTTCTGGGTGAGTATATTGTTCTACTTCATTCTATAAACAATGTGAAAGCTGTAGAAACCAAACTTATCCTTTAAAGAAGAAACTGCACAGATAACACAGTGTGCCTGCATCTGCTTTTTTATATCACACCTCAAACCTTATTTGCAGAAGTGAGAAAACTGACTGTCGAGGTTATGAGGCTGATCGGCTTCAGCTTAATCGCCACTTGTTGATTTATCTTACATGCAGAATTTGAGGTGTTTTGAGATATAATCCAAAACCTCCGTCAAAATGTGCACGTGGATGCTGGGGTGGTAGAAGGTTAGAATTAAGAGGGCAGTACTCAAGCAGGCAATTCTGGCAGGACAGAGATACTATTCTAAAATCTTGCAAAAAATCTTATTCCCTAATGACATGATTGGGTTATTTATTTATTTATTTATTTTTTAAGTGGACTATATGTGCACGTAATTTCCAAAACGGGATGGAGGGTAAGCAACTGAGGTGAGGGTGTCATTTCCTTTTGGATGGTGTGTGTGTGTGTTATGATTAAAGCCCTGATGGTATGATTTACTTGTCATGGTTGTAGGGATGCACAATACGATGAGTATGATATTGGTTTGGAAATTTCTGCAGATATTTCCCACTGATATTTCAGCCTTACATATTTGCATAAAGAATGCATCCCTCGAAGCATTAGTTTCAATTTCAGTCAATTTAATTCCTAACCAGAGCTTAAAGTGCATACAACTGGTCCACTGATGCCATAAAAATACATCATTCTCTAAATCATGGTCACAGAAATAACAGTTCAACTAATTTCCTGCAAGAATATATTTACTAACACTTCTACCTATTCTATTTATTATTTACTGTATTCTGTTTAATTGGGTCTAGTTGCACTGGTCCAGCATGCTCGCATGATACTAACTTGGATAAGCGACAACAGTAGTTCTGTACTCAGTTGTTTGCTGAAAAGGCACCTATGCACTGAGAATTATCAGACTGAACATTAAGTCCATGACCTCCGTCTGTCTGTGCTCTGCTGGATCTCTAAAGACCGCCCTGATCCGTGTTAATCTCAAATCGTGAACCCTAATCCAAGTGATGGTTGCAACAGGTTTATCTGGAGTTTTGTAGACACAAACAGAAAACTTCAGCAACTAAGGCGTCTTTGCTGTCCTTTAATTGAATTACTGAAATCTGTATTTTTATAAAAGCCATGATTGAACTTTAAGTGACAAGTATCTTCTTTTTTTTCCTTAGCTTTAATATATATTTATCCATTAGTTGTGTAAGGGACTGTTGATGGTATCCCCAATTTGAAACAGTCAGGTTGTAAATTATATCATCTGACTCATAAGGAAAACTGTTGACCATTGACATCAATAACAGGTCAAATCAATCTGTCACAGCTCTTTTTAAAAAGAGGCTTAAAACCCGCCTTTTTAATCAAGCTTTTACTTGATTTAATCGACTTATTTATTCCTTTATTTTTTATTATTCTATTACTTTATAACTTATTTATTCTTTTAGTCAAACTTCTACTTCTTATCATATTTAATTCTTAATTTTTTATCCATTTTATGTTATTTTATCTCTCTTCTTACATTTTTATTATTGTTTTAGTATGATGGTTTTTAGCTCCAGTGTTTCCTCATGGGGGCTCTCCACACTGGGAGCTGCTCCTGGTCCATTTCTGGGGCCGCTGCTGGGGTATGGCTCCATCTGCATGGCCGTAGGCCACTGCACTGTGTTGTAGGGCTGGGTATTTCCAGCAACTTCACAATACGATACGTATCCCGATACTAAGGCCATGATACGATACATATCCCGATACACGTAAATTGTGAACATTGAGTATGCTTCAAGCAAAATTCTTGTCAAGTTTAGTTTTTCTTATAAGAAGAAAAAGAACAAGGATGAGTTTTAGGTGGTTCTACAACTTGGGAGACATAAATTTAGATCCTCAAAGATGGTAGACCTAAGTTCAAATTTAGAACATATGCTTCATTATGTAGCTCGCCTTCTACCTTGAACTGTGCCACTGTTAACATTACCCAAAGAGTATTTACAACAACTGTCAAAATATTTAGGCCGTATCGATTCTGTAGAATCCGTATCGATACACGTATCCCAAAGGAGTGCGATACGATATTTTGCTGTATCGATATTTTGAGCACAGGCCTACTGTGTTGTGGGCCCTCGTGTCTGTGTGGGAGGATGGAAGTCTCCGGCTGCGCTCCTCGTGGGCCGGGAGCCCTCCTCAGTGTTGATGGCCCCCAAAGGTAGCTTATTCCTTACCTCAGTCCTCGGTGCACAGCCATGTCTCTCTTTCTCTCTTTTATGACAGCTTGTATGAATGTTGTGGGTATGTGTGTGGGCGCAGGTGTGTGTGAGTGCGTATGTTGATGTCCGCAAGTGTGTGTCTGGATATGTCTCTCTATTTGTGGAACAGCCGGGTTTTCTGTTTTTCTGTTGTTTTTAGCCTCTGTGAGGCACTTTGTGTTGCTTTTAAGTATGAAAAGTGCCTTATAAATAATGTTTGCTTTAATTTGATTTAATGAGTTAAAAGGACTTTTTTTGTACAATACTTTTGTCTGGGGCTAAAATATGTTGGTAAAACTGACATGGTAGCATTTTTATTCTTTTACAATACACATTGCAATTTTGTAAATTAAAAAAGTAAACTAAGAACCAAATTATCATAGGTTAAACCACACATAAGCTGTCATCATTTGCAACATTGTTCAAAATTATGTTGATTTCACAAGATTTTAACTGGAAATAAAATGTCAGCTCATAGAGCTGAGCTGCACTTTGTGCCATTCAAGGATCATAGAGCCTATAATTGGGCCAGGCATTGATCAGCATGAGGATGAGGCACTGCTAATATCATGAGAAAATACTTGCTGAACAGTTACCTTGCATCAATGTCTGTCTGTTATGAGCATCTTGATGGTTTGTCTGCAGATGGTAAAGCATTGTCTGCAGACTGAACGTGCATACAGGGGACACAGACTGTGCATGTACACTGTTTCGTTCTTCGTCTACTGAGACTGATATTAGAAAAACTTTCTTTGTTTATATTTCCAAAGCTTAGAAGTTGGAATTTGGAATTTAACTTTTCATGATCCATTCAGTCTATTCTTGTTAAAAAATTAGTCAACTTGTTTCTTTTCAGGTCAGTTATGGGTGTGCCAGTATTTTTGGCAATAAAACATAAAAAAATAGTCAAATTTTCCCATTATGTTGCCAGAAAACACTGTGCGTCATCACCAAGTTTTTCTTGCACCAAGCTCCTTAAGTTTTTTTTAGACTGCCGTGTCTTAAACTGTTCTGGAAGATGTTATCTGTCTCTTTGTAAGGCCAAAAGCTAAACTGAACGCTCTAACAGAAAACAACAGAACAGACAGAACATCAACAAAACCTTTAACCCAGATAAATCTAAATTTAGGATGACTAATGTGTTTTGCTCTAAGATTATGCAAAGGGGGAAAACAATAGAGCATGTAAGGACTTGATGAGCCTAAGTATTTCCACAGTATTTCACAATCATTATTCCAGTCACATAGGCCTTGTTACTTATCTTAACCAAAGACTTGGATGAATTTCAGTTTGTGCATTTTTGTCCTTGGAAGGAACAAGAGGCACTGAAAGACATGTTGAAACCTGTTTGTATACTTTGAAACAGCTTTTGAAAGTAAAAAAACAAACTCATCTATAGTCTCTGCTGTAAATTTGAAGTTATTGGCAGTTCTGAATGGCTGAGTTTAGCATAAAGATTATAAATATTTAACTCCTGCAAAAGTATGAAGCTGGCATATTAAAGTGATAGTGTTTGATAGTGTCGTCCTTAACCAGGCACAGAAAATTCTGAATGATCCTTCCCATATTCTTTTTTGTGAATATGAACTTCTGCCTTCAGGGAGACGATACAGAGCAAGCAAACACAAAACAAATCGCTATGAGCTCTCTTCTCTCCCAACATCCATATCTCTGCTCAACGAACAGTCGAACTAATTCTTTTCTGAAACTGATATATAATGCTTGTATATGAATATATTTTTTCAGCTTATTTATTGCCACCAGTCACCAATTTCTACTTGTTACTCATTTTTTTAACTTGTTTCTACATAATTTACTTATTATCTGCTTCTACTTGTTTTTTATCTGTTATTATTATCCAGCTTTTATCCATTTTTTTGTTCTTATCGTCGTAACTTGTTTTTTTAGCTTGTTTCTGCTTGTTTTCACTGCTTACTGTGACTAGCACTATTTATAATACTGTGTCCTTGGCCAGTAGTACTGCTGTCTAAGACAAATTTCCTGCAAGGGACAATAAAGTTGATCTATCTAAAGGCATCATATTTAAGACCTTGGTAAAATATATTTTAGTAATGTTACAGAGACTAAACCTGTGTTTTATATATTTTTCAGTTAAAACTGACATATTCTAAATACTTTCAGTAAATTTTCTGCCAGAGTACTGCTTCAATCTCAGAGTTGAAAGCAACATGTGTTGACTGCTGTGACAGACATAATGTTTTCATTGTCACTGATGGAAAATAATAAAGTCAAAGACAGATTCGTATGGAGGCCGGTATATTTGTAGAGGCTGCCAGTCTGTTACTGTATTTCAGTTATGTTTTGCACCACTAACTTGTTTTAGACCACACTTATTTTTGACTAATGCTAATACCATGATATTTCCATGGATAACAGCACATTCTATGCCCCATTTATCCTGACTATGGTCAAGGTGGAGCTTGTTTTCATTCCTATGATTCCCCACTGCCCTCAATACCAACTTCTATAGTTGTTTTTTATCAAGAGGCTCTTGGTGACAGAAAGTTGCATACTGTGCATGAAAGTACTTAGCCCACTCATCTTACCATCATCTATCCCTCAATCCCATTAGTGGTCGTAGGCTGTTCTTTTTGTTTTGTGCAATGCAGCTAGCACTTTATATTCCTAGGTGCTCTAGGTACCACAAATTACTACTGCTGGTATTTGATTATTGTAATATGCAATTGAGCATTAAGCAGTCAAATTAGCACTTTACATTTTTGGGTCCATTTGCAATACAGTGACGCACTTTACACTTTAGCACTCTGCACTTTAACTAGCCCCTTGGCCTAAATGTTTTTTTTTTCTTTTTTTTTTTTGATCAACTATGCTTGCTTTGTTTCATATTGTTTGTTTCGCTTTGTCTTTGTTTTGTTTTGTTTTGTCTTGTTTTGTTTGTATTGTGTATAAATGTTTCGTACAACGCCAATGGGACTAGAGATGGAAATTAGCCATACGGCTATAATCTCACATGTTTACATTTATATGTTCATTAACATGTATTGTCCCATCTTTTAAAAATAAACAAATCTACAAATCTACCTAAGGGCAATCTATGCAGTATCCTGTAGTATCCTGTCCATGTAGCATCTTAACTACAACATACATAAAAGTAAGTTTTTGATTTGTGGGAGGAAACTGAACAACCTGAAAAGAAAACATGCAAAAGAACAAGAAAACGCAAACATATCCCAACAACACACAGATAGATAGATAGATAGATAGATAGATAGATAGATAGATAGATAGATAGATAGATAGATAGATAGATAGATAGATAGATAGATAGATAGATAGATTAGTAGGAAGAAAGAAAAAATAATGTGCACCGCCTGCTGGGGCAGCAATGGATGAAAAATTAGGAATATAAACTACGTTCACAGTACACTGAAACATCAAAATATCTTTCTCTATGGGTTATAAATTAACCTTCAACTACCTTCATGTGGAGGACTTGTGTAGCACATTCTTAAGACAAGCCTCATCACATCATATTTACTCACTGCTGCACAAGCACCCAGAAACATCCAGTAATAATACCCAGCTTTGTTATGTTAGTCTGTGCACTATGCCCGTGTTCTTGCCAGTCCAGAGTTCACAGATTTTTCGTGTTTACCACAGGCACAGCTCTGTCTCTAACTCTGCCTCCACAACAGGCCACAGTATCATTAACAGCCAAGCGTATGACCCTGTGTCTGAGAGGTCTAAACACCTGCTGTTTGTGCAGTGACATTGTTGTGCAGGGGATTGTGGGAAAAAAATTAGCAAGTCTTGTGCATTGCAGGGGATGGAGCCTTCAAAAAATAAATGGATGGCTTGTTTTTCTGACCTTCCCACAAAGGAGTCTTCCCCTTTTGCACTTTAGCATACATGAAAGCAGGATGAGAGCATCCAAGCTGTGTTTGGCTTTTCGTTGTTGTTTTTCCAGCTCTCTTTTTTTTAATTCACACTTTGTGGTCTCAGATTTTTTTTTGTCTTTTTTCCTTTGCGCCTATTAACAAACAGTGATGAGCAAGTTTTTCAATATTTTTTTGTGTTGCAACTTGTTAAATCTTACAGATGTAGTAATATTGCTTAGTAGCAAAATAACTAATTACTTCACTTGTACTTTAATGTATATTCTTCCTTCTTATAAAAGGTTTTTAAACAGATTTAGAAGGACACACAAACATGTTTTTTGATTAGAACTGTGCTGTTTAGAAACTATTATACTATTACCCTTTTGAAATTATAATTTCTTCATTTACCAGATACTCAAAAAGTTATTTAAATATAGTAATTAAGTGCAAGTGACAAGTTACTGCCTAAGACTGCAAAAAATGTTTTGAGCCTAAACTCTGGACCATATATTTTTTCGTTAAGAGGAATAATTCAAGCCCCATACCTCAACAGATTGGTAAAATAGCAGGTAGGGGTAGATTGATTAATCCCTGATTTCCAGTTTTACTTTAGTACTTGTGTTTTTTTTACTTTATTTATTTGGGAGAGGGGGCATTTTGGGAACAAATAATTTACTTTTGACTGCACTTCATATCTATCATTGTTCTGGAAAGTTCATACTTCTGCTCGAGGTCAGTTGAATGTTCTTGTATTTTCTAAAATCTGATGGTGGCATGGCTTGGTTTGATACCACTCATTTTTTTACCCGGTCATTGATATGTTTTCTGGCTTCACTTCAAGCGAGCTTCCTAGCAAGAGAAGCAGACACTATAATGGGACATTTTTCACAGCATGGTTTCAGCTCAACTCACCTCAGCTCCAATCATCTCTTCTCTTTTCTATCAAGAATTGTACCTGTTACCAAGGACATTCTGTGTAGAAAATGGTCAGATAGCATTACCACAGTGGGCTATCTGACATGCACATGAAACACCTTGTTAGCTCTCTATTCACTTCCTAAACTCTCCTCTCTCCTTAAAATTGCATTCAGTTATCTGCTTGCAGCTGCTGCTGAAACAATTTCATTGTCCTGTTGTGACAGAGACCCTGCTCATACAAGAAAATACCATCCCTTTTGTGTGTTCAGATAAAAAGTGATCTCTTAATTCTTTGTTAATTCATTCATTTTCTTTACCCCTTTATTAAGTTGTTTGAATCCTGACATTTTTTAAGACAGAGTACTTAAGTAATGAAGTTGTGTTCTTTGTCTGACACTGTTGATTTCAGCCTTCCTCTCAATCCTCCTCAAGTACAAAAGCCTTGGCTTGCCTTCCTGAGGCCCTATTAGACCTCACCTTTGCTATTAATTGCAGGAAGGAAGGATAATCTTGGGAGAGGCAGAGTTTAGTGAAGCTCATTGCTCAGAGGATCTGGAGGGGTGCACAAAGGGTGAAAAGGTTTTAGAGTCCTCAGACCAAGCTGGGAGAAAGAGGAGGACGGAAGAGGAGTGGGAAAGAGAGAGGCAGTGAATGACTTTTAGTTACCTTTGGGGTTAGAATCCTCATGACCTCCCCTCTGTGTCATTTGGGCCCCATTTGTAAATTTGAGGGGCTTGACCCAGGTCGTAGCCGGGTTCAGAGTGTATAAATCAGAGGCCTCTCCCTCCCTGAGTGCTCGGTGACCTCCCTGTTGCACATCCTGTCAACCAGCAGGGGAAAAACAAAACCCATACATTTCATCCAAGTTCCTCCTGTTCCAAAGAGCCCTCTCATACCAACATCACAAGATCATTTTCACAGTTCTCCAGTTGCTGCACAGTATGTTTATCACGAGAAAAAAAATCAGAGATAAAGAATAACTGTAACAAGCTGAGATATATCATCTAAATTGTCAGGATGCTGTTTTAATGGTATAGAGTCACTGATTTGAAGATTATCTACTTTATACAGCTGCCACATGAAAAAGCAGCCAAGGCAAGAATGCATTTATATCATATTTGACTTGAATTAATAAAATTTGTAAGGTAATATAGTACTAAACCATGGTTTATTTATTTTGTCTTTGACAGACACATAGTTGAAAAAAAAAAGAGTGAACGGGGCACTTTGCTTTACTTTGCCTTGGATTAATGAAATTTGAGGGTTGTGGGGTGGACAATCAGACTTGAGGAAGGTCTTGGTGACCCTGGGTATCCCATTCTTTCCCTTGTAAGGATGAAAATGAGAAAAAATGTTCTGTATCACGAAGGGGGAGGCTACTAAGTCCTTGTCTTCACATTCATATTCAAAACAAGAGCAAAATGCATAAAGCTGATCAAATTTGAATGAATGTTTTGATTTTTGAAGATGTTAGCAATGTATGCTTTGTACAGTTGACCTTAAGCAAATGAGCACAATTAATGCCATTTGCTAAGAAAATCAGTACGTCCTTGCAATAAAAAATGATGTTATACCGATAATAAAATAAAACTTCCAGAGACATTCTTGTCTCCAACTGTCCATAGTCATACTCCACTTAGAAAATGTGAGTAGTATTATGCTTTTGGGGAGCACCTGAAAGGCAAAAAAGTCAAAATATATATATATATATATATATATATATATATATATATATATATATATATATATATATATATATATATATATATATATATATATATATATATATATATATATATATATATATATATATATATATATATATATATATATATATATATATATATATATATATATATATAATCTTTAAACTGACTTATATCTGTAATGTACTTTCAGTCTTTGCTGAATGTATTCAAGAAAAAATTATGAAGCGTATTTTCTGAAGACGACAGACATTTTCAGTGTTAGAAGCTGATAAAAAAAACTGATCATTTCTACAATAACATATGTTTACCACTACAAATGCATGAATTACTGAAAGATCTGTTTGTTTTAATTACTCAGATTTGCAGATTATAGAATATTTGGAATACTGGGAGGACGAGTCCCTACAAAAGACTTATGCTATTTTGGGGTCCATTACTTTGTGAGGTTTTGGAGTTCTTGAGCTGGAGGGCAATAAAATGCCACATTTAACTCGGAGCATTTTAATGGTTTGGCATCACTTTGCTGGTTTCTCTTAAGTCCCCTTTGGGATATTTTAACTGTTAGAAAAAAAAGTGAAACTGCCATGAATGTATTTTGTTTCTTTTAAAGCAAATGAAAGCATACAGATACATTTTTTAGTGATATTTTATTCTTAACATCAGTCATCACAGCTACTGGGTAAAGATCAGATGAGATTTACAATGCACAGACTGTTGAAGGTTCTGTTAATATCGACTTTACAACAAAGCAAAATGATAGAATTTTGCACAGTTAGCCGTTCATGGCCAACTTAAGGAAGGCAGGATACATTTTTTGTCTCCATTCTAAAAGCAGATGAGGCCAGAAGCTGAATGTTTTCAGGTTTCCATTTGCCTGTACAGCTTAATTCTTTTTAACCTAAAATAATGAAAAACCTCATAGTCATACAGCAGATGTTAAGGTCATAAAGCCCAAAATTCATTCTTTGCTAATGAATGGTATCTTGTGATTCTAAAAAACTAAAACTCCTGAGAAGGATTTTTTGATACTTTTTGAAATTGGATGTTCTCTGATAGATGGCCAGATTGCATTCTAAAGGTCAACCTCATAGAGTCTTTTGGTCATCATACACTTTTGAATACCTTTTTATGAATGTAATATCATAAGGACCCTTTCAGTGATTTTATTCACACTTTTGACAAATGTCTGTTCTGTCTTAACAATGAATACATTTTTTGGGATTTGATTTCCGTAATTTGCCTAAATGTTAACTCCATTTAGGGATGAAGTTCATCAATTTTAGGGGGATATGGGAAAATGTCAGTTGACTACATGATCATTTCTGCTTGTCAACATAATGTCTCAGACAGTTTTGCTCGAAGACTTTGCATTGATGTCATTTAGGACTGGCCAAAAAAGTAAATGCACTTTCAAGACAAAGGATCTAGGGACATGGTCACAGGGTTTAAATGCCTACAGTTTATTGAATCACACTTCCAAAAACAGTCCTGGATCTGTTGTACCCACCACTTTACTTACGTGGGGTAATTATATACTTACTGGGGCTCAAAACTATGTGGCAGCATTTCTAAGTCTCATCAAAACAATTAAACAGGGCACACTTAAAGAAACTGAAAATAAACATTGCATGAAGACGTTTAAAGCTTCCTTCTGTGACAAAGAATCTAGTTTCATGGAATTTTATTTGAGGTTTCTAAAATTTGTGGTCCTTTATTTCACTGAATTGGTCAGGACCTTTGACCTATTATCTCCTAAGTAATGGGAAATTGTAACCCAGATTTAAAAAATATATATATCAGTTAAGGGTAATTTCATCAAACACTCTGCAGTTTGTTTTGGGATTATTTTGATTGAACAGTGATAATGTGCATGTATTTATTTTTTATAAATGCATCTTGAAAAGTTACTATTCTGTACTATAGGAAAATCAGCTTTGTTATCCCAGGGTAGAAAGGCCAATAAGCTAAGGTGCTAAGAACACCATAATGATATACTTGTTATCATGGAAAACAGTGAGAAATAGAAAAATTAATATTTTATTCACAATTTAAAACAAGAATGTCTGTCTGATATATGATATAGTTCTCAGCCTATCAACACATGTCATTTTTCTTGGACCTTTACTCATTAAAGGTAAAGATGTTTAGTTTGAAGGTTTAGGCCCAGTTTTGAGTAATGACATCATTTTCCTCTTTTACACAATTCGGTTTGATTCTTTTTAGGGCTGTCACTTTAATGCATTAATTTGATTAATTAATTACACTGCAAATAAATGCATTATAAAAATTAATCAAAAGATTAATCATAGCACACAAACATTTTAATATTGTCCAGCTGGAGGACCCGTGCATGGCAGTGGCACGTCACTTCACACATGCGTCTCTAGTCAAACCAAACAAAGCCCAGGTGACAACAGGAATGGCATATTTAAGACTTAGTCTTGTTTTATTTTTGAATTTATTTATCTATATTTGTACTACATTCTATAATAATGCATCAGGCCTGATTGTTTTGCTGGATGTCCTCGACCTTTTTTCTTATTTTGAATTTGATTTATGAAACACACTTAAAGTGTAATTTGAGTTGCCTGATTGAGCTTAGAATTTTCTGGACAAGTTGCCCTGACTTTGGTTTTATTTAGTCACCAATAAAAATGTGGATTTACATATCTTCACTTCTTAGTGTATTCATTTGATTAGTCATGCACTACAGTTTTATAATATCCTAGAATTCAAATTCTTTATTTGGGTACTTTAAGCAGATATGAGATTAAAATGCGATTAATTAGATTAATTTGATTATAAATCCGGTAATTAATTAGATTAATTGTTTTAATCGTCTGACAGCACTTATTCTTTTATATCAACAGAGGTTATTTAAGCAGCTAGACTCCTTCACACCTCTAGGCAAAAAGCTTCTGTTCTTGTTGACATTTAACGCTGCAGACAAAGCCTGCAGAAATACAGTCATGCTGATTACTGATGTTTTCTGTCGGCTTAGTTAGACCTTGGCTGAATGCAGACAAACACAGGTAGACCTTGAGTTGGATTTGTGTTTTGACTGATATGTTTCTGCTTTAGAGAGGGAGACACAGAGGAGGTGACATGCCACCCCTGAGCAGTTTGTGGGTGAGGTAGGGACGTGGGGAAGGATTATGACAGGGGAAGGAAATCTTACACCAGGCTGTTTTCAAGTGCAGGGTTGTTTTTGGCAAGATCACAACAAACTTGGAGCCTCCCTCTTTTTCTTTTAACCTAAATTTTTTGTGTATAGGGTCAAAGTTTAGACCATGGTGGCTGTTTTTCTTGTTTATTAACATCTACAGCTTCAATAGACTCTTTGTCCAACCCTTCTCTGCTTGATTACTCTTACTAGGTCGGACAAAATCTCTTCTACACAAGCTCATGTTCATTTAAAACAACCTAAAATCCATTTTTTGTGTTTATTTTACTGATTTATTTCGTTATTAAACTCAGCAAAAGACAAAATTGCACTAAGGTGTGTGTAGTTACTTGAAAAGCTCTATTTGACAGTGTCTTGAAGAGCAGGGTCCACAGCAATACTCTTGGTGCAAAGGCAGGCACTAATTGCAAAACGAAAGATTATCTTGGTTTGCATTGGTGTGTTTTGGCTGTTAGACGGCTCTTTTACACCTTCAGCCATTGAGCACATGTGATACTCTGTTGTTAACACAGCTTAACACACAGGACACTGCATGACATATGCTAGTGCTCATTTTTAAGTTGTTTTTCACTGAAGCATTCCCACAACATTAGAAATTATTAAAAGATGAGCCAGACACTTCTGCATTAGTGACAACTAGATCAAAAACTTTACCTTTTACGCAATCATCTGCCACACACACTCAACCAGTGAGCTCAGTGATCTTGCAGATGAACCATATCTTGGCATTGTATGCACCTCAATACCAATGAACATGGGATGCTGTGTAAAATGTAAATAGGAACGGGGGTGCTGGTTTGGCGGAGTGGTTAGTAACCAGGCACCCCATGTACATGCTTCTGCCGGTCCAGGTTCAAATCCCGCCTGTGACCAGTTTGCAGAGTGTCTTCCCCTACTCTCTCACCCCCTTTCACAAGCCTATCCACTGTCTCTCTCCTATCAATAAAGGCACAAAATGCCCAAAAAATACATTAAAAAAAAAATAATAATAATAGGAACGGAATACAGTACTTAAGTAATGTTTTCTAAATATTTTAAACTGAATACAGTACAAAGAAAAGGCAATGTTTGAACATTTGTTTGATACATTTAATAGTAATTTTGCAAATATTCAATAATTTTGAATTAGATGCCTGCAACACATCCAAAAATGCCACTGTGTTACGTCACCTTTCCTTTAAAATCACTCAAATTTGGGAACTGAGGGCACTAATTTTTGAAGCTTTGTAAATGGAATTCTTTCCATTCTTGCTTGATGTGCGACTTTAGTTGTTTAACAGTCTGGGGCCTCTTTGTTGTATATTGCACTTTACAATGTGCTACACATTTTCAGTGGAAATATATGTGCAGCAGGCAGTTAAGTCTAGTACCTGCAGTCTTACACTATGAAGCCTTGCCATTGTAATATTTACAGAATGTTATTTGTCTTGCTGAAATAAGTATGGACATTCCTGATAAAACACTGTTTCGCAGCAAGTTGCTTCAAAACCTGTACATACCTTTCAGCACTGCTGGTGTCTTCACAGATGTTACCCACACATTCATGTTGATGTGTTTTTTTTGCTTGTGGCCTATATCATGGTCCTAATGAATCTGAAGTGCCTTGGTCTAATTAAGTTGTTTCCTGAAGTGCTGCTGGAGCTCTTTTAGCTTTTTGCAAGACCTTTGTTCTTCATGCTCCTTGGAAGTTGGGAAGGTTGGGCCAGACCATCTGTTTACGTAAAACACACATTCAAATCCAAAGAATACTTTCAATGATTAAACTTAGGTTAAGGAAACAGAATGGAAAATACCCTCAGATAACATGAGTTACTTTTGCAAACATAGAGAACCCCATTTCAGGAATGCTAGAATGAGAAAAATAGCTTCATATTTTGTTGCAACATGCTTGAAATTCGTAGGGAGCTTAGTGACAGTTACTATGAGGGGAGACCCTCTGGTGGATTGGCAAGCTGATGAACAATATATATGTCAGAAACTGTTGTTAGTCTGACACTGTCTCTCTGATTCTTTCCCCCGTCAAGAAGGGGCATGCTCTCTTTATAGTTCTGCACATTCCACTGTAATATAAGAAATGGCTGCCAAGAATTAATATGTGGCTTGTTGTTAGTTTCCCTTTCTGGTTTCATATTCCGTGTTTATGGTTTCCTGGTAAAAGCCACAGCAATTCTTAGAAAAGTAGAGGCCTAAAATGCAGCTGAAACACTGTATGCATTATGATCATATGTGAGATGGTTAATGATTTGCACCATCAGGGAAAACAGGTCATGTGTTGAATCTAGGGACATGTGAAGTATGAACCCAAGTAACCCTTAGGTAAACTTAACTTGTTTTCATTCACATGAAGTGGGTTTTGGGGTCACTTTGGATAAGCAAGGATTGTTAAACTACCAGAAAGAAGACATTCACAGGTATTAATATTTACTTGGTTGTGGTTTTCTTTGCTTGTGAAACAGTAAAATGCTATGTGTGAAAGCAATATTAAGGAAAGTACTTTACAATGGTGGAATTTAGGGTCATAGTCTACATGACAGGTTTACAGTGGTAGTATTTTTCTTATAGATAAACACTGATATGGGTGTAGGGAACAGGAGTCAAGGAATTTAGAGCAACCCCTCTCCTACAGACTGGTTGCTGATTAAAGAACACTGTCACCTCAGAGACAGGGGCCAAACTATAAAGTTGAAATCCACATCAAACAATTTTTTGTCAAACCCTGATTCTGTCATAATTGTTTTCATTCTGATTTATATCTAAGTGTACACTTGTGGCCCTTTTCCATTAGCCCTACTCTACTCTACTTGACTCTACCCGTCTTTACTCTACTCGCCTTGTGCTGCTTTTCCATTAGCCCCAGTCACCTGCCCAACGGGGTGCAGTGTCGCGCTAAACAGCTGATGGTCACTGCGGTGACGTCATTTTGAGCGCAACACAACAATCTGTGGCTTTTTGTCACAAACCGAGTGAAAAAGGAAAGCAGAAGAGGGCTGCAGGTGGCAAGAAGAAATACCCCATGAGAAGCACAGGAGAGTTTTGGAAGCCGAGGACGAGAGCAATCGAGCTGCAAAGAAAAGACGTATGAGGGTAAGCTAATGGTAGCTATCGCTAGCATGCTAGGTTGTCGCGCTCATGACTCATCGATGACGACATTGTCTGACCAATCAGCAGCCGGGAGTCGGTGATATCATCTTTTAGTATCGACTCAGTTCGCTTGGAACCAGAGCGGAGTAGGTACTAAAACTAGCTTGTTGTAGGAGGTACCAGGCTAGTGGAAACACGCTGCTAAGCGAGTAGAGCCGAGTAGAGTAGGGTCAAGGCATGCTAGCGGAAAAGGGCCATTAGATATACGTCAGAACAGTAATTCAGAAAGGTACTTCTAATTACTTCCACCAAGGAAGTTGTTTTTGTCCGAGTTTTTGTTAGTGTATTTGTTCAGAGAATAACTAAAAAAGGTGAGAACGGAATTTGATGAAATTTAAGGAAATGTTAGTCATAGCACGAGGAAGCAGACCTTTGATTTTGGTGGTGATACAAATCAGGATGTGGATCCTGGAATTTTGTCAAGGATTTGATGACAGTGTGTAATAGAGCAGTTTTCTACATTTTTGGCAGTTAAAAACCCCAATAGTATTTGTGCTCTCAGAGCATTTTTAGTTAGATATTTGATAAATAAAAATGCAATTTGATATCATAATTACATTTTTGTTAAATTTATTTGGTGGACTTTATTGGCTATCCCAAAGACTGTAGTCCACCCACAGATCTTCTTTTTTTTTAATGTATTTTTTGGGCATTTTGTGCCTTTATTGATAGGAGAGAGACAGTGGATAGGCTTGTGAAAGAGGGTGAGAGAGTAGGGGAAGACGCTCTGCAAACTGGTCACAGGCGGGATTCGAACCTGGACCGGCAGAAGCAAGTACATGGGGTGCTAACCACTCCGCCAAACCAGCACCCCATCCCCACAGATCTTTTAATTGGTGAAGCAATCAAAAGTGATGAATGTGGGGAATGACAAGATTAAACAAAACTGTAAAAAAAAGCCTGAAAAAAATACATTCTTTTAACTTACAGAACTCTGCGCATATGCAGATGCCCCAAACTGATTAAACAAGCAGACCTGTAGATTATGCTGACAAAGGGATCCTTGGCCTTGTATGTGCAATCAGTAACATTTGTTATGGATACTCAGATACAAAGTAACTACCTGTACAACCATATAGAGAAGAGGACCCCAATAAAATAAATTACAATTAATAAATATATTTTCAACAGGGTCATATGAGAAGGACAAATCTAATGTCTAGGCATCCATAAATGCATCACCATAATTTTCTATTAGCCCCTTTGTCTCTTTCCACCTCTCTATATTTCCACAAATTTCTGAAAATCACAAGAATGAAGAAATATAGTTTCAAAATGAAAAACAGATTACAGAATTAAAATACAAAAAAATGAGTAAGGTACTGACATACACTTTGTAAAGTGTCTTGAGATAATGTGTTATGATTCAGGGCTAATCCAATAAAGACTGACTGATGGATCCATATGCAGAGCTGGATTGAGGTGAGGCCCAAAATTTCTGGCAGCACCCCTGCTTGTCTATGACATCTGAGCATATCCCATAAACGTCACCCTAAGAACCAGTGGAGAAGTGAACAGTACTGTAATCCTTGAGGGAAAATAGGGTGTAAATGATGTTTGCATGGTCATTTGCTGCACATAGGAGGTCTGCAGGTGAGTTTTTCAATTGCAAGTTGGATCCACATTGTTTATGCATTGTTTGCACACACACAGTCAGCTTAGCACCAGATCCCAACGGGTGCTTATTTTTGTTATTTCATTGAATAAAAAGGCTGGTTGTTGTTTTATGGGTGAGTTAATGTGTGCTTTTGTTGGTGGGAGATGGATAGTGTTAACATGGCCACTACTAGCTACCCTCTGAGCATGCTTTGGATCATAACACTAATATAATATACATCAGTTCAGTACACAAGACTGTTTTGCTCTCAGTTTAGTGCAGAAGAAGATGTGGGGACTGTTTTTTTTTTTTTTACATGAGTTTAAAATAAGGACAAAAAGCTATTTATAACATACAGCAGCAATAATCAAGGAGACACCAAAATGGCACCCGAGATTAACATCCTAAGTTTTTGGAAACATTACACTAACAAGTAGAGCACAAAATACATCAAATGCAACAGAAAACAACACAAATATTCCTTCAACATTACATTACTTCAACATAAAGTAAATGTTAATCCGATTTTACCTTAAAGAATGGGGGTCCATGAGCCTATGAGCATCTAGGTCAGTCCACACATCACTACAGTAATCAAAATACCAGTCCCAGCAAATATAAAATAACAAAATTCAGTTCAGAAGCACAAACATAAAATGAAAAATCGGACATTAGAACACCAAATGGTTGTGGGAAAACAAAGTTAAACCAGTTTGTCACGGTTTAATTAAAGCTGCTTCAGTGGCTTTCTCTTGAAAATTTTTTAGATGCTGAAAGAGCTCTGAAATGAATTGTAATAAAATGTTTTCTTATTTTGACTAACATTTGCAAGATTTTCCATTCCTTCTTTTGTCAAAGCTGTGTCAGTAGGACCCTTCAGTAATATATGGTATTGATTGCACTGCTGAATGAACCAGCCTTTTCCTCACTAGGTCAATGCACAGCTCTGTGTAATGTAGGTCAATGTAAACTTAGAGTAAACACAGAGCAGTGAAAGAGCCTCATTACAACACATAGCTCAAACTGACATGCTCCCCTGTTCAAACAAACTTTAAGGCGCTCAGACAGGAATTCAGCCAAATACCGTTGTGTCTGATAAAAACACACTTTCAGCTGATGTGTAAAGAAACAGACATCAAGACAGAATTCAGTGCACTCTAAATATACTTTTAAAAAATATTTGTAAGTTATTATTTGCATTTGTACATTTTACTTTAGTCTTGGTCTTAAGGTGGATATGCATTTTGGTTCTGGTCACAATTTGGTCTTTTCTGAACACACTGAAGTTTCAGTCTACTTTTAGGAAAAGGCTAAAAACACCATGTTTGGCCAGTCTTAGGTTTTTAACTGTACTCCACTTTTGGTAACAAAGTATTAGTACTTGAATTGATTAAAAAAAAGAAACAGATAAATATACTGAAAAACCTTAAATGTTTTCAGGTGCTGTGGAGTATTTTCCAGCTTATGGAACAGCCTAACTGTAGACCTGAGGGCTGTGATTTTCAACCTAATGTTAATGTCTTTAAAAGCAAACTCAAAACTTACCTTTTTAGTCGAGCTTTTACCTGAATTACCTTGTAGTGTTTTTATTTATTCTAATAATATCTATACAGGCCACTTTTTTTTATTATTTTATCTTATCTTATTTTTTATCTTTTCTTTTAAAATCTTTTGTATTTTTCCTTATTTTATTTTCTAGTTTTCCTATTTTATTCTCTATTTATTTATTATTATAATATATATATGTATATTTTAACTTAATTTCAAGTTATTTTTTTAATCTTATTTTTTTTATTCATTTTCTTATTTTATTTCATGATATATTAAATTTTATACTTTTAACCTAACCTCAAGTGTTTTCTTATTTTTAAACCTTCAAGATGGCGTTTCCTCAGTACGTACTGGGTACAGCAGTGTACTTTATTATTGTCTTTATTTATGATGCTTTTTATCGACACTGTGTATGGATTGCTGTGTGGGCGGGTTCAGGGGCTGGGTGGAGTGGGTTTGGGTCATAAATCCTTCATTTAATTCATTTGTCTGTTTGTAAAGCACTTTGTGCTACATTTTTTTGCATGAAAAGTGCGATATAAATACATTCTGATTGATTGATTGATTGATTTTCTCTGTGAGTGATTTATGCTGATTATTATTGATGCTCCTTTTCAGTATTCTAGGGAAAGATGAGGCACTATGCTTCTGACAGAACTAGTGTAGCTCCCAGGTTTTATGGCTTTGCACACAAGTGGATGTTTGTTAAAGTTCAGTGGAGGTACAGAAATAGGGTGGGGGGTGGCGGGGTCCTTGTGCTAGAGCTATTTTTCGTACTGTAATGAGCAAGGAATAAAGCAGAGTCCAAAGACCCTAAACTTAAAAGTCCAAACTCAGAGCCAGTCATACTTGAGTCGTTGTCAACATCTCTGCAAAGCTCGACGGAAATCCTTCAAAGCATTCTTGAGATATTTTTCAGAAGCAAGGGATGAACATGAGACTCATTGACCCTGACCTTCTACCTTTAAAAGCAAAAATATTCACCCCTGAATTTAGGAAGGAAAGTTATGCAAAGTTCAGCATACCTCCTTCAAACTATTTGTGATATATTAGTATTACAAGTAAGGGGCGGTTATGAGACAGTGACTTTTGATAGCATGCTTTCAGAAGCAAGTCCATTCAATCGATATATTGAAGTGGACATTTGCAAAAAAAATTATATATATATATATATATATATATATATATATATATATATATATATATATATATATATATATATATATACAATATCCAATATCCAAACATTTTATGGCAAAATACTTATCAATATCAACATAACTTTTAAGGTTTATTTATTTATTTACCCCACCACTCTCACACACCTCCTCTTCCTTATACTTGTTTAGATCCAGTTCTTTGTATCTCTTTTTAAACAGATTTATGTTCCTGCTTTGTTTTATCTCCATATCCAAATTGTTCCATAAAGTCACCCCACAGCTCGATATACAGAAACTTTTCATTGTTGTTCGAACCTTTTGTTTTTTGAAATTTAGGTTTCCCCTTAGATCATAACCTCCCTCCCTTTCTGAAAACATTTTCCGAATTGTATTTGGCAGCAGATTATTTCGTGCTTTATGCATTACTAGTGCAGTTTCAAATTTAACCAAATCTATAAATTTCAACATTTCAGATTTTATAAACAGAGGGTTTGTGTGATCTCTGTATCCGGCCTTGTTTATTGTTCTTATTGCTCTTTTCTGTATTCTGCATATATAAGTAATATAGAGGACAAGATCTGTTTCGCATCTGTGACCCTGATCTTTGACTCCAACTATGTAAATATTCAAACCTTAAGTCAGTGGAGTTATTCATGCAAAGTTTGATCAAAGTGTTTCTTGAGATATTGTGTTCAAGAGAAGTGGCTGAAGGAGGCTGGAGGACCTCAAAATTCAACATATGATCTCATAATACTAAAACAGATAATCCTTTTCAGGTCAATTGTTAGTGCAAAGTTTGGAAGAAATTCTTCGAAGCAATCTGTTATCCCATTTGCTTACAAAGGTCGAAATGAGATCTCATTTAGATTTAGATTTAGATTTATTGGTCCCCAAGGGGGAAATTCATTTCCACTGACTGTACATTACAGAGGGACAACAACAACAGCAACAACAGAGGACATCATACAGTCATCATACAGTCATACAGATCTCATGACCTGTAAACCATCACCGCTTAACGCTTTAACTACTAGCTCAACTGTTAAATTCAGTGATATTTAATGTTTTACAAAAACAGAACAAATCAAATCATTTTTTGGTTACATTAACACTTCAGGAAACAGAGAAAACCACAAAAATACAGGTATTTGCTTTGTGTGGGATTGAAAGGTTTTTAGAGTCAACAGTTGATCGTGTGGTGACATAAAAATGCACAAATATTTGGGACAAAATAAATATAAAAAAAGGCAGAAATGTCTGTAAAAAGATGCAAGAATTACTTAAAATAGATGATACTGAGTTTGACATACACAAATAAAGTTTTGATAATAAAAGACTTTATATGTAAATATATATTATCATACCAGTAAATGGTTAAGTATTTAGAATAAAAATGATAGTAATAATAATAATAGTAGGTTTCAGCTTTTAAAACCGTTAAATCCCACAAACAATATCATTTTTTTGGTTTGTTTGCATTTTTTTCTGTATCATAAAACACTGACAGAAACAAACAATGACATGTTATGATTATTTGACACAATTAATACTCCTGTATTCAATGACCTCTGCCAAACAGTTGAGCTGGGAATTAAAGGGTTAAATCTAAACACTTAATCTTCGAGTCAGGCCTTGTATTCTGACTAGTTTATCCTTGAGGCAGGAGGTTAACTGTGCAAAGCCTGAAGAATATCCCTCCAAACATTCTAGGGATATGTTCATGAGCAATCAGTGAATATGGGGCTCCATGGCCTACAACATCTGACCAGTCCATCGTTTTGTCCAGGTGGTTATTGGTGCTATGGTTGAGGCACAAAATATTTCAAAAGATTTTTAAGGTATGTTGTTTTAAGAATTAAGAATTGGCACGTCATATGTCAATCAATCTTTATTTGTATAGCGCCAATTCATAACAAGTGTTATCTCAAGACACTTTACAATAGAGGAAAAGCTCTTCATTTTGTGGATACACATATATGCATAGATACATATATACATAAAAAGATACACATATACATATATATACAAATATATGCATCCAACACCCAACATGAATCCATATAGCCAATCATGAATCCCTCCATCATGGCGGCAAGAAAAAACGTTCTGTTAAGCAGCAGGAAATCTTGAATGTGGATCCCAGTCTCATGATGAACAGCAAATCCACATGATGCTGTGATGGGTGTGAGGGCAAAGGAAGGGAGGTAAGAGGAGACAAGTGGACTATAATAAGACCTAAAGTTAGGGACAGATCCATGAACCATAGACCTGTCGTCTGATTTATTAGAGGTTAGCATCTTGAGAGGCTACATCTCGTTTTCAGGAGGGTCCTCATGTCTGAATGGTTGTGGTGATCATTTTATAGAAGTATAATCTTAGATATTCTTACTGAAAATAAGAATTTATGGAAGTGACGAACTCATGGATGCCCAGACCACTAGTGCATCCCAACCATATTTGTCTCCATTAAGTATAAATGTGTTAAGGCCTCTTGAGATGTGACATCCCATTTTCAGAGGGACCTCATGCCTATGTGGTAATAAAAAATAGATACTGTAGATGTATTGATCATGGATAGGGAGATCATGCTAATATCTACATGAACAGCTATAATGATAATGGGAATTGAATGTTCCTAATGAAATGGCCAACTATGTGTCATGTCTATAATTGTAGTTTTTGAGGCTTCGTGACTCCACAGCAGTAGGCAGTCTCCACCAAGGATCCCAGACCACCTACAAGACAAGAGCCAGAGACGAGTACAGGAGCAAACGGGAGCAAGTATGTGCAGTCCATAAGTCTTGACTGTAGCCGGCACAGGTGCAGGTGCCTCTAAGACCAGTACATCGTGGATGTTAGAGACAGCCAACCCCCAAAATATTGGTTTGAAGATTTAGTGAATTTGTTGTCTCCTTTTTTGACTCAGAGAAAAAGATGGTTGACAAACAGAATAAGTCTTATTTTTAGTAAAACAAATCAACACTGTTCCTTCCCATATGTATACATCATTTTAGTAATTCTGTCATTATTTGTTGTTTTTTTGCCTCCAAGCAGCTCTAGTTTCAATTAAGTGGCAGAAGGCTTTTTATTCCCCTCATTCAGACACGAATGGCCTTGTAAACTGTGGTGGGAAGGAGTCAGAAGACCACCATGCACAGCCAGAATTTGGGTAGAAACTAAAATACTTCCACAAAAATGTTGGGTTTCTATCCAGCACGAGCCTAGTAAAAGACGCTTTAATTCAGTTTGGTCTCCATTTAAGGCTTGGGTATAAAAATTCACACGTTACTGCCTGAGAGTCTGACTTGTTCCCTCAACATCAGCATGGACTCAACCTTTGATGCCGCAGCCATAAAGTGCTCAGCCAACAGAAAAGTGGTTTCAGACAGAAACTGAGGCTGTGAGCAAGGGTGGGAAATGTCTGAAGAATTAAGAATGCAGCTGGTAAAGATTTTCTTTGAAAGCCCTAATTTGAATTTGTTTAGAAAGATAACCACGATATTGAATATTTCAACAATACTCAAAAGTTCACGGGGTTCAAAACAGATTAAATGGCTATACTAAAATTATAAACCCTTAAAAGGAAAAGTGATGATTTTAGTTTTTATCTGACTGAGACTTCACACAAATGTTTGTATGGAATTGTTAGGCAAGATGCATTGTGCTATGACTTAACCCTATAAAGCCAATAGTATCATATTTGATACATACTTTTATAATACCTCTATCTACTCAAAATAATCAACAAATTACAAAAAAAACACATCTGAATAAAATCAGATAAATGATAAAAAATGTCCTCAAATGGATTATCAGCTGCTAAAAACACCTAATGTATCAGATGAGATACAAAAAATCTATATGTTAAATTTTATGGACATTTTGATTTTTATGGATTATAGCAGAAAGTGAAACAAACATTTCAGCTTTTTTCCAATTTTTTTCCAATATTTCCAATTTTCTAGCTATAATCTATAGTCTTGGGCCTTAAAGGGTTGATTATGTTATTCTCTATTGCAATTGATATTTGAGCATTTTAAGTGTTTTTTAGGTTCATTTTGAAGACTACATTAATTACTAAGAGAGATTTTGATCAGCCTTTCCAGCATTGCTGCAGATGGAACCAAGAGCATCTAGTAATTCACTGTGACTTACAATTCAATAAGTAACTTGAAAACTTGGTCCCATGTGTAACAGTGTATTGCCTTACTTTTGGTTCTCTCCTGAGGGACAGAGCTGACTAAAATTACCTTGGACTTTCGATTGCATTTACCATTGAAATGAACCTTATAAACCCACTTTAAAGTACTGAACTATCCCTTTAACGGTCGTTGATATCTTATTGCTTTTGGTTATGTTGACCAACTTATTTATTTTTACAAATACATTGAACTGTAATTGACAAGCTAAAGGATGAGGAGCTGTGGAAAGATCCTTTGTTTTTGAATAGTCGCCTTGTTTGAAAATTGCACCTTTAGTTCAACACATTGCTTTATGTTATGGGTGACACTGCCCTCTACTGGACACAATGTGGATGTACCCTGTCATTTCAAACACGTGCTCTTGATCCTGGTGTTTTATCCATGTACCAAAGAAACTGTGGTTGACCAACTTTGTAAAAACAGCTCGTGGCGCAACTGTCAGTTTGTTGTTTTCCTCCATACTGGTTAAAAACAAAACTCTTTACAGTGAGGTTTACACAAGATACTTGTGATTATTCATGGAGTTATTGAATTCATGAAGCAAGTATGAGCTGATTTTAAATGTGATTCAATATACTAACTCGTCTTACTTCTTTGTAAATGTGTTGAGGATGTTTGCTTTGTGCATTCTGGTATTGTTCAGGTCAACGTTAAGTCATGTTTTTGTGCTTCACTCATTTTTTTCCTTTGCCAAGGTTATATCTTACCAGTGAACAGGTTTAGTCAAAATTTGCAAGTTTGAAGAATTTTCAGCATAGGTTAGAAATACACATACTCTAGTCACTTTGATTTTGGTGCTGAACTTAATCCAGGTTCACTTTGAGAACAATGGGACATAACTTTTTTTTTACTAATAACTCAGCAAGTTTTAAACAGATCTGGGTGACATTTCAGGGAATACTGACCATGGCACATTGCAGTGCTTCGATCTTGATGATCCAAATCCAACTGTGGATTAGGATTTATTTCAAGGATTTGTGAACTGTGGGATGGGCCAGTTTTATTTTGCATTTAAGAAAATGCCTTGGCGCAGATTTATGCTTTCAAAACAATTCCATCTTTTTGTAACACTTTTCTTCTTTAAATAATAGTCCTTTTAAACATGTGAAAAATGACTTGTGTGAACTTAATTCAAATATTTTCAGAAGAATAGTTCATCATTGTTACAATAATGACAGGGACATAAAACTCATTTTAACAACCAAATTTATTCAAAACATCTGAAGAAGTGGGTTCTTGAGCATTCCAAATGAAACTGGTGGATCTTCTTCACCATGTCCGTCTTCTTCTGCACCCCACAGCTTCATATGAAACTGTAAAAAGAAATAAATCAGACAAACTTTAATATCAAATAAAAAACACAGTTCTTTACCTACCAGAAAAACATATGTTTATAAATAGATAACTACAGTGTCCATCTTGTTCTGTTAGTAATCCTCAATTACACTTCTGATGTTTGTAATAAATGCAAAATGTCATAAAACAGCACTGTGAGTGAGGGTGATGAGTAATATTGGAGCTTCTAGTGCCGTGTGTGCAGAACAGAGAGTGTGATACTCTTACTATGCCTTGCCTTTTGTGCGATATAAAGTAAAGGGACACATTATGGGTGCAGTATGTAGTACAAGGTTGAATGATAAAGTACAATATGTCTACAAGACCTATCATCAACATCTACTAAATTTCTCTTGGACAGACTGTCTTTAAAACTTGTCTTTTTGTAGCACTGGGTAAGTGTACATAATGCATTACTTCTCTCTTCCATCCCCTTTGTAGTCCTGGTATTAAATTAGATTGTGATAAACAGTGCTAAATCCCCCTGGGAATTAGGCATATCCACTGACAAACTTTTTACAAAACAAGTCCAAAGGTCAACATTCAAGTTTTGAAAATGGCTGTTTTGGGGTGCAGGACATACTAGAATGCATTCCTCTTTGAAAGTATTGTAATTTCTTCGAGCCAAAGACTAAATGGAAACACTTGAGGAACATGTTAAAACAAGACTGAGATGAAAGGGAAGAACTCTCTTAATGTTCTTCTTCTTGATGATGGAGTGCAGTTAAAAATGTAATCACTCAATCTTAAAAAGGCATCATTGAGTTGTTTCAGACAGTTTAAAGTCTCCTAAATTAGATTAAATTACACCAAGACTTGGGGTAATTGGCCTTTGAATTTTGATATATGAGAGTTTGATCATATAGGACACATTAAACAGAGACAATAACAGTTTTGATATTAGATCATCTTTTAGAACATGTAGGTGCAGCTTGTGGAAACAGGTCAGGAGCAAGACCAAGTTCCCCAAAGTGGCCACCATCTTTTCAGTGATTGCTCCAAATTGTTAACTTCAGTGTTCTGATTATATAATACTCTTATGCTCTATGCTGATCCGAGCAGCAACTGGGCTGGTTCTGAACCAGAACCACTTCACTTGGATCGGCGCTGGATAACTATGACCTGGATGACTCAGAACCTACATAGACTACTGAGTTGCTTTTCATTTGAGTAGGTATGCCAACATCAGTTTTTATGCTCGCCATTGAACACTCACAGCAAGGTAATGCAGACAATCTTGAGACTGGACCATATTTCACATATTGATAAAAATGCCTGAACTGGCCCCTCTGTGAGATACAAGACAAATTTAAATGTAGAGAGGTAAAGAGAGGCCACTCTTATCCACAATAATTTGGAGATGTCTACTCTCATATCTTTGAATTGCACAGTAACAGTCATGGCTGAATAAAAGTTCCTGGCTCTTACCTATCGCAGCCTCCTGGCTTCTCTTTCAGACTCCAGAAGTGTCAGCACATCTCCCTCTCTGACTGGGCCCTTCACATTTCTGATGATGGACCTGTTGCTGTCATCCATAAACTCAACACGGACCTAAAAAAATACAGAGAGAAAAAAACGCATATACATGATATGACACTATTTGATACTTGCAGTTTTATCCATGGCTTTAGTCATATGGTTATCATATCTTTCCTAACAGTTTGTTTGTATTTATTAAGAACAATTTATTATTGTTCAATTTCCACACTGATCTCTAGTCCACAAAGATGTAATCATTAATTATTTACTATGCCAGATATTATGAATATATACATTAGAGAAACATGAGATTCAGATGTACAACTGGAGAGAACATTAAATAATCACCATAGTACCTGATAAAATCTGATTTTGATATAGTCTGTAGTCATCTAATGTTTATGGAGATTCATCTGACAATACTAGTCTGCAGCTCTCAAAGATGAAATACTGCGTTTCAGGACAGTGTATGACCAAGTAGACATTTTAATTAGTTGAACATTAAAGGAGGTGCATGCTTCAAACAACAGATTTTCCTGAAATTAAACAAACTTGGCAAAGGTGGCAGGAGAACACCTGGGCATTTATAGTGCACTACCATCACACATGTGCGAGTTTTGTAATCTAACATCTTCCATCAATACTGGTGGCTCTTACTTGATGAGCTCGTGTTGCTTACCTGTGTACATTGTCCCTGGGAACCAGTTCTCCCGAGCACTCTGGTGACCTGGGAAAAAAGTAAGCAAGACCTAAAATCAGGACACTATGTAATATCTAAGGTTTAATAATATAACCTATGGAAGGCCCAGGGCAGCATTAAGTCAGGCTAATGGTGTGGTAGCTAATAAGACAGTAGCAGAGACGGTCCTCCATGATGGGCACATGAGAGCTCCGACTCGGTCGGTAAAAACGGCTCTTAAAAGTGCAGTTAACTCTAATTTTTGGCAACGGTGTCACGTATAAGTTCTTACTATAGCTGTAGATTCACAAAGATACAGATATGTTCCTAATTTAATGCGTTTTCTTACTCTGGCGAGCTTGATCGGCTGCACGCGGCTGGCGTCCATATTGTCGGGCTAGACCGGAAAGGAAGTGACGTGGTGCGGTGACGAAATATATCGAAGGTCTAAATTTTATTGATTTAAATTTTCAATATATTTTTTATTATAGTGTTACTGGAGGGAATATATATTTAATCAAATGCGCAAACTTTCTGTGAAGTTGACTTTAAAAAAAACAAGCGTTTACACGAATATGAGCATTTCCGTTTCCGACAGACGGCCGAACCATTACACAAAGGGAGGGGGAAGGAGCGTACCATTACCGGTAGCAGCAGTTTCTGTATTACTTTTAGTTTCTGTGTCAAAGTTTTTGAGGTAGTGTAAGATGCCGTACCGTGGGAAAAGTATATGACAAAATACGTTTGTTTCAGCAATGATCGATATAGTTTTAACTTACTTAGGGATAAGTCAATTAAATTATTTTTCTGTTCGTTGGGGGGGAATCTGACTTGTCCAACTCTTGTGGGTGGGAAATGTTCTTTTTTTTTGAGTCCTGACCCCAGCTGTCCTTGCTTAAGTTTTCTTTTTATCAGCCAGGTACACCATTCAGCCTAAAATGTTGATTTTAGTCGTTATTTTAATCAAAAACGTTATGTAGTGCTTTCTATTTATAATATCATATTGCCATGTTTTTATTTAGCTTCACAATTGTACTGCTATTTTTTTATCCTCTACAACATTTTGTTTTAATTTCCCCTTGTATTGTCTTAAAGGTCTTTTCACAAAATGAAACATTAAGTTTGAAATTCAGTAATATTACAGTTGACTTACCTTTTAATTCGCCAATGTGATGAACTGGGGGTTGTAAACTTTACCTTCATGTTTATTGAACTGAGCTCAAATATCAGTTCAAATATCAAATATCATAAAATTAATTATTTAATCACTCTCAAGATCCATTTTACAGAAGCGCATTGCATTCACTGAGTCAAAAAAAAAATTAGACACCTTATCTCATGATTACGAGTTCTTTTCTCGTAACTATGAAATCTTTTCTTATTCAGTGAATGCAATGCACTTTTGTACCATTTCAACCACAGTTGTTTTTTTTTAATATATTGTTTTCCTGGTATGAGTCTTTTTTTTTCTAAGAAAAAAAAGTCCAATAAAATTTTTCCCACTTTACTGTTGGGGAAGCATCATAGAACTGGCATCCTAAGGTTGGTATGACCACAAACCTTTTTCAGACAATTTACAGGAACAAAAACCACAGGCCAATTACAGAAACAAAAATTTAAGTTGAATGTCTCTTGGAATTAAGTCATTTACTGAATGATATTTATAGTTCAGGAGAAAAGTTTTAACCACCTTCTGTTTCTTACAGAGGCAAAGTAAAAGTGCTACAAGAGCACAAACTTCTTTCAAGGCATTTCTGACACTATTTACCATGTCCAGCAATGCTAACAAATTCAATAAAAAAAAATTCTGGATCCAGATTCCAATCACAGCTAAAATCAAAGCACATTTTCCTTGTGCCATGACAAACATCCCCTGAAAATTGCACCAAAATACATTCTTAAATTTTTAAGTTGCTGGCAGACAAGCATAAAGATTAACAGAGGAAAAAACATAACCTACTTGGTTGGGCTAATTATCACAATCAGTTGATTTTGCTAACCACAATTAAAGTCATGAATGAAATCTTGTGAAAATGTAACTTTTACGGCACAGATTCGAATAGCCTTATCATACCCATTTGATTGAGTAACCAGAGTGGGACTACTGTATCATACATAAGTAACAATCAATATTTTTTCACAGCTCTTTGATTGGTATTTGTGTAAAAATCACCATAGTGTATTCTCCATTATGCCAAGTACTGAATGGAATTTAAGATAGATTTAGTTTAATGAGTCCAAAACACTCTTCCCTGATTTGTACTTGTAATCACATTTAGTGAGAGTAGGCTGAAATGCATTTATCTTACTTTTGTATTCAAATCTTTTACTTATGTTACATTGTTCATACAGTAATGTTGTTTGACAAAATAAAATGTATCCTGCAGATATTAACAAGAGCCTAGCTTTGTCTAGGCTCCTGATCCATATGTAATAAAATGAAAAAAAAATTGTGGTTACTCTATGGATGAAAAAACATGAATGTCAAAGACAGATACAGAAATAAAATAAAGAGCAGAATTTGTGTTAGAATAAAACGATGGCAACAGATGGATCTGGCGTGAGTATCAAATTCTGCAGTAAAAACTTCATGTAGAAAGCCGTCCATTGCCTTGTTAGCAATACATACTGTCATGACACCACTCTCTCCGCCTCTCCTTCTCAGACCTCAAAGCCTTAAATCACATCGCTAATCCTCGTGAACAGTATTTTTAACTTGCGTTTGGACAGAAAGGACAGCAATAGGATTAGAGAATCAGTAAAGAGGCTGAATCCCTAACTCATGCAGTTGATCTTCTTGCACGCTGAGACAGAGAAAGCACGGTAGCGCTTTCTTATCTTTATTTCAACCAGGGAGCATTTTTAGTGGGTAGCATCCAGTCTGGATGGAGGTCTTGTGGAATATTTTTCTTATTGCTTTTCGCTGATTTGATCGGGACTTTGGCTACAACTGTACTGCTTTGGTTGGTTGGCCCTGCAAGGAGATTACATAATGGCGTCCATGAAGCCCAAGCTAAAAGTGCTGAAAAAGCGTCGCTCCAGTCTTTTCGCGACCATAAAGCGGGAGATGAGTTTTTCGCAGAGCAACGAAGAACAAGAAGGCGAGTTTCCTTTTTCGCAGGACAGCTCTGTGAAAGCGTGGACATCGATGGATAATCTTGACACTCCTGATGACAAAAAGAAAAAGAAAAGTCCAACTAAAGAACTTCCAAACCCAAGGCAGTCGAACATAGTCAACCTGAATGTTGGAGGAAAGGTGTTTCACATCCCAAAGCATCTGGTCCTACGACACCCAAAAACTAGGATTGGAGTCCTTGCCCTCTGCAATGATCCTGTCAAACGCCTGACGCTCTGTGATGACTACAACGTTCAGAACAATGAGTTCTTTTTTGACAGGGACCCCATGTTTTTCCACTACATCTTCCACTTTTACTGCAGTAATGTCCTGTGGGTGATGGACAGTCTTTGCCCTGTAAACTTTGAAGAAGAGATGTCATTCTGGGGGCTGAAACTGAAGGACACGCCAAGGTGGGTTATAGATATTTAATGTTTAGTTTTGTCAGCTGTAGCGTACTCATGAATAAGTGCTATAGAAGAACTAATAATGACACAATCTTCTTCTTCCTATAAGGTGCTGCCGTATTCTGTTTGAGGAGAAAGTAGATGACATCAGAGATCAGCTGAAGGTCAACCAGGAGCTGATTGATGAGATTAAGCCTCACCAAGACGACGAGGGATATAAAACCATGTTTCTTGGAGACTTTCGGAAGATTCTCTGGGACTTGATGGAGAACCCTTACTCTTCTCTATCAGCCAAAGCCTTTGCTGTGTTTTCCAGTCTCTTTGTGCTTATCTCTATCGTTGCCATGACAATGAACACAGTTAAAGAACTGAGAGATTACAAAGTTGGTAGCAGAACCTACATGGAGTGGATAGAGATAGGTTCTATCCTTTTCTTCACCTTGGAGTACTTTTTGCGGTTACTCACCACATCCAACATCAAACATTTTGTAAAGAGTGCCCTAAACTTTGTGGATGTGGTGGCCGTCATGCCGTACTTTGTCCAGATCATTTTTGAGGCTTTTGTTTTAGATTCAGAAGATGTCAGTCAAAAAGAAGATTTGAAAACCATGACAAGAGTTAGTAAAGTCAGCAAAGTTCTCAAAGTGGTCAAGCTGATGCGAATCTTCAGAATTTTGAAGCTGGCCCGTCACTCAACAGGCATGAGGGCATTTGGTTTCACTATACGACAGTGCTCTGAACAGGTAGGGAGCAATATTGAGCAAGAAAAATCCCACACATGCACAACAATAACAACATTGCTTCCATCTTCTCAATATGCTAAACAATGGTTTTGCCCAGTGAGGTAGTTTAACTGGACCATATTTTTTGTTCTGTAGTACAGGGTTAAAAAAAAATATTGAAAGAGGAACATCAAACTCCTAGCAACTATTTATACTCTCCTTGTTGATAAGGCTCATAAGTCAGCAAGCTGATATCTGCTAATTGGCTATTTTGCTGTGCTTGACACTTATGCTAATAGACCTCCAGGCCGCTGAGAGTATATGCAGAGTGCCTTGTCCATTTTGGTCTGACTTAAGTGTGCTCATGGAAGTGTAGCTCAGTCTCCAATCACATTATCTTTGTGTGTTTAGCTGTGTTTTCTGCTGACTTTCAGAAATTTAATTTGGCACAATCTCAGTCAGACTATCCTGTTGACATGTATTTTAAACATCCACTTCAGGTAGACTACCTAGTCGTACATTTATTGCCAAGTAAAGCCATAATAATTGTTGATCAGACATTTTTATTCACTTTTGTTCTGTTAAAACTACTATGATGATGCATGTTAACGTGTTAGCATGTCTGAATTGCCCTGTCCACTTTCTTGAGGTCAGTTTACCATTTCTTTATAATGTGGTTGAGGATTGACGTCCATTTGTTCATACACTCATTAATCAGACCAGACTATACTAGGTGTTTTTGTGCATGCTCCTCGGTCTCCATGTTGGGAGCCATTAAAATAAACAGCATTTGTCTGAAGGCTAAACGGTATGCAAAGGTTTAGTGGGCTAGCATGAATGTTCAGCATTAGCACACCAGCACAGTTGTCAATCAATGGCAGAAGCCATTTTTTCTTGCTTTTTATAACAAGGGACCAAAGGACAGTGCCTAAGTGATTGATACCCGAGTATAGCAAAGAGTCAGTGTTAAATTTTCAGAACGGTACATTTGTTCATATAGAGTGGTGCAGGGATGACATCTTTTTATAGGCCAACCAGGAAGTTAGCATCATGCTGGTTCTCTAGACTGAAGACCTATGTTTTTTTTTACTTTGTTCTGGAATCATTGATAATAAGAAGGTCTGGCAAAAATATGGTGAAAATTAAACATTTTGTTGATTGTTATTATCTTCTGGAACAAAGCTAACTTTGATAAGTTTTTAGAGTTAAGCAAAACTGGCAAGAGTAAAAAAGCTACTTAAAGCTTTTATGGAACTACAACATGGCAGTTACACTTCTGTCATGTGAGGCAACATTGTAACCTCTTGTTAAAGAATTTTCTCTTCAGCTAATGAACATTTCAAGTTGGTGCCCACAGCTGTGATTTAGGTACATATGTTACTGTTTGGGCTCACTTGCCATTGTTGTAGTCCATGCTTGCCATTCATTCGCAACCATCCTTCTAAAACACAGTAAAGCTTTAAAATGCAAAAGTGGGGCAACGACATATGTTTGTTAAAAATTAAATGTTCAAATATTACTTTCATGTGTTTACCACAGACCTTATATTAGGTATTTATCAGACAGTTTGTTAAAATCCCATATACTTTCAGCTGTGGGAACCATTACACTTAAAATGCTGATTCATTTACTTGTTTTTATATATATATATATATGCTATGCTGTTAGTAAATGTTTATTGCTCAACATAGAAACTGAAGAGCAGGGATGGGCAAAGTGGCCCTCTACCTCACTCAGTGTGGCCTACCAGTTGAAATTCAAATTTCCAAACATTGCAACCATGTTTGGTTTGTTAAATTTTGCCTAACTGTTTGGATTTGAGCTCGGAAATATTGAAAGACATTGCGAAATATTCCATATTTAGTGTTTTGTTAAACTGTAAAATACCAAATAAGCATGTTGTGTAAGCACATTTGCATCTCAGTAAAACAGCACAAATTAATTGACTGTTAGTTTCCTTCAAAGTTTTAGGAAATATTTATTGTTAAACAATTAGCAGTTTGAAAGTAGATTTTAGGTATCATTCTGCCAACGAGGTGTCCAGTCTTGACAGAAGTTGGAAGTTGAGGTTAATAAAAAACTACTTGTAGATGATTGTGACCTTTAACACAGTATTTGATCTAACAAAAGACAACATAGATTATTGAAATGATCTTTTAGAGGTTAGATTTACCCAGAAGAAAAGAACTCTGAGACTGTTATGTACTGTCATTGGATTTCTTTTATTTTTCTCACATTATGTCATAATGGCTATCAAACAATGTGAAATCTGTTGCAAGTAAGTTAAAGGAGACATATCATGCTTGTTTCTCCTTTTCACTATGCCAGACTAGGATGCTTGTAAAGCATTTCTGTCCTCAGTACAAGTCATTTAGTTCCTTCATTGCCCCACAATAGCGTTCTCAAAATCCTCATTTGCGGCCATTATCAAGCTCTCGTTGAAACGCTCGGATCTCAGGATGACCTACAGTTACCTCACAACGTCACAGCCCTTTGTGATCTGATTGGTCAGTTCTATCGGGGGTAGAGTCTGCCTGTCCTTCTTCTTCTACTGTATTTTCCGGCAGGCTCAAAGCAGCGACCGCGTATTGAGTCCCCCTACAGGCCAGAGCTGGTAATGAGTGAGTGTGAGCTAGGGATCTAAATACTGATGCTGGTGGATGTGTTCCTCGGTGACAGTTTTGTGGCTAACGGACATCACAGAGGAGGAAGTGTTTTATCAGATTACTCCAATAAAAAGAAATGTACCTCGTGTCGTCACGATTTAAATCTCGCGGACATCTCGCAATGACCTATTTTCAGAGGCATCAAATCTCGTTCTAGGATATCAGAAAAAATACAATATCTCATTTTTTGAAAATTAAGGGGTGTAAGGTCTTGTTTTCAAATTTATTATATTATATGTAGGTATTAAATCATGCATCAGCATGGTATGTCTCCTTTAAAGTCTTCAATATTTGAAGCAAATTGTATAACAACACTCAAGATTTTTTGAGTTTGATCTAGAAGACCAAACAATACTCAATGGGCTTTTTAAGACAAATTCAGGTTGTTGTTCTCCCTGTCTTTTGTCTATCATACCCTGTTGCCCCCCAGCGCTGCCTTTTTTGTTGAGACAGTTGTAAAAAGCACTATTTGTGACTCATGGTGATGTATCCTAACCTTAAACAGCAGCTGGACCTACAGACATTGAGTCAGGCCGGTCCAGCTGCTGTTTGAGGTTAGTTGTGTCATCTGGAGGCAAACAAATATTTATATTTACTGTATGGAGGAAATGAGAAGAATAACCTCGATTTTCTATTACTGTTTGAAATTGTCTTGTGGCCTCATGGGGGGAGGGGGCACTGGATTTCAACATCTTATCTGAGATTGCTGTTGACATACTCTTGTCTTCTCTTTTTCAGGTTTGCTGCCTCTTCCTGTTTATTGCCATGGGTATCTTCACCTTCTCTGCTCTGATGCACTCTGTGGAGGTGGATCAGCCAGGAACACCTTTTAGCAGCATACCTGACGCCTGGTGGTGGGCTGCGGTGAGTTATCACACACCATACCTCAGTGTGTTAGGTAGCTTTACTTTTATGAGTAACTTATTATGTTACCGTATAGTTGCCATTTCAAAGTAACTTGTTATTGTGCTGTGTTGCATAGTCAGAAAGTAAATGAACATGTTAAAGTTCATCTGTGTCATCAAAATTTGTGACCTCAGCATATTTAAATTGCGATTAGCTACAGCTAACAGGTGTTTTGCCCATTCTGCAAAGGTGAAAAGAGTGAAAATCAACTGTATTACAGTTAGGATACTGTCAGTTTAATCAAATTTGACAAAATAATAATTAAAATGAACACAATATGAAAAGACTCAAGTGAAAGCTAAAAAGCTCATTTAAATATACTTAACATACTGAGTATTTTGACTTTTCTATGCCAAAGCATAACAGCTGAAATGTGACGTGTGGACTAATAATTAGTATTCATTTAGTTGTACAGTATATATTAACTGCCAGCATGGTGGCACAGCAGGTAGTCCACATGCCTCACAGCAAGAAGGTTGCTGGTTTGATGTCTGAGTTGGTCAGGGCCGTTTGGTGTGGAGTCTGCATCTACTCCCTGTGCATGCATGGGTTCTCTCCGAGGCATCTGGCTTCTTCCTACAAAGCAGAAACATGCTTATGAGGTTGAATGATAACTCTCTTTGAGTCATACTGTCATGATGGCTGTGTTAAAGAAGCCAAAACCCCAGAGTGTCTACTCCCACTCTGTCCCCAATTTATGAAGATATCCACTAACTCTCCCACCTAATAATCATCATCTTAGGCACACTTTTATATGTTTGTTCTTTTTTAGAAAGCTGGTTACCTCACAGAAGACCAGTGCACTCTTCACATTACCTTTGATATTAACGGGCACTTTACAAGTGTAAGCCTCTTTAGTCCAAAATTAAAACACAGTTGGAATATTTCCACAGAGTTAAGGATGCCCTCTCCACCATATTACAAGTTAATAAGCCAGCTACACCTGCACACTGACTTAAGTGTGGGTTTACCCACTGCAGATAGGCCTGCGCGGCTACCTACTAACATGGAGGAGAGAAAAAAGGCAGTGTACTTTTTCATGGTGACAGAAAGGAAATGAAAATTCATCCACTTCTTAACAGTTTGAACACTTTTATGGTGAAATGATAAAAATAATTGATTGTTGAATTACATGGCCAATACATTTTCTAAAAGTTAAAACAAAAACTAATTAAAATATCTGAACAGAGTACTTTATATTGCTTTACGCCAACACTACAGTTGGCTTTGGTGACTTTACCTCATACTTTTCATTGACATATCAAAAAACAAGAATTAGCTTGTGACCAGTCGATAATTACAAAAACTTAAGAATGTAAGTACAAGTGAAAAAATCCCCTTGTATATTTACTGAACAAGAAATGGGGTGACATTTGACTCATCCTTAGTGTTTAATGAAAACAGAAATCATGCACTTACTGACGAGGATTTGACCTTCTTTAATAGCTGCCTTTTAAATTCTTCCGGATCAGTTAACCTTGTTAAGCCGTTCCTCCATGTTGGATGTGTGTGTGAGTGTGTGTTTGTGCAGGGATCATTCTGCTCAGGAGCTGTGGTGTATTTCAGTTGTCAAGGATTAGGCCTCCTTGGATTTGCAATGCCTGCCTGTTAGGACAAAAGTGCACAGTGTAAGGAAGAGTTATGTTGTTTGCTATTTTGGGACTTTATTAAGGAATTGCGGTGACTTGTATGAAGCAGGAACATAAACACATATTTTTGCCAGGTGATGGAAAAGCAGGAGAACAACTATCACATGCCTTTGACATGTATTGAATAGGCTAGCCAGTGGCTAGGTCACAGCCTTTTAAATGCTAACCAGCTTTTTGACCTGTGGCTCTTCTTCCACAGCTAACTTCAAGGAAAAGCGAAAATAAAATTACCAAACAATACGTAATGAATTGGATGACAACCCAAGATATTGGCAACGGCTGCTTTGCTTTATAAAGTAATTTAATACATCCCTCCACAACTATAAAGAATAGGTAACCAGATGGAAGCATGATCTCCTTCTGTGATTTTGATGCAGACTAATTATTGTTTGAGGAGTTCCTGTTTGTTTGCACATTGAAGACCACACATTTCTTATAAATCTGTGTGTAACAAAAATAGGACCAAGACCATTTCTTAAAATCTCAAATATTGTTATGTCATGATAGCAATAGTGATGGTTATGAAGAAAATCTTAAGGTTTGAAGTGCATGGCTGAAAACATATTCTGGACATCTCTGAGTTCAGAAGAAAGAATTACAGGGTGTCTTCAATCATTATTTCAAATATTAACATGGACAAAAAAATTAATTATTTTCACTTCTTGATACCAAGCCAAGGTTGTGCTTTCCAATTGTACCATATAAAGGCCTTTAGAAAACTCAGCTAAGTTGTGATTGATTGATTTTATTCAATGACGCAAATTTCAGGTGAAAAAGAAGAGAAGAGCTTTGTGCTTGCCCCATTTATAATAAATTATTGCCAGTACAAATATATATTACTCACATTTGAATTCACAAACCATTTCTATGCAATAGAGGATCCGAATTATTACGAGGTTTATGAATTTCAGTTTATGCGATTTTTTTTCAAACAATTGTATACAGTGTGGGAGACAAAGGAATACAAACCCATGTTGTGTTAAACAACTCTCTCTGTATATTAGAAGCTTTTTTGATAACCAAAACAAATGTTCTTTCACAATGACTCAGTCTGTTTCCATCAGCTGCTTGAATAATGTCATTTAGGCACAGAGAAGGCTGAAGGTCACCAGTTGACACAGTAAGTAGCATAACAGCTTTCGTACTGAGTGCAGAAGAAAGTGTTGGAAAAACAGCATTGCATTTCATTAATTGGTCTTTAAAACACCCTCTGGTCTCTTTTATTCCAAACAGGGTAAAGAAATTTGTTATTTTTATTTCTTTGAAGTCCACACCAAACTGGCCATGGCCTGGTATTGGTGTGCAGCCTTCTGCACTGAATAGTAATCCCAGAAATGCAGAGCAATAACAACAAGCAAAAAGAATGTGTGATGAGCTTTGACTTAGAAACAAAAAGAAATGCATCTATTTGATTATTTCAGGTCTGGAACATCTTGTCAGATAGAACAGATCCATGTAGCAGCTAACTGTGTGCTATCACACACAGTCTGTGCATTAATTGGGAGAGTGAGTTGTAAATGCTCGATGCCTCTCAAACCAGCCGTTCTTCCAGGGCAATGTTTAATCAGTATTTAAAAAAATACTTGTCTCTCTTTTAGTTTATCTCTTTCAAAAAGAAACCAGAAAAGCAGACATTCATTCATGTTTGTAGTTTCTTCAGTTGCAGTTTTTCTTTTAAGCCAAAACCACCAGCTTGGTCGTTTTCACTCTCATTAATGGATGTTTGCTCTGTGTCTGTTTGGTGGCAGCTGTTAACATAAGTGTCTAATCCCTCTAATACTGCGGAATTCGTTTCTTTTGTAGCCTGGCACTGTGATCAAGCTCCAATGATGGACAGTGTTGCAGTGAATTCCTGGAAGTTTATTGCATCCTTTTTTATTTACAACCAGTTTAATTTGTTATTTTCTGAGACAGCGAAAAGGCAAAGTTTTAAAACAGACCATTAGGGAAATTGTAACACCACACTGTCAGTACCAGCATGACAAACAATGCATAAGTAATGAGCCTTCACACAGAAGCTGCCATCCTGTAAGTCCTTGGCTCTCAACATAGGGTCCAAGCCCCCCAAGGAAGGTGGCAGAGGATCTCTGGGTGTATGGGGCAATGTCAGCTTTGAGTATGTCCAAATTTAGTTCAAGTTGGTAATTTAAAGCAATAATAACCCACAATATCTAAGAAATCTCATCACATGGATGTGTGCTATGCCATTTTATTTTAATGTTAGCAATGAAAAAAAAATTAAACATGGAAGTTATTTGCCCAACAATTTGTATTTTTTTTCTAACCTCAAGGTCATGGTTGAAAGCTGTAATTGTGTAGATCAGTATCATGATGTGGATATTTGATGGACATTTATGGAAGCAAAGGAACCTGAGAACTATTGCCATTTCACTATTTTATAAATGATAACCAGGTAAAACATTTCTTGATGGAAATTGTTTTTTTTCCTCCAGTTTAACTACAGAAAAAAAGTTATAACTGCAATGTTAGCATTAACCAGTAAAACTGTTGTTTGTTGGTAGCTGCAGTGTTGTTTACAAATGCCTGGTCTATTTTTAATCAATCTCATAGCATTTGGCTCTACAATAAGCCACAAGTAATGTGAGCTGGGAGTAGCTTGATGTTGACACAGTCAGGTGATATTAAATATGTTGTCAGATAGTTTTTTAAAGTTCACTTTGTTCATGCCTGTCCTATGGTATCAGGTAAACCAAGAGGCCATTGTACTGCTTTACTCCCTTTTAAGAAAGAGATGATGTTAGTTTGTAATGTGGCCTTTTAACTATGAGGTCACGGCTCAATTCAAACAGTACTTCCCCCTCTACTTTTAATTTTCCTATTGGGATCATGCCTTGCACCTGACACAGTTTTTCATATCCCCTCTGGAGAGATTCCAAGCATTCTGAGCAGTGACTAAAATTAGATGAAGACATTCCTGACTGTTGTATCTAACATAAACATATAATACCTTCCCTTGTTGGCTCCATAAATATCTCCTAAATTTTTCAGTTTTTCCTCTGCTTTTCATTGGATGTTTTGCTGTTTGCAACCCTTGTTGTGATGATGGCAGTAGTTTCATGCAGCCTCTATATGGTGTCCCAGCTTACCCTAAAGGGACTGTGAGGAGTTTCTAAGTAATTACAAAAAAGTCTCACTTTTAGATTTATGCCTGATCAAAATACAAACTTTAAGATGAGTTTTATAGCATCTAAATAGGTTATCTATAAATGCTATTCCTTAGCTTCGCGGTCGGGTCGGACAGGGCTGGACTGGCCTGGATACTCAACTTCAGGAACAAGACAATTAAAACTCGAGCAAATTTATACTATTCGGACACGTCTTAGAGCACCGGGCTGTAAGTAGCGATATATAGCCGGCTACAAAACTACGATACTAAGTTTTCCAAAAATTGCTTGTTGTCACACATCGAAAACTACCGCTACATAAAGAGATACATTACCTCGTCGCTTTGCATTCTGTAAGTTGTTGAAAAAAGAAGTTATAATATATATATAATATATAATGCAGAGTCCTGAGGAAGGTCTGAGCTGCATTTTTTTAGCATCACAACAAACACACGCTTTGGCTTGGGTCACGTCTTTTGGTGCGTTCCAGTTGTAGTCAGAAGTAGGAATTTCCGGGTTCCAAGTAGGAAACTGCAACTGGACGTCCCCCGAAGTCGGAATTTCCTCTGGGAACTCGGTGAAACCTCGCCACTCCCGAGTAGACAATCGAAGATGGATGCCCCCAGTGTGAACAGTTATTTAGCTCCTGTAATAATCAATTTATTTGCACTTCTGACTGGGGTGTGTCGCTCTAGATCAGCTGTATACATCGTATTGTTAGACTTATATTTACAAAAATGCTGCCATAGTGATAATCACAGTCTTCATGTGATATTTGTGAACAACAACGCAGGGCGTGCTAACAACAGCTAACAATAGCCTGGTAGATCGGCATGTTTTTTTCCGACTTCAGCTGGAACGCTGATAAGTCGGAGATGATGTCACTCCCAGTTCCGAGGTTATTGGAATGCAGCATTACCACAGTTGCCGCAGAGTCTTAATGTAGCCGGAAATAGATTCTCCTCATAGCACCTTTAAAGAGGTACTTTCAGAGAACACTGTGATAGAAAACAAAATAGGCAGCGACCCAAACCATGTAGTCAAGCCGAATTCAGCAAATACCACAACTAGAAAAGCCTCATAAGTGGCTTTATGATAACCATATATTCTATTTTTGACACTTCAGTCTGTTGGGAAGTTTGTCATCATACCACTTAAAACTGTGAAGGCCAGCTATTTTAAAAGTCAGCTCCCTCTTAAACTAACTGTACCTAATATGTCCAAAAAGTCCTATAATATTACCTATATACAAAAATAAATTGTTTTCTTAATACCTCACAGCCCCACTGTTACTACCTTCTCCAAGGAGGTTATGTTTTTGCTGGAATATGTTTGTTTGTTTGTTAGCATGGTTAAGCAAAAACTACTGGACAGGTTTTGTTAAATGTTTAAGAGATATTGGTAATAGCCCAACTTAGAAATAATTGGATTTTGGGGGTGATCCAGATAACTTCTGTTAGTAAATGATTGTTTTTGCTCAATCACTGTCTAACTAATAATGAAATCAACATAATTCAGAGTGCTAGGTCTGTTTTTTCAGGGTCAAGAAATCATATTATAATGGTAACGTTATCACAGAACTACTGCTTATAAGTGTAAAAGCAGTATGTTAGCTGCCTTGGTGGAGGTTTGCACTCTCTGAGTGCTTTGTGGTTCTTTATCAATCAATCAAACTTTATCTATGTAGCACTTTTCATACAAAAATGTAACACAAAGTGCTTTACAAACAGACAGATGAATTAAAATAAAGGAATTATGACCCAAACCCACTCCACCCAGCCCCTGGACCCACCCACACCGCAATCCATACACAGTGTTGATAAAAGGCATCATAAATAAAAGACAATAATAAAGCACACTGAAATGAACACACATTATGTACAACACAGGAAAAATGAGCATAATGAACAGTACAAAGAACATATTAAGCAATTGGTTTTTCTTCAAAACTAAAGAGATTTGAAGAGTGCATCTTCAATGAAACAGACAGCTCTTGCATGTGGTGGGCTGGACTACAGATACTACAGAAGGCTGGACAGTGAACACCTTCGTCCATGCTAGCTCTGACTGGCCACCGTTATGTGATGAAGTTGGACAATTTCCCCTCATTGTACAATTTTCAAACTAGGACCTGTTGTATGAATTTGGAGCAAAATTTGACATCCAATTTTGAGCATGACAAATATTTTAAAATGGCTTTTGCGTTGTTACTTCAAGTAGTAAAACAGAGAATATGTTTTTTTCTCCTCCCCCTCTAGGTGAGCATCTCCACTGTGGGCTATGGAGATGTTGTACCCATCTCTTATCTCGGCCGCTGTGTTGCGTTTGGCTGCATCTCTTTTGGCATCATCCTCAACGGCATGCCCATTTCCATTCTGTTCAACAAGTTTTCTGACTATTACGCCAAACTCAAGGAGCAGGAGTACAGCGTTTCCAACACAGAGCGCTCCTTCCAGTTAAGAAAACGGCTGAGGCGCAAATTTGAGAACTGCTATGAACCTCCATTGGAGGAGTCGGATGATGAGATTCACTATCGGCCCAGCTGGAGGGAAACTATCCACGAGAACGAGGATTAAGCGACACTGCCAACTTGCGATCTTTCTAACCCCAAATGGCCTTATCACCCTTGGGTCTGCAAAGTGTAAGACCCCATCTGCCTCCAATTTCTGAGCCTGTGATGTAAGAGGAACAATCCAAGGGGGCAAATGAAGGCAGCAGCAAGTTGAGATAAGCTGTAAGCCTCAGCTTTACTGAAGGTATTGTTTGCATGCTATTGATGATGACTCCTTCGTCAAATGGACAGAAAGCTTCCACTGGACTTCTGGTTATCTATTTCTATATAATTCTGACTGATCTGACATAGATTTTTGTTACAAGGACGAGTAGTAAGAGAACGTTAGACGGAGGATGGCGCTTTTGAATTATTGCTTTCATTATAAGTGCTATTAAATGACTAACTTTGACAACTACAGGAAGGACTCCGCATAAAAGCTGTCTTCTGCAAATATTTTTGCCTGTACAAATATTTTTTAAACTTTGTAGAGCACACTTGTCGTTATCTCCAACTTTTTAGCTGAGGAAACACATTCTTAAAGCACTAAAAGCTTCTCAGATTTGTACACACCCGAGATCATCAGCGTAAGGTTGTCTTGCTTTCACCAGGGTGGTATACCTGTCAAAAACACACTCCAGTCCTCTTAGCATGCTCTTGACTCTGCCTAAGTAGGCGGAGAGACGCAGCAGGGATGTGTCAGTGGAGATCAAGTGTATGAGTGTAATTTTGTTGTCAAGGATTATCAGGTCTTGTGCTTGCGCCTCCCGCCTGGGAAGACAAGGGCAGGAGTCAATCATGTCCGGTGCTATTTTAGTGGCACAGGGACTTGAATTGCACAATTAAGACTTATTTAAGCTTTCACAAATTACTCTCATGGTTGATTTAAACAGTTAGTCACTTGAATACAATCTAAATCCTAATACGCAAGAAACAAAAAAACAATTATGTTTGCAGGCCAAGGTTAAAGGTGCTTTTAATAGCCACCAGACATGTCTGTATTTAGCACCAGCTCTGCAGTCAATGAGATCATCTCCGTGTTCTTTCCTGCAGTTAAACTGTTCCTGGACCGCACTCACTGCATTCAGCTCTTTCTTTAAGACCTTCAGTTGACTGGCCAAAGACTGAAGAGATTCGATGGGATAATTAATATCACCCAAACAAACAGCTCACATACAATAACTGTAAGCTCAAATATGTTAAAAAAAGGAGCATTGGTATGAAAAAGTGCTGAACTGGTGACTAAAGAGAGTCGCTTTATGAAATGTGTTTGATTTTATAGACAATTGTCACAACTGCACTTGTTTTTCAAAAACAGAGCTCATCTATCTAACAGCAACTGTTAATTAACTTGTGCAAATCTTGATTTAATTTTCTCTCATGCATAAATGATATCAAAATATGTAAAGCACAAAGAGTGTAATGCCTGTAAAGCCCATTTGTTACATATACTTATGTGCTTCTTCAAGGTTTCTTGTAAGATTAAAAACTGTTTCATATCACTCCTGTCATTGTTACTGTCATCTTAACATCTACATTTATATACATGGCTTAATGTCTACGTCTGCGTCTATATTCAGGTACTTGGGTCACGTTTTCTCAGAGAGGACACTGCTGCCTCTCTAATAGTATTACAGGATCAGGTAATTGGAGAGATGCCAGAGTGGTTTAATGGTGTCGTCAGCATCAATTAAATCTCAAGAGGACAGAAAGAATCTGGCTGTTCTGTGAGTCAGCTGGGTCTCAATAGACAGGAATAGAAGGACATCAGGAGAAGATCTGCAGGACAGACAGATGCACAGACACTGTAAGGGTGCAGATAAAACTATAATCGACAGATGTTGGGCATCTTTCACTTCAGCTGGTTACAGTACACAGTAAATTCATAAAAATTAAGAAGTCATTTCTACATTTAATCTCCCTCTTTAGCCCTTTTGCAGATACATGGCAAATATAATATCACCCAGTTCAGTGGAGGGTACTGCGGTAGTCTATGGGGAGAATGATATCTGAGGTGTATTCATAATAACTTAATACATTTATACCCCAGAGGCATTACTGAGTTGTGTTTGCTGCAGCTTGTTTGGTTGAGTGGTCCCAACAGCATGGCCAGCATTAACAATAACCTGTCAAGTGTCTGTGCTGCAAATAAGGCTTTGCTGTGAATCATGATAAAGCAGAGATTTAATAATGAATTAAAAGTCTTTGTTAGAGACCTTTGATAGTATGGGATCACCATGTTGGATATTAAGTTTAAGGTTCTGTGCGGGGAGAATATTAAATACATAGCATAGACATCCATTCAGTAGGCATGTCTCTTTTGCCTTCCTGATAGACGTGGGACAAGCAGGGATAGTCAGATGCAAAAGGTCTTGGTCTAGTATGTTGAAACCAAGTTTTACTATGGCATGGCCATTAGACACTTCCAAAAACAAAAAATAATTTAAATAGTATATTTTACCATTTCTATAAAATATTTACACTTTACATGAGAGCAAATTGGGATATCACCAATGTTTTATGGTCAAATTTACGCGAAGAGGGAAATCTGTGAAGAAATCATTGAAATGTAGTTTTGCAGCATTGCATTTCTATTATTTTTTGAGGGTCATGGACTGAATAGTTAAGGAACCCCAGTTTTTCAGTGAGCAGCTTTCTGGAGGCTTTGAGTTTGGACATAGTAACTTTGTCTTGTTTTGTGCCCAATGTCCACTTTAGCAATGACTTAAAACTGTGAGGAATATGTTTTGGTGTCACGGCTAATTTAATGTTAAGTAGTGTTTTATTTTTAACTCTTTTGAAAACATGAACTGGTAGTCTTGACAGACCATTTCTTTTCCTCATACCTTAAAGGTGTAGTCAGCGGTCTTCTAATCTTCTAATCTAATGCACTATTTGTCAAAATCACCGTATTTCTCCTCTCCATCCACAAGATGTCACCACTGACAGCATGTTGAAAAAAAATGTCCAGTTTCGATACACAGCCTTGGCTCTGAATTTCAGCAAGTAAATACTGTGGCTCGGGCCGAGTTACCAAAACAGGGTACACCACCCCCACAGAGGGCGATCATACTCATGCACAGATCAGACAGAGGGGGGAGGGGGAGTAGTAGGTTGCGTAGCGTGCGCAGTTAGCGTAAGAGAGAGATGCAATATGTGCAGCAGTAATGGCTGAAAAACAGCCCAAAAGAAAAAGGTCAGAGGAGCAGAAAGTGAAAAAGAAGGGCTATGACCATGAAAGACTGAAGACCCAGGTCAACATTGGTGTTGCTTTCCGACGGTGGAGGGAACTCCGCAAATTGAAAGACCTGAAAATGGACGCGGATGTCGCCGTCTTTCTGCTGGACAGGTAAGCAACATTAGCTTTGTGGTGCTTCACATAACAGTAACAGCCGTCAGGCATTCATCTTATTGTCTAATCTGCCAGAATGTACTGTTGTTGTGATGTCATCAATATTGTCAGTCGAGTTGTCTGACGAGTCAGGGTTGCCTTAGCTACGTTGGTCAGCTACGCAGTTCCTAAGGCCGTTTCCATGACGATGCATGTCCATCAGCTTTCAGGGGTTGAGCCAGGGGTGAGGTATGAAGGGAGGGGCGGGTCTAAATTCGTTTATCAACAACCTCTCCACTCATTTTCTCCCACATCGCTGACTACACCATTAATCTTCAAGTCCAGCTTGATCTTTTTCTTATGCTGTGCCAGCTTGCTTTTTAATTAAAACATTTTTTTTACATGCAGAGGACTAAGTGCTATTATTGAACAATATCATTAATGTGACAGATCACTTCAACTTCAAAACTTTAACATAATTGTCCCCTCAGGGAAATTTGCTTTACAGCCAGGAAAAAAGGAGATTAAAACACAGTCACACCAACTCAATCACAAGAATAAAATTACTGTAAGGTAATAAAAAGAAATCAAAGATACCAGACCTAATATAGGGGATTGTGACGCATCCCAGCTGTGGCCTTTAATAGTTTAGGTTATTTCATTGCAATAACCAAGCTTATACTGTGTAGTCTGACCTTAGCATTAAGAAAGCTCACAGCCCTGTGCCAATGGAGTTCTATTGAGGTCCTGACGAATATAAAGGGGTACCTTAAATACCACCTTAAGCTGATCCTTATGTGACCAAGGTAGAAGCTGTGTTTCTAACCATACAAATAGGTCAGACACATGTTTGCCTGGTATTTGTCTCTGTCTGGTTGGTACCTGTAACCAGTACTGTTTGTTTTCTCTTTCAACAGCATCTTGAAGCCCTGCCTAAGAAACTGTGCATCTTGAGACCTCTGGATTGAATTTGTGCTTTTTCACAGATAATGTAGATCTGATTGCATCATCAGACTCTGACTTCCAGACTCAGTAGGGATGAAGCTCAACACCTAAATGTCTGGGGCCATGATTCGTAGATGAAAAAGGTGGGTTGATCCTTGACATTGGGACTTGGCCTGGTTGCTCCCAACATTAAAATGAGCTAAGTGAGGTTTTTTAAGCATTCAGCCAAGATGTTCATCAACCATTCTGGTGGGAGGCTTTTTTTGCACTTCTGACTTGGAGGCCCTAAGTGGACCCAGGGCTGGCCTCAGGCAGTACTCAGTTAGTATTCTGATTAAAGATCTCCCATCTCCCTGAAATCAGGTTCATGTATTCATTTTTTGAACGCACCACAGTCGATGTTCAAAACACTTTCTTTTTTTTTATGTATTTTTTGGGCATTTTGTGCCTTTATTGATGGGAGAGAGACAGTGGTTAGGCTTGTGAAAGGGGGCTAGAGAGTAGGGGAGACACTCTGCAAACTGGTCACAGGCGGGATTCGAACATGAACCGGCAGAAGCACGTACATGGGGTGCCTGGTTACTAACCACTCTGCCAAACCAGCACCCCGTTCAAAGCACTTTCTGGGTTTCATTTGCAGAGTACGCTTGATACAGCAGTATTCTCTGCCCTGTTGGACCACCCATTAAAGCCCCCTCTCCCACTTGATCCCAGTCCACCCTCATTGGTTGACAGGTCCACTCTGCGGTAATTGGTCAGTTCAGTGCTGATCTGTGTTGCACTGTCAACAACTCTGCATTCACTCTACCATCTCTACTCTGCACGGGTCATGATACTGCAGGACAATGACATCTTGAGCTGGTGCTGTAAAGAGGGAGAGTGGTGTTGGAGAGTGGTAGTGTTTTTTTTTTTTTTTACTTTTTGTCATGTGCATAGAAGCACTCTATTACACAGAGGAAACATGTAAAACCTGCTGAAGGGAGTAGAACTCAAAAAGTATGATCATACTATATCATATGAAATTATTCATGTAACTACAGAAAAATAAACACTCCAAAAAGGGTGTAAAAACATTTTATTGTCTGTTATGGCAAGAGACCTTGTGAAAAACAGGTTTACATCATGCATAGTCAGTGGATATTGGTTGATGAAGATGGATCAACATCATTTTTTTTTTATTAAGAATATATATATCTATATATATCTATCTATCTATATATATCTATATATATATATATATATATATATATATATATATATATATACATATGTATGTATGTATATATATATATATATATATATATATATATATATATATATATATATATATATATATATATATATATATATATATATATATATATATATATATATATATATATATATATATATATATATATATATATATATATATATATATATATATATATATATATATATATATATATATATATAGATATTGATAGAGGCTATCAGATCCATGTATGGTATCAAAATACTAGAGTTGAACTGCCAACAGTGTTTACCTGTGATACTACCTTTATGTTATTGTTACTGATAAAACTTTGCACTGGAATCTGTGAGATGATAGAACTTAAAGTTAAAAATAAAAGATGATGTGTATCTCCCCTAGCCTTGGCACATTTTAGATGGAAAACTAGAGACAGAAGAGAGAAGATACCCTGCACAGCCTTGGAGAAGTGTGACAATATAGATTAACGAATGGATGGATAAATAACTCCAGAGGAAAAGAAGCTACGGCTACGCCAGACAGTGCTAACTGCTGTAGAGCTGGATATCCTACAGCTTTATTGTTGTTGTTTTCTTTGTTAAAGAAAGAAATTGAGTCAGGATAAACCAATTGTTCCCTGATTTCCAGAAACAATATATATGTAGCTAATTTGCATTTTCAATTATAGCAGGCCTGAAGTGCCACACAACAAGAGGTACAACAAATTAGCCAGTGAATTAAAATACAATTACAAATCAGGAAAAAAAGCCAGCTGCACAATCAAAGAACTGATGCAAAAGCAATCCGACAGGATGTTTCCTGGAGTCAGCTGTACTGAAGAGTCAAAGCTGTCCTGTGTCTTGATGAGTCAGATTAGTTTAACACCAGAGATTCATTCTTCACATGCTTGATCTAATTAAAAAACATCATAAGAGCAAAAGCAATTCTACCACCTATACTAAATAAAAATAAGAAATCTATGTTTCCCACAAAGCTTATAATCACATAAACACTACAGAATTCAAATGATATGATGACTGACCTTAGGTGATGAAAAATGCAAAACAATTTTAATTGCTATTTTTTTGGTGCACAGGTCAAAGGGTCATAGATTTAGACAGAGCCAAAACAAGAAAAAGAACAAATAATTCATAAGGAACATAACTGCAACTAGAAAACATGTTACAGATGGCCCAACTAGCAAATAAAAATATCCCTGGTTTGGTTTTCAATATCTATTAAATAAGTATTTTTTAGAACTACATCAAATAACCTAAAGATTTTATTTGTCTTCCATCACACTAGCTGTTGTGACAGGATAATGTTTTGCATTGGTGCTCATTTTTTTTGCTGAATTTGTCTCTGTTGAAAAACAAAACTTAGGTCTTTGGTTACTTTGCTGATATTTTACTATGCACACATCTGATTGGTTGTGAAGTTAGGGTGTGACTTTTGATATTGAAGTATGAATTCTTTTACTTTTACTCTTTTGGTATTGAACACTCTTCTAAATATTAATACCAGACAAGCACTCTAAAATGTATGCTCTTTTCCAGACTATTTTCTTTTGTTTCTCTATCTCTGTGCCAAGTTAGCACCACTTTCCATGTCATGTGACTGTTGAGGCCAGTCAGACACTTCTACAGTAGTCCTTTGCAACAGTGAGTGTGCACACAGACACAGACACAGTTTACAAGAAACTGAAGCAGGAATGATGGAAAGAAAACAAAATTTTATGCAGTGTCACTTTAAATACATTAAAATAACTTTTAAAGCAACAAAGAATGGATTTAGTTTAGTTTAAACAATTTGTACACCAATACAATGTGTTTCATGGTCAAGGCAATGCACTTCACCTATGTGGTAGTTGTCCTTGAAAAATAGCAGCCTCATAAACACTATGTTTGCATTTTAGAAGATGATTAGTATTGGCACAAATAATAGTGGACTAAAATTTTACACCAAACAGTCTTGGTATCAGCATTTGTTTGTTAAAATAATCACTGCAAAAATGATTAGAATCACACTGATTTGAAACATTTTGGGATTTTTTGGCAAAATTCAAGATTGGTTTTGTGTTTATGTTGTTTTTTTTGATGGGCCCCCGTAAAAAAACAGTCCTTATTTGTTGTGCATATTTTTTCTTTCCATAATACTGAAGTACACAACAGTAAAAAGTGATTTTGCAAATTGAAGCTATCAAGATTTTAAATGTAACAATGCTGCACACGCCAACATTTTGTAAATCTTGGAGATTCTCTTATAAAATTGGCAAGACTTTGCAAAAAGTGCAAACAGCATGCATCATTTTTATCTTGCTGCAGCCGCCCTCACATCACCATGTAAGATCCTTCCCTCCAGGTCACAGGTCTCACTTTGGGAACCATTGAATTCAAGTATGTTTATAGAGGAGCAATACAAAATATGCAATAATATTTGTTTTGAAATATATTTTATTTAATTTAATGTGGTGGTTGATCATGGTTTGTGTATTTCATTGTCTCTTTTTAGTTCTGTAAATCCTTTGTATGGCGCACTCTTACAATTTTCACATTATTTGTCATCATTTTATGGTGGTCCTAAATATCATAACTAAAGTTTTCCCTAAGGCGCTTGTTTAAAATAACTTATGATGCTCAATATACTGCATTATGTATTAGATTAATAATAAAGTGGTCCCTGCTCCCTCTGGTCTTTACTTGCGTCACAACATTTTCACCTTGGATGACCTCGTGTGTGAATTGCTTCATAAATGTCCTTGATATTGAGTTGCTGTTGCATGATGTTCTAGTTAGATGTCATCACTCAAGATATGTCAGGATAAGGTGGAAAAATGAGTCATGTTCAAGAGTAATGTGAACTTTGTGGATTTTATCTTTAAAATAATACACAGTAGCACTTAAAGCACATTGGTGCTTGAAATCATCAACAAAAAGTGAATGAAGATCATCATCATACCTGATGCTTTGCTTTTACTTGCAACTTCAACTTTTAGTTTCTAAGGTGCTATTTTTTTAAGACTTCTGATAAAAAACTGACCCTCTCTTTGCTGGGAAGCTGGTGTGTTTTAGGTTGAGTTGGTCAGATCTTGGTCAAACCAGGTGTTTTTATCTCAGCCAGAGCTTCAGCCTTGAGGAGACTTTGTTTCTCTATCACGCTGAGCTCAGGATCAGGACATTCTTTTCTTTCACCAAGGCCGAAATACATCTTTCCAATATGTGGCGTAAGCAGTTATTGCTGTCAGTCGCTGGCTATATAAACCCCTTCATGCTCAAAACACAAGCCACCTCACATCCTCACTGCTCTCCATCCATTCAGTACATTTTTGCACTGACCAGTTGAGAAGCAGTTACACAAAATGACTCCTGCTAAAAGTTGGGTGTCTCTGATGCTGATGCTGGTGGCTGCAGGGTGCGTGGTTCATGCCCAGGAGAGGATTAAGATGTGTGGGAGAGAGCTGATACGTCTGGCTGTCTCGTCCTGTGGTAACTCGAGGCTGCGGAGAAGCATCCCAGATGCAGAAGTAGAGCAGGATCAGCACACTGCACTCTGTAAGTACTTTATGTTACATTTTAAAACATCAGGTGATTCATTTAGAGCTGGTGCTTTATTAAACCTTCTGCACTGTAGATAGATATGAAATGGTTTGAACTAAAGATCTGTAAGCTTAATCATTTCTTGGTGCACATCTTGGGGGGCTGTGGATTGGGGGGAGTGGTCATTTTTGAAGGGTTTGAGTAAACTGCTCAAGTCAGCATTGTTAATGTGCAAGGCACAAATTTCTCTTTTAGTTGCATCAGTGAAATTTAAATGTGTTTAAATGTGATAAACCAATTTGGGTGTGCACTCTCTAAAGCAAAGTTTGGATATAGGTTACTATAGGTGAGCCTTTTCCAAACTTAAGTAGACAGTGGCCCGTTTTTAAAACTGAAAATTATCCCGGGCCACCGCAACACTCAAGCAACCAAGCTAATAAGAAACTCAACTGATTTATCATCACCCTTGTTTTTCATAGACAGATTTCAATGTAAATTCTAACTTTTGCTGCTTTATTTTTTTTTATTCTCTCATTTTGCACACACAGTACTTCAAAAACTGGGCAACCTTTATTACCAGGAAGACCACATAAAACCCCTTTCACTTAATCTGTGTCATGTGTCCACAAAAAAAATTAATTGCCAATATCTTTATCACTATATGCTAATGCTACATTAAAAAGGGTTAAGAGAAGCAAGCATAGGCTAGAAAGACAATCTTAGAAACAAATATCTTTATACATATCCTAAGTTGTGCATGCTGTCGAATTGGTTTCTCAGGTTGAATTTCAGATTTTAGCACTTGACATGGAATATGTAATTCAATATTTTCATGTCTTAAAATGTAATTTTAAATACACATATGGTTTTTACCTCCTGCAACCCACCTGCAATACCACCAGTAAGCTCCCAGTTTGAAAAAGGGATGCTATAGGATAGTCCAGTACATGGTCTTGGCGGTTGTGAGCTGGTGCAGAGACTATAATGTGATTTGAAGACATTGCTGACCACTAAATGTACTGCCACAATAAGTCAAGATTATTTAACAAAAAAATTAAATAATCCCTTATGGCAGCTGCATACTGCTGTAGGACTTCCCAAATTTTCCAGTAATTAATACACCACTTTCACCATCTCAAATACTGGCTTCATACTGCAACAAAAAGACACAAATCAGGGGGTCTGCAGCTCTATCACTCATATGTCCTCTTCTGTTGTACGGACGCCACTGCAGTTTAGCAGCACAAAGACAACAAAACCTACCTTACTGAGAAACTATCAAAGGATATACTGTGATGGGAAACAATGTAGAAACCAAACTGTGTAGACTTGAACGGAGCTCGGCAAGTACAACAAATGAAAAAGCATTAAACATGTCCCTAATTCAGGAAAGATATCAAGCTTAACACTTCACACCTCCACTTCACTCTCACATTTCTTTTCAATTCTTCTGCTTAGGGGACCAGGACGTCTTCACAGTGGAGCAGGAGGCAGTACAGAAGGTCCAAACCCCTCCACCATCTGCATCTGAGGAGATGGTGTTCCCCTTGGCTCCTCACTGGTACCCCTTGTCTTATCGGATCAGACGGAGTGCTGGAAAAATATCAGATATCTGCTGTGAGAAAGGATGCAGCATGAAAGAACTGATCCAGTTCTGTTAGACCTTCAGTTCACTGTCTCAAGTCGTTTTCTATGCTGGAGATGATTCATTAGATTTCTACTGATGTAGCATTCTGTTGAAATGTACACATTTGTGGTTCTGAATACTTGAACATATTTAATAAATTATTTACAGTGCTTTTCTGCAGGACAAAAGATGAGATCAGAATGTACTCAGGTGTTACTTTTTAATAAATGTAGCTTATTCTCACTGCATTGTTGCAACATTTGAACCCTCAAAATATCTGTAATAAAGTTTTTGGAGATTATTTTTCTCTGCAGTTACTTAGATTTTGGTGTGTTCCACTTTGTCCTAACCTGACATGCCAGGACAGTTCCATATATCCACCATGGAAATATTCAACTAATCCAGGATTTCCAACAACGAATCAGACAGGTCCTCCTGCTCTGCAAGGCTAACTTTGTCCTTAAAGATAAAAATCAAAAATATTTAATGCAGACTTTTAATTTTGTAAACCAGTTTCTTAATAATTAATTTTCTGAAGCTTGCAAGAGTTTTATATGAAAGGGTCAAAATCAAAAACCAAAAATTTGACATCCTGGCCTCTTAGATCACCCACTTCATACACTACAATGATTTAAGGAGCTGAACTTTCTAACCTCTGTATCTTAAGTGTGATGGACTTATGGAGTACAGTTTCGGTACTTGAGTCCTTTTACCTGTCTACCTATAACTCACAGGAAAACATCACTAAAGGATGACTTCAGGAGCTGGATGATGCAGCTGGAGACAAGGTACTCACAAAACTATAAGGATTTTGCACATTAGTGATAGTGAACATACCCCAGCAGACATCAAAATCAAATATTTACGGGGCATGGTTATAAAATAATGACGCTGCACTTTTGGGAATAAAACCATGTGATTCATGGTCACACTGAGTGTAATATATTAAAGGCTAATTATTCATGCACGACTGCTGTAAGTTTCCAATGTTGATAATGGTAAATTTTGAACAAAACAGCAGTCACATCTTTCAATACATTAACTGTGAAAGGAAAAAAAATATGTTTGAATGGCCCAACTGATGTTGTGAAGACAGAGGGGATGTCCAAGAAGATGGCTGTCCTAGGCATCCATGTACATCAAAATTCTGAAACACTCAAAAACTTAACAAACTGTTAAAAATGACGACTCGGTGCAGGAATGAATGCAGCAATGGTACCCATTGATAAAGAGACAGTTCTGCAAATTTACATTGAAATTTAACTATGACAAATGTGTGTGCCCAAGTTTTCCAAAACTTCTGACTTCTGTTCAAAAAGAAAAAAAGAAAGCACATTTCTGGAGACATTTTGAACTAATTGAAGGGTCCCACATTTAAACCAACACTATGTAGTTTTTCAAACATAATATAATCCTTTGATATTCATTGTGATGGTCCACCACTTTACAGTGAGTTGAATGACACCTCTGTCGTGGTCTGTATCCCTTTCACTGGTGCTATGTAACTTCGAGGTGGATGGTGGGAACCCTGCCACACTAAAAAACTACATGTTTGGACTGCTTTACGGCATACGTCACTTCCCCCGATTCCTGATTCGTTTAAAACACGGAAGTCTCGGCGAAAGCCAATCGTTAACGCGGAGCTGTAACCATGGCGGAGGAAACAAAACAAAGAAAGCGAGAGAAAAACAAGCTGAATGCTCGGACCAGGATAAACATCGGTTCTGCGTTCACTCGCTGGCATGAAATAAAAGACGAGGAGGGATGTCCGACTACTATCAGGTATGTTAGCGACTATTTTATGATGAAGTTCCTCAAAAAAACTTGACAGGAAAAAAGTACAGCACAACAAATCCAGAACGCACCAGTATGTATTTTTGTTTAGACCTTTTTCAAGTGTGTGATATCGCCAGCTCATCGTTGTCTTTACTTTTATTTACTTTATCGCTTCAACAGGACGGGGGTGACTTCACGGTAATAAAACCAAGTTGAACTTAGCGATTTTTAACATCGTCATTTAGTCAAAAATAAATACATTACCTCGTCGCTATCCATCCTGCAAACAGCCGCTGAAGACAGAAGAATACTTTTGAGCGAAGTTCTGGCTTCTGTGATTCGCCTACAAAACAAATGCACGCGACCGGCAGATCTGTCTTACGGCAGTATGCGCGCGCTAGAGCTCATGGGTAGTTGAGTTCACTCCCCGGTCAAGCGGGGATATTCTGTAGTGCTGCTTTAAGGAGTGATCACATGCAATAACATTTAGATATAGCAACAAGATCCTGAGACAAAATGGAGGTTGATTCATTGGAAAATACCATTGTTACTAAAGACACATAAAACATGACAAAGCAAGTCCAAATTCAAGTCTGTGTTGATTTTCTTTGACATTAGCATTATAATTTTGCAGGAGTGGTTTCCAAAAGATTCAATGTTAAATCAACACTATTACAAACAGTTTTGAGAAAAACTGTGAGAAATATTCTGTGGACAGAGACCACAACATAGTAAAAAATGTTTGATTCTTCAACAAGACAATGCACTTTTTGATATTTTCCTAAGATCAAATGCTCAGAGAAACATGTTTTGAGTCACTGTTCTAAGTTAAGTGTAGAATGGCAGAGGTTCTGCGACACATTTCTGACCACCTGCACTGTTTTGATAGTGATAAACCTGAGTGTTGATGCTGAAGGGGATGAAATTGAGGGAAAAAGACATAAACAAGAGGTGCTGGTTTGGCAGAGCGGTTAGCAACTAGGCACCCCATGTACTTGCTTCTGCCGGTTTAGGTTCGAATCCAGCCTGTGTCCAGTTTGCAGTGTCTTCCCCTACTCTCTCACCCCCTTTCACAAGCCTATCCACTGTCTCTCTCCTATCAATAAAGGCACAAAATGCCCCAAAATACATAAAAAAAGACATAAACAAATGTATATCCCATCTGTTACTGTTTTTTTGGAGGTTGCTGGCAGAGACGTGTCCAATATAAGTCTAGTGCACAAAGGCAGGTAGATAGAACTACATGTAAAGATCATTTATGCAGTACATTGTGTTTTACAGCAGAGGGAGACAGATGTCTGTTTTGACAACACTGCACTACTTTCCCTAATTCAACAGAGGCTGTGGTTATCTCAGCTGATTCAGGCAAGAAGAATGTTCATTAAGCAAATTCAGGATTGTTATTGTAAAATTTCCCCATCATGTAATCAGGCTTAGCTGGTAGTTTTTAATTGAATCCACATTTCCCTCCTGCAGTGATGATCCGCCTCTTAAAGCTCATTATTCTGAAAATACTCACTCACCTCAAGTGATCCTTCATCTCCATGTGAGGGGAAATCTGATCAGAGGACATTTACAGACCCCCCGCCCAATATCAGCCTGAGTAAACACGAGACGACTAACTCTAGTCCACAGGCCTCCTTCATGGGCCTGTCTGTAAAGTGAATATGGAAAGCAATTGATTGATTTGATTGATTTGTCTTTATTTTGAGCATAAAAAATGCAAATAACATACAAAAAATGTAAGATTATAACAGAACAGAACCTACCATAATTCTTGTACTTCAAATGGCATATTTCATCCACAAGGTCAAACAATAACAAATATAACTGAAAAAGTATTTTTTTTTTATCATGCCCGAAAGGGAGAAGGAAGAAGTTAAAAAAAAAACTTATTTGATCCTACCCCTCCTATCTTTCATCAGTTCTTCATCTTAGTGAGCTCTTAGCAGGTGTGCACTTATTAATACCAGATACCATAAATACTTACAATGTTCATTACTATCCCATACTATGCATTCATGTATATTATCAAACTATTGTCATATCAATATTAATTTACATATACAAACAAGTTAATATATTCCATACAATATATACATATATACATACACACACATACATGTATACCCACATATATAAACATATGTGTGTATATATATATATCTATATATATATATATATATATAGATAGATATAGATATATATAGATATATAGATATACACACACACACACACACACACATATCTATATATATATATATATATATATATATATATATATATATATATATATGTATATATATATATACACACACACACACATATTTATAACAGTCCAATCTTATTAAGATAAGACATAAGACATAAGATAAGATATTTCTTCTGATATAAGACAAGATACGATTATTTATATATAACAATTATTACAAATGTATATCTATTAAAAATTTTGTATGAATATATAATGCCATCAATGTAATATGTAATATAATCTGATACCATATTTAATATAATCTATAATATATTATGATATAATATAATACAATATACTGTAATATAATATGTTATACAACGCTCAATGCTCAATAATGGGAGTTAATCGTCTTGTTGTTACCCAGTGAGGGAGCTCATGTGCCCTCTTCCCTGTATTTTGTCCAAATCCTTTGTTTATATTTATTTTTAAATAGGTTGATTGTTGGACAGTGTTTCAACTCCACACTTAATCCATTCCACTGCTTCACTCCATTGATAGTTATACAGATTTTTTTAATTGTGGTTCTACATTTCTGTATCTTAAAGTTTGATGGTTCTCTTAGGTTGTAAAATCAGAGGCTCTACCTCTCTTTTAGCCTCTCTTTGTCTTTGAGTCTAGTTTTGGTGAAAAAAAGGGTGGACAGAATAGCACCTTCACTAAGAGCCCACAGAGCTGCACACACATAAACACACACATGCCAGGCAGGAGAGTGTTTAAGATAAGACAGTCCAATCTTATTAAGATAAGACATAAGACATAAGATAAGTGGCCTGTGCTTTTGTTCTGATATAAGACAAGATAATAGATTATTTATATATAACAATTATTACAAATGTATATCTATTAAAATTTTAGAACGGAATATATAATGCCATCAATGTATTATGTAATATAATCTGATACCATATTTAATTATAATCTATAATATATTATGATATAATATAATACATATACTGTAATATAGTGCAAGCACAACCAATGCTCAATAATGGTTAATCGCCTTGTTGTTACTCCAGTGAGGGAGCTCATGTGCCCATTTCCTGTATTTTGTCCAAACCAGAGCCATGGTTTCATTTCAAAACTCCAGAGCACATGTGGGTGTGGGAGCAGAATTAAAGTCCATGAGTGACATTTCCGTTTTTTTGTCTCTTCATTATTATTAGAGCTCCAGGCATGCTTCTACGTAACACAAACTGTCAAATGAGGTGTCAAACATATCCTCAGTGACAGGCTCTTTGTCGTGTCTTACTTGAAGTCTCTCTGTCTTTGCTGAAGCTTGGGAGATTTTCATTGCAAGCTTGTTATATTCAACATCAAATATATGAGATCTGCTCTCATTTGTTCATGAGAGAAAACAGAGAGGAGAAACATAAGTCACAGAGAATCTAAGCTGAAAACATTTCTATTTTTTTCTGTGTGGGAATTAATACTCAGCATCCACTTTATAAGGCTCACCTATTCAACTGCTTGGTCATGTTAAAAGTGAGCACACCCCTCAGATTTCTGCAGATATTTAAGTATATCTTTTCATGGGACAACACTGACAAAATCACACATTGACACAATGAAAAGTAGTCTGTGTGCAACTTATATAACAGTGTAAATTTATTTTTCCCTCAAAATAACTCAAAATATAGCCATTAATAGCTAAACCCCTGGCAACAAAAGTGAGTACACCCCTTAGTGAAAGTTTCTGTCAATATTTTGTGTGGCCACCATGATCATCCAGAACTGCCTTTACTCTCCTGGGCATGGATTTTACCAGAGCTTCACAGGTTGCCACTGGAATGCTCTTTCACTCCTCCATGACGACATCGCGGAGCTGGCGGATATTCAAGACTTTGCGCACCTCCACCTTCCGCTTGAGGATGCCCCAAAGATGTTCTATTGGGTTTAGGTCTGGAGACATGCTTGGCCAGTCCATCACCTTTACCTTCAGCCTCTTTAGTAAAGCAGTGCTCGTCTTAGAGGTGTGTTTGGGGTCATTAACATGCTGGAACACTGCCCTGCCACCCAGTTTCTGGAGGGAGGGGATCACGCTCTGCTGCAGTGTTTCACAGTACATGTTGGAGTTCATGTTTCCCTTAATGAAATGTAACTCCCCAACACCTGCTGCACTCATGCAGCCCCAGACCATGACATTCCCACCACCATGCTTGACTGTAGGCATGACACACTTATCTTTGTACTCCTCACCTGAGCCATGAGGTGCCATGTTGGAACTTTCAGTGACCAGTATGAGGCCCCATCCACACGAAGCCAAACCGAGGTCTAAACCCTTAAGTTTTTTTGCCGAATCTGCGTATCATCCATACGAAGACGGCGTTTTGGGGGTCTGTAAATGATCATTTTTGAAACCAGGTTCCAGAGTGGAAAGATTTTGAAATGCCGCATACGCAGCTCTGTGATTACTGGCTTTCCGCAAGTTTTCAGATACGCCTACGTCATAGTTTCATATCTTCATTGACACGCATGGGCCACACGTGGCAACGAAAATGGCGGCGTAGCCTACGTGAAACATATGTGCTAATGAAGCTCGTGACCCTACTATCCCTGTTGCAGCAAAATCTCCTTCTTCTCAATCTCAATGTTCGAGTTGAACAAACAATTATCGAGGACACATTACGGCACTTTATGATCACTTTATCACAATCTCTGTTTACAAGTTTTGCCGCAAGTGCGCGTAGCTCACTGTTTTTTCGTCTGTTTCTGCTTGTTTCCGTCATATCGTTACAGTGGCCCTAGAGGTCTGGCATGTGTTTTACAGCGTTTTGATGCGTATCGAGTGCATTCATGTAGACGCACACATTTTCTGAGACGCCTTTGTCTTTATGACGATCGTTTTGGAAACTGCTCAGGGTTACTGTCTTCATGTGGATGGGGCCTGAGAGTGTAAGAGCTGTATTACAAATTTGAACACACCTGCTCCCTATGCACACCTGAGACCTAGTAACACCAATGAGTCACATGACATGTTGGAGGGAAAATGACAAGCAGTGCTCAATTTGGACATTTAGGGGTGTACTCACTTTTGTTGCCAGTAGTTTAGCTATTAATGGCTATATTTTGAGTTATTTTGAGGGAAAAATAAATTTACACTGTTATATAAGCTGCACACAGACTACTTTTCATTGTATACTGTATACAGGAAAAGCCATGTTCCCAGGGTCCTGGCTGGTCCGTTAAAGGAAGGTGCAAGGACCTGCCTACCCTTGAGACTCGAATGAAATCCTCTGTGATTTATATGCAAAATTTACCACTTAGATTTTGCAGGATGTATGCATCAAAATTTAGATTAACATGGAAAGTATCTAGCCTGACACACCAAATGGACCGTTCAATACATCTCACAAGTCTGCCTGGGAAAGAGCCCATTGAAAGTGTTTGGGAATAGGCAGAACCTTTCAAACACATCTGGTAGGTGATTGGTCAATCAAAGTCATTACAAGCCAAGCAGATATTGTAGTACTACTACAACTGCTGTAATGTAAATAACAGAAACATGTCTAAAGTTTGGCAAAAAATATCCTTTGGGTAGAGAAGTTTGTAGTGTAGTGTTGTTGTTCGTTTTTCATTTGATGAAGAAACAAGTCAGGATCTGACAAAACTGTTACTGAAGCTGTAAACATCCATGCTAATGTCTGTAAAAGAAGTCACTTCCTGCTGTCATCTCGCTCATAGCTCCCACCTCTTCCTGCTTTAAAAGACACTGATTGGGCTGTGCCACTGTGTGACACATAATCATTGTAAACTGGAGCTTGACAAGCTGGATCTGTGTACTTCCACAAAATTGAGAGCAAAAACAAATAGGATAAAAAGGAAAAAAACTTACTGCAATGCACTGCAAGGTTAAAAAGTACCCTCTGACAGATATAAATGTTAACCTTTTTAAATATTTGCATGAATATGTGGTGATGAGCTTGTTCTTGCAACTACAAGGATAAAGCCCACTACAGAGAGCCTTCTAATGGAGACACCCTACAGCTGTATGAATGTGAAGGTTCATGGTGGAATTAAGGAAGACATTTAGGGTGGTGTGAGGGGCTCCCATTGGCTGAAACGCGGCTGGCATTTAGCTTGGAAGGGAAAACTGGAGGGGTTTCATCTGTGACAGCAATTCACTGCATTCATGAATATAAACATGGTTAAGACAACCTGCTTAAGATCAAACAGAATCTGAATGGAGTAGAGAGGTGATTTCAGCAGCTTTGAATGTTGCTTAGTTGCAAAGTATTTCTAAATAGCTGATCGAATGGGATTTTTAAGCCCAAACATCTCTGGGATTCAAAAATTAATAATTCTGAAAAGCAGGAATATCCAGCAAAGGTGGTTCTCTGGGCAAATACGCCTTGTTGATGTCAAAGCTTAGAGGACAGAGTGGTTTGTAATGACAGAAAGATAACAATAACTCAAATAAAAAGTAGTTACAACCAAGGTATGCTGAAGACCATAACTGAATGAGCACATGTTGAATGTTGAAGCAGATGGGATACAGCAGCAGAAGACGACTCCAGGTGACACTATTTATCCTCTGTCAGCTAAGAACATGAATTAAAGCCACAACTTACTCAAGCTCATTAAAATTGGACAGTAGAGGATTGATAAATGTTGCCTTATCTGAAGAATTTGAATTTCTGCTGTGACATTGAGATGGTAGGGTCAGAAACCATGGTTAAAACACCAAGACCTGGTTCCATCTATCAGTGGTTTAGGCTGGTGCTGTAACGGTGTAAAGGTTATTTTCTTGGCACACCTTGGGCCTCTAGTACCATCTGAACATCATTCAAATGCCATAGCCTACCTGGTTTGTTATTGCGGAATATGTCCATCTCTTTGTATCCACAGTGTACCCATCCACTGTTGGTTACCTCAGGCAGGATGATACTCCGTGTCACATTGCTCAGATACTTTTGAAATGGCTCCTTGAAAATGCCAGTGCGATCACTGTACTGCATTGGCCTCCACAGTAATCAGATCTCAATCCAATAGAACTCCTTTTGGATGTGGTGTAAACTTTGATTCATATCATGCATTTGTAGTTCTCAAATCAGCTGCTATTGTATGGAGGACTCAAAGGACAGCCAAGCACATTCTTTTTGTTTTATCAAATTAAATAAAATAATGGCCAAGTGAATAGCAAGGTGGCTAAATTTTGAAGGCTAAAATTTGAAAGTTTTGTAGTTAGTGACAAAAGCTTAACCGGGGGTAAGAATGGAGAACACAGTTTACAAAAACAGGGCAGAAAAATGTTGAAATGATTGATTTAATGGGGTTTATATTACAAAACCCAAAACCAGTGGAGTTGACACGTTGTGTTAATCGTAAATAAAAACAGAATACAATGATTTGCAAATCCCTTTCAACCTATATCCAATAGAATACACTGCAAAGACAAGATATTTAATGTTCCAACTGAGAAACTTTATTTTCTTTTGCAAATAATCATCAACTTAGAATTTAATGGTGGCAACACATTGCAAAAAAGTTGGCACAGGGGCATTTTTACCACTGTGTTAAATCATCTTTCCTTTTAACAACACTCAGTAAACGTTTGGGAACTGAGGAGACCAATTTTTGAAGCTTTTCGAGTGGAATTCTTTCCCATCCTTGCTTGATGTACAGCTTAAGTGTTCAACAGTCCGGGGTCTCCGTTGTTGTATTTTAGGCTTCATAATGTGCCACACATTTCAGTTTACCAGTTCAAACGTTAAGTATCTTGTCTTTGCTGTGTATTCAATTGAATATAGGTTGAAAGGGATTTGAAAATCATTGTATTCTGTTTTTATTTATGATTTACACAACGTGCCAACTTCACTGGTTTTGGGTTTTGTACTTTACACTTCACCCCTGCATATTTTTGTGACTTTTAGTGTCCTCTACTTTACAATGAGAGCATTGCTTCATGTTCATAAGCAAATCTCATTCTTTGTGAGGGATGTGGAGCTGGCTAGTCAGTGGTATGAGAGTCTCCACAACCTCCAGAAATATACAAAAATAATCTAAATATCCCTGCTGTACATCAGTGTGGAGTGAAAGGTGTTTTACAGATGCTGCTTCATGTCTGTAATCCTCATCCGGGTGACTGGAACTCATTGGTCAGTTAGCTTAATGTAACACTCCACAAAGTCCATGCAAGGCTTCAGAGTAGGGAGAAGAAATACTGGCAGAATCTTTGGTCTGTTGAAATAGTCGTCCAGCAGAGATTTGAAAGAGGTCCTGTCATATTTAAAAACCCTTCCTTTATCCAATCTGTTGATGTCACTGCTGCATCAATCACTGACTCTCTAATGCATAGATGAGGTTGAACCTCAAAACTTCATTCTGTGTGCATTTGAATATGAAAAATGTTTGCCATTTATAGTACTAGGAAGTAAACCTGTTTTATCATGATAATTTTGACATTACTATTCTTTGCTCATCTCTTATCTCTTACTCTTGTCTCCCACTGGAACAAAAATCTGGCGAGATAATGCTTTTTCTGTCAGTCGAACACACCTTACCTGACTTTGGTCAGAAGGGTAAAATCAGACTGATCACTTTGTAATTTGTTCCTGGTCTGATCACTTTTAATAAAGAAAATTAATTGGCTAGTAAATTTTTGGATTGGAAAGGACCAGGGTAAACCAGGTTAAGTGTGACATCGGTACAAATTGCCCGATGTCTATTAAAATCACTCAAAGCAGTGGGCTGGCAAACACAAATCCAAAGCTCTGAAAGTGACATACAGTAGCTAAAGAGTGCAGACAGGACAGACGTCACTTAGTAAACCTGTGCTATTTGTGCAGTATATAAGCTTCAGTCAATAAAATGACACGTGCAGTGTGCAAATTGCAGAAAAATTTTATCTAAGAATAGTAAGAGAACACATCTTTCTTTTCCTGATAATATAGGCCTACCTCTGTTCATGTCGTCTATTCAGGTCCTTGTTATTGAGCTGCTTTCTCTTTGCCTCATTGGATGTCTCAAGGGACTCTAAGAAAGCACATTTGAAGTCATGATGAGGCCATGGGGACCACTGGACCCACCATAAAATGAACATACATGTGCCTTTTTTCTGAACCTGAAAGAACTAAAGAAATAATGACGGAGAATATCTCCACTGCAGAGCTTGATCCAGTCAAGTCTGAGTCTGTAATTCATGTCTCGTAAATCCACCACCTAACATCATCCCATCATCCCACATATCGTGCATCTGGGTTATCTTACAAGCTGAAACCATCTGCCATCTCCTACAGTGATGTGACGGTCTGTCTTATTCTCTTCTTGACAACAGTTAGACGGCCTGACCAGCAGCGACAGCTTCAGGAGCTGCGTGTGATTAGACGCTGCTCCCAGGGGACAAGGGAAAGGAGGACTGAGCTACCAGAGGAGCTTTGTTGTTGTGATGGGCTCTGATCTCCTCACATCTACCTGTCTGACTGACTGCAGATGGTGTTTTACTATCTTTAGCTGCATATTCGCATTGTTTTTTGTAGGGAAACAGTGGTAAAGTTGTACATCTGTAGGGATTTATGACTTGCCGAGATAAATCCTTGTATCTTAAGACCAGGTTTCATGCTGGAATTAAACTAAAATTCTGTTCAGTAGCAGGTTAAGACGTCACTCAAAGTCAAGCTCTGATCAATGCCACACTTATTTTTAATTTTTCTTTACGAATCTTTATCTAACCAGATTTAAACCCTCCGACATCAAGATCTCTTTCCCAGGGGTGACCTGGCCAAGAGGCCAACAGCACAGGTCATGAAAAGACTGTAACATAAGTGACAATTTAGAAACACAAGCACTGTTCAATGGACTCATGCTGTTTATCTATTAGCATGGAGAAAGTCATGCTGTTGGGGCAGCAAAACTCAATGCTTGACTCCCCAGTGCAGTTCTGATGCAAGGAGCAAAGAAATGAAGAATGTCACAGGAGTATAAGGCATTATTGCTTCCAAGCCTCCATGGGTTAATGCATGCAGCCCACCTTACTTAAGCTGCCCCGGCCTGCCTTCTCTCATCTGCTCCTGCTGCAAACTACTTTGCAACCCTCCTCCACCCCAGCTCCTCCTCTGTAATATTCCTTTGACTTAAAGTTGCTGACATTGATGCTCACTCTGGGGGGATTTTATTGCTTCTCTCCCTGTCTCATGCTTTCCTCGTGGGATGCAAGGGAAGCAAAAAACATGTGCTGTTCCTGCTTAGGGCCTCCACTATTGCTGAGTGAAAAGGCAGGGAGAGTCCCCATCAGACCCATATCACCAAATTTGAAATAATATAATATAAACTAAGTCAAATAACTGCTCTAATGTCTTTTCTTGATAAAGGTGATGAGTGTTCACTTAACTTCTACAGCGGTCGATGGTTGGATGGTACTGAAGCAGCTGTGGTGCAGTTTCAGAGTTAAATGCTGGACCTCACCAACTTCTCCTCTCCTTTGCAGAACCAGATGCAGTGAGCAAAAGTCACTTGATGTCAGTCCCTTACTCTAGGTTAATTTCAGAATTTACACAATAAAATTAATCAGGCATAACACCATATCACAGATCGGTCAACCAATCAGAGCAGACTGGGCTTTAAAGAGGCGGGGACTCTTTCACAACATCTGAGACATATTGAGAATAGGCTACCGGTAGATCAGGGGAACTTGGAATGTGAAAACTAAATGTTTTCTGGTCATTAGAGTGAACATTCTCCAGCAGTCATCAAAATCTAACATACAAACCAGAGATGAGACAAAATATACAGCTTAGAGGTGGACAGAGTACATATTGTTGCTTGTATGGGTATAAACAAGTGTACATGTACACCAAGATAGACTCTGAGGGGCTTTGTACACACACAGGTGGATATTTTAAAAGCTTAGGTTTTCCCCCTCAATTTAAAAAAATATCCTGCCCACATGGATGCCTTTTTAAAAGAATCCCCAACTAGACAAAAATGCAAAAAGCAGTAATGCACCATTTAAAGGGACTGTGAGGAGTTTCTAAGTAACAACAAAAAAGTCTGACTTTTAGATATATGCCTGATTGAAATACACACTTTAAGAGGAGTTTTATATCATCAAAATAGGTTATCTATGGGGTGCTGGTTTGGCTTAGTGGTTAGCAACCAGGCACCCCATGTACTTGCTTCTGCCGGTCCAGTTTCGAGTCCCGCCTGTGACCAGTTTGCAGAGTGGCTTCCCCTACTCTCTCATCCCCTTTCACAAGCCTATCCACTGTCTCTGTCCTATCAATAAAGGCACAAAATGCCCATAAAAATACAGTAAAAAAAAAATAAATAAATAAATAAAAAGGTTATCTATAAATGCTATTTCTTAGCTTCACGGTCAGGTCGGACAGGGCTGGACTGGCCTGGATACTCAACTTCGGGAACAAGACAATTAAAACTAGAGTAAATTTATATTATTCAGACACGTCTTAAGGTGCGTTCACACTGGACGCTACCTGTACTACCTCGGCGATCACTCTCCATGCAAAGTCAATGTACAGCCGCGATGGGGCGGGGCTAACCCTCCCGCGACGCAACAGCTGGCGACAAGACGACCGCTTCACTCGTTGCGCGATGTCAAAGTTAAAAAAAAGTTGATATATTCAGGTGATGTCATGCATGGCTGTGCAGCATCAGCCAATCAGCGGTGTGTGTACATGTGACGGTGCTGTTATTCATCCGGACTACAGGGCGGATGACTTCCGCGTAGGCGGAACTAATCTCAGTGAGGACATTTGCAGACGGACCGCAGTAAACTCACAGAGGATGCTGCTGCATCATCAGCCGCAGAGTTTTGTGTCTGATAAGTGAGTGAAAAGGACACAGCTGGAATAATGTCCGCTGATACATCCTATTATGGGATATATGATACGATCGCGGTAAAACTCGACGTGACGTCACCGAGGGACAGCCGACGCCAGGCGACCAAACAGGTAGGCTATTTATGGACGCGCGACGCTATCTCAGTGGGCGACGCGACTTTGGTAGCTGGGTTGCTTGCGGTGTGAACGCACCTTTAGAGCACCGGGGTATAAGTAGTGATATATCGCTGGCTACAAAACTACGATACTAAGTTTTCCAAAAATTGCTTGTTGTCACACATCAAAAACTACCCCTACGTAACTAGAAAGAGATACATTACCTCGTCGCTTTGCATCCTGTAAGTTGTTGAAAAAAGAAGTTGTAAAGCAATGCAGAGTTCTGAGGAAGGTCCAAGCTTTATTAATTAGCATCACAACAAACACGCTTTGGCTTGGGTCACGTCTTTTGGTGCGTTCCGGTTGTAGTCAGAAGTAAGAATTTCTGGGTTCCGAGTAGGAAACTGCAACTGGAACGTCCCCTGAAGTTGGAATTTCCTACTTGGAACTCGGTGAAACCTCGCCACCCCCGAGTTGACAATGGAAGATGGATGCCCCCAGTGTGAACAGTTATTTAGCTCCTATTTGCACTTCTGACTGGGGTGTGTCGCTCTAGATCAGCTGTATACATAGTATTGTTAGACTTCTATTTACAAAAATGCTGCCATAGTGATAATCACATTCATCATACAACAACGCAGGGCGTGCTAACAACAGCTAACAATAGCCTGGTAGATCGGCATTTTTTTTTCTGACTTCAACTGGAACGCCGATTAGTCGGAGATGATGTCACTCCCAGTTCTGAGGTTACTGGAGCGCAGCATTACAACAGTTGCTGCGGGTGCTCATGGGTAGCGGAGTCTTAATGTCGACGTTAACAGATTCTCCTCATAGCACCTCTAGACACTGTTTATTACCTTGTTATTATGTCAGTGATATGCACCTTTTTTTACTTTTCTATGCTAAAGCAGTTTTCTTTCTATTTTAACCATTATTTAACTAATCATAAAAGTATGTGTGACTTGTGTTATGGTTCAACTTGTAGGTATAAATAGTAACAGCAGGTGTTGAGTAAATATTTCTTTATTAAGATATCATTTCCAGATGATAATCTTAAGCAAATCCTTTCATTAAACACTTTACTGGATACTCCTGTTGGTTTCAACCATTGCAGCCACAGAGCGAGCAGCCATGGGTCATGAGTCAACATGGTCCCTTGTGAAACAATAACACCCAGTTTTGTCCAAATCGTTGGCACTGTTTGTATCATCAGGGTGTTTTTAATCCAGCATCATAGTGAGTAAGTTACAACCAGAACAATTATCACCACTTTCAAACAACAACAGGTAGAAATGTCCACTGTGACACTTGTAAACTACAGTGAGACTGTCACATACTGTGTGACATCACGCTGCAGAGAGGACATGTTTTTCTGTCCATAACGTTAAGTTTTCAAATGTCTTTTCTCTGGCCAGAGTTTTCCATAATATGAGTTCACAGAGACTTAATTGTGCGGGCAGAAGACCACCATGTTCAGATAAACTTCTAAAAATACCCACCTACATGTGGACACAGCCTGAGTCATGGTAGGAAACAGATACATTTATGTCAAATTTGACCTTAACAACCCCATTCTGCAAGAATTAAATGTTTCCTCTGTCATAAGGAGGTGTTCTGAGACTGGCAGTTCAACAAGTCTTTTTAGAATGAACCAGTGAATATTGGAAAATATGCCTGCAGCCCTATTTTAGAAAAAACAATATATCTCCTCCTATTCCCATATAACTTTATTTAAAAAAAAAAAACATACAAAAAAACAAGGGCAGTGCAGAGTTCATGATTTTGTCTGACATTTAACCCCAGGCAGTGTATATAGACTTTAAAGACCCATATAGAAGCAATCAATACTGTCCCTCATGGTCTTGTTTGCTTTAGTAGGTCATATTAGATTAAATTCAAGTTTGTGTCATAAACAACTAAAATCTTCTTATGGGAGCTTTTAGACAAAGATAAATGGAAAGTTATTAAAGCAGCGAGGAGAAAATTATTTAAAAAATACTGGTCATGAAGCCTGCATGAAAAATAACTTCCCAAACATAACATTTAGAGATAAACTATATTTTAAAGTGAGGATAACATTTATTTAGGCTCTCTTCAATTTTGAATTAGAAGAAATTATATTCAATATGTGATTTAATAATATGATCTTTAAAAGTATGTTTGATTGATGGACACTTGGTGAAACAGCCCATACTTGGTGGATCTGAAGGATTATTCTACATTAAACTGTGAAGTAGAACAAAGTGAACAAATTGATTTTCAGGGATGACATTCATATTTTCTGCATTGTGTTCCTCAAGACTGTAACAAGTGTCACTTTTCTCTTTTATTTCTCTAAGACTTAAATTTCCTGGATTTCCATAGTAAGTGGCCTCTGAACCAAAGCCAATTATTACCTCAACTTCCTTAATTACTTCCTCGCCCTATACGGTCCTCCATATGCATGTCATTATATCCGCTTAATCTGCCCAGTGAGAAAAATGAATCACACGCAGCAAACACACACATGCTCACACACACACACACAGACATTAACTAGCACTTTGTCGCAACCTCAGGGCCGCTGGGAGGTGGTGGAGCTGAACTAATAGAGCTGAGCGGGTAGAGGGCAGTGTGGCAGCAGCAGCTAAGCTCACTGCAGGCCACTTTTCTGCAGCTGCAGAGCTCAATGCTCTGCTCAGCATGGTGACTGTGAGGCTGCCGTTTACAGACAAATCTGCTGGAATCAATTCCATGGTGAATAATTGAGGGTCAAGTCTTAGCTTTGCTTTTATAAAACATTATCACAGCATTTTTAATACTTTATTTTCATCCTGAAAACCTCTTATAAGTATTTCTGTTCTTCTAATTTCTTTTAAAGTCTTCACAGGCACAGTATGTTAAATTAAACAACCAGGAGGCTCTTAAACGAACAAAACAGCTGCCAGTGAGCCAAGACCGAAGTGTGTAGTGACCCACAGTCACAACACCTGCATCACCGTTGAGTGTTGTTTAAATTGAGGACTCTGTTCAATAAAACCTGCTCTCAGTGAGGTGTGTTTACTAAGCTGAAAACCAGTGTTTCCATTTCATGTTAAACTTTCCAAAATGGGGAAAATATTTGAAAAATACTTCCTGGTTCACACAGAGAGCTTAGTCATGAAACATTCTGGTAGTCCACTTTCAAATGTGTTTTTTTTGTTTTTTGTTTTGTGAAATTGTTCAATCAGGCAAAACATAAATAAATAAATAAAAAATAGGTTTGCTATACAATTAATTGATCTGTTGTGTGCTGTTTTTTGTTGGCAAGTGTCCTCAATTCTAAAATAAAAGTTACATGAAAGAAACAATACGTCACCATCAAATTTATGGGCAATTCAGCCAAAAGAGTGCAATTTGCTTGTTGTAACGCTACAAAAATAAACTTCATTTTTCATTCCATTTCAAGATCAAATTTAGTAATATACACATTTACTCATTCAAAATGAGTACCGATCAATCTCAGGGAACTTTATTTGATTTATCGCAACTTTTGACAGTTAATTATCATTGCAAATTTTTCTTTGCTGTTACCAAAACTCAAATTTTAAAAACCATTTCATTTTAAAACCACGTTTAAAAAAATATCAACCACATACAATGTTTTCCCCTTAGAAAAAGATTTAATTTAGAAGAAATGGTTGGTTACATGTTGAAAACACTAATATTTATGACAAAAAATTACTTTTTTTTTTTTTGCAGATACTCTTTATTTTAGTAACAGCAATGACGGTAACAGCAATGAGTTTTTGGCATGAAATTAGCAATTGTGTGAAAACTAGCCACTTAGCATCTATGCAAGTAGCTTGAGCACATTCTTAAGATTTAACTGAATATTTTACTTTTGATATCAACAAATGTTGTCTTAGAGATAACTTAGGTAACAAGACTGAGTTTTTAGATTGACCATCTCTAAAACTGCTAATATATCATTAAATTTAAGGACAAATAAAAGAGATAACTTACTTTTGGTCTTCCCATGACTTGCAGAAGACCTAAATGAAGTCAATTCCTGCAGAAAATGTCACTGGTGGAATGTTCCAAAATGTTAAAGAGGAGAACAGCAATGAGTGAAAACCTGGGGACAGCACAAAAATGTGAATTTTAACCAAAATATAATGACTTTTTTGTAAAACTTTTGTTTTAAAAGTGTAGATAGAATATGGAGTCACACTTAAATGCAAAAGAATATTTGCTTTGGAAGAATTTTGTTCATGATGCATTGTAGTAAAGTGTAGCGTTTGGCTGTGGGGACAGGCAAGAAATGCTATGAATAAGTGTTTTGGATGCCATTTTAAAACATTAAAAAATATATATATATATATCTGTAATTTCTACAAAGATTAAAGTGTATGGTGTTTAGTATAATAAAAACTATAATTTGTGATATATTATTAATTGTGTTTATAAATTTAATATACAATGATATGCTGGGGACAGAAATGTCACTCTTTTGGCGGAATCGCCCTTCTAAATGTAGACTTATGGACTCAGAGTTACGGGAGGAAGTTTGGGCGACAGAACAGATAGCATGCAGAGATTTCTATAGATAAACGCTTTATTGTTTGTTCTTCATTTGATAAAGAATGTGGTCCAGAAATATCTGTAGCCACAGCACACTACTGGCTCTTGTGTCTGATCTGTGTTGATCAGTGTTGGACAATCATAGGTGCAGTATGTAGTTGCTTCTGATTGCACTAAGCATCAAGACTCTGCTTTGGCGTGACCTCCCAATATTATATGTTTGTCATTTTGAGAGTGATCTTTAATATGCAAAAAGCAACACAAAAAATAAACAATAAACAAGCAAACATACAAAAAAAACTCATAACTGCAGAGGGGCAGTGGTACAAAAACATGCACCAATCATAAATTAGACTTCAGCACTGTAAGGAAAGAAGAAATTGATAGAGGTGGAGCGCATGTGTGTGGTGGTGTGTGAAAGTGTGTGAGTGACAGGCAGAGTCAGAAAAGGACGAGAGGAGAAAAACAAGACAGGGGGAGAGACAGAGACAGGAAAACGATTACTCCAGCTGCTCTTTCACAGCTGCTCCCAGCTGCTCTGCTGCACCTCCTTCTCTCCGTCCGTCACTCCCTCCATCTCATTCCTCCATACAGCCATGCGTGACTGGGCTGTTTGTAGCTGATGTAGTGTTGACAAAATAGTCCTGAGTGGTCCTGCTCAGCTGGCACTGAGTCCCTATTTCAATGATGTAAAACTTTAAGACTCAGAAGAGAGAGAGGATGATTATAATTGATGGGATGCTAAAACACAATTTGTTTTATAATGCAGAGCACTCTGAAGATTACTTATCTGCTTCTTTCTTATATAATGCATCATTAAGTCATGGTCTCAACTATAGAAGTGTTAAATAGTGGAATATCCGTCTAATGCTTATTTGCTCTATAAGTTATTTAATTCTTTGACTATTAAAGTAAGACAAGAAGAAGGCCGGGCTGGTTTGATGGTTATGTGAATGGTAGAAATCACAATACCAAGACTTTAAAGATACAATACTTATATTTTAGAAAATAAGAAAAAATAATTAAGAGCCCATATTAGCTCTGCTCCTTAGCATAACATGTGTAGCATGTCTCGTCCATGTCATAGAGCACTTTCATGCACATCAGGCATCATCACTTCTCCCTCTCCTTTGTGTAGGCCACCAGTAACTGCCCAACCTGCCAGATGTGTGATGTCCTGCCGTTGTTTATTGTCAGATTAGGTCAGGCTGACAGAACCATTGTAGAATGATCATGGGGTCAGTGACAACATGGTGCCAAACAGATCAATAACCACAGAGCAGATCAGTGGACCAATCAGAGCTGACTGTGGTCAAACCATCATGCCACACTTTGTACTGTGGAGACTTTTAATGACAAGTCAGAGACAGTACTCTAAAACACATTTATACTTTATTATCTGGCAGGTCCAGCTTGAAATAGACCCAACATGTAATTTAAGCAGTGCAGAGGCAAGTGCAGTATTTGACCTGAGCTGTGATAGCACAAACACTGAAAAATAGGACAGTAAAGGCCCTTTTCCACTAGCACGCCTTGGCCCTACTCTCCTCGGCCCTACTCTATTTGCAGCGTGTTTCCACTAGCCTGGTACCTCCTAAAACAAGTTAGTTTTAGTACCTCCTCCACTCTGGTTCCAAGCGAGCTGAGTCAATACTGGAAGATGACGTCACCAACTGCCAGCTACTGATTGGTCAGACAATGTCGTCATCGATGAGTCATGAGCGCGACGACCTAGCATGCTAACTGTAGCTACCGTTAGCGTACCCACATACGTCTTTTCTTTGCAGCTCGATTGCTCTCGTCCTCGGCTTCATTCTGTTGTTTGTTTTTTTTTAAATGTATTTTTTGTGCATTTTGTGCCTTTATTGATAGGAGAGGGACAGTGGATAGGCTTTTGAAGGGGAGTGAGAGAGCAGGGGAAGACACTCTGCAAGCTGGTCACAGGCGGGATTTGAACCCGGACCGGCAGATGTATGTATATGGGATGTGCATGGTTGCTAACCACTCCACCAAACCAGCACCCAGCTTCATTCTGTTGTATAGCTTCCAAAACTCTTCTGTGCTTCTCAAGGGGTATTTCTTTTCACCACCTGCTGCCTTCTCCTGCTGTCCTTTTTTACTCGGTTTGTGACAAAAAGCTACGGATTGTTGTGTCGCGCTCAAAATGACGTCACCGTAGAGCCGCTCAGCGACACTGCACCCCGTTGGGCAGGTGACTTGGGCTAATGGAAAAGCAGCACAAGCCGAGTAGAGTAGAGCCGGATAGAGTTGAGTAGAGTAGAGTAGGGCTAATGGAAAAGGGCCATAATTGGATCTAGAGCATGAAGTGTAGATGGAACAATGCATAGATGACCTAAATTAGTGTATAAGGTGAGTTTAAAAAAATGCACTCTCAATATATGAGCAATAAAAAAGAATCTAGCCTATGAAGAGCATAACTGTTCACTGTGCTAAGTTTGGCCATTTAACATGGGGGTCTATAGGAATTGACTTTGTTGGAGGTTGCCTTGCAGTGGAGAACTGCATGCTTCGGCTGTTTAAGTTGCATCTTGATGCACACACAAACCCACCCACACTTATAAGCCACTTACAAAAACACACACACACACACACACTCACAGCCCTTGCATCTTTGTTGTCGTGCCTCCTTCAATATTCCTGTCACCATTATCAACCCGTCTGTCTCAGGGGGGAGGCTGCTGTTAAAACATGAGCAGTCCATTCAATACTCTTGAGCTAATCAAAGCTAAGCTGCTTGTGTAACTTCCAGCTCTTCACCCCATCAGTGTGTGTGCGTGTGTGTGTTGGCGACAGAATGAGAGTGCCTGGTTTTCCTGGATAACTGTGGTGTGTTCGTACATGTGTGTTTGAGAGTGTGTGCACTTGTGGGCTTTTTGTGCAGCACACTTGAGCTGCCTCTCTTTCTTCCTCTGTGCATGTGTGCGTGACTCAGCGGGATACCTAAACCCAGTGGAGCACAGCAGCAGCAGGTACAGTATCTCAGTACAGTGAGGCTGCTTTTTAAGAAATTGAAACACCACCTCTCTGTCACTTCCAGTAAGTGGACCCATTAATGAAAACAGAGACTTATTGGTTCAGAGTTCGGCCCCCTCAGTTAATGTGCCATCAGAGAGTGTTGAACTGGGTAGGAGTAAAAGAAAGAGGGTGGGGGGGGGGGTTGCTGTTTTCTCTTACGTCCTACACAATACAAATAATGAAAGTGCTTCATTAGGTTTTAAAGCAGCACTACGGAAGATCTCCGCTTGACCGGATAGGGAACTCAACTACCCATGAGCTCTGGCGCGCGCATACTGTTGTAAGGATACAGATCTGCCGGTCGCGTGCATTTGTTTTGTAGGCGAATCACAGAAGCCAGGACTTTGCTAAAAGTATTCTCCTGTCTTCAGCGGCTGTTTGCAGGATGGATAGCGACGAGGTAATGTATTTATTTTTGACTAAATGACGATGTTAAAAATCGCTAAGTTCAACTTGGTTTTGTTACCGTGAAGCCGCCCCCGCCCCCGTCCTGTTGAAGCGATAAAGTGAATAAAAGTAAAGACAACGACGAGCTGGTGATATCGAACACTTGAAAAAGGTCTAAACCAAACTACATACTGGTACGTTCTGAATTTGTTGTGCTGTACTTTTTTCCTGTCAAGTTTTTTTGAGGAACTTCGTCATAAATTAGTCGCCCAACATACCTGATAGTAGTCAGACATCCCTCCTCATCTTTCATTTCACGCAGCAAGTAAACGCCGAACCGATGGTTATTCCTGTCCGAGCATTCAGCTTGTTTTTCTCTCGCTTTCTTTGTTTTGTATCCTCCGACAAAACTCTTCTATTCCTGACGCTGTTGCCTCCGCCATGGTTAAAGCTCCGCGATTGGCTTTTGCTGAGACTTCCGTGTTGTAAACGAATCGGGAATCGGGGGAAGTGACGTATGCCGTAAAGCAGTCCAAACTTGTAGTTTTTTAGTGTGGCAGGGTTCCCGCCATCCACCTCGAAGTTACACAGTTAAAGGGATACAGACCACTCCAGACCACGACAGAGGTTTCATTGAACTCACTGTAAAGTGGTGGACCATCACAATGAATATCGAAGGATTATATTATGTTTGAAAAACTACATAGTGTTGGCTTAAGGGACTCCTTTAACAATATAGACTCTACATTATCCTCCAAATGCTGTGAAGAGATGAGAGTCAGATGGATCCACTGATTCATAGATGGATTGATTGATTTATTGAAACCTTTCTGAATATTGAAAAAAAGTATTGTAGCTGTTCCCCCGTCTGTGGAACAGTCTACCTGAAGACCTGAGAGCAGCACCTACTGTTCATATTTTTAAAAGAAAACTCAAAACCTACCTTTTTAATCTGGCTTTTAGCTGATTGTATTTATTATTATTTTACATTATATATTAACTTATTTTAACCCTTTTATTTTGTTTTATCACTACATTTCTGTTCAGGTTTTTTATTTGGAATTTTATTCTTTGTTAAATGCTTTTCCTTTTATTATCCTATTTTAGCTGATTTTATTATGCACCTGATGTTACGCTTTCTCATTTTACCATATTATTTATCCAACTATTATTCTATACTGTTATATTATTCTACTTATTAATGTATTTACACATTTATTTATCTTAACATCTAGTATTTTCGAGTATTTTTAAGTATTATTTTAGTTTTAGCTCCTGTGTTTCCTCATTTTTACATTTTTTTGTTAAAATGTAAAAATGTTTCCTTAGTCCTCTAATTCTGTCTTCGGTCAGAATTTCCTTTTTATGTCTTTGTGTGTTTGAGTAAGTGAGTGTGTATATTGAATGTGATTTGGGGGAGGTGGGGATTGTGGGGGTCTTATGTTTTCATTTTATGCACTTATGCAGTTTTCTGCTTTTTATTCCACTTATTGTTATTTTATTTTATCTTTTTCTCATGTAAAGCACTTTGTATTACAAAGTCCTGTATGAAAAGTGCTATACAAATAAAGTTTGTTTGATTGATTGATTTCATTAACGAATAAAATCAATATGAAAAAGTATTATGTAGTTAGAATTAACTAATGTAATGTATCAACTGAACAAATGTGTATCACAAGCTCAGGACACTGTGATGATGTCTTTGTGTTTTTATCAATCCGAGAAAAAAGAAAAAAAGAAATTGCTGGATCAACCCCAACAGTCTTTTATAGATTTAGGTCTTTTACTCAAGCCTGCACAGTGTTGTGCCAAGTTCTGAAAATGCCTGTTGGAGACATGGACTGTTAATGTGGTGTATTTGATCTGTTTTGAGTATTAGCATACCGAGTGATAATCCGTAATGCTTCTGTTAACACCTTTCAATGTGCATTCACAATGGTTTAATATCAGATACCTCAGACTTAACACGTTATGAATGGTTTATGGTGTCTGTCGCCCCATTCATACTGCTGCTTCAATATTTACGGCACTGTGACACGTCACCTCCTCTGTGGATGTTGCAGAGACAGAATGGGGGGGGGGGGGAGCTCCATCTCCAGAGGTAATGTCAGAGGCATATCAGAGGCAATACCACAAAACAGGGATAACTGTAGACCAGGGGAACAGGTTGAAGATTACATGTGACAAAGAGAGCGAGAGGAGCCCTTGATTCCTTCAGCAGCTGCTGTTCCAAATAGTCACAAAACCCTCTGAAGGACCTGAGCAAAGCTTAAAACTCAGAACCTGCTCTTAAAGTAATGATGGAGGAAAGAGCCAGAGTCAGTGTGCCAACACAAACCTCATCTCCGATTAAGTGGGCACATTGTGCAAAACATAAATAAATACAGAATACAATTATTACCTCCGCCAAGGAGGTTATGTTTTCGGAGAGTTTGTTTGTCTGTCCGTCTGTCCGTCCAACTGTGAACAAAATAACTCAAAAAGTAATGGATGGATTTTGATGAAATTTTCAGGAAATGTTCAGTATGGGAAAAGGAAGAACTGATTCGATTTTGGTGTTGATCCGGATCAGCGTCTGGCCGCCATGACGAAAAATGTGATTTCTGTGAATAACTACTGAACTAAAATAGATATCATTATGAATCCAATTGCTAATGGTATGTTTTCATGGTCAAGGAACCTAAATATTTAGATGAAATAAGGTAGGACTAATATTTATGGTGAAAATCACAATATGGGTGAAGACTGTGGCGTTGGCGGAGGTCTGCGCTCTCCGAGTGCTTTTCTAGTTCTGTCTAAGAATAGCCTTCTTGGCCTATAATAAATTGTGTGTACTTCAAAAACAAAACTTGTATTGTTCAATCTGCTAAACTTTATTGTTAATAATAAAAATAAATTCATTTTGAATTTCATGCCAGCAACACATTAAAAACTAGAATTGGATTGGATTCATAATGATACGTATTTTAGTTTATTCGTTATTCACAAAAATCACATTTTTCGTCATGGTGGCCAGATGCTGATCCGGATCAACACCAAAATTGAATCAGTTCTTCCTTTTCCCATGCTGAACAGTTCCTTAAAAAATTACATAAAAATCCATCCATAACTTCTTGATTTATTTTGTTCACAGACAGATGGACAGACAGATGGACAAACAAACTCTCCCAAAAACATAACCTCCTTGGCGGAGCTAAAAATGTGACAGGGGTGAACAAAAGACTGGGAAAGTTGAGGAGTGCTCAAAAGACACCTGTTTGAACGTTCCATAGGTGAACAGGTTGACTGGAAACAGGTGAGTGTTGTGATTGGGAATAAAAGGAGCTTCCCTGGAAGGCTCAAACATTGACAAGCAAGGATGGGGTGAGGTTCACCACTTTATGAACAACTGCATGAGCCAATAGTTCAAAATTTTTTGTACAAATTTTTCTCAACCTACAGTTGCAAGGAATTTGGTAATTCATCGTTTGCAGCACATTTTATCATTAAAAATCAAATGCCTCAAGGGGCACTGCATTAAAATCAATATCATTCTGAAGGATATTATCATGTGGGCTCAGGAATACTTCAGAAAACCATTGCCAGTTAACACATATTTTGGCTATGTCAGCAAGTCCAAGTACAAACTACAATCCAAGAATCGTCCTTTCAGGGACGTCCCTGCTTATTTCAGCAAGACTTTGCCAGCACCACATTCTGCACATGTCATAACAGCGTGGCTTCTTAGTGGGTACTAGATTTGCCTGCCTGAAGTCCGGACCTGTCTCACACTGAAACATGCTGGGCATTATAAAACACAAAATATGACAACAGATTCTCATTGAGTTACTGAAGTTGAACATCAAGCAATAATGGCGGTTAATGTAGATATTAGCATGATCTCCATATCCATGGTTGATACAACTATAGTATCTATATTCAGCACCACATAGTCGTGGGTCCCTCTTGAAAATGGGATGTCACATCTCAAAAGGCCTTTAACACATTTATACTTAACGGAGACTGATATGGTTGGGATGCACTTGTGGTCTGGGCACCCATGAGTTTGTCACTACCATAAATTCTTATTTTCAGTAAGAATATCATTGGTTATACTTCTATAAAATGATCACCACAACCATTCAGACATGAGGACCCTCCTGAAAACGAGATGTAGCATCTCAAGAGGCTAACCTCTAATAAATCAGACGACGGGTCTATGGTTCATGGATCTGCCACTAACTTTAGTTCTTACTTTGATCCACTTGTCTCCTCTTACCTCCCTTCTTTCGCCCTCACACCCAACACTGCATCGTGTGGATTTGCTGTTCATCATGAGACTGGGATCCACATTCAAGATTTTCTGCTGCTTAACAGAAGGTTTTTTTCTTGCCGCCATGATGGAGGAATTCATGATTGGCTTTATGGATTCATGTTGGGTGTTGGATGGGTATATTTGTATATATATATGTATATGTTTATTT